>CAWUFW010000457.1:0-1449598 GCA_963921515.1 Calotriton arnoldi
ATTTTAGAGCTTTTATTCGGTTAAATAAATCAACCATATAAGCAATACAGACATAAAAAGCTCAATCTATAGAAAAATCAAAAAAATTATGAGACAGTGGGATAAAAGCGGATACATCAAAGTGCATAAACATGTTAATACAGATACAAAGTGCAAGTGCATAAATCACATGAAAGTCCAGACATTTACTATATCATATATTATCCCAATTCAAAAGTGCAAATGCATATAATTACATATAATAAATTCATTTATAATACCTTTAAAACACACAATCAAATATCAATAATCATAGATTTCCTAACATTAATGGATTTCAAGAGAAAAGTAAGCTAAATAAAAGCATAATCGTGGATCATCCAATCTAAAAAAGCAGGTTCAGGGCATCTGTAGTGGATCTTATATTGTAGTATAGGAAAAAAGGTTTTAAATAAAATCTCCTAAGATGAGAATAAAATAGACAGAATAATAACATATGGCAGCAGCTTTGTCTTGAGACTCCATCACATGGGCATACATGAGACAGAACACTGTTTCATAATTGGGAAATTAACAAGATGATGTACGATACCCAATCTTAGGCGTGTCAACACAAATCGATGTGAAACTCTAGTCACTGCTGATAAATAACTTTGAAAACCCAGTTTAAGATCCAATTGCGAATAAAAGAGGAAAGTTGATTGATTCTTGAGAACACAAGAACGAGGCCTCTATTTTATTTGCTAACATAGTTAATTTTATCTCAGCTCTAGCAACAGAAAGAGTACACTCAGGATCCGTTCTAATATCACAATTGAATAAAGATTTAAACCAATAAATAATATAATTGAGCCAGGGTATTTTTAAACAATTCTCCAATTTGAGGCAATCCTGTATGATAGATTGAGTAAATAATGTTTCCTCTTTTGACCATATTGATTTCCATAATAAAAGGGGTCGTGTTGAAGCCAGATCTGAAATATATCTAATGCCCACCTCACGGTGGAGCAATTCCGTAGAAAGCAGAAGAGGGGGCACAAAGTAAGCGTTTTAAAAACGAATTTTCAGCTTGTTGTAATAAATTACCTTGAAAATGACCCCAAACACCTGCCCCATAAAGAGCTGCGGTAACGCATCGTATCTCATAAATTGTCATCATGTCTTTAATGCGTCGGTTTCCCAATTTAGCCGCTAAATCTAAAAATACCATTTACGTTTCTAAGCATCTTAGAACAGGCATTATCCTGTTCCTGGGCCCATGACCTATTCCCTGCAAAAGTAATACCCAGGTAACAAAATGTCTTAACTATCTGGACTTTGGAGCCTTCAATGAAATAAGAGCTAGATGTTATAGGGTTCCTACCACAAGCCATAACAAAAGTTTTTGATTTGTTAATTAAAAGTTTTCTTTTAGTAATAAAAACAATAAAATTATCGATAAGACGCTGTAGTCCCATTGGGGTGCGAGAGAGTAAAACCGCATCATCGGCGTATAGAAGAATTGGAACAGACTTCCCATCCACCCTAGGGGCATCCGACTCAAACAATTTCAGTGCTGCGTCAACTTCATTGATAAACAATGAAAAAAGTAATGGAGCTAAGACGCAGCCCTGTCGGATGCCTCTTTTAACTTTAAAGGCGGAGTAAGTTCGCCTAAATGACCGTACCGCACCCTACTTGATAACTCCCCATATAATCTTGCCAAGAAAAATATAATCTCTTTGGAGGCGCCCATATCCAACAATAAGGGCCATAAAATGGAGTGGTCTACCAAATCAAAAGCGCTGCTTAGGTCAGCAAAACACAAATATAAGTTTCCCTCCTTAGCTAATGTGTACTTGCCGATCAGAAGGTCCAGGTTGACACACTGCTCCAGTGTGCCAACACCCTTTCTAAACCCATATTGCACTTGGGTAAGGACTGACTTTTCTTGGACCCAGGTCTCGAGTCTTGATAACATGACCCTACTCATAATCTTTATAGACAGAGTCCAATAAAGAAATCGGGCGATAATTACAAGCATCAGTCTTAACACCCTTCTTGTAAATTGGTATTATAATCGACTGGCCCCAAGATAAAGGGAAATGAGTCTCAACGGCGACATTAAAAACTCTGGTTAAAAACGGCGACCATAAAACCATTTCGTTTTTATAAAAGTCTATCGGGACCCCGTCGGGACCCGGTGCCTTACCCCCCTTACTACTAATTATGCCTTCAAAAACCTCCTCTATACTAATTAACAAGGGCAATTTTGGCCATACAACAGGGTTTGATTAGACAGGGTGAATGGGACATCTTTATCGAAAGGATTAAAAATGGTAGAAAAATGAGCTACCCATGAGTTACAGTTAACATAAGAATTAAATTCAGGAATATGATCGTCCTTCAAAAAGGAACTATTAACAGTATCCCAAAAAGTTTGTTATTTTTAATATCAGCTGCCAGGCTTAAGTCTTCCCAGGCTCTTTCTTGGAGTTCCAATTTCCTGATTTTTAGGGCTAAAGCGTATTCTGCACGTAAGGCCTTAATTATATCCGGGTTTCTTGGTTTACACCCCAGAGCTAGTTTGAGGCGGCCCAAAGCCCCCACACAGTCATCATCAAACCATCCCACCTTAGGTTTTTATTCCTACACACTGGTTTCAGCAGAAGGTTCTCCACGGTATTATTGATCTTAGTAAAATTTATAAGCAACAGTACTGGGTCAACCTCATCCCCTAAACAAGCTTGGATTTCATTCTGACACTGTGAAATCACATCATGCTGAATTTTAGATGGGTCCAGACCAGCCCATTTAATCCGGACACCATTCGGTCTGGTGGGGGCAATACATAGGCTGTGTGGAACACTGATGGTATTTTTAAAACCCCAACATAATAAATACAGAGAAATACTATTATGGTCACTAGTTGGTTGGTCCGTTATCCAGGGTGTTGAAAATAAATGTACACTATTACTAGAAATAATAATGTGATCAATATTAGACGATGCATTCCTGCCTGTGAATGTGGGACATATCGTGTTATTTTTGTCGGTAGCACAATACAGTAATTCTAAATCCAATTTGACAATGACATCATTTAAGGCACTACCATATTCACAATGGGGAAATGCATATAACAATCATCTTCAAATTCCCCCTCCTAGGCCCACAAACTTTAGTCAGGGATAAAGGGCATATTTGGACATTAAAATCGCCAACCCAAAGAATGGTAATCGGTTTCCTAATGGTACTGGTCAATTTCTCAAGTTCCCCTTCCAAGATATGGACAATAGAGCTACGTTGAGAATTAAACAGATTGTTATAAAAATTAATCAAAATAACATCATTACCCACGGTAGAAGACATCCACATAATCTGGGCATAAGTTCCCACAATAGTACAACTTTTGATTTTACATTTATCCAAATTAGTAGAAATCAAAATCAGCAGGCCGCCCTTAGCTCTACCCGAAGGGAGGCCTGGGCTGGTAACCAATAAGAGGTAAAACCCTCTACATATATTGGGTCGATACACCACATCTCCTGTAAACATATAATATCGTGTTGGGCCAAAATAAAATCTGACCATGATGGTGTACCTATTTTACTTTTAATCCCAGCAATATTCCATGTTGTGACTTGGTACCCTTTACCCATATTAGATTCATAGAATTCCTGGGGGGGTGCTTCGTGTCCCACTTCTTTACTAATAATAATAGATTCTACTGGAGTACTTTCTGAATTACTAGGGATACTGGCTCTCACTATTATGTTAGTGGATAACAACTCACATCACTCTATCATGCATAAACCAGCTTTACTAGTAATGATCTTAGCATTTAAAATTTCCATCATAGGGCTTTTAGGTAAATAACTCTCGAGTGCAACCTCATTAGCCCGTATCGGTCCCTCACGTCAATCATTGGTATCCAAACTACTCAGAGCCTGAAACCTATTAGTTACTGGGATTGCAAAATAAGGCAGGGCTGAAACCTGGGAGGAGCTAGCAAGGATCCATTTGGAGGCCAGCTTACATTTCCATCCATCACCCTCAGATGTCTATAAAAATATCCCAGGGGAGAAGAGTGGTATTAAATTCCCCCGTATGGGAGTAGTGGTGTATTTTTAAGGGTATTGGATGCCCATCTTGGAGATCTAAAATTAATGATGATACAGTCCCCTTCAAAGCATTTTTTCAAAGGCCCGATCCAGCCCACTCTACGGGTTGTTAAAATCTGGTTTATTCCTTCCATAGGATAACCACAGCTATTAGTCAGCCAAAACACTACTTTATTCATTAGTGAACCATGTTCTTCTGCCTGCCCAATTTGGAGTTTGGGGACGTTGGCCAAAATTACAACATAGGGACTACATTCGGGAGGCAAATTTGCAACCGGGCCATTATCCTATCCCCATGGGCTCAAGGAACTTAGGCGAGCTAACTTTATAGGATCAGATGATTTAAGTCCGTCTGGCTTATTCATTACTAGCTCCTTTAGGGGTAGTGCAGAACCACTATTAGTAGTTGAATTTCCTATTACTATATTTCTATCTTTTTCCCTATTTTCAGCTTGTGTAATAGGGGCCCGCTCACTGCAATATTTACTACGATCTCTGCGATCATTACCTACAGTCGGGTCAATAGAGTCTATAATAATAGGGTCTATAATAACATCCTTTTGTTGATCCCTAAGTGGCTCCTTTTGAAATTTACAGTTAACTATATCCAGTACTCCACTAATTTTGTGGATTTCTCTAGCTAAAATGTCCAATTTATCATAAAGCGGCCTTAGAGCTCTAGAATTTTGTCAGAGATAGTCGCTAATGTTAATTGTTGAAGTATGGGGTCTGCACAGGACAAGGGATCGGCAGGTTTCCTATTTCGAATACTCTTAACATTTGTTTTAGCTTTGGCCTTAGAATTAAAATTCCCTGTTCTAGGGTATTCTTTCTACTTCCCCTGGTCTTTATCGGTATCGGTAGCGGTAGCGGCGGGCTTTCAAGGACCGTCAAGTTAGGAGTCATAGATATTTGAGTAAGGTCCCCACAAATCCCTCCTGAATCAATAACGACTGGCTCAAGCTCCTCGGCTGCCAAGGAATTATTGGTCGATTTACTGGATCCGCTCGCATTTAAGGGGCCAGAGGGGGTCCCAACCCCGGCCCCATTTCCCTGTTCTACCCCGATAAAGCTTGAGCCCATAGAAAGACGCCTCTCAGTACGGTCAATTTCCTCGGTGAGAACATTGACCGCTTTAACCAAAAATGAATCAATCGTTGGACATGATTTAGCAGAAAAAGACTTCGCTAACTTCCTCCTTGCCATGAGGGTGCTACAAAGGAGGCTATACGTGCGATAGATAAAGATTTGTCCCTATAGAAAAGGCCTACAAGCTAGGGGTTTCTTCCCTGGATATAATACAGTGACTAAAATAGGACTAAGAGGGCAGATGTAAATCTATCAACCACACAAATATACTCTATACTAGTACTTAATATTCTAATGGTCCATTGGTTATAAAGTGCAAAAAGAGAGAATAATCCTTAAAGTGACATGTGCTAAGCAAAAATTGATATATCACATAAAAAATCCCACTGTGACACACATACAATACAATGTTAAAAGGGGAAATTAAAACCAAGAAAGAGTAAAAAAAGGAGTAAAACCAAAAACGACGACGATAAAAAATGTTAAAACACTGGGAATCAGTTTTATGGTGACGGTGAAGAGCACCAAAGTTAAAAAATATCTAGAACGATAATCTGCATCTCTGGTTGCTCACAATTCAATATAAGACGTGGCTATTAGGCACGATTGGGCACAGTGCCTATCCGTTAAATTCTCTGTTCTCTGTTCCGGTTAAAGTCCCGGTTGTTCAAGGGAAGCCCAACCTAACTATAACGGACTCACCTTAGCGCTGCGGTGGATGCTCAATCAGTTAATAGTACCTCTAAGCGCGTACTAAAACGTCACAAGTGCTCCTGGGTCCCCGGGGACTACAGGAAATTAGAGACACTCAAAGCTATCCGTTTCCCTTGCGGCTCCCAGACTGATACTGCGAAAAGACACTGGTATGAAAACCCCCAAATCACCCTATCTTATCTTTCGCAGTCAGGTTACGTGCGGAAAATTTGGGAGCAATGGACTTCCAACAACTTAGATCAATAATGTGGCCCTGCCCGGTCTCCTTCGGCCTCTGACGGGCGCAGACGGGCCCGCCCTTGGCCCGGGCTTCGCCCGCGCGCGTCCCGCGCTGCGGGAGCGCAGCCGCGCCTTAATCCTGGCGGGGAGAAGCTGGGGCAGCTGGGAGATGTAGGCCGTTCCCCTCACGGCAGCGTGGAGTAGGCAGGAGCCGTTCCCCTCACGGCGATGGCAATGGCGTGGAGTGAGCGAAAACCGTTCCCCTCACGGTAAGTTCCCAACAGCGCTATGCAGTGCAAGGCGTCCCGCGCTACGGGAGGGCAGCCGCGCCTTTATCCTGGCGGGGAGAAGCTGGGGCAGCTGGGAGATGTAGGCCGTTCCCCTCACGGCAGCGTGGAGTAGGCAGGAGTCGTTCCCCTCACGGCGATGGCAATGGCGTGGAGTGAGCGAAAACCGTTCCCCTCACGGTAAGTTCCCAACAGCGCTATGCAGTGCAAGGCGTCCCGCGCTGCGGGAGGGCAGCCGCGCCTTTATCCTGGCGGGAGAAGCTGGGGCAGCTGGGAGATGTAGGCCGTTCCCCTCACGGCAGCGTGGAGTAGGCAGGAGCCGTTCCCCTCACGGCGATGGCAATGGCGTGGAGTGAGCGAAGACCGTTCCCCTCACGGTAAGTTCCCAACAGCGCTATGCAGTGCAGGCGTCCCGCGCTGCGGGAGGGCAGCCGCGCCTTTATCCTGGCGGGGAGAAGCTGGGGCAGCTGGGAGATGTGAGGCTGTTCCCCTCACGGCAGCGTGGAGTAGGCAGGAGCCGTTCCCCTCACGGCGATGGCAGTAGGCGTGGAGTGAGCGAAAACCGTTCCCCTCACGGTAAGTTCCCAACAGCGCTATGCAGTGCAAGGCGTCCCGCGCTGTGGGAGGGCAGCCGCGCCTTTATCCTGGCGGGGAGAAGCTGGGGCAGCTGGGAGATGTAGGCCGTTCCCCTCACGGCAGCGTGGAGTAGGCAGGAGCCGTTCCCCTCACGGCGATGGCAATGGCGTGGAGTGAGCGAAGACCGTTCCCCTCACGGTAAGTTCCCAACAGCGCTATGCAGTGCAAGGCGTCCCGCGCTGCGGGAGGGCAGCCGCGCCTTTATCCTGGCGGGGAGAAGCTGGGGCAGCTGGGAGATGTAGGCCGTTCCCCTCACGGCAGCATGGAGTAGGCAGGAGCCGTTCCCCTCACGGCGATGGCAATGGCGTGGAGTGAGCGAAAACCGTTCCCCTCACGGTAAGTTCCCAACAGCGCTATGCAGTGCAAGGCGTCCCTCCAAGTAATTCCATTTCACTACCCAAGGCTTGAAGAGTTGCAGAAGTGCTAAATAGAAACACTCCCTTTTATCTGGAGTATCACAACTGAGTTTCCTGTGATTAATAAGATTTCCTTTAGCATGTTTTACCAAACATCCATCACATCCAATTACTGCATATTTTTCTTCATTTATATTTTCTATAACATTTCTCTTAAAGCTGTAATGTTGCAGTACTTCATAGAGAGATATGTTTTCCAGATGTGGACTTCTTTTAGGATAGTACGTATCCAATATATTTGTTTTAACAATATCTGTACTTTCCGGTTCATTCAATGCTAAGTTTTCAATTTCTTGTACAGATTTCAATACTCGATTTCGTGTTGCAGCAAGACTTAGACTTACCCAAATAATTCCTCTTGACTTTGAATATAAACTTGCAGAAGTCAACCGATCCGAACATTGGTAGGATCCAATCTCTCGATGGGAAAGCATCTTCAAACTAAAGCTGTACAATTTGTTACTAAGAGTCTTCTCTTGTGAAATTTCTTCCCACATTTCTTTCAACTCTGTCTTTTCAGATTTGGTTATATATGATGTAACATAGCGAGCAACAGCAATCAAATTATCTGCAACATATTGGATATCCATATTTGCATTCCACATCGTCAAAATCACTGGATTGTAGTCAGTAATATACTTTGAAACTTCAGTTCTTTTTATGTTGTAAGTATTCTGAGATTTTCGAGTTATAGTATGCCTTACTGCTGACATGAAACTGTTGACTCTTCCTTTCGAAATTACTGGACGTGGGAATCCAAACCGACATTTTGTATAAAATATTCCCTTTGACTTGTATTTCCGTCGACAATATTTCCCACATCGATGACTTTGAAACCGTAAGACTTGCTGTCTCAAGTTGTTTTCTCCTCCTTCTTTTGGTATGGCACAGGTAACATATTTTTCAATGAAAGACAAAACACTTTCATCAGTATCAGTTCCAAATTTTGGTGCATAACAACATGTGAATATGAGGTGCACCTCTGGCTTGGTACTCCTTTCTCCAAAAGAAATCAATAACTTCTCCAAGAGGTGGATTATTTTTATTGCACATAAAAGACATCATAGCTTGAAACCTATGATTAAAATATCTGCGCACATTAACAGGGTCCAAGGAACACAGTTCTCCAGCTGTTTTCAATTCAATGTTTTTTACATTTGAATTTGCTTCTCTTAGAAATGCAAGTAAATCGTCACATGCGTACGCAGCACAGCTAAGCGTAACAAACCACGTAGGGGTTCTTAATTTCCTTAACATACATTTAAGTTCTCTGTGATGACGATACCAATACTCATCAGTACCACGTTGACATGCCATCAAATTAATTAACTGAGATTCTGAATGATCGTCTCTTTGTTGAACTTTGTCCAAAAATTCCTTTGCAGAAACATGTGTAAGATGAACTCCTGTTTTTATTATGTGGTTCACTGCATATGAAAGTCCAGACAAGTCGCTTTCAAACAGAATATGAAATAAATAAGGAACACACTGTCGAAATCTTTTATCCTCTGAATACAATCTTGTTGTACGGTATTCTGAAGCTGGAATCCGTACTGGTCGTTCATCATATCATCCACCTTTTCCAGCGGGGTAGAACTGTGGAAAACAACGAGCTTCTAAACTTTTCTCCCAAACACTCATGGGAGTTCCCTTCACTTTCTTCATTTGGAATAATTCAATAGTGTTTCCAATAACTTCTTTTGAATGTAAAGGATGTATACTATAATGTTCATAAATTTCTTCACTCCTGGAGTTGTCCACTTTTTCGATTTGGCCAGTTGAAATTTCTCTATCATCTCCTAAAGATATTTCTTGTTCTTCCAGATTTACATTTTTATAATAAATATTGTTTTCTATGAGATATAACCTAGCCTTTTGAAGTTTGGTGACATCTACTAACTCTTGCCATATTTTCCGACTCTTTGTTGGTACAGCATTAACTAGAATAACTACAGGTTCACTTTCCTATCTCTCTACACCAACAGTTTCAATATTTTTCTTAAAATCTAAAGGTAAATACACTCTTCCTTTTAAACCTCTTTGTAAATCTGAGGGAGGCAGCTTACCTGTTTTAGGCTCCATACGAACCATAGCCTGAAACGGGTGCAAGGATTGAATAAGAATGGACTCATATGTATTTAAATCTACCAGTTCTGGAGGAATAGCTACCAACTCTAGGTTATTACGTACAGCTCTAGCTGGCATTTTGTTCTCTTCTAATTTGCTGTAACATTATTTACAAATACGTTGATCACTACCCAACTCAAAACGACCTTCCACCAACAAATAAGCACCAAATTGCTCCCACTTATCATTGTTTTCCTTTTCACTTTTTAAATACACATCAACATTCCTAGTTTGACTTCTATAGTGAGTACGTCGACAAGAAACACAAACAAAGGGGCCGATTACGATTGCGGAAGGTCCGTCACCACCAGCCATGCGGTGGTGGTCCTTCCGCAATCGTACCGCGATATTTCCCCCGCAACATTACGATGACGGAGGGAATCACGCTCGGACCGTGGTGGTCGCAAAGTCCGTCCGCCACTGGTCTGCCTAAAGCAATCATACAGATTGCCTGGTGGACGGTCCAGAGAGCATAAAATAGTGGCGGTGCCTAGCAGGCACAGTCCACCAAATCATGATGCTGGCTACAGCCGGCCTTTCCATGGCGGCGATACCGCCATGGAAAGGCTTGTGGGGATTAGTTACGGGGGCCCGTTGCGGGCCCCCCTTGTGTTGGGGGAGGTGTGGGTGCACTGAGGGGTACCCATTGTACCCCCCTACATTTCACAGCACTAAGTGGCAGGCAACGTGTGGTGCCTGCCACGTAGTGCAGTGAAATGCACATCCTGCCTTTTTGGCATCGCGCCGGGTGCTGCAGTCAGCAGCACCTGCCGCAATGTTAAATGGCAGGATGCGACCGCCATGGTGGCGGTCGCATCCTGATTTGGTGTGCGGGACCGCCGCATGTATGGCTGACGGTCCCGGTCTCCACCAGGATGGCGGACGGACTCCAGTCCGTCCGCCATCCTAATTACCCCATAGTTTGGTTTCTCACAAGAAACTACCTTAAACTTTGTAATTTCTTCTGCAAACTTCTCAGTAGTACTATCTTCCACCTCTTCTTCAACACCTTCACTTATCAAACTTTCACTTTCTCTACACTCCTCTTGAGGACCAAAGAAACGAAACTCTATATCATCAGAAACTTTTTTTACATCCAATACTGAACCATGCAAAAGAGCTGTGTTTATTTCACTTAAACATAATGCAGGACTTTTTACATAGTACAATCTTCTCACTAACTTCCGCATTTCTGAGTGATGTACTGCTAACATTCTTAAAAAATGAAAAGTACTTCTACACACTTTTCTAGAAAGACAAGCCAGAGAATGACCCTGCAAATTACTATATTTTCTCACTTTACAAGGATCTACAGGCACATGCATCAACGGTTTTTGCGAGCGCAAACGGTGCGATTCGCAAAAATAGGCCGTTTGCGCCCGCAAAAAGGCCTTTTGCGATGCATCAAAGTGAAAGGCACTCACAATTTGAGAATTCGCAATTAATTGCGAGTTCTCAAATTGCGATTGCATTTAAGGAATCGCATTTTCCGATTCCTTAAATGCAATGCAAGAACCACTTTGAAGTAGCGATTTCGCTACTAGGGGCGCAAATTACCATGAAGTTGAACTTCATGGTAATTTATAAAACTTTGAAAAATGCACTAAAGTGCATTTTTAAAGTTATAGGTTACACACACACATGTCCTTTGGACATGTTTGTGCGCAACATTTGTGCACAGATCAATTTCAGGGGTGCAACAGGGTGTCCTTTTGACACCCTTGCACCCTGAAATGCATGCGCAATTTGCGAGTACCTATTGGTGCTCGCAAATTGCGCATGCTATTCCCATTCATTCCTATGGGCCTGTAGGCCCATAGGAATGAATGGGAAGCCATTCCTTAATTGCGAGTCGCAATTTGCGAGTCGCAATTAAGGAATGTTTAGAAATCGCTATTTTAATAGCGATTTCTACATGCATAGGCTTTTGAGAGTCCCTAATTGCGATTCTTTAATAATCGCAATTAAGGACTCGCAAAAGCATTTCTTGATGCATGTGCCCCCTAGTCCTTGCAACATCTTAATCTTTTGTTTAACACTTTTTTTTTACCATAATCTTGTAAGAAATGTCATAATATATCAATAGATTCCTGTCGTACAAATACTACTACAATCCCACCTATACACAGGAGCTTGTGTACGTCTCCCTTGAACTTCTTCAGCTATTACTTGTTACACATTTCTAGGAACCATCTTTTCTTTTTCAATTGGACATCCGTTTCTAACCTCATAACAACGACCCCTGGTATCAACAGCATGTACTAATGTAATTTGTTGAAAGTAGCTTT
Organism: Calotriton arnoldi; assembly: GCA_963921515.1. Lineage (NCBI taxonomy): Eukaryota > Metazoa > Chordata > Amphibia > Caudata > Salamandridae > Calotriton > Calotriton arnoldi. The sequence continues at coordinate 11,856 of CAWUFW010000457.1, forward strand.
CTTCATTAAAAAACGGTTCAGTACTAGAAGTGTGCTTCCATTCACCCGAAATTGTTTTACAAAAGGTAGTTCTATTAGCCAGTCTTTTTCTTTTACTTACCTCCTTCATAAACTGCATTGTTTTATTCAATGTTTTCATTCTCTTCAATACAAATATAAACAATTTTCTTTTCAATTCAAAAGCCTCTTCGACTGAAACTTTCAATCTGCTATTTCTTCTTGTAAAATGCAGATCTTCTTTTATATTTCTTGCAATCTTTCAATAAATTTTGTAGTACTCTACTTTTATACATTCTCTTCCTAATGTCTTTATATTCTTTCATCCTTTTTTCAACATGTATTGTTTTCCTATAACCTGATTTTGCACTAATTTCTCCTTTTTTCTTTTCCTTTTGATTGCTTGGAGTACTTTTCTTTCTCTTTTCACCATTTTGAAAATCTTTTAGATTTTTTAAAAGACTTTTAACAAATTCTTTTGTTCTTTTACCAGAAGACTTTTTCTTTAACGTCACATGTTGTACTTCATCTAGTTTCTGATTTTCTCTCTCCTTTAAATAGTTCTGTTTTCTTTGTTGTCTTTTCTTTTCAACTTTTCTTGTCATACTGAATATTTCTAGGCCTGGGCGGTAAATTCCGTTCCGCTCGCGGAATTTGAGGTATTTGGGTAATTTCGCGTTCCGCGGAGAACGCAGAATTGGCCAAAATTCCGCGATACGCAGCTTTGCGGAATTTTTTGCTTGTTCGCGCTTTCAAAATGTGTGTTCGCAAGATATTTCTCCTCGAGCACGCAAACAGCGTTCGCGAACAGGAAAAATGCATTGCGAACGGGCGGAACAAGCAATTTCGTGTGTTTGCGGAACTTTTGCGTGCTCGCGGAGATTTTTTACCATTTCGCGGACCTTTGCGTAGCGCGACTATGCAAATTCTGCCCACCCCTAAATATTTCTCAATAATTATGGAGAATTTCTAAAAAAAAGAAAAGTTTATTGTCTTTCAAAAAAATATTTAATATTATTAAAATAATTATAAACAAATATTGTCATCTATAAATAAAGAAATACATTGAGTAGTGCCTGGGTGATTCTATGACTACAGGGATAATATCTGGGGATTACTGGAGTACATAGGAAGTGAGTGAGTGATTTTATGAGTGCATGAGTACTGCTTCAGTTATTGCAGGAGTAATGAGGTAGTGTCTGAGTGAATAAAGGAGTGCAAAGGTACTGCCTGGGTGATTTCATAACAGTATGACTACTGGCTGAGTGATTACATAAGTACAAGTGTGGTGCCTCTGTGATAGAAGGAGTGCAACGTTAGTGCCTGACTGATTATATAAGTTCATGAGTAGTGGCTACATGATTCAAAGAGTGCATGGGTAATACCTTGGTGATTGCATGAGTGTAGACATAGTGCTTGGATGTTTGCATGAGGGCAGGAGTAAAGCCTGAGTGATTACACTAGTGTATATGTAGTGACTGAATCATTTGAAGACAGCAAGTGTAGTACTTGGGTGTTGTTATAACCGCATGAGTATTGGGCCTAGCCAAATATAAAGAAGCAGACTATTACATAACTCAACCATAAGTCTCTCTATATCGTTAAAAGCATGCATACATATATCTCTACCTTTTCAAATCAACATCACATCTAAATGAAATATATATACAATATTTCTAAAATATAGTGAAACCTAGAAGCAGAGACATTTAATAGATCTGCCTGAGTGATTCCAAAACTCCATGGGTAGTGCTTGGGTGATTGTATGACTCCAAAGGTACTAGCTGGGTAATTACAGGAGAAGATGGCTAGTGACTGACTAATTACATGAGTACACAGATAAAGGTTTAGTGCATGGATAAGTGTATAAATACCACCTAAAGCCATAGATGACTCAATAAGAAGTGCCTAGGTGAATAGATGACTGCAACAGTAGAGTCTGGGTGATTATATGACTGCAAGGGTAGTGCCTGGGTTATTACATGAGTCCATAGGATGGAAACTGCATGATTCTATGACTGCAAAGGAAATACATAAGTAGTGCCTGGGTGATTCTATGACTACTGGGGTATTATCTAGGGGATTATTACAGTACATAGGAAATGAGTGGGTGATTTTATAAGTCCATGAGAACTACCTGGGTGATTACAGAAGTACTAGAGTACTGCCTGAGTTATTACAGGAGTGCAAACGTAGTGCGTGGGTGGTTTTATAGGTGCAAGAGTACTGGCTGAGTGATTACATAACTACAAGAGTAGTGCCTGCATGATTGAAAGAGTGCAAGGATAGTGCCTGGGTGATTGAAGCACTGTATACCTAATGCATTGGTGATTGCATGAGTACAGAGGTAATGTCTGAGGGATTAAAGGAGTACATACGTAACGCCTAGCTGACTACATGACTACAGGGGTAATATCTGGGGATTTACATTACTACATAGGAAGTAACTAGATGATTTTATAACTGCATGTGTACTTCTTGGATTATAGCAAGACTACTGAAGTAGTACCTGACTGAATAAACGAGTGCATAGGTAGTGCCTCAATGATTCCATGCGTGCAATACTAATGCCTGAGAGATTACAGCACAGTGTATGTAGTACTTGCATCATTCGAAGACTACATAGATAGTACTTGTTTTTTTTATAACTGTATGTGTGTTGGGCCTAGCCAAATATAAAGCAGCAGACTATTACATGACTGAACCATAAGTATCTCCATATTGTTAAAAGCATGAATACATACATCTCTACCTTTTCAAATCATCATCATATATGAAAGAAATATATATGCAATATTTCTGGAATATAGTGAAACCTACAACTGAACATGTAATAGATCTGCCTGAGTGATTGCATAACTTCATGAGTACTGCTTGGAAGATTGAATGAGTTGAAGGGTAGTCACTGGATAATTGTAAAAGAAGATGGATAGTGACTAGCTAATTGCATGAGTGCACACATAAACATTGAGTATATGAATAAGTGTATAAATAGCACCTAAAGATAAAGATAACTCATTGAGTAGTGTGTAAGTGAATAGCTGAGTGCAACAGTAGGATCTGGGTCATTCTACGACTGCAAGGGTAGAGCCTGGGTTATTACATGAGTGCATAGGGACAGCCTGCATCATTGCATGACTGCAGGAGTAGTACATAACTAGTGCCTGGGTAATTGCATGACTGGAGGAGTATTATCTATGGGATTATTAGAGTACATAGGAAGTGAGTGGGTGATTTTATGAGTCCATGAGAACTGCCTGGGTGATTACAGGAGTACTAAAGTACTGCCTGAGTGATTATAGGAGTGCAAACGTAGTGCCTGGGTGGTTTTATAAGTGCATGAGTACTGGCTGGGTAATTTCATAAGTACAAGAGTAGTGCCTGCATGATTGAAAGAGTGCAAGGATAGTACCTGGGTGATTGAAGTACTGTATAGGTAATACTTTGGTGATTGCATGAGTACAAGGGTAACGTCTAGAGGATTAAAAGAGTACATACGTAACGCCTGGGTGATTGCATGACTACAAGAGCAATATCTGGGGATTTACATGACTACATAGAAAGTGACTGGGTGGTTTTATAAGAGCATGGGTACTTCTTAGGTGATCGCAGGACTACTGAGGTAACACCTGAGTGAATAAATGAGTGCAAAGGAAGTGCCTGGGTGATTTAATAATAGCCATGAGTACTGGCTAAGTGATTACATAAGTACAAGGCTAGTGCCTCTGTGATTGAAAGAGTACAACGTTAGTGCCTGAGTGATTATATAAGTGCATGAGTATTGGCTACATGAATCAGACTGCATGGGTAATATCTTGGTGATTGCATGAGTGCATAGCTAGTGCCTGGGTGATTGCATGAGTGCAGGGGTAATTCCTAGGTGATTCCATCAGTGCATATGTTCTGTCTGGATCATTGGAAGACTGGGTAGTACTTGGGTGTTTTTATAACTGCATGAGTGTTGGGCCTAGCCAAATATAAAACAGCAGACTACAACATGACTCAATCATAAGTCTCTCTATATCATTAAAAGCATGCATACATATGTCTCTACCTTTTAAAATCATCATCATATCTAAAAGAAATATATATATATACAATATTTCTAAAATATAGTGAAACCTAGAAACTGAGGCATGTAATAGGTCCACCAGAGTGATTCCAAAACTCCTTGGGTAGTGCTTGGGTGATTGTATGACTCCAAAGGTACTAGCTGGGTAATTACAGGAGAAGATGGATAGTGACTGACTAATTACATGAGTGCACAGATAAAGGTTTAGTGCATGGATAAGTGTATAAATAGCACCTAAAGCCATAGATGACTCAATAAGAAGTGCCTAGGTGAATAGATGACTGCAACAGTAGAGTCTGGGTGATTATATGACTGCAACAGTAGTGCCTGGGTTGTTACATGAGTCCATAGGTAGAAACTGCATGATTCTATAACTGCAAAGGTATTACATAAGTAGTGCCTGGATGATTGCATGACTGCAGGAGTAATATCTGGGGGATTATTGGAGTACATAGGAAGTGAGTTGGTGATTTTATAAATCCATGAGTACTGCCTGGGTGATTACAGAAGTACTAAAGTACTGCCTAACTAATTACAGGAGTGCAAAGGTAGTGCTTCAGTGATTTTATAAATGCATGAGTATTGCCTGAGTGATTACATAAGTACAAAAGTACTGCCTCCATGATTGAAAGAGTGCAAGGATAGTGCATGGGTGATTGAAGCACTGTATAGCGTAATGCATTGGTGATTGCATGAGTACAGAGGTAACGTCTGAGGGATTAAAGCAGTACATATGTAATGCCTAGCTGACTACATGACTACAGGGGTAATATCTGGGGATTTACATGACTACATAGGAAGTAACTGGGTGATTTTATGAACTGCATGTGCTACTTCTTCAATGATTGCAGGACTACTGAGGTAGTGCCTGAGTGAATAAAGGAGTGCAGAGGTAGTGCCTGGGTGATTCCATAAGAGTATAGGTAGTGCCTAGATGTTTGCATGAGTGCAGAGGTAATGCCTGAGTGATTGCATCACTGCGTATGTACTGCCTGGATCATTGGAAGACTGCATGGGTAGTACTTGGGTGTATTTTATAACTGCATGAGTGTTGGGCCTAGCCAAATATAAAGCAGCAGACATATTACATGACTGAACCATAAGTCTCTCCATATTGTTAAAAGCATGCATACATACGTCTCTACCTTTTCAAATCATCATCATATCTAAAAGAAATATATATACAATATTTCTGGAATATAGTGAAATCATACAACTGAAACATGTAATAGATCTGCCTGAGTGATTGCATAACTTCATGAGTAGTGCTTGGGTGATTGAATGAGTTGAAGGGTAGTCACTGGATAATTCTAAGAGAAGATGGATAGTGACTGGCTAATTGCATGAGTGCACACATAAACGTTGAGTGTATGGATAAGTGTATCAATAGCACCTAAAGATATAGATGACTCATTGAGTAGTGTGTAGGTGAATAGATGAGTGCAACAGTAGGATCTGGGTCATTCTATGACTGCAAGGGTAGAGCCTGGGTTATTACATGAGTGCATATGTACAGCCTGCATCATTGCATAACTGTAGGAGTAGTACATAACTAGTGCCTGGGTAATTGCATGACTGGAGGAGTATTATCTACGGGATTATTAGACTACATAGGAAGTGAGTGGGTAATTTTATAAGTCCATGAGAATTGCCTGGGTGATTACAGGAGTAATCACCGTACTGACTGAGTGATTACAGGAGTGCAAACGCAGTGCGTGGGTGGTTTTATAAGTGCATGAGTACTGGCTGAGTGATTACATAAGTACAAGAGTAGTGCCTGCGTGATTGAAAGAGTGCAAGGATAGTGCCTGGGTGATTGAAGCACTGTATAGCTAATGCTTTGGTGATTGCATGAGTACAAGGGTAACGTCTAGAGGATTAAAAGAGTACATACATAACGCCTTGGTGATTGCATGACTACAAGAGTAATATCTGGGGATTTACATGACTACATAGAAAGTGACTGGGTGATTTTATAAGAGAATGGGTACCTCTTAGGTGATCACAGGACTACTGAGGTAACACCTGAGTGAATAAATGAGTGCAAAGGAAGTGCCTGGGTGATTTAATAATACCATGAGTACTGGCTAAGTGATTACATAAGTACAAGGCTAGTGCCTCTGTGATTGAAAGAGTACAACGTTTGTGCCTGAGTGATTATATAAGTGCATGAGTATTGGCTACATGAATCAGACTGCATGGGTAATATCTTGGTGATTGCATGAGTGCATAGCTAGTGCCTGGGTGATTGCATGAGTGCAGGGGTAATTCCTAGGTGATTCCATCAGTGCATATGTTCTGCCTGGATCATTGGAAGACTGAATGGGTAGTACTTAGGTGTTTTTATAACTGCATGAGTTTTGGGCCTAGCCAAATATAAAACAGAAGACTACAACATGACTCAACCATAAGTCTCTATATATCGTTAAAAGCATGCATATATATGTCTCTACCTTTTAAAATCATCATCATATCTAAAAGAAATATATATATACAATATTTCTAAAATATAGTGAAACCTAGAAACTGAGGCATGTAATAGATCTGCCAGAGTGATTGCAAAACTCCATGGGTAGTGCTTGGGTGATTGTATGACTCCAAAGGTACTCGCTGGGTAATTACAGGAGAAGATGGAGAGTGACTGACTAATTACATGAGTGCACAGATAAAGGTTTACTGCATGGATAAGAGAAAAAATACCACCTGAAGGCTTACATGACTCGCTAAAAGGTGCCTAGGTGAATAGATGAGTGCAACAGTAGAGCCTGGGTGATTATATGACTGCAACAGTAGTGCCTGAATTATTACACAAGTGCATAGGTAGAAACTGCATGATTCTATAACTGCAGAGGTAGTACATAACTAGTGCCTGGATGATTGCATGACTGCAGGAGTAATATCTGGGGGATTATTGGAGTACATAGGAAGTGAGTTGGTGATTATATAAATCCATGAGTACTGCCTGGCTGATTACAGAAGTACTAAAGTACTGCCTGACTGATTACAGGAGTGCAAAGGTAGTGCTTCAGTGATTTTATAAATGCATGAGTATTGCCTGAGTAATTACATAAGTACAAAAGTACTGCCTCCATGATTGAAAGAGTGCAAGGATACTGCATGGGTGATTGAAGCACTGTATAGCTAATGCATTGCTGATTGCATGAGTACAGAGGTAACATCTGGGGGATTAAACCAGTACATATGTAATGCCTAGGTGACTGCATGACTACAGGGGTAATATCTGGGGATTTACATGACTACATAGGAAGTAACTGGGTGATTTTATAACTGCATGGCTACTTCTTCAATGATTGCAGGACTTCTGAGGTAGTGCCTGAGTGAATAAAGGAGTGCACAGGTAGTGCCTGGGTGATTCCATAAGAATATAGGTAGTGCCTGGATGTTTGCATGAGTGCAGAGGTAATGCCTGGGTGATTGCATCAGTGCATATATACTACCTGGATCATTGGAAGACTGCATGGGTAGTACTTGGGTGTTTTTATAACTGCATGAGTGTTGGGCCTAGCCAAATATAAAGCAGCAGACTATTACATGACTCAACCATAAGTCTCTCCATATTATTAAAAGCATGCATACAAATGTCTCTACCTTTTCAAATCATCATCAGATCTAAAACAAATATATATACAATATTTCTGGAATATAGTGAAATCTAGAAACTGAGACATGTAATAGATCTGCTTCAGTGAATGCATAACTCCATGCATAGTGCTTGGGTGATTGTATGATTCCAAAGGTAGTCACTGGGTAATTGCAGGACAACATAGATAGTGACTGGCTAATTGCATGAGTGCACACATAAACATTGAGTGCATGGATAAGTGTATGAATAGCACCTAAACGTATAGATGGCTTATTGAGTAGTACCTGGGTTATTACATGAGTGCATAGGTACAGCCTGCATGATTACATGACTGCAGGGGTAGTACATAACTAGTGCCTGGATGATTGCATGACTGCAGAGATAATATCTGGGGGATTACAGGAGTACATAGGAAGTGAGTGGGTGATTTTATAAGTCCATGAGTACTGCCTGGGTGATTATACCAGTACTAACGTAGTGCCTGAGTGATTACAGAAGGGCAAAGGAAGTGCCTGGATGATTTTATAAGTGCATGAGTACTGGTTGAGTGATTACATAAGTACAAGAGTAGTGCGTGCGTGATTGAAAGAGTGCAAAGATAGTGCCAGGGTGATTGAAGCACTGTATAGCTAATGCATTGGTGATTGCATGAGTATAGAGGTAACGTCTGGGGGATTAAAGGAGTACATAGGTAACGCCTGCGTGATTGCAATACTACAGGGGTAATATCTGGAGATTTACATGACTACATAGAAAGTCACTGGGTGATTTTATAAGTGCATGGGTACTTCTTGGGTGATTGCAGCACTACTGAGGTAGTGCCTGAGTGAATAAAGGAGTGCAAAGGTAGTGCCTGGGTGATTATATAACAGCATGAGCACTGGCTGAGTGATTACATAAGTACAAGATTAGTGCGTGTGTGATTGAAAAAGTGCAAGGGTATTCCCTGGGTGACTGAACCAGTGTATAGCTAATGCATTGGTGATTGCATGAGTTCACAAGTAATATCTGGGGGACTACAGGAGTACATAGAAAGAGCCTGGGTAATTTTATAAGTGCATCAGTACTGCCTCGTTTTTTGCAGTAATACTGTGGTAGTGCCTCAGTGAATAAAAGAGTGTAAAGGTAATGCCTAGGAGATTTTATAAGTGCATGGACACTGGCAAAGTGATTGGAGGAGTGCATAGATCCTGACAGGGTGATTGGAAGAGTGCAAGGCTAGTGCCTGCATAATTAAACCAGTGTATAACTAAAACATTGGTGATTGCATGATTGCAGGAGTTATGTCTGTGGGATTAAAATAGTACATAGGTAATGCCTAGTGATTCCATGATTGCAGGGATAATATCTGGGAGATTACAGGAGTACATAGGAAGTGCCTGAGTAATTTTATAAGTGCATGTGTACTGCCTGAGTGATTGGAGTAGTACTACAGTAGTGCCTGAGTGATTAGAGGACAACAACATTCTAAGTAGTAGCAGAATACTGAAACTGCAGCTCAAAAGTTAGGTCTATGACATGGTGTACACTTTTGTACTGCAGCCTCACAATTCTAAAACTACTCAGGGTGCTGAACATACTCAAAATAAAGTATAAAAGCTACACATGACTCTGTTATAAATCTCACCATATTCCTAAAACTAAACATGCATATATGTCTACCTTTTGAAATCATCATCATATATAACAGAAATAAACAAAGAGACTGAACTTTACATTACAAAGACACACCTACATTTCTGCAATGTATTTCAAGTGTACCTTTCCCCAAACTTATAGAAAGTAGCCTAATCAGTAATCCCTTCTGCCAACATGTCTTTAAACTCAGTTTTATTCTACAGATTCACCATTCTACAAATATTAGACCTAGTCAAACATAAAGTAGCAACCTATCAGATGTTTCTACCATAACTCTAACCATATTCCTAAAAGCATGCATGCATCTTTCTATACCTATTGCCAAAAGCATTACACATATTAGAACACATGTGCAAGTAGAAACATAACCACACTCACAAGACCATAAAGGCCTTAACTTGACAGACTACGCTTAACATTTCAAACATACCTAGATTTATGCAGCACATTTCAAGTGAACTTTTACACAGACTCTTATAAAGCACCATAATCAATAATTCCTCTCCCAACATATCTTAAACATCACTTTTCTACTACTACTGCTTTACTATTCTAGTACTAATCTGGTATTGAGCATAGCTAACAGCAAAGCAACCCTTCACTTAACTTTGATGAAAGACTCCCCATATTTCTAAAAGCATGTATGCATATGTCTGTACCTTTTGCTAGCAGCATCATATATAAAAGTAATATACAGATAAATGTATACCTGTGTTTTATATATCTATCATCTTCAGACACATAACACATACCATAATATATGTGGTAGTAGAAACATATCTCAGTCACAACACCATTCACAGCTCAAAACTTCAGAGACTACACTTCAATTTTCAAACATACACTGAAAATTATGCGATATATATGAAATATACCTTTCCACACATCATACAAATTACTCTAATAAATAAAATCTCTACAAACATATCTCAAACCTCTCTTTTGGGCTGCTGATTTACCATTCTACAACTACTTATAATGTTACACCTACCCAAATACAAAGCAGGAACCCTTCACATGTCTTTACTAAATGTCTCACCATATTCCTAAAAGCATACATGAATATGTCTGTAGCATAACACTATCCAAACCTTAAAAATTCACAGAAAAATCTTCCAATTTCAAGCAAACACCCAAAATTATGTGGCATATTTCAACTGTACCTCTCTACAAACTTAAAAAAAGAAGCCTAACCACTAATGCCTTATGTCAACGTATTTTAAAGCACACTATTATCCTACATCTTCACCATTCCACTACTACTCACAATCTTGATCCTACCACATAAAAAGCAACAACACCTCTTTGTTAGACATCATGCACCTTCAAATGTATAAGACATATCAAAATAAATATACAAGTAGAGACACACTTGAGACAGAAGTCCATGCTCACCTTAAAACTTGACACACTCCACCTCCACTTTTAAAGCAACACCTAAAATTATGCGGCATACTACAAATCTACATATCCACACACTAAAACAAACTACCATAATCACTAATCCATCTTCCAATATACACATATTACTATACAAAATCTATTTCAAACATCATTTAACTAGAATAAAACAAACTACAATACACATCTCTACATTTAATAATATATTTCAAACAACACAGTTTATCAATAATTTTTAAAGATTAAAAATAAACCTAATACATAATACACCTCACAAATGTATAACTCACCTCCAAATCGATTTGTAGAATTTAAAATATCACAAACTCATAAAAGATTTTATAATGCACACAACCAATGTAATGCACCACTCTCAGCAAGGTAAAACCAGTAATGGCAAACTTTCCCTCTCTTTCTCCACACAAATACATGTAAGTAACAAATCACATTGCTTCCTACATTATTTCAAATTATAAAACACATTTCTATTGGTTGACCATATGAAACCTTACCAACTGACTTCTAAAACTGCCCAAACTGGTTCTGGAAGTTTTTGGAGTCGCGACTCCACCTTGCACCAACGCGATGAAACCGCGAATCCATACGGGAGTTCAAAAATATATTACAAATAAAAATACCACTATTTTTTAACAACACACCACTTCTAAAGATAGTACTGACTTAGGAAATTATACTTTATTAACATATCACCTATATATAAATTACAATTTCACATTTTAAGTCCACAGTAAAGTTTCAACCCTTCCCCCATTCTGCTTAATGCCAGTTTCCATAGTAACAGTTCATGGAACATTCAACTGAACTTACAGGTCACAAGTTCACCATATTTTCAAATCCAGCACACAAGGTTACAAATGCAAACAGCAGGTGTGGTTGACGTTTGTAAAATATCTCCTTATCCTATCTACTGTACCTTTCAAACATTTTCTACTAACCAATAAGGAACATGCTTTTAAAGAAAGTAGCATGCACCCTATTTTTGAGTGTACAATCTTCCTAAACAGCCAATCAATTCTCTACTTTTTTAAAATACTGCATCTTGCCCACCATTTTAGATACCTCTCATTCTACCAACTGACTACCTCAGCTACAGACATCTTTTCATTACTTCCAGACATCCCTTCAAGATGCTTACAGTATGGATTGTTGGACGCAGGTATGTTTTCTGGTGCAAAAGGTATGCTGAATGCAGAGGTATTGACAAAGACCTAACTTTGCAAAATGTGGATATTAAATGGATTGCACAGAGAGGATTAAAGTGGTACCAATTGATGCCTTTGGTTAAAACCTTTCTGCCTCTCCAACCCCCTGATCTCATGATTGTGCACTGTGGTGGCAATGAACTGGGCACATTGACTGGGGTAGGTCTTGAAATGCTAATGAAGGACACCTTTGCACAATTGATGTTGCTTTTGCCTCAAACTGTCTTTGCATACTCTAATATATGCCAAAGACAGAAATGGAAGTGGTCAAATAAATTCTGTCCACAGATTGAGAAAGCTAGAAAAAATGTCAATAAAGCTGTTTCTGCTTACCTCAGAGACCATAGAATGGGCTCCATCTATAACAACAATCTACGTTTTGATATGGATGACATCTACAGAAGTGATGAAGTACACTTCACAGATCAAGGAAACAGAGTCTTTCTCAACAACCTAAAGCTCTGCATCCGCACTTACATGTAGCTATAACAAACTCATAATAAAAACAAGGGCTCTTTTTAGAGCCACTCTAAAACATAGTAGTGAATATAATTTTATTTTTGCACAGATATATTTTTTTAAATTTTTTTGTGGATTCGCGCACCCGACGCAAATTCGCAAAAGCATGAATTCAATGTACTACAACACATACACTTTTCAAGTCTAACTATTATTTTTTTTATATATTTTTAACAACTCTATCAATTGTAATCTTGTCATTAACTTCAATCACAGTACCTCTTTAAAACAACTTCACAAATACAACACTACCTTCTAAATTATATACTACTTAATTATTTATTTAAGCTGAATTCGCGAATCCAACGCCTCACTTCCATTATTCAGTATTTACCCCAGGGACCCCATCCCCCGGGGCCTGCCAATATTTATTTTATTTTATATTTAAAAGGGGGGGACCGCGTGGCCCTCTCCTCAGGCCAATATTGGCCCCGGGGACCCCATCACCCGAGGCCTGGCCTTGGTTTTTTTATATGTACGGTAGGGGGGCCTCATGGCCCCCCTTCCCTGGGCCACTAATGGCCCTGGGGACCCCATCCCCCAGGGCCTGGCCTCTTTTATTTATTGTTAAATTAGTGGAGGGGGGCCATGTCGCCACCCCTCCCCTGGGCCACTATTGGCCCCGGGGACCCCATCCCCCGGGGCCTGCCCTATTTTTTAATTCTTACTTAATAGGGAAGGGAGGGCTGTGTGGCCCCCCTCCCGGGCCACTTCTGGCTCCGGGGACCCCATCCCCCAGGGCCTGGCCTCCTTGATGGGGACCGTGGGGGGGCCCTAATGCCCTCATGGTTCCAGCTGGCTCCCCACCTCCTGCGGGAGCCGGCATTGCTTTTGCGAAAGGGGAGCTGCTAACATGCAGCTCCTCTTGCCCAAAAGCAATCTGCTTGCTTCGTTGAAGCGAGAGCAGGTTTCCTGCTCTCGCTTCAACGAAGCAAAGTAGTGTTTGCTATGTCCTGGGGGTGGGCACCCTGGGACCTTGCAGGAGCCGGCCCTGGGGGGTGGTGGTCCCCAGGGCCATCGAGGGCTCCGGGAGGCGGGCCGCCTCCCAACGTGTGCAAAGCCCCGGGGAGGTGGTGGTCCCCGGGGTCTGCAAGGGACCCCCACATTTGAATAATTAGTGCCCCGGTGAGATGGTGGTCCCCGGGGGAAGTTTGGGGAGGGGCAGGAGCTCCCCCACACTTTTAAAATTGTATTTAAGCCCCGGGGAGATGGCGGTCCCTGGGGCTTGGGGGGGCTGCGATGCCCCCCAACATAATTAACAATGTCCCAGGGAGGTGGCGGTCCCTGGGGCAGCGTGCGGGGGCAGGAGCCCCCCCACACATTTTTTTAAAACAAGCCCGGGGAGGTGGCCGTCCCCGGAGCTGTGGGGGCCCGTATATTATAAATATTGCCCCCGGGACCTGGCCCACCCGGGGGCTTAAGTACAACAAAGCGCGGCAGCCCAGGCTTCGTTTTTTTTTATTTTCTCGGTCGGATTCGCACACCCAGCGTGAATTCGGTCGATTTTTAAAACACAAATGTTTTTTTGGGCCATGGGGGTCCTTGTGGAACCCCTGAGCAGGCCTAGGGGGTCAGGGTATTTCTACCCTGCCCCCTTTTCTTGTTTTTTTATGTTTTTCCAACTGTTTTCTTGTGACTCGGTTATCGAGTCACAAGATGGCTGCCAACACATTCTGGTTTGGAGTGTTGGCAGCCAATCAGAGTTAAGCTCGTGCTTGGGAGGATTAGCGAATCCTCCTTGGTGCTCAGATATATACATTTTTATTTTTTGAATTTCTCAGGAACTACTGAATGGATTTACACCATTTAAAAATAAAGGTGCTTTCGGAACCAAGAGCTACCTTTTTGCCAAATTTGGTGTAATTCTATTCAGCAGTTCGGGCTGTAGCCTGTTCCAAAGTTTCCTATGGAAATTAACATGGAGAAAATGCGTTTTGGGACCCTCCTTTTTTCTCGACCCCTGCTTTACGAATCACTCCCAAACTTTCCAGACAGGAGCTGACCTGAGTGAACCATTAGTTTTGAAACTTTCGCGAAGATTCGTCAAACGGCGCCAAAGATATTGGCAAAAGAGAAAACGCTTTTTGAATAGAAACGTGGTAGGAAAAGTGTTTTTTGTTTTACAAATAACTTTGGCGTCGTTTGACGAATCTTCGCGAAATTTTCAAAACTAGTGGGGCGCTCCGGTCAGCTCCTGTCTTTAAAGTTTCGGGGTGATTTGTCAAGCGGGGGCTGAGAAAAAAGGGGGGTCACAAAACGCGTTTTCCCCATGTAATTTTCCATAGGAAACTTTAGACAAAGCTACAGCCCGAACTGCTGAACGGAATTACACCAAATTTGGCAAAAGGTAGGGCTTGGTTCAGAAAGATCCTTTATGTTAAATGGTGTAAATCCGTTCAGTAGTTGCTGAGAAATTAAAGAAAGAAAAATGTATATATCTGAGCACCGATGAGGGTTCGCGAACCCTCCCGAGCACGAGCTTCACTCTGATTGGCCCCCAACACTCCAAACCAGGAACTGTTGGAAGCCATTTTGTGACTCGGTAGAACCGAGCTAGAGGAAAACTGTTTAAAAAAGTATGAAAAATAAGAAAATGGGGCAGGGTAGAAACACCCTGACCGCCTAGGCCTGCTCAAGGGGTCGCAAATCCTGCAGAGAAAATTTAAAAAAAACAAAGCGCGGGCTCCCGCACTTCATTTTCAAAAAGCCCCCAGGTGGCCAGGTCCCGGAGGCAATCATTGATTTCTTTGCGGGGGCCCGCGGGGGCCCACGCAGCCCCAGGGACCGCCACCTCCCCGGGGCTGAAATTTAAAAAAAAAACTGTGTGGGGGGCTCCTGCCCCTCCCCACACTGCCCCGGGGACCACCATCTCCCCAGGTCATTCAATATTTAAATACGGGGGTCCGTTGCGGACCCCCGGGCCCCGGGGACCACCACCTCCCCGGGGCTTTGAAATGGAGGGAGGGGGGCCATGCGGACCCCCTCCAGGAGCCCTCGATGGCCCTGGGGACGGCCACCCCCCAGGGCCGGCTCCTGCAGTGTCCCGGGGTGCCCACCCCCGGGACATTGCCGTTTGCTATGACAGGGTGGGAGCACGGCTCCGCCCTGTCATAGCAAACGCTGCTTTGCTTCCTTGAAGCGAGAGCAGGAAAACCTGCTCTCGCTTCAACAAAGCAAAGCAGAATTGCTTGAGCAAGGGAGCTGCATGTCAGCAGCTCCCCTTGCTCAAAAGCAATGCCGGCTCCAGCAGGAGGCGGGGAGCCAGCAGGGACCGTGGGGGCATTGGGGCTCCCACCACAGTCCCCAACATGAGGCCAGGCCCCGGGGGATGGGGTCCCCGGGGCCAGAAGTGGCCCGGGAGGGGGGCCACATGGCCCTCCTCCCTCAATAAAATATTTAAAAAAATGTTTTTAAAAGAGGCACGGCCCCAGGGGATGGGGTCCCCGGGGCCAATAGAGGCCTCAGGAGGGGAGCCACACAGCCCCCCTCCTTAAATAAATAAATAAATAAATATGTGGCCATGCCCCGGGGGATGGGGTCCCCGGGGTAAAAATGGACCAGGAGGGGGGCCACGCCGCCCCCCTTCCTTTTAAAAAAATGAATTGGCAATGCCCCAGGGGATGGGGTCCCCGGGACGAATATAAATTAATGAAAGTGGAGTTTTTTTCCGCAAAAGTTTGGAGTTGCGACCCTTTCATGGCGCTCAGCGCTGCCCCTAGTGTGAACGCGATGGGTGCGCAGTGCTCAGCGCGGCCCCCTAGTGTGAACGCGATGGGTGTGCAGCTCTCAGCGTGGCCCCCTAGTGTAAACGCGATGGATGCGCGGTTTGAAAAGGCGCGATGGGTGCGTGACTCCAGGCAAAAATAATTAAGAATTTTCTTTTTTGAAAGCTTGGTTATATGTTGGGTTATTGGGTGGCTCTAAAAAGAGCCCTTGTTTTGATTGGGAGATTGTTTTAGCTACATGTAAGTGCGGATGCAGAGCTTCAGGTTGTTGAGAAACACTCTGTTCCCTTCATCAGTGAAGTGTACTCCATCACTTCTGTAGATGTCATCCATATGGAAACGTAGATTGTTGTTATAGATGGAGCCCATCCTATGGTCTCTGAGGTAAGCAGAAACAGCTTTATTGACATTTTTTCAAGCTTTCTCAATCTGTGGACAGAATTGATTGGACCATTTCCATTTCTATCTTTGGCATATGTTAGAGTATACAAAGACAGTTTGGGGGAAAAGCAACATCAATTGTGCAAAGGTGTCCTTCATGAGCATTTACAGACCTATCCCAGACAATGTGCCTAGGTCATTGCCACCACAGTGCACAATCATGAGGTCAGGGGGTTGGAGATGCAAAAACGTTTTAACCAAAGGCATCAATTGGTGCCACGTTAATCCTCTCTGTCCAATCCATTTAATGTCTATATTTTGCAAAGCTAGGTCTTTGTCAATACCTCTGCGTTCAGCATACCTTTTGCACCAGAAAACATAGCTGTCACTAACAATCCACACTGTAAGCATCTTGAAGGGATGTCTGGAAGTAATGAAGAGATGTGTGTAGCTGAGGTAGTCAGTTGGTAGAATGAGAGGTATGTAAAATGGTGGACAAGATGCAATTTAAAAAAAATTTGAGAATTGATTGGCTGTTTAAGAACATTCTACATTCAAAAATAGGGTGCATTTTACTTTTTTTTAAAAACATTTTTCTTATTGGTTAGTAAAAAATGTTTGAAAGGTACAATAGAAAGGATAAGATCAAATTTTGCCAAGTCAACCACACCTGCTGTTTGCATTTGCAACATTGTGTGGTGAACTTGAAAATATGGTGAACTTGTGACCTGTGAGTTCAGTTGAATGTTCCATGAACTGTTACTATGGAAACTGGCATGGAGCAGAATGGGAGAAGGCTTGCAATTTAACTGTGTTTTTAAAATGTGAAATTGTAATTTATATATGTCATATTTTTTTTCTATGATATTTCCCAAGTCAGTACTATCTTTAGAAGTGGTGTTTAATTAAAAAATAGTGTTGAATTTATTTGTTATATCTTTTTGAACTCCTGTATGAATCCATGACTCCATCGCGGTGGTGCACGATGGGGTCGCGACTTCTAAAAAATGTAGAACAGTTTGGGCACCTTTAGAAGTCAGTTGCTAAGGGTTATTATGTGTAACCAATAGAAATGTGTTTTACAATTTGAAAAAAATCTGGGAAGCAATGTGATTTGTTAGTTATATGTATATGTGTGGAGAAAGAGAGGGAAACTTTGCCATTACTGGTTTTACCTTGCTGAGTCTGGTGCATTATATTCATTGTGTGCAAAAGAAAATCCTGTCAGAGTTTGTGAGATTTTAAATTCAACACATTGATTTGCAAGGTGAGTTATAAATTTGTGAGGTTTATTTTTAAATTTTTAAAAATTTTCAAAAACTGTGTTGTTTGAAATATATTATTAAATGTATAGATGTATATTGCAGTTTGTTTTATTGTACTTAAATGTTGTTTAAAAAGAGTCTGTACAGTAATATGTGAATTTTTAAGATGGATTACTGATGATCATATAAGATGTTATTAATTAGGCTTATTTTTTAAGTCTGTACAAAGGTATAGTTGAATGATGCCGCATAATTTTTAGATAGTTTGGTAAAGATGCAGCACAACTGTGCAGTTTGAAATATGTTTATATAAGGTGTTATTAATTAGGTTTCTTTTTTCTAGTTTGTAGAAAGGTAAAGTTAAATGATGCAACATATTTTTACATAGAATGATGAAGATGCATCACAAAAGTGTGCTTTCTAGGATGGTCATATAAGGTATTATTAATTAGGTTTCTTTTTTCTAGTCTGGAAAAAGGCATAGTTAAATGATGCCACATAATTTTTCAGAAAAAGATGAAGATGCAGCATAAAATAGTGGTTTAAACATTGGAGAAATAAGGTGCGGTTAATTAGGCTTCTTTTTTCTAGTCTGAACAAAGGTATAGTTGAATGATGCCACATAATTTTAGATAGAAAGGTGAAGATGCAGAATAAAAGTGTGGTTTTAAAAATGCTCATAAAAGGTGTTGTTAATTAGCCTTTATTTTTAAGTCTGTTGAAAGGTATAGTTTAATGATGTCGCATATTTGTAGATACAATGGTGAAGATGCAGCTCAAAAGTAAACCACCACATATTACCCTTGCAGGCATGTTGCACTTATCTACTTAAGTAGGTAATAAGTAATGACTCATCTATGTCTTCAGATTGTATTTATACAATTATCTGTATGCTTAGTGAAGTATTGAGAGGCTGCCTGACCAATTACAGGACTGCAAAAGTAGTGACTGGGTGATTTTAAAACTACATGACTAATGATTGACTGATTCCATATTCTCCAATCACCCAGTTAGTATGTTAGCACTCATGAAATCACTCCACCACTACCCAAGCACTTAAGAAATCACCCACTCACTACCCATGCACTCTCCCAGTCACCCAAGCACAACCCATGTACTCATGCAATAACTCAAGCATTACCCATGCACTTATGCAATCACACATGCAGTACCCATGCAATTCTGCAATCACCCAGTCAGTATCCAAGCACTCATGAAATCACTCCGCCACTACCCAAGCACTTATGAAATCACCCAGGCACTACCCATGCACTTTCCCAATCACCCAAGCACTACCCATGTACTCATGCAATAACCCAAACATTACCCATGCACTTATGCAATCACACATGCAGTACCCATGCAATTCCGCAATCACCTAGTTAGTATCCAAGCACTCATGAAATCACTCCGCCACTACCCAAGCACTTATGAAATCACCCAGGCACTACCCATGCACTCTCCCAATCACCCAAGCACTACCCATGTACTCATGGAATAACCCAAGCATTACCCATGCATAGATGCAATCACACATGCAGTACTCATGGAATTTTCCAATCACCAAGTAAATATGCAAGCACTCATGAAATCACTCAGCAACTACACAAGCAGTTATGAAATCACCCAGGAACTACCCATGCATTCTCCCAATCCCTCAAGCACTACCTTTGCAGTCATTAAATCACCCATGCCCTTCTGTTGCATTCATGTACTTACCTAGACAGTACTCAATGATTCATTGATCCCTTCAGGTGCTATTTATACACTTAACCATGCAGTCAATGTGTATGTATGCATTCAGGGAATTAGCTAGCCACTATCTATCTTGTCCTGCAAAAATTCCAGTGACTACCGTTGCTCTCAATCACCCAAGCACTACCTACGGAGTTTTGGAATCACTCAGGCAGATGTAGTACATGTCTCAGTTTCTAGGTTTTTTTATATTTCAGAAATGTTGTTTATATATTTCTTTTACATATGATGATTTGGGAAGGTAGACCCATATGTATGTGTACCCATGCACTTAAGAAATCTCCCTGTCACTACCCATGCACTGCTCCAATCATCCAGCCAGTGCCATGTACTTATCCAATCACTCCGCCAATACCCAAGCAGTTATAAATTCACCATGCACTCTCCTTGCAGTACTGTAATCGTCCAGTCAGTACCCATGTACTCATGCAATGACCCAGGCACTAACTATGCACTGATACAATCACCTGTGCACTACCCATGCAGTTTTCCAATCACCTAGACACTACTCATTCACACCTTCAATTACCCATGTAGTACCCATGCAGTCCAGCAATCACCCTGTCACTGCCCATGCACTCCTCCAATCACCCAGCCAGTACCATGTACTTATCCAATTACTCCGCCAATACCCAAGCAGTTATAAATTCACCATGCAGTCTCCTTGCAGTACTCTAATAATCCAGTCAGTACCCATGTACTCATGCAATGACCCAGGCAGTAACCATGCACTGCTACAATCACCTGTGCACTACCCATACAAACCTCTAATCACCTAGACACTACTCATTCACACCTTCAATTACCCATGTAGTACCCATGCAGTACAACAATCACCCTGTCACTACGCATGCAAGTACTCATGAAATCACTCAGCTACTGCACAAGCAGTTATGAAATCACCTAGGAACTACCTATGCATTCTCCCAATCATTCAAGCACTACCTTTGCAGTCATTAAATCACCTATGCCCTTCTGTTGCATTCGTCTACTTACCTAGACAGTACTCAATGATTCATTGATCCCTTCAGGTGCTATTTATACACTTAACCATGCAGTCAATGTGTATGTATGCACTCAGGGAATTAGCTAGCCACTATCTATTTCTTCTGCAAACATTCTAGTGACTACCCTTGCTCCCAATCACCCAAGCACTACGTACGGAGTTTTGGAATCACTCAGGCAGATGTAGTAGATGTCTCAGTTTGTAGGTTTTCCTATATTTCAGAAATGTTGTTTATATATTTCTTTTACATATGATGATGATTTGGGAAGGTAGACCCATATGTATGTGTGCTTTTAGCAATATGGGGACACTTATAGTTGAGTTATGTAATAGTGTGCAGGTTTATATTTGGCTAGGCCCAACTGTCATGTATTTATAACAACACCCAAGTACTCGACATGCAGTCTTACAATGGTGCACGCACAACATATGCAGTGCTGTAATCACTCAGCCATTGCTCTTGCACAGATGCAATCATTTAGGCAGTATCTGTGCACTTATGCCATCACTAAGGTATAACACATGCAATAATGTTATGCTGTTATGAAATTATCCTGTGACTACTTTTAGAGTGTTTTAGTTAGTCAGGCTCTACCGCAGTAGTCTTACAATTATCCAAGAAGTACCCATGCACTTACAAAATCTCCCTGTCACTACCCATGCACTGCTCCAATAACCCAGCCAGTACCATGTACTTATCCAATCACTGCGCCAATACCCAAGCACTTATAAATTCACCCAGGCACTCTCCTTGCAGTACTCTAATCATCCAGTCAGTACCCATGTACTCATGCAATGACCCAGGCAGTACCCATGCAGTACCACAATCACCTGTGCACTACCCATACAATCCGCTAACCACCTAGACACTGCTCATTCACACCTTCAATTACCCAGGTATTACCCATGGAGTCCAGCAATCCCCCTGTCACTCCCCGTGCACTCCTCCAAATGACCCAGCCAGTACCATGTACTTATCCAATCACTGCTCCAATACCCAAGCACTTATAAATTCACCATGCACTCTCCTTGCAGTACTGTAACTATCCATTCAGTACCCAGGTACTCATGCAATGACCCAGGCACTAACACATGCACTGCTACAATCCCCTGTGCACTACCCATGCAGTCCTGTATTCACCTAGTCATTACTCAGTCACTCCTTCAATTACCCATGTAATACCCATGCAGTCCAGCAATCACCCTGCCACTGCCCATGCACTCCTCCAATCACCCAGCCAGCACTATGTACTTATCCAATCACCCCGCCAATACCCAAGCACTTATAAATTCACCATGCACTCTCCTTGCAGTACTCTAACCATCCAGTCAGTACCCATGTACTCATGCAATGCCCCAGGCACTAACCATGCACTGCTACAATCACCTGTGCACTGCCCATGCAGTCCTCTAATCACCTAGACACTACTCATTCACACCGTCAATTCCCCAGGTAGTACCCATGCAGTCCAGTAACCCCCCTGTCAATCCCCGTGCACTCCTCCAAATGACCCAGCCAGTACCATGTACTTATCCAATCACTCCGCCAATACCCAAGCACTTATAAATTCACCATGCACTCTCCTTGCAGTACTCTAACCATCCAGTCACTACCCATGTACTCATGCAATGACCCAGGCACTAACCATGCACTGCTACAATCACCTGTGCACTGCCCATGCAGTCCTCTAATCATCTAGACACTACTCATTCACACCTTCAGTTACTCAGGTAGTACCCATGCAGTCCAGCAATCACCCTGTCACTGCCCATGCACTACTCCAATCACTCAGCCAGTACCATTTACTTATCCAATAAATCCGCCAATACCCAAGCACTTATAAATTACCCAGGCACTCTCCTTGCAGTACTCTAGCCATCCATTCAGTACCCATGTACTCATGCAATGACCCAGGCACTAACACATGCACTGATACATTCCCCTGTGCACTACCCATGCACTCCTATAATCACCTAGACACTACTCATTCACTCCTTCAATTACCCATGTAGTACCCATACAGTCCAGCAATCACCCTGTCACTGCCCATGCACTACTCCAATCACCCAGCCAATACCATGTACTTATCCAATCACTCCGCCAATACCCAAGCACTTATAATTTTACCATACAATCTCCTTGCAGTACTCTAATCATCCAGTCAGTACCCATGTACTCATGCAATGACCCAGGCACTAACACAAACACTGCTACAATCCTCTGTGCACTACTCATGCAGTCTTCTAACCACCTAGACACTAGTCTTTCACTCCTTCAATTACCCAGGTAGTACCCATGCAGTCCAGCAATCACCGTCTCACTACCCATGCACTCCTCCAATCACCCAGCCAGTACCACGTACTTATCCAATCACTCCGCCAATACCCAAGCAGTTATAACTTCACCATGCACTCTCCTTGCAGTACTATAATCATCCAGTCATGTGTAATTGTGAATATATTCGAAAACTATATATGCACTTGTTTGTAGCTTTTAAATAGAAGGTGATTCTTTAGTAATAGATTAGTATATTTCAAAATAATGTTTTAAATAATATTAAATTCATTTAAAATATTGTTTTTTTCAGATATTGTTCATTATTATTAAGAAACACTTACCATGACAAAAAAAACGGAAAAGAGAAAAGAAGAAAAGAAACAATACTATTTAAAGAAAAGACAACAGCAGGAATTAGATGAACTACAACATGTGGGAAAAAAGAAAAAGTCTTGTGGTAAGAGAACAAAGGAATTTATTAAAAGAATTTCAAGGACGAGGAAAGGATTTTGGAAATGATAGAAAATAGAAAGAATATTTGTAGAATGAAAAAGAATGAAATGAAAAAAGGACAAATTAATAGCAAATTCAGGAAATGAGAAAACAATCTTTGTTGAAAAGAAGGAAGAATCAATTTTATGAAATTTAGGAAACATATGTTTAAAAGTAGAGTACTACAAAATTTGTTGAAACATGGCAAGAAATATAAAAGAAGAATCTGCATTTTATAAAAAGAAAAACAGTATTGAAAGTATAGTCGAAAAGGCTTATGAATTGAAAAGAAGATTGTTCATTTTAGTTTTAAACAGAATGCGAACATTAGATAAACCGATGTATTCTATGAAGAACAAATCTAAAGGAGAAGAGACTAATCAACAGAACTAACTTTTGTAAATAATTTTTGGGGTGAATGGAAGCATACTTCTAGTTCAGAACCTTTTTTAATGAAGAGAGCTATTTTCAAAACAATACATTAGTTCACGCAGTTGATACCAATGGTCGTGCTTATGAAGTGAAGAACGGTTGTGCAATTGAAAAAGAAAAGATGGTTCCTAGAAATGTAGAAGAAGTGATAGCTGATGAAGTTCTAGGGAGACGTACTAAAGCCCCAGTGTATACTTGGGATTGTAGTAGTATTTGTAGTATACGACAGGAGTCTATTGATATTTTACGAAATTGGTTACGAGCGTATAGTAAAAAAAGTATTAAACAAAAGATTAAGATGTTGCAAGGACTAGATCCTTGCAAAGTGAGAAAAAATACTGGTTTGCAAGGTCATTCTCTGGCTTGTCTTTCTAGAAAAGTGTGTCAAAGTGTTTTTCATCATTTGAGAATGTTAGCCGTACATCACTCTGCAATGTGGAAGTTAGTAAGAAGATTGCACTATGTAAAACGTCCTGCAATAATTTTAAGTGACTTAAACACTGCTCTTTTGCATGGGTCAGTATCAGATGTAAAAACAGTTTGTGATGATATAGAGTTTCGTTTCTTTGGTCCTGAACAGGAGTGTACAGAAAGTGATAGTTTGATAAGTGTAGGTGTTGAAGAAGAGGTGGAAGATAGTAGTACTGAGAAGTTTGAAGAAGAAATTACGAAGTTTAAGGTAATTTGTTGTGAAAGACCAAACTATGTTTGTATTTGTTGTCGACGTACTCACTATAGAAATCAAACTAGGAATGTTGATCTCTATTTAAAAAGTGAAAAAGAAAACAATGATAAGTGGAAGGAATTTGGAGCTTATTTGTTGGTGGAAGATTGCTTTGAGTTGGGTAGTGATCAACGTATTTGTAAATATTGTTATACCAAATTAGAGGAGAACAAAATGCCAGCTAGAGCTGTACATAATAACCTAGAGTTGGTAGCTATTCCTCCAGAATTGGTAGATTTAAATACGTATGAGTCCATTCTGATTCAATCTGTGCACCCGTTTCAGGCTATTGTTCGTATGGAGCCTAAACCAGGTAAGTTGCCTCCATCAGATTTACAAAGAGGATTAAAAGGAAGAGTTGTGTATTTACCTTTAGATTTAAAAAAAATATTGAAACTATTGGTGTAGAGAAAGAGGAAACTGAACCTGTAGTTATTCTAGTTAATGGTGTTCCTACGAAGAGTCGGAAAATATGGCAAGAATTAGTAGATGTCAGCAAAGTGCAAAAGGCTACGTTATATCTCACAAAAAACAATGTTTACTACAAAAATGTGTATGTGGAAGAAGAAGAAATAGTTTTAGGAGATGATAGCGATATTTCAAGTGGCCAAATTAAAAAAGTGGACATCTCTAAAAGTGAAGAAATTTATGAACATTATAGTGTACATCCTTTACATTCAAAGGAAGTGATTGGAAATACTATTGAATTATTCCAAATGAAGAAAGCGAAGGGAACGCCCATGAGTGTTTGGGAAATAAGTTTGGAAGCTCGTTGTTTTCCACAGCTCTTCCCCACTGGAAAAGGTGGACGGTATGACGAACGACCAATACAAATTCCAGCATCAGAATATCGTACAACAAGATTGTACTCAGAAGATCCAAGATTTCGACAATGTATTCCATATATATTTCATCTTTTGTTTGAAAGTGACTTGTCTGGACTTTCATATGCAGTGAACCACATATTAAAAACAGGAGTTCATCTTCAACATGTTTCTGCAAAGGAATTCATGGACAAAGTACAACAGAGAGACGATCATTTAGAATCGCAATTGATTAATTTGATGGCGTGTCAACGTGGTACTAATGAGTATTGGTATCGTCGTCATGGAGAACTTAAATGTATGTTACGGAACTTAGGAACCCCTACATGGTTTGTTACGCTAAGCCGTGCTGAATACGCATGGGATGATTTACTTGAATTTCTTCGAGAAGCAAATTCAAATATTAAAAACATTGAATTCAAGACAGCTGGAGAACTGTGTTCCTTGGATCCTGTAAATGTGTGCAGATATTTTAATCATAGGTTTCAAGCTATGATGTCTTTTATCTGTAATAAAATACCTCTTGGAGAAGTTATTGATTTCTTTTGGAGAAAGGAGTACCAAGCTAGAGGTGCTCCTCATATACATATGCTTTTATGGATCAAGGATGCACCTACATTTGGAACTGATTCAGATGAGATTGTTTTATCTTTCATTGAAGACTATGTTACATGTGGTATTCCAAAAACAGGAGAAGAAAATACTTAAGACAACAACTTTTACGGTTTCAAACTCATCGATGTGGCAAATACTGTCGACGGAAATACAAGTCAAAAGAAATGTTTTATACAAAATGTCGTTTTGGATTTCCACGTCCAGTAATTTCCAAAGGAAGAGTCAACAGTTTCATGTCAGCAGTGAGGCATACTATTACTCGAAAATCTCCAAAAAATACTTACAATAGACATTCAAAGTATATTAATGATTACAATCCGGTGATTTTGTCGATGTGGAATGCAAATATGGATATCCAATATGTTGCAGATAATTCCATTGCTGTTGCTCGCTATGTTATGTCATACATAACAAAATCTGAAAAGACGGAGTTGAAAGAAATGTGGCAAGAAATTTCACAAGAGAAGACTCTTAGTCACAAATTGTACAGCTTTAGTTTGAAGATGCTGTCCCATCGAGAGATTGGATCCTACAAATGTTCGGATCGGTTGACATCTGCAAGTTTATATTCAAAGTCAAGAGGAATCATTTGGGTTAGTCTTGGTCTTGCTGCAACACGAAATCGAGTATTGAAATCTGTACAAGAAATTGAATATTTAGCATTAAATGAACCGGAAAGCACAGATATTGTTAAAACAAACATGTTGGATACGTACTATCCTAAAAGAAGTCCCTATCTTGAAAACATATGTCTCTATGAAGTACTGCAATATTACAGCTTTAAGAGAAATATTACAGAGAACTTAAATGAAGAAAAATATGAAGTCATTGGCTGTGATGGATGTTTGGTGAAACATACCAAAGGAAATCTCATTAATCACAGGAAACTAAGTTGCGAAACACCAGATAAAAGGGAATTTTACTATTTAGCACTTCTGCAACTGTTCAAGCCTTGGCGTACTGAAATGGAATTACTTGGAGATTTTCAGTGCTATGAAGATTCTTTTAATGCATGTAAAGATAGCATTGAATGCACAGTTTTTCAAAATTATCTACAAATGTTGAATGAAGAAATTGAACAAGAAGCTACTATTGCAGCTGAGATTGCTAGAGACAGTTCTCAAGATAGTCAAAGTTCTGCTCCATTGAGCCAAGATCCACTAGGAGAACCAATTATGGAAAATGAAGCAGCAATAGCCATGAGTGAAGTAGAAACAGCAATGCATCAAGCTCAACAGGATATTCTGGAGTTAGGAAACTTGGAAGAACAACTAAATATTGAACAGAAAGAAATATATCAGCAAGTTACACAACAGATAGACCATGGTTTACTTCATGAAAATAAAGAATGCAACTGCACATCATTTTAAACCTATTCAAATGTATATCAGTGGTCAAGCTGGTACAGGAAAAAGTTTCTTAAATAAAGTTTTGACCAGTTATCTACAGAAAACCACTGAATCACATTTATCTTGTGTTGTAACCGCTCCAACTGGGTTAGCAGCACACAACATTAAAGGGATTACATTACATCGTTTACTAATGCTACCTGTTGAACATGAAAGCAAGTTGGAATATCACAAGCTTTCTGGAGAAGCTTGTTTGGAAGTTTCAAGAGTACTAAAGAAAATGAAACTTCTGATCATTGATGAGGTGAGCATGGTCTCAAACTTAATGCTTGCCTTTGTACATTTAAGAATGCAGCAAATTTTAAAAACAGATTATGATGTGTTATTTGGAGGAAAACATGTGATTGTTTTCGGCGATCTACTGCAACTTACTCCTGTAAAAGCGGAACCAGTTTTTAAAACACTTGTGCATGAAGACACCAGGAAATCTTTGGGAAGTATTGGAAATGTCAACATTTGGTCATATTTTGAATACAAAGAACTTATTAAAAATATGCGACAGGCAAGTGATGAAGATTATGGAAGCATTCTCCAAGATATAAGAATTGGTGTATTGACAGAACATGGTAAAGAAGCTTTGCAAAGTCGGCTACTTACAAACTTGTTTCCAAATGAAAATGTTGCTCCGGAAAGAATATACAAAAAAATTGGAGAAAAGAAATCTATAATCTGCCTAATGCCAACACTGCGAGAGTGTTCTACATTCAATGAAGAACTTTTAAAGCTGGAAAAACAACAAATAATAAAAATGGAAGCCATTGATAAAATAGAGCACGAAGGAATTACTATTATTTTGTCAGAAAAATTAAAAACAAAATTGGATTCTTTGGAAAAATCTATATCTAAGACTGCTGGTTTAGAAAAGAATTTATATGTATGTGAAAACTGTCGGGTAATTTTACGGCGTAATTTGGATGTGGAAAAAGGTTTAGTAAATGGAGCGATGGGAAAAGTTGTTGATTTTGTTAATTATCCAAATAGAGATGGAATTGAATTTTTGAAGATTAAATTTGATCAGATTGAAGAGGTAAAACAGATTGGACGTTGTGCTGTTCGTTTTTGCTTGTTAAAGACTTGTATGTTCGCAGAAAACAGTTTCCTCTATCTTTAGCATATGCGGTGACCATTCATAAATCTCAAGGTTTAAGTGTAGACAGTGCTTTATTAAACATTGGAAGTACCGTGTTTAAAGAGGGCATGGCATATGTTGCATTGTCCCGAGTCAGAACTTTATCTGGATTGTATTTGATTGATTTTGATGAGAGAAAGATTAGTGCAGATGCAAATTGTGTAAGAGAGTATAATCGGTTAAGAAGACTGTATGCTCCCAACTTAGGTGAATATCCTGTATATGAAAAGCGTGTAGTATGTCGAAAACGAACATATGAGAAACTCTGTAGTGAGGTTGGAAAGAAGAAAAAAAATCAAGAGAATGTTGAGGTTCCAAACAAAAAGAAAAAGGACACTGTTGAAGATATTGTAGGATATCAGTTAGAAAATAGTTCAGGTATCAACTGCTATGCTAATGTAGTTGTGAACGTCATATTTTTTCTAGAAAATCTTCAACAACAAATTATGGAGAATCGAGAAAAAAGGTTTTTGTTCTTTGTTGCATTCTATTTTTGAAAACTTGACAACCGATAAAACTAAAATCCAAAGTGCTTCTGGCATTCGACATCTTCTGGATATATGTTCTGGTTCTTCACAATTTACACTTAATGTACAGCAAGATGCTCAAGAATTTCTTATGTTTATACTTGCAGTATTGGAAGATGAAGGAATACAAATTGAAAATCTGTTTGGACTACGTTACAGATGGGACCATAAATGTGATAGCTGTTCTTTTCTTCTACCACAGAAATAGACACTGAAAGATTCATATATTTGACAATACCAGATTGCAAAACAGTGTCTTTTAACAAATTAGTAAAATCAGCTAATCAAAATATGGAATGTAGTCACTGCAAATCAGAAATGTTATCAACATTATTTATAGAAAGATTTGGACAATATATCATTTTAATGATACAACGTTGTAGAGCAGATGAAAGAAAATTGGAAACTAAAATTAAAAATTTTGCAGCAAGTCAACTATCAATATCAGTAAGAACTTTCAAAGCAGTGGCAATTATATTCCACGATGGACCTTCTACGACATCTGGACACTATCCTGTGTATTTAAAATGCAATAAAGTATGGACACATTGTAATGATGCCCATTTGCAATTCAAATATCGGTTGCCTTTTGAATTACCAAATTCCTATCTCATATTTTTGATGCCAAAGTTCTGAAAACATCATTTGGCCTATCATGTCATGATGAAATAATGAGTTTATTTTGGAAATTTTCAATACAAACGATTTCAGAAACATCATTCGGCCAAGTGGGAAGATATCAAAATGAATTAAGAAGTTTATTTTGGATATTGTCAATGAAAATGATTCCGTAAACATCATTCGGCCTATAGGGAAGATATGAACAATTACTGTTTCAATTATCGTTCCTGTTCTTTGAAATTGTATTTAGAAAATTGTTTTTGAAAGGAGCAGTTCATATATTTGATCTTTGTATTATATGCAATGTAAATGAGAGTGTTTATTTTTGAAAATGTAAACAGATAGTTGAGTTTGTTGAAAATATTTTGAACACAGATTTGTTTTTTTTTAAATAATTTAATTGATTGTAATTTTTGCCCGCTGTCACATGATGATCAACATTGAAATCACTGTGTATGGTAAAATTCAATAGAATCTGAAAACAGCAAAAAAGGCAAACTGAGTATGTAATGTAATTGTAAAATTATGTTGTGTACTTAAAACTATAATATTATATTTTATAACTGTATTTTCTTTTCTCTTTTACAGACCCAAATTCTAAAGTATGAAACTATTTTAAATTTAGATTATAAACAAAAAAATGAAAAAATGTTTTCAATGACTTTCAGATCTACTTCAAAAAAGGTAAGATTAAGGGGCCGATTCCGATCTCGGTCGGAGGCGCACCTAACGCCATTCGGTCGGGAAAAAAGCCATGCGAATGCCTGTTTCCCGACCGATCCGCACATTAATCCGAATGAACAAGTACGATGCGCACAACAGCACAGATTCCGACCCAGTCGTACTCACCCAATCCAGGTCCCGTTCCCCGACCGAGCCGGATCCGTAAACGCAGAATCGATTCGCCCGGAAGCCAAAATGCAGCCCCGTCCGGAAGGACAAGTACGATGCGCTTCCCGTACGCGCCGAACCCGTCACTACGCACGGCACGTCAAAGCATCCGGGAGAGGCGCACATAAGCTCCGATTCGTGCCACAACACGATCCACGGCTACGAGACGAACACGCAAGCGACGAGGACGAGGTGAAGCAACGACAAAGACGAACGAGACGAACCAACCATGAATCCCATCGTTCCGATCCTACCAATATTCTACATCTACTACCGGAACAGGCACGGACGCGTACGGCGCAGAAGGTAAGTCAGACACCAACCACAAAAACAAACAACACGTACCCGACAGATCACACACACACAGAGGGATGCAGAAATTACTTACACCAGAAACAGCAGCACCATAGGGGCGGGATGCCCATCACCAATGCCACATATACACATAGGGGCCCGGATGCCTGTCACTACTACCACCTCTACCCAGGGGGTGCCAGATGCCTACCACTACTACCACCTCTACCCATGGGGGGCTGGATGCCTACCACTACTACCACCTCTACCCAGGGGGTGCGAGATGCCTAACACTACTACCACCTCTACCCATGGGGTGCCAGATGCCTACCACTACTACCACCTCTACCCAGGGGGTGCCAGATGCCTACCACTACTACCACCTCTACCCATGGGGGGCTGGATGCCTGTCACTACTACCACCTCTACCCATGGGGGGCTTCATGCCTGTCACTACTACCACCTCTACCCAGGGGGTGCCAGATGCCTACCACTACTACCACCTCTACCCATGGGGGGCTGGATGCCTACCACTACTACCACCTCTACCCAGGGGGTGCCAGATGCCTACCACTACTACCACCTCTACCCATGGGGGTGCCAGATGCCTACCACTACTACCACCTCTACCCATGGGGGGCTGGATGCCTGTCACTACTACCACCTCTACCCAGGGGGTGCCAGATGCCTACCACTACTACCACCTCCACCCATGGGGGCTGGATGCCTACCACCACCAACACCCCCACTCACAGGATGGCCAATACATGACACCACAAGCACACACCAACATAAAGAATGCAACATAAAGACATCCCCCCCCACACCATGACAAGCGTGTGTAGACTGTGTCAAATGCCTACAACACTGAACATGACTTTGAACCTACAATGTGACCCCCTATCACATGTGCCACACATAAATGTGTGTGGCCCCCACAATGCAAGCAGGCCATGACCATTGTGGAAATGGGGTCCAAACCCCCATCATCACAGTGCCCAAAATGTAAGTGTGGGGTCCATAGCTGAAGCACATTTTGACCATTGTGGAAATGGGGTCCAAACCCCCATCATCACAGTGCCCAAAATGTAAGTGTGGGGTCCATAGCTGAAGCACATTTTGAACAGTGTGGAAATGGGGTCCAAACCCCCATCATCACAGTGCCCAAAATGTAAGTGTGGGGTCCATAGCTGAAGCACATTTTGAACAGTGTGGAAATGGGGTCCAAACCCCCATCATCACAGTGCCCAAAATGTAAGTGTGGGGTCCATAGCTGAAGCACATTTTGACCAATGTGGAAATGGGGTCCAAACCCCCATCATCACAGTGCCCAAAATGTAAGTGTGGGGTCCATAGCTGAAGCACATTTTGAACAGTGTGGAAATGGGGTCCAAACCCCCATCATCACAGTGCCCAAAATGTAAGTGTGGGGTCCATAGCTGAAGCACATTTTGAACAGTGTGGAAATGGGGTCCAAACCCCCATCATCACAGTGCCCAAAATGTAAGTGTGGGGTCCATAGCTGAAGCACAGTTTGAACATTGTGGAAATGGGGTCCAAACCCCCATCATCACAGTGACCAAAATGTAAGTGTGGGGTCCATAGCTGAAGCACATTTTGAACATTGTGGAAATGGGGTCCAAACCCCCATCATCACAGTGCCCAAAATGTAAGTGTGGGGTCCATAGCTGAAGCACAGTTTGAACATTGTGGAAATGGGGTCCAAACCCCCATCATCACAGTGACCAAAATGTAAGTGTTGACAAAGAAAAAGCTGCAACTGTCAAACTGCATGGATGATTCCTGGTCACAGAACAACAAACACATCAGTGGCAAAGTAGTGCTTGTGTCCCATAGCAACATATATTGGGGGAGGCAAACAGTGCAGTGCAAATAAGACATACCTTTGGCCATGTGCAGACAAACATCACCCATGGGGGCTGACACTGTCAACATTCATCAATGACACAATGACAGAAGTGACCATCTGAATGCAGACCCACATATTTGCACCAATGGGCACACAAATTCAGATACCCTGTGGAGACTGTAGATGTGAGGTGAACAGATACCATACCATGGCAGCAATGGGACACACAAACAATGATCATAGTGCTGACTGATGACCTAGGAGTCCCAGGGACAGCAGGGCAAACACACCAAACAACATACAGCCAATGGCACACTAAAGATATGCCAATGCAGTGGTGCAGATGCACAAACACAAACAGGCAGACCCACACTGCACATCAGACACAACAGGTGAGGGGGGGTACCAGTGTCCCCAGGCAACCACACAACACATGAGGAGGCCTGAATACCAATTACACAGACGTGCATACAGTGCCACACAAAGGTAACTCATGGATCCAAATCCCCCATGTGGGCAATCAGGCATTGTCAGATGAGAGGGAGCACAAATCACACATGTCACACAAGCATGTAGGAACAGCAACTGACACAGCAAGACACATAGACACCACAGCACTACCCCCAGGGCCCCCACAATGTGGTGACCCTGGCCTGCATTACAATCCCACTGTGATGACAAAGCTAGATGTCGTTCACACTGTGAACCACAGTCATGTGTCCTGAGCAACAAACTACCATCACACCTACACAAGCACAAATCAATCAGCACGGCCAGTAAGCCAAGGCCAACATGGAGGCAGGGGTCTAGCCGGGCAACAACTCTCATCTGCACACACTCAACACCACACACCTCGACCTCCAACAATGTGCAGCAGTGAAGCTCACATGCACTGGTGACATTGCACATGCACCCATGACAATCCCAGGGGGGTGGTGGGAACCAAGGGGCAGAAACACATCACACATGGCCACTCAACAAGACTCCTGAATGTCTGACACACTGCACACTACGCTGTACATGGACATGACGGCAATACCACACCAACCAATGGGATCCCAGCCACAGTCACACACCAATGAAGAAGCCAAGGTCACCCACAAAGAACACACATAGACAACTACCAACATTGCAGCCCTGACCCTGAGGAGTGCCAGCAGTCACACACACAACGTGTCACAACCAATGAAAGCTAACACAAACCGGAAATCACATGACAGGTGTAAACAACAAGTGCCAAGGGGAATCCTGACTGTGACCCATCTGCGTCTGCCCACTAACTCAGCCCTGACAGCAAACACACCTATGGGTGACACCCTGATGACCAGTAATGTGCCATGCACCCACATCACAGAGAACCCAGGGAGAAGACTTTGGGGGAACATTGCTCAACTCAGCAGGCATCACAAACAGGAACATCACTAGGGATCCTAGCATGCACAGCAACATGGAAGTGAACACACAGACATGCCCATACAACACACACCTTGTGCGCAGGCGATGTCACAGGAGTACACACTGCCATGAGGGGACTCCACTCCTGTGTGAGGAAAGCTGTGCCATATGTCGCATCAGTAGGGCTCCATCATGTCAGCAGAACACTTGGTCACACAGTCAACAATTAGCACCAAATGAAGGCTCCCCTCACATCAGCCTGGTCATGGGAGTGTCAACGAAATCATCAGCACAGATCCAACACACATGTATAGCAAGTTGCACTGACAACACAGATGAGTTCTACCCCATTGATGCCCAAACCTGCATGTCCAGTGGAGATGGCCACACGGTCAGGGAAGTAGACTAATTGAACAATGGCAAACACAACAGATGTGCAGCGGTGGAACCCACAGATGTGACATTGCTAATGTAAGTAGGGAATCCCATTGCCAAATATTGAAAACATGACACCCTCAGATGCTGCTAAGGATGACATGGATACACCACAGGATAGGACACTGTCCCCCTGGACCACATGGGTTCCTGCACAGTAACACTTCATTGTCATGAGACCAAATATCACCATCACTGCAGCAAGGGCATGGTTAGCATCATCAACATCATGTACATCAGAAGCAAAAGCACTAGAGAACTGAAAGTTGCTTTATTCAGCATATGTGGCATCAAAAGTAGAAGTCAGGTCGAAAATAAACAAAGGCCAATGGCCAGTCCATCATTAAAGTCAAAAGTGGGTGACAGTGGCAGATGCCACCCTACGCATGCCTGCACTGACAAAATCCAGGGACAATCCCCTAGGAGGGGCATACAGGGGGCAGGCCAGGCACCGCAGGGACAGGATCAGGGCTCACCAGGAGGAGGCAGGGAAGGGGTGGTGGGTGCTGGAGAGCCACTGACAACTGCAGTGGAGGTGTCTGACATGGTGTGTGCCGGCACAACTGGGGGCATGACTCAGATGTAGTGGGTGCCGGCACGACTGCAGTGGACCCTGCAGATGGAGTGGACAGCTTCGCCACTGCAGTGCCCAAGTCAGACAGGGTGGTAGTGGACTCCACTGCAGTGCCTACCACCAGGGGAGGAGAATGGGGATCAGGTAAGGTGGGCAGGACAGAGGGGAGGACACCCTCACCACATCAGTGGTACAGACAAGCGCAGCGGGGGTGTGGGGCCGGAAGAGCAAGTGGCAGGGGGAGAAGGCTTGATCCTTCTGGGGATGGTGTATCTGTGGGTGGGGGAACCTGGGGCAGGGTGTGGTGGGGGCACCTGTGGAGTGGGGGCCTGAGGGATGGCGGAAGGAGACTTGGTGCCTGAGCTGCAGGGCGGCGGTGGGGTCTTGCTCTTCCGGGACCGGGGGACTTGCGGGTGGGGGCCTCAGTCGGTCTGCGCCTGGGGGAGGGTGTCCGGGGGCCAGGGGCACTCCGCTCCGTGTGGGTGGACTTCCTCTTCCCCCTGAATGCTGTATCAGCTGGATCGGAGGGGAAGAGGCCGAGGTCACTGAGGAAGAGCCGCTGTGTCTTTGGGGTTGCAGGTGAGGCAAGGAGGCAAGGAGGGGCTTTGGAGGGAGAGGCAACTGAGGACTGCGCAGTGCATGTGGATGCGTGTGTGTTTGCCTGTGCCCCATCCCCTGTGAGTGTGGTTGCAGTCCCCTGACGGTGCGTGCGTGTGCGTCTTGTTTGTGGCATGTGTGTCTGTGTGCTGCACGTGTCTGTGCTGGTGTGTGCCTGTGCCAGTGTGTGTGTGCTTGGGACAGGTAAGGTGCTGGGGAGTGTGGATGGGGCAGAGGCAGGAGGGGTGAGGGACTGTCGGAGGAGGGACACTGCTGCCGTCAGGGAGGAGTCCATGGACCTATTGCCCCTCTGTAGGTCAGACATGCCCGATGAGATGCCCTCCATGAACGACACCAGCTGAGTCAACAGACTGGTGTGTGCATGGAGGACACTCAGCATCGCTGTCTGTCCTACATGGAGCTGGCGGAGGAGGTACACAGACTCCTCACTCAGGGCAGCAGGGGACACAGGGGCAGGGGGTGCGGTGCCTGGCCCGAAGGAGACACGCTCCCGAACATGGGAGCCTCCACGGACCTCGGGAATGGGAGCCGACGGGAGGGCGGTGGTGGTGGTGGTGGTGGCGGGGACAGCAACACTAGCTGGGGTGTGGTGGCTGCTGACACCCGCCTCCATAAGGGAGTCATCCTCCGAGCTGCTGTGGTCCTCAGCTGAGGTGGATGGTGCTGAGGACTCCTCGGTGTGGCTCCCCTCGCCCTCCGTGCCACTGGGTCCCTCCGACCACTCCTCGGCTGCTGACCCAGTCTGGCTCTGCGGCTCCTCCTGGTCCGTGGAGCTGTCCCCTCCTGTGGCCGTGGATGTTTCTGCAATCAATAGGGAAACAGACAGACATCAGTCACCTGCACCGAACGCACACACCACAGTAAGTACAGCACATTACAGAGCAAGCCCTGGCATCCTTAGTTGAACATTGCTAAAAGTGCCCAAACAGAACAGGAGAAGTCAATTGTCAGTCTGATGGTCAACCATGGCACTCACATCCCACCTGGCCTTGCACCCATCTGTCTGCTGTCTGTTGGATGGCAATACCCCAGTGTGGACACATGCACCACCTACACAGTAGTTGGACAGTGCAGAGAACCCGGTGAAGCATGTGGACATGCACACATCACAACTCTTGCCACTGAGTCAGTACAGGTGTCCGGATGAAAGGGATGCCCAGAGTCAAATAGGAAATGCATGTCATGCATACCAGCGACAGACACCATGATGCACCCATGTCCTGATAGCCATTGCCACAATGGTGTGCATGTAGCACATGTCACTCCCCTGCAGGATCACTAATAGGAAGTCACATGCCATGGCACAGGCATGCCTGCTAAGTCATACATCACT
The DNA here is from genome assembly GCA_963921515.1 of Calotriton arnoldi. Taxonomy (NCBI): domain Eukaryota; kingdom Metazoa; phylum Chordata; class Amphibia; order Caudata; family Salamandridae; genus Calotriton; species Calotriton arnoldi. The sequence goes on from CAWUFW010000457.1 coordinate 48,903, forward strand.
GTCTCCAGTCACATGGGCAGGGCAGCCAGACAACAACACTCTGCACTGTGTCACAATAGTAGGTCATGGGGAATGCAAGTCCTGTAGCTGAACAAGTGCACATGTACATCCCCCACACACCACATCATCTGAACCCTCATCTGTCCAGGTCATACCCATTGGACATATGGGAGACCTGTGACACTACCCTCTGCACCTGAGCACCTCACAATCTGCTGTGAATGGGAAACAGCTGCCTGAACTTCACATTCGCATACCCCAGTCTGCACGGTCAGGTGATCAAACACCTATGTGTCACACAAGTATCGTCCCCCATGGTCACATCTCCGGTGGCATGCGGAGCCCCAACCGAGAAACACCCCAGCAGACCTGACAACGAAGCCACAGCACACTGACACAGAGGCAGACACCTGAGGGGACAAATCACTGAGCACAACGTGTCAGCTGATACACGGGAGTGGGAGTACAGAGTGTATTGTATGGCCTGGAGTAGGCATGACTGTCCTGCCCCACATGAATGAGGGATGAGCCCTGGACAGTAGGCAGCTGGCTAAGTATGTGTGACACACGTTATATACACACTCCTGGGGCCCAAACATTGTTCCCACCCGCAGCATGGGTGTGTGCCAGATACCCCAGGCACATGTGGTGGATCAGCTCTGCAATTGGACCACATATCAAAGTAACACGCAGATTACATGTCAGAACACAGCCATTGTGTAAGCAATGGACCCACCCATGATGCCCACCACAGAGTTAGGGAAACAGATGCTGTCCCCCACCTTGAGTCAAGCAAACTGCAAGGACACAGTACCCAAGTGACACAATTCCCTGACTGTAAGGGCCACACCAGGGTATCAGATGAGGAGTGGGCAGTGCACAATAGAGGGACATGGGTCCTGGACCACATGACTGATGTACTGTGGATGTTTAACCAGGCCAGAGGAGGGCACATAGCATGGCAGACATAGTTCACAATGCAGTCATGGACTCACCCCCTCCTTGCTGCTCTCTGGCCTTCAGCTGCCCATCCAGATCAGGGAAGACCACCGCCAGGATCCTCAGCATGTGGGGGGTCAGGGTCCGGTGTCCGCCCCTCCTGCGAGGAGGCGACAGCTTCAGCTGGACCCGTGCGATCCTCCGGGTCCAGCCCCGAAGGTCCTGCCACCTCTTCTGGCAGTTGCGGATCCGGCGCTTGTAGACCCCCACCGATCTCACTGCCCGGACGATGGTCAGCCATATCTGCTGCTTCTGGTGGGCATCAACCTGTGAGGATGACAAAGTGAGAATGCCATTACTACACATGCAACATATCCGTGCATTACACAGTTGTATATACATGTCTCAATCACAGGGGCACATGATGTACACAGGCAGTGCAACGATGGCCATGGACAGTATGCCAGCAGTTACTACATGGTATCATTGCCTGGGAAGTAAAACCTTGTTTAAATGCACTGTCACTGCACTATACCTGTCCAGTGCATGTAACTACACACTATGGGGGGTGACAACTACTCAGTGAGCCTGCTAGCCAGTGGCGTGCAGACTGTTAGCCTTGCTAGTCAGACAACATGCACATTTAGAAAGGCAGTGGACAGAACACTCACCTGCTCCCCTGCTTTCCCATACAGCTTGCTGTACTGTGGAAGGAGGTTGTCCAGCAGGGCCTGGTTCTCCTCAGTGCTGAAGGCTGGGGCTCTCTCCACAGTACGTGCCATTGCAGGGTCCAGAGGGTGCAGATACAGCAGCAGTGTAGTGGCAGATGTCGTCCTGGAGCATGTAGTGCAGGCAAGTGAGCTCTCAGGGGAACTGCCAGCATTATATGTGTGCTGCAGAGGCAGATACTGTCCCATGTGTCCAAAGTGATAGGTCCAAGTCGTTTGCATCTTCTGAATCTGGCCAATCCATGGAATTGCACCACTTACACACGCCCCCAGCATCCTTCAAATGTTCAACTTCATGACACCCATGAAATTGCAACATTGTTGTGGGTGACCAACTGAATTTACAGCATCAGACTCGTTCAAATCTTGAAAACGCGTCCGTTGCCAGGCCAGGCCATAGCCAATGGGTGCGCACCGATCGGACCATTGCTGTTCAACGCGTACCTAGGATACAACGCGTACCCGCACACATTGAATGCAATGGGCCGGCCGGGCACACCGATCGGACCATTGCTGTTCAACGCGTACCTAGGATACAACGCGTACCCGCACACATTGAATGCAATGGGCCGGCCGGGCACACCGATCGGACCATTGCTGTTCAACGCGTACCTAGGATACAACGCGTACCCGCACACATTGAATGCAATGGGCCGGCCGGGCACACCGATCGGACCATTGCTGTTCAACGCGTACCTAGGATACAACGCGTACCCGCACACATTGAATGCAATGGGCCGGCCGGGCACACCGATCGGACCATTGCTGTTCAACGCGTACCTAGGATACAACGCGTACCCGCACACATTGAATGCAATGGGCCGACTGTGTGCGCACTGATCGGTCCATTGCTGTCCAACGCGTACCTAGCGAATACAACGCGTACCGGCGCACATTGAATGCAATGGCCAATGTGTGCGCACTGATCGGTCCATTGCTGTTCAACGCGTATTGCGAATACATCGCGTACCAGCGCACATTGAATGCAATGGCCAATGTGTGCGCACTGATCGGTCCATTGCTGTCCAACGCGTATTGCGAATACAACGCGTACCTGCGCACATTGAATGCAATGGCCAATGTGTGCACACTGATCGGTCCATTGCTGTCCAACGCGTCCCTGTACAAGTTTAGGAAAACAGAAAACAGATGACAGACCAAGGTCCAGCTCAACTAATCCACATGTACAGTCAATTGAAAGATGGTGCATAAACACTTCCTGCACCCGTCATCCAAAGGTGCAAATCACAGCCAAAGTTTTTCAAGAAAGAGCGGAAGGTGCACTCGCAGGGAAGTCAAACACGTGAGCAATAATTCCAAAAATATTTCCTTTATTCGTTTAATCTTTAAAACTGTGTGCCAGTTTTAAAGATTAAACGAATAAAGGAAATATTTTGGAATATTGCTGACGTGTTTGACTTCCCTGCGAGTGCACGTCCCTGTACAAGTCACTGGCATATGTCACCATGCCTGTCACAGGTGAACATATGCCAGCCACATATACTTCCCAGGGAGTGAGGAGCACACCTACAACACCACAGCCTGTCCAAACTGTATCCTACGGCATGTAAGGCTGCATTACCTATTCCGTGTATGGGGGTGAACATGTTGTTCTGTGGGTGTCACTTGGGGGCAGCCACCCCCAGGCTGTGCACGTGTTCATGGGGACAGAATCCTTGGTGTTTCGTGTACATGACCACTGTGATGTGCAACTGTTCATATCTGAGCCTGTGGCATGGTCAAATTTCACGGTGGTGTATGTGTATGTCATGTCACATACCCCCTGAGTCCCATGTGGGACGGTATGTTTAACCCAGGGTGACCCATTGGCACAATGGTGATGGTCCTCCACAGTCTGTGTGCATGTTGTGTTTACAATGTCTCTGATTTCATGTGCACAATGGGAGGCAGTCTCCACATCCACGTTGTTTGTGCATGGACTTTGATGTTGTGCGTGTGTGTGTCACAGACGTCCATGTCTGTCCTGCCGAGGCAACAGGGACCACTACCTGTGGGGGTCATGGTTGTTTTGCTGTGGTGTATACATGATACACCATGTCATGCCAGTGTCCATGTGGCAATACAGGGTCCCTGGGAATCTACCTGTCGTTGAGCTGTGATGCCTGGGGCACATCTGTCCTCACATGTCACTGTGGGGTGTGTTTGTAACGTGGCAGCAGGAGATGGGAACTGGGACACGGCCTCATGATATCCAATGGCACGACCTGGGACTTATTGATGCCACTTGTTGAACTGTGATGTTAGATGTTGGCCATGTATGTGCCATACATATCCTTACGGAACTGCACACATCATGTACTTGTGCCTCATAATGATGTATCAGTGTGATGTTGAGTGTGTTCAATGCCACATATGTGGGGTGACTGACAATCTTGCTTTCTTCACCTATGCACTGCAGGGCACCAGCTGTCCTTAGACCATTCCCTGACCTGGCAACGATGGTGGAACGTGACAGCATCCGACGGTACCGCTTCACCAGGCAGCTGATTGAGGATTTGGCAGTGCGCTTGGCACCACATTTGCAACCTGGCCGGCCGTACCCTACAGCGCTGACCCCCAAGGTGAAGGTGATGGCAGCCCTACACTTCTTTGCCACCGGTACCTTTCAACACACTGTGGCGACTGCTGGTGGGATGTCACAGACCATGTTCAGCCGTGTGCTCCGGGATGTTTTGGAGGCTATGTTGATATACCTGAACCAGTACATCTATTTCCCTAGTCTACAACGACTCACTGGCGTGAAGAGTGACTTCTATGCCCTGGGGAGGATGCCGCATGTCATTGGCTCCATTGATGGGACACATGTGGCTTTGGTACCACCACAGGCCCAAGAGCAGGCCTACCGTAACCGCAAACACTACCACTCGGTCAATGCACTGGTGGTCTGTCTTGCAGATATGAGCATCTCACACGTGTGTGCCCGTTTCCCTGGTTCTGCACACGATGCCTACGTGATGAGGAGTAGTCGCATCCCGAGGATGATGGCACAGATGCCGAACCAGCGTGCCTGGCTTGTTGGTGTGTACTGACTTTGTACCATTGTGTGTGTTCTGCTATGTAGTGTTCCACCCTCTTTTCCAACTCTGCTAATGTGCAATTGTCTGTATGTAGGTGACTCCGGATACCCCAACATGCCGTGGTTGCTGACGCCCCTCAGGAACCCTGTGACACCAGCCCAGATGCGCTACAATGAGGCACATGGTCGGACCAGGAGAGTGATTGAGCGGACATTTGGTCTCCTGAAGAGCCGCTTCCGCTGCCTCGACAAGACAGGAGGGTCCCTCCCATATGCCCCAGCAAAGGTGTGCAAGATTGTCATTGTCTGCTGCATGCTCCACAACCTGGCAGTGCGGAAGGAGTTGCCTCTCATCCTGGATGACGATGACCAACGTCCGCCACCTGTGGAGGATCCTGGCCTGGACCACGATGCCAGTGATGATGATGATGATGATGGTGATGTCCGCACACAGCTCATCACCAACTTCTTCAGCTGAATGTGAGTATCCAGAGATGTCATGTCAATGATGTGAGTTTGCATGATATGTGTTGGTGGTGCTCTGGTGCTGTTTGAGTGTGTCCATGGGCTACATGACTGTATGCGTGTAGCGATGTGTCCTTGCAGGTAGTCTGTACTCCCCAACAGTGTTGACATGCTAACTTGGTTCTGGGTGGGTATCTTGTAACATGTATTGTGCATGAGTATTGCAGTTCTGTCCTGTTCTTCAGTGCTTTTGACTGTGTGTCATTTCTGTCCTTCACAGGGTACTTTCAGAGTCGTTTGGTCAACTGTGATCCCCAACACCGTGATTCGACTTCCCGGGTGGTAGCTGTTGTGTCCCTACAGGTGATGTGCACCACACCCATGGACTTCCTTCCTTCTACACTTGTTGACTGTGTGCCCGCTGCCAGGTGGGATTACCTTGCATCTGTGGTGGTTACAACATGTTGCAAATGTGTAATAAACCTGTGCTTCACTTTGTGATGTGCGTTGTCTGTGATCACACATCTGACTGACATTTGCTTACTGCACCAGTGGGCTAGTTAACACAGACTGTGAATAGGTGTTGGGTCTGTGCAATGCAACGTATTTCCTGGCAACATCAGTGTAGGCGATGAGTCAGATGGCCATGGTGTGTATGTGTTGTGTAGCCCTGGTGGTGTGCCTCCCTCATATGTGTGACGTCGCCATGACTCACATGCCGGTGTTGTACTTGCTGTAGCAGTTAGCATGCACAGTGTCATTTCCCAGATCATCATCGCCACTTCTGAGACAACATAGGAATCACAACAGAGGCAAGTATGGTGTATTAGTGAGTTTATTGACATACATGTGTGAGTATAGTGCACAGGATGGTGGGTGCTGTACATTGTGATTGTAATCCAAAGTTCCTAGATGATTTGGAAGTCCTGGTAGCAGAAATGTCCAGAGTAAAGTCCACAGTAATCTGAGACATTGGTCCAACTTGAGCTCCCCATGTCATGTGGGAGAGTTGTGTTGCAGTCAACAGGGTGAACAGTTTGCGCACAAAGGTGATTATCCAGAACAGGTTTTGGCTTCCTGGGGGTTGCACATGGCCATCGGCCTCTCACTTGCCCCTCCTCGGACGGCCCCTCTTCTTTGGGGGGGACCCTCAAGTGCAGGCTGCTGCGGTGCAGGGGACTCTTCGCCAGAGTCATCCGCCCTCCCTGTGGCAGTTGCAGTTGTTTCAGCACCAGATGTTGTGGGCACACAGGGAGGTGTTGACTGGTTGCTGCTCATCTGGCGGAGGCATTGTAATATGTCCCTATGCACCGCCGTCATCTCTTGCAGTGTGTCCCACTTGGACTCCACGCGGGACATGTGTGAGTCCAAGCGGGCATGATGGGCAGCCTGCTGCTGTTTAATGTCCCTGAGGAGCCCCACTACCTGGCTGAACTCTCCGGTGCTGGACTGGTACGCATCGGCTATGCGTGCCAGTTGTGGGTCATCATGCAGTCCAGACCCCTCTGCGAGCAGCGACCTATGTCTCCCACCCCTCCCACCACCCCTGGCGACACGTGCAGTACCTGAGGTGGCACGCACAGGTGACCCTGGGCCACCTTGTGGGTTGTTGGTGGTGGTGGTGTCCATGGCCCCACGTTGGTCCAGGGTCCCTGTGCTGGTGGTGGTGGTGCTCCTTGGTCTGTCCATGTCGGCAGGGGTGGTATGTGTGTTGACAGTCGTTGGAGGGGTGGGTGCAGGGGGTGCAGCTGGTGGTCCTGCTGGTGCTGCATGATGACTTGCTCCGGAGGTGCCAGGTAGGTCTTCTTCATCCGAGGAGGGCAGAGGCTGTTCCACACCAGTGAGCTCCGTATCCTCTTGAGCCTGGGACGAGGACTCCTCAGCGTCTGCTGCTGTGTCCCCATCATCACCTGTTTTTGGGAGACACACACAATGTATGTTATGTTTCTGCAGGCATCAATGGTTGACACACCTGACAGTTGTGACTGTGCCTCTGGATGCGGGCCTGTACATTGCATTGTCCTAAGTTGTCACAGTCAGGGGTTGATATTGGTGTAGCACATTGTCCTGCATTATTTGGGCATTTCTATGTGAATGTTGGGGTGTGTACATGGTCTGCATTGGTTGTATTTGGTTGACATCCGGCCCTCCTTCCCACCCAGCCAGATATTCCACCATGGAACGTGCATCCATTGCAGGGAGTGCAAGTTGTCTTTCAGGATGTCAGTCAGTGGTGTCCTGCTGTTGGTTGGTGCACAGTTCCCAGCAGGGCCTTGTGCTCCCCACAGCAGTAGCCAGTGTCAGCCATCTTGTCAGTTGTTTTCCACTCCCTGTGATGTGCGCATGGTTCAGGGTGGTGTTGATGGGACAGTTGTGGGGGTGACCAATATCTGTGACTACCACTCCCATCATGCTATTGCGTCCACCCCACTTCCCAGCATGCCCATACTTACTTGCTTTTGGGTGGACTTCAGTGTGTGTGAGTGTGAGAGCAATGGCAAGATGGCTGACAGTGGTGTCCTGCTGTTGGTTGTTGCACAGTTCCCAGCAGGGCCTTGTGCTCCCCACAGCAGTACCCAGTGTCAGCCATCTTGTGAGTCCTTTTCCACTCCCTGTGATGTGAGCATGGTTGAGAGTGGTGTTGATGGGCCAATTGTGAGGTGTGAGCAATATCTGTGCCTACAACTCCCATCATGCTATTGCCTCCACCCCCTTCCCAGCATGCCCATCCTTCCTTCCTTTTGACTCTGCTTCCCTGTGGGGTGGGCTGCCTGTGCTGACAGGATGGCTGGGAGTGTTGTCCTGGCAGTTGTTTGGCTAAAAGTCCCAAGAGTGTCCCTGTGCTTCACACAGCATAACCCAGGGTGGTGGTTCTTTGTGGGATCTTCAGTTAGGATGTGAGGCATTGCATTCTCCCAGGTGTGTTCTGTGGAGTTTGTGTTGAGGGGGTGTGTGAGGGGAGGTGCTTGTGACTATGGTCAGTGCTGTGAGTCCTCCTTCCCACCCAGCCAGATATCCCACCATGGAACGTGCTTCCATTGCAGGGAGTGCAAGTTGTCTTTCATGATGTCAGTCAGTGGTGTCCTGCTGTTGGTTGTTGCACAGTTGCCAGCAGGGCCTTGTGCTCCCCACAGCAGTACCCAGTGTCAGCCATCTTGTGAGTCCTTTTCCACTCCCTGTGATGTGAGCATGGTTGAGAGTGGTGTTGATGGGCCAATTGTGAGGTGTGAGCAATATCTGTGCCTACAACTCCCATCATGCTATTGCCTCCACCCCCCTTCCCAGCATGCCCATCCTTCCTTCCTTTTGACTCTGCTTCCCTGTGGGGTGGGCTGCCTGTGCTGACAGGATGGCTGGGAGTGTTGTCCTGGCAGTTGTTTGGCTAAAAGTCCCAAGAGTGTCCCTGTGCTTCACACAGCATAACCCAGGGTGGTGGTTCTTTGTGGGATCTTCAGTTAGGATGTGAGGCATTGCATTCTCCCAGGTGTGTTCTGTGGAGTTTGTGTTGAGGGGGTGTGTGAGGGGAGGTGCTTGTGACTATGGTCAGTGCTGTGAGTCCTCCTTCCCACCCAGCCAGATATCCCACCATGGAACGTGCTTCCATTGCAGGGAGTGCAAGTTGTCTTTCATGATGTCAGTCAGTGGTGTCCTGCTGTTGGTTGTTGCACAGTTGCCAGCAGGGCCTTGTGCTCCCCACAGCAGTACCCAGTGTCAGCCATCTTGTGAGTCCTTTTCCACTCCCTGTGATGTGAGCATGGTTGAGAGTGGTGTTGATGGGCCAATTGTGGGTGTGACCAATATCTGTGCCTACAACTCCCATCATGCTATTGCCTCCACCCCCTTCCCAGCATGCCCATCCTTCCTTCCTTTTGACTCTGCTTCCCTGTGGGGTGGGCTGCCTGTGCTGACAGGATGGCTGGGAGTGTTGTCCTGGCAGTTGTTTGGCTAAAAGTCCCAAGAGTGTCCCTGTGCTTCACACAGCATAACCCAGGGTGGTGGTTCTTTGTGGGATCTTCAGTTAGGATGTGAGGCATTGCATTCTCCCAGGTGGGTTCTGTGGAGTTTGTGTTGAGGGGGTGTGTGAGGGGAGGTGCTTGTGACTATGGTCAGTGCTGTGAGTCCTCCTTCCCACCCAGCCAGATATCCCACCATGGAACGTGCTTCCATTGCAGGGAGTGCAAGTTGTCTTTCAGGATGTCAGTCAGTGGTGTCCTGCTGTTGGTTGTTGCACAGTTGCCAGCAGGGCCTTGTGCTCCCCACAGCAGTACCCAGTGTCAGCCATCTTGTGAGTCCTTTTCCACTCCCTGTGATGTGCGCATGGTTAATGGTGGTGTTGATGGGACAGTTGTGGGGGTGACCAATATCTGTGCCTACGACTCCCATCATGCTATTGGCTACACTGACTTGCCCAGCATACACATATTTCCTTTCTTTCAGTGGGCTTCACTGTGTGGTGGTGTTGTAGTGGTGGCTGCTTGTCTGGATGTGTTTGTCAGTTATATTTGTGCCACTGCCTAGCTGTAGTTGTAGTTGTGTTTGTACATGTGATGACACAGTTAAATGTCACTTTGAGATGGCATGTGTTGTGTTTATCTGACTGACATACACATTTTGGGATGATTCTGTTCTGGTTGCTGTGTATTTGCTAAGAGTGCATGGTTTGACTCTCCCCTTGACAGTGATGTGTGTGTGTAGTCGCAGAATATTGTGTACATTTGTTGTGTACTCACCAGGCTCTGGGATGTTTTCTAGTCCATAGACGCTCACTGGTGGTAGGATGGCCCGCACCTTCTCCTCCCAGGGCCTGAGGTATACTGGCTTGGCAGGAGGGCCACTGCCGGTGTGTTGGCTCACGAGGTAGTCCTTCTTCAACAGCTCCTTGACCCTCCTGCGCACGTCATACCACCTGTTCTGGATGTCTGTCTTTGTGCGCAAACATGGTGATTGTGCGTTCACCCTGTCGACGATCCTCTCCCACATCTTTGTTTTCTGTGACATGGGTGTCTGTTGGACCAGTGTACCAAAGAGCTGTGGCTCTACCCTGAGGATCTCATCTACCAGGACTTCCAATTCACTATCTAGGAACTTATGATTCTTCTTTGGGGGCATGGTGATGGGTGGTGATGGTGAGTGATGTGTGTGTTGGTGTGCAGGTGAAGGTGTGTGAGTGTGTGTTTTGCTGGGTGTATGTGAGGTTTCTATTTGTTGTGGTGCTGATGGTGTGTGGCTTGTGTGATGGATGAGCTGTGGGTGTGTGGTTGCTGTCTGTTGAGTGCTGGCAGGTAATTTGAATTTGCAAAGGATCATGGTAGGGATTTGTGTCCTTTATATGGGTGGAGTTGTGGGTGTGTCTTTGTTCCCTGCCCCTCCCCCCAGTATTTATTGGCTTTGTAATTGCTTGTTTGGCCTTTTTTTGTGTATTTTCCCTTTGTACTTTTCGTGCATGTAGGAGACGTTCTTGTGACCGAGTCGGACCCTGCAGTTGTCTCGTGCGGGCTTCTCCGTTTCGTTCACGCTGTGTTTGTGCTGTTTTCTATGCTGCGTACGCGTCGGTCGCGGTATTTTGGGTTGCTTCGCCTCGCAGTTTTGTATGCGTGTCGGTCGTACGGCTTGTCCTCCGTGCGACTCGGTCGTGTTTTCCACGCCTTGCATCGTACTTGGCGGGTGGGAGTTCGCGGGTACGTCTCGTTCGGGTTTGTTCCGGGTGCGAGTCGGTCGGTTCGAATCGCGTGTTTTTCCGGCCGGATTGCTGTTTTCCGCGCGGCTCGGTCGTTCGGCTGGTGTTCCGTACGAGTCGGTCGTGTTTTGCTCGCTTCTCATCTTAATTGGCGGGTCGGGCTGCACCGGTACGTGTCGGTCGGAGTAAATTCCGGCTCCGAATCGGTCGGTACGTTTTCCGGCCGGAATCGGAATCGGCCCCTAAGTAACCCAAGCACTACCTATGCAGTACCACAATCACCTGTGCTCTACACATGCAGTCATCTAACCACCTAGACACTGCTCATTCACACCTTAAATTACCCAGGTAGTACCCATGCAGTCCAGCAATCCCACTGTCACTCCCCATGCACTCCTCCAATCACCCAGCTAATACCATGTCCTTATCCAATCACTCCGCCAATACCTAAGCACTTATAAATTCACCATACACTCTCCTTGCAGTATCTAATCATCCAGTCATGACCCATGGATACTCATGCAATGACCCACGCAGTACCCATGCACTGCTACAATCACCTGTGCACTACCCATACAATCCTCTAACCGCCTAGACACTGCTCATTCACATTTTCAATTACCGAGGTAGTATCCATGCGGTCCAGCAATCCCCCTGTCACTCCCCTTGCACTCCTCCAATCACCCAGTCAGTACCATGTACTTATCCAATCACTGCGCCAATAACCAAGCACTTATAAATTCACCCAGGCACTCTCCTTGCAGTTCTCTAATCATCCACTCAGTACCCATGTACTCATGCAATGACCCAGGCAGTAACCATGCATTGCTACAATCCCTTGTGCACTACCCATGCAGTCCTCTAACCACCTAGACACTACTCATTCACACCTTCAATTACCCAGGTAGTACCGATGCACTCTAGCCATCACCCTGTCACTACCCATGCACTCCTCCAATCACCCAGCCAGTACCATGTACTTATACAATCACTCCGCCAATACCCAGTAAGTATACATGTACTCATGCAATGACCCAGGCAGTAACCATGCACTGCTATAATCACCTGTGCACTACCCATACAATCCTCTAATCGCCAAGAGACTGCTCATTCACACCTTCAATTACCCAGGTAGTTCCCATGCAGTCCAGCAATCCCCCTGTCACTCCCCATGCACTCCTCCAATCATCCAGCCAGTACCATTTACTTATCCAATCACTGCACCAATACCCAAGCACTTATAAATTCACCCTGGCACTGTCCTTGCAGTACTCTAATCATCCACTCAGTACCCATGTACTCATGCAATGACCCAGGTAGTAACCATGCATTGCTACAATCCCTTGTACACTACCCATGCAGTCCTCTAACCACCTAGACACTACTCATTCACACCTTCAATTACCCAGGTAGTACCGATGCACTCTAGCCATCACCCTGTCACTACCCATGCACTCCTCCAATCACCCAGCCAGTACCATGTACTTATACAATCACTCCGCCAATACCCAGTAAGTATACATGTACTCATGCAATGACCCAGGCAGTAACCATGCACTGCTACAATCAACTGTGCACTACCCATGCAGTCCTCTAATCACCTAGACACTACTCATTCACTCCTTCAATTACTCGGGTAGTACCCATGCAGTCCAGCAATCACCCTGTCACTACCCATGCACTCTTCCAACCACCCAGCCAGTACCATGTACTTATCCAATCACTCCGCCAATACCCAAGCAGTTATAAATTCACCATGCACTCTCCTTGCAGTACTATAATCATCCAGTCAGTACCCATGTACTCATGCAATGACCCAGGCACTAACACATGCACTGCTACAATCCCCTGTGCACTACCCATGCAGTCCTCTAACCGCATAGACACTGTTCATTCACACCTTCAATTACCCAGGTAGTACCCATGCAGTCCAGCAATCCCACTGCCACTCCCCTTGCACTCCTCCAAGCATCCAGCCAGTAACATGTACTTATCCAATCACTGCGCCAATACCCAAGCACTTATAAATTCCCCCAGGCACTCTCCTTGCAGTTCTCTAATCATCCACTCAGTACCCATGTACTCATGCAATGACCCAGACAGTAACCATGCATTGCTACAGTCCCTTGTGCACTACCCATGCAGCCCTCTAACCACCTAGACACTACTCATTCACACCTTCAGTTACCCAGTTAGTACCGATGCAGTCCAGCAATCCCCCTGTCACTCCCCATGCACTCCTCCAATCATCCAGCCAGTACCATGTACTTATCCAATCACTGCGCCAATACCCAAGCACTTATAAATTCACCCAGGCACTCTCCTTGCAGTACTCTAATCATCCAGTCAGTACCCATGTACTCATACAATAACCCAGGCAGTAACACATGCACTGCTACAATCCCCTGTGCACTACCCATGCAGTCCTCTAATCACCTAGACACTACTCATTCACTCCTTCAATTACCCTGCTAGTACCCATGCAGTCCAGCAATCACCCTGTCACTACCCATGCACTCATCCAACCACCCAGCCAGTACCATGTACTTATCCAATTACTCCGCCCATACCCAAGCAGTTTTAAATTCACCATGCACTCTCCTTGCAGTACTCTAATCATCCAGTCAGTACCCATGTACTCATGCAATGACCCAGGCACTAACACATGCACTGATACAATCCCCTGTGCACTACCCATGCAGTCCTCTAACCGCCTAGACACTGCTCATTCACACCTTCAATTACCCAGGTAGTATCCATGCAGTCCAGAAATCCCCCTGTCACTCCCCTTGCACTCCTCCAATCACCCACTCAGTACCATGTACATATCCAATCACTCCGCCAATACCCAAGCACTTATAAATTCACCCAGGCACTCTCCTTGCAGTTCTCTAATCATCCACTCAGTACCTCTGTACTCATGCAATGACCCAGGCAGTAACCATGCATTGCTACAATCCCTTGTGCACTACCCATGCAGTCCTCTAACCACCTAGACACTACTCATTCCCACCTTCAATTACCCAGGTAGTACCCATGCACGCCAGCCATCACCCTGTCACTACCCATGCACTCCTCCAATCACCAAGCCAGTACCATGTACTTATCCAATCACTCCGCCAATACCCAAAAAGTTATAAATTCACCAGGTACTCTTCTTGGAGTACTCTAATCATCCAGAAAGTATACATGTACTCATGCAATTAACCAGGCAGTAACCATGCACTGCTACAATCACCTGTGCACTACCCATACAATCCTCTAATCGCCAAGAGACTGCTCATTCACACCTTCAATTGCCCAGGTAGTACCCATGCAGTCCAGCAATCCCCCTGTCACTCCCCATGCACTCCTCCAATCACCCAGCCAGTACCATGTACTTATCCAATCACTGCGCCAATACCCAAGCACTTATAAATTCACCCAGGCACTCTCCTTGCAGTACTCTAATCATCCAGTCAGTACCCATGTACTCATACAATGACCCAGGCAGTAACCATGCACTGCTACAATCCCCTGTGCACTACCCATGCAGTCCTCTAATCACCTAGACACTACTCATTCACACCTTCAATTACCCATGTAGTACCCATGCAGTCCAGCAATCACCCTGTCACTGCCCATGCACTCCTCCAACCACCCAGCCAGTACCATGTACTTAACCAATCACTCCGCCAATACCCAAGCAGTTATAAATTCACCATGCACTCTCCTTGCAGTACTCTAATCATCCAGTCAGTACCCATGTACTCATGCAATGACCCAGGCACTAACACATGCACTGCTACAATCCCCTGTGCACTACCCATGCAGTCCTCTAACTGCCTAGACACTGCTCATTCACACCTTCAATTACCCAGGTAGTACCCATGCAGTCCAGCAATCATCCTCTCACTCCCCATGCACTCCTCCAATTACCCAGCTATTATCCATGAACTCATTCATTTACGTTGTCACTACCCAAACATTCATAAAATAACGATGCACTAGACTTGCATTTCTCCAATCACCCACACAGTGTCCATACTCTCATGCAATCACTCTGGTAATTTTTCTTTTTTTATCCAGTAGATGTGGTTCCGTAAGAACCGTTTTTTTTTTTTTTTGGAACAATTTTTAAAACAAATTGTATATGTTTAACCTTTTTTACTTTTTTTGTGTGTTTTTCATTTTTATAAGAACAGACAAAAATGAAGATCAACAAACGATCTCTCTAACAAAAACAAAAGCACATTGTAAATGTTTATTTTAGCATTTATGTGCTTTTAGAGCAGCAGTGATGACATCCAAACATTGCTTTCCAATGCAAAGTTTGGTGTCGCACTTTGTGCAACTTACTGTAGCATTTAAAAATTCAGGCAGAATGTGGGGCCTTTGAGCAGGTGGAAGTTGCTGTGCTGAGGTGGAAGGAGCATTAGGGTCTTGTTCTGCTGCAGCATTCAATTCTCTCCTCCTCTCCTCTCTTGCCAGGTGAATTGGGTGCAGAGTCTCCAGATGTTTTTTCATGCTGCTGGTACCGCATGAATATTTCTTCTCCGACCCTCGAGACAATACCCTCTGGCAAATTGTGCAGGTGACTTTTCGGGCATTAACTTTCTTCTCGCCCTCTGGAACAGAGAAGAAGGCCCAGACAATACTTTCCTTCCTCTTTCTGGTGCGCTCTACAATCTCTTCTTCCTCCTCAATGGCCAAAGGATCAACAGGAGCAAGGCTGGAAGCCATTGTTGTTCAAAAAAATAAAGAAACACACAAAAAATGTATACAAGGAAAGAGAAGCAGCAAACAGGTGTTCTCTCAATGAAACTCAAATAGTAAGGGGAATATCAGAAGGATGGATTCTCCCTCTTTCAGAATGAAAATGATTTAAACCAATCAGATTCTTTTTTTTGCTGACATGAAGTCGCGTAGGGTGCGTGCACCCATCACGCATCCGTAAAATATTGTATACATGATTATACACTATAAATAAACATTTCTATAATATTTTAAAAAGGATATTAGCAAAACTGTTTACTCTAATATCATATTCTAACTTTCACTAGTAATTTTTTAAAGTTTGAAAATACGCCGACATCGCGACCCCCGCGCGATCACGGCGCGACCCCGGAAATACGTGCGGGGAGGGGTCGCGCATGCTACGCGCATTCGTTGCGCAGACAGAAAATTTCGTATTGTTCGAAGTATACTGAAAAAATTAGTTTATAAACTTTTGTAAATAAAATTAAACAAACACTTAAAGCACAACTTTTATTTATAATTACTTTAAAGATATTTCATACTTTCCAAATTACGCCGAAGTCGCGGACCCCACGCGATTTCTAAAATGGGCACTACCAGGATGCGCGCAGCCATCGTGTAGGGTGCGCGACTTCTGTATAATAATTTAAAAAAAGAAAGAATGAATATAGTTTTCCTAACTATAAATTAATCTCAAGTTTTGTTTAAAAAACATATATATATATATGTAGTCATTTAAAAAACCTTAGGATTGTTGTACATTATATTTAGAAATTCTCATTTAAAAAACCTTTGAAATTCACTGAAAAAACCATAGGTTTCAGGGACGTTATAGTTAGAAATTAGCATTTAAAAAACCTTTGAAATTCACTGAAAAAACCACAGGTTTCAGGGACGTTATAGTTAGTTGGACATTTCATTTGTACAAAACCAGAGAAATTCGGCCGTTATAGTTAGTAGAGCTAACTATAACTCGCGCCCCCGCAATGCACTGCTGATGACGTCACAAATTACATCACTCATGACATGGTCAGTGACATCACTGATGACATCACTGATGACATCTCAAATGACATCACTGATGACATCATCCATGTGATAATCTGATGCACCTCCTCACACCCTTGAACCTTTGATACACCCCCTCTAAAATGCAGACTACCATTTTCAAAACCATAGACACACCAATACTAGTTACTACATACGCATTCACTGATTCCTAGCTCTACACACACACACATCCACTCATTCACCCATACAGTAACTCATACATGCAGTCACTCATCAATACAGCACTATTATATGCACTCATACACCTATATATACACTCACACACCGCCACTCATCCATAGAGTTACTCACACACCTACTCAGTCATGCAAAGAATCAATCACACCCATTTACTCACCTAAACAGATATACACAGACCACCTCACTTATTTATACAAATACTAACACATACTTACTCTCTTATAAAATTACTGATACAAGCACACACTCATCCATACAGCCACTCTCACAATCACTCACTCTCACATATAGACATTTATAAACTCCAACACTCACATATACAACCTTTCACATATGTAGTTACTCACACATATACCACTGAGACATCCATTCACTCACCAACACAGCCATACACACACTCACCCGCCCATACAGCCCCTCACAGATGCACTCTTGAACCCATACACCCAGTGAATCACACATCTATGCACAAAGTCACATACCACCCAACCACCCACACAGACACTCAGGCACCCATACAGATACTCAAACAACCAATCAATAACCCATATAGACACTCATTTAGCTACTCACCAAACTATGCAGTCGCTTACACACCAACAGACAGACTGATACAGACATTCACACAGTTTAGTCACTAACTCATACATTCAGAAAGACACACTTAATCAGTCACTTATACAGTCAGTCACGCACCTACTAAATCATCCATCCAGACCGTCATACATCCCCCCCATTCTTCACTTCACTTTGGCCTATATATCTATAAAACATATTTACACTTTACAGAAACACACATTCACTGGATGATGTCATCAGTGATGTCATCAGTGATGTCATTTGAGATGTCATCAGTGATGTCACTGACCATGTCATGAGTGATGTAATATGTGACATCAGCAGCAGTGCATTGCGGGGGCGCGAGTTATAGTTAGCTCTACTAACTATAACGGCCGAATTTCTCTGGTTTTGTACGAGTGAAATGTCCAACTAACTACAACGTCCCTGAAACCTGTGTTTTTTTCAGTGAATTTCTAAGGTTTTTTAAATGTTAATTTCTAACTATAACGTCCCTGAAACCTATGGTTTTTCAGTGAATATATATATATATATATATATATATATTATCTACTGGCGGTCGCCAGTAGATAGTTATAGTTAGGACCTATTTTCCATAGGAAATCCGCGACATTCTATTTGAAATAACTCTTGCGTCGGTTGACGAATCTTCGCGAAATTTTCAAACTTTATGGCCCGCTCCGGTCCGCTCCTACCCTGAAAGTTTCGGGGTGATTCGTCAAGCAGGGGCCGAGAAAAAAGGGGGGTCCCAAAACGTGTTTTCCCCATTTATTTTCCCATAGGAAACTTTAGCCACGGCTACAGCCCGAACTGCTGAACGGAATTACACCAAATTTGGCAAAGAGGTAGTTCTTGGTTCAGAAAGAACCCTTTTTGTTAAATGGTGTAAATCCGTTCAGTAGTTCCTGTGAAAATCAAAAGGAAAATCACATATATATCTATGGCCGCGTCGGATTCGCGCACCCTCCCGATCACGAGCTGCATGCTAATTGGCTGTCAACACTCCAAATCAGGAAGTGTTGGCAGCCATTTTATCCCTCGGTAGAACCGAGGGACAGAAACAAGTGCGCAAAGCGCAAAAAGGGGGAGGGTAGAAACACCCTGACCCCTAGGTCTGCTCAGGGGTCCCATAAGGACCCCCTGGGCAGAAAAAGCATTTTTTTTTTTTAAATCGGCGGGATGCGCTTAGGGTGCGTGAATCCCGCCAAGAAAAAAAGAAACAAGTGCGCAAAAGCACAAAGGGGGCAGGGTAGAAACACCCTGACCCCCTAGGTCTGCTCAGGGGTCCCACAAGGACCCCCCTGGGCAGAGAAAATCGGCAGGATGCGCTCAGGGTGCGCAGATCCTGCCAAAAAAAAAAAAATCGAAGCGCGGTCTGCCGCGCTTCGATGCAAATTTGCCCCCGGGTGGCCCAAGTCCCGGGGGCATGCGGAGGTGGGTTTATTGTTTATGGGGGGGCTCTAAGGCCCCCCAAGCCCCGGGGACCGCCACCCCCCCGGGCTTTATTAAAAAAATGGTGCGGGAGGGCTCTTTGCCCTCCCGCTGCCTCGGGATCGCCACCCCCTGGGGCTTCTTTATTTTTAATCTGTGTGGGGGCTCCAGCCCCCACATGCCCGGGGACCGCCACCTCCCTGGGGCACTAAAGATTTAAATATGGGGGTCCGTTACGGACGCCCAGAGCCCCGGGGACCACCACCTCCCGGGGCTTTGAACAAGTTGGGAGGGGGCCTCGCGGCCCCTCCTGGAGCCAGTGATGGCCCTGGGGACCACCACCCCCAGGGCCGGCTCCTGCAGTGTCCCGGGGTGCCAACCTCGGGACACTGTAGTTTGCTATAACAGGACGGGAGCATCGCGGCTCCCGTCCTGTCATAGCTAAACTTGAGTTTGCATTTTGAAAGAGAGAGCAGGAAACCTGCTCTCTCTTTCAAATGCAAACTCAATGCTTTCCACATGGGGAGCAGCATGGTAGCTGCTCCCCATGTGGAAAGCAATGCCGGCTCCCGCAGGAGGCGGGGAGCCGGCTGGGACTGTGGGGGATTGGGGACCCCCACAATCTCCAACGAGAGGCCAGGCTTCGGGGATGGGGTCCCGGGGCCATAAGTGGCCCGGGAGGGGGCCACGCAGCCCCCTCCCCAATTAAAAAATAAAAAATAAAAAAAGGGCAAGGCCGGCCCCGGGGATGGGGTCCCCGGGGCCTTAAATGGCCTGAGGAGGGGGCCACGCAGCCCCCTCCAAATATATATATTTTTTTAAAAATGCTCAGGCCCCGGGGGATGGGGTCCCCGGGCCAAAAGTGGCAGAGGGAAGGGGGCCACGCAGCTCCCTCCCATAAAAAAAAGGAAGAAAAAAAAACGGCATCGTGCCGGAGGCCCACGCCCCCTCCCTGCAGCAGGGTGCAAACGCGCCCCTGGCGCGTTTTAAGAAGGGAAGTAATTCCCCTTGAATACTGGGGGTCCCTGGGGGCCAACTAGCCCACCAGGAACCTCCAGTATGCGCCAGGGGCTGTGTTGCAGAGAGGTGTACAGAGGCCACGCCCTTTATACACCTCTCTGCAACGCAGCTCTGTGGCGCTATTTGGAGGTACATGGTGGGCTAGTTCGACACCAGGGACCCTCAGGATTCAAGGGGACTTA
Organism: Calotriton arnoldi; assembly: GCA_963921515.1. Classification (NCBI taxonomy): domain Eukaryota; kingdom Metazoa; phylum Chordata; class Amphibia; order Caudata; family Salamandridae; genus Calotriton; species Calotriton arnoldi. The sequence goes on from CAWUFW010000457.1 coordinate 68,949, forward strand.
ATCCCCCAACTTAAAACGCGCCACGGGGCGCGTTTGCACAGTGGTGAAGGGAGGGGGGGGGGCTTCAGGTGACATGTGTGCAAACAGGCCCCGTGGCGCATTTTAAGATGGGGAATGAAATCCCCTTCAATACTGAGGGTCCCTGGGGGCCAACTAGCCCACCAGGTATGGCCAGAAAGCGCCACAGAGCTGCGTTGCAGAGAGGTGCAAAAAGGGGCATGGCCTCTGAACACCTCTCTGCAACGCAGCTCCCTGGCGCATACTGGAGGTACAGGGTGGGCTAGTTGGACCCCAGGGACCCTCATGATTCAAGGGGACTTAATCCCCCAACTTAAAACGCGCCACGGGGCGCGTTTGCACAGATGTCACCTCAGGCCCTGCCCCCTCCCTTCACCATTGTGCAAATATTCCTCTAAAATCAGCCGAACTACGAATTCCGATTTACTCCCCTGTTATCAGGAGAGACCTCAGTGCTGCATCTTTGAGCCCAGTACTGATCCTGAAAAGTAATTTTAACCGTACTTACCAGTAACTTGAATTTCCTTCCATAGGCTAACATTGACTGCTTTCACTTGGAAATTCTTCTAAGTGTGGAGTTTTGGAACTTTATAATATTCCTCTAAAATCAGCCGAAATACGAATTCCTATTTACTCACCTGTTATCAGGAGAGACCTCAGTGCTGCATCTTTCAGCCCAGTACTGATCCTGAAAAGTAATTTTAACCGTACTTACCAGTAACTTGAATTTCCTTCCATAGGATATCATTGTCTGCTTTTTGCTGAAAAAGTTTCTAAGTGTCGATTTTTGTAACATACACATATTCCTCTAAAATCAGCCGAACTACGAATTCCGATTTACTCACCTGTTATCAGGAGAGACCTCAGTGCTGCATCTTTGAGCCCAATACTGATCCTGAAAAGTAATTTTAACCACACTTACCAGTAATTTGAATTTCCTTCCATAGGCTAACATTGACTGGTTTCACTTGGACATTCTTCTAAGTGTGGAGTTTTGGAACTTTATAATATTCCTCTAAAATCAGCCGAACTACGAATTCCGATTTACTCACCTGTTATCAGGAGAGAACCGAGTGCTGCATCTTTTAGCCCAGCACTGACCTTGAAAAGTAATTCTAACCGTACTTACCAGTAAATTGAATTTCCTTCCATAGGATATCATTGCCTGCTTTTTGCTGAAAAAGTTTCAAAGTGTCGATTTTTGAAACATACAAATATTCCTCTAAAATCAGCAGAACTACGAATTCCGATTTACTCACCTGTTATCAGGAGAGACCTCAGTGCTGCATCTTTGAGCCCAGTACTGATCCTGAAAAGTAATTTTAACCGCACTTACCAGTAACTTGAATTTCCTTCCATAGGCTAACATTGACTGGTTTCACTTGGAAATTCTTCTAAGTGTGGAGTTTTGGAACTTTATAATATTCCTCTAAAATCAGCCGAACTACGAATTCCGATTTACTCACCTGTTATCAGGAGAGAACCCAGTGCTGCATCTTTTAGCCCAGCACTGACCCTGAAAAGTAATTCTAACCGTATTTACCAGTAACTTGTATTTCCTTCCATAGGAATCCATTGTCTGGTTTTCAGCAGAAAAGTTTCAGTGTCGATTTTCACAAACTACAAATATTCCTTAAAAATCGCCTGTATGACTTAAACGCATTCTTTCAACTGTTTACAGGAGATGCACCAGTGCTGGATCCAAGATCCACCACTGAGTAAGAAAAAGTAACGATAACACTACTTACCTGCTAAGTAAATTTTCTCCCATAGGATAGCATTGGTGATTCTATGTGAAAAAGTTTCTAAGTGTCAACTTTTAAAATACAATAATATTCCTTAAAAATCACTACTGTAACCAAAACGCTTTTACTCAACTGTTTACAGGAGATGTCCCAGGACTGAATCTAGGATCCAGTCCTGTGGTTAGAAAAGTAATCCATAAAGTAACTAATTGCATTTAACTTGAAATTCACATTGAGCTCAATGTTGCATTGTGTTTGAAATTGTGTTGCCCATTGCAACAACTGTAACTACTGTACTTAAAAGTCTATTGCCTATTTGCAAAGTATTTAAACTAAAGTAATTCATTCTGAGAAAGTATATTTTGTAATGTAATGTATAATGTAATTACAATGTATTTTAAAAAATAAAATATCTAAAAATAAATAGTTTAAAAAATGTAGTAAATCAGTATCAAAAAATAAATATAACAATTAATACATTTAAAAATTGTCATTTACAAAACCTTTGAAATTCACTGAAAAAAACCATAGGTTTCAGACATGTTATAGTTAGGAATTAGCATTTAAAAAACCTTTGAAATTCACTGAAAAAACCATAGGTTTCAGCCACGTTATAGTTAGAAATTAGCATTTAAAAAACCTTACAAATTCACTGAAAAAACCATAGGTTTTAGGGACAGTTATAGTTAGTTGGACATTGCACTCAGTACAAAACCCGTGAAATTCCCCCGTTATAGTTAGTTCAGGTAACTATAACTCACGCCCCATAATGCACTTCTGATGACGTCACATATTACATCACTCATGACATGGTCAGTGACATCACTGATTACATCACTGATGACATCTCAAATGACATCACTGATGACATCACTGATGACATCATCCATGTGATAATTTGATGCATCTTCTCACACCCTAATATAACTTTTGATACACCCACTGCAAATTACAGACTGCCATTGTCAAAACCATAGACACTCCAACACCAATTACTATATACACACTCACTGATTCTTAGGTCTACACACACACATCTACTCACTCACCCGTACAGTCACTCATACTTATAGTCACTCAGTACAGGACTATTATATGCACTCATACACCTATATAAACACTCACACACCGCCACTCATCCATAGAGGTACTCACACACCTAGTCAGTCATGCAAAAAATTAAGCACACACCCATTTACTCACCTATACAGTTATACATACACCAGCTCACTTACTCATACAAATACTAGCACATTCTTACGCTCTTATACAATCTCTGATACAAGCACACACTCATCCATACAGTCACTATCACAATCACACACTCTCGCATATAGGTATTTATATACTCCAACACACATATATACTGCCTTTCACATACGTAGTTACTCACACATGTACCACTGGGACATACATTCACTCACTAACACACTCTTACACACACTCACCCACCCAAGCAGTCCATCACAGATGCACTCTTGAAATCATGCATCCAGTGAATCACCCACTCACACATCTATGTACAGAGTCACACACACCCCACCCACACAAACACTCAGGCAGCCATACAGATACTCAGAGAACCAATCAATAACCCATATAGACACTCATGTAGCTATTCGCAAATCCATGCATCCACTTACACACCAACAAACAGACGGATACAGACATTCACACAGTTTAGTCACTAACCCATGCATTCAGTAAGATACGTTTAATCACTCACTTGTAGAGTCAGTCACTCACGTACTAAATCATCCATTCAGACACTTATACACCCACTCATTCTTCAATACGCCTTTCCCTATATATATTAAACATATTTAAACTTTACAGAAACACACAGTCACTGGATGATGTCATCAGTGATGTCATCAGTGATGTCATCAGTGATGTCACTGACCATGTCATGAGTGATGTAATATGTGACGTCATCAGAAGTGCATTGCGGGGCGCGAGTTATAGTTACCTGAACTAACTATAACGGGGGAATTTCACGAGGTTTTGTACGAGTGCAATGTCCAACTAACTATAACTGTCCCTAAAACCTATGGTTTTTTCAGTGAATATATATATATATAGGACCAAAGTTTCCATAGGAAGTGCACAAAAATATGCATAGACCACCGGGCAGACCCATCACTGCGGCATGTGATGGGCCTCTAGAAAACATGTCCAGATACATCGATTTCTTCTAGCAATAACATGTTAAGAACTTAAGGTCCTATGTACAGGATACATGCGATTTTTTAAGAAAGATTAAGGACATTCAGTGGAAATCAGAGTATTTGCTAATAGCCCTGGATGTTTCATCATTATATACTTGTATCAAAAATGGGGATGGCATCAGGGCTGTTGATTACTTCCTAGCCAATAGACCAATGAGATACATCGAGCACAACAAAATGCTACTTAATATGTTGCTTTTTTGTTTAGAAAATAATCTATTCGTCTTTAATAATCAAATGTATCAGCAGATCCAAGGGGTGGCAATGGGGGCCAGCTTCTCTCCCAGCTATGCCTGTTTATTTATGGGCTGGTGGGAGGAGCTGGTACTCATGAGGAAATTTGAACAGTTTTATACATCAAAGGTCATTTCCTGGCTTAGATTCATAGACGATCTGTTTATAATATGGTGTGGTAATGAACAAAGTGCTTTTGATTTTATACAACAAATCAACATTAATGATGTTAATCTTAAATTCACCTCAACAATAAGTAAAGAGGAAGTGACATTTTTAGATGTGCAGGTCAAAGTTGTAAATAACCGCTTGTCCACATCCCAGTTTAGAAAGCCTACAGCAGGTAACACGGTGCTGCATGCGTCAAGCGCACACCCTCCCCATCTCATTAATAGCATCCCTTATGGGGAAATGTTGCGCATCAGACGTATTTGCAGCGATAAGGAAGACGCAAATACCAAACAAGCTGAATGCCATGCTCGCTTCTTGACTAGGGGGTATAAAACAGAGATAATTGATGCAGCAATAGCCAAATCCAAGGAAAGAGCGAGAGTTGACCTTCTGCAATATAACACCAAAACTAAAGATATGGCAAGTGGGAAAGATGAGTCTCTTGAACTCACTAGGCTCATTCTTACATTCTCTAAACAGGAAAAGCAATTGAGGGCAATAGTCAGACGTAATTGGCCCATTGTTCGGGATGACCCTGTAATTGGCAAGCTTTTATCCCCCAATCCAGCTATTACTTTTAGAAAAACTGCCAGTATGGGCAATGCACTGGTTAAAAGCAGTCCGGAAGATCTAGGTAAGGGGATGTGGCTGACTGCTAGAAAAGGATTTTTCAAGTGCTCGACTTGTAAAGCTTGCCAGTACGGTATGAACACAGCTTCGTTTCAAACTGCATTCAGTAATAGAACGCAAACCTTTAAACAGCATCTAACTTGTAAATCAGAATATGTTGTTTATATTTTGGAATGCAGTTGCAAACTAAAATATATTGGTAGTACAAAGCTGGCTGTACACAAGAGAATATTACAGCACATGAGGGCCATCACTAATAACGATCCAAGCTATCAGGTGGCAAGGCACTTCAAGGAACATCACAATAGTGACCTTAGACACCTTAAGTATTATGCAATCGAGTCATTACCACCACAAAAGAGAGGTGGGGATCGGGAGGCCAAATTAAGATGCCTGGAAACAAGATACATTTTAGAATTTGATCCCAAACAACCAGGAGGTCTTAATACCACTGAAGACCTGCACACCTTTCTATAAAGTAGCAACATCTATCACACTAGATCTAACATATTACTCATTTAATAGAAAGAGGTGAAACAGGTTTTTAGTATCTCGTGAATTTTAAAGCATCAATATCAGAATTTTATGCACGTTACCACATCAAACCTCTCAGTATAACTGCCATAGCGCAATTTGAAATGTTTATTATTATACTCATTTTTTGCATTGTACATGTATTTTTAATCATATATGTATTTATTCATTTTAGTTAGTTGTTTTTTATATACCATATTAATATGTACGTATATTTATTTATGACATGTATTTATGTATATGGTTGGGATTCATCTGCTAATTGTAAAGATACATGTAAGGATTGATCCTTCGTATTGCTTGTCCAACCCTCAGATTGCACTTTTGGTATACTCAATACGGGACTTCATGTATAGTTTACACAAATTCTTGCTTATGAGTATGCTTATGATCAAATCTATTTTTGCATATTTTGCACATAACACTATAGCATTCTTTTTTACCGGTCAATATTTAGGTCCTATGACATATTGTGGCCTCTGACCGGTAATATGTAGCACATAGCACGTTTTTCTAATTTTTTTTATAACTTTTCTAAATTTTTGCACCTTATCTTAATTTAAAATATTTTTAAGCACATCGTCACTTTATTAGTGCTGAGCAACAGGATTGCGGCTACTTGTGATGATATACACTTTTTTATGGGGAGATGCACTATTACAAGCAATCAACCCAATTTCCAACTTCGGGCAAGGGCTGTGTAGACATATTAGGCATTTATGCAGGTATTATATTTTGCCCACATCATATCATGACAACATGCTACAATATAGTAAGAGGTATTTTAATTTATATTATGCTATTATTAGCAACTGGCATAAGGATGTGGAAATATCATTCTTTATATCGCATTTATGCACAAAAGTTCAATTCATGTCGTAGTATGTTGTCTTTGTTGTTTAATTGAGTTGTATGCACTGGCACTTTAAATACCAGTTACACTGTCTTAGCTTTGTCATGTGATCAAGGCTGTGAATCGGCCGAAACGCTTCATGGCGGACTGAATTGGTGGCAATAAAATGTATTTGCACATATGCTGGGTCCACGCTCGTTCTTCTTGGAATGAAGTAACTGACGAGGGTTTTGGATATATAACCCAATGTATATATATATATATATATATATAACCTACTGGCGGTCGCCAGTAGGTAGTTATAGTTAGGACCTCGTTTCTATTCAAAAAGCATTTTTTCTTTTGCCAATATCTTTGGCGCCGGTTGACAAATCTTAGCGTAATTTTCAAAACTAATGGCCCGCTCCGGTCAGCTCCTGCCTTGTAAGTTTGGGGGTGATTCGTCAAGCGGGGGCTGAGAAAAAAGGGGGGTCCCAAAACGCATTTTCCCCATGTTAATTTCCATAGGAATTTTAGACAAAGCTACAGCCCGAACTGCTGAAAGGAATTACACCAAATTTGGCAAGAAGGTAGCCCTTGGTTCAGAAAGAGTCCTTTTTTTTAAAATGGTGTAAATCCGTTCAGTAGTTCCTGAGAAATTGAAAAAAAAAATATATCGATATCTGAGCACCGAGGAGGGTTCGCGAACCCTCCCGGGCACGAGCTTCACTCTGATTGGCTGCCAACACTCCAAACCAGGAAGTGTTGGCAGCCATCTTGTGACTTGGTAGAACCGAATCACAAGAAAAGAGAAAAAAGAAGATGAAAAACAAGAAAAGGGGGCAGGTTAGAAACAACCTGACCCCCTAGGCCTAATCATGGGGTCCCACAAGGACCCCCAGGGCCTAAAAAAACATTTTTTTTTTTAAATCGGCAGAATTCGCGCTAGAGTTGCGAATCCTGGGGGGAAAATTAAAAAAAATGAAGCGCGGGCTCCCGCGCTTCACTTTAATGAGTCCCCGGGGGCTTTGTTAATGAATGCGTGGGGGGGTCCCAAACCACCCCATGCTGCCCCGGGGACCGCAACCTCCCCGGGGCTTTCAAATTTAAAACATGGTGGGCCTCGCTGGCCCCCCCAAGCCCCGGGGACTACCACCTCCCCGGGGCTATGCAAATTGAGAGAGATGGGCTGTGCGGCCTCCCTCCAGGAGCCCTTGATGGCCCTGGGGACCGCCACCCCCCAGGGCCAGCTCCTGCAATGTCCTGGGGTGCCCACCCCCGGGACATTGCTGTTTGCTATGGCAGGGGGGTACATGGCTCTTGCCCTGCCATAGCAAACTCTGTTTTGCTTCACTTCGATGAAGCAAAGCAGGATTACTTTTGAGCAAGGGGAGCTGTATGTTAGCAGCTCCCCTTGCTCAAAAGCAATGCTGGCTCCCGCAGGAGGCGGGGAGCCGGCGGGACCGTGGGGGCATTGGGGCTCCCCCCACGGTCCCCAACGCAAAGGGCCGGCCCTGGGGGATGGGGTCCCCGGGGCCAGGAGATGTCATGAGTGATGTCATCAGTGATGTCACTGACCATGTCATGAGTGGTGTAATATGTGACGTCATCAGCAGTGCATTGCGGGGCGCGAGTTATAGTTAGCTCTACTAACTATAACGGCCGAATTTCTCTGGTTTTATATGAGTGAAATGTCCAACTAACTATAACGTCCCTGAAACCTGTGGTTTTTTCAGTGAATATATATATATATATATTTATAAATTACACCTGACCTTTTGATTTATTGATAGAGTGCACTATTGAAAGACTGAGCCAGATGCTATTATAGCGATAGACATTTATTTTGCAGTCTTCCAACAACGTTACTTCAATACAAGTGCATTTTGGGAATTGTAGGATCAGCTGGCAGTCAAGTGGTGATATGAATATAAGAGGTGAATACTTACTGGTTATTTGACTCATCTGTGAACAAGGCTGAAGGTCAGCCGAAATTTGTCAGGATATGCTGCCACTGGATTATTGAATGAACATTTGTTTTTCATAGAGTTGTGCTTCGGTATTTTCTTCTTGTGCAGTGATATATGTATATTTATTGCGGCCTCTACATCAAACGCGTTTCAGCTACTTGTTAGCCTTGATCACTGATGGCGAGATGCTAATTTTTTCTATCTTTAAACACCTCCACACCCGTGCAACTAAATCATGTAAACAGACTTCCACATAGTCTTTCTTCTCTTTGGTGTCCGATTGCCTCCCATTCTCTATATGTTTGATCACCTCAGCACGCAACTGCACATTAACCCATGCATTAGAGACCTGTATTCTTCATGAGTTATAAATCTAAAGATTGCACATATCTTTCATGTCTTAAGTACAATAAATATGTTCAAATGGGTCACAGGATATTCATGTAAATAATACACATCTTAACTAACTTAAATATAATAAATATATTCAATGGGTCAAAATTCTTTAGCATTAAAAAGTTTTATAAAACAACTTTCTCCAAACCATATCATTTTAAGACATAGTTTACAACAATCTTTTTATAAAACCTTTCCAAAACCTTTCTACGACCTTACCATCTAATAAATACATATTTCACAACTCTAATTGTTGTCAGATTTTACTTACTCCAATATTTATATTGATGGTTTCTCATGGAAATTCTTAACAAAACATTGCTGCCCTCTCATCCTAAATGGTTGATTTCTAGTATACTGTACTGCTAATTGGCTGTGCTTCCACAATTCAGCCCCAGTGGGCAACATCTCTCTTGGGTCTAATGGTTTAATGCTGAGACCATACCCATATAACTTCCTCGGTCAGACACTCGTCCATATTCCTCATACCAATTAAAAACTAAAGTGCTCTCTGCAGCATCACTCATATACCATTCACTTAGCATATACACTATTTTTACATATTGTATACTGTTAAAATCATTTTTGTCTCTTCTCCTTGAAAAACAGTGGGAGAAAATTCATAATTTTTGGGGACCGCATCAATCATACAATATGTAAGACCATTCGTGCTTCCTCCATGCACCTCTTCAAAGTATCTGGCCACAGGGTACCCATGATCATGATTTTTTATCACTCTCAAATGTTGTAAAATTCTCTTATGTGCTGGTAAGATCGTACTTCCTATGTAAGGTAGCTGGCACTGGCATCTCAATATATAAACAGCAAGCTTTGTCTTGCAATTGAACTGACCTTTAATCGTTTTAATTCGAGAAGTTAGTGGGGATACAAGTTGCGTAGTATTTTTCCCATGTTGGCATGCTTTGCACTTCCCACACTTCTGAAATCCTTTTCTTACTGTCAACCAGGTATTCTTTGCTTCTTTTCTACTCTTAGGGCTGCTTATCACTAGGGCTTGTTCCATAGATTTTGCTCTCCTAAAGATAATCCCCAGTCTTCGTGGTGAGACCTCCCTTAGAACTGGATAATTTCTAATAAGGTGCCAATATTTATTTGAAATTGTCCTTATAGCTGCTTCCTGTGTGCTGTATGTAGTAACTAATCTGAAATTGGGACCAAACTTCTTTTGGCTTTGTGCACTTTTCCTCTCAATAAGGATCCTTTCTCTTGGTTTCTGTTTTGTTTTTACAATGGCTTCATCAATACACTCTTTTTTGTACCCCCCGGCTATAAATCTTTCTTCCAACTCTCCAATGGCCTTATCTTCCTCTCGCTGGACACTACAGTTTCACCTTATCCTAATGCACTCTCCATAAGGGATACTCTCTATCAGGTTACGCGGATGAAAACTTCTTGAGTGCAACAGGGTGTTACCGGCCGTTGGTCTTCTAAATAGTGTTGTGTCAAGCCGATCCCCTCCACATAGACTGTGAGGTCAAGAAAGTTTACCTCTACTTTACTGATGTTGCTGGTAAACTTCAGACTCAACTCTTTTTCCCCCAGTTTCTCTACAAATAATCTTGCACTCTCCTCTGAATCCTTCCACACAATAAACAAATTGTCTATGAAATGACTCTATTGAAGTACATGCTCTTCCCATTCTGCCTGATAGTCTACCCGGACCACCTGCTTCTCCCACCAGCCCATATGTAAATTTGCTTAGCTGAGGGAGAAGCAGGTGCCCATCATAGTCCCGCACAGCTCCTGGAAGACTTCCCCATTGAATGGAAAGAAGTTACTTGTCAAGCACATCTTAATCATTGCTAAATTCATCTTTGTGTGATGCCATAGGTTCAGGAGTCAAGTACTGGGAAAGTTACTTACAGTACGCATACCATCTTTGTGCCTGATACTCATATTGTGGTGTGACATCAATTATCCCCTGTATCTTTTACATATGATGGTAAATTGATCACTGATTTCTTTCAAAACTGATCTACATATTTACTCACATTTTCCAGGCAACTCCCAATCGAAGAAATGATCAGGCGTCCTGGAGGATTGACCATGTTTTTATGTGTTTTCAGAATGAAATAAAACATGAGTATCACTGGGTGTTCTTTCCTTAAAAACAGATACTCGAGGGGATGGGGCCAAGATGGCGACCAAGTAGGACATGCCTGCTCTTCGCTCCGTCTTACTGACCGGGCCCACTGCCAAGGCGTACAGTTGCTGGGCCGCGGAGTCCGCTCCCGACCTTTCAGTAGCCAAGGCGGGCCGGTGTAGCCTAAAGACGTGCTTTTCTCAGCTTTGCAGCGGCGCCAGGCACCCTCGGGTGACAGCGAGGTGGAGGTAGCCTGGCATTGTGCGGCCCAAGATTGGGGGGAGCTGCTGGAGGCCCCTGAGGCGACCTGACCCTTCCGGGGATCCATAGAAAAGCTGCACTGACCAGAGAGCGGGTCAGCCAACAGCAGCAGCATTCCGGAGGAGAAGCCGCAGAGGGAGATTGCACGCACCCGGCAGAATCGAGCCAGAACATCTACGGGCAGTGCCTGGCCGGAGTCGGGCCTTGCCCGTGACTGTGCCGCCGGGGACTGCCGGAGCTTGGTTGGAGCCCCCCAGCAGGAGCCCTGCAGAAGCGGAGAGTCAGGAGGTGAGAGGGCTGGCGACCCCGGGGGGGCCTTGGGAGCAGCATCAGGAGCAGACCGCACCAGTGGGACCATAGACCGCAGCAACAGTACATGACCAGGCTGCAAAATTGAGGGACCACTCAGGAGGAGCAGCCGCAGAAGGAGATCGCGCGCCCCCGGTAGCACTGAGCTTGATTGCCTGGGGGAGCGGTGTTCGGCGCCTGGCCAGAGTCAGCAACCTACAGAGGCAGAGCGAGGGAGGTCCCGCTGGAGACTGCACCGCCTTAGTCCGCGGGGCTGTGGCTGGAGCCTCCACCCCCCGAGAGCCCCGCAAAGGCCGGGAGTCAGGTGGTGAGAGGGCCTGTGATCCCCGGTGGGGCCCTGGGGAGTGCGTCTGGGGAGAGCCATCCGCGTGAGAGAAGAGCCTGCAGTGCTACAGACCGCAGCAACAGTAAGAGGCCAGAAGGCGGAATTGAGGGATCTGCACTGATACCCGTATGGGCAGAGGTAGGGGACAATTGATATCCCCCCAGGAAGCACCACTATCATGACGACAGCATCGTAGCGGGCCAGAGGGGCCATTCACCAGCGGCCAAGGGTAGGAGAGAAGTAAACGAATGAGCCGCACCGGCAAGATAAGGGACTGAGTGGCCCTGCTCACAGGGATCCCAGGTGAGTGGGGTGGGCTTGCACTGGCAGCACTGCTCTGACCGGGGCCACACCTTTGATGCCCAGGAGACCCTGAAGAGTGGCTTTCCTAGGGCCAGGAGGGAAGCGAAGGGAGATTCCGCATCTCCCTTCGCTCACCCTCAGGGCACCTCATAACACAACGGAGACACCTGAGGCGTGAGAGACCGGGGGAAGGCCATCCGTACTGCTGGGCAAGAGCTTTGCCCCAACATTTCGGGACTCTATCTACGATACCGGCCTCCATCAATACCGGAGGGGCCACACCTCCCTGGCCCTTCACAGTCAGCGCTGAGGAGGCGACAGGCCGATGCCCAGCCGACGCCCCCATCACTGATTGGGCATCCGAGCAGGGTGCCTTTGCAACCAGCACGCGGAGAGACTCCTGAGGGGCAAACGGGGGGGCTACGCCAGATTCTACACTTTCCCAACATGGCAGCCACTAAAGGTAAAAAAGATCGCTCAGTTAAAGATCTCCTACTAAAGACGTCCAACACTGGGACGCCAGAGGTACAAGACTCCACGTACCCGGGAAAAACAGAGGCTCTGCTCACACGCTCCTTCATTGAAATGCTCTTCGCCTCTCTGAGGGAGGGCTTGAAAACAATGAAGACCAAGCTATCCCAAGAGCTCAGGGAGGTGAAGAGAGACGTGGACGCCTTGAGAGACATGGTCGACACACTGAAATCACAGAGCACAAGCAGGGACGAGGAGCTTGAACAGCTCCAACAAGAGGTGATCAGCCTCCGGGATCAGTATCTCGACCTCGTAGCACACGCCGAAGACTTGGAGAACCGCTTGAGACATAATAACATCCACATCCGAGGGGTTCCACACTGATCAGAAGGCCAGAACATTGTCTCATTTGTAGAAGGACTTTTCAGATCAATACTGGAAGCTCCCTCTGACCTGAACATCAAGCTCGAATGTGCGCATCGAGTAGGCCCAAGAAGACCCTCCCCTGCTCCTCCTGCCGATATCCTCACATGTGTCCACGACTTTCAGTTGAAGGAACGCGTTATGCAAAAAGCCAGAGACTGCCACCCAGTCCAATATCAAGGGCTCCAACCTACCCTTTTTCAAGACCTAGCGGCCTCCACGCTGAAGGAGGCCAGCCAACTACTGAACATTACAGATGATCTCACAGCAAGCCCAATGCATCTTAACAACTCAGACAGAGGGTGAGACAGGGGCAAATGGAGGACAGTGGGCCCCACCCTGGCACCGCTATGTCCAGACCCAGAGACCATAGCCAAGGAACGTCAAGTGGTCCTAGCTTCCTTGGGGAAAGACTCGGCCGGCCCACCTGAACTGGCCCTGTACCGCTGCCGGATTGCAGGACCTATGCTGAAATGGGGCTTCCGCTGTCCCTCACCGACTGATCCAACGAGAGAGTGGGCCCAGGAGGGACGGAGGGACATGATGTTCTGAGTCACTTCCACCCCTCTCTTGTGCGTTTGACCACCCAGGACATTCACGGGACTCTCCCACAATGTTATTTGTTTGTTGTTTTATTTGGGTATGTTGGGTTCTCTTCCCTCTCGCTGGCCCGGCTTTCAGGTTCACTATGCCGCTATGTAACTGATTTAAGATGCAAACCCCCCTGCCACGCAGCCACAGCAACTTCTTCACCTCTCCTGCACCACGCTCCCACAGCTACATACCATGACCGTATCAATGTCACAGACTCTTAAAATACTCACTCTAAACGTTAAGGGGCTTAACAACCCAGTTTAACGTTGTGCTATCCTCACCTATTTAGAGCATTCAGTAGCACACATATGCCTTCTACAGGAGACTCATCTTCTCCCTGGAGACACACACAGGCTCCGCACTAGAGTATTTCCCCAGCAGTTCTTTTCCTCTTTACCCACTAAATCCGCTGTGGTAGCTATTCTCATCTTGGCCACGTTCCCCAGGAAGCTGGGCCCTAAACAGGCTGAACTTAAGGGCAGATTACTGGCGTACTCCTTCCTAGTTGGCTCCCACACTCTCAAAGTTGGCTCCCTCTATGCCCCAAACGAGGGACAAGAGAGATTTATACAAGCGGCAGTGACAGAAATTAGCGCATCCCCTGACAAGATGCTGTTATTGGGGGGAGACAAATCGGACTTTTGACAACGCCCTAGACAGATCGGCCCAGAGGCAGGGGCAATCTGGGTCACTTTCAAGGGAGGGACTCCAGAGACTGAAGAGCGCTGGCCTAACCGACATCTGGAGAGCCATGCACCCCACAGCCTGGGAATACACATTCTATTCCCACTCTCATAAAACATACGCAAGAATAGATTACCTGTTAGGTACGCAGAGTTTAAGGTCACATGTCACACAAGTAGACATACACCCACGCACACTGCCGTCCACCTGCCCCCCGCCCCGAACCTGGCATATGCGGGACACGTTATTACATCAACCTGAGGTGGTACAGCGGGTCTCCAAAACCCTATAGGACTACCTGATGATAAATGACACTCCCGAGACCCCCATAGCAACCCTCTGGGTTGACCTGAAAGCAGTGGTTCACGGGGAATATATAGCGGTTGCAGCCCTAGACAATAAAACGCGTAGAGAGAAAAGAAATCTCCTGACGTCACAGGTACAAGAACTAGAGTGCATACACCAGCGGACAGGTGCCCTTAGAGTATAGCGACAGTTAGAGGCAGCATGCACCGAACTAGTGGCCTTAGATATAGACAGAGCAGAATACACGGCACTTAAGCTACGCCACACCTTCTACGCTGGCGGTGACAGATGTGGGAGATTACTGGCTAATAGACTGAGAATGCAGAGACAGATATCTGAGATTAACTCAGTATTTACACCGGCGGAAGAGCTGAGAGAGACAGACCAACAGATTGCCAAAACATTTTGCCAATATTATGCAGGGCTTTATGAGGTGCAGGATCTCCCCCCAGACACCCCAGCCCAGTATTTGCAGGATGTGGCCACCTCCAAACTAACGCCAGAACAGGTGAAGACTCTTGAGTCTCCTATTCAGAAAGAGGAAGTATTTACAACTATTTCCAAACAGAAGTTACTTAAGTCCCCAGGTCCAGACAGGTTCACGGCCCTGTTCTACAAGACCTTTTGCCACATTCTCGCTCCGGTCCTCACTAGAGTATATAATGCCATCGGGACCTCGTCATCACTCCCCCCAACCATGCTTGCAGCTTCAGTGGTCATAATACCCAAACCCAATAAAGACAAGAGACACTGCGCCTCATACAGGCCGATCTCTCTTCTTAACGTTGACTTGAAACTGTTCAAGGGAATCTTGGTGTCGCAGCTGTCTCCACTTCTCCCTGGCATGATAGATCCAGATCAAGCAGGATTTGTCCCTAACTGACAATGTGCGAATAATACAAAGAGACTTCTCCATATTATAGATAAGGCACAGCGATTTGAAATCGAACGCATGCTTTTATCTGTTGACACCGAAAAAGCGTTCGACAGAGTACATTGGCCCTATCTAAAAGCGACCCTGAGCCACTTCGGACTCCCCGCCAGATTTATAGACTGTGTCTTCAGCGGTTATACTAGACCAGGGGCATCAGTCCGGGTAAACAGATATGCATCTTCTCCCTTTCCCATCCAAAGAGGGACGAGGCAGGGGTGTCCTCTTTCCTCCCTACTTTTCACTCTGTACATGGAGCCAATGGCTCAAAGAATGCACGACAATCCACATATAACAGGAGTAAGCTTTGGGGGAGACAAACACACACTAAGCCTATATGTGGATGATGTAATAGCATCACTGGAGGACCCCCAGGCCTCCTTTCCAGCCTTCCTGACCGAGCTGGAGCACTTCTCCCAGGCGGCGGGCTTTAAAATTAATATTCAGAAATCCCAGGCCCTCACCTTTTCTCTTAAGGCCTCTACGCTAGCGGAACTGCGAGACACATACCCTATCCAATGGGCACCTGTTGCAATACAATACCTGGGGATACAACTCGCCACATCTCTACAACACACTACATTACTGAACTACACTGTTCTACTCCGCCAAATACGGTTGCATCTTAGCCGGTGGAGACCATACACACTGTCCTGGTTAGGTCGTATAGTGGCAGTGAAAATGACAATACTACCAAAAATTATATTCCTCTTCCAGGCTCTCCTGCTGGAACCCCCCCCAGGCACCATACACTTGCTTCAGCGTGAGGTGGAGCATTTTGCATGGGCTGATAAGAAACCCCGACTATGCCGGGAGCTAAGCTACAGGTCCCCAAAAGAGCAAGGACTGGGGATTCCAAACCTTCAGGAATATTACTGGGCAGCGCAGATTAGAACATTCGTGGAGTGGTCTCATCCTGAATCCGAAAAGCACTGGCTTTTCATGAACAGAGCAGTGGCGGGGAGGTCGCTGTGGAAGATCCCTTTCCTCCCAAAGCAAGCGCGTCCCAGGAGCCTCTACCTCTCGCTAGTTACACGAGCTCCCCTTGTGGCATGGGACAAGGCAGCTGAAAGAAGGGCCTTAACAACTTTCCCATCAACTCTGACACCCATTGTAGACAACCCAGTATTCTCCCCCGGAAGAGAAGTGGAGACCTTTCTCCGCAGGACCCAAGAGGGCTGCAGATCAATCGGGCACTTCTTCGATGAGTCTGGCCCCTTACATTCGAGGACTTTCGTCAACAACAGGGCCTTCCCGAAACCGAGCGGTATCGCCACAAGCACATCAGACACTGGGTGATGCATCCAGATATTCTCCTACAGGCGCAGCGCCAATTGACAACATTTGAGAAATGGCTGCTATCAAAATCTTCCGATACCCGCCTCATATGGGAACTATATAGCCAATTAAGACCCCCACTAGCGCCTAATTAGTCCCAGAGTCAAAGACGCTGGGAATCAGAATTAGGCCGTGAGCTCACGCCACGTGAATGGGAAGACATCTACTATAGGGCCAGACACACGGCACATAATGTTGCAGGAATAGAGACAGCCACTAAAATAGCAAATTATTGGTATCTCACACCCTCTAGACTCCACAAAGGGAACCCAGCAAGAGACGCCTTATGTTGGCAGGGTTGTGGATCTCAGGGAACCCTAACACACATACTTTGGGAGAGTCCAAACATAGCCACTTACTGGAAGCAGGTTCTCGATGATATAGATACTTGCTTTGACATGCAACTTCCTTGCTTTCCGGCTTATATTCTCTTAGGCTTGCCCAATGCCCTTATGTTCCCTCTCAAATCAAGTAGAGGCCGTCAAATAGGCCTGGCACTAGGGGCAGCCCTCCAAAACATTTTGGTGCAGTGAGGCTCAGTCCGTCTCCCCACCTACTCAGGATGGCTACACCGCATATGGTACGTCCTAGGCATGGAGCGTATCTCCCTTTCCCTCATCAATCAAGGAGCTTTGTTCCCTGACCTCTGGAAACCATTTCTAACAATGCTCTCATCTGAATTTAAAGAACTCACGTGCCCAAAGTACTTACGACTCTTACGACTCCCAAAGCCATCACCGGCGGTATCCCAATAGAAAGCATAGGCACACATTGACTGATCGGGGGCTGGGAAGGCGGGGGAAGGGAGGGGACTAGTTTCAGGGGGAGGGGGGTGTTGGGGGATGTTTGTTTTGATGATCCTACCAGCCTCCCTACGATTGTGGGGTGTCAGATTTGTATAAGATTTTCCTGTTCCTTTTGTATATTCAAACTCAATAAAGAAATTATAAACCTAAAAACAGATACTCCTCCTGACTGAGGAGACCTTGCTCTCTCAATTCTCTCAAGTCATTATGTACCTTTAACCATGAGCTCTACATCTTCTGACTTTGCACCCTACAATAACACTCTACATCGCTTAATTGCACATAAGCCTCTTCCAAATATGCCATTTTGCCCTACAACACAATATTGCCGCCCTTATAAGATTCCATTACAATACAGTTCGTTTTTGTTTGCAATTTATTCATGAGATCGTGATATTCTTTTTCTTGTTGACCAGCATTTGATCTTTTATTACTTTCATACCACAGAGTTTTTAATTCACTCACAACCAGGTCACAAAAAATATCAATCGAATCTCTAGCCATCACAGGTATAAACTTTGATTTTGGTTTAAACAGAGTTGAGACTTCACCATAAGATTCTAATCCTTGCTCCAAAATTCACATTTGCCCTGGGGAGGTGGTGGTCCCAGGGGTCGGCAACGGGCCCCCTTCATTATTTGATTTGTGCCCCGGGGAGGTGGCAGTCCCTGGGGCTGCATGGGGGGGCCAGAGCCCCCCACGCCTGACTACCACTTCTTTTAACCCCCAGGGAGGTGGCGGTCCCAGGGGCTGCGAGGGGGCCACGTGGCCTCCCTGCATTTCTCATATTTAGCACCGGGGAGGTGGCGGTGCCCCGAGAGAGCCGAGTGGCTCCCCCAAATACATTCATGTTACTGCCCCGGGGAAGTGTAGGTCCCCAGGACTTCGTATTTTAAGTACTTCTATGCCCCGGGGAGGTGGAGGTCCCCGGTACAGCTAGGGAGCCATGAGGCTCCCCGCACATAATTAGATCACTGCCAGAGGGAGGTGGCGGTCCCCGGGGCTTTGAAAAGCCCAAGGGGGGGCCCTGAGTGCCCCCTCCTTCATTTCCATAATGCCTCCGGCAAGCTTCAAGCTGAGTCCCAAAATGGCTGCCAACACTTCCTGGTTGAAATATTGACAGCCAATCAAATTTTTGTAGGATTTGTGAGTCCACTGCCAGGACTCATGTCCCCAGATATCTATATTTCTTAAAGATAGATATTGCTAAAACTACTAAACAGATTTACACCAAATCAGATAAAGTAAGTTTTCTGGAAGAACATCTAGCTTTCTGCCAAATTTGGTGTAATTCCGTTCAGCAGTTCGGACTGTAGTCGTGTTAAAAAAATGAAAAATCCCAATAGACTTAACATGGGAAAAACACGTTTTGGGACCCCCCATTTTTCTCAGTCCCCACTTGACAGATCACCCTGAAACTTTCAACACAGCAGCTGAACCAAAAAGGGGAATATTTTTTACAATTTCATGGAGATTCGTTAGGCACGCCAAAGTCATTGGCAAAACAAAAAATGCTTTTCCTATGGAAACTTTGGTCCTATATATATCTCTGCTATTGCAGGGTCGTGGGAGACCTGAACAAAATAAATTAGCCCTATTCATACCGATCATGAGTACGTGCCACTTTCTCTTCGGAGTTGGATGGATGGTTGGGCTATATATATATTTATATATATATATATATATATATATATATATATATATATATATATATATATATATATATATATATATTCACTGAAAAAACCATAGGTTTTAGGGACAGTTATAGTTAGTTGGACATTTCACTCGTACAAAACCATAGAAATTCCCCCGTTATAGTTAGTTCAGCTAACTATAACTCGCGCCCCGCAATGCACTGCTGATGACGTCACATATAATACATCACTCATGACATGGTCAGTGACATCACTGATGACATCTCAAATGACATCACTGATGACATCATCCAGTGACTGTGTGTTTCTGTAAAGTTTAAATACGTTTAATATATATTGGGAAAGGCGTATTGAAGAATGAGTGGGTGTATAAGCGTCTGAATGGATGATTTAGTATGTGAGTGACTGACTCTACAAGTGAGTGATTAAATGTATCTTACTGAATGCATGGGTTAGTGACTAAACAGTGTGAATGTCTGTATCCGTCTGTCTGTTGGTTTGTAAGCGGCTGCATGGCTTTCTGAATAGCTACATGAGTGTCTACATGGGTTATTGATTGATTGTCTGAGTATCTGTATGGGTGCCTGAGTGTTTGTGTGGGTGGGGTGTGTGTGACTCTGTGCATAGATGTGTGAGTTGGTGATTCACTGGGTGCATGGTTTCAAGAGTGCATCTGTGATGGACTGTATGGGTGCCTGAGTGTGTGTATGGGTGTGTTAGTGATTGAATGTATATCTCAGTGGTACATGTGTGAGTAACTACATATGTGAAAGGCAGTATATATGTGTGTTGGAGTATATAAATGGCTATAAGTGAGAGTGTGTGATTGTGAGAGTGGCTGTATGGATGAGTGTGTACTTGTATCAGTGATTGTATAAGAGTGTAAGAATGTGCTAGTATTTGTATGAGTAAGTGAGCTGGTGTGTGTATAACTGTATAGGTGAGTAAATGGGTGTGTGATTAAGTTTTTGCATGACTGACTAGGTGTGTGAGTACCTCTATGGATGAGTGGCGGTGTGTGAGTGTTTATATAGGTGTATGAGTGCATATGATAGTCCTGTACTGAGTGACTAAGTATGAGTGACTGTACGGGTGAGTGAGTGGATGTGTGTGTAGACCTAAGAATCAGTGAGTGGGTATGTAGTTTTTGGTGTTGGAGTGTCTATGGTTTTGAGAATGGCAGTCTGTAATTTAGAGTGGGTGTATCAAAAGTTATATTAGGGTGTGAGAAGATGCATGAAATTATCACATGGATGATGTCATCAGTGATGTCATTTGAGATGTCATCAGTGATGTCATCAGTGATGTCACTGACCATGTCATGAGTGATGTAATATGTGACGTCATCAGCAGTGCATTGCGGGGCGCGTGTTATAGTTAGCTGAACTAACTATAACGGGGGAATTTCTATGGTTTTGTACGAGTGAAATGTCCAACTAACTATAACTGTCCCTAAAACCTATGGTTTTTTCAGTGAATTTCAAAGGTTTTTTAAATGCTAATTTCTAACTATAACGTGTCTGAAACCTATGGTTTTTTCAGTGAATTTCAAAGGTTTTTTAAATGCTAATTTCTAACTATAACGTGCCTGAAACCTATGATTTTTTAAGTGAATTTCAAAGGTTTTTTTAAATGCTAATTTCTAACTATGCCTACAGAGGTAGAACATGTAAAGAAAGAAGAAAAAACGCACAGAAAGAAGCAAAAGATGTGCAGAAAGAACCAACAGAGGAGCAGAAAGAGGCCTTGTTGCAAAATCATCCTGTGCCCACAACTTTTTCAGACGGGTACTGGTGGTAACTGACTCTGACTAACCAGAGCCAGTGCTATGCTAAAAGACACTTAGAATACAGTGAAAACACCTACATACACTAGGGAACACTATGCGTTGGGGTACCCCTGTGATTAGCATGACCTCCTCTGCAAGTCCCTAGTACATAATAGGGCAGGGGATTAAAACTACCTCTTAAAACGCGCTACAGGGCGCGTTTGCACAGTGGTGAAGGGAGGGGGGCCTGAGGTGACGTGTGCAAACGCACCCCGTGGCGCGTTTTAAGTTGCGGGATTAAGTCCCCTTGAATTCTGAGGGTCCCTGGGGCCCAACTAGCCCCCCAGGTACCTACAGTTAGGACCACAGAGCTGAGTTGCAGAGAGGCGTTCCGAGGCCACGCACCTTTTTCACCTCTCTGCAACGCAACTCTGTTGTGCTTACTGAAGGTACCTGGTGGGCTAGTTGGCCCCCAGGGTCCCTCAGGATTCAAAGGGAATTAATTCCCCAACTTAAAACGCACCACAGGGCGTGTTTGCGCACATGTCACCTGAGGCCCCGCCCCCTCCTTCACCACTGTGCAAACGCGCCCCGTGGTGCGTTTTAAGTTGGGGGATTAGGTCACTTTGAATCCTGAGGGTCCCTGGGGCCCAACTAGCCCACTAGGTACTTCCAGTAAGCACCACAGGCCTGCGTTGCAACGCCTGTAACAAATTGTGCAGTTGTGTTTAGGTAGTGAAGAGGGTCGTGCTGGGGGTAGTGTTTTAGGGTTTAGGGTAGTGCAGTGGTGTTTGGGTAGTGTAGGGAGTCATGCTGGGGGAGTGTTTTAGGGTTTAGGGTAGTGCAGTGGTGTTTGGGTAGTGTAGGGAGTCGTGCTGGGGGAGTGTTTTAGGGTTTAGGGTAGTGCAGTGGTGTTTGGGTAGTGTAGGGGGTCGTGCTGGGGGTAGTGTTTTAGGGTTTAGGGTAGTGCAGTGGTGTTTGGGTAGTGTAGGGGGTCGTGCTGGGGGTAGTGATTTAGGGTAGTGCAGTGGTGTTTGGGTAGTGTAGGGGGTAGTGTTTTAGGGATTAGGGTAGTGCAGTGGTGTTTGTGTAGTGTAGGGGGTAGTGTTTTAGGGATTAGCGTAGTGCAGTGGTGTTTGTGTAGTGTAGGAGGTCGTGTTTTAGGGTTTAGGGTAGTGCAGTGGTCTTTGGGTAGTGTAGGAAGTCATGCGTGGTAGTGTTTTAGGGTTTAGGGTAGTGTAGGGGGTCATGCGGGGGGTAGTGTTTTAGGGATTAGGGTAGTGCATTGGTGTTTGGGTAGTGTAGGGGGTCATGCGGGGGTAGTGTTTTAGGGTTTAGGGCAGTGCAGTGGTGTTTGGGTAGTGTAGGGGGTCGTGCTGGGGGGAGTGTTTTAGGGTTTAGGGCAGTGCAGTGGTGTTCGGGTAGTGTAGGGGGTCGTGCTGGGGGGAGTGTTTGAGGGTTTAGGGCAGTGCAGTCGTGTTCGGGTAGTGTAGGGGGTTGTGCTGGGGGTAGTATTTTAGGGTTTAGGGTAGTGCAGTGGTGTTCGGGTAGTGTAGGGGGTCGTGCTGGGGGTAGTGTTCTAGGGTTTAGGGCAGTACAGTGGTGTTTGGGCAGTGTAGGGGGTAATGCTGGGGGTGGTGTTTTAGGGTTTAGGGCAGTGCAGTGGTGTTCGGGCAGTGTAGGGGGTCGTGCTGGGGGTGGTGTTTCAGGGTTTAGGGCAGTGCAGTGCTGTTCGGGCAGTGTAGGGGGTGGTGTTTCAGGGTTTAGGGCAGTGCAGTGGTGTTCGGGCAGTGTAGGGGGTCGTGCAGGGGGTGGTGTTTCAGGGTTTAGGGCAGTGGTGTTCGGGCAGTGTAGGGGGTCGTGCTGGGGGTGGTGTTTCAGGGTTTGGGGCAGTGCAGTGGTGTTCGAGCAGTAAAGGGGGTCGTGCTGGGGGTGGTGTTTCAGGGTTTAGGGCAGTGCAGTGGTGTTCGGGCAGTGTAGGGGGCGGTGCAGGGGTGGTGTTTCAGGGTTTAGGGCAGTGCAGTGGTGTTCGGGCAGTGTAGGGGGTGCTGCAGGGGTGGTGTTTCAGGGTTTAGGGCAGTGCAGTGGTGTTCGGGCAGTGTAGGGGGTCATGTAGGGGTGGTGTTTCAGGGTTTAGGGCAGTGCAGTGGTGTTCGGGCAGTGTACGGGGTCATGCTGGGGCTGGTGTTTCAGGGTTTAGGGCAGTTCAGTGGTGTTCGGCAGTGTAGGGGGTCGTGCTGTGGCTGGTGTTTCAGGGTTTAGGGCAGTGCAGTGGTATTCGGGCAGTGTAGGTGGTCGTGCTGGGGCTGGTGTTTCAGGGTTTAGGGCAGTGCAGTGGTGTTCGGGCAGTGTAGGGGGTCATGCTGGGGCTGGTGTTTCAGGGTTTAGGGCAGTGCAGTGGTGTTCGGGCAGTGTAGGGGGTCTTGCTGGGGCTGGTGTTTCAGGGTTTAGGGCAGTGCAGTGGTGTTTGGGCAGTGTAGGGGGTCATGCTGGGGCTAGTGTTTCAGGATTTAGGGCAGAGCAATGGTGTTCAGGCAGTGTAGGGGTTTTGCTGGAGGTGGTGTTTCAGGGTTTAGGGCAGTGCAGTGGTGTTCGTGCAGTGTAGGGGGTGGTGTTTCAGGGTTTAGGGTAGTGGTGTTCAGGCAGTGTAGGGGGTCTTGCTGGGGTTGATGTTTCAGGGTTTAGGGCAGTGCAGTGGTGTTCGGGCAGTGTAGGGGGTCGTGCTGGGGGTGGTGTTTCAGGGTTTAGGGCAGTGCAGTGGTGTTCGGGCAGTGTAGGGTGTCGTGCTGAGGGGTGGTGTTTCAGGGTTTAGGGCAGTGCAGTGGTGTTTGGGCAGTGTAGGGGGTCGTGCAGGGGCTGGTGTTTCAGGGTTTAGGGCAGTGCAGTGGTGTTTGGGCAGTGTAGGGGGTCATGCATGGGGTGGTGTTTCAGGGTTTAGGGCAGTGCAGTGGTGTTCGGCCAGTGTAGGTGGTCTTGCTGGGGGTGGTGTTTCAGGCTTTAGTGCAGTGGTGTTCGGGCAGTGTAGGGGGTCTTGCTGGGGGTGGTGTTTCAGGGTTTAGGGCAGTGCAGTGGTGTTCGGGCAGTGTAGGGGGTCTTGCTGGGGCTGGTGTTTCAGGGTTTAGGGCAGTGCAGTGGTTTTTGGGCAGTGTAGGCGGTCGTGCTGGGGCTGGTGTTTCAGGGTTTAGGGCAGTGCAGTGGTGTTCGGGCAGTGTAGGGGGTCGTGCTGGGGGTGGTGTTTCAGGGTTTAGGGCAGTGCAGTGGTGTTCGGGCAGTGTAGGGGGTCGTGCTGGGGCTGGTGTTTCATGGTTTAGGGCAGTGCAGTGGTGTTCGGGCAGTGAAGGGGGTCGTGCTGGGGGTGGTGTTTCAGGTTTTAGGGCAGTGCAGTGGTGTTCGGGCAGTGTAGGGGGTGGTGTTTCAGGGTTTAGGGCAGTGCAGTGGTGTTCGGGCAGTGTAGGGGTCGTGCAGGGGGTGGTGTTTCAGGGTTTAGGGCAGTGGTGTTCGGGCAGTGTAGGGGGTCGTGCTTGGGGTGGTGTTTCAGGGTTTGGGGCAGTGCAGTGGTGTTCGAGCAGTAAGGGGGTCATGCTGGGGGTGGTGTTTCAGGGTTTAGGGCAGTGCAGTGGTGTTCGGGCAGTGTAGGGGGCGGTGCAGGGGGTGGTGTTTCAGGGTTTAGGGCAGTGCAGTGGTGTTCGGGCAGTGTAGGGGGTCATGCAGGGGGTGGTGTTTCAGGGTTTAGGGCAGTGCAGTGGTGTTCGGGCAGTGTAGGGGGTCGTGCTGGGGCTGGTGTTTCAGGGTTTAGGAAAGTGCAGTGGTGTTCGGGCAGTGTAGGGGGTCGTGCTGGGGCTGGTGTTTCAGGGTTTAGGGCAGTGCAGTGGTGTTCGGGCAGTGTAGGGGGTTGTGCTGGGGCTGGTGTTTCAGGGTTTAGGGCAGTGCAGTGGTGTTCGGGCAGTGTAGGTGGTCATGCTGGGGCTGGTGTTTCAGGGTTTAGGGCAGTGCAGTGGTGTTCGGGCAGTGTAGGGGTCATGCTGTGGCTGGTGTTTCAGGGTTTAGGGCAGTGCAGTGGTGTTCGGGCAGTGTAGGGGGTCTTGCTGGGGCTGGTGTTTCAGAGTCTAGGGCAGTGCAGTGGTGTTCGGGCAGTGTAGGGGGTCTTGCTGGGGCTGGTGTTTCAGGGTTTAGGGCAGTGCAGTGGTGTTCGGGCAGTGTAGGGGGTCGTGCTGGGGGTGGTGTTTCAAGGTTTAGGGCAGTGCAGTGGTGTTTGGGCAGTGTAGGGGGTCATGCTGGGGCTAGTGTTTCAGGATTTAGGGCAGAGCAATGGTGTTCAGGCAGTGTAGGGGGTTTTGCTGGAGGTGGTGTTTCAGGGTTTAGGGCAGTGCAGTGGTGTTCGTGCAGTGTAGGGGGTGGTGTTTCAGGGTTTAGGGTAGTGGTGTTCAGGCAGTGTAGGGGGTCTTGCTGGGGTTGATGTTTCAGGGTTTAGGGCAGTGCAGTGGTGTTCGGGCAGTGTAGGGGGTCGTGCTGGGGGTGGTGTTTCAGGGTTTAGGGCAGTGCAGTGGTGTTCGGGCAGTGTAGGGTGTCGTGCTGAGGGGTGGTGTTTCAGGGTTTAGGGCAGTGCAGTGGTGTTTGGGCAGTGTAGGGGGTCGTGCAGGGGCTGGTGTTTCAGGGTTTAGGGCAGTGCAGTGGTGTTTGGGCAGTGTAGGGGGTCATGCATGGGGTGGTGTTTCAGGGTTTAGGGCAGTGCAGTGGTGTTCGGCCAGTGTAGGTGGTCTTGCTGGGGGTGGTGTTTCAGGCTTTAGTGCAGTGGTGTTCGGGCAGTGTAGGGGGTCTTGCTGGGGGTGGTGTTTCAGGGTTTAGGGCAGTGCAGTGGTGTTCGGGCAGTGTAGGGGGTCTTGCTGGGGCTGGTGTTTCAGGGTTTAGGGCAGTGCAGTGGTTTTGGGCAGTGTAGGCGGTCGTGCTGGGGCTGGTGTTTCAGGGTTTAGGGCAGTGCAGTGGTGTTCGGGCAGTGTAGGGGGTCGTGCTGGGGGTGGTGTTTCAGGGTTTAGGGCAGTGCAGTGGTGTTCGGGCAGTGTAGGGGGTCGTGCTGGGGCTGGTGTTTCATGGTTTAGGGCAGTGCAGTGGTGTTCGGGCAGTGTAGGGGGTCGTGCTGGGGGTGGTGTTTCAGGTTTTAGGGCAGTGCAGTGGTGTTCGGGCAGTGTAGGGGGTGGTGTTTCAGGGTTTAGGGCAGTGCAGTGGTGTTCGGGCAGTGTAGGGGGTCGTGCAGGGGGTGGTGTTTCAGGGTTTAGGGCAGTGGTGTTCGGGCAGTGTAGGGGGTCGTGCTGGGGGTGGTGTTTCAGGGTTTGGGGCAGTGCAGTGGTGTTCGAGCAGTAAAGGGGGTCATGCTGGGGGTGGTGTTTCAGGGTTTAGGGCAGTGCAGTGGTGTTCGGGCAGTGTAGGGGGCGGTGCAGGGGGTGGTGTTTCAGGGTTTAGGGCAGTGCAGTGGTGTTCGGGCAGTGTAGGGGGTGCTGCAGGGGGTGGTGTTTCAGGGTTTAGGGCAGTGCAGTGGTGTTCGGGCAGTGTAGTGGGTCATGCAGGGGGTGGTGTTTCAGGGTTTAGGGCAGTGCAGTGGTGTTCGGGCAGTGTAGGGGGTCGTGCTGGGGCTGGTGTTTCAGGGTTTAGGGCAGTGCAGTGGTGTTCGGGCAGTGTAGGGGGTCGTGCTGGGGCTGGTGTTTCAGGGTTTAGGGCAGTGCAGTGGTGTTCGGGCAGTGTAGGGGGTTGTGCTGGGGCTGGTGTTTCAGGGTTTAGGGCAGTGCAGTGGTGTTCGGGCAGTGTAGGTGGTCATGCTGGGGCTGGTGTTTCAGGGTTTAGGGCAGTGCAGTGGTGTTCGGGCAGTGTAGGGGTCATGCTGGGGCTGGTGTTTCAGGGTTTAGGGCAGTGCAGTGGTGTTCGGGCAGTGTAGGGGGTCTTGCTGGGGCTGATGTTTCAGAGTCTAGGGCAGTGCAGTGGTGTTCGGGCAGTGTAGGGGGTCTTGCTGGGGCTGGTGTTTCAGGGTTTAGGGCAGTGCAGTGGTGTTCGGGCAGTGTAGGGGGTCGTGCTGGGGGTGGTGTTTCAGGGTTTAGGGCAGTGCAGTGGTGTTTGGGCAGTGTAGGGGGTCATGCTGGGGCTAGTGTTTCAGGATTTAGGGCAGAGCAATGGTGTTCAGGCAGTGTAGGGGGTTTTGCTGGAGGTGGTGTTTCAGGGTTTAGGGCAGTGCAGTGGTGTTCGTGCAGTGTAGGGGTGGTGTTTCAGGGTTTAGGGTAGTGGTGTTCAGGCAGTGTAGGGGGTCTTGCTGGGGTTGATGTTTCAGGGTTTAGGGCAGTGCAGTGGTGTTCGGGCAGTGTAGGGGGTCGTGCTGGGGGTGGTGTTTCAGGGTTTAGGGAAGTGCAGTGGTGTTCCGGCAGTGTAGGAGGTCGTGCAGGGGGTGGTGTTTCAGGGTTTAGGGCAGTGCAGTGGTGTTCGGGCAGTGTAGGGGGTCGTGCTGGGGGTGGTGTTTCAGGGTTTAGGGCAGTGCAGTGGTGTTCGGGCAGTGTAGGGTGTCGTGCTGAGGGGTTGTGTTTCAGGGTTAAGGGCAGTGCAGTGGTGTTCGGGCAGTGTAGGGGGTCGTGCAGGGGCTGGTGTTTCAGGGTTTAGGGCAGTGCAGTGGTGTTTGGGCAGTGTAGGGGGTCGTGCAGGGGCTGGTGTTTCAGGGTTTAGGGCAGTGCAGTGGTGTTTGGGCAGTGTAGGGGGTCGTGCAGGGGTGGTGTTTCAGGGTTTAGGGCAGTGCAGTGGTGTTCGGCCAGTGTAGGTGGTCTTGCTGGGGGTGGTGTTTCAGGCTTTAGTGCAGTGGTGTTCGGGCAGTGTAGGGGGTCTTGCTGGGGGTGGTGTTTCAGGGTTTAGGGCAGTGCAGTGGTGTTCGGCAGTGTAGGGGGTCTTGCTGCAGGGGGTGGTGTTTCAGGGTTTAGGGCAGTGCAGTGGTGTCCGGGCAGTGTAGGGGGTCGTGCTGGGGCTGGTGTTTCAGGGTTTAGGGCAGTGGTGTTCGGGCAGTGTAGGGGGTCATGCTGGTGCTGGTGTTTCAGGGTTTAGGGCAGTGCAGTGGTGTTCGGGCAGTGTAGGGGGTTGTGCTGTGGCTGGTGTTTCAGGGTTTAGGGCAGTGCAGTGGTGTTCGGGCAGTGTAGGTGGTCGTGCTGGGGCTGGTGTTTCAGGGATTAGGGCAGTGCAGTGGTGTTCGGGCAGTGTAGGGGGTCATGCTGGGGCTGGTGTTTCAGGGTTTAGGGCAGTGCAGTGGTGTTCGGGCAGTGTAGGGGGTCTTGCTGGGGCTGGTGTTTCAGTGTCTAGGGCAGTGCAGTGGTGTTCGGGCAGTGTAGGGGGTCTTGCTGGGGCTGGTGTTTCAGGGTTTAGGGCAGTGCAGTGGTGTTCGGGCAGTGTAGGGGGTCGTGCTGGGGGTGGTGTTTCAGGGTTTAAGGCAGTACAGTGGTGTTTGGGCAGTGTAGGGGGTCATGCTGGGGCTAGTGTTTCAGGATATAGGGCAGAGCAATGGTGTTCAGGCAGTGTAGGGGTTTTGCTGGAGGTGGTGTTTCAGGGTTTAGGGCAGTGCAGTGGTGTTCGTGCAATGTAGGGGGTGGTGTTTCAGGGTTTAGGGTAGTGGTGTTCAGGCAGTGTAGGGGGTCTTGCTGGGGTTGATGTTTCAGGGTTTAGGGCAGTGCAGTGGTGTTCGGGCAGTGTAGGGGGTCGTGCTGGGGGTGCTGTTTCAGGGTTTAGGGCTGTGCAGTGGTGTTCCGGCAGTGTAGGAGGTCGTGCAGGGGGTGGTGTTTCAGGGTTTAGGGCAGTGCAGTGGTGTTCGGGCAGTGTAGGGGGTCGTGCTGGGGGTGGTGTTTCAGGGTTTAGGGCAGTGCAGTGGTGTTCGGGCAGTGTAGGGTGTCGTGCTGAGGGGTGGTGTTTCAGGGTTTAGGGCAGTGCAGTGGTGTTCGGGCAGTGTAGGGGGTCGTGCAGGGGCTGGTGTTTCAGGGTTTAGGGCAGTGCAGTGGTGTTTGGGCAGTGTAGGGGGTCGTGCAGGGGTGGGGTTTCAGGGTTTAGGGCAGTGCAGTGGTGTTCGGCCAGTGTAGGTGGTCTTGCTGGGGGTGGTGTTTCAGGCTTTAGTGCAGTGGTGTTCGGGCAGTGTAGGGGGTCTTGCTGGGGGTGGTGTTTCAGGGTTTAGGGCAGTGCAGTGGTGTTCGGCAGTGTAGGGGGTCTTGCTGGGGCTGGTGTTTCAGGGTTTAGGGCAGTGCAGTGGTTTTCGGGCAGTGTAGGCGGTCGTGCTGGGGCTGGTGTTTCAGGGTTTAGGGCAGTGCAGTGGTGTTCGGGCAGTGTATGGGGTTGTGCTGGGGCTGGTTTTTCAGGGTTTAGGGCAGTGCAGTGGTGTTCGGGCAGTGTAGGGGGTCGTGCTGGGGCTGGTGTTTCATGGTTTAGGGCAGTGCAGTGGTGTTCGGGCAGTGTAGGGGGTCATGCTGGGGGTGGTGTTTCAGGGTTTAGGGCAGTGCAGTGGTGTTTGGGCAGTGTAGGGGGTCATGCTGGGGGTGGTGTTTCAGGGTTTAGGGCAGTGCAGTGGTGTACGGGCAGTGTAGGGGTCTTGCTGGGGGTGGTGTTTCAGGGTTTAGGGCAGTGGTGTTCGGGCAGTGTAGGGGGTCTTGCTGGGGGTAGTGTTTCGGGGTTTAGGGCAGTGCAGTGGTGTTCGTGCAGTGTAGGGGGTCGTGCTGGGGGTGGTGTTTCAGGGTTTAGGGCAGTGCAGTGGTGTTCAGGCAGTGTACGGGGTTGTGCTGGGGCTGGTGTTTCAGGGTTTAGGGCAGTGCAGTGGTGTTCGGGCAGTGTAGGGGGTCTTTCTGGGGGTGGTGTTTCATGGTTTAGGGCAGTGCAGTGGTGTTCGGGCAGTGTAGGGGGTCGTGCTGGGGCTGGTGTTTCATGGTTTAGGGCAGTGCAGTGGTGTTCGGGCAGTGTAGGGGGTCATGCTGGGGGTGGTGTTTCAGGGTTTAGGGCAGTGCAGTGGTGTTCGGGCAGTGTAGGGGGTCATGCTGGGGGTGGTGTTTCAGGGTTTAGGGCAGTGCAGTGGTGTGCGGGCAGTGTAGGGGGTCTTTCTGGGGGTGGTGTTTCAGGGTTTAGGGCAGTGGTGTTCGGGCAGTGTAGGGGGTCTTGCTGGGGGTAGTGTTTCGGGGTTTAGGGCAGTGCAGTGGTGTTCGTGCAGTGTAGGGGGTCGTGCTGGGGGTGGTGTTTCAGAGTTTTTGGGCAGTGCAGTAGTGTTCGGGCAGTGTAGGGGATTGTGCAGGGGGTGGTGTTTCAGGGTTTAGGGCAGTGCAGTGGTGTTCGGGCAGTGTAGGGGGTCGTGCTGGGGGTGGTGTTTCAGGGTTTAGGGCAGTGCAGTGGTGTTCGGGCAGTGTAGGGGGTCGTGCAGGGGGTGGTGTTTCAGGGTTTAGGGCAGTGCAGTGGTGTTTGGGCAGTGTAGGGGGTCGTGCAGGGGCTGGTGTTTCAGGGTTTAGGGCAGTGCAGTGGTGTTTGGGCAGTGTAGGGGGTCATGCATGGGGTGGTGTTTCAGGGTTTAGGGCAGTGCAGTGGTGTTCGGCCAGTGTAGGTGGTCTTGCTGGGGGTGGTGTTTCAGGCTTTAGTGCAGTGGTGTTCGGGCAGTGTAGGGGGTCTTGCTGGGGGTGGTGTTTCAGGGTTTAGGGCAGTGCAGTGGTGTTCGGGCAGTGTAGGGGGTCTTGCTGGGGCTGGTGTTTCAGGGTTTAGGGCAGTGCAGTGGTGTTTGGGCAGTGTAGGGGGTCGTGCAGGGGCTGGTGTTTCAGGGTTTAGGGCAGTGCAGTGGTGTTTGGGCAGTGTAGGGGGTCATGCATGGGGTGGTGTTTCAGGGTTTAGGGCAGTGCAGTGGTGTTCGGCCAGTATAGGTGGTCTTGCTGGGGGTGGTGTTTCAGGCTTTAGTGCAGTGGTGTTCGGGCAGTGTAGGGGGTCTTGCTGGGGGTGGTGTTTCAGGGTTTAGGGCAGTGCAGTGGTGTTCGGGCAGTGTAGGGGGTCTTGCTGGGGCTGGTGTTTCAGGGTTTAGGGCAGTGCAGTGGTTTTTGGGCAGTGTAGGCGGTCGTGCTGGGGCTGGTGTTTCAGGGTTTAGGGCAGTGCAGTGGTGTTCGGGCAGTGTAGGGGGTCATGCTGGGGGTGGTGTTTCAGGGTTTAGGGCAGTGCAGTGGTGTTCGGGCAGTGTAGGGGGTCGTGCTGGGGCTGGTGTTTCATGGTTTAGGGCAGTGCAGTGGTGTTCGGGCAGTGTAGGGGGTCGTGCTGGGGGTGGTGTTTCAGGTTTTAGGGCAGTGCAGTGGTGTTCGGGCAGTGTAGGGGGTGGTGTTTCAGGGTTTAGGGCAGTGCAGTGGTGTTCGGGCAGTGTAGGGGGTCGTGCAGGGGGTGGTGTTTCAGGGTTTAGGGCAGTGGTGTTCGGGCAGTGTAGGGGGTCGTGCTGGGGGTGGTGTTTCAGGGTTTGGGGCAGTGCAGTGGTGTTCGAGCAGTAAAGGGGGTCGTGCTGGGGGTGGTGTTTCAGGGTTTAGGGCAGTGCAGTGGTGTTCGGGCAGTGTAGGGGGCAGTGCAGGTGGTGGTGTTTCAGGGTTTAGGGCAGTTCAGTGGTGTTCGGGCAGTGTAGGGGGTGCTGCAGGGGGTGGTGTTTCAGGGTTTAGGGCAGTGCAGTGGTGTTCGGGCAGTGTAGGGGGTCATGCAGGGGGTGGTGTTTCAGGGTTTAGGGCAGTGCAGTGGTGTTCGGGCAGTGTAGGGGGTCGTGCTGGGGCTGGTGTTTCAGGGTTTAGGGCAGTGCAGTGGTGTTCAGGCAGTGTAGGGGGTCGTGCTGGGGCTGGTGTTTCAGGGTTTAGGGCAGTGCAGTGGTGTTCTGGCAGTGTAGGGGGTTGTGCTGGGGCTGGTGTTTCAGGGTTTAGGGCAGTGCAGTGGTGTTCGGGCAGTGTAGGTGGTCGTGCTGGGGCTGGTGTTTCAGGGTTTAGGGCAGTGCAGTGGTGTTCGGGCAGTGTAGGGGTCATGCTGGGGCTGGTGTTTCAGGGTTTAGGGCAGTGCAGTGGTGTTCGGGCAGTGTAGGGGGTCTTGCTGGGGCTGGTGTTTCAGAGTCTAGGGCAGTGCAGTGGTGTTCGGGCAGTGTAGGGGGTCTTGCTGGGGCTGGTGTTTCAGGGTTTAGGGCAGTGCAGTGGTGTTCGGGCAGTGTAGGGGGTCGTGCTGGGGGTGGTGTTTCAGGGTTTAGGGCAGTGCAGTGGTGTTTGGGCAGTGTAGGGGGTCATGCTGGGGCTAGTGTTTCAGGATTTAGGGCAGAGCAATGGTGTTCAGGCAGTGTAGGGGGTTTTGCTGGAGGTGGTGTTTCAGGGTTTAGGGCAGTGCAGTGGTGTTCGTGCAGTGTAGGGGGTGGTGTTTCAGGGTTTAGGGTAGTGGTGTTCAGGCAGTGTAGGGGGTCTTGCTGGGGTTGATGTTTCAGGGTTTAGGGCAGTGGTGTTCGGGCAGTGTAGGGGGTCGTGCTGGGGGTGGTGTTTCAGGGTTTAGGGCAGTGCAGTGGTGTTCCGGCAGTGTAGGAGGTCGTGCAGGGGGTGGTGTTTCAGGGTTTAGGGCAGTGCAGTGGTGTTCGGGCAGTGTAGGGGGTCGTGCTGGGGGTGGTGTTTCAGGGTTTAGGGCAGTGCAGTGGTGTTCGGGCAGTGTAGGGTGTCGTGCTGAGGGGTTGTGTTTCAGGGTTAAGGGCAGTGCAGTGGTGTTCGGGCAGTGTAGGGGGTCGTGCAGGGGCTGGTGTTTCAGGGTTTAGGGCAGTGCAGTGGTGTTTGGGCAGTGTAGGGGGTCGTGCAGGGGCTGGTGTTTCAGGGTTTAGGGCAGTGCAGTGGTGTTTGGGCAGTGTAGGGGGTCGTGCAGGGGTGGTGTTTCAGGGTTTAGGGCAGTGCAGTGGTGTTCGGCCAGTGTAGGTGGTCTTGCTGGGGGTGGTGTTTCAGGCTTTAGTGCAGTGGTGTTCGGGCAGTGTAGGGGGTCTTGCTGGGGGTGGTGTTTCAGGGTTTAGGGCAGTGCAGTGGTGTTCGGCAGTGTAGGGGTCTTGCTGCAGGGGGTGGTGTTTCAGGGTTTAGGGCAGTGCAGTGGTGTTCGGGCAGTGTAGGGGGTCGTGCTGGGGCTGGTGTTTCAGGGTTTAGGGCAGTGGTGTTCGGGCAGTGTAGGGGGTCGTGCTGGTGCTGGTGTTTCAGGGTTTAGGGCAGTGCAGTGGTGTTCGGGCAGTGTAGGGGGTTGTGCTGTGGCTGGTGTTTCAGGGTTTAGGGCAGTGCAGTGGTGTTCGGGCAGTGTAGGTGGTCGTGCTGGGGCTGGTGTTTCAGGGTTTAGGGCAGTGCAGTGGTGTTCGGGCAGTGTAGGGGGTCATGCTGGGGCTGGTGTTTCAGGGTTTAGGGCAGTGCAGTGGTGTTCGGGCAGTGTAGGGGGTCTTGCTGGGGCTGGTGTTTCAGAGTCTAGGGCAGTGCAGTGGTGTTCGGGCAGTGTAGGGGGTCTTGCTGGGGCTGGTGTTTCAGGGTTTAGGGCAGTGCAGTGGTGTTCGGGCAGTGTAGGGGGTCGTGCTGGGGGTGGTGTTTCAGGGTTTAGGGCAGTACAGTGGTGTTTGGGCAGTGTAGGGGTTTTGCTGGAGGTGGTGTTTCAGGGTTTAGGGCAGTGCAGTGGTGTTCGTGCAATGTAGGGGGTGGTGTTTCAGGGTTTAGGGTAGTGGTGTTCAGGCAGTGTAGGGGGTCTTGCTGGGGTTGATGTTTCAGGGTTTAGGGCAGTGCAGTGGTGTTCGGGCAGTGTAGGGGGTCGTGCTGGGGGTGCTGTTTCAGGGTTTAGGGCTGTGCAGTGGTGTTCCGGCAGTGTAGGAGGTCGTGCAGGGGGTGGTGTTTCAGGGTTTAGGGCAGTGCAGTGGTGTTCGGGCAGTGTAGGGGGTCGTGCTGGGGGTGGTGTTTCAGGGTTTAGGGCAGTGCAGTGGTGTTCGGGCAGTGTAGGGTGTCGTGCTGAGGGGTGGTGTTTCAGGGTTTAGGGCAGTGCAGTGGTGTTCGGGCAGTGTAGGGGGTCGTGCAGGGGCTGGTGTTTCAGGGTTTAGGGCAGTGCAGTGGTGTTTGGGCAGTGTAGGGGGTCGTGCAGGGGGTGGGGTTTCAGGGTTTAGGGCAGTGCAGTGGTGTTCGGCCAGTGTAGGTGGTCTTGCTGGGGGTGGTGTTTCAGGCTTTAGTGCAGTGGTGTTCGGGCAGTGTAGGGGGTCTTGCCGGGGGTGGTGTTTCAGGGTTTAGGGCAGTGCAGTGGTGTTCGGCAGTGTAGGGGGTCTTGCTGGGGCTGGTGTTTCAGGGTTTAGGGCAGTGCAGTGGTTTTCGGGCAGTGTAGGCGGTCGTGCTGGGGCTGGTGTTTCAGGGTTTAGGGCAGTGCAGTGGTGTTCGGGCAGTGTATGGGGTTGTGCTGGGGCTGGTTTTTCAGGGTTTAGGGCAGTGCAGTGGTGTTCGGGCAGTGTAGGGGTCGTGCTGGGGCTGGTGTTTCATGGTTTAGGGCAGTGCAGTGGTGTTCGGGCAGTGTAGGGGGTCATGCTGGGGGTGGTGTTTCAGGGTTTAGGGCAGTGCAGTGGTGTTTGGGCAGTGTAGGGGGTCATGCTGGGGGTGGTGTTTCAGGGTTTAGGGCAGTGCAGTGGTGTACGGGCAGTGTAGGGGGTCTTGCTGGGGGTGGTGTTTCAGGGTTTAGGGCAGTGGTGTTCGGGCAGTGTAGGGGGTCTTGCTGGGGGTAGTGTTTCGGGGTTTAGGGCAGTGCAGTGGTGTTCGTGCAGTGTAGGGGGTCGTGCTGGGGGTGGTGTTTCAGGGTTTAGGGCAGTGCAGTGGTGTTCGGGCAGTGTACGGGGTTGTGCTGGGGCTGGTGTTTCAGGGTTTAGGGCAGTGCAGTGGTTTTCGGGCAGTGTAGGGGGTCGTGCTGGGGGTGGTGTTTCAGGGTTTAGGGCAGTGCAGTGGTGTTCGGGCAGTGTAGGGGGTCGTGCTGGGGCTGGTGTTTCATGGTTTAGGGCAGTGCAGTGGTGTTCGGGCAGTGTAGGGGGTCGTGCTGGGGGTGGTGTTTCAGGGTTTAGGGCAGTGCAGTGGTGTTCGGGCAGTGTAGGGGTCATGCTGGGGGTGGTGTTTCAGGGTTTAGGGCAGTGCAGTGGTGTGCGGGCAGTGTAGGGGTCTTTCTGGGGGTGGTGTTTCAGGGTTTAGGGCAGTGGTGTTCGGGCAGTGTAGGGGGTCTTGCTGGGGGTAGTGTTTCGGGGTTTAGGGCAGTGCAGTGGTGTTCGTGCAGTGTAGGGGGTCGTGCTGGGGGTGGTGTTTCAGGGTTTTTGGGCAGTGCAGTAGTGTTCGGGCAGTGTAGGGGATCGTGCAGGGGTGGTGTTTCAGGGTTTAGGGCAGTGCAGTGGGGTTCGGGCAGTGTAGGGGGTCGTGCTGGGGGTGGTGTTTCAGGGTTTAGGGCAGTGCAGTGGTGTTCGGGCAGTGTAGGGGGTCGTGCAGGGGGTGGTGTTTCAGGGTTTAGGGCAGTGCAGTGGTGTTCGGGCAGTGTAGGGGTAGTGCTGGGGCTGGTGTTTCAGAGTTTAGGGCAGTGCAGTGGTGTTCGGGCAGTGTAGGGGTCTTGCTGGGGGTGGTGTTTCAGGGTTTAGGGCAGTGGTGTTCGGGCAGTGTAGGGGGTCTTGCTGGGTGGGTGGTGTTTCAGGGTTTAGGGCAGTGCAGTGGTGTTCGGGCAGTGTAGGGGTCTTGCTGGGGGTAGTGTTTCAGGGTTTAGGGCAGTGCAGTGGTGTTCGTGCAGTGTAGGGGGTCGTGCTGGGGATGGTGTTTCAGGGTTTAGGGCAGTGCAGTAGTGTTCGGGCAGTGTAGGGGGTCGTGCAGGGGGTGGTGTTTCAGGGTTTAGGGCAGTGCAGTGGTGTTCGGGCAGTGTAGGGGGTCGTGCTGGGGGTGGTGTTTCAGGGTTTAGGGCAGTGCAGTGGGGTTCGGGCAGTGTAGGGGGTCGTGCTGGGGGTGGTGTTTCAGGGTTTAGGGCAGTGGTGTTCGGGCAGTGTAGGGGGTCTTGCTGGGGGTGATGTTTCAGGGTTTAGGGCAGTGCAGTGGTGTTCGGGCAGTGTAGGAGGTCTTGCTGGGGGTAGTGTTTCAGGGTTTAGGGCAGTGCAGTGGTGTTCGGGCAGTGTAGGGGTCATGCTGGGGGTGGTGTTTCAGGGTTTAGGGCAGTGCAGTGGTGTTCGGGCAGTGTAGGGGGTCGTGAAGGGGGTGGTGTTTCAGGGTTTAGGGCAGTGCAGTGGTGTTCGGGCAGTGTAGGGGGTCGTGCTAGGGTATGTGTTTCAGGGTTTAGGGCAGTGCAGTGGTGTTCGGGCAGTGTAGGGGGTCGTGCTGGGGGTAGTGTTTTAGGGTTTAAGGTAGTGCAGTGGTGTTTGTGTAGTGTAGGGGTCGTGCTGGGGGCAGTGTTTTAGGGTTTAGGGTAGTGCAGTGGTGCTTGTGTAGTGTAGGGGGTCGTGCTGGGGGTAGTGTTTTAGGGTTTAGGGTAGTGCAGTGGTGTTTGTGTAGTATAGGGGTCATGTTTTAGGGTAGTGCAGTGGTGTTTGGGTAGTGTAGGGGGTCGTGCTGGGGGTAGTGTTTCAGGATTTAGGTTAGTGCAGTGGTGCTTGTGTAGTGTAGGGGGTCGTGCTGGGGGTAGTGTTTTATGGTTTAGGGTAGTGCAGTGGTGTTTGTGTAGTGTAGGGGTTCATGTTTTAGGGTAGTGCAGTTGTGTTTGGGTAGTGTAGGGGGTCGTGCTGGGGGTAGTGTTTTAGGATTTAGGTTAGTGCAGTGGTGTTGGGGTAGTGGTTTAGGGTAGTGCAGTGGTGTTTGTGTAGTGTAGGGGGTCATGCTGGGGGTAGTGTTTTAGGGTTTAGGATAGTGCAGTGGTGCTTGTGTAGTGTAGGGGGTCGTGCTGGGGTAGTGTTTTAGGGTTTAGGGTAGTGCAGTGGTGTTTTTGTAGTGTAGGGGGGTCATGTTTTAAGATGCAACGCTCCAATACCTGACCAGTCTGCACTACATAAAACTGCAAAAAAACTAAAAATAAAAAGTGTTTTGCACACTTTTGTCATTGGGCTATATGTGGGCTACATCTGGGTAATATTTGTGCTACATTTGGGCTCTTTTTTCACTGGTGGCCAGCTTGGAAGACTTCTTTGTTATGAAGTTTCCTAATTTCCTCATTTACTGCAGTCTCCTCAGTAGGAAATACTTTCAGTTTTTTACTTTGATTCCATCAAGAAGGCATTCAGATGTGTCACACATTTGCCATAAATTCAGAATGTTATTACTCTAGTTGTTCATTAGATCACTGTAGTAAAGCTACTGCTCACCAAGGAGTTAACTGGAAGTCTACTGCTGGTATTGAAAGTGATTGTTTCAGTCTGCATGTCAGAATTTTCTAATGAAATAGAAGAGGATTTGAGATCTCACTTAAAACATGCACTAAATTTTCTTTTTGCAGCACTAACCATAATTTCTATGGCAAAATGAACCCCCTCATTTTGTTCCTTTTTAAATTAAATGTTTTAAGTGTTACCAGTTTAT
This sequence comes from Calotriton arnoldi, assembly GCA_963921515.1. NCBI lineage: Eukaryota > Metazoa > Chordata > Amphibia > Caudata > Salamandridae > Calotriton > Calotriton arnoldi. The sequence continues at coordinate 106,523 of CAWUFW010000457.1, forward strand.
TCCAATCAAGATGGCTTCAGGTGTGCCATACTTTTGTCATAAGTAAGACTGTTAGCGCTCTAGTTGTTCTTTAGAACACTCTGGGAAGCTGCAGTAGAACACAAAGGCATCAACTGACAGGCTGCTCCTGTTGAAATATAACAGGAAGATATTTGAGATCACACTTGAAACATGTCCTAATTTTTCTTTCTACAGCACTAACCATAATTTCTATGACAAAATGAACCCCCTCATTTTGTTCCTTTTTAAATTAAATGTTTTAAGTGTTACCAGTTTATTCCAATCAAGATGGCTTCAGGTGTGCCATACTTTTGTCATAAGTAAGATTGTTAGCGCTCTAGTTGTTCTTTAGAACACTCTGGGAAGCTGCAGTAGAACACAAAGGCATCAACTGACAGGCTGCTCCTGTTGAAATATAACAGGAAGATATTTGAGATCACACTTGAAACATGTCCTAATTTTTCTTTCCAGAGCACTAACCATAATTTCTATGACAAGATGAACCCCATCATTTTGTTCCTTTTTAAATTAAATGTTTTAAGTGTTACCAGTTTATTCCAATCAAGATGGCTTCAGGTGTGCCATACTTTTGTCATAAGTAAGGCTGTTAGCACTCTAGTTGTTCTTTAGAACACTCTGGGAAGCTGCAGTAGAACACAAAGGAATCAACTGACAGTCTCTGCCCTTGTTGGATGTACATGTTTTACTAAGAATGTCAGACTTCATTCTCACATGACTGAGAAAGATAATGTGAATTTACAGAAAATATGCTCTCATTTTAGCTTCTGGGGCACCTTCCAAAACTGTATGGGACAAGCATGTGAAAATAGTTTGACCTCAAACATGATTCATGATATCCCAGCAGAAGGTTTTTCACAGGGTAAAATCACCTTAGAACACACCACAATTCCTGAAATTAGTATGGTACCATCAACAAATGAATTCTAATGTAACTAAAGTCTGTTATCACCCTTTATAGTTCTCCTTTTGGTAACCCTCAAAATCTTTGATTCACTACAATGCATTTCAATGGGGTACTATCATTTATATTGGTCCCAAGATGGCTGCCAGCAATTCCAGGATGAAGTGCTGACAGCCAATCAGATCTCACGATGACATGTGTGGTTAGGCTCCGCCCAGATATATATGTGTTTTTACTTTTGATTTTCTCAGCAACTACTGAACGGATTTACACCATTTAACAAAAAGGGTTCTTTTTGAACCAAGAACTACCTCTTTGCCAAATTTGGTGTAATTCTGTTCAGCAGTTCGGGCTGTAGCCTTGCATAAAGTTTCCTATGGGAAATTGATTTTTTGACTCTTATTTTTTTAATTTCTCCGCAACTACTGAACGGATTTACACCATTTAACAAAAGGGTTCTTTCTGAACCAAGAACTACCTCTTTGCCAAATTTGGTGTAATTCGGTTCAGCAGTTCGAGCTGTAGCCGTGTCTAAAGTTTCCTATGGGAAAATGAATGGGGAAAACACGTTTTGGGACCCCCCTTTTTCTCGGCCCCCGCTTGACGAATCACCCTGAGACTTTCAGGGTAGGAGCGGACCGGAGCGGGCCATAAAGTTTGAAAATTTCGCGAAGATTCGTCAACCGACGCAAGAGTTATTTCAAATAGAATGTCGCGGATTTCCTATGGAAAATAGGTCCTAACTATAACTATCTACTGGCGACCGCCAGTAGATAATATATAAAACCTACTGGCATTCACCAGTAGATAATTATAGTTAGATGTAGTTTCCACAGAAAGAGCACTTTTTGTTTTGCCAATAACTTTTTTGTCGTTTGATGAATCATCGCGAAATTCTCAGCTGCTGTCTTGTAAGTTTTGGGGTGATCCATCAAGTGGGGACCGAGAAAAGGGGGGTCCCAAAACGCGTAATTCTCATGTTAATTTCCATAGAAATTTTTTATAAAAAGGTTACAGCCCGAACTGCTGAACGGAATTACACCAAATTTGGCAGAAAGGCAGCAGTTGGTGCAGAAAGCAACATTTTCATTGAATGGTGTAAATCTGTTCAGTAGTTATTTAAAGAAATATCCAGTTGTATATATAGGGCCGCAGTGTATCCCCGACCCCTCCCAATCTCGTGCTGAGATCTGATTGGCTGCCAACACTTCAAACCAGGAAGTGTTGGCAGCCATCCTGTGACTCAGTTGTACTGAGTCACAGGAAAAACATTAAAAAAATGAAAAGGGGGCAGGGCAGAAACAGCCTGACCCCCTAGGACTTTTTGAGGGGTCTCACAGGGTCCCCGCAAGGCCAAAAAAGCATTTTGTTTTAAAGAAACTTGTGCAAGAGTAGCGCTAAATCTGCGTCTCCCGCTGAAAGTTTTTTTTAAAAAACAAAGCGCGGTCTGCCGCACTTCATTTCTAATCAACCCCTGGGTGGGCCAGGTCCCTGGGGCATGTGCAAATATGTTTGGGGGTGCACGTGGCTGCCATACTAGGTTTCCTAAAGCCCCGGGGACCGCCACTGCCCCTGGGCATTTTTCATCATTTATGCAGAGGTTGCCCTTGCTACAAACGTGTTAATAATGATGGGGGGCCTGGGCGCCCCCCCCTCCAGACACCCCCGAGACCGCCACCTGCCCGGGGCTAAAATTCATATTAATGCGTGGGGCTTCGGCCCACCCTGCAGCCCCAGGGACCACTAGATCACTGGGCTGTGTCCTGTAATGGAGGAGGCCACGCGGCCCCCCTGCTGGAGCCCTAGATGGCCCTTGGGACCGCCACACCCCAGAGCCAACTCCAGCAATGTTCCAGGGTGCCCGGCCCCGGGACATTGCTGTTTGCTATGGCTTAGTGGGAGCATTACCACAAACTCTGCTCTGCTTTGAGTAAGCGATAGCATGTAAAATGCTCCCACTTACTCAAAGCAGAGCAGAATTGCTTTTGGACAGAGGGCGCTGAATGTTCAGCAGCTCCCTCTGTCCAAAAGCAATGCTGGCTCCCGAAGGTGTGGGGAGCCAGCAGGGACCGTGGGGGCCTTCAGGCTCCCCCTGTGGTCCCCAACTAAAACAACAGGTGTGCCCTCGGTGGAACCAGGACATCCAGTATAGAAGCCCAACCCCGGGGGATGAGGCCCCCTCCCTTTTTTTTAAAAATAAAAGGGAATAAGGCGGCAGGATGGTGTCCCCAAGGCCGAAATCAGACCAGGAAGGGGGGGGCACATGACCCCCTTCCCATTATTTAAAAAAAAAAAAAAATCAACCAAAATCAACCTGGGGGCTCCCATCATCCATATTGAAAAGTCCATGGATGCACAGATGTATTAGTCCATGGGGTGAGGGAGAACAATACGGCAAACTGTTCCAGTAACTAGTAACAGTCACCTTGCAGTTCTGGGGTCAGGGTGGCAGAGAGGTTGACAGCCTCCACTGACCCATCATGTTCCTGTGCAGAGAGGAGGTCAGGAAGAGGTTCACTCTCCTCTTCCACTCACCACTTTTTTCACTAGGAGAATGCTCACTTTGGACCCTCTCAAAGTGAGGCTTTAGTTGGTTCACGTGGTGCACCCTTATGAGGATCCTAGGGGTCTGGAATTCCTCTAGGTAAGTGGCCTTACCTTCTGCTCCTTTATCTCATATGGGCCAGTCCTGCATTTCCAGTGAGCACTGGGCTCTACTGGTTCATTGTCCCATACCTTTTGGCCAGGCTGAGGCTCCACCAGTGTGGCCTTCTGGTCATACCTTAGTTCTATCACCTCTTGTCTGGCCTCTAGGATACTTTTTGCCTTCTTACAGAAGTGGAGCATCTGGTTGCAGAAGCCAAGCATGTGGCTGACCACATCCTGGAGAGGTTTCTGGGGAGTCTTCTCCTACCACTCCTTGACAAAGCTAAAATGTCCCTTAGCAGAGTGTTCACTGAGGAGTTCAAAGGGACTGAACCCTATTCCTATCTGTGGCACCTCCCTGTAGGCAAAGAGAAGGCAAGGCAAAAGGACATCCGACTTACGCCAAATGGACCCGGGCATGCCTATTATCATGCCTTTCAAGGTCTTGTTGAATCTTTCAACTAGACCATTGGTTTGGGGATGATAGGGTGTAATGCATTTGTAGGTCACACCACACTCATCCCACATGGCATGATGTTAGCGCCTCTGTCTGACACTACCTCCTTGGTGAATCCTCCATGGATAAAGATCCCCATCAGAGCTCTCGTCACCACAGTTGGGATCACTGACCTCTGAGGGATTGCCTCTCGGTAGTGGGTGGCATGGTCCACCAAGACCAGGACAACCCTGTTGCCTAAGGCTGTCTTGGGGTCCAAAGGTCCAATGATGTTGATGCCCACCCTTTCAAGGGGATGCCAATGACGGGTGATGGGATCAGGGGAGCTTTGTGCTTTTTCCCTGACTTCCCACTGTCCTGGCAGGTGGGACACAACCTTCAGAATGCATCTGAGGCTTAATTCAGGGCCAATAAGAGAGACAAGCCTGGTAAAGATTTTGTCTTGTCTTAAATGTCCTGCCAGGGGAATGTTGTGAGCCAGGCCCCGTAGAAAGGTCAGGTAGCTTTGGGGGACCAGCAGCACACGGGCTGTTCCAGCACCAGGACCCTTAGGCTCACTGTAAAGGAGATTGTTCTCCCAGTAGATTAGGTGATCCCCAGAGGCTTCACTTACTGCATGAGCTGAGGCCTGGCACCTCAAGCCTTCAAGAGTGGGACACTCTTTCTGCACTTGGCACTTTCTGCATTCCTCGCATGTGAGCCCACCCTCAGCCTGCCAGCTTGGAAGTTCAGGCAGGCACCTACAGTGGCAATGTCATTCCCGGTTGGCTTGGGGGCCTATTCTTCAGGGACCCGGTTAACCTCCACCATTAGAATTTAAGGGACCGATTTCCCTCTCTCCTTGCCCCTCTCCTTGGCAGCTGTCTGGGGCCTTGTTCCAGGCTCCAGGCCTCCTTGACTCCCTTTCTGGGCAGCCATGGCTCGTGTTTTCATGCAGACCCACTCAGGCAATGCCATCATCTCCAAGTGAGACCTGAGCTCTACCTTCCTCCAGGTAATGTGCTCCAGGTCATTGTCTAATAGACAATCAAAAGGCATGGCAGGGCTCGCAGCAACTTTCAGTGAACCTAAGACCCCCTCTACTCAAAGGGAACCAGAGCCACTGGTAGATGGCTTTCAGGATTGTTGGCAACTACAACTTGCTGGAATGTGTTTGGTAGGACCTGCTCTGCAGACACCAGCTGACACTTGACAGTTGTCATGTTGACTCCTGTTTCTCGCAGAGCCTCCACACGTCGCTCAATAATGGTGACCCACTGCCTATACTTGAAAGTATTTGCAGGCATGTGGGCTTTTGGCACCATTTCTCTATCCCCCAGAGATACCACGGTTACATCTCTCTGTTCCCTAAAACTATCTGGGACTACCTCCTCCCCGAGCACTACACTCGCCAACACAGGTGTCTGCCTACCACTAGGGGGGCTGTGCCCCCTTAGGAAATTTAGAGTCACCCTTAGAGAGACCACACTTATAGCACTCTACATTGGGGTATAAACCTCCCTGTCTTATGGTTAAAGAACCCTTTCTTCTTTGGATCAGACTGGGACTGGTACTTCTACTCCCGTGGGAATTATTTTGGAGGCCTTTTGAAAACTCCTTGTTTTTAATTTTATCTACCACCTCTTTCTTCTGTTGAGAACCCTGATCACCTTTATGGGTGCCCCCCAGATACATTTTTGGACATCCTGGTGCTATCCCAGAGGCCCGCCTCCTCAGCAAGCTTGCTGGGACAGTCAGTTTACTGTCAACTAGGTGCTGGTGATATCTGTAAAATAGATCCTGAGCATATGCTCTCTCATGATCAAATGATACAATCCAATAAATGTATTAAGTTTGCTGAAACTCACCCAGCTATTCAGTGCCTTACTGGAGTAATCAATAAAATCTACCCAGGATTGGTTGGAGAGCTTCTGGCTGTCCCTAAATCTCTGGCGATACTTTTCGGGAGTCAACCCAAATTTGGCAATCAAAATTGACTTCATAGGAGTGTACTTGGTTTGGTCCCCAACCTCTAATGTTAGAAGTGTGTCCCTCTCAAGTGTAGGTATGTGTTTCCACAGACCCCCCCCCAGTGCTCCTCAGGATCCCTGTGTACTTTGAGTGCCACCTCTTAAGCAGAAAACCACTTACCAATGTCATCTCCCACCACATAATTGGGCACCAAATCTTGGGTATTAGGAAAGTGTTGTACCTATCAGGTACTGCATGTGTTCTGCTATCATCACTGCTAGATTCTGACTGCCTGGCCTTGTTTTCCAGCTCTTTTAGACACAGTCCACCAGCCAGAAGTAGTTTCTTCTCTGCTAAGGCTTTTTCAGCCTCGGCCCTCCTCTCCTTAACTTTCATTTTCAATCTTGCAGTCTGCAGCTTGAATTATCTCCCCTCCCTCCTCTCCCTCAGCTCCTCTGGGAATAGGCCATGGGTGGAGGCACTGCTTCCTGCTCGCACAGGGAGCTAAAATCCAGGGATGTCCCCCTGAACTGCTGCCGGTGGTTCCTCAGAAGGGCCACTCTCAGGCTCCTCCAATCCATCATTCTCTTGGAAGTGGGCCTCAGCCCTGGCCCTCAGGGCTTTTGAAACTCTACCTTCCTCGTGGCTCCTTAGGCAGGTACCCTCATCTCCTTGAAGAAGCTTTTGAACTGCGCCACTATATAATCTGCCAGTGTATTGAGCTCAAACTCCATGCTTTCATTTGCAGAACCAGCCAGAGACATGATGTAGAGGTTGGATCAAAAATTGCAAAGCAGGGAAAAATGAAAAACAATTAAAAGTGGTCTTGGATGTGGATGGGTAGTGTACACCTAGCTATCATGTGGCATCGCAAAAACACAAGTCCTATCCTCACTGCTTATTGCCAATGTTAGAAACTGGGTTTGTAGTTGCAGAGGTATGCACCCTGTCCAAGCAGGAACCACAATCCTACTAAGGGTAGGTCACAACACAACTGAAATTATCCTGTGCTTACCCACTGGTAGCTTGGCACACAGGAGCAAAGCTTAACTTAAGAGGCAATGTGAAAAGTATTTGTGCAACACTTCAAACAACATACAACATTATCCTCTACAGGAGGACCAAAGCATGACTCCACACCAAGTTAGAAACATAACTAAATAGAACAAGAAAGACCAAAACTACAAAATTCCATCCAGTAGAAGTCAAGATATGAATTTTTAAAGATTACATACAGAATATAGCACTTAGAAGCAAGTAGCACCTAAAGAGTTAATTGGTCGCAATGGAGTGGGACAAAGTCAAGAGTTCAGACTGACCGTGATGGATCGCGGGCAGGATGCAGTACTCACACAGGCCCGGGTGCAAAAGTAATTTAACTATGGTCGCAACAGTGAAATCCATCATTGATCCCCATGCAGGTGAGGTGTTGCTCTAAATTCCTCCACACAACTGCGGCAATGCTTTGGCTCGGAAGTGCAGCAGTTCCAAATGCAATGCACTAGGTTTCTCCACACTGCAGAGGCTATGAAGCGATCCTCTCCATGCCGTGACGTCGATGCGTTGGTTCTGAAGCGGTGGTTCCGAATGTGATGCAGTGGTTTCAAGTACGATGTGCCGGTCCGGTTCCCGCAACAGCGGTGATACATCAATTCTGCTCTCGTAGCAAGGATTCATCGGGTTCACTGGAGCAAACCCCTTGGTCCACTTACAATGGTCCAGGACTAGGATGATACCACTTAGCAGCACAGACTCGCAAGCAGATGAGCCAAAGGGTTTGAACAGGTGGGTTCTAAGTATTTTGTGTCCCTGTGACTTAGACAACAGGAGGCAAGCCAGCAGGCCTTTGGAGTCACTCTGTGTTCAAGGGATGCAGGTCTAGTCTTTCTCACCCAGGCAGAGACAGAGCAGTTGGCAGCAGGGCAACACAGCAGGACAAGAGTTCAGCAAGCAGCAGTTCCAGCAGAGTGTCAGTCCTTGAGCAGCACTGCATATCCTCTTCTTCCTGACAGAGTGGTCACAGGTCCAGAAGTGTACTGATTTGGTAGTGCCTGCGGTCCAATACTTATACTCAGCGATGCCTTTGAAGTGGGGTAGACTTCAAAGAAAGCTTTTAGGTGCACAGAGTCTCTCCTTTTCTGCCCTGGCTCCAGACACACTACAGGGAGAAATCAATCTTTTGTATGGGGCAGGACACAGCCCTCTCAGGTGTAAATGTCAGCTCCTCCCTTTCACCCTGGTCAGGATTGCCCATCTACATGCAGATGATCAGTCAGGCATACCTACCCTTTATTTGTGTGTGACTGTCTAGAGGGAATGCAGGAAGCTAGCTGTCACCCACCCCAGATGTATATTCCAGAGATAGGCAGAAGGCTCCTAATGGCTAAAGTAAGTAAATGCCAGCTTTCTAAAAGTGGCATTTGCTCAGCTGGAATTTAAAACCCAACTTCATCATAAGTTGTGATTTTAAATTGTAAGTTCCATGACACTAAACTTGAAAAGTCTATCTCTTCATAATTGAGAGTTACATTTAAAAGTTCTAATAAGGTAATCCCAGTGTTATCCTATGGGAGCGATAGACCTTGCAGCAGTGAAAAACGAAATTGGGAGTTTTCCACTACCAAGGCATGTAAAGTTTAAAAGTACATGTCCTGCCTTTTAATTGCAGTGCATTCTGCCCTGTGGGATATACAGGTCCTACCTTAGGGGTGACTTATATTTCTAAAAAGAGATGGTTTAGGCCTGGCAAGACAGTTTACTTGCAAGGTCGACATGGCAGTGTGCAACTGCACACACAAGCTTTGCAGTGGCAGGCCTGAGACAGGGTTGAGGAGCTACTTCTGTAGGTGGCACTATCAGTGCTTCAGGGCCACTAGTAGCATTTAATTTACAGCCCCTGGGCACATGTAGTGCACTTTACTTGGGACTTATAAGTAAATCAAATATGGCAATTGGGGATGAACCAATATTACCATGTTTAGGGTAGAGAGCACAAGCACAAAGTCCTAAAGCCAGCCAAAACTAGGTCAGAAAATGGAGGGAGGCAGGCAAATGTTGGGGGAAGAATACCCTTAGGCTGTCATATCTAACAATGAATGAATCAATCAATCAATCAATTGACCATTATTTGCATACCAATGGCACACATAAAAGCAAAAATAATAATAGTTAAAAAATACATACTGCAATTCATTAAAATACATTTATTTCCTTGAATGAACATCAACTATAGTGATGATCTAACTTTGATAACAACCCTCCATCACATAAGAGCAGATTTAAAAACACAATTTAGTAAAATACTTAAAACAATACATTAAAAATAATTCCATAAAATGTGTTAATACATTATAACATACTTTTCTGTGAGTAGATGGCTAAGTTCAAAAATAATCCAACTCGATCGCAAACCTCCTCATTGCTTAGTAATTGCAGACATCATAGGAACACTGGGCATTCATCAAAACGATTTTGCAGAAAAAAGGTAAAAGGAATAATATGGTTAAATATAACAAATAAAATTTCGAAATAAAAACAAAGTGAAGCAGGGTGTGCACCGAGGCGTGGTCACTAGGGCAAAGGCCCTTACAGTATTGTCTGAATAACCCACCGGAGACCGCAGAAGATGGTGAACCATACCTGTCCTAAAACGGAAGAGCAGTGACCCTTCCCATTTCCCCCGTTCCAGGTCAGAAACGGCTCAATTCCCACATTCTCCTTCAGAGGACAATAATTGGAGACTATGGGGCACATGCATCAAGGTAGGCTTTTGCGATTCCTTAATTGCGATTATTAAGGAATCGCAATTAAGGAATCGCAAAAGCCTATGCATGTAGGAATCGCTATAAAAATAGCGATTCCTAAACATTCCTTAATTGCGACTCGCTAATTGCGAGTCGCAATTAAGGAATACCTCCCATTAATTCCTATGGGCCTAGAGGCCCATAGGAATGAATGGGAAGACATTCTCAATTAGCGATTCGCAATTAGAGAATCGCAAATTGAGAATGCAATTTCAAGGGTGCCAGGGTGTCAAAATGACACCCTGTTGCACCCCTGAAATTGTGATGTGCACCCATGTTGCGACACACACATGCCCCAAGGGCATGTGTGTGTGTAACCTAAAACTTAAAAAAATGCATTTTAGAGCATTTTTCGAAGGTATTGCAAATTACAGACAAGTTTGATTTGTCTGTAATTTGCGGTCCCAAATAGCGAAATCGCTATTTGAAAGTGCTTCTAGCATTGCATTTAAGGAATCGCAAATTGCGATTCCTTAAATGCAATCGCAATTTAGGAATTCGCAATTAATTGCGAATTCTTAAATTGCGCATAGGAAACACTTTCATGCATCTCCAAAGGCCAATTTGCGATCGCAAACGGCCGATTTTTGCGATTCGCACCGTTTGCGATCGCAAAAACCTTTGATGCATGTGCCCCTATATCCTTACATCATTCTCACCCCTTCCGTGAAAGGAGTCTTTTTTTCCAGAAAAAGGAATTTTACCACAATTTTATCTGCAAAGCAACTCAAGGCAGCGAGTCAAACAGCTCGGGAGACCTAGATCTATTAGAGCTGCACTGACACAGGCCAACCAGGGTATTGTGCTGCCCCTATACTTCTGGAGGCAGTCACTAATGACCTGTCTATTCAGGCCAGCTGCAGGTTTCGCCCAAAGTGATAAACATAGTAAAATGGCGGTCAATTTGATGCGGTCCTCCAGATAGGGCAAACCCAGTTCACTATAGCAGATGACGTTAAAGCTAGTGGGGGTTGGCTCAAAAGTTTTCTGCATATGAAGTTTTCCTCCTGTAGAGGATAATAGGGGGAGCAGCACCAGACTCCTGCACCGTAACAAGTGATAGGAATGCACTGAAACGTATAAATGGTGATAAGGGGGAAAAGGCCTCATGACCTACTGGCCATGGAAGATTTAGAAGGGCCCCTGCTGTCCTAGATAGCTTCAAAGTACTGTCAGAATCATGAGCACTCCATGCACTCAAGCGATCAACTAAAGGACAGTATGCACCCTAGCTAGCTGCTTCCCATTGCATACTACAGAGGGTACATTATGCATCTTTGGACCATACTCCATAATGTGAGTTTACTAAAATTTGTAGTCAGACACAAGTTGGTCATGAAGTTAATGAAAGGGTCCACCATCCTCCGATGTGCAATAGGGGTACGAGCCATTCCACATAATGTAAGAAGGACGACACGGACACATAAGTAGGGTACTACACACTAGCCCAGAGCACGTGCACTCGGGCTCTTTTATTTGCCGGGGTCACCTGACTGGTGACGCCTGTGTTTGATGGGTGAGGGGGTGTGTGTGTGGGCCAGCCCTCCGGGGAGTGGCTGGCAGAAACACTAGACTGTGTCCAGCAGGACACAACATTCCTCCCAAATTTTAATAAAACGAAAAACAACAAACAAGAGTCCAACCTATGGGAAAGAACGAGAAAAAACAACTAAAATCAATGAACTCTCACAGTTCAGAGATGTAGCTCGCAGGACAGCGGTGGACAGGTGCAGCTGGGGGCACCCGGACGTCTTGGCACATGTCCATACTTTAACCAGGTATATCTGGGGACGAACACGGTGCTGATGATATCCGGACCTTTCAGCTTCGCTTCAGTTGAGGGATGGTCCACCTACGTGATGTTCATCGGTCCAGCGTACTCTTGCTGTGAGGCAAATAGTGTCTTATTGTTCAACATGGGTGTATCAGGAGCGTAGGGAGGAGTCCACTGTAAAAACACCAGATGATTGTGTCGCTTGATCCTTTGACGACAGTCTTGGCATTGTGCGATCTGTTGATTCTCTGTTGCAGGGCCTAGCTGCTTCCTGGAATCCATTGGTGGGGCAAAGTAACGTCCATCTCTCACGCTCTGGGAGGCCCCTTGGATGAGTTGCCCCGGGACTGCATCTGGGCTCTGACTCTGGAGCCACCACCTCGTCACTCGTGCAAACTTCAGGGGTGGATGTGTCTTGGTCAGAAACATGCTCTCGCTACCAGGATCAGGATATGCGCCGGTTAAAACAGATGGTCACTGTATCTTCAGATTGTCGCTTGTTCTGGCAAGTGGTGTAGGACTCCAGTTATTGTACTTGATGCTCCAAGGATGGTTGTGATGCACATGACAGATGATGGAGTGGGTGCCATGAGACGACTCGTACAACAGGTGGTGATGACTGGCAGTGAGTAGGGATGACTGGCGAATCTTTGCAGTCATGATACTCGTCGGACACTTGGTGCAGCTCTTCTGATTTGGCATTTGTGTAAACAGAACAGGGATGCCCTTTTCTTTACGCAGCCGGCGACAGGTGGGTGACAGTCACTGAGAAGAATGACGTGCCCGCACCCCAGTGGCTGGCGTGTGTTAGAAGGTGCACTCTGGTGAACAGCGTCCCTCTGTTGACTTTCACTGCGCAACAGTGGTCGTCTGCTTTCTTGTACTAGGACCGTTACCGTCCTACATTTCTCCACTCCATATCTTTTCTGAAAAATGTGGCGACAGGCCACGTAATGCAGGCCGCTTCTTGCTGCAGTGGCATCTTGCTGCAGTGGTATCTGGCTGCAGTGGCATCTTGCTGCAGCGGCATCATGCTGCAGTAACCATGCAATGCAAGTCGCTTCAAACACCTGCTCTGAAGAGTGGCGAAAAACCATGTAACGCATGTTCCGTCTGTACATGCTCTGAAAATGTGGCGAAAAAGGGCCACGCAATCTCACAGGGACCTCCTGCTCACTCCGTCGTGTTCTTTGGACTTCGCATCTTCTCCCGTCACGGACCACTCACCGGTCCGGTCCTATCAGATAGGATCGGGCGTCTTCTCAGGTGCGTCAGCCATGTCAGGGACGGCAGTGGAGGTAGGTGTGCTTGATGGATCCGTTCTGTAGCGCCTTCTATACCCTTCTTCTCCTCGACAGAGTATTCCGGCTGTAACTTAGGATCGCTGTGGGAGGTAAGTATCTCCCTTCTCTTGCGTCAGGTGTGGCGGCGCGCCACTCGGAGTGCAGGAATCTCTTCATGCCTGTAACGGACCGATGCACCCCACGGTCTTAAGGCAGTATTGGAGGCACTCTCGGAATGAACTCTGGCCCACTGCTGGGCGATTTTGATGCAGGTGGGGTGATCACGATCTCTCTCCTTCCTGCGTTTGGGCTGCCCGGGGCCTCTTCTCTCCCTTCTGGTCGGGGGGTCTCTCTCTCTCCACCGGCCTGGGGGGGGGGGGGTCTCCCTCTCTCTCCACTGGCCTGGGGGGTCTCTTCTTCTCTCCACCGGCCTGGGATCTCTTCTTCTCTCCACCGGCCTGGGGGGTCTCTTCTTCTCTCCACCGGCCTGGGGGTCTCTTCTTCTCTTCACCGGCCTGGGGGGTCTTCTTCTCTCCACCACCGGCCTGGGGGGGGGACGGCAGTGGAGGTAGGTGTGGGGCATGCCCTTCCCGTAGGCTTGTGCTCCGCAGTCCTTCTGCGCACTTGAGTATTGTTTCTCTGTCCAGGCAGTCCTTTCTGTCACCCTTTTCTCCGTTTCAGGTGCAGTACTGCTCATCGGCCACACAATGGCAGTGTTGCTTTTTCCATCGATTGGGCCCCGGCTTCCCCTCTTCTCTCCTCACGATTTCCTCGGGGCCTTGGCTGCTTCTATTCCCTTCATTCTCGCGGCGCAGACATGTCAAAACAGGTAGGCACTTTATTTATTGTTTTCTCTTTTCTATGTGCAGTGTTAGAAAATGTATTTTCGCCTTTCTGTTTCCTTCTGTGCACATGAAAAACTGGGCGCCTCTCGGCTGAGAATATTTCCACGCCCGGCAATCCTCATGCGCATGTGGCCCATTCACTTAGATGCCGCCTGGGCTGCAACAGTACCTGCAGCACCCCGATCGGCCTCAGCAGCTTTGCACATGCTGCGGGCCTCGCATTCTGGCTTCTTCGTTCATGAGGACGCTCCTGCAGTCCCGTGTCACCAGGCTGCACTGGGACTTCTCAGCACACCTGCACGTCCTCAGTTCCTTTCGTGCCTGCCACCACGCGCGCACTCTTCCCGCGGGCGGGGCACAGACGCGGAAGGCAGCTCCTGAAACAACACACCTCCGGAGGCACTCTCCTCGGCCAGCAACACACGCGTCCCCTCTTCCCCGGCACAGTGAGTTTATTGTCCCTTAGGCTATGCGAGGGGCGGGGGCACCACATGCCTCGACAGTATCTTGGGCGTAGTAACTTTGTCCGAGCACTTCGGAGCAGCCGCAGGCCACACGGTCATTTCTCCCTACTTCACCCCCACCGCAGCAGCCTCTCACAGTTCATCCGCTGCGCGGGGTGGGGGGGCAGGAGCTGCTGCCGGAGACTGCGGGGCACGGCGCAGGGGCTTTGTTCTTCACTGTCCGGTGCCCCACTTAGGGTTCTCACCTTCTCTTCGGTGGCTGCGCCGGCACTTCAGATGCGGGGTGGGCTCCCGCTCATCTTCTTCACCCCGGGGCTCTTCACGCGCCCCGCGGGTCTTCCGACGATGTCCTCACCATCAGCAGGGGGTGCCCTTAACACGGGCAGCACACATTCCCCTTTCACACCACCTTCACAAACGGTGGCTGCACATGCGGGCAAATCCCATCCTCATCGCCAGTGTTATGTTCTGGGCCCTAGGCCCACATAATGTAAGAAGGACGACACGGACACATAAGTAGGGTACTACACACTAGCCCAGAGCACGTGCACTCGGGCTCTTTTATTTGCCGGGGTCACCTGACTGGTGACGCCCGTGTTGGATGGGTGAGGGGGTGTGTGTGTGGGCCAGCCCTCTGGGGAGTGGCTGGCAGAAACACTAGACTGTGTCCAGCAGGACCCAACATGCACTGCATCAGCTGTGAGGGTTTTGAACCCGAAACCGGTCCCAGGATGCTTGTTTCCGGTCCAGGGAAGACATGGCTTGGCAGTTCGGGCTGGCTGTTCCCATGAGGCACATGGTCAGACTGATTTGCATATGGCCATGTCTGAACTGGGGTGGTGGAGTGAGCTAAAGAATGATGATGGATTAAACCCAGATCAGTTGACTGGGGGTGAGTGTTTGATTTGCTCTAACGCTCCGTCCATCATCCCCTTTGGTATCGCTTTGTTCGCCCTTAGTTGGCAGGGTATGCCCAGACATGGGTCCCTTGCTCACTTTGCCACTGGATTCAAGATAGCCTGGCTGATGAGGGTTTTGAACCCGAAACCGGTCCCAGGATGCTTGTTTCCGGTCCAGGGAAGACATGGCTTGGCAGTTCGGGCTGGCTGTTCCCATGAGGCACAGGGTCAGACTGATTTGCATATGGCCATGTCTGAACTGGGGTGGTGGAGTGAGCTAAAGAATGATGATGGATTAAACCCAGATCAGTTGACTGGGGGTGAGTGTTTGATTTGCTCTAACGCTCCGTCCATCATCCCCTTTGGTATCGCTGTGTAAAGTAATGCGGGCATTGGCATTCTACCTATTTTTTACCCATCTTTAAAGCATCCCCGAGGAAAGAGGTCAAGTTATTAATGTATAAAATAAACAGCAAGGGTCATCATTCCGCCTTGCCAGACCTCACGTTTGAGACCGGAATGCCTCAGAGAGTTCTCCACCTAGGCCTGACCACACCCTTGGCCCCAGATACTCATGCCCGGAATGCAGAAAATGAACCAAGACAACATCCAGCCCCATATTCAACAGCAGCCTCCATAGCTTGCTATGGTTCTCACTATCGAATGCTGTTGATGGGTCTACAAAGGCTAGGTACAGTGGACAACGACCAGCAACAGATTACTTCCCTACAATAAGATGGAGATTGAGGCAATGCTTCACAATAGCTAGCCACTTTATAAAACCATATTGACTGGGGTGCAGTATATTATTCTCCCCTGCCCAATCCCATATCCTGTTATAGATTACCCTGCCTAAAATCTTTACTGAAGTGTTGATTGGGGAGATGGGATGGTAACACTTAGGGTCTGATCTATTGCCTTTCTTAAAAATGAGCACTATCGTTGAGAAAGGCCAGGAACATGGACAGTTGTCGGGCAACAGATTATTGAGTACATTAGCTAAAAGTCGCAGCCAGAGTTCTATGTTACATTTGACCAGATCTATAGATACCCTGTCCGGTCCTGAGGATTTGGAGCTGGGGCTTTTGGCGAAGGCGTCTTCCACCTCTTCAATGGAGAATTATAATTTTGGTGGTGAGTTTGGCAAATGTACAGAAATGTCATCAGCCATTAAAATGTGCTCAAATGCACCATATATGGTGAAAAAATGTTTGAACCAATTAGTGGCATTAATATTACTACAGATCTTAGGGTCGGGGGCCCCCTAGCCTTACATTGGTTAAGTGTACTCCAAAAACCTTTATAGGTAGCAGCAACTGTAAGACAATCCCAGTCCTTATCTTTATGTTCGCCTGTTCTTTTAATTTGTTTTTTATATTAGGTCCTAGCATGAGTTACCTCAGTTTGGATCCTAGGCTTAGCTTGAAGTAATTTCCTTAAATGTCTATTAGTAGAAAAATACTGTGAATCAAACCACCTTGGACCCTCCCGATTCTTAGACACAGGCTTAAGGAGAAATAACCTAATACAGCCACATAGCTCCTCGAAGTAAGTCTTTATATTGGAGCCTTTGACCATTTTGTCAAAGATTTAAGAAATACATTCCTATTTTATCTAAGCAGCTTGGCTAAACTCTCACTGGGATTTTGCAGTGACCAGGACAAACTTGGGTCTTTATCTTTAACATGTGGGTGGGTCAGAGCTTCCAGTGGGGGTGCAGGTCTCATTAAGGACAAGGGTAAAGCATTATGATCATTAACTGTGGTTTCTCCTATTCCTCCCTCTGAAACTAAAAACAGCATGCCCCTACTAAGAAAAATATATTTAATCATTGTGGCAAAGCCCCTGCCAAGAAAGGAGGGGAGAGTGCCCTCACCACCATGCAAATAATCTATTGCACTCACCAAATCAACCCAGCTCCTTACCCCTCCCATCTTAAGAGTCAACCCGATAATAGGGCGAGACGCCACACACCTTGACAGAATTAAAATTGCATTTGGCATTAAAATCCTCACAAACCACTAAATTCAGCACCTGGGTGCGACAATGAGTTCATAAAGAATCAAGGAAATTAAATAGCTCCCCAAAAAGACAATGTTCACTGTTGCTAAAATCATTATTATAAAAATGAATCAAATAAAAACTTACATTAACACC
The DNA here is from genome assembly GCA_963921515.1 of Calotriton arnoldi. Lineage (NCBI taxonomy): Eukaryota > Metazoa > Chordata > Amphibia > Caudata > Salamandridae > Calotriton > Calotriton arnoldi. The sequence goes on from CAWUFW010000457.1 coordinate 123,723, forward strand.
CCCTTTGATATAAACGTAATATTAAGGCACTATGGGCAGTGGGAATCTCCTTCAGTTCCAATGAAGGAACAGTGAAAAGCGCTATATAGCGCTGAAGGACACGCCTCCTCCAGCCCCTCCTCCTTTCATCATGGATTTATGGGCCTCTTGAGTCCTGGCCCTCTGAGCAATATCCGTGCCCCACGCTGTGGGAATAGTGAAAGGCGCTATATCGCTCTGGGGCACGCTCCTCCTCTCACCATAGCCTTATGGGCTTTGAGTTCTGGCCCTCTTTGAGTAATCTCCGCCTTCCGCCGTAAGCATGACTCTGAACACGTCGTCAATGCTTAGAAAGCACATTTAGAAGTTTGCAGATGTCGGGCGAATGCACATACAAATACTGGTAATATGTACATACAATGGTAGATATAGCATCTTCATGTGACAACATCTTTAAAGAAAGGCATAAAGTGACTAATTTCGGGTAAACAGCTTGCATGTGCCACGTCAATATTTCAATGCATTTTAATGTCATTTTTGTTCTAAAACCCCAGCCATTCAATATTCCGTCAAATTTCATGATGCTATATATTTATTTTTAAAGAGGCTGTCACCGCTGTAAAGGCAGAGGTACATGTGCTCTGTTGAAATGAATACTCAAATGTAACAGAAGCACAGCTCGTCCCTCGTCTGATGACAGATGTGTAACCATCAGAACAGCCAGGGGAGCCAGCAATGAAGTAAACGAGGTTCCTCTGCTGGAAGGACGGCAGATCTGAGCAATGGGATTCTACAAAGATCGCGCGAGTAGGGAAAGCTTCATGGGTTTGCTTAACGCGAAAGCAAACATCCACACTGTTAAATAACCTGTGACAACAACACATAGAATATTTATTTTAGGGTTTTGGCTTTGTGGCACACGGCTTGAGGGTCTTGGTATGTTTTTTTTACTCAAATATCAGGTGCGAATTGTCCTCAAGCAACGGAAATGAATATTTCATTAAGAGCATGTAATGCATACCCGCTAAAAATAGCATTCCTTACTGTATGTGACTGAACCGCTCACCCCCGCCCCCCATAGGCTCGTACTTTGCTGCCACAGAAAAAACAGTTCTTCCTTTAAAATCTGTTAAAAAAAATAGGGGCATATTATCAAGGGCTTTATCGCCGCTTTAGCGGCACTTTTTGCCGCTAAAGCAGCGATATTTTTAACGCCCTATTAGCAAGCTGTCGCTAACAGGCGTTAGCGACAGCTTTCAGGCGTTAGCGGCCGGGTTTTACATCGCCTTGCATGTCAGCGATAATTATCGCTAATGACATGCAAGGTAGGCGTTCCCAACTAAAAGCTGTAAACAGTCGCTAACACAACTAACCCCTATTAACAAGGCAGGCGAAGCGATAAAATAAATCGCGCTAAGCGCGTTTATCGCAAGATTTTAACACCTGCTACTGAGGTTGACTTACCTGTTTAAAGTATAGGAGGTGGATTGTCAGGCTGAATCCATCCTTGCGTTAATGCGAGAATATCGCTGCTTTTCCAGCGATATTCTCACATTTTGCCGCTATCGCTGGAAATTTTATCGCTATGGAGATAAACCTTGTTAATAGGGTGTTATCTCAGCGATATTTTCCAGCGATAGGCGGCGTTAAAAAAATTCGCGCTAAGCGCGGTTAGCGATAAATATCGCTATTCCTCGATAATATGCCCCATAATTTTTAAACTCTGACCCTTTTAACTCCACAGCGGAACACTGCTTCAACCCGCTTGTTTTTTCTGTCCCATTCAAGAGGGATCACTGACAGAATATCGGAACTAAAAGGTGTGGACAGAATATGTGTCAAAAATATGGAGGACCGAAATATCGAGAAGCTAAGTGCAAATAGGTAAGTATAGATTTACAATACTTAGGGGCCGATTCCGATCTCGGCCGATAGTGCTCCGAATCGGATTCGGATTTACCGGATACGATTCGGAGCCCTGTTTCCCGACCGAATCGTACGCGGGTCCGGCCGAGCGAGTACAATGCAGGCACCCGCGAAATCTCCGACCGACTCGAACGCTTCTTCAACACGCTCCGACCGACTCGCATGGACACGACTCGCACCGCGCTATGGAGACGTATCCCGGCCGGGTAAGTACGATGCGCGCCGTGAGCAGTCCGACCGACTCGCGCCGTCCGGCTCGAAAAAGCTGTCGGAGCCGGACTTTGGGGGTCCGCGTCGGACCCCCCTGTACGAGTAGGCGCGCGAGTCGCACACAGGGGTGACCCATGGGTCCCCCCTACCTGTGCATGTACGCCGCGATGCGCATCGACGCGTACCTGCTGTAGGGGGCACCCTTGACCGCCTCGCACCCATTCAGTGAATGGGAGCCCGCGTACGCGTTGTACGACAGGCTTCCATTGACTTCAATGGGAGTCCGACCGACTCGAGTCCGATGGCATGCGTGCGCATCGTACTCGTTCGGTCGGACTGCCAGAGTCCGATTCGGTCGGAAATCTCTCCGGGTCCGGCTCGGTCGGAGAGATTTCCGGCCGGAATCGGAATCGGCCCCTATATCTACGCACCTTGAAAATATATATATTGTGAAGGTGTATATAAGTGGAGTTATATATAGTAACACTTTACTTACCTATAGAAACTGACCTTCACAATATTTTTGTCCTCTTCATACTTGACAGGCTCTTTAGTCCAAATAATTTTGGTTGCAATATCCTTGCCTAAACACCCTTCTCTCGGTAATAGCTCCTCTCCTGGTCTTCCAGGGGCCCCAAGCCTTGACATTAGCCATTGCAGGGCTGGTATGTCCTTGAGACTGCCATAGAAAAGGCCAGAACTTTGGGCACTATGTACAAACCCTTTTTGTGGTTACAATCAGCCCAATTCACAGAACTGGGGCATTTTCGATTGCAAAAATGCCTTTTCATAGATAAAAACAACAAATTTCAATTCGATAAAAAGTTACTGAATCACAATTTGGGTTTGCGACTCTATACCGATTAGGTACATGGAAAGGGCATGTTTACGGTGTTTATTCCAAATACCGAATCACAGTGGTATGTATTATTGTTTTGTGACCGAATCCCAGTCTCAAAAAGCGATTTGCAAGCAGGACAGGGTCCCCAAAGGACCCCTTTCCCTTTGTAAATGTTGAAATAAATATTTTTTAGAAGTAGGCAGTGGTCCAATGGGCCATTGCCTACTCTTAAAAAATGTTAGTTTAACTTTTCATGTTTTTTTAAAATGCATCCCAATTTCCTTTAGGAAAACTGGTTGTATTTAAAAAAAATTGCTTTATTTAAAAGAATCACATACATGGTGGTTTTCTGACCTATGCAGGCCGCCATCCCTCTGATGGCTGTGATTTCTGTGGGTTGCAATTTGCTACCTGTTTCGTTAATATTCATGAGGTAGGTCGAATTGCAACCCACTAGGAATCAGTAATTTGTGAATCAACTTATTAGTACATATAGCGTCTTCCCCAGCGTAGGTACCTTCAAATGATTACACCACACACGGAGCTTAGTATGACACGTCTTTATTCTTCTGCGTGTAACTGCAAAGTCAACATTCTAAATCAGCCTTCATTGCATTCCGCTCTAACACCTATGTCATAGCTCTATGGAGTCCATCAGGAGTCAAAAGGGTTCCGTCATGGCTAACTCGTAAGACACTACATCGAGCCCTCTGTTAAATGAAAAATTATAATTTATACAAAATATATACAAATACACAATTAAATCTCTTTAATCAATCTTTTTGGAGCTTTAATTGTTCGACCCGATCTTGCAACTGGAAACTGGGAACAGGCACCATCAATGTCCAGGATCTGCGTTGATGGTGGAGAGGCAACAGCAGTCACTCGTGCATCAGAACCAGTCTCTCCTTCAACATGTAGATCTGATGAACGAGGAGTTAAACACCAAAAGTGAGAAGAGTCTTGGGTAATCAACTTCCCAGGGTGCTGGGCAATCACCATGTGTCCCTTTGTAGACATCACTTGAAAAGGTTCTGCATCAAATGGCACATCAGATTTTCTTTTTCTCATCTGTCTTTTGTCAGCATATGCTTTCATCTTTTATTTCTGAACTAAGTCCGTCTCACAAGTTGCGGTCTCATTTTTAGGTCTCGTCTAGGCGGCGTTTGTGCTGCTCTGCGAGCCATGCTGTATTCAGGTATGGACTTGAAGCTCCGCCCATTTTCCACCCATCTTTTCAATTGGCTTCTGTTACTGTCCTTTCTAAATAGTTGATTTTGATTCATGAATAGGCTTAGTAGTCCATCCTTAGTACAATCTTCTCTCCTTATGTAACCTCCCATAAGGACTGGCCCCCTTACTGTGCTGTTACTTGGTATGTATTATTTACTGTCGGTGAGCACTAATTTCTTAAATGATATACTACTGCCTGCAACGGCAGGCAGGACAAGCTTTCCCGCAACTGCTTTTATTTATTTTTCTAACAAATGCACCTTAACAAGTGCTTTTTTTTTTAAAAGCACTGTGACGTTGCGCTTTAACTTTAAATTGCCAGCAGACTCCAAGCACCCCCGGCAGGACAAAGCCATGCACAGCCGCATCGGCACCCACAACGGCAGCTTACACTGTGACCAAGAAAATGAAAAGCCCACCTAATTCTGGTTAAACGCCCATCATTTGTGTATATATTTAGATATATACAGCGTTATTTATATCACCAATAGCTGTAACTTGACAAATTGCGAGACCTATTGCATTTCATTGCAAATGCTTTAAAAGAAAATAAAGTATGTGCACATTTAAAATACATACTGCAACGAAGCAGAGCAACCGCGTTTTTCTTTTAGTTGCTCTGCTTCGTTGGGGAATGTATTTTAAATGTGCGCATTTTGTTGCGGTATGTATTTTAAACGTGCACACACTTTATTTTCGTTTGTTGCATTCACGACGCTTCTAACCAGTCTAAGATGGCGATATACGCATTTGACTTTTCGCTTGGGTTAGTCCCAATTCTATTGACATATGATTCCACTATTTTAAACACAAGGCGATATCGCGTCGTAGGTGCTTGGGGTGAAGTCCGTGACGTCATGCGGCAGCGATATTTCTCCAGGACGGTACCGCAGGCGCTGCACAGGGCTGGCAACCGGCTTTGGGATCCTGTTTGCTTTGGGTGGGAAGTGGGTGTTAGCCGCGCACTGAGCAAAAAAATCTGATTTGGTTAGAGTGGAGTTGCTAGCTCTGCTGGGTTTTAATTTGTGGAGCTGTTGGAAAGCTATGACAATTGTAATTTCGATGTGTTGACATGCCTCTTCTTCCACATTCTGAGATTTAGACCATTGGAATATTCATACAAAAGCAACTTCAAAATGCTGGTTACATGTACCATGATTTAACTCTGGGGGACTCTCAATATCCTTGGAAGATTAAAAACCAAGCCAGCTTCAGTATACACTCAGGGGCATATCCTCAAGCCCCCATCGCCACCACAACGTCACTTTCAGTGATGTTGTTGTGGCGATAGGGGCTTAGCCCTATTCACAAGGCAGCGTTAAGCCACGTTAAGTGGCTTAACGCGGCTTAACGCTGCCTTGTGAATAGGGCCCCCTTCACACTGTTTTTAGCGTGAAGGGGGCGTGCAGTGGGTGTTGCTGTGGGCGTTCCACCGCAACACCCATTGAGTTTGATGCTACCTCCTATTCACAAGGGCAGCGTAAATAGGAGGTAGCGCCAAACTTAAGACTCAGAAAAATCTGGTCTTAAGGTGGCCAAACGAGGAGAAATGCTTTATTTCTCCTCGTTTCTGCTTTTTCCATGTGTGCTGCCTTGTGCAGCACACATGGAAGGTGTCCCTTCCTGTACATAAACAAACCTTTTTTTAAAATGCCGTTTTGTAACTTACATGTGTGCTGCATGAAGCAGCACACGTGTAAGTTACAAACTGGCATTTAAGGTTTGTTTATGTGCAGGAAGGGACACCTTCCTGTACATAAACAAACCTCCCTGCTTGCAGACACCCTTGCACTCTGGTGCAAGGGTGCCTGCGTTGGCGCTAAATTGTGAAACTTAGCGCCATCGCAGGGAGAAACGCGAGGCTGCACCACATCCTTGAGAATAGGGTGCAGCCTCGCGTTTCCGAAGTGGCGGAGAGAGGCGTTAAGCCAAGAAGGCTAACGCCTCTCTCCGCCACTGCCTTGAGAATATGGCCCTCAGTCTGTAAAGTGGCGCGCCAACCCGCCGGGCTCATTTACGAGCATAAACCTATGGTATCGGGGCAGGTGAAACCTCCTAATGAAAATACCAAAAACTGTTGGAAATCGCCACATGATCCTCAGTATTGCCACAAAGACTACCTCTTTACTCAGCGATAAATAAAAGTGCACTCCAGGAAAAAAAGGCAAAATCTAACGAGAGAACATTATAGATTTTGTCCATATAACTTCCTTCTAAAAAATCAAGCAGGTTAAAATCTTTTTGAACTCTTTCTGCCTTGCTCAGATGGGATGTGAGCATGTCTGTCCTTATTTTTGACATCTAAGTAGAGGGCAGAGCTTTGTCCTGGATCGAACCTGGCTCAAATAAAAAACAACCACTCTACCATTTCAAGGCACCCCATCACTCAAAGAATCTTAGTGCCTTTCCATGCAGGTCTGCTTGTTTTGTGTGCAGTTGTTTGGCAAGTGGAGGGTGGTTTGTCTGATATTTCTTAAATTATGTTGTCCCAAGTATATCACTGGGACGTGCACATGAGAACAACATTATCCCAGAGTCTCTTATTCATCAGATCTGTTCAAGGCCCTTATGAGTCGTGCAGAGCAAAACTAGCGTATGGAATTCCCCTTCACCTGAGTGGGTCAATGTTCCAGGACCAGTTTTTCTAGGTATTGGAAATATTGGAAAACCAGACACAATTCTTTTTTTAATATAAATTTTTTTGGTGGACGGTGATTCAGCCAGACACATTGCATGATGCCTTTGCTGTAGCAACAGGCAAACCTCTTTGCCCATGTTTAGGCCTTGCCTACTAGACAGTGAGAGCTGTCTGGTTGCATAAAACCTATTGCTGGCTATACTAAAAACGTGCAGTGGGCTTAGAGCCAACCCACTGCTTTCAGTGGTTGGCTTTGTCACTATTTTTTCCTCATTTCTTATTCAGTGGATTTCAATCTTGTTTGTTACTCCCCTATAGCTAATGATCCTTCTTTTGTGTGGCCAACTTGTTTCCGCCCACTACTCACTTTTAGGGAATTACCTTTTTCATTTAGCACTCCATAAGAGTGCATGTGTTTTCCAGCTATCTTTTTTGTGCTTCTTCCCATGCCAAAGCCCTCCTTATCTATGCTTCATGTTGCTTCCTCTCCTATAATGCCTTCTCCCCAGCCCCAGCATTATTTTTATTTTAATCACCCCAAGCAATCGCAGTTGCTTATTTCTCCTTCCTCCCACTCTCCATTGCTTTCGTGCTCCCACTCCTCCATTGCGAACTGAAGCACTTGCAGACCTATCAAGATTTTTTGTAATTATTATTATTATTTTTAAGCGACTAAGAACTGCCATGTGCTGCTGGGCCTTTCTGCAATGCAGAAGCTCTTCTGGGGGAAATATTTTCAAGTTATATTCACTAATCAATATGGTATCTGCCATCTTCTGTCGGAAATGCTCCGCTCCCGTGGCAAGTTGCAGCAGTAGCGGAGCAGCTCGGGTATAAAACAACCCGACAACACGGAAGGAGCGCTTCGCATTCTAGTTCCGCGAGCTTCTCCTTCACGTCCGGGTGAACCTACCTCTTCTGGGTTATCGTGGCTTCCTTCCAGGCCTTCCTCGCTTCTTACGCTTCGTGAATCCAGGCGGCGGTCATCGGTTTCGGTGTCCTTCGCTCCCCCTGGAACTCCCCTGGAATCGCGGGACGCCCTTCCCAGGGGCTGCTTGCGGTGCTCGCCTCCGGTCACTCCTGCTTCTATTCATCCTGTGGAAAGAAAAGAAAATCAAAGTCGCTAAAGGATCAAAGCCTCTATTGATGGTGTTAACGTGCTTGCGCTGCAGCATATATCTGAATGCTTTAAATCTAAGGCAAAAAACAAACTTATCTGACTGAAGTCCCCCTGGCCTTCTCTGGAGGGCATCTGTATTCTTTTTGTTGCACTTTGAAAGGCTGTGCTTGAGTTTTGCAGTCTGTGAATAGTTTCCTACAGTTGAGGAAACATAATATTAGCCTGCATTATTTTGCATCTTTTATGTTATGGACTTCTGAAAATACATGTATTATTCTCATCAATTGATTATATGTATCAAGAGATGTATTTTATGGCTATATTTTTTCTTTTCCTTTTTCTACATTAAGGGTAAGAAAGTTACCATGCACTCTTAATTGCATAAGGGATATGTGTACACTGGCTTATCTCTGTCTTTGTATTTCGTCATTTTACTACAGACCTATTTTGACTCCTGAGGGAATTCTTTTGGATTATAGTGGAAGAGAGGAGTAAATCAGGTAGGAAAGATAGTTACTTACCTCGTTGTTACATACAACCTGCTACACTCTTCCCCTTACAAAGTCTTACTTTTGGTCTCTATTTCAGGGTCCCACACATCTCCCATTGACGACTTCCTGTTGCCCTGGTCACACAGAGGGACCTTCTGCATTTCTCATTCCCTTGTTTCCCCTCTTCCCCTTGTACACTGGTCTTGCTTTGACTACGTTGGGCATACTTAGTGATAAAGGGAAGGGGGGACCTGCTCTTCAGCTTCTTGCATCTCGTTCCTGTGGAAACTTCAGGTGAGCCTTGATAAAACGCGAAGCCCACATTACTTTTCTGCCTGAGCGAGATGGAAGAGCATCAAATTACTCCTGCTGACTTGGCTCGCATGATAGGGAACCCACAAAAATAAACACTAGCACTCACCCTGAGAGTAGATCATTTACAAAGGGGTTCCAGAGAGGAATCAGCAACAGGATCTGCTTTAGGGTAAGGGTGGGCAGAGCATGCGTAGTGCCTCTATGCGAAGTTCCACGTAGTTGGAAAACAACTCCCTGGCACTTCGCTCCGACTAGCACCCTCCCAAATTAATCATAATGTTTAAAAAAAGGCTCTTAAGTGCCGTGGCTGCCTCCTCCTCACCATGGCCGCTCTCCTTCCTTGTCCTCGCTGTCCTTCTTCTTAGATAACCCCTATGTTGTACGTCTTGCGCATGCGCAGAAGCCTCTTCAGCAGCTGCACTGCTTCAGGGGGGACTCCAATCCCCGTAATTCAAAGCACCAGGAGGCGCCGACACCACTTTTCGGGCGCCTGGAGGAGCTTAAAGGCACTTCACGGCTCCGGCAGCGCGGGAGCCTCTTCAGCCACTGCACTGCTTCAGGGGGGACTCCAATCCCCATAATTCAAAGTGCCAGAAGGAGCGACACCGCTTTTCCTGTGCCCGGAGGCGCTTAAAGGCACTTCACGGCTCCCGCAGCGAAGGACGCGCACGTGCGGGCCTGTCTGCGCCCGTCAACGCCAGGAAGAGGCAGGGCTGGGCCACCCCTCTTTCATCCATCAACAGCTAGTGACTAAGTGACTGAGGTGAGTGTCCTTTCACATCGAAACGGACTGTACGTTTTAATCATGGAGAAACGCACAGGGACACTGACACTGCGCCCTGCTACCACTAGCATCAATGGTATGTTAGAAATGGTTGTTAACATCGTTTCTAGTGAAATTGAACTTACTGAACAACGCTTATCCCTGGGAAGTGAGGAATTACTGAACGGTTCAACAGCAGGAGGGTCCCCAGCAGATTCAGTTTCCCGACCCGCAGTCAGTCAAATGCCTAAATTTACATCTAGCACCACAACGTCTCCGGGAATCAGTGCTAACAAAATAGCTTTCTCTAGTGGGAGTTCTAAGGGTGCTGACATGACCGAGCCGCAGTTAATCACAGACACACTAGCGCCTGTTGCAGTCCCAGTGGCCAAGCGTAAAAGGAAGCCTGGGAAGCCCACCAGTTCTAAAAGAAACAACCTATTCGTTCAAGTTCATTACATACTGTCCTGAGCTCGTGGTTACAGTCTCCATCGACCGTCCGTATCCCTGAGGTGGCACCAATTAGTTCTATTAGTACACAGACTGAGGTTGCATCCTTTATATCAGCACATAGTGTCTCCGGGGATGTACTTTTTGACACCGTTGTTGATACTGTCCTTGCATGAATCAAAGAGTTGATAGATAAGAACTTTACCTCCCTCTGGGAACGTTTAGATCATCTGGACACTATGATGAACAAAATGAGTGGACAACAAGAGACTAATCAGACTGTCGCTACCGTAGGGGATGGCTTGTCTTCATTAATTGATGGTGGGTTGAGCTCTGATCCATTCATCCCAAATCCAACTCTGTCTAATGGCCCTTTACTTGATAACTCATGTGTAACATGTAGCAAAGTTAAGGAGCTCCTCTTACCCAAGCCTAATGTGGAGCATGAAAATCCTCCCTCTTTCAACAGTGTACGAAACATACCCAGGATTGCCCAAAACTTGCCCTCCACAAGCCAGCCCGAACTAGTGATTAGCCTACCAGGCGTGAACCCAACGTTGAGCAGTTTGAGCAGTAGCATACCTAATCCCAAGAGAAAGGACCCTTTGAGTCTAACATGGAGGTATTTAGGACTGCCGCCAGCAGCATGTCCCTATGTTTTAGTGCTGGCAGGGGTACCAACACTTAAGAAAGAATAGGGGGAGACCTGGAATCAATTACGCAATAAATGTGTGGACTGGCTATCCAAACATAGGAGGTTTAAGGCGGTCAGATATGAATAACATCATCATGGTACGAAGAGGAGGGTGGGTGGGGGTGTCACCAAAGAACATTGTGATCAATTTCCGTAGACCGTCTATGGTCAGATCATTATTGAGGGCACAGGAAGTCTTCAATACCAACTCCACGCATATTTACCTCTATTGATGGTGTTAAGGCGCTTGCGCTGCAGCATATATCTGAATGCTTTAAATCTAAGGCAAAAAACAAACTTATCTGATTGAAGTCCCCCTGGCCTTCTCTGGAGGGCATCTGTATTCTTTTTGTTGCACTTTGAGAAGGCTGTGCTTGAGTTTTGCAGTCTGTGAATAGTTTCCTGCAGTTGAGGAAACATAATATTAGCCTGCATTTTTTTGCATCTTTTATGTTATGCACTTCTGAAAATACATGTATCATTCTCATCAATTGATTATATGTATCAAGAGATTTATTATTTGGCTATATTTTTTCTTTTCCTTTTTCTACATTATGGGTAAGAAAGTTGCCATGCACTCTTAATTGCATAAGGGATATGTGTACACTGGCTTATCTCTGTCTTTGTATTTCGTCATTTTACTACAGACCTATTTTGACTCCTGAGGGAATTCGTTTGGATTATAGTGGAAGAGAGGAGTAAATCAGGTAGGAAAGATAGTTACTTACCTCGTTGTTACATACAACCTGCTACACTCTTCCCCTTACAAAGTCTTACTCTTGTTCTCTATTTCAGGGTCCCACACATCTCCCATTGATGACTTCCTGCTGCCCTGGTCACACAGAGGGACCTTCTTCATTTCTCATTCCCTTGTTTCCCATCTTCCCCTTGTACACTGGTCTTGCTTTGACTACGTTGGGCATACTTAGTGATAAAGGGAAGGGGGGACCTGCTCTTCAGCTTCTTGCATCTCGTTCCTGTGGAAACTTCAGGGGAGCCTTGATAGAACGCGAAGCCCACGTTAATTTTCTGCCTGAGCGAGATGGAAGAGCATCAAATTACTCCTGCTGACTTGGCTCACATGATAGGGAACCCACAAAAATAAACACTAGCACTCACGCTGAGAGTAGATCATTTACATAGGGGTTCCAGAGAGGAATCAGCAACAGGATCTGCTTTAGGGTAAGGGTGGGCAGAGCAGGCGTAGTGCCTCTATGCAAAGTTCCACAGAGTTGGAAAACAACTCCCTGGCACTTTGCTCCGCTACGCACCCTCCCAAATTAATCATAATGTTTAAAAAAAGGCACTTAAGTGCCGTGGCTGCCTCCTCCTCACCATGGCCGCTCTCCTTCCTTGTCCTCGCTGTCCTTCTTCTTAGATAAACCCTATGTTGTACGTCTTGCGCGTGCGCATGCGCAGAAGCCTCTTCAGCAGCTGCACTGCTTCAGGGGGGACTCCATTCCGTGACCATGGTGCAAGGGTGCCTGCATCAGCGCATGGCAGCTAATTGTGCACCAGTGCAGGGGAAAGCACAAGGATGCAACATATTGTTGTAAATATGTTGCATCCCTGTGCTTTGAAAGTGACTCAGTGTGGCGAAGCCAAATGGCTTTCAGCACGCACTGAGTCACTTTGATTGTAAATCTGGCCCAAAATTTCTTTAATCTGATGGTATGTGATTTCTTCATCATTTTGTGTCATCTTCCTTATGACTTCTTTTGCACCTTCACCAGCAAGAATTTTGAGGTATTTGATAATCTTTTTGTAATAAGTCTCTTCAAGTGCATTAATGAAATCTTCAAATGTCTATAACCAAACAATCCTTCTAGCGACAATAATTTGCATTTTAGAGGTATTGAATGGCGGTGGTGGTCTCAGGAATGCAGTCGCATTGTAGACCAGTGCAGAGCTTAATGACACAGTTGGTGGATCACTGTGACTTGGTTTATGCGTCTCTTTTGTAAGACCTCAGATGTGCTCACCTTTGGATATTTTTTTATGATAGCTGGAAACGTGAACTTCTTCACTGCCATCTCGTAGCAAGGATTCATTGGGTTCACTGGAGCAAACCCCTTGGTCCACTTACAATGGTCCAGGGCTAGGATGATACCACTTAGCAGCACAGACTCGCAAGCAGATGAGCCAAAGGGTTTGAACAGGTGGGTTCTAAGTATTTTGTGTCCCTGTGACTTAGACAACAGGAGGCAAGCCAGCAGGCCTTTGGAGTCACTCTGGGTTCAAGGGATGCAGGTCTAGTCTTTCTCACCCAGGCAGAGACAGAGCAGTTGGCAGCAGGGCAACACAGCAGGACAAGAGTTCAGCAAGCAGCAGTTCCAGCAGAGTGTCAGTCCTTGAGCAGCACTGCATATCCTCTTCTTCCTGACAGAGTGGTCACAGGTCCAGAAGTGTACTGATTTGGTAGTGCCTGCGGTCCAATACTTATACTCAGCGATGCCTTTGAAGTGGGGTAGACTTCAAAGAAAGCTTTTAGGTGCACAGAGTCTCTCCTTTTCTGCCCTGGCTCCAGACACACTACAGGGAGAAATCAATCTTTTGTATGGGGACAGGACACAGCCCTCTCAGGTGTAAATGTCAGCTCCTCCCTTTCACCCTGGTCAGGATGGCCCATCTACATGCAGATGATCAGTCAGGCACACCTACCCTTTATTTGTGTGTGACTGTCTAGAGGGAATGCAGGAAGCTAGCTGTCACCCACCCCAGATGTATATTCCAGTGATAGGCAGAAGGCTCCTAATGGCTAAAGTAAGTAAATGCCAGCTTTCTAAAAGTGGCATTTGCTCAGCTGGAATTTAAAACCCAACTTCATCATAAGTTGTGATTTTAAATTGTAAGTTCCATGACACTAAACTTGAAAAGTCTATCTCTTCACAATTGAGAGTTACATTTAAAAGTTGTAATAAGGTAATCCCAGTGTTATCCTATGGGAGCGATAGACCTTGCAGCAGTGAAAAACGAAATTGGGAGTTTTCCACTACCAAGGCATGTAAAGTTTAAAAGTACATGTCCTGCCTTTTAATTGCAGTGCATTCTGCCCTGTGGGATATACAGGTCCTACCTTAGGGGTGACTTATATTTCTAAAAAGACATGGTTTAGGCCTGGAAAGACAGTTTACTTGCAAGGTCGACATGGCAGTGTGCAACTGCACACACAAGCTTTGCAGTGGCAGGCCTGAGACATGGTTAAGGGGCTACTTATGTAGGTGGCACTATCAGTGCTTCAGGGCCACTAGTAGCATTTAATTTACAGCCCCTGGGCACATGTTGTGCACTTTACTAGGGACATATAAGTAAACTAAATATGCCAATTGGGGATGAACCAATATTACACACACACTCTCACCTCAGGCTGGGCTGAGGATGGGAACTAGAGGCACGGGGCCAAAGGGCAAGCCAGCCTCCAATCTCATATGTAAACACAATAAGGCTGCCCCTCACATGGGTTCCAACAGTTTCCTACAGAATTATACTGAGATGCAACAACTATGAGGGCATCTCATAAAAAGTTTCGGACTGGCCTCACACACCGCCCGGTGTCATGCTTCATCATAGGCTGTCCTCGCCCTCTAAAAACTACGTTTGATAAAGGGCGGGCATACACCTGGAGACAGGGATGCACTTCTACAACTAAGTGATGACCATGTGAAAGTGAAAGGTGATTTAAAAACCATCACACCTGTCACTCAACTATGTTTAATTCAGGGAACAGATGTCTGGCATTAAAATAGGTGTACGGTGATCCGGGACATTATCTTCCCTTCACCGTATTAAGTGCGGTCAACATGTTTCTGCATTAATGTCCCCGTAGGGTACGTCGCATTCGTCAGGACCAAAGGGTTTAGCCTTTTCGCATCTAAAGCGAAAAGGTGCTGCTAATCAGGGGACAGGAATAAAAATTAATTAAACCACCCGTATGGTGTAGTACCACTGTGAAAGATTCCTAAACTACTATCCTCTATACTCCATGGGAGGGCGAGGGTGGGAGAGCCTACTTGTGACTTTTGTCTGACTTCAGCGCTCCCATCGGTTCTCTCTACAGGCGTCCACTCGGTCTCCCCCGTGAACCAATATTACCATGTTTAGGGTAGAGAGCACAAAGTCCTAAAGCCAGCCAAAACTAGGTCAGAAAATGGAGGGAGGCAGGCAAATGTTGGGGGAAGACTACCCTTAGGCTGTCATATCTAACAATGAATGAATGAATCAATCAATCAATTGACCATTATTTGCATACCAATGGCACACATAAAAGCAAAAATAATAATAGTTAAAAAATACATACAGCAATTCATTAAAATACATTTATTTCCTTGAATGAACAACTAGCTATAGTGATGATCTAACTTTGATAACAACCCTCCATCACATAAGAGCAGATTTAAAAACACAATTTAGTAAAATACTTAAAACAATACATTAAAAATAATTCCATAAAATGTGTTAATACATTATAACATACTTTTCTGTAAGTAGATGGCTAAGTTCAAAAATAATCCAACTCGATCGCAAACCTCCTCATTGCTTAGTAATTGCAGACATCATAGGAACACTGGGCATTCATCAAAACGATTTTGCAGAAAAAAGGTAAAAGGAATAAAAAGGTTAAATATAACAAATAAAATTTCGAAATAAAAACAAAGTGAAGCAGGGTGTGCACCGAGGCGTGGTCACTAGGGCAAAGGCCCTTACAGTATTGTCTGAATAACCCACCGGAGACCGCAGAAGATGGTGAACCATACCTGTCCTAAAACGGAAGAGCAGTGACCCTTCCCATTTCCCCCGTTCCAGGTCAGAAACGGCTCAATTCCCACATTCTCCTTCAGAGGACAATAATTGGAGACTATATCCTTACATCATTCTCACCCCTTCCTTGAAAGGAGTCTTTTTTCCAGAAAAGGAATTTTACCACAATTTTATCTGCAAAGCAACTCAAGGCAGCAAGTCAAACAGCTCGGGAGACCTAGATCTATTAGAGCTGCACTGACACAGGCCAACCAGGGTATTGTGCTGCCCCTATACTTCTGGAGGCAGTCACTAATGACCTGTCTATTCAGGCCAGCTGCAGGTTTCGCCCAAAGTGATAAACATAGTAAAATGGCGGTCAATTTGATGCGGTCCTCCAGATAGGGCAAACCCAGTTCACTATAGCAGATGACGTTAAAGCTAGTGGGGGGTTGGCTCAGAAGTTTTCTGCATATGAAGTTTTCCTCCTGTAGAGGATAATAGGGGGAGCAGCACCAGACTCCTGCACCGTAACAAGTGATAGGAATGCACTGAAACGTATAAATGGTGATAAGGGGGAAAAGGCCTCATGACCTACTGGCCATGGAAGATTTAGAAGGGCCCCTGCTGTCCTAGATAGCTTCAAAGTACTGTCAGAATCATGAGCACTCCATGCACTCAAGCGATCAACTAAAGGACAGTATGCACACTAGCTAGCTGCTTCCCATTGCATACTACAGAGGGTACATTATGCATCTTTGGACCATACTCCATAATGTGAGTTTACTAAAATATGTAGTCAGACACAAGTTGGTCATGAAGTTAATGAAAGGGTCCACCATCCTCCGATGTGCAATAGGGGTACGAGCCATTTGCACTGCATCAGCTGTGTAAAGTAATGCGGGCATTGGCATTCTACCTATTTTTTACCCATCTTTAAAGCATCCCCGAGGAAAGAGGTCAAGTTATTAATGTATAAAATAAACAGCAAGGGTCATCATTCCGCCTTGCCAGACCCCACGTTTGAGACCGGAATGCCTCAGAGAGTTCTCCACCTAGGCCTGACCACACCCTTGGCCCCAGATACTCATGCCGGGAATTCAGAAAATGAACCAAGACAACATCCAGCCCCATATTCAACAGCAGCCTCCATAGCTTGCTATGGTTCTCACTATCGAATGCTGTTGATGGGTCTACAAAGGCTAGGTACAGTGGACAACGACCAGCAACAGATTACTTCCCTACAATAAGATGGAGATTGAGGCAATGCTTCACAATAGCTAGCCACTTTATAAAACCATATTGACTGGGGTGCAGTATATTATTCTCCCCTGCCCAATCCCATATCCTGTTATAGATTACCCTGCCTAAAATCTTTACTGAAGTGTTGATTGGGAGATGGGATGGTAACACTTAGGGTCTGATCTATTGCCTTTCTTAAAAATGAGCACTATCGTTGAGAAAGGCCAGGAACATGGACAGTTGTCGGGCAACAGATTATTGAGTACATTAGCTAAAAGTCGCAGCCAGAGTTCTATGTTACATTTGACCAGATCTATAGATACCCTGTCCGGTCCTGAGGATTTGGAGCTGGGGCTTTTGGCGAAGGCGTCTTCCACCTCTTCAATGGAGAATTATAATTTTGGTGGTGAGTTTGGAAAATGTACAGAAATGTCATCAGCCATTAAAATGTGCTC
Source organism: Calotriton arnoldi (assembly GCA_963921515.1). Lineage (NCBI taxonomy): Eukaryota > Metazoa > Chordata > Amphibia > Caudata > Salamandridae > Calotriton > Calotriton arnoldi. The sequence goes on from CAWUFW010000457.1 coordinate 140,817, forward strand.
AAATGCACCATATATGGTGAAAAAATGCTTGACCCAATTAGTGGCATTAATATTACTACAGATCTTAGGGTCGGGGGCCCCCTAGCCTTACATTGGTTAAGTGTACTCCAAAACCCTTTATAGGTAGCAGCAACTGTAAGACAATCCCAGTCCTTATCTTTATGTTCGCCTGTTCTTTTAATTTGTTTTTTATATTAGGTCCTAGCATGAGTTACCTCAGTTTGGATCCTAGGCTTAGCTTGAAGTAATTTCCTTAAATGTCTATTAGTAGAAAAATACTGTGAATCAAACCACCTTGGACCCTCCCGATTCTTAGACACAGGCTTAAGGAGAAATAACCTAATACAGCCACATAGCTCCTCGAAGTAAGTCTTTATATTGGAGCCTTTGACCATTTTGTCAAAGATTTAAGAAATACATTCCTATTTTATCTAAGCAGCTTGGCTAAACTCTCACTGGGATTTTGCAGTGACCAGGACAAACTTGGGACTTTATCTTTAACATGTGGGTGGGTCAGAGCTTCCAGTGGGGGTGCAGGTCTCATTAAGGACAAGGGTAAAGCATTATGATCATTAACTGTGGTTTCTCCTATTCCTCCCTCTGAAACTAAAAACAGCATGCCCCTACTAAGAAAAATATATTTAAGCATTGTGGCAAAGCCCCTGCCAAGAAAGGAGGGGAGAGTGCCCTCACCACCATGCAAATGATCTATTGCACTCACCAAATCAACCCAGCTCCTTACCCCTCCCATCTTAAGAGTCAACCCAATAATAGTGCGAGACGCCACACACCTTGACAGAATTAAAATTGCATTTGGCATTAAAATCCTCACAAACCACTAAATTCAGCACCTGGGTGCGACAATAAGTTCATAAAGAATCAAGGAAATTAAACAGCTCCCCAAAAAGACAATGTTCACTGTTGCTAAAATCATTATTATAAAAATGAATCAAATAAAAACTTACATTAACACCCCCTTTGATATAAACGTAATATTAAGGCACTATGGGCAGTGGGAATCTCCTTCAGTTCCAATGTCAGGTGCTGTGGGAACAGTGAAAAGCGCTATATAGCGCTGAAGGACACGCCTCCTCCAGCCCCTCCTCCTTTCATCATGGATTTATGGGCCTCTTGAGTCCTGGCCCTCTGAGCAATATCCGTGCCCCACGCTGTGGGAACAGTGAAAGGCGCTATATCGCTCTGGGGCACGCTCCTCCTCTCACCATAGCCTTATGGGCTTTGAGTTCTGGCCCTCTTTGAGTAATCTCCGCCTTCCGCCGTAAGCATGACTCTGAACACGTCTTCAATGCTTAGAAAGGAAAGGGGGGGCCGCTCGGCCCCCCCGCACGTATGGCGGGGCGCCGGCCCCCCTCCTCCCCCCTGCACTCTCGGTGGTGGGGCGTGCCGCTCCGCCGCGTCTTGATGACGCGGCGGGCGCGCCCCACCGCCGATTGGTGCTGGCTCCTGCTTTGACCCGGAAGCAATTTAATTGCTTCCGGGGCAAAGGAGTGGAGCCAGAGGGGCGGACCAGTTGGAACTGGTCTGCTCCAGAGGGGTTAAAAGGCCGGGGAGCGCGGGAGGCGCCCTCTTGTTCCCGCGCTCCCCAGGCTTGCACCCGCGCCTCGCAAAGGCGCCGAATAATCTTTTTTTTTTTCCCCCTCTACAGTGGAGCCAGAGACAGCGAGGGGGGTCGCATTTTGATCGGAGCTGGCAGAAATAGCGCAATTGACTGGAGATTGCAGGGAGAGGAAAGTCCGTCGGCGAGGCGAGCATCGAGGAGCGGATCGTGCTCCCTGCTGACCGGCCGGCACTGAGTCGGATTATAACTGGAAAGACACAGCCGGTAACAGGGGGCGAAGCAGGGAAGGCAGGGGCAGCACATGGATGGGAGACCACAGAGGCTGATAGGAATTTTTTAATGGATAATTGCAGGTAGCAATATTGTGCTAATTAGTAGCTGGATTGTGGGGATTTTTTGAGGAGGAGGCAAGGGTTCCAGGGCCATAACTTCGGTGTTGCGAATTTAAAAAAAAAAATAAATAATAATAATAATAATAATAATTTGTTGGTGGTGTTTGGCAGGGGATGTGAGGGGTGGTGGCACTGTTTTGGGGAGTACAAGGTATTTAACGGAGGTGTGGTGGTCCCGGTTGCACACAAAAGAAGGGCCTTGTTTGAAAGTGATGGCAGTGCTATACCCTAACTAATTTTTTACCGTAGGACCTCGGTAGTGCGACTGAACCAAAGGAGCGGCGCGCGGGGGACAACGCGATTCGGGGACACAGGCAGGCCTGCATTTCACTGCTTCTGTTGGGCCGCCGGGCTAGAGTGCGCTCGCCCAACACCCAGGTTAGCTGGTGTGTGGCGGTTACAGTTGCGTGGTGCTTACGGCCAGTCTGTGTGCCTCCAACTCGAGCAGGTAAACACCAGATAGGTGCTAGTGGGCACTGAGACACAGCAGGGCTTTCAGTGTAGGGGGTAAGTGCAGGTGGTATACCTGTCGCGGGGATGGCTAGTGGTCGTGGGGCTAGGCGCTCCCGCATGGAGCATATGCTGGAGGGCATGATGCGCAAGATGACAGCTATGGACAGGAGATGGGGGAGGGTTGACCAGATAGGCAAGAGCATGGCAGAGCTCAGGCAAAGGTTCGACGAACAGGTTGGGCCATCCGGGAGACCCAAGCGAATCATTGTGCCCCCGCAGCCAAGGGGGATTTGGATGCGTTGCCCAAGCGGGTCAGGGCCAAGAAGGGTAGCGGTCGGGTCCCCAAGCCACACGAGGAGGGGGCCTTCTGGGGTGGTCCCTGAGAAAGTGCTCGGACCGCCGGTAACTCCTGTGCCCGCTCCCATAATCCCGACAGATCTACCGGTGACACCGGCTCCGGCCTCTCCGGCGCCAGTACCAAACATAGTGCCTCAGGTGGTCCCCGCGGTAGTCCCGGTGGTACCCGCGCCGATTCCGGTACCCGGCTCGGGATCCCCCATGCCAGTTACAGCACCCCCAGTGGTTAGTCGGGTACCGCCAGAGCTGGCAGCGCAGATAGCGGCGGTACTACCTTGGCTAGGGATAGGTGGAATGTTACCTCCTTCAGTGGGTGCCAGGGAGGTGGGAGAGGACCCCTCAGCGGAGGCGCAGAAAATGGTGGCAAAGATCTTGATTGCACAGGGTGGAGGGGGGCCAAGTGCGCCTGTTACTCCACAAGCAACAGGTTCGGGCAGCGACGCTGGAAGGGACAAGATTGGTGAACCAACGCGACCCACAGAAAGTGGTAAGGAGGTGGCATTACCGGTGCTGGGGGAAGGGACAATACCCTCCAGGAGGGAAAATCTGGCTCAACATGTGACACAAGAAGTGAAGGATTTGATCTGGGCGGGAAAATATGTCAATATGTTTTCCTTACTAGTCGATAACAGGGAAATGGAGTATGCTAGGAAACAGAAAGACTGGATGTTGCCTAGTGAATGGCGGGTTGAAATGGCGAGATTCAGGGTGGAGGAGACATTGATCAACTGGATTAGAGCCTTTTCTGTGTTTATGGCAATTACAGCCGAGCGCTTCCCGAATTTGCAGGCCGAAATGGCTTGTTACCAGAGTAGGATCACAACTTTCAGCGAGAGATATGGAGGGGACGGGTGGAAGGAGTACGACACTACTTTCAGGAAGGCTAAGGAGTTTGATCACGCATTATCATGGGATAGAGTGGATTCAATTTCATGGTATGGCCAGTTTACGGCGGGGGTGCGGGGCCAAGCTGGAGCAAAAGCCACCACTCCAATCACCAGCAGCCCTTTCGGTCACTCCCAGGGGGTGGCACAGCCACTAAGACGGGGAGCAATGGTGGGCGAAAAGGGGTGTGCTGGGATTTTAACAAGCGTACATGCACCAGGACACAGGGCACTTGCAAGTTCAGGCACGCATGTTCCATATGTAACCATCCTTCCCACCCAGAAACAGTCTGCCGCAATAAAGGTAATGCCTCGGGAACCAGGGGAAGGAAAAAGCAGGAGTAGGGGAGGAGGCCGTTTGGTAGCTCATTCCCCCATTGACATTCTGGCTATGACTCCTTGGCTGAACAGGTACCCGACCATGCCTCGGCGGCGATGTTACAGGAAGGTTTTTGTCAGGGCTTTAGGATCCCAGCGGTGGGATATACCGGAACGCCGGAATGTAGGAATCAACTTTCAGTTAAGCACAACCCAGATGTGGTGGCGTCAAAAATAGCTAAAGAGCTGCGCCTGGGCAGGATAGCGGGGCCGTTTAATGACATCCCTGTACCGAATTTTGTTTGCTCGCCCTCGGCGTGGTCCCCAAAAAGGAGGAGGGCGAGTACAGGCTCATTCATAACCTATCGGCACCCAGGGGCGCATCATTAAACGACGCCATAAATTAAGACATTTGTAGTGTTAAGTATGCGTCTTTTGACCAAGCGGTGGAGATGTTGAGGGCTCTCGGACCGGGAGCCTTGATGGCCAAGTCGGACATAGAATCGGCTTTTCGGCTACTGCCAGTGCATCCCCTAGATCAGCATCTGCTAGGTTTCTCTTTTCAGAACAAATTCTATATGGATATGTGCATGCCCATGGGTTGTTCGGTTTCATGCGCCTACTTTGAGAAATTTAGTTCATTTTTGGAATGGGCTTTTAGGCAAACGTCAGGGCATTGCCATGTCATGCATTACCTGGATGATTTCCTCTTTCTGGGGTCGGCGGGTTCACCTGAGTGTGGGTGGGCATTGCAGGAATTTTGCGTGCTCATGCGGGCTTTTGGGGTCCCGCTGGCACCCGGAAAGATGGTGGGCCCGGCAACCACATTGGAATTCTTGGGCATAGAATTGGACTCGGTGGAGGGCTGTTTCAGGTTGCCTAAAGACAAAATCACGAAATTTAGGGCAGCTCTCCAGCAAGGTTTGGTCAAAGATAGAGTGACGCTCCAGCAGCTACAACAGATTGTGGGACAGCTGAATTTCGCATTAAGAGTCATACCCATGGCACGCCCCTTCTCCCGCTCAATCTCGCAGGCCATGACGGGCCTGCGGGAGAAACTACCATCACACTAGATTACTGGCTGAGGTCCGCCAGGACATGCGCATTTGGATCGCATTTCTGGAGGGCTTCAACGGCAGAGTGGTGTGGTGCGGTCCCCTACTACGTCTGCAGAATTAGGTCTATGGACGGATGCTGCAGGCAGTGTGGGTTTTGGTGCCATACTGGGAAACAAGTGGGTGGCTCAACGGTGGCCGGTTTGGTGGGAGGCGAGCGGCCTGACAGCTAATATCGGTTTCTTGGAGCTATTTCCAATATGGGTGGCATTAACGGTTTGGCCTGATCAGTTGTGTAATCGATCTGTAATCTTCTGGTCAGATAACATGACGGTAGTCGAATGTATCAACCAGCAGGCGGCTCGATGTAAGTTTATACTCCGCCTACTTAAGGAGATTGTGTTGGTTTGCATGAAACTCAATGTACAGTTTAGGGCCAAACATGTCCCAGGGGTGTTGAATAATGCAGCCGATGCACTCTCTCGCTTCAAGATGCAGGTATTCAGGGAACACCTACCATCCGCAGAGGCGAAGCCTGCACACTTCCCAGCAACACTCTGGCAAATTGGTGCCCCCAGCTACAGAACCTCGTGGCAGCTAGCCTAGCGCCCAGGACCAGGACAGCTTACGAAGGGGCGTTTTGTCTTATTGCTCCTTTTTGGGACGGGACTGGGCAGAGAAATGGGAGCATGAGGAGAGTTTCGCTATGTACCTAGATGCATTACATAAGGAGGGGCGCTCAGCGGCGACAGCTAGCAGACACAGGGCGGCCGTGTCTTTCATGGCACAACTCAGGGGGCCAGAGATCCCACGAATAGTTTCGTCGTGCGGAAGGCACTAAAGGGGTGGCGGCGCCTGCAAGCAACCACAGCAGATTCCAGGCAACCGATAGGTTTAGACCGGCTGGCATCATTATTGAACGCCTTGTCGGACACCTGCAGTTCGGATGGGGAAGTACTCTTGTTCAGAGCCGCCTTTACTTTGGCCTTCTATGGGGCTTTCCGGGTGGGAGAACTGGTGGCTAGCAGCAAGCAGGACATGCTGGGGGGTATTCGACTGGAACATACGAAAATATTGGGTGAGGTGCTGTTGATTACCATACGTAAATCAAAAACTGACCAGGAGGCCCGGGGAGACGGGCTGGTACTCCATCGGGCACGGGGTAATCCTTGCTGCCCAGTGTTCCACGTAGAAGCCTTTATCAAACAGCGAGCGGGCGCGAAGGAGGGAGCATTGTTAATGCATGCAGACGGTACCCCACTGACCAGGTTCCAATTCCAACGAGTACTGTCAATGGCAATGGACAGGGCCGGTTTCAATCCAAAGGATTTTGGGACGCATTCCTTTAGGATAGTTGCGGCCACCGAGGCGACTGCTAGAGGATTGCATGCGAGCAGCGTAAAAGGATTGGGAGATGGTCTTCCAACTGTTACAAACGTTATGTGCGGATGCACATGCTCTGAGGTGACAAGTAAGTTACGCTGACGCCTGCCTTGTTGTTTGCTTCTATTTCAGTTTCTCGAGCCTGTCACGCAGGGCGGAAACTGTTGCCGGGTCACCGACGGCAAGTACCTTCAGCTCGGCGGTCACAGGAACGGAAGAAGGAGACGAAAGTGGTATGGGTGGTTGGTCACTCATTTGTAAAGCGCGTTAAATCTGTTTTCTTTTCAGGTAGCTATAGACAGAGGGCGGAACAAGGAGGTTTCGAGGTTTCCTTTCATGGTAGGGGGGGCCTATGCCTCAGTCAGTTTAGGGGGTTCTTTACGGAGTTGCTCAATAAACACACCCCGCCGCCTGCAGTAGTTATCCTACACTTGGGGGGCAACGATCTGGTGAAATTGGGCAGGAGGGTCCTGATGGAGGAGATAATATCGGAAGTAAACTGGCTAGCTAAAACATGCCAAGGCTGCACCATAGTGTGGTCTCAGATGATTCCCAGGCTCAAATGGAGGGGGGACTCGGTCAGGGCGTTGAATCACTCGGTAAAGAGGATCAACAACAAGATAGAGAAATTATTTCGGTCACCTCAACTACAGAATATACCACATGGGTGTATCTGGGGGAACAGTTCTTCTTGCAAGACGGGGTCCACCTGACTGGGGCAGGTAACCAACTTTTTCTGGAGAACATTTTGGCAGGGCTGGGAGGTTCTAAGTAGGCATGACCTTTCGGAAGAGGAGGTAAAGGGGGGGCCAGATAGTCGGTCAACTATGCTGGCCTGTGGCGGTAAGGTCATGATCGGTGAGCAGTCAATTCAAGGTCCTTAGGGGCGTCACCATTCTGGAATGGGGTCGCCCAGGGGAGGGGCGAGTGGTCTCTCCCAGAACTCCAGGGGCGGTACATCCGCTTGGTTGGATGGGTGCGAGGGAGGGGGAGTCACGCTTTCTCTGGGCTGGTTAGCCACCCCGCACGTGCACGATGACGTCATTAAACGGCGCAGAGTGCAAGGGCCCCCCCCTTTTGGGTAATGGAGTTCATGGAGCGTACGGGGGTAACCGGGAGGGGTGAAAGTACCCTCTCGGTAAACGGGCCCTCTGCGCATGCGCACTCATACGTGAGGGCGTAGCTGGTTAATAAGGATTTGACACCGGTTAGCGACCTTGCCGTAGGCCCAAAACTAGGATATGCAGAAAAGTAATAAGGATGTTAGATTCGGTTAGGAAACACGCTGTATTAGACATTTGTTAAGGTTAGCCATTGATACCTGTCTACATTGATTGTACCTAATGTCTGATTTTCTGCATATAAATGCTTGTGTAAATATTGTTTATTTCAAATTTTAATTTGTTTTCATGTTTTAATAAATACGGCCGGGGGTCGCGAGACCCCACGCCTTCCAAAGAAAACTCCTATCATGTCCAATTGCTTTAATTGTTTGAACGGTGGTAATGCGCAGGACAGGGAGGGGGATTGGCGGTAGTCCCTGACCATAAGCACATTTAGAAGTTTGCAGATGTCGGGCGAATGCACATACAACTACTGGTAATATGTACATACAATGGTAGATATAGCATCTTCATGTGACAACATCTTTAAAGAAAGGCATAAAGTGACTCATTTCGGGTAAACAGCTTGCATGTGCCACGTCAATATTTCAATGCATTTTAATGTCATTTTTGTTCTAAAACCCCAGCCATTCAATATTCCGTCAAATTTCATGATGCTATATATTTATTTTTAAAGAGGCTGTCACCGCTGTAAAGGCAGAGGTACATGTGCTCTGTTGAAATGAATACTCAAATGTAACAGAAGCACAGCTCGTCCCTCGTCTGATGACAGATGTGTAACCATCAGAACAGCCAGGGCAGCCAGCAATGAAGTAAACGAGGTTCCTCTGCTGGAAGGACGGCAGATCTGAGCAATGGTATTCTACAAAGATCGCGCGAGTAGGGAAAGCTTCATGGGTTTGCTTAATGCGAAAGCAAACATCCACACTGTTACATAACCTGTGACAACAACACATAGAATATTTATTTTAGGGTTTTGGCTTTGTGGCACACGGCTTGAGGGTCTTGGTATGTTTTTTTTACTCAAATATCAGGTGCGAATTGTCCTCAAGCAACGGAAATGAATATTTCATTAAGAGCATGTAATGCATACCCGCTAAAAATAGCATTCCTTACTGCATGTGACTGAACCGCTCACCCCCGCCCCCCATAGGCTCGTACTTTGCTGCCACAGAAAAAACTGTTCTTCCTTTAAAATCTGTTAAAAAAAATAGGGGCATATTATCAAGGGCTTTATCGCCGCTTTAGCAGCACTTTTTGCCGCTAAAGCGGCGATATTTTTAACGCCCTATTAGCAAGCTGTCGCTAACAGGCGTTAGCGACAGCTTTCAGGCGTTAGCGGGCGGGTTTTACATCGCCTTGCATGTCAGCGATAATTATCGCTAATGACATGCAAGGTAGGCGTTCCCAACTAAAAACGACTGTAAACAGTCGCTAACACAACTAACCCCTATTAACAAGGCAGGCGAAGCGATAAAATAAATCGCGCTAAGCGCGTTTATCGCTAGATTTTAACACCTGCTACTGAGGATGACTTACCTGTTTAAAGTATAGGAGGTGAATTGTCAGGCTGAATCCATCCTTGCAGTTAATGCGAGAATATCGCTGCTTTTCCAGCGATATTCTCACATTTACCGCTTATCGCTGGAAATGTTATCGCTATGGAGATAAACCTTGTTAATAGGGTGTTATCTCAGCGATATTTTCCAGCGAAAGGAGGCGTTAAAAAATTTGCGCTAAGCGCGGTTAGCGATAAATATCGCTATTCCTTGATAATATGCCCCATAATTTTTAAACTCTGACCCTTTTAACTCCACAGCGGAACACTGCTTCAACCCGCTTGTTTTTTCTGTCCCATTCAAGAGGGATCACTGACAGAATATCAGAACTAAAAGGTGTGGACAGAATATGTGTCAAAAATATGGAGGACCGAAATATCGAGAAGCTAAGTGCAAATAGGTAAGTATAGATTTACAATACTTAATCTACGCACCTTGAAAATATATATATTGTGAAGGTGTATATAAGTGGAGTTATATATAGTAACACTTTACTTACCTGTAGAAACTGACCTTCACAATATTTTTGTCCTCTTCATTCTTGACAGGCTCTTTAGTCCAAATAATTTTGGTTGCAATATCCTTGCCTAAACACCCTTCTCTCGGTAATAGCTCCTCTCCTGGTCTTCCAGGGGCCCCAAGCCTTGACATTAGCCATTGCAGGGCTGGTATGTCCTTGAGACTGCCATAGAAAAGGCCAGAACTTTGGGCACTATGTACAAACCCTTTTTGTGGTTACAAACAGCCCAATTCACAGAACTGGGGCATTTTCGATTGCAAAAATGCCTTTTCATAGATAAAAACAACAAATTGCAATTCGATAAAAAGTTACTGAATCACAATTTGGGTTTGCGACTCTATACCGATCAGGTATATGGAAAGGGCATGTTTACGGTGTTTATTCCAAATACCGAATCACAGTGGTATGTATTATTGTTTTGTGACCGAATCCCAGTCTCAAAAAGCGATTTGCAAGCAGGACAGGGTCCCCAAAGGACCCCTTTCCCTTTGTAAATGTTGAAATAAATATTTTTAGAAGTAGGCAGTGGTCCAATGGGCCATTGCCTACTCTTAAAAATGTTAGTTTAACTTTTCATGTTTTTTTAAAATGCATCCCAATTTCCTTTAGGAAAACTGGTTGTATTTAAAAAAATTGCTTTATTTAAAAGAATCACATACATGGTGGTTTTCTGACCTATGCAGGCCGCCATCCCTCTGATGGCTGTGATTTCTGTGGGTTGCAATTTGCTACCTGTTTCGTTAATATTCATGAGGTAGGTCGAATTGCAACCCACTAGGAATCAGTAATTTGTGAATCAACTTATTAGTACATATAGCGTCTTCCCCAGCGTAGGTACCTTCAAATGATTACACCACACACGGAGCTTAGTATGACACGTCTTTATTCTTCTGCGTGTAACTGCAAAGTCAACATTCTAAATCAGCCTTCATTGCATTCCGCTCTAACACCTATGTCATAGCTCTATGGAGTCCATCAGGAGTCAAAAGGGTTCCGTCATGGCTAACTCGTAAGACACTACATCGAGCCCTCTGTTAAATGAAAAATTATAATTTATACAAAATATATACAAATACACAATTAAATCTCTTTAATCAATCTTTTTGGAGCTTTAATTGTTCGACCCGATCTTGCAACTGGAAACTGGGAACAGGCACCATCAATGTCCAGGATCTGCGTTGATGGTGGAGAGGCAACAGCAGTCACTTGTGCATCAGAACCAGTCTCTCCTTCAACATGTAGATCTGATGAACGAGGAGTTAAACACCAAAAGTGAGAAGAGTCTTGGGTAATCAACTTCCCAGGGTGCTGGGCAATCACCATGTGTCCCTTCGTAGACATCACTTGAAAAGGTTCTGCATCAAATGGCACATCAGATTTTCTTTTTCTCATCTGTCTTTTGTCAGCATATGCTTTCATCTTTTATTTCTGAACTAAGTCCGTCTCACAAGTTGCGGTCTCATTTTTAGGTCTCATCTAGGCGGCGTTTGTGCTGCTCTGCGAGCCATGCTGTATTCAGGTATGGACTTGAAGCTCCGCCCATTTTCCACCCATCTTTTCAATTGGCTTCTGTTACTGTCCTTTCTAAATAGTTGCTTTTGATTCATGAATAGGCTTAGTAGTCCATCCTTAGTACAATCTTCTCTCCTTTTGTAACCTCCCATAAGGACTGGCCCCCTTACTGTGCTGTTACTTGGTATGTATTATTTACTGTTGGTGAGCACTAATTTCTTAAATGACATACTACTGCCTGCAACGGCAGGCAGGACAAGCTTTCCCGCAACTGCTTTTATTTATTTTTCTAACAAATGCACCTAAACAAGTGCTTTTGTTTTTAAAAGCACTGTGACGTTGCGCTTTAACTTTAAATTGCCAGCAGACTCCAAGCATCCCCGGCAGGACAAAGCCATGCACTGCCGCATCGGCACCCACAACGGCAGCTTACACTGTGACCAAGAAAATGAAAAGCCCACCTAATTCTGGTTAAACGCCCATCATTTGTGTATATATTTAGATATATACAGCGTTATTTATATCACCAATAGCTGTAACTTGACAAATTGCGAGACCTATTGCATTTCATTGCAAATGCTTTAAAAGAAAATAAAGTATGTGCACATTTAAAATACATACTGCAACGAAGCAGAGCAACCGCGTTTTTCTTTTAGTTGCTCTGCTTCGTTGGGGAATGTATTTTAAATGTGCGCACTTTTGTTGCGGTATGTATTTTAAACGTGCACACACTTTATTTTCGTTTGTTGCATTCACGACGCTTCTAACCAGTCTAAGATGGCGATATACGCGTTTGACTTTTCGCTTGGGTTAGTCCCAATTCTATTGCCATATGATTCCACTATTTTAAACACAAGGCGATATCGTGTCGTAGGTGCTTGGGGTGAAGTCTGTGACATCATGCGGCAGCGCTATTTCTCCAGGACGGTACCGCAGGCGCTGCACAGGGCTGGCAACCAGCTTTGGGATCCTGTTTGCTTTGGGTGGGAAGTGGGTGTTAGCCGCGCACTGAGCAAACAAATCTGATTTGGTTAGAGTGGAGTTGCTGGCTCTGCTGGGTTTTAATTTGTGGAGCTGTTGGAAAGCTATGACAATTGTAATTTCGATGTGTTGACATGCCTCTTCTTCCACATTCTGAGATTTAGACCATTGGAATATTCATACAAAAGCAACTTCAAAATGCTAGTTACATGTACCATGATTTAATTCTGGGGCACTCTCAATATCCTTGGAAGATTAAAAACCAAGCCAGCTTCAGTATACACTCAGGGGCATATCCTCAAGCCCCCATCGCCACCACAACGTCACTTTCAGTGATGTTGTTGTGGCGATAGGGGCTTAGCCCTATTCACAAGGCAGCGTTAAGCCACGTTAAGTGGCTTAACGCGGCTTAACGCTGCCTTGTGAATAGGGCCCCCTTCACACTGTTTTTAGCGTGAAGGGGGCGTGCAGTGGGTGTTGCTGTGGGCGTTCCACCGCAACACCCATTGAGTTTGATGCTACCTCCTATTTACAAGGGCAGCGTAAATAGGAGGTAGCGCCAAACTTAAGACTCAGAAAAATCTGGTCTTAAGGTGGCCAAACAAGGAGAAATGCTTTATTTCTCCTCGTTTCTGCTTTTTCCATGTGTGCTGCCTTGTGCAGCACACATGGAAGGTGTCCCTTCCTGTACATAAACAAACCTTTTTAAAATGCCGTTTTGTAACTTACATGTGTGCTGCATGAAGCAGCACACGCGTAAGTTACAAACTGGCATTTAAGGTTTGTTTATGTGCAGGAAGAGACACCTTCCTGTACATAAACAAACCTCCCTGCTTGCAGACACCCTTGCACTCTGGTGCAAGGGTGCCTGCATTGGCGCTAAATTGTGAAACTTAGCGCCATCGCAGGGAGAAATGCGAGGCTGCACCACATCCTTGAGAATAGGGTGCAGCCTCGCGTTTCCGAAGTGGCGGAGAGAGGCGTTAAGCCAAGAAGGCTAACGCCTCTCTCCGCCACTTCCTTGAGAATATGGCCCTCAGTCTGTAAAGTGGCGCGCCAACCCGCCGGGCTCATTTACGAGCATAAACCTATGGTATCGGGGCAGGTGAAACCTCCTAATGAAAATACCAAAAACTGTTGGAAATCGCCACATGATCCTCAGTATTGCACACAAAGACTACCTCTTTACTCAGTGATAAATAAAAGTGCACTCCAGGAAAAGAAAGGCAAAATCTAACGAGAGAACATTATAGATTTTGTCCATATAACTTCCTTCTAAAAAATCAAGCAGGTTAAAATCTTTTTGAACTCTTTCTGCCTTGCTCAGATGGGATGTGAGCATGTCTGTCCTTATTTTTGACATCTAAGTAGAGGGCAGAGCTTTGTCCTGGATCGAACCTGGCTCAAATAAAAAACAACCACTCTACCATTTCAAGGCACCCCACCACTCAAAGAATCTTAGTGCCTTTCCATGCAGGTTTGCTTGTTTTGTGTGCAGTTGTTTGGCAAGTGAAGGGTGGTTTGTCTGATATTTCTTAAATTATGTTGTCCCAAGTATATCACTGGGACGTGCACATGAGAACAACATTATCCCAGAGTCTCTTATTCATCAGATCTGTTCAAGGCCCTTATGAGTCGTGCAGAGCAAAACTAGCGTCTGGAATTCCCCTTCACCTGAGTCTGAGTGGGTTAATGTTCCAGGACCAGTTTTTCCAGGTATTGGAAAACCAGACACAATTCTTTTTTTAATATAAATTTTTTGGGTGGACGGTGATTCAGCCAGACACATTGCATGATGCCTTTGCTGTAGCAACAGACAAATCTCTTTGCCCATGTTTAGGCCTTACCTACTTGACAGTGAGAGCTGTCTGGTTGCATAAAACCTATTGCTGGCTATACTAAAAACGTGCAGTGGGCTTAGAGCCAACCCACTGCTTTCAGTGGCTGGCTTTGTCACTATTTTTTCCTCATTTCTTATTCAGTGGATTTCAATCTTGTTTGTTACTCCCCTATAGCTTATGATCCTTCTTTTGTGTGGCCAACTTGTTTCCGCCCACTACTCACTTTTAGGGAATTACCTTTTTCATTTAGCACTCCATAAGAGTGCATGTGTTTTCCAGCTATCTTTTTTGTGCTTCTTCCCATGCCAAAGCCCTCCTTATCTATGCTTCATGTTGCTTCCTCTCCTATAATGCCTTCTCCCCAGCCCCAGCATTATTTTTATTTTTATCACCCCAAGCAATCGCAGTTGCTTATTTCTCCTTCCTCCCACTCTCCATTGCTTTCGTCCTCCCGCTCCTCCATTGCAAACTGAAGCACTTGCAGACCTATCAAGATTTTTTGTAAATATTATTACTATTTTTAAGCGACTAAGAACTGCCATGTGCTGCTGGGCCTTTCTGCAATGCAGAAGCTCTTCTGGGGGGAAATATTTTCAAGTTATATTCACTAATCAATATGGTATCTGCCATCTTCTGTCGGAAATGCTCCGCTCCCGTGGCAAGTTGCAGCAGTAGCGGAGCAGCTCGGGTATAAAACAACCCCACAACACGGAAGGAGCGCTTCGCATTCTAGTTCCACGAGCTTCTCCTTCACGTCCGGGTGAACCTACCTCTTCTGAGTTATCGTGGCTTCCTTCCAGGCCTTCCTCGCTTCTTACGCTTCGTGAATCCAGGCGGCGGTCATCGGTTTCGGTGTCCTTGGCTCCCCCTGGAACTCCCCTGGAATCGCGGGACGCCCTTCCCAGGGGCTGCTTGCGGTGCCTCGCCTCCGGTCACTCCTGCTTCTATTCATCCTGTGGAAAGAAAAGAAAAACAAAGTCGCTAAAGGATCAAAGCCTCTATTGATGGTGTTAACGCGCTTGCGCTGCAGCATATATCTGAATGCTTTAAATCTAAGGCAAAAAACAAACTTATCTGACTGAAGTCCCCTGGCCTTCTCTGGAGGGCATCTGTATTCTTTTGTTGCACTTTGAAAGGCTGTGCTTGAGTTTTGCAGTCTGTGAATAGTTTCCTACAGTTGAGGAAACATAATATTAGCCTGCATTATTTTGCATCTTTTATGTTATGCACTTCTGAAAATACATGTATTATTCTCATCAATTGATTATATGTATCAAGAGATGAATTTTATGGCTATATTTTCTCTTTTCCTTTTTCTACATTAAGGGTAAGAAAGTTACCATGCACTCTTAATTGCATAAGGGATATGTGTACACTGGCTTATCTCTGTCTTTGTATTTCGTCATTTTACTACAGACCTATTTTGACTCCTGAGGGAATTCTTTTGGATTATAGTGGAAGTGAGGAGTAAATCAGGTAGGAAAGATAGTTACTTACCTCGTTGTTACATACAACCTGCTACACTCTTCCCCTTACAAAGTCTTACTCTTGTTCTCTATTTCAGGGTCCCACACATCTCCCATTGACGACTTCCTGCTGCCCTGGTCACACAGAGGGACCTTCTTCATTTCTCATTCCCTTGTTTCCCCTCTTCCCCTTGTACACTGGTCTTGCTTTGACTACGTTGGGCATACTTAGTGATAAAGGGAAGGGGGGACCTGCTCTTCAGCTTCTTGCATCTCGTTCCTGTGGAAACTTCAGGTGAGCCTTGATAGAACGCGAAGCCCACATTACTTTTCTGCCTGAGCGAGATGGAAGAGCATCAAATTACTCCTACTGACATGGCTCGCATGATAGGGAACCCACAAAAATAAACACTAGCACTCACGCTGAGAGTAGATCATTTACAAAGGGGTTCCAGAGAGGAATCAGCAACAGGATCTGCTTTAGGGTAAGGGTGGGCAGAGTATGCGTAGTGCCTCTATGCGAAGTTCCACGTAGTTGGAAAACAACTCCCTGGCACTTCGCTCCGACTAGCACCCTCCCAAATTAATCATAATGTTTAAAAAAAGGCTCTTAAGTGCCGTGGCTGCCTCCTCCTCACCATGGCCGCTCTCCTTCCTTGTCCTCGCTGTCCTTCTTCTTAGATAACCCCTATGTTGTACGTCTTGCGCATGCGCATGCGCAGAAGCCTCTTCAGCAGCTGCACTGCTTCAGGGGGGACTCCAATCCCCGTAATTCAAAGCACCAGGAGGCGCCGACGCCACTTTTCCCGCGCCTGGAGGCGCTTAAAGGCACTTCACTGCTCCGGCAGCGTGGGAGCCTCTTCATCCGCTGCACTGCTTCAGGGGGGACTCCAATCCCCATAATTCAAAGTGCCAGAAGGAGCGACACCGCTTTTCCTGTGCCCGGAGGCGCTTAAAGGGACTTCACGGCTCCCGCAGCACAGGACGCGCACGGGCGGGCCTGTCTGCACCCGTCAGCGCCAGGAAGAGGCAGGGCTGGGCCACCCCTCTTTCATCCATCAACAGCTAGTGACTAAGTGACTGAGGTGAGTCAAAAATAGACACTAGCACTCACGCTGAGAGTAGATCATTTACATAGGGGTTCCAGAGAGGAATCAGCAACAGGATCTGCTTTAGGGTAAGGGCGGGCAGAGCAGGCGTAGTGCCTCTATGCAAAGTTCCACAGAGTTGGAAAACAACTCCCTGGCACTTCGCTCCGCTACGCACCCTCCCAAATTAATCATAATTAGGGCTCCCGGTTTTCCGTTTAAACGGATTTTTACATATAAATACAGACGGAAAACAAGTTTTCCTTTGTCTGTATTTATATTTAAAAACGGGAAAATACTAGCACATTTTGCAGCGCTGACGTGCTCCAGCAGAGTTGCCTCACGACGCCCTCTTCCTGACTTGCAGAAAACCGTGACTGTCCTTTCCCCTTCTTTCCGTCATTCGTTCCCTTGTGAAATGGATCCAAAAAAAGAGGAAACACTTTTGCTGCAAATGTCTTTCTCTGATATGTTCTATGCCAAAATGCAGCCTCAGGAGGGGAGAAAAAAGGTTTTGAAATACGAACAATACATAACTAAATAAAACAAGACCGAGCAGTCGCAAAGTGGCCAGATTGGTTTTATTCACACCCAAACACATTAGCGGCACCTTACAGTGTTTGCCAGTGAAGCGCTACTTTTCTTTTCATGTCCTTAGCTTTTCAAGCAAAAACACTCATTGATTTCTGAATAATGAGTGTAAAAGCTTTAAGTTGTATTCCCTATGAGTGTTTGCTTTTTCCAGAATGTTGTTACTGTATTTTCAGGCAGCATATTACTATTGTCTAGTGCATAATTTGAATTGAACTGCTTCCAAGTGTTTATAGCGGGGCACAATTGGGTTGTAGCTGAAGGCAGTGCGAGTTTCTCTCAGTGGGGCAGTATGGTGTTCAGTGTGGGAGAGGATGTGGCCCTCAGTGCCGATGACAGAAACTGCAAGGCTCTGAGACAAATGGCTTGTGATAGCACTTTTAAGCGTATTTGGGACATTCTGCGAATGGCAGAGTTTTCAGATGAATGTATTGTGTTGACTAATAACAACCGGGTGCATGTGATGTGTGCATTGTCAATTTAAATAAATGTGGAAAAATACTAGCTGCAGTGTCGTATTTTACTTGTGGCAAAAATAAATGTGGATAAATACAGATAAAATGCCCAAAAAATAAATATGGATAAATACAGACGGAAATGGCAAAAAAATAAATACCATAAAACTGGGAGCCCTAATCATAATGTTTAAAAAAAGGCACTTAAGTGCTGTGGCTGCCTCCTCCTCACCATGGCCGCTCTCCTTCCTTGTCCTCGCCGTCCTTCTTCTTAGATAACCCCTATGTTGTACGTCTTGCGCGTGCGCATGCGCAGAAGCCTCTTCAGCCGCTGCAGTGCTTCAGGGGGTACTCCAATCCCCATAATTCAAAGCGCCAGAAGGCGCCGACGCCGCTTTTCCTGTGCCCGGAGGCGCTTAAAGGCACTTCACGGCTCCCGCAGCGCAGGACGCGCACGTGCGGGCCTGTCTGCGCCCGTCAGCGCCAGGAAGAGGCAGGGCTGGGCCACCCCTCTTTCATCCATCAACAGCTAGTGACTAAGTGACTGAGGTGAGTGTCCTTTCACATCGAAATGGACTGTACGTTTTAATCATGGAGAAACGCACAGGGACACTGACACTGCGCCCTGCTACCACTAGCATCGATGGTATGTTAGAAATGGTTGTTAGCATCGTTTCTAGTGAAATTGAACTTACTGAACGACGCTTATCCCTGGGAAGTGAGGCATTACTGAACGGTTCAACAGCAGGAGGGTCCCCAGCAGATTCAGTTTCCCGACCCGCAGTCAGTCATATGCCTACAATTGCATCTGGCACCACAACGTCTCCGGGAATCAGTGCTAACAACATAGCTTTCTCTAGTGGGAGTTCTAAGGGTAGTGACATGACTGAGCCGCAGTTAATCACGGACACACTAGCGCCTGTTGCAGTCCCAGTTGCCAAGCGTAAAGGGAAGCCTGGGAAGCCCACCAGTTCTAAAAGGAAACAACCCATTCATTCAAGTTCATCACGTACTGTCCTGAGCTCATGGATACAGTGTCCATCGACCGTCCGTATACCTGAGGTGGCACCAATTAGTTCTATTAGTACACATACTGAGGTTGCATCCTTTATATCAGCACATAGTGTCTCCGGGGATGTACTTTTTGACACTGTTGTTGATACTGTCCTTGCACGAATCAAAGAGTTGATAGATAAGAACTTTACCTCCCTCTGGGATCGTTTAGATCATCTGGACACTGTGATGAACAAAATGAGTGGACAACAAGAGACTAATCAGACTGTCGCTAACGTAGGGGATGGTTTGTCTTCATTAATTGATGCTGGGTTGAGCTCTGATCCATTGATCCCAAATCCAACTCTGTCTAATGGCCCTTTACTTGATAACTCATGTGTAACATGTAGCAAAGTTAAGGAGCTCCTCTTATCCAAGCCTAATGTGGAGCATGAAAATCCTCCCTCTTTCAACAGTGTACGAAACATACCCAGGATTGCCCAAAACTTGCCCTCCACTAGCCAGCCCGAACTAGTGATTAGCCTATCAGGCGTGAACCCAACGTTGGGCAGTTTGAGCAGTAGCATACCTAATCCCAATAGAAAGGGCCCTTTGAGTCTAACAAGTAGGTATTTAGGACTGCCGCCAGCAGCATGTCCCTATGTTTTAGTGCTGGCAGGGGTACCAACCCTCAAGAAAGAATAGGCGAGACCTGGAATCAATTACGCAATAAATGTGTAGACTGGCTATCCAAACATAGGAGGTTTAAGGCGGTCAGATATGAATAACATCATCATGGTACGAAGAGTAGGGTGGGTGGGGGTGTCACCAAAGAACATTGTGATCAATTTTCATAGACCGTCTATGGTCAGATCATTATTGAGGGCACAGGAAGACTTCAATACCAACTCCACGCATATTTACCCATTACCGTTGGGCTATTTTTATAAACCGGTCCCCGGGCCCTTGATAAATTAAGTCCCCCACCCAATCATGCACAACAGGTTCTTAGCACTGTCTGATTTGGATAACCAGGATTGACTAATGCCACCTTTGGTAACTAGTGAGTCCACTTTTATATCGAATGCTGATGTGCATCCTTCAGAGCCAGCTGAACATGATATGTTAAACAAAGCAACTAATGATTGTAATCTAAAAGTACTGAGTTGGAATGTTGCTGGCTTAGCGTCAAAAATATCTCTACCAGACTAGCTAGATATAGTACAAGAGCAGGACATTCTTATGTTTCAGGAGACCTGGGCTACGCAAAATTTATACATCGAAGGGTTTGAATGTTTTAACACTCTTGCTTCCATTCCCAAGCTTGGTCGTCCATCTTGGGTCAACATTGCTGCGGGAGGTAGCGTCAAGGTTTTAGATACAAATAATGATACATTTCAAGCGTTAATATATAGAAGGGGTGTATTCATATGTTTAATTAATTTTTATAATAATGATTTTTACTCTGCACCTAATGTAAATTTCATTAATCTGTTCAATTTTTTTATCACAACCCTACAACAACGCAATGGATTTGGTAATACAGTTGGTATCTGTTTGGGGGGTGACTTTAACGCCAAAATCCCTAGGGAAACCACCTCAATCATAGGACCTAGTTCTAAGGTGCATCTATGTAACAGGGGCGTTGAATTACGAGATCATTTGCTTAATCATAATCTGACCAATGTGATGGAAATCGCTGTTGTAACTAATAACAATGACCCCCTGAACTGACGTTCAGAGGTAGAGGTAGTGGCTCCACTATAGACTACATTTTTATTTCCTCTATCCTTGAGGATTGTCTAATGAAAGCTAAAGTTGTCCCGACTACTCATGGTGACCACAATCCTATTAAAATAGATCTGAGAATTACCCCAAAGGCGATATAACAATGAGTGTGGTGCTAGGAATTTGACCCCCTCGACGGACAATCTAAGATTGGTCTGGCGAGGAGCCAATTATACCGATCTCTTTTTTTAAGATGGTTAGGGACTACCCGAGACTTATTGACTCATGTTTATCACTACAAGATTTTAACCCCAAGGTAATTGGTGCCTTTTCAAGATTAAGTGAGGGTATTAAATCTATATTATCTAAACCAATCCCGGGAGTACAACATGGACCGAGATGGTTTAATGGCGATTGTTCAATCAATAGACAGCTTCGCAGGACACTTTCAACAAACCCCAGAAATCCTTCCCTTGTTAAATTGCTAAGGAAAAAGTATAAGGTAGCCGTTTCACAAAGGAAAGAAGAACTTGTGAATGAGCGCTGGAACGCACTTGCACAGGCTGCCACGTTAAATAATGGGAATACTTTCTGGGCTGCGGTCAAAGACATGCGATCCATGGGACAACCACTGACTCCGATAAGCTGCAACATAACTAGTGAGGCATGGGTAGCCCATTTTTCTAACGATCTACTCAGCACCAACACAGTATGAGGCCCCTGTAGAGCATCAGGCCCCTTCCGGGATCCCAATATCCTTACAGGAAGTTGAAGATGCTATCCATCAAGGCTTGGGAAATAAAGCCCCCTGACCTGATGGGCTACCCATTGATTTGATTGAGTATAAACCCGAGTTCTGGGAGCCGCTTTTCTTAAATGTTTTTAATAATTTAAGTAACACCCCACTCCCAAGCTCCTTGTCAACAAGCACTATTGTACCAATCTTCAAAAAGGGTGATCTCTCCCAGCCAAGCTGCTACAGGCCGATCTCCCTGATAGATAATACGATGAAAATTTTAGGGAGGATCTTATATAACAAGATAAAAACATGGGCTGAGGAGGATTGTATTTTACAACCATGCCAATTAGGGTTTAGAAATAAAATAGGCACTATCGAACAATGCCTAAATCTTAACTTAATTATTGGGAAGTATACTATAGCCCAGCAATTCCCAATATATCTGGCTTTTATGGATCTTACCTCGGCCTTTGATTTTGTTAACCAGTCTCGTTTATGGTCCACCCTTTTAGAATATGGTTTAGACGAGGTTTTAGTTCACTTTTTAGCTTACCTGCATAAGGACCTGAAAGCCCGGGTGAGGATCAATAAGGGTGGGGAGGTTTCAAATGACATCAGAGTTGGCAGAGGGGTAAGGCAGGGGTGTGTCCTGCCCACCCCCTGCTTTTTATTCTATATATTAATGATTTACACAAATCTTTGACCGTACTCACTAACGATGTCACTAGAATTAATGCTCAGATACTCACCACCCTATTGTATGCCGACGATGCGGTCCTAATGGGCCGAACACCCAAAGCCTTACATATCCTAGTGCGGGTCTTTGTGAATTTTATGGTTAGTTTAGATTTGTGTACTAATTTAAAAAAATCGTTTATCATGTCTTGTGGGCCGAAAAAGTATCTTTTAAACACCATCACTGTGGACAATCAAAAATTACAATGCACTAGCACTTTTCCCTACCTGGGGCTATTCTTCGCTGCCAATGGTTCTTGGGTCGACCATGTGGCATACAGCAGGAATACGTTTTCTAAAGCTATTAATTAAATTCTCGGTCTACCGCAGCCCAAAAGGACAGGGGTAATGTAAGCGCTCTTGAAAATCTATAAAACACAGTGTATTCCAACAGCAACATATGGCGCGGAGGTATGGAGCTACACAAAGAGTAACAGTACCAAACTTGAAGAAAACAGATTCTGCCAAAAACACTTGGGAGCACCGATCTCCACATCACAATATGTTTGCCACGCCGAATTAAAATTGCATTATATTGAATATTACATAAAGGCCCGTCCTGCCCTTTTCTGGCTTGCTATCTGGAAAATCCCAGAAGTGTCCCTCACTAGAGAGATAATAAGAGACTCCCTCAAGTGTGACAAGGGAAAGGAAATACCGTGGCTTGCTGCAGTGAGGGAGCGCTTGAGTAGTATTATTCACGCACTGGTCTTCTCAAATCCTACCCAAATTGATATTATGAACAAAAAAGTCCTTTGGGGGGCCCTTTACGCTCATTATAGAGCACTAAGACACGAAAGGAAGGCCCAGAAAACGTCTGTAGCAACTTATATGTCTATTGGGGATGTATCAAATATACCATCTAGTTACCTTTTAAAATCAATAGGTTGTTGGGAGAGAGGACTCCTCTTCCGTTTAAGGGCCAGCACAGTCAAATTCTTATTATGTTTCCCTTTGGGGTACAATGCTAATCTAGATCAATTACCATGCCCTTGTGATGGCAGCGCAGGCAAACAACACCCCACTTCCTATTTTTTTGTAAGTTTTACATGGAATACACAAAACTGTTTTTGATACCGTTTTTAAAAAAAATCTCGCCTATTCATTTAGATGTAGCCTACATGGAAATTCTTAAGCTGGAAGATGATGAATTAACTGTTCATGTAGGCACTTTTCTAAAAATTGCAGTACGCGCCTGCAACACAATGTGCACTTTATGAAGCTTGTTTTATTGAATTAATTTTATATATTTGATCATGTTTAATAAGAACTAATGAATATTGTCTGCAGATTAGTTTTTAATCAGCCCACAATAACCTTGAATGATTTAAATTAAGAGTGTTTTTTTATCAATAACTGTTTTTACCTATTCATAACACGATGTTTGCTTATGTATGATTTTACTCTACTGCTATTATGATTAATAGACTTCCTTCTGCTGTTATGTGACCTGTGCTTTTATGGATACACTACTATCCGAATAAAGATTTTGAAATGAAATGATTTCTTTGAAGGCACTCCCTACATCTCAAGAACTGGCCTTAATATTCGTACAACACATTGTGAGGTTACACAGGCTTCCTTCTGTGATGATATCAGACCGTGGCCCTCAGTTCATTTCCAATTTTCGGAAAGGGTTGGGGAAGCTCTTACAAATGGATTTGCATTTATCCTCAGGGCATCACCCTCAAACCGATAGTCAGACAGAAAGGGTAAATCAATGTCTAGAACAATACATTAGATGCCAATTACTGCAATCCACCTTAGATTGGGACACGTTTCTGTGGGCAGCTGAATTCTCTATTAACAACAGCATACATTCTTCTATAGATACTTCCCCTTTTTTCTGTTCTTATGGGTTTCATCCACGCTTTCTGTTTTCACTCCCTTCTGCCTCTACGTCAACTCCTGCTGCACTGGAGTTTGTCAAACAGATACAGGAAATACAAAAGGCAGCAGTAACAAATCTTGACAAATCCAAAGCAGTGTATAAAAATAATGCAGACCTCCATCGCTGCCCTAGTCCTGAATACGCCATTGGGGACATGGTTTGGTTGTCTACTCACTACTTCACGGTTAAAGGAACTAGAAAGCTCAAACCTTGTTTCTTAGGTCCCTACAAGATTATACAGATCATTTATCCTGTGGCCATGAAACTTGAACTCTTTACAACTATGATAATATGCCATGTTTTTCACGTGTCTCTACTGAAACCAGTGGTACAGGGGACAGTGTTGCCAGTCCATCCTGCTCCTGTGACTTTGAAAGAAGAGCCTGAGTACGAAGTAGAAGCCATTGTGGATTCCAGAAGGGTGCAGGGTAGAATACAGTATCTGGTACATTGGAAGGGCTATGGGTCTGCGGACCGTACATGGAAACCTGTGGGACATGTCCATGTCCCTCGGTTGGGGGTACTATTGGGGGGGTGTACTGTCAGAAATGCTTCGCTCCCGCTGCAAGTTGCAGCAGGGGCAGAGCCGCTCGGGTATAAAACAACCCGACAACAAAGAAGGAGAGCTTTGCATTCTAGTTCCGCTAGCGTCTCCTTCACGTCTGGGTGAATCTACCTCTTCCGGGTTATCGCGGATTACTGCCAGACCTTCCTCACTTCTTACGCTTCGTGAATCCAGGCGGCGGTCATCGGTTTCAGCATCCTTCGTCCCCTGGAACTCCCCTGGAATTACGGGACGCCCTTCCCAGGGGCTGCTTGCGGTGCCTCGCCTCTGGTCACTCCTGCTTCTATTCATCTTGTGGAAAGAAAAGCAAAACAAAATCGCTAAAGGATCAAAGCCTCTACTGATGGTGTTAACGCACTTGCGCTGCAACATACATCTGAATGCTTTAAATCTAAGGCAAAAAACAAACTTATCTGCAGCACACATAGAATGAGGAAATGACCTGTAATGATTGTTTATGTGCAGGAAGGTGTCCTTTCCTGCACATAAACAAACTTTTAAATAAATGTCGTTTTACAAGTTCTATGTGTGCTAATGCAGCACACATAGAAGTTGAAAAACGCCATATCAGATTGTTTATGTGCAGCAGGGGACACCATCCTGCACATAAACAATCATCGCCGTGACCATGGTGCAAGGGTGCCTGCATCAGCACATGGAGGCTAATGGTGCACCAGTGCAGGGGAAACCACAAGAATGCAACATATTGTTGTAAATATGTTGCATCCCTGTGCTTTGAAAGTGACTCAGTGCGTCGAAGCCAAATGGCTTGCAGCACGCACTGAGTCACTTTGATTGTAAATCTGGCCCAAAGTTTCTTTAATCTGATGGTATGTGATTTCTTCATCATTTTGTGTCATCTTCCTTATCACTTCTTTTGCACCTTCACCAGCAAGAATTTTGAGGTATTTGATAATCTTTTTGTAATAAGTCTCTTCAAGTGCATTAATGAAATCTTCAAATGTCTATAACCAAACAATCCTTCTAGCGACAATAATTTGCATTTTAGAGGTATTGAATGGCGGTGGTGGTCTCAGGAATGCAGTCGCATTGTAGACCAGTGCAGAGCTTAATGACACAGTTGGTGGATCACTGTGACTTGATTTATGCGTCTCTTCTGTAAGACCTCAGATGTGCTCACCTTTGGATATTTTTTTATGATAGCTGGAAACGTGAACTTCTTCACTGCCATCTGAAAAATTTCACTATTCTGAAAGTCGCTCCTGGCTCTTTATTCTTCGAAGACCTACGAAGTTGTTCTGAGCCCCACTCAGCAGTTTTGGTGGCTGGCCAATTTGGGTATGGATGGCTTGGTAAGTACAGCCTTGGGCAAGTCTCCTTGAGCCACTTCACCAAGACCAGCAGTACGATGGGTCTCTTTAATGGATTTGGTAAGTCAATTATTTCTTCTTTTCTAAATGTCAATTTTCACTTTTTGACAGCTAATTGGTCTCCGCTTTGTAGCGCTTCTGTTAGCAGCGTTATTTTGCAATTTCTGATTATCAATGACTGCTCTTTAAAAATCCTGGTTGTATCCGCCTTCAGCGTTGACACTTCGTATAACATATGACTTATCTTGGTGGCAGCATGGTACGTTTATGTATGGGCTGACCAGAAGGTTCTCAGCCAACGTTGTGTAGATTCTCTGCAATGCTTTTATTATCTTCAAGTGCTGCCCAGCTGCTGGAGCTCCACTTTGACTCCACATGCATTAAGCTTTGATTCCATACTTTGAGAACAGCACACATGGCACGCACGAGCAGCTTACTTGGACCATGGCAAACTCTATGGAAGAACACTGTTGACCTATGTGTTACTTATTCCCTATCTCATTACCATTTGTAGCGTAGTCCCAGATACCCACAAATGACTACAGTCATTAGTATTACACGCCTTTATTCTTCTGCGTGTAACTGCGAACTCAACATTCTTAAATCGCCCTTCATTGCACTCAGCTCTAACACCTACGTCATAGCTCTACGGAGTCCATCAAAAGCCAAAAGGGTTCCGTCATTGCTAACTCGCAAGACACTACAGGCCAGTTTGTAAATTACCACACTAGTCACAAAAATACTGGTCGCAAATTGCGACCAGTATTTTACAACCAGTGTTTTGCACATCTGGCCCTTTGTTCTTTCCCTTTTTTACTGTCCTGCTTAGCTCATCCTGAGACCACTGGGTGACGGATGGCTGCTGCTGGTGGGAGCACTACAGACTTTTGGGCAGATCTGTGTTTATGCTTGACTGGCTTTTTAAGCCCCACCTAACTAGGTTCTCATGGTGGCTCCTCATTCATTGGGACTCTTCTGTTTTACTGGTGCTGCTGGGTCAAGTCGGGGCATTTGCATTGTTTTGTCTACTTTGATGGTCTTTTTGGTGGTGTTACCCAAGGAGTGTCCCTCCTTGGGTAACACCACCACTGCCCTGCATGGATTTCAGCCTCTTTCTAATTACTGCACCAGTCTCCTGAGGGCTATGGGTTCGTGTCTCACCACTGCAGCAAGAAGACTATTGGGTTCCCCAGTGCTGATCTCTTACTTCCTGGGTCCATGGATCCCTATTGCTCTACCTTTTAGCGGTGTCGCTATTGCCTTGTCAGGAGTGGATTGTCCTGGTCTGTGTGCCTGTTTTCTGAAGGAGCAGGTTTTAACATGAGTTGATGTGAATGCATTTCTTTGGCCTATTCAGGTGTCAGGCTTTCTGTTTGTGCGTTGGGCACCGGTGTCTCTCTTGGCTCTGTTATCATCTGTTCAACCACCCGTCCCCGCACTGACATTTCCATACTGGTATTCCTGATGGTTGTGGGGATTTAGGGAACAGTGTAACCTTGGACTTCAACCTTGGTTCTGTGAGACAGAGGCATCTGCTTGCCTCCTGTATTTTTCTGCTCCCCATTCTTATGAGAAGCAGGGGGATTCTCTTCTGGGAAGGCAATCATTGTCTGCCTGTGTGCAGTGTGGGTTGGTGCCTGAAGGCATATTCCACAGGTTTGTGACTCATTGAGTTGCAGCGCTTCTTCTGAACTTCTGGAGTCCAGATTTGAAGGCTCCATGATTTCT
Organism: Calotriton arnoldi; assembly: GCA_963921515.1. Classification (NCBI taxonomy): domain Eukaryota; kingdom Metazoa; phylum Chordata; class Amphibia; order Caudata; family Salamandridae; genus Calotriton; species Calotriton arnoldi. Next base: position 168,085 of record CAWUFW010000457.1, read on the forward strand.
GTATTGTAACTGTCACCTGCTGTCCTCTTAGGGTCACAAGCTTGTGTCTTGTCTGAGAAGGGCCATGTGAGAAGTTGGCCTGGTATATGCTGTCCACTAATTATAGTGGGCACCTTGCACCAGTCCAAACAACCCCTTATTGGAGATAGGTTAAAGACAACCTTTAATGAAAGCTATCCTAGTGGTAGCTATGGAGAGCAGCCTTCAGGCTAAGTCTTGAAGGAATGTAAAGCAGCTTGTTTTACCAGTCTATAATCTCTTGAGTGACCAAATGAAAGAGGATCACACCAGGTATATATTTAAAATATATGTATTTAGTCTTCAACACACCCCTCTAGTCTCTTTATGAGGCTAGAGTTCGAAGCTACATAAGTTACAAGTCAAATATCAACAGTAATAGCACAAATACACGTTTGAGCCCTAGGGGCGTACCAAACCATATACCAAAAAAGTGGTATAAGAACCACGACTGAACTAGACACAAGGCCTAGAGCCTGTAGAAGTGCTTGGCCCTCAAGGAACCACCAAAGGTAGTGACACAGGGGACCCACGGGGGACGCTTGCAGCGTGAGAACACAGCCGCGAGCCACCGTTGACTTCTATGGGGAAAGTCGCGGTTGGATTTTTAAAAGAAAAGGACACTTAGAGGAGGACTTGGAGCAAACCCCTTTAGAACTAGGCAGTTCTAGAGTCAATACCACGGGAGCACCGGAGTACTCGAGTTACCTCACCCAGGGAAGCCGGGTGCATAGGTGTCTTTCGATGTCAGGTTTCGTCGTCGTTTTCAATGGCGATCTGCTGCAAAGTGCGGCCAAGTCGAAAGTGTCCGGGTGGATCCAAGGGTGGATCAAAGATCTGAAGAACCTGAAAGCAGAGGGGACAGAGTCTGGGTCACTAGCCAGTGACCAGAAGGGCGATGAGCAGATGCCCACCGATGTCGGGTGCTTCAGGTAGGTTGACGGTTGTCTTGACTCTTCAGCCATGAGGTCCAGGAGGTGTCGACGATGACCAGGAGCTGGATTCGAGCTGTCCCACAACGTTTGTCGATTGCTGGGGTATCGGCGACCGGATTGGACCCAACAAGCCTTGGCAACGGCAAGTCATGTGGAAACAAAGAAAGGACGTTGATGCAGACCAGCAAGGTCTGAGGGACTCACCCAGCGAGGGTAAGTCAGGGCACCTCTGGAGCAACTAGGAAAGCCCAAGCAGAAGAAGAGTTGCCTTCGGGAGGGCCCACTAGCCAACGGACTAGTGACCGCGAAGGAGCCTTGAGGGAACGCACTTGGAGCTGGCTCACAGGACACTCGTGGAGTGGAGTGGAGGCCAGTGATCTTTGGTGCAGTCGGTGCTGGAGGCGGGGGCTACTCGGAGCCCAAAGCACAACTTCGTGGGAGACCAGGAAGAGGATGCACTTGCAAAAGTTCTTGGTGTCCAGGGGTCACGGTTCCACATTACCCACAACAGCTATGTGCCTCAGCTTTGCTGGGGTCTCAGGGCAGCCTCGAGGAAGTCTGGAAATCCACCTCTGGTGATGCAAAGACTTCGGCGTCCGGCGAGAGCTTCAGCGGTGCAGACCGGACAGTTGCTTCTTTGGTGCCTGCCAAGCAGGGGAGTCACTCCTTGACCCCAAGGGAGATTCTTCAGTCCTATAATCTTAAAGTAGAGCGTCGAAGGTCCAGGATTCGGTTTCAGAGTTTCGTCCCGGGTAATCTAAAGTCCTAAGGACTGGGGTCCCATACTTATACTAAGTTAGGGGGTTGGACATACTCTGGGGACCCACCTATGGGAGGGTCAGGGAAGAGGGGTGGTTACACCCATTCCCTTTGTCCAGTTTCACGCAGGGGCAGGTAGCCCCTGCAACCGGTTTGAACTGGACTATGCACAGGGACACCAAATGTGCCCTTGTGCTGGACTTCAAAGCACCAGGGAGTGCTCCCGCCCAGCCCCAATACACATTATCCTGTCTGGGGAGGTGGTTACACCTCCCTGCGACAGGAAACCTATTGTCCAGGCCTCCCCTGCCAGAGTTTCGGTCAGCAGCAGGAGGCCAGACCCGTGTTTGTGGCAGCGGCATCCATTTTGTGATGCCAGGGCTCTGTGAAGTTAATACCGGGCAGGCCGGTGTGTACATGTCTCTCCCTCTAGAAGGGTGGAATGCTACCCCCGCCGCCAGGACTGGTGGGGGGTAGTATTCCAAGGTGTTTGACACCAAACACGACATGTTTTGGTGCAGTCAGTCCAAAGTTAGCATTCTACCGCGAGGATATAATGCACTTAAGAGTATATGGTCAGGCCGTACCACAAACAGCATCAGAGGATTGACTCCGAACGCTGGAGAGGGGCTCTGCTCATGCAGGGGGACCCTCTCACATAAAAACCAAGCACTCTGTCTTTAGGATTGGTAAGGCATGCCATAGGAGTGACTTATAGGTTTATATGTGTGTGCAATAGTAGTGATATAGGTAGCCTATATCACAGTAAGGGGTGCATGCACCACCTTACCCAGGCTGCAGTAGCAGACCTGTGGTGTCATTTTGGAGGGCCTCCCAGGGGTGGCATAATACATGCTTCAGCCCCTGGTAGGCCTCTGGAGTACCTATGCCCTGGGTATCAATCAATCAATCAATCAATCATTGATTGATTGATCGATGGCCCAGTGAAGTAAGAGCCATTGGAGGCAGAACAGGAAATTCACAAACCTGATTTAGATAGACAGAATTAGGGTCAGTTTTCACTGCTCATTACCGCCATGAAATCATAGAAGCAAAGGGAAGTGAAAACTGCTAAATAATCCCCTCACCCTGGGAGAGGACTCCCATGGTGAGAGGAGCACTGTATCTATTTATTTTCAATAGGAAAATCCCATATCTGGATGTCCTTTTTGAAAATAAAACAAGAAAACTGTTTGATACAGGGCTCCGTCATTTTGATAGTCATTTATAAATATAGTCGGCGGTCCCTTCATCAGGGCGATAGAGTAATTTATTCTGTCACCCTGGTGGAAGACCAGTGTTAGACCTGGAGTCCTTGGCGTGGGTTCCCCCTGTATTTTTGGCTTTGCCTCCTGTTATTTTGCTGTGTGTTGGACTTTGTTTTTGCTGGTTTAGATGCTTTGGGCACTTTGCCACTGCTGTTCAGTGTCAAAGTACAAGTGCTCCCTTTGTAAATTATTGTTATGGATTGGTGTTTCCATAATTGGCTTATTTGATTTACTAGTCAGTCCCTTGTACAGTGCACTGTGTGTGCCCAGGGCCTGTAAATCAAATGCTGCTAATGGGCCTGCAGCACTGATTGTGCCACCCACATAAGCAGCCTGTAAATGTAACTCAGACCTGCCACTGCAGAGTCTGTGGGCAGTTGGTATTGACATGTCGACTTGGCAAGTGCACCCACTTGCTAGGCCTAACCTTCCCTTTTCTTACATGTGAGTCACCCCTTATTTAGGCCCAAGGTGGGCAGGGTGCAGTGTATGTGAAAGGTAGGTCATGCCCTGATGTGTGTGGCATGTCCTGATAGTGAAATACTGCCAATTTCGTTTTTCACTATTGGAAGGCCATCTGTCCCATAGGATGGAATGGGGAATTTGCTTATAACATCCTTTAAGCACAACTGCCCAGTGGAACAAGATAGGAAAATAACGTTTTAGTATGCCTGAACTCAGAATGTGAAGATGCATCTTTTAGTGAGGGTGATTTTTGCATTCTGTGTTTGAAAATACCACTTTTAGAAAGTAGGTATTTTTTTGCTTAGCTATCCAGTGTGCCTCTGCTAGGATGTGTATTGACTGTCTGGCTTTGAAGTGACAGGGGCTGGGGATGTGCATTCTGTTCAGACAACCACATGGGGGGTTAGGTGTGTTCTGCCTTTCCAGGGTGAGTCAGGGCTGAGCTGAATAGACCTGTGCTACATTTAGAGTAGGGGGAGGAGATTTCCTTTCACTTGAATGGGCCTGGTCTGCCTTACACAATGCTGTCTCCTCCTCCTGCCAGGAAGCTGCACCAGAGAGAACAGAACTGGTTTTGACTGAGCACAGGGCTTTTCTGTCACCAGAAAACAAAAGATTTTGCTGTATAAATATTGGGGCCCAGACCCCAGAACTTTAGATGAATTTTGAACTTCAAGAGGAACCTCTGCCAAGGAGAAGAGCTTGAGAAACTGGAGGAGGAGTACTGCCCCTTTGCTGTCTGGAGTTGGCCTGCAGTGGTGTCGTGTAGCTCCTATAGTACCCCTGCAGGACCTGCGCGTTTGGATAACATATACTGCAGGCTTGGTGGCAGACTGACTCCGTGCACCCCCACCGTATATGTTAGCCTAGTTTTGCATTAGCTAGCTCTCAGTGCCACTACTGTCTCCTCTTATCGGGGAGAGATTAGTTTCTGGCAACCTTAGACCATGACAACCCTGATTCCCTCAGAATCGTGGAAACAATGTACTCCCTTTCGCTCAGTCACTCGTGCTCACTTATTCGGTTTGTCTCAGAAAGTTACACAGAATAAACAGTCGGGCGTTTCAATAACTATTTATTGAACAGTTGTTATTCTAGTGTAAAATATATGTGCTGCGGTAACCAGCAGACAATAGCAGAGATATATTATCAACAGTGCGATAAAAGCAAAGGGATAGAACAGTTCTACCATATTGCGATAATCATGAGTACATGCATGAATATAAAAGCATTATGCAAGTGCGCGTACTCCTACAATGCCTAACTATATGTACCTGAGTGTACCTAGCATATGTGTGCAGGTTTTAGAAGCTAAGAGCCAAGAATCGTCCTAGGATTTAGTCGAATCCCCATACCTGAATAGAGAGAGAGTGGGACCCCGTCCTGGTCTCGAGTTGGACACCCCGTCTGGGTTGTGTCAGACCACTGTCAGCTTGAGCGACTGCATGCAGGAGCCTCAGCGTCTCTGGTCAGTGTGTCAGCATGGAAGTCTCGGTTCCCTCTGCCTTACCGAGGCAAGATGTGGTGTATTTATACCCTAAAGAGTCTCGGTCCTCAGTATGGTTTGTATTGGACATGAGGAAGACGTCAGGGGTGAACTTTGCACATACATATTATGCCAGTGGTGTATTCTTAGAAAGCCATGCATAATTAATGAGTACAGTGTGGGCCTGTGTTTGGAAGAACCCTGCTGTATTCAAAACCACAGGATAGATAGCGTTCAGCCCTCAGAGCTCGTTGGGTACTAGCTGGGACCAATGTAGGTGAAAGATCATGCCTATATAAGGAATCATACTATAATAGGACATGTACACTTGTGACCATAATTGGGCATATGCGGCCATGACCATAATAGGGCAAGTACGAATATGACCATATTAGGGTAAATATGAATACGTCCATTTTAGGGTATGTACGAACGGGTCTAAATTAGGGTATCTATGCAGGATATAACAGTGGCTGTTTCTGCCAAGGAGAGGAACTGTGTGTGCATCCTGCTTGAGAAAGTATCTCCAAGGGCTTGAAGTGGAAGTTGCCCCCTGTTCAAGAGGTCTCTTGAACAGCAAAGACCTCACCAACCTTCTGGGTACCGTCTCTGGCTCTGCTGGTTCCAGTCGCTACAGAAGAAAAGAGCAGCCGACTCCATCACTGAGTCCGTCGCAGACTACGTGTCCTGAAGGCAACGCAGAGAGCACCGTTTCGCAAAGCAACCCTGGTCTCACCGACTCCATCAACTAGCCGCTGCTTGCACCGCATCCTGTGGGCAACGCACTCTGTACCGCTTCACTACACACTGCACAGACGTCACCGACTCCGTCACTGCCTGACTCAATGCCAAGAGACCTTCCGGTGAACGTGCGCTCTAGAAATATTCAATAACATAACAAACGACCTGCCAGCACCGCATCAAGCACCGTCTCACCCTGCAATGCAAGCCTTGGTCTCACCGACTCCGTCAACGAGCCGCTGCCTTCACCGAGCTGTGAGGACACCGCATGCTGCAACGCTTCCATCTTACATCGCAACCGCAACAGTTGCCCCGACTGACTTGCATCAGCGTGTTGGCCGCAACAAGAATGGTACTGTCTCCGAGTCTGTTGATGCTTTAGCTGACCCGTACCGATGCAGTTGGCTGGAATTGTTAGACTCTGTCGTGTTCAGTATCGCAGTAGCCCAGAGCAGCGCTACCGAGTCGGAGGAACTGTGTTTTCATGTTATTTCTGCAATTTAAAGGTTATTTTGCACAGTAACTATTTTTACAGTACTGTATGTTGGATTTTTGTCATTTTTGGTCTTGTTGGTTTAGATAAAGTTTTGCTTATTTTTCTAAACTGGTGTGTGACCATTTGTAGTATTTTCACTGTGTTACTGTATGCACGCACAAATGCTTTACACACTGCCTCTGAGATAAGCCTGTCTGCTCGTGCCAAGCTACCAAGGGTGTGAGCAGGGGTTATTTTAGAAGTGTATCCCCCTTACCATGACTAGGAAGAAGGGTCCCTACTTGGACAACTAGAGACCCCCATTTCTAACAAACGGGCCATCCACTAAGATTTAAATTGGCCCCTGCCTGGAGGTAAAAATCTTGGCCAGGTGAAGGCGCCAAAAGTATCGAACCAGCAACAGGACTTCCCTGGGTTTGAAATTCGAGTTTTGACACTCCATACTTTTCCTGCTAATACCAATGGCTTCAATGGGGCCTCGTGCAATGCCTATATAAGGTCGTGGAGCGCTCATCAAATGCATACTTCTGCTGTACCACGCTGAATGATTTTACCTTCCAGAAAAAAGAAGTCCCAAGTTAAAACCTTGACCTGGTTGAACCTGGTTGATGTATCCAACCTGCACTCCATTGCAGTCAGCCTGAAATTGCACAGAGGACCCTGCCTCCTGTGACCATTGACTTTTATTGGTGCTTTCCACTTTTTGGCCCTGTTTCTACTTAAATCTTTAAAAATGCATGTCTCCAATTCCCCTGGTTGAATTTTTGGTATTCTGAATTAAGTTTCCTCATTAAATTATTCTCTATTTTTTTACATTGGAGAGGGGGGTTTATTGGATTGTGTTTTTGGCTTTTTAACTGTTTTGATATTACTAAATGTTTTACAATTTTTTCTAAGTTAAGCCTGTGTACTCTGTGCCGTAGGTACCAAGGCTTGAGGGTTGTTTAAATTACTAAACCTTTTACTGGACCAAATATGATTGTGCCTTTAATACCTCTGGTGGTCCTCAATATATCTCAAATAATATACCACTTTATCTCAGATATAAATCCATATCTCAATTAGTCTCTATCAATCAATCAATCAATCACAGAATTTGTAAAGCACACTACTTACCCGCGAGGGTCTCAAGGCGCTAGGGAAAAAAGGGGGGGGTGCTGCTACTGGTCGAACAACCAGGTCTTGAGTAGCCTCCTGAAGGTCAGCAGGTCTTGGGTCTGTCGTAGGCTTAGTGGAAGGGTGTTCCAGGTCTTGGCGGCGAGGTGGGAGAAGGATCTGCCGCCGGTGGTAGTTCTTCGAATGCGAGGGACGGTGGCGAGGGAGAGGTCGGTGGAGCGGAGTTGGGGACGTAGAAGAGGAGTCGTCTGTTGAGGTAGGCTGGGCCAGTCTTGTGGAGTGCCTTGTGTGCGTGGATGAGGAGTTTGAAGGAGATTCTCCTGTCGACGGGGAGCCAGTGCAGGTTCCTCAGGTGGGGGGTGATGTGGCTGTGGCGTGGTACAACGAGGATCAGGCGTGCGGAGGCGTTTTGTATGCGTTGCAGTCGCTTGATGAGCTTGGCCGGGGCTCCCGCGTAGAGGGCGTTCCCATAGTCAAGTCTGCTACTGACGAGGGCCTGGGTGACTGTTCTTCTTGTGTCTGTCGGGATCCACCTGTAGATCTTGCGAAGCATGCGGAGGGTGTTGAAGCAGGAGGATGAGACTGCGTTGACTTGCTTGGCCATGGAGGCGTTGAGTCGAGGATGACTCCCAGGTTGCGTGCGTGGTCGGTGGGTGTCGGGGCTGCTCCCAGCATCGTTGGCCACCAGGAGTCGTCCCAGGCTGAGGGGTTGGAGCCGAGGATGAGGACCTCTGTCTTCTCCGTGTTCAGTTTTAGTCGGCTGATCTTCATCCAATCGGCGACGGCCTTCATTCCTTCATGGAGGTTGGATTTGGCGGCGAGGGGTCCTTGGTGAGGGAGAGGATCAGTTGAGTGTCGTCGGCTAAGGAGATTATGTTGAGGTCGTGCTGTCTGGCGATGCATGCGAGCGGGCCATGTAGATGTTGAACAGTGTTGGGCTGAGGGACGATCCCTGGGGTACGCCGCAGATGATCTCGGAGGCTTCGGATCGGAATGGTGGGAGGCGGACTCTCTGGGTTCTGCCGGCGAGGAAGGAGGTGGCCCATTCCAGGGCCTTGTCTCGGATCCCTGCATCGTGGAGGCGTGCGCGTAGAGTGCGGTGGCAGACAGTGTCGAAGGCGGCGGAGAGGTCCAGCAGGATGAGGGCTGCGGTCTCACCGTTGTCCAGCAGGATCCTGATGTCGTCGGTGGCGGCGATGAGGGCAGTCTCAGTGCTGTGGTTGCTGCGGAACCCCGATTGGGATGGGTCCAGGATGCTGTTTTCTTCGAGGTATCGGGTTAGCTGTTTGTTGACGATCTTCTCGATGACCTTGGCTGGGAGCGGAAGCAGGGAGATGGGCCGGAAGTTCTTGAGGTCTCTCGGGTCCGCCTTGGGTTTTTGAGTAGGGCGTTGATCTCTGCGTGTTTCCAGCTCTCTGGGAAGGTCGCGGTCTCGAAGGAGAGATTGATGACGTTGCACAGGTGGGGTGCGATGGAGCTGCTGGTTTTGTTGAAGATGTGGTGCGGGAAAGGGTCTGACGGGGAGCCGGAGTGTATTGTGCTCATGGTCTTGATGGTGTCCTCGATGTTCACGCTGGCCCAGGCTGGCAGGGGGTCGTGGTCGATGGTGTGCGGCGGGTCTGGTGCATCGATCTTAGTTGGGGCTGTCTGGGTGTTGAAGCTGTCGTGGATGTCGGCGATCTTGCGGTGGAAGAAGGTGGCGAGGGAATCGCACAGGGGTTGCGACGGCGGGATGTCGTTGGTGTTGGAGCTGGGGTTGGAGAGTTCCTTCACGATGTTGAAAAGCTCCTTGCTGTTGTGTGCCTTGTTGTCGAGGCGGTCTTTGAAGGAGATTCTCTTGGCGGACTTGATGAGGTGGTGGTGGTTACGGATGGCGTCTTTGTGGGCTGCGTGGCTGTCCGGTGTCTTATCACTGTGCCATTTCTTCTCTAGTTTCCGGCAGGTACGCTTGGAAGCTAGGAGTTCCAAGGTGAACCAGCTGGCTCTTTTGGTGGTGTCACTGTAGGTGAGTTTTTTCAGCGGGGCGAGGGTGTTGGCACAGTCGTCCATCCATCGTCTGAGGTTTCAGGCAGCGTCGTCGGTGTTCGATGGGTCGGAGGGAGGGCTGAGAGCGAGGGTTGCCCGAAGTTGGTCTTCGGTGACTTTGCTCCAGCAGCGGCGTGGGATCTGTTGGGTGCGGTGGTGTGTGGTGGGTTTCTGGAAGGTGAAATGGATGCAGCGGTGGTCAGTCCAGAGGAGTTCCGTGGTGTGGCTGAAGGAGACGTGGGAGCTTGAGGAGAAGATGGGGTCAAGCGTGTGGCCGGCAGAATGGGTCGGTGTTGTGACGAGCTGGCTCAGACCGAGGTTGGCGAGGTTGTCGATCAGGGTGGTGGAGTTGCTGTCGTTGTTGTTCTCCAGGTGAAAGTTCAGGTCTCCGAGGAGGATGTAGTCGGTAGAGGTCAGGGCGTGCGTGCTGATGAAGTCGGCGATGGAGTCGCTGAACTGGGGTCGGAGCCCAGGGGGTCTGTAGACAAGGGTGCCTCTACGGGTGGTGTTGGGGTCCGTGTGGATCTGGAAGTGCATGTGTTCGGCGGTGCTGAGAGTGTCGTCGGTGCTGGTCGAGACCCTGATGGTGTTCTTGTGGACGATGGCGATTCCTCCTCCTACTGCGTTGACGCGGTCTCTGCGGGTGATCTTATAGCCGTCTGGGATGGCTATGGCGATGTCGGGGGCGGAGGAGTCGTTCATCCAGGTCTCTGTCAGGAAGGCGACGTCTGGTGATGATGTGTCGAGCAGGTCCCAGAGCTCGACGGGCGTGTTTGCGTGCGGAGCGGGTGTTCAGTAGGATGCACCGGAGGTGGTTGAGGTCCTTCTTGGCGGGCGCCTCGGTGGCTCTGAGGCTGGTGTAGCTGCAGTTCCGGCAGGTGAAGGGACCATGGGTGCGTTTCGGGGCGGCCTTGAAGCAGTTGTGCGTCCGTCCGGGGTTGAGAGCGTGGAGTGTGGTGGCATCGTATCGGCGTCGGTCCTCGAGGCTGGAGCGGGGGGCGCACGGCCCAGGGGTTCTGGCGCTGGGCGCGGTCCAGGCGCGGACGGGCGCAGACGGGTTCTCTAAAATTCATTTCAGTTACTGCCCTTACTAATATAGTCTTTGCTAGATGTGTTTTGTGTTCCTCATTTGTGGCATTTGTAGCTAATGTTAGATTTATAATAGTGGTAAAATATCTGCATTCAATCATAAGTTGTCATAAAGTGGTCTGTCCATTCATGATTGTTCCCAGAAAAGCATATGCGAAGTCAGCTGGCAAAAATACCTTTACAGATAACCAGGTATCATCAGCATATTTGTGTGAGATATACCACAACCATGAAATAAATCAATGAAAAAGTGGAGCCATCGTAATACCTCATACGAGAAGGGCTCCTTGGGTAGTGATCTGATGAAACCAGTGAATTTCATAGGAGAAGAAGCATTTGAGTTTATTACCTTCATAACACTATTTTTCCTTCCGCGTTATTGGGCAAGGTTCTTAAATCTACTGTGTAGAAGGCTTACAACCTATCTAGCAGGTTCAGTATGCAACAGTTGCATGAATCAAGGCCTGAAATGGCATTGTCTAATGCTTGGAGAATGGGAGTCTCATCAGAGATGAACATCTTAAGTTTTGTGGCTACATAACTATCTAAGACCTTTTCTAGGAAAGGGAGACATGTGACAAACATTACTCAATATGCAGAATGCTGTTTCACTGAGGGTAGGACCTGTTCAACCTTCAGAAAGTTGTGGAAATCAGCCTCGACTAGTGATCAATCCAGCAAGTTTGTTGATATCTGGTTTTGAGATATGGTCAGTAGAGTGAAAGAATGAATTATGTCTGCCTACAATTTCTCACAAAATGTTATTTAAACCTTCTACCAGCTTCTGACAACATCAGCTATGCCACTCTGTTCTACAGACATCCTGAACCAGTATTTTTATACAACATTTAAACCAGAAATAATTTCTCTAGAACAAGAAGCAATCTGTTGTGTGATACCTTAATATCGACTCCAAAATATCGGTTCTCCACAATATTGAGGTCAAAATATCTTTAGTGAAAAATATCATGGGACAGAACATTGAGGAAAGTAATATTTTATTTTATTTGTAAATTATATTGACGTTTAATATATTGTTTAATAAAATCTAGTATAAAATATTGTTGTATGTTTTATGTTATTTTAGGTTTTTTTTAGTAAAATTTGTTTACAAATAGTTGTTAAATTATCTTAATTTACTGTTATACTTTTTGCAATTTTAATTTTTTTAGATTGTTAGGTTAATCAGGGATAGAGTGGGCAATGCTTTATCAGTCATTTTTACTTTATATGCATTTAAATATTTTATTACATTTAAATGTTCATTTATATGTGAGTTACTTATTTGGGTTGTTGGGGGATTGTTTTCATAGTGGTTTATGTTAATGGGATAATCATTAATATGAAAGAAATATTCAACAACTAATTTAATTCTTTTAAATGTTTAATACCTTATATCTCAATATGTAACATATTTTGAAATTATTTTAATACATGTTGGGGTTCTTTTATTTATATTTATAAAATTATAAAAATTAGGAAAATGTGTTTTATTCATTGAGAGATTTGGTTGATATTTTATTATTATCTTTATTATGAAAAGATATTAACTACACCCAACTATTTATTTATTTATTTGTTTATTTGTGTATTTATTTATTTATTAGTTGATAATTTGAAATAACACTAACTTCACTGAGTGGTATTAGTATGCTGTACATGGAACAACAGTAATATAAGCAATCATTAAATTCCTTTTGAATCCTAATCTTTGCATGTTTGTTGGACTCAACTTAAATACCACATCTACAGCCCCTAAAATATATGTACTTGCCTCAATGTTGCAAGTGAGGAGTTAAGATAGAACATCACTCACACCCATCCCAAATATATGTTAATAGGGCTGGGTTTTGAATAGTAAATCTGCCCTTCCCCTCTCAAATATATGCACTTTTCCAAACAGTTAATTTGAAACACTTCCTCCGCCCCCAAATACATTTCTCCAATACTTAGTAAATTCAATCCCTGAATATATGTTATTTTCAGAATGTTAGTAAGAGTGCAGTTAAAAAAAGTTCATATGATCCCCCCCACTAAATATACACACTTCCACTAATTATTAGTAGGACAGAAGTTAGAATAGTAAATGTGATCTCCCCACATTTATGCACTTCCCACAATGTTTATGCAATCCCTGAATATATGTTATTTTCAGAATGATAGTAGGAGTGCAGTTCAAAAAGTTAATATGATCCTCCCACTACTCACTTCCTCTAATTATTAGTAGGACAGAAGTTAGAATAGTAATTTTGAGCTCCCAACATTTATGCACTTCCTACAATGTTTATGCACTTCCCACAATGTTTGTGGGCCTCAAGTCAGACTAGTGAGAGCCTTATTTACAGTTACATGGACAGGATATTCCATCACAAAGGTGGTAGATGTCCCATCCAGCATATTAGAAATGCATTATATCCCATGGCACTAATATATTAGATGGGATATCTACACGTGTTGAGGAAGTACCTGACCTGCCATTCGCCAAACTCTGATCACAGTCCAAAATATGTGAACGTTTCATAATGTTTGAAAAAATATAAATAAAGGGGATTTGAATTAAACTTGTAACTGCCATACCATTATGGTTAATATTCCCTTTATGTTGGGCAGATTTAGAGTTTTATTGTTTTTTAAATTTATATATTATGTAAGAAAATGTGTTATCAGTTAGAGAAGTTGTGGGTCCTTCCAGAGAAATAAGTCAAAAATATTTTTGGGTCCAACATGTGTTCGATAAGTAAAGCTGGGCTCAAACTCCGGTAGCTATGGCACACAGGCTTAACTTAAGGAAAAGTGTGTAAAGAATGTAACAGCACATAACTATTTAATAAGAATAATGACACCTAGATGATTACAATTCAATTAGGTGAAGCAGAGATATGATGTTGTGCCAAGAAAAAGTAAAGAGCTAATCAGAAGTCACAGTTTGCAGTTGTCTGCAAACTAGGTGCATTTTCATGCAGATCATGATGGAGCAGAGGTCGGATACACCAAGCAGGTCATCCCAGTCAAGGTTTTTACCTACTGACCTAGTCTTTTTTATGGAACTCAAAATCTTCCAGCGGGGTAAGACTGACGGTGTTTCCGGTGAATTCCTCTTGAAGTTGAATAGCCATTATGGTCCCGCATAAAAAAGCCAGTACTCACTCCAGAAGAAGCCACCAGCAGGGTGCAGTCCATGTCCAGTTGCAACTGGTCGGCTCGTCACTCCAAGAAAAGAGTGTCTAGGAGCTTTTGATTTCCCTGTAGCCCCAAAGAAGGTCGGCCAACTGATCCTTGGAGTACACGTTTGGACCTAGATACAAGTAGGAGCAGATTCAACCTTTTAGGCCTCCATAGAGGTCACAGAGAACAGATAAAATCATCTTCTATTTGTCCACAGGTAAAAATGTATTTTGAGGAGCTAGTGGTCAGGTGCCTTTTTTGTAGAAATCACTGACAATAGGTGGGGCATGACTACTGGCCACTTCCTAACTAATATGAAAAGAAATCTCAAGGGCAAACCTTTCTCCAGTTGCAGCACATCCCATTTGCCTTACTACAAAATTCCCTGCAGTACACCATACTCAGGCAAAATCAAGATGGAAGAACCTTCTGTCCCTGGAAGAGGCTGATGGCCTACCTAGGGGTACATTTGGGAAATGAGTATTCCCTTCATCCTCAACCACACCAAACTGGTTCTGGGACCAATATTCACTCTCACTCCCATGCTGGCTAAAGGTGGCCCAGGGATCAAAGGACTTATCTTCCCCAGGTCTCACTTTACACTTAGCTATCAATAGGCTTAAAAATGTTGTTGAGTCCTCCTCAACTGCATTTCCTGAGAGAAGATGGGTCACATCCAGGTGTTCCTGCTAACAAGGCCCAAGCCATTGTTTCCGCTTTAAGAGTTGTTTTCATACCTCATCGAGGGGAAAGTACTGAGAGGGAAGACATCTACAAGGAGGCTAAAATTCATTAGCCTACTTGAGTTTCAGGCAGGCAAAGTCTAACCTTTTAAAAGTTACTTTTCCTCTGTATTTATCACAAATCCAACTTCACCATTTTTAACAAATATGAAAAAAGTTGGTTGAACGGACTCAACTGCTAATTCAAAACCAAAGTTACCAAAAATGGTATTTTAATCATAAGCCATATGTAGTGAAAGTAACTTCTGAAGACTAGTTACTGTAGAAATATGTCAACCCTAACTTATTACATGTTCTGCTCTTAAAGGCTAGGCCCCATACCTTTGTGCTACAAGGCCTACTTAGGAGGTGACTTACAATATGGTCGGCAGTCCACAGGTGGCCTTTAACTTCCATGACATAGGTGTATTTCATACACCATATACTGTGGCCCTTTTGGAAAGTTAAATATGCAAATTTGAAGTTAGGCAATTCTGCCATGTTTTAGGGGTCAGAGCACATACAAAGTGCCCCAGTGAGCAGAGTTAAAAAGACAGCAGCATCGTAATGGTGACCATGCAAAAAGAGGCAATTTCTAACACACAGACTACACACAAATATATATATATATATATATATATATATATATATATATATATATATATATATATATATATATATAATCTACTGGCGATCGCCAGTAGATAGTTATAGTTAGGACCTATTTTCCATAGGAAATCCGCAACATTCTATTTGAAATAACTCTTGCGCCGGTTGACGAATCTTCGCAAGCTTCCAACTTGTTGGGGCGCTCCGGTCCGCTCCAAACCTGAAAGTCTCGGGGTGATTCGTCAAGCGGGGGCCGAGAAAAAAGGGGGGTCCCAAAACACGTTTTCCCCATTCATTTTTCCATAGGATCCTTTCATCGCAGCTACAGCCTGAACTGCTGAACAGAATTACACCAAATTTGGCAAAGAGGTAGCCCTTGGTTCAGTGTCGTGCCTTTTGCTTAAATGGTGTAAATCCATTCAGTAGTTTCTGAGAAAATCACAAGTAAAATCACATATATATCTATGGCCGAGTAGGGTCCGCGTACCCTGAGCGCACCATGCGCGCACCGTCCCGATCACGAGCTACATGGTAATTGGCTGTCAACTGGCTGTCAACACTCTAAATCAGGAAGTGTTGGCAGCCATTTTGTCCCTCGGTAGAACCGAGGGACAGAAACAAGTGCGCAAAATGCACAAAGGGGGCAGGGTAGAAACACCCTGACCCCCTAGGTCTGCTCAGGGGTCCCACAAGGACCCCCTGGGCAGAAAAAAGCATTTTTTTAAAAAACAAATCGTCGGGATGCGCTTAGGGTGCGCGGATCCCGCCGAAAAAAAAAAAAAGGAAGCGTGGTCTCCCGCGCTTCGTTGTTAATTGGCCCCTGGGTGGCCCAAGTCCCGGGGGCATGCGGGGGGTTATGATTTTAATGAATGGGGGGGCCTCTAAGGCCCCAAGCCCCGGGGACCACCACCCCCCGGGGCTTTAAAAACAAAGTGGTGCAGGAGGGCTCTCGGCCCTCCCGCAGCCCCGGGGATCGCCACCCCCGGGGCTTCTTTTTTTAATTTTAAAATAAACCTGTGTGGGGGGGCTCGAGCCCCCCACACGCCCGGGACCGCCACATCCCTGGGGCACTAATATTGTAATTTGGGGGTCCGTTACGGACCCCGAGCCCCGGGGACCACCACCTCCCCGGGGCTGTGCAATTGGATGGGAGGGGCGCGCGGCCCCACTCCTGAAGCCCTTGATGGCCCTGGGGACCACCACCCCCAGGGCCAGCTCCTGCAGTGTCCCGGGGTGCCTACCCCGGGACACTGCTGTTTCAATGACAGGACGGGAGCCTCGCGGCTCCGTCCTGTCATTGCAAACTGCTTTGCTTCATTGAAGCGAGAGCAGGAAACCTGCTCTTGCTTCAATGAAGCAAAGCAGAATTAGCTTTTCCATAAGGGGAGCTGCATGTCAGCAGCTCCCCTTATGGAAAAGCAATGCCGGATCCCGCAGGACGCGGGGAGCCGGCGGGACCGTGCGGGGATTAATTGCACAAGATATCTCCCTTTTAGATCAGAAATATTAATTTTACCATTTTTACTTATGAAGTATTGAGGTTGTGATTTACATCAAAATTGTGGAGTTGGGAGAGAACAAATGATTGAGGTACATTGCCAAAAAACAACAAAAAACTGGGTGCAAAACTAAGGGGTATCTCTAAGTGGCACACAGGTTAATCACAATAGTAGGATGATGAAACACATTTGGGCTTAATTACAGGGTAGCACAGTATTTATTATTTTTCACGACAATGTCCAAAGCATGCCAGTAAATAATATGGAGAAATATAAAAATGGAAAAATGGTTATAAAAATAAAAAAAGAATAATATAAAAATGATATATGTAACGCTGTAAGTAAAGGAGCAAGATGGATTGGAGAGCTGGTGAAAGTCAAAAAGGTTTTGATTTTATTTTATTTTAAAATATGCTGCAAACGTGCTAGAAACATGGTAGAATTGTGTAACATCCATAATACTTGAATAAAGATTGCAATTTGAGAAAATGAACTTGTAAATAGTATGTTGTTTATGTCTATAGAACCATGTGACTGCAACTCCTAACAAAGGGACTGCAGTAGTGGAGCTCTTTGTGTGAGCAAGGCAGGGGATCCTGCCGAAATGCGTAACAGCACTTAAATAAATAAACTTACCTTAAACTGGAACTGTGGTGTCAGTATCTGGCTGTTGGGATCAGTACGCTGGAGCTGGTTGCGGATATATATATATATATATATATATATATATATATATATATATATATATATATATATATATATATATATGTATTATAGTTAGGACCTAGTTTCCATAGGAAACTCCTTTTTTGTTTTCTCAATATCTTTGGCGCCGGTTGTCGAATCTTCCGCAAAATTTTCAAAACTTGTAGCCCGCTCCGGTCAGCTCCTGTCTTGAAAGTTTCGGGGTGATTCGGCAAGTGGGGGCCCAGAAAAAAGGGGCGTCCCAAAACGTGTTTTCTCCATGTTAATTCCCATAGGAAACTTTAGACAAAGCTACAGCCCGAACTGCTGAACGGAATTACACCAAACTTGGCAAAAAGGTAGCCCTTGGTTCAGAAAGAGACCTTTTATTTAAATGGTGTAAATCCGTTCAGTAGTTCCTGCGAAATTCAAAAAATAGAGGTCGAAAAATGCATTTCCCATAGGAAAGTTTAGACACGGTTACAGCTTGAACTGCTGAACGGACTTACACCAAATTTGGCAAAAAGGTAGTGCTTGGTTCAGAAAGCGCCCTTTTTTTTAAATGGTGTAAATCCGTTCAGTAGTTGCTGAGAAAATCAAAAAATAAATGTTTTGATATATAGAGGCACGGAGGATCCGCGCACCCTCCCGACCACGAGCTTTATTCTAATTGGCTGTCAACACTCCAAACCAGGAAGTGTTGGCAGCCATCTTGTGCCTTGGTAACCGAGGCACAAGAAAACAGGGAAACAAATGTGAAAAAAAGGAAAAGGGGGCAGGGTAGAAACACCCTGACCCCCTAGGCCTGCTCAGGGGGCATGCAAAATTGAAATTGCGGGGGCCCAGGCAGGCCCACGCAGCCCCGGGGACCGCCACCCCCGGGGCTTTCATTAAATATTTGCAGGGGCTCACGGGCCCCCCGCAGCCCCGGGGACCGCCACCCCCCGGGGCTTTGTTTATTTTATGTGTGGGGGGCCTCCAAGGCCCCCCCTAGCTCTGGGGACCGCCACTCCCCCGGGCTTTTAATAATTAATTGCGGGGGCACACGGCCCCCCGCTGCCCCGGGGACCGCCACCCCCTGGGGCTTTTAAAAAAAAAAAACATACACCTGTGTGGGGGGGGCTCGAGCCCCCCCACACGCCCCGGGGACCGCCACCTCCCCGGGGCACTAATATTCAAATTTGGGGGTCTGTAACGGACCCCCGAACCCCGGGGACCACCACCTCTCCGGGGCTTTGCAATTGAAGGGAGGGGGGCCGCGCGGCCCCCCTCCTGGAGCCCGTGATGGCCCTGGGGACTGCCACCCCCCAGGGCCGGCTCCTGCAGTGTCCCGGGGTGCCCACCCCGGGACACTGCTGTTTGCAATGACAGGGCGGGAGCCTCGTGGCTCCCGCCCTGTCATTGGCTCAAGCAGATTGCTTTCCCACACGGGGAGCTGCATGTCAGCAGCTCCCCATGTGGAAAAGCAATGCCAGCTCCTGCAGGTCGCAGGGATCCGGCAGGACCGTGGGGGCATTGGGGCTCCCCCCACGGTCCCCAACGGAGAGGGCCAGCCCCGGGGACGGGGATGGGGTCCCCGGGGCTAGAAGTGGCCCGGGAGGGGGGCCACGCGGCCCCCCTCCCCCCAAAATTAAATAAAATAAAGGCCGGCCCCGGGGGATGGGGTCCCCGGGGCCAATAGAGGCCTCAGGAGGGGGGCAACGCAGCCCCCCTCCATAAAAAAAAAAATATTTATGTGGCCATGCCCCGGGGGATGGGGTCCCCGGGGCTGGTATTGGCCCACGCGGCCCCCTTTCCGTTTCGGAAAGGCCGGCATGGAAACCCTGCCGGAAACCTTGCATCGTAATCCCAAGGGTGGAAAGGCCGCCTTTTAAAATTATGGGCCGGCCTCCTACTGGCTGATGGGCTCCTTGAGCCCGTCGGAAGCCAGCCAGAATGACCGACCAGTTTCAATTCTGACCGGCTGATTCATATTCAGCCGGTCGGAATTAAAATCGACGATGGTGGTCGGAAAGCCTCTGACCAAAGTTTAGAGGCTTTCCGACCGCCATCGTAATAAGCGTAATCTTAATAATTCCCATAATTGTAAAAGTGGGAGGGACCAAGTTGTTGGCTGGAAAATGGGGCACACTTACTACTAGATGTGAGGGTGTAGGGAGGAGTAAGGACGGCTTTTGGGAGCGCTATGGAGGGGGATAGGGGGTACCAAAACCTACCCACAAAAGAGTAAGCCATTACTATTCGTAAATTGCACTTCTAACATTAGTTCAGACAAAACAATGCCTAAAACAGGAGTAAATCACTCCAACTTGGAGCTAGAGTAAGAAGGCACCACACATGGCCAACCTCTAGTACTGCAACACCCTCCCATAGGAAGTCATGGAGGTAGAGACTTAAAATAAAAACCCACAGGAAACAATATTACATTAAATACAATTATTTTAAATATAAATTAATACCATTTAATGCTAACAATATCCCAAAATGCTAACAATATCCCAAAGTAAAACATATCCATTATTTAATTATAAAATACTTTAACAAACATTTTAATGTATACATTAATGTAACAATTATTCTTATTAAACTCTTGCATTAATTGTAATTAATTGTGAACATCAATGTTAATAATTAGTAATGCATAATATATTTTTTATTTTTTTACTTCAGGTGGGAATTTATTTTTGATTTAAACTTAAGAAAATAATGTTCATATATTAAATATATGAAGTCAATTTACATTTATATTCAACATAAGATATGTTTACTATTTTTATTTTGATTAAATAAACTTTTTGTACTTACCAAAGAGAGACTTCGCTGTCGGGGTGAAGGTCTCCCTATGGTAAAAGAAAGGGAAAAATTAAAAAGCGTATTAAACTTCTTCACCAAGTGAGGGAATTTCCCCAATGTTTTGAGAATAGTTGATGAATTAGACTTCAGTGCATTTGGAAATGTTGACGTTTGAAACAAACTTAAATATTGGTTTGAGTTATTTTCTTAGGCTCTTCTCAGTCTCCAAGGGGCATATTATCAACGGCCAGCGATAATTATTGCTGGCCGTGCTTAGCGATAATAGTCCTATCGCAGGCTATCTCTGGAAATTATCGCCCTGGTAGCGCGTTATTAACAACGCGTTTCTCCAGGGCGATAAAAATTCCAGAGATAGCGAGGATTATCGCCGTTTTCAGGGAACATCGCTGGTTTTCCAGTGATGTTCCCTGCAAACGGCGATAACCTTGCTGATACGACCCTGTGGTCGTATCAGCAGAATCCACCCCTATGTTAGGGATGGCTAAGTCAGGATTTTAGCAGATGTTAGATTTTGGCAAAAGCGGCCGTTTTCGCCAAAATCTAACCTCTGCTAAAATCATGTGAGCTGCCTTGTAAATATCGCGATGTGAACATCAGCGATATTTGCAACGTAGTCCATCCGGGATACGCCCAGTAACGCCCACTTTGCATCTCATTAGAGATGCAAAGATGGGCGTTGGGAGAAGAGCGATAATGCAAGGATTCACGCGATAGCGTGACCTTGCTGATTAGGCGATAAAATTATCGCCGCCTTTCGTCCAAAAACGGACGCAAAAGCGGCGATAATTGTTTATCGCCTCGTTGATGATATGCCCCCAAGTTTGCCTGATTATTTTTTAACCTCACCAACAAATGTCCTGATCAATTCTGAAACTTTGGGCCAGATGTGCAAAGCATTTTTGCATTCGCAAATGTCCTGATTCACATAATCGGGCTGTCTGTGGATCCCAAAAATGCCTTTTCCTATATACAAACCACAAACATTTGAGCACATTTCATTTTCACTGCATCGGGGCTCGGGGCATATCTCAGCCCCCAAGCACCGATTCAGATGGGGGAGATGTCATTGGAAAGGGGAGGATCCCCCTTTTCCAATGGTACTGTTCCCCAGTGGATCCCTGCCAGGGATTGCTGCAGGACGGCGATCCCCAAGCACGGATCCACCGACCAGCCCACCAGGAATGATTTTTAAGGGGGTAGCACTCCCTCTGGCAATGGGCAAATGCTACCACCTCCATCTAGCCCCAAAAATCTTTCTGCTGAGTGGAAGGACGTTTGTGGCTCTCTGCAGAATTCAGAACTTTCCATCACAGAAATGTGATGCAAATGTGTTTTTAGTCAAAGTTTGAGGTTTGCAAGAGATTCTTGATAAAGCAACCTGGTGAGAACCACACAAGTCACCCCATCCTGAATTACCCTAGGTGTCTAGTCTGTAAAGTAAAAAAATTTACAGGTTTGCTAGGTTTACCTAGGTGCCAGCTATCCAGCGCTGCAAAAAACTGGCCAGTTTGCATGTTGCATTTTAGGCCGTTTCCTGACACGTGCACTAATCCTACCCATACACGTGAGGTACCATTTTTATCAGAAGACGTGGTAGCATACTGTAGGATATTTATTATCACCAATTGAATTTTGCTGCATTTGTGCCTTCCAAATGTAAGCCAGTATGTAAGAAAGAAGACATTTTGAAAAATACCCTCTAAATCATATGCTCGTATGGGTACCCACAAATTCAGAGATGTACAAATAACCAATGCTTCTGAACGCCATATCTTGTGCCCATTTTAGAAATACATAGGTTACCTTGATACCTATTTTTCACTCTACATACTTCACCATGTGAATTGGTTTATACTCAATACACAATGAAAACCATTGTATGGTGCAGCTCAGTTGTTGGCTCTACGTACGTCAGTTCTTAGAGAACTTACAAACCCTATATATCCCCACAACCAAAAGAGTCATGTAAATGTTATGGCACATTGCTTTTGTATATCGATTATTGTGACAAAAGTTTACAGATGAAAACATTGTCACACATGGCTGCTTTTTCCTACTCGTTTTCAATATTTAGTTATTTTTTGGGGGAAAACCATGAGGGATCTACACAAATGACCCCTTGCTGAATTCAGAATTCTGTCTTCTTTTTTTAAATATATAGCATCCCTGAATCACCCATGGGTTTCACACTGGTTTGCACCAAAAACTGGAAGTAGGTTCAAATCGCAAAGATAGGAAAAATGGGCTACCTCTTATAAAACAAGCCAAAAACGGTGGTAAAAATTCATTTTTTGATTCAGCTCTGCATGTTCCTGAAAGCTTGGAAGATGGTGACTTTAAAACATCAGACTATTCATTGATGTCATTTGAAAAAAACAGACACTTTTATCGAGAGCACTTTTTTCCTATTTTTCCCCAAAAACTCAAAATGTAGCTTTTATTTGGCTATTTTCTTTGTACCGTACAGGAGAATCCACAAACCCTGGCTACCTTTAGAATCCCCAGCATGTTGGAAAAAAGATACAAATTTGGCATAGATAGCTTAAGTGGACAAAAAGTTATGGAGGTCTAAGCGCAATCTCTAAGCGCAATCTACCCCAAATAGCCAAAGAAAGGCTTAGCACTGGGGGGTGGGGGGAGGGGGGCGGGAGTTGCCTAGCAGCGAAAGGGTTAAGGAAAATGGATTGCAGCTAAACAAAAATATAATGCTTTTTATAAAGGCAATCATAGACACAGACACAATGGTCTGCTGGCCTCAGCAGGCCATCGACCTGTGATGGAAGTGATTCCTTGTGCGTCACAATTTGCGTCCTACCTCATTCATATTCATGAGGTAGGATGAATTGCGACCCACAAGCAATCTGTAATTTGTGAATTGACCTATTACTACATAGATCTGTTCCTAAATTACCACACAAGTTTTAGTACATCTGGCCCTTGCTGAGGCCGAGATTAAATCATGGAGCTTTTCCTGGAAGCAGTTTAGTCTTGCTCCTAATTAGGGTGTGGCTTACTTCTAGGAGTAGGCCAAGTTGACTCTCAGAAGAAAAGTGAATTAGGCCACTAAGTAAATGTCTTAACCTGGAAAACTCATAAGTTAGGCGATTAGGCCTGGAAACTCATGAGTAATTTTCACCTAGAAAAGGACTACATCAAACTACTTACAGAAAATGCTATGTAACTCTTTACAATAAATAAGATTTTTGTTTATTTAGTCACTCTAACATTAGAACATAAGTATTTTTAAAATCATGTTGCTTAATAATAGTATGTACTTTTAAGTTCCATATGGACATTACATTTATGTTGTGCCCAGCTCAGTTGGCAATACTAAATAATCCATACACGAAAAAGAAGGAGAACATGGGGCATATTATCAAGCCCATTATCGCCATGTTATCGGCACTTTTCTGACGCTAACGCGGCGATATCATTAACACAGTATTAGCAAGCTGCAGCTAACGGGCCTTAGCGCAAGTTTTTTTGCGATAGCGGCCCGTTTTTTTAACGCCAAGCATGTCAGCGATATTCATCGCTAATGACATGCAAAGTAGGCGTTCCCGTGAAAAAATGCACGAAAACACCACTACTCCATATTATCAAGGGGCTCCTTGAAATTCTGAAGAGCCAAAAAACTGGCTCTAACTGCAGTTAGAGCCAGTTACTTAAGACCAGAAAATAGCTGGTCTTAAAAATGGTGATAAAACTTGGACCCATATCGCTGCAGGTTTTGGAGCTGGACAGCGCTGCAAGCAATGTTGCAGCGCTCCCCTGCGACAAAACTACAGTGTAGGAATGCGCACAATCAATAAGATAGTGCGCATTCTTGTGCCACAGTCATGAAAAGTGTTGCTGCGCTGCGACAAGACAGCGTTGCAACACTTCTCACTACGCCCTTCTTGCGACAGCATGAATGCGCTGTAATCACTGGACAGCGCTCCATGACGCAAGTAATGACAGATACATCAGGAATCCTGACTATCTGCCTGCGCTAAAGTCACGCATTGCTGCAGTCGTGTCACAACCATGACACAACTCCAGCAATGCATGGGGACAGCCTATCCCTGTGGCACTGCCGCACCCTCACGCCTGGCATGAGGCAGGCGGAAGGTACTGACGCAGTGCTGTTCATGAGGGGTGCCCGAATGTTGGCGCTGTTGGAGATCCATCGGTGGTGGTTGCGCGCTGCGGTGTCATCGTTTGGAAGAATTGGTGGAGTGTTGGTGCGGAGGGAGTTGACGAGATGTTCTTCGGAGGCCTTGATCCAGCTGCGAGGGGGTGCGATGATGGCGGTGGCATCCGGTGGGCAACGTGAAGATGTGATGTTACCAATGATGGTCGGTCCAGGAGAGTCCGGTGTTGTGGCTGCAGTTAAAGTTCACGCTGGCGGAGGTGACGTGCTCGACCATGAGTCCTGCTATGTGGCTTGTTGCGGTGACTTGCTGCTTGCGTCTGATGTAGGGGACCTTCCCCATGAGGGGGTGGTGTCCTGGTCATTGGGGTTGTCCAGGTGGAACTTGAGTTCACCGAGTAGGATGTTGTCGGTGAATGGGAGACCCTGGGGTGCAATGAGGTCTACAATGGTATTGGAGAATGGGGGGCCATGGCCTGGGGGGCCTGCACATGAGGGTGCTGCAGAGGATGTTCTTGGGCCTGGTCCGGATCTTGGAGTTGACATAGTCCATGGTCACCCTTGAGTCATTAGAGTGCGTGGTCAGTCGGAGTGTGCTTCTGTAGGTGATGGCAATGCCTCCTCCCTGACGGTCGGGGTGCCCCTTGCAGGTGATACTGCAGCCGTCAGTGATGGCGATGGCGATGTCCGGTCCGGAGCAGAGGTTGGTCCTGGCAGGTGAGGTGGTGTCCAGGGTTGATGGCGAGGAGGCTGCTGGCGTCGTATCGGTGGAGTGCCCAAGAGGAATGCTCCTTGGTGCCGAGCGCGGTCTAGGGGCAGACGAACGCAAACGGCGTAGCCTATGGTTGCCTTTGGCACAAGAGATGACCATTACAACGCAGGCAGTACATCGTTAACAACGCAACTCTGACAACGCAGGTGCCTCAACATCGCATTTGAATACAACGCATTTTGAGGTCAGTAATGGGGTAATTTAAAGTTTTTTGGGTAAGTATGGGTTTCGGATGTATACATTTAAAAATGGGGTGTGTTTTGGGGTAAAATACGAAAAATGGGGTGTGTTTTGGGGTAATATATCAAAAATGGGGTGTGTTTTGGGGTAATATATCAAAAATGGGGTGTGCATTTGTCTCAAATGAGATTTTTGGGTGTGTTGTGGGGGCTCAAAAAGGAATTTCAGGCTTCACGGTTGGGTTTGTGGTGCAAAGGTTAGTTTTGGGTTGCACTCACTGAAGTGGGAATAGTGATCTTTTTGTCTCCGCTATGCAACACCTACTCTACTGTTGCAATGTGCCTAGTATTAGTAAGTATTGGAATGTAATGCGATGTTATGGCATGGGTCGCAACTACGTATGTGCTTTTGGCACATGAGTGGTACGCCCCCTGTGCACAGCGGCCACCATTGAGAAGTGAAGGGGGGGCTGGACAGCTGTGAGGTGGTAAACGCCAGAAAGAACACTGGATGGTGCGTGGAAGCGGGGATGTGTGTGTGAGCGGGTGTTGCTAAAAATTTATTGAGGGAAGTCTTACCTCGAAGATGTGTCCCATGTCTTCGTAGCTCCTGCTCTCCCGCGTCTGCTTCCAGGAAAAGCAGCGCTGGGAGGTGCACTGGCAGTCCCGTGCTGGGCGCTGGATGTCCTTGTATGTGCAGTGGCAGAGTGGTGTGCACTCTTGGGCCAGTGCTGTGCACTGGAATCACTGTCATAGGTACTAGAGGGATGGGATTTGCACAGTCAGCCCAGGAACGTGCACTGAAAGCCGTTATGGAAGCTGACAGTCCTGGGATATGAAGAGGTAGCCCTGTGACGGGTAGCCCTTGGATGTGCCCATCACAGAAGCCCTGTTATGGGCACTGACATTCCTGTATTATGAAGTGGAGTCCTGTGGCGGGCAAGGGCAGCCCTGGGATGTCCTAGGAAGCCCTGTTATGGGCGCTGACATTCTTTGCGTATGCATGGCAGTCCTGAGACAAGTGCTGGCACCCCTGTGATGTGGAGTGGCCGACAGCCTGCGATGGGCACCGGCAGGTTTACTGCCAACCCTGAAGAGTGCATTGGCATCTCTCGGCTGTACATCGGCAGCCCTGGCTATGCACGATGTTCAAGGTGCTTGCTTAGCACCGGAGGATCTGGCGTGCTGGGTGCTGTGGCACTCCTGTCATGCCCTAGGTGCCCTGCCATGCCCGATTACTGCACTGCAATAAGAGTTGCTATATCAGTTCCGCTCCTGCTGCAGAGAGAGCAGCTTTGGAGACCCGAAGATCCATTTCTCCATCCGAGTGAGCACGGTGCATCTTGCAGAGCACACCGCCCACGTTCAAAGATGCATCAAGGCCACCGGGGCCAAGAAGAGCTGCATGATGGGAAAGGCCGGCTCCACTGCTGCAAATGAAACCGCTGTTCTATACGCGGACTGCAGTTAATTGATTAATAGTCAGTTCAATTATCTCTGCTTTGCGGTTCTTTTGTTTTGTGTCTGTCTAGTGTGGGACAGAAACGAAACCCGGGCAGTTGTGAAAAGGGTATTCAAGCCCTGTCAGATAGCATGAGGAACAAGTGGTCAATGGACAGAAAAGGGGCAACACGGTTTCTGTATGAAGGCCGTTGGTTGCAGATAATTCGGGGCGTGCGCGAGGAGAGGAAAGCAGGACGTGGTTGACAGGCAACCACTGTCCTTGCACAAGAAATGGACAGGTCCAAGAATTGTAAATCAGGATGGTGACTGAATTCGTGCCATCTTTACCGTCTCCTGGGTGCAGACTTGGGCTGCAAAGTCAGAGGCATATCAGGGAAGTAAGACAGTGATTTCTTGCCCTTCAAGCCAGTGGGTGGTGATACATACCCCGAGCAGACAGCACACCGTACGCCCTCCGTAGAAGGAGGTCGTGGGAGAAAAACAATTCACAAATGCCACAGGTGGATGACTAATACCAGCACCCACAGACAAACGTACACTTTGCACACGCCTTATGCAGAGAAACAAATGCGAGCCGTTTGCACCTTACCCCAATTCGCATTCACACTGAAAAACAAGGAAGGGGGCATTTGCTTGTCAAACGAGCAGGAGCTGCCAAGTGCACACACTGGGGCATATTATCAAGCCCATTATTGCCGCTTTAGCGGGACTTTTCCTGCCGCTAATGCGGCGATCGCTAGGTATCGCCCGCTACCGAATAAATCACTATCGCCATCGCGCAGAAGTTAGCAGGAGTTTTCACTGCAGTTCCTTGAAACTATCGCCTGTTATCGACGTGTTGGTAATATGTCGCTAACAAGGCGATACATTTCAGGGATAGACGGCGATAACAAAAATCCCACTAACCCGCGTTGGCGATAGTTATCGCCAGGCATTGATAATATGCCCCCATGTGTTTACAACCGACATTTGGTATATGTATTATACAATATCATCACACTACGCAGTATTTTTCTAACCAGTTGTATTATTATAATTCAAATATATTGTTTAGATTTACAGGAAACATATGCAACGATTAACAAAAAATCAATGCTAAAAATCACAGACTCAGGCCAATTAATTTACAATTATATACTTGGTTAATTTGTTCCTTTACATCACCCAGATACATGATGCTACATTGGAAATAACAAGGACAACAAATGTACATTGCACCAACAGATGCACTCGGAAGTAACAATAGCAATTGCTCATTATTTAAATAAAAAACTAAATATTGAAGTTGCATGATTCAAAACAGATGTGCTCCATGACACGTGTTCTATTTATTTAGTCAACAATTAAAATGTATGAATATTAATGTTAGTCACGTCCGCAACACACAATTTCAACATGGAAGGCTATGACTCTTCAATCGTGCTACTACAACGGCTGAATTCATGTTATTGTGCCTTAAACAAACCACTGAAAATATTGTGCTAAACAAACAACTTTGGCAATGGCCAAGAACCTATCTGGATTTTGCTAACTGAAAACATGTCCGAGGTCCACTATGTTTCTACTCTGTGATATTGCATGGTGCTCTGAAATGGCCACAGATCGGTCCAATTGAAGCAATACAGAGCAACAGAAATGTATAAATATAATTGCAACAAGTGATTCTTTGTAAATCGTTGTTGCAACCTAATTTATTATGTAGGACAAACCTGATGATAATTTCTTCAGCAAAAGAATGTGGCACCTCTATTTTAATTGCAGAGATGCTGCAAGCAACTTTGCAGAAAAAAAGAGTGCTCCATCATAGCAGGTGAATCACCTGTTGGTAGGACTCTTTCGCCTATTACTTAACAAAACGATTGAGAAGATTGCTTAGCTCTCTTTCCACAGTGCAGCCTTAGGAAGGGTTCTGTCATAAAAATAAATTATGTGTCATGAAAAAGGCAACTAAATAGGACAGATCGATGAAGAATTTGTACATATTTTGAGAGATGACTGAGCCATAAGGCTTCATTTTCTTACGAACCATCAACTATAAGGAAGGGGCTGCTCTGTCATAATGAAAAACTTTCCATAATAAAAGTGTCTTATTATCTGCCTATGATTAGTTTGCTTTAAAAAACAGTCACAAAAAGATGAGGGAGATATCCTAATAATACCATTTTTTTTCTGGAGTTTTATATAGCGCAAACATGACCCGAAGGTATCAAAGCACTTTACATGAGCACCAGTTACGTTACACAATGACACATTATTATTATTATTATTTTTTGTTGAACACGGGGAGATTAAGTGATTTGCCCAGAATCACAGGACGTTGAGCCTCATTGCTGAGACTCGAACCCTGTTCTGCAGATTTGAGATCGACCGCCCTAGCCCGTTGGGCCACATCCTCTCCTTATCCCTTTATTTTATTAGCATAATAATTTTGAATGACAAAGGATTTAGGTCTAATGAAACTAAACATTTGTCTTATTCCTATAATGTAGTATGCCATCTTGTGTGGGTGAGGGGTTACTTTCCTATTTTAAACAAACTAATCAGATGTAAATGATAAAACCATTTGTTTCGACCTGTCAGGCTTAGAGTGGACCTCCCCCAAACTATTTGCCTTCACCCCTCGTAAGCTGCTTAGTTTGTTTTTGTTGGCTCTAGGACTTGGCGCACCCTACCACTGCTAACTAGTGTTAAAGTGATTTCGCTCTCTCCCTAAAGCATGCTAAAATTGGCTTACACCTGATTGGCATACATAATTTACTTATAAATCCCTAGCACAGTGATATACCATATACCCAGGGCCTGTAAATGAAATGCTACTAGTGGGCCTGCAGCACTCATTGTGCAAACCACTTAAGTAACCCCTTAAAACATGTCCCAGGCCTGTCATTGCAGCCTGAATGCAGTTTCAACTGCCAATTCGACTTGGCAATATAACCCTCTTGCTAAGCCTTAAACACCCCTTTTATTGCATATAAGTCACCCTAAGGTAGGCCCTAGGTAGCTTATAGGGCAGGGTGCATTCTAATTAAATGGATGGACTTGTACTTTTAAGTTTTAAAGGTTCTGGTAGTGAAAATCTCGTCAATTTGTTTTTTACTACTGTGAGGTCCACCTCTCCGAGATGCTAACTTTTTATTTGGGAACAGGTAGACTTATCGTGTTTGGTGTCTGAAAAATTGCCAGTAAAAATCCTCTTTGAGGGTAAAGTCGGATTTTAAGTTTCAATTCGAAAATGCCACTTTTAGAAAGTTAAACAAAGAAAGGGATAAGGCCCTAAAAGGACAGATACCAGGACGGGCCGTATTCAATAGGTACAACAAAGGGGGAACCTGGTATTCTGGATAATTCATGCAATTTCCTTACTGCAATGATCACAATATGTTACTTCATGTGATTAGGTCATGTATTCAACCTTTCTTTTTAAATAACTTTTATCTTTTTGAATGTATATACATTAGGAAGAACGTAGGTAAAAAAAGACTTCTGATCCTTCCAATCCAACACATATCAAAAAACAATTCCAATATTTACAAACATTCACATATTTTTACAACATTTACCACAATATACATTACATACATTTATCACAAATACAACAAAAGCATCAATATAATTCATAAACCAATGTATCATTTGCAACTGGTCAATACAAATTAATTCTTTGCAACTGATAGATACAAATTAATTCTCCAAACTGGAAACAAAATTTCATTCAGTGTTCCTCAGTATCTAGCATCCCTTCAGTATTGGTCTTAATGCCTGATGCGTTTCAAGCCCCAGGGGACCTCCAGGGGCTCTCATCAGGACTTCTCAATTATATACACATTGGTATGATCTGCTGTACGGAAGTTTTCATCAAGCTTGCTGCTGTCTGAGTGATGGGGGAATCAACTGGGCTGACCCTCAACTTTATGGGTGGTGCGGCTTTCCCAAAGGTCGATATCTTCCAACACGACTATCAAATGCGTGACTCAATCTGCCTCACTGCGTGCAACCATTTTTTTCTCCCTTTTTTTCCGCCACTCTTTGCAACAGTAAAGTCACCGCATTGTCTACGCCTGTTGGCATTTTCTTGCCCTAACTATTTGGTGCCTACAACCTGTTCCTGGGTCACAGGGCTGGGTTTAGCTGACAGTTGGACTTTGTTTATTCCTCCCACTCAGCCACACAACAGAGGGATTAGGTGTGCCTGGGTGGGCCATCAATTGGCAGGCTGAGGGGAAGCTGGGCACAGCCCCACTTGCAACTGAATAAGCTGTGCTCTGCCTTCCCACAAGGGACTTGTCACACCTGCATTGTTCATGCAGCCAGCTTGGAGCCAGGGCAGGGAAAGCAGGAAACTTCAAGCACTTCAAAGGGAATTCTCTAGAAATGTCTCCTACTTCAATGGAGGCACCAGATATAAAAATGGGAGTATCACTCTTCAGTTCAATTTCTGGACCTGCGGAAGGACTCTCAGAGGACTGCCTACAGCTTTAGCCTGCTATGTACTTCAGAAGACTGCCTTGCTGAACTTGAAAGGAATGTTTTGCTGCCTGAAGTCTGCCTTGAACCCTCAGAGGCATTCTCTGCTTTTTGAGCCCTGTTCTACTGCTGAACCCAGGACTACCAGAGCGACATCAAGGGCTAGTTGACTGGCCTCCTGATCAGAGCCTCAGGGACAGAAAAAGTTCCAAGCATCCTGAACTCGCACCTGGACCCAGCGTGAGTGAGTCCTAAGCCCAGATTGGTGCCACTAAATTCCTGGACCCTTGGTGGTGGTGCTGAAGGTGCCCAGATAGCCAAAATGCAAAACTTGAAATTTAAAAAATGTTGCCCAAAAACTGCTCTGAGATCTGAGAGGAGACCAGGATCAATCTGCTCGTCTAGCCGCCCAAGGTGCATTGCCGGTCGACCTGTCTTGGCTGCAGGTCCTACAACGTTCTTCCCCGTAGCAGCAAATCCTGTTCAGCGGTCTTCTGCCAAAGGGGTATCCGGCCTCATATAACTTTCATCAGCTACAGCCTCCAGGCTCATCCCGCTGGAGAAGTCTGAGCAATGAAATCTTCACTGTAGTTTCATTTAGGTTAGCACTTATTATAAATACATTTTATTAACTTAGCTTATATATATCAATATATGCATATTCACTGAAAAAAAACCAAGGTTAAAGTGACGTTATAGGTATGTGAATATGTCAGTGACAACATTAACATTTTGGACTAAAAAAACACGGAAATTCGCCAGAGCTTGCACCCCTGCCGTGTACTGCTTATGACTTCACATATTACATCACTCATGACATGTTCTCTGACATCTTTTATCACATCACTCATGACATTTCAAATGGCATCATTTATGCCATCACTGATGACATCATCCAATGAGTGTGGTATTTCGTTTTATAGTTTACATAGTAGTGGGGAATTACCATAGTACTTCTCAACCTAATTTTGTACAGCATGTGGCCTGCTAATATATGTGATTGTTTACAACACCCATGTGCTCCTAATACATTGTAGGTGTGTAGAGGTATTGAACATGTTATAAATCTTTATACTGAAGAATAAATCTGTGTACAGATGACAGTGGACAACTTGTGTTCAGCATGTTGCACACAAATGTTTGGCTCTGCAGAAAATGTTTGTAACAAGGCAAATATTCTATTACTACATACTATGGGGTCGATTCCGATTCGGGCCGGAAAAAGCACCGACCGACTCGGATCCGGAAAAAATACCGACCGACACGTACCAGTGGCGCCCGACACGCCAAGTACGATGCAAGCCGCGATAAATCCGACCGACACGTCAGGAAACCAAGCCGACCGACCGACCCGCTCGGAAAATAGCAATCCGGCCGGAAAAACACGCGAATCCAACCGACCGACACGCACCCGGAACAAATCCGACCGAATCGTACCCGCCAACTCCAACCTGCAAAGTACGATGCAAGGCGCGAAAAACACGACCGAGTCGGACGGAGGACAAGCCGTACGACCGACACGCATACAAAACCGAGCCGAAGCAACACAATACACCGCGACCGACGCGTACGCAGCATACAAAACTGCACAAACACAGCGTGAACGAAGCGGAAAACACCGTACGAGACCAATGCACGGTCCGACTCGGTCACAAGAACGTTTCCAACATACACAAACAGCACAAAGGAAAAATCAACCAAAAAAAGGCCAAACAAGCAATTACCAAGCCAATAAATACTGGGGGGGTGGGGACAGAGAACAAAGACACACCAACAACTCCACCTATATAAAGGACACAAATCACTACCATGAGCCTTTGCAAATGCCATTCCACTGCCAGCACCCAAGAGAAAGCAACCACACACCCACAGCTCATCCCTCACACAAGCCACACACCAGCAGCACACCAACAAATACCTACCTCACATACACCCAGCACAACACACACCCACACACCCTCACCTGCACACCAACACACACAGCACCCACTATCACCACCCATCACCATGCCCCCAAGAAGAATCCCAAGTTCCTAGATAGTGAATTGGAAGTCATGGTAGACGAGATCCTCAGGGTGGAGCCACAGCTGTTTGGCACTCTGGTCCAACAGACCCCCATGTCGCAGAAAACCAAGATGTGGGAGAGGATCATCAACAGGGTGAACGCCCAATCACCATGTCGGCGCACAAAGACCGACATCCAGAACAGGTGGTATGACGTGCGCAGGAGGGTCCGGGAGCTGCTCAAGAAAGACTACCACCTGAGCCAATACACCGGCAGTGGCCCTCCTGCCAAGCCAGTATACCTCAGGCCCTGGGAGGAGAAGGTGCGGGCCATCCTTCCGCCAGTGAGCGTATATGGACTAGAGGACATCCCAGAGCCTGGTGAGTACACAACAAATGTACACAATAAACTGCCACAAAACACACACATCACTGTCAAGGGGAGAGTCAAACCATGCACTCATAGCAATTACACAGCAACTAGAACAGAATCATCCCAAAATGTGTATGTCAGTCAGATAAACACAACACATGCCATCAAAAAAGTCACATCCAACTGTGCCAACACATGTACAAACACAACCACAACTACAGCTAGGCAGTGGCACAAATAGAACTAACACACACATCCACACATGTAGCCACCACAACAACACCAACACACAGTGAAGACCACTCAAAGGAAGGAATTCTGTGTATGCTGGCCAAGTCAGTGTAGCCAATAGCATCATGGGAGTCGCACTCACACATATTGCCCCCCCACAACTGTCCCATCAACACCACCCTGAACCATGCTCACATCACAGGGAGTGGAGAAGGACTCACAAGATGGCTGACACTGGCTACTGCTGTGGGGAGCACAAGGCTCTGCTGCCAACTGTGCACCAACAAACAGCAGGACACCACTGACTGACATCCTGAGAGACAACTTACACTCCCTGCAATGCAAGCACGTTCCATGGTGGGATATCTGGCTGGCTGGCTGGGTGGGAAGGGGGACTTGCAGCACTGACCATAGTCACCAGCACCTCCCCTCACACCCCCCCAACACAAACTCCACAGTACCCACCTGGTAGAATGCAATGCCCTCCATCCTAACACAAGATCCCACAAAGCACCACCACCCTGGGTTATGTTGTGTGAAGCACAGGGACACTCTTGGGACTCTTAGCCAAACAACTGCCAGGACAACACTCCCAGCCATCCTGTCAGCACAGCCAGCCCACCCCACAGGGAAGCAGAGTCAAAAGGAAGGAAGCATGGGCATGCTGGGAAGGGGGTGGAGGCAATAGCATGATGGGAGTCGTAGTCACAGACATTGCTCAGCCTCACAACTGGCCCATCAACACCACCCTGAACCATGCTCACATCACAGGGAGTGGAGAAGGACTCACAAGATGGCTGACACTGGCTACTGCTGTGGGGAGCACAAGGCCCTGCTGCCAACTGTGCACCAACAAACAGCAGGACACCACTGACTGACATCCTGAGAGACAACTTACACTCCCTGCAATGCAAGCACGTTCCATGGTGGGATATCCGGCTGGCTGGGTGGGAAGGGGGACTTGCAGCACTGACCATAGTCACCAGCACCTCCCCTCACCCCCCCAACACAAACTCCACAGTACCCACCTGGTAGAATGCAATGCCCTCCATCCTAACACAAGATCCCACAAAGCACCACCACCCTGGGTTATGTTGTGTGAAGCACAGGGACACTCTTGGGACTCTTAGCCAAACAACTGCCAGGACAACACTCCCAGCCATCCTGTCAGCACAGCCAGCCCACCCCACAGGGAAGCAGAGTCAAAAGGAAGGAAGCATGGGCATGCTGGGAAGGGGGTGGAGGCAATAGCATGATGGGAGTCGTAGTCACAGCTCTACATCCCCCACCACATGGCCCAGCAAGCTCACACTCACGCATGCACATCCCACAGAGAGTAGAAAGGCCCATCAAAGATGTCTGACACTGTTGCTGTGTCGTGGGGAGCACAAGGGCATGCTGGGAACTGCACATCAACCAACAGCAGGACACCACTGACTGACATCCTGAGAGACAACTTCCACTCCCTGCAATGCAAGCACGTTCCATGGTGGGATATCCGGCTGGCTGGGTGGGAAGGGGGACTTGCAGCACTGACCATAGTCACCAGCACCTCCCCTCACACCCCCCCCAACACAAACTCCACAGTACCCACCTGGTAGAATGCAATGCCCTCCATCCTAACACAAGATCCCACAAAGCACCACCACCCTGGGTTATGTTGTGTGAAGCACAGGGACACTCTTGGGACTCTTAGCCAAACAACTGCCAGGACAACACTCCCAGCCATCCTGTCAGCACAGCCAGCCCACCCCACAGGGAAGCAGAGTCAAAAGGAAGGAAGCATGGGCATGCTGGGAAGGGGGTGGAGGCAATAGCATGATGGGAGTCGTAGTCACAGACATTGCTCAGCCTCACAACTGGCCCATCAACACCACCCTGAACCATGCTCACATCACAGGGAGTGGAGAAGGACTCACAAGATGGCTGACACTGGCTACTGCTGCGGGGAGCACAAGGCCCTGCTGCCAACTGTGCACCAACAAACAGCAGGACACCTCTGACTGACATCCTGAGAGACAACTTACACTCCCTGCAATGCAAGCACGTTCCATGGTGGGATAACTGACTGGGTGGGTGGGTGGGTGGGAAGGAGGTCTGGCTGTCAACCAAACACAATCAATGCAGACCATGTTCACACCCCAGAGAATACATAGAAATGCCCAAATAATGCAGGACAATGTGCCACACCAATATCAACCCCTGACTGTGACGACTTAGGACAATACAATGTACAGGCCCGCACCCCGAGGCACAGTCACAACTGTCAGGTGTGTCAACCACTGATGCCTGCAGAAACATGACATACATTGTTTGTGTCTCCCAAAAACAGGTGATGATAGGGACACAGCAGCAGACGCTGAGGAGTCCCAGTCCCAGGCTCAAGAGGATGCCGAGCTCACTGGCGTCGTACAGCCTCTGTCCTCCTCGGACGATGAAGAACAACCTGGCACATCCGGTGCAAGTCAACATGCTGCACCAGCAGGACCACCAGCTGCAGCACCAGCAGGTCCACCAGCTGCACCCCCTGCACCCACCCCTCCAACGACTGTCACCACGAATACCATCCCTGCCGACATGGACAGAATAAGGAACAACACCAGCGCAGTGACCCTGGACCAACCTGGGGCCATGGACACCACCACCACCACCAACCCCCAAGGTGGACCAGGGTTATCTGTGCGTGCAACTGCACACACTGCACATGTCAGCAGGGGTGGTGGGAGGGGTGGGGAGACAGAGGTCGCTGCTTGCAGACGTTGCTGGTGTGCATGAAGACCCACAACTGGTACGCATAGCTGATGCGTACCAGTCCAGCACCGGAGAGCTCAGCCAGGTAGTGGGGCTCCTCAGAGACATCAAACAGCAGCAGGCTGCCCATCATGCCCGCTTGGACTCCCACATGTCCCACGTGGAGTCACACATGTCACGTGTGGACTCCCACATGACCCGCGTGGAGTCCAAGTGGGATGTACTACATGAGATGACGGCGGTGCACAGGGACATTTTACAATGCCTCCGCCAGATGAACAGCAACCAGTCCACACCTCCCTGTGTGCCAACAACATCTGGTACCGAACAAACTGCAACTGCCACAGGGAGGGAGGAGGACTCTGGCGGAGAGTCCCCTGCACCGCAGCAGCCTGCACTTGAGGGCCCCCCCCAAGAAGAGGGGTCGTCCGAGGAGGGGAAAGTGAGAGGCTGATGGCCAAGCGCAACTCCCAGGAAGCCTGAACCTGTTCTGGATTTTCGCCTTTGTGCACAGACTGTTCACCCTGTTGATGGCAACACTACTCCCACACATTGCATGGGGAGTACAAGTTGGAACAATGTGTCAGACAACTGTGGCCCCGATACTGGGGATCCTGTCTACCTGGACTTTCTATTCATCTAGGAACTTGGGATTGCAAGATTCATGTACAGCACAATCCATCCTATGCACTATTATCACAGATGTATCACAATAAACACAATAATACACCATACTTGCCTCTGTCGTGATTCCAACGTGGGTACTGTTATGGGGATGATGAACAACAAAATTACACTGTGTATGCGAACTGCAACAGCAAGGACAACACAGGCATGTGAGTACAGGCAACGTGACACATATGAGGGAGACACACCACCAGGGCTACACAACACATACACACCTAGGCCATCTGACTCATTGCCTACACTGATGTTGCCAGGGAAGACGGTGCAATGCACAGACACCACACCCATTCCCAGTTGTAGTCAAGTAGCCCACAGGTGCAGTAAGCAAATGGCAGTCAAATGTGTGACCACAGACAACGCACATCACTAAGTGAAGCACAGGTTTATTACACAGTAGCAACATGCCGTAACCACTACAGATGCAAGGTAACCCCACCTGGTAGCGGGCACACAGTCAACAACTGTAGACAGAAGGAAGTCCATGGGTGTGGCGCACATCACCTGTAGGGACACAACAGCTACCAGCCTGGATGTGCAATCACGTTGTCGGTGGACACAGTTGACCAAACGAATCTGAAAGTACCCTGTGAAGGACAGAAATGACACACAGTCAAAAGCAATGGAGTACAGGACAGAACAGCAAAACTCATGCACAATACATGTTACAAGATACCCACCCAGAACCAAGTTAGCATGTCAACACTGTTGGGGAGTACAGCCCACCTGTCACCACACATCGCAACACACATCCAGTCAAGTAGCCCATGGACACACTCCAACAGCACCAGAGCACCACCCACACATCATGCCAACTCACATCATTCACATGACACCTCAGGATACTCACATTCAGCTAAAGAAGTTGGTGATGAGCTGTGTGCGGACATCACCATCACCATCATCATCATCATCGTCACTGGCATCGTGGTCCAGGCCAGGATCCTCCACAGGTGGCGGATGTTGGTCATCGTCATCCTGGATGAGAGGCAACTCCTTCCGCACTGCCAGGTTGTGGAGCATGCAGCAGACGATGATAATCTTGCACACTTTCGCAGGGGCATATGGGAGGGACCCTCCGGTCTTGTCCAGGCAGCGGAAGCGGCTCTTCAGGAGACCAAAGGTCCGCTCAATCACTCTCCTGGTCCGACCATGTGCCTCATTGTAGCGCATCTGGGCAGGTGTCACAGGGTTCCTGAGGGTGTCAGCAACCACGGCATGTTGGGGTATCCCGAGTCACCTACGGACAGACAAGTGCACATCAGCTGACTTGGAAAAGTGGGCGGAATACTACAGATCAGATCACACACAATGGCACAAAGTCAGTACACACCGACAAGCCAGGCACGCTGGTTCTGCATCTGTGCCATCAACCTGGGGATGCGACTACTCCTCATCACAAAGGCATCGTGTGCTGAACCAGGGAAACGGGCACACACGTGTGTGATGGTCATGTCTGCAAGACACACCACCAGTGCATTGACCGAGTGGTAGTGCTTGCGGTTCCTGTAGGCCTGCTCCTGGGCCTGTGGTGGTACCAAAGCCACATGTGTCCCATCAATGGAGCCAATGACATGCGGCATCCTCCCCAGGGCATAAAAGTCACTCTTCACGTCAGTGAGTCGTCGCAGTCTAGGGAAATAGATGTACCGGTTCAGGAAGAGCAACATTGCCGCCAAGAAATCGCGGAGCACACGGCTGAACATGGTCTGTGACATCCCACCAGCAGACGCCACAGTATGTTGGAAGGTACCGGTGGCAAAGAAGTGTAGGGCTGCCATCACCTTCACCTTGGGGGTCAGCGCTGTAGGATACGGCCGGCCAGGCTGCAAATGTGGGGACAACTGCACTGCCAAATCCTCAATCAGCTGCCTGGTGAAGCGGTACCGTCGGATGCTGTCCCGTTCCACCATCGTTGCCAGGTCTGGGAATGGCCGATGGACAGCAGGAGCCCTGCAGTGCAGAGGAGAAGTAAGCAAGATCGTCAGTCACCCCACATATGCGGCATTGAACACACTCAAGATCCCAACATACATCATCATGAGGCACAACTACATGAAGTGTGCAGTACCGGAACGACATGTATGGTACATACATGGCCAACATCTGTCAACACGGTCCTACAGGTGGCATCAATTTGTCCCAGGTTGGCCCATTGGATATCATGATGCTGTGTCACAGTCACCCCCAGTGACATGTGAGGACAGATGTGCCCCAGGCACCACAGCTCAACGACAGGCACATTCCCAGGGACCCTGTAATGCCACATGGACACTGGCATCACCTGGAGTATCATGTGTACACCACAACAAAACAAACATGACCCCCACAGGTAGTGGCCACACTTGCCATGGCAGGAGAGCCATGGACGTCTGTGACACACACGCACAACATCAGAGTCCATGCACACACAACGTGGATGTGGAGACTGTCTCCCATTGTGCACATGAAATCAGAGACATTGTAAACACTACATGCACAAAGACTGTGGAGGGCCATCACTATTGTGCCACTGGGACACCCTGGCTCAAACATACCGTC
The DNA here is from genome assembly GCA_963921515.1 of Calotriton arnoldi. NCBI lineage: Eukaryota > Metazoa > Chordata > Amphibia > Caudata > Salamandridae > Calotriton > Calotriton arnoldi. The sequence goes on from CAWUFW010000457.1 coordinate 207,571, forward strand.
CCACATGGGACTCACGGGGTATGTGACATGACATACACAAACACCACTGTGAAATGTGACCATGGCACATGCACAGATATGAACAGTTGCACATCACAGTGGTCACGTACACGTAACACCCAGGATCCTGTCCCCATTAACACGTGCACAGCCTGGGGGTGGCTGCCCACAGGTGACACCCACAGGACAACATGTACACCAACATACACACAATAGGAAATGCAGCCTTACATGCCTTATGATAAGGTTTGGACAGGCTGTCGTGATGTAGGTGTGCCCCTCACTCCCTGGGAGCTATCTGTGGCTGGCATATGTCCATCTGAGACAGGCATGCTGACATATGCCAGTCACATGTACAGTGATGCGTTGAACAGCAATGGACCGATCGGTGCCTCCGGCCGGCCCATTGCTTTCAATGTGTGCGGGTACGCGTTGTACCCCTGTGCGCGTTGTACTGCAATGGACCGATCGGTGCCTCCGGCCGGCCCATTGCATTCAATGTGTGCGGGTACGCGTTGTACCCCTGTGCGCGTTGTACTGCAATGGACCGATCGGTGCCTCCGGCCGGCCCATTGCATTCAATGTGTGCGGGTACGCGTTGTACCCCTGTGCGCGTTGTACTGCAATGGACCGATCGGTGCCTCCGGCCGGCCCATTGCATTCAATGTGTGCGGGTACGCGTTGTACCCTGTGCGCGTTGTACTGCAATGGACCGATCGGTGCCTCCGGCCGGCCCATTGCTTTCAATGTGTGCGGGTACGCGTTGTACCCCTGTGCGCGTTGTACTGCAATGGACCGATCGGTGCCTCCGGCCGGCCCATTGCATTCAATGTGTGCGGGTACGCGTTGTACCCCTGTGCGCGTTGTACTGCAATGGACCGATCGGTGCCTCCGGCCGGCCCATTGCATTCAATGTGTGCGGGTACGCGTTGTACCCCTGTGCGCGTTGTACTGCAATGGACCGATCGGTGCCTCCGGCCGGCCCATTGCATTCAATGTGTGCGGGTACGCGTTGTACCCCTGTGCGCGTTGTACTGCAATGGACCGATCGGTGCCTCCGGCCGGCCCATTGCTTTCAATGTGTGCGGGTGCGCGTTGTACCCCTGTGCGCGTTGTACTGCAATGGACCGATCGGTGCCTCCGGCCGGCCCATTGCATTCAATGTGTGCGGGTACGCGTTGTACCCCTGTGCGCGTTGTACCTCAATGGACCGATCGGTGCGCACCCATTGACAATGGGCTTGCCTGGCAACGGACGCGTTTTCGAATATTCGAACGAGTCGGTTGCTGGAAAATCAGTTGGTCACCCACAACAATGTTGCAAAATCATGTATGTCATGAAGTTGAAATTTTGAAGGATGCTGTGGGCGTGTTTTGGTGCTGCTATTCCATGGATTGGCCAGATTCAGAAGATGCAAACGACTTGGACCTATCACTTTGGACACAAGGGACAGTATCTGCCTCTCCAGCACATATATATTGCTGCATGTTCCCCTGAGAGCCCACTTGCCTGCACTACATGCTCCAGGACGACATCTGCCACTGCACTGCTGCTGTCTCTGCCCCTCTGGACCCTGCAATGGCACGTACTGTGGAGAGAGCCCCAGCCTTCAGCCTTGAAGAGAACCAGGCCCTGCTGGACAGCCTACTTCCACAGTACAGCAAGCTGTATGGGACACCAGGGGAGCAGGTGAGTGTTCTGTGCACTGCCTTTCTGAATGTGCATTTTGTCTGACTAGCAAGGCTGAGAGTCAGCACACCACTGGCTAGCAGGCTCACTGAGTAGTTGTCACCCCCATAGTGTGTAGTGACTTGCACTGGACAGGTATGGTGCAGTGACAGTGCTTCTGAACAGGGTTTTACTCCCCATGCTATGATACCATGTAGTGACTTCTGGAAAACTGTCCATGGGCAGCCGTGCACTGCCTGGGTACACCATGTGCCCCTGTGATTGCGACATGTATATGCAACTGTGTCATGCACGGATATGTTGCATGTGTAATAATGGCCTTATCACTTTGTCATCCTGACAGGCTTCTGCCCATCGGAAGCATGAGATATGGAAGGACATCGTCCGGGCTGTCCGGTCCGTGGGGGTCTACAAGCGCCGGATCCGCAACTGCCAAAAGAGGTGGCAGGACCTTCGGGGCTGGACCCGGAGGATTGCACGGGTCCAGCTGAAGCTGTCGCCTCCTCGCAGGAGGGCGGAACACGGACCCTGACCCCCACATGCTCAGGATCCTGGCGGTGGTCTTTCCAGACCTGGATGGGCAGCTGAAGGCCAGAGAGCAGCAAGGAGGGGGTGAGTCAAAGACTGCACTGTGTACTCTGTCTAACATGTTATGTGCCCTCCTCGGGCCAGGTTGAACTGCCACAGTACAGCAGTCATGTTGTCCAGGAGCCATGTCCCTCTATTGTGCACTGCCCACTCCTCATCTGATACCCAGGTGTGGCCCTTACATGCAGGGAATTCTGTCACTTAGGACTGTGTCCTTGCAGTTTGCTTGACTCAAGGTGGGAGACAGCATCTGTTTCCCTGACTCTGTGGTGGGCATCATGGGTGGGTCCATTGCTTACACAATGCCTGTATTCTGACATGTATTCAGCGTGTTACTTTGATCTGTGGTCCAATTGCTGAGCTGATCCACCACATGTGGCTGGGGTACCTGGCACACACCCATGCTGCGGGTGGGAACAATGTTTGGGCCCCAGGAGTATGTATATGACGTGTGTCACACATACTTAGCCAGCTGCCTACAGTCCAGGGCTCATCCCTCATTCATGTGGGGCTGGACAGTCATGCCTACTCCAGGCCATACAATACACTCTGTACTCCCACTCCCGTGTATCAGAGGACACATTGTGCACAGTGTTTTGACCCCTCAGGTGTCTGCCTCTGTGTCAGTGTGCTGTGGATTAGTCGCCAGGACTGCTGTGGAGTTTCTTGGTAGGGGCTCAGCATGCCACTGGAGATGTGACCATAGGAGACGATACTTGTGTGACACATAGGTGTCTGATCAGCTGCCCATGCAGACTGGGGCATGTAAATGTGAAGTTCAGGCAGCTGTTCCCCATGCACAGCAGAGTGTGAGGGGCTCAGGTTCAGAGGGTAGTGTCACAGGTCTCCCATATGTCCAATAGGTATGACCTGGACAGATGAGGGTTAAGAGGATGTGTTGTGGGGGGATGTACATGTGCACTTGTGCAGCTCCAGGACTTGCATTCCCCATGACCTACTATTGTGACACAGTGCAGAGTGTTGTTGTCTGGCTGCAAAGTCATACATCACTGAGACAGTGATGTATGACTTTGCAGTCATGCCTCCGCCATGGCATGTGTCTACTGATTGGTGATCCTGCAGGGGAGTGACATGTGCTACATGCACACCATAGTGGCGCTGGCTATCAGGACATGGGTGCATCATGGTGTCTGTCGCTGGAATGCATCACATGCATTTCCTATTTGACTCTGGGCATCCCTTACATCCGTAAACCTGTACTGACTCAGTGGCAAGAGCTGTGATGTGTCCACACCGTGTCCTCTGCACTGTCCAACTACTGTGTACTTGGTGCATGTGTCAACACTGGGGTGTTGCAATCCAACAGACACCAGACAGATGGGTGCAAGGCCATGTGGGATGTGAGTGCCATGCTTGGCATCAGACTGACAATTGACTTCTCCTGTTCAATTAGGGCACTTTTAGCAATGTACAACTAATGATGCCAGGGCTTGCTCTGTAATGTGCTGTGCTCACAGTGGTGTGTGCGTTTGGTGCAGGTGACTGATGTCTGTCTGTTTCCCCATTGTTTGCAGATACATCCACGGCCACGGAAGGGGACAGCTCCACGGACCAGGAGGAGCCAGAGAGCCAGACTGGGTCAGCAGCCGAGGAGTGGTCGGAGGGACCCAGTGGCACGGAGGGCGAGGGGAGCCACACCGAGGAGTCCTCAGCAGCATCCACCTCAGCTGAGGACCAGAGCAACTCGGAGGATGACTCCCTTGTGGAGGCGGGTGTCAGCAGCCACCACACCCCAGCTAGTGTTGCTGTCCCCGCCACCACCAGCACCACCACCGCCCTCCCATCGGCTCCCATTCCCCAGGTCCGTGGAGGCTCCCATGTCCGGGAGCGTGTCTCCTTTGGGCCAGGCACCGCACCCCCTGCCCCTGTGTCCCCTGCTGCCCTGAGTGAGGAGTCTGTGTACCTCCTTCGCCAGCTCCATGTAGGGCAGACAGCCATGCTGAGTGTCCTCCATGCGCACACCGCGCTGTTGACTCAGCTGGTGTCGTTCATGGAGGGCATCTCATCGGGCATGTCTGACCTACAGAGGGGCAATAGGTCCATGGACTCCTCCCTGACGGCAGCAGTGTCCCTCCTCAAACGGTCCCTCACCCCTCCTGCCTCTGCTCCATCCACACTCCCCAGCACCTTACCCATCCCAGGCACACACACACTGGCACAGGCACACACCAGCACACACACATCCAGCACACTGACACACACGCCAATGACAAAACGCACACGCACGCACATTCAGGGGACTGAAGCCAGACTCACAGGGGATGGGGCCCTGGAACACACACACGCATCCACATGCACTGCGCAGTCCTCAGTTCCCTCTCCCTCCAAAGCACCCTCCCTTGCCTCACCTGCAACCCCAAAGTCACAGCAGCTCTTCCTCTGTGACCTCGGCCTCTTCCCCACCGATGAAGCTGCTCCAGCATCCCGGGGGAAGAGGAAGCCCACCCACACGGAGCAGAGTGCCCCTCGCCCCCGGACACCCTCCCCCAGGCGCAGACGGACTGAGGCCCCCACCCGCAAGTCCCCCGGAGTGCTAAGAGCAAGACCCCGCCACCACCCTGCAGCTCAGGCACAAGGTCTCCGTCCTCCATCCCTCAGGCCCCCACTGCACAGGTGCCCCCACCACACCCTGCCCCAGGTTCCCCCACCCACAGATATACCATCCCCAAGATGCTCCGGCCTTCTCCCCCTGCCACTTGCTCTCCCAGCACCACACCCCCCGCTGCGCTTGTCTGTGCCACTGATGTGGTGAGGGTGTCCCCCCTCTGTCCAACCCACCTTGCCTGTTCCCCATTCTCCTCCCCTGGAGGTAGGCACTGCAGTGGAGTCCACTACCGCCCTGTCTGACTTGGGCACTGCAGTGGCGGACCTGTCCACCCCATCTGCAGGGTCCACTGCAGTTGTGCCGGCACCCACGACATCTGTGTCATGCCCCCCAGTTGTGCCGGCACACACCATGTCAGACACCTCCACTGCAGTTGTCAGTGGCTCTCCTGCACCCACCACCCCTTCCCTGACTCCCCCTGGTGAGCCCTGATCCTGTCCCTGCGGTGCCTGGCCTGCCCCCGGTTGCCCCTCCTAGTGGATTGTCCCTGGTATTGTGCAGGCATGCGTAGGGTGACATCTGCCAGTGTCACCCTGTTTGAACTTTGACAATGGACTGGCCATTGGCCTTTGCTCTTTTTCAGGACTTCGTTTGGCCTCAACACATATGCTGAATAAAGCAACTTTCTTTTCTCTAGTGCTCATGCTTCAGATGTACATGTTGTTGGTGCAGCTAACCATGCCCTTGCTGCAGTGATGGTGATATCTGGTCTCATGATTATGAAGTGTTACTGTGCAGGAACCCATGTGGTCCAGGGGGAATGTGTCCTATCATGTGGTGTATCCATGTCATCAATAGCAGCATCTGAGGGTGTCATGTGTTCAGTATTTGGCAATGGGTTTCCTACTTACATTGGCAATTTCATATCTGTGGCTTCCACCCCTGCACATCTGTTGTGCCTGCCATCGTTGCATTTGTCTACTTCCCTGACCGTGTTGCCATCTCCAGTGGACATGCAGGTTTGGGCATCAATGGGGAGGGACTCATCCGTGTAGTCAGTGCAACATTGCTATACAAGTGTGTTGGATCTGTGCTGATGATTCCGTTGGCACATCCATGACCAGGCTGATGTGATGGGAGCCCTCATTTGGTGCTAATTGTTGATTGTGTGACCAAGTGCTCAGCTGACATGATGGGGCCCTACTGAGGCAACATATGGCACAGCTTTCCTCACACAGGAGTGGAGTCCCCTCATGGCAGTGTGTACACGTGTGACATTGCCTGCACCCAAGGTGTGTGTTGTATGTGCATGTCTGTGTGTTCACTTCCATTCATCTGCGCATGCTGTGATCCCTAGTGTTGTACCTGTTTGTGATGCTTGCTGACTTGAGCTATGTTCCCCCAAAGTCTTCTCCCTGTGTTCTCTGTGATGTGGGTGCATGGCACATTACTGGTCATCAGGGTGTCACCCATAGGTGTGTTTGCTGTCAGGGCTGAGTTTGTGTGCAGACGCAGATGGGTCACAGTCAGGTTTCCCCTTGGCACTTGTTGTTTGCCCCTGTCATGTGATTTCCAGTTTGTGTTATCTTTCAGTGATTGTGACATGTTGTGTGTGTGACTGCTGCCACTCCTCAGGGTCAGAGCTGCAATGTTGGAAGTTGTCTATGTGTGTTCGTTGTGGGTGACCTTGGCTTCTTCATTGGTGTGTGACTGTGGCTGGGATCCCATTGGTCGGTGTGGTATTGCCGTCATGTCCATGTACAGCGTAGTGTGCAGTGTGTCAGACATTCAGGAGTCTTGTTGAGTGTCCATGTGTGATGTGTTTCTACACCTTGGTTCCCACCCACCACCCTGGAATAGTCATGGGTGCATGTGCAATGTCACCAGTGCATGTGTACTTCACTGCTGCACATTGTTGGAGGTCGAGGGGTGTGGTGTTGAGTGTGTGCAGATGAGAGTTGTTGCCCGGCTAGGCCCCTGCCTCCATGTTGGCCTTGGCTTACTGGCCATGCTGATTGATTTGTGCTTGTGTAGGTGTGATGGTAGTTTGTTGCTCAGGACACCTGACTGTGGTTCATAGTGTGAACGACATTTAGCTTTGTCATCACAGTGGTATTTTTATTCAGCCCAGGGTCACCACATTGTGGGGGCCCTGGGGGTGGTGCTGTGGTGTGTCTGTGACTTGCTGTGTCAGTTGTTGTTCCTACGTGCCTGTGTGACATGTGTGTTTTGTGCTCCCTCTCACCTGACAATGCCTGCTTGCCCACATAGGGGATTTGGATCCATGAGTTACCTTAGTGTGGCAGTGTATGCACATCTGTATGATTGGTATTCAGCTCTCCTCATGTGTTGTGTGGTTGCCTGGGGACACTGGCACCCCCACCCCTCACCTGCTGTGTATGATGACAGTGTTGGTCTGCCTGTTTGTGTTTGTGCATCTGCACCACTGCATTGGCATATCTTGGGTGTGCCATTGGCTGTATGTTGTTTGGTGTGTTTCCCCTGCTGTCCCTGGGACTCCTAGGTCATCGGTCAGCACAGTGATCATGGTTTGTGTGTCCCATTGCTGCCATGGTATGGTATCTGTTCACCTCACATCTGCTGTCTCCACAGGGTATCTGCATTTGTGTGCCCATTGGTGCAAATATGTGGTTCTGCATTCTGATGGTCACTTCTGTCATTGTGTCATTGATGACTGTTGACGGTCTCAGCCCCCATGGGTGTTGTTTGTCTGCACATGGCCAAAGGAATGTTTCATTTGCACTGCAGTATTTGGCTCCCCCAATTTATGTTGCAATGGGACACATACACTACTTTGCCACAGATGAGTTTTTGGTTCTGTGAGCAGGAATGATCCATGCAGTTTGGCAGTTGCAGCTCTTTCTTTGTCAACAATTACCTTTTGGTCACTGTGATGATGAGGGTGTAGACCCCATTGCCACAATGGTCAAAATGTGCTTCAGCTATGGACCCCACACTTGCCTTTTGGTCACTGTGATGATGGGGGTTTGGACCCCATTGCCACAATGGTCAAAATGTGCTTCAGCTATGGACCCCACACTTACCTTTTGGTCACTGTGATGATGGGGGTTTAGGCCCCATTGCCACAATGGTCATGGGCTGCTTGCATTGTGGGTGCCACACACATATATGTGTGGCACATGTGCTAGGGGGTCACATTGTATGTTGAAAGTCATGTTCGGTGTTGTAGGCATTTGACACAGCCTACACACGCTTGTCATGGTGGTGGGGGGATGTCTTAATCTTGCATTCCCTAGGTTGTGGTGTGCTTGTTGTGTCATGCATTGTCCATCCTATGAGTGGGGGTGGTAGTAGTGGTAGGCATCCAGCCCCCCTGGCTAAGGGTGGTAGTAGTGGTAGGCATCCAGCCCCCTGGCTAAGGGTGGTAGTAGTGGTGGGCATCCTGCCCCCTGGCTAAGGGTGGTAGTAGTGGTAGGCATCCTGCCCCCTGGCTAAGGGTGGTAGTAGTGGTAGGCATCCTGCCACCCTGGCTAAGGGTGGTAGTAGTGGTAGGCATCCTGCCACCCCTGGGTGAGGGTGGTAGTAGTGGTAGGCATCCAGCCCCCCTGGGTGAGGGTGGTAGTAGTGGTGGGCATCCTGCCCCCCTGGCTAAGGGTGGTAGTAGTGGTAGGCATCCAGCCCCCCTGGCTAAGGGTGGTAGTAGTGGTGGGCATCCTGCCCCCTGGCTAAGGGTGGTAGTAGTGGTAGGCATCCTGCCCCCTGGCTAAGGGTGGTAGTAGTGGTAGGCATCCTGCCACCCTGGCTAAGGGTGGTAGTAGTGGTAGGCATCCTGCCACCCCTGGGTGAGGGTGGTAGTAGTGGTAGGCATCCTGCCCCCTGGCTAAGGGTGGTAGTAGTGGTAGGCATCCAGCCCCCCTGGGTGAGGGTGGTAGTAGTGGTGGGCATCCTGCCCCCTGGCTAAGGGTGGTAGTAGTGGTAGGCATCCAGCCCCCCTGGCTAAGGGTGGTAGTAGTGGTAGGCATCCAGCCGCCCCTGGGTTGGGGTGGTAGTAGTGGTAGGCATCCTGCCCCCTGGCTAAGGGTGGTAGTAGTGGTAGGCATCCTGCCACCCTGGCTAAGGGTGGTAGTAGTGGTGAGGCATCCAGCCCCCCTGGGTTGGGGTGGTAGTAGTGGTGGGCATCCTGCCCCCTGGCTAAGGGTGGTAGTAGTGGTAGGCATCCTGCCCCCTGGCTAAGGGTGGTAGTAGTGGTAGGCATCCTGCCACCCTGGCTAAGGGTGGTAGTAGTGGTGGGCATCCTGCCCCCCTGGGTGAGGGTGGTAGTAGTGGTGGGCATCCTGCCCCCTGGCTAAGGGTGGTAGTGGTGGTGGGCATTTGGCACCCCCTGGCTAAGGGTGGTTGTGGTGGTTGGCATCCAGCCCCCCTGGGTTGGGGTGGTGGCGCGCATTCAGGCCCCTGTGTGCATATGTGGCATTGGTGATGGGCATCCCGCCCCTATGGTGCTGCTGTTGCAAGTATATTCAGATTCCCCGTGTATGTGTGTGATGTGTCGTGTACGTGTTGTATGTGTTTTGTGGTTGGTGTCTGACTTACCTTCTGCGCCGTACGCGTCCGTGCCTGTTCCGGTAGTAGATGTAGAATATTGGTATGATCGGGACGAAGGGATTCATGGTTGGTTCGTGTCGTTCGTCCTTCTCGTTGCTTCGCGTCGTCCTCGTCGCTTGGCTTCGTCCTCGTCGCTTCGCTTCGTCCTCGTCGCTTCGCGTCGTCCTCGTCTGTGCTGTGTTCGTCTCGTAGCCGTGGATCGTGTTGTGGCGCGATTCGGAGCTTATGTGCGCCTCTCCCGGATGCTTTGACGTGCCGTGCGTAGCGACGGGTTCGGCGCGTACGGAAAGCGCATCGTACTTGTCCGGCCGGACGGGGCTGCATTTTCCCTTCCGTGCGACTCGATTCGGCGTTTCCGGATTCGCCTCGGTCGGAGAACAGGACCTGGTTTGGGTGAGTACGGCTCGGCCGGAATTTTTGCTGTTGTGCGCATCGTACTTGCTCGTTCGGTGTGCTGTACGGATCGGTCGGGAAACTGGCTTTCGCATGGCTTTTTTCCCGACCGAATGGTATTGGGTGCGCCTCCGACCGAGATCGGAATCGGCCCCTATGCATTGTAATCCACCTTGAGTTCTTGGACAGGGTCATCTCAGCATGACAATTTCTACATAACACTGAAGACTCAATGCACTAGGTATTAACCTATGTACATGTGCTTCTTTTGCTTCAGAAGATGGGCTATCTATAGCGGTTTGACCACAGTTTGAAGGCCGCAGGTAGTATGGTCTTTAGCACCTTCAGACCTCGGTTATTTTAAGTGAATAGTGTATTTTTTGTCAAGTGTTGCATAGAGTGTATATTGTTCTTAGTAGATGCTTTTTAACACTCTTTACATGCAGATCACATTTTTGTATCTTACCTAGATAGTTAAGCAGACAGTGAAACTCTCATAAGAAAAATACTATAGTTAGGTCAGCAAACTACAACTGCTGATTTTTTTCCCCAGCTTTTACACATTCGTTTTTAGCTTATTTCAACACCTTACTATGATGCCACTTTAATCTTTGTTTTTGGTTACTGAAAATATATCTATATATATATATATATTCACTGAAAAAACCATAGGTTTCAGACACGTTATAGTTAGAAATTAGCATTTAAAAACCTTTGAAATTCACTGAAAAAACCATAGGTTTTAGGGACAGTTATAGTTAGTTGGACATTTCACTCGTACAAAACCATAGAAATTCCCCGTTATAGTTAGTTCATCTAACTATAACTCGCGCCCGCAATGCACTGCTGATGACGTCACATATTACATCACTCATGACATGGTCAGTGACATCACTGATGACATCACTGATGACATCTCAAATGACATCACTGATGACATCACTGATGACATCATCCAGTGACTGTGTGTTTCTGTAAAGTTTAAATATGTTTAATATATATAGGGAAAGGCGTATTGAAGAATGAGTGGGTGTATAAGTGTCTGAATGGATGATTTAGTACGTGAGTGACTGACTCTACAAGTGAGTGATTAAATGTATCTTACTGAATGCATGGGTTAGTGACTAAACTGTGTGAATGTCTGTATCCGTCTGTCTGTTGGTTTGTAAGCGGCTGCATGGCTTTCTGAATAGCTACATGAGTGTCTACATGGGTTATTGATTGATTGTCTGAGTATCTGTATGGGTGCCTGAGTGTTTGTGTGGGTGGGGTGTGTGTGACTCTGTGCATAGATGTGTGAGTTGGTGATTCACTGGGTGCATGGTTTCAAGAGTGCATCTGTGATGGACTGTATGGGTGGGTGAGTGTGTGTATGGGTGTGTTAGTGATTGAATGTATATCTCAGTGGTACATGTGTGAGTAACTACATATGTGAAAGGCAGTATATATGTGTGTTGGAGTATATAAATGGCTATAAGTGAGAGTGTGTGATTGTGAAAGTGGCTGTATGGATGAGTGTGTACTTGTATCAGTGATTGTATAAGAGCGTAAGAATGTGCTAGTATTTGTATGAGTAAGTGAGCTGGTGTGTGTATAACTGTATAGGTGAGTAAATGGGTGTGTGATTTAGTTTTTTGCATGACTGACTAGGTGTGTGAGTACCTCTATGGATGAGTGGTGGTGTGTGAGTGTTTATATAGGTGTATGAGTGCATATGATAGTCCTGTACTGAGTGACTAAGTATGAGTGACTGTACGGGTGAGTGAGTGGATGTGTGTGTAGACCTAAGAATCAGTGAGTGGGTATGTAGTTTTTGGTGTTGGAGTGTCTATGGTTTTGAGAATGGCAGTCTGTAATTTAGAGTGGGTGTATCAAAAGTTATATTAGGGTGTGAGAAGATGCATGAAATTATCACATGGATGATGTCATCAGTGATGTCATTTGAGATGTCATCAGTGATGTCATCAGTGATGTCACTGACCATGTCATGAGTGATGTAATATGTGACGTCATCAGCAGTGCATTGCGGGGCGCGAGTTATAGTTAGCTGAACTAACTATAACGGGGAATTTCTATGGTTTTGTACGAGTGAAATGTCCAACTAACTATAACTGTCCCTAAAACCTATGGTTTTTTCAGTGAATTTCAAAGGTTTTTTAAATGCTAATTTCTAACTATAACGTGTCTGAAACCTATGGTTTTTTCAGTGAATTTCAAAGGTTTTTAAATGCTAATTTCTAACTATAACGTGCCTGAAACCTATGATTTTTAAGTGAATTTCAAAGGTTTTTTTAAATGCTAGTTTCTAACTATGCCTACAGAGGTAGGACATGTGAAGAAAGAAGAAAAAACGCACAGAAAGAAGCAAAATATGTGCAGAAAGAACCAACAGAGGAGCAGAAAGAGGCCTTGTTTCAAAATCATCCTGTGCCCACAACTTTTTCAGACGGGTACTGGTGGTAACTGACTCTGACTAACCAGAGCCAGTGCTATGCTAAAAGACACTTAGAATACAGTGAAAACACCTACATACACTAGGGAACACTATGCGTTGGGGTACCACTGTGATTAGCATGACCTCCTCTGCAAGTCCCTAGTACATAATAGGGCAGGGGGATTAAAACTACCTCTTAAAACGCGCTACAGTGGTGAAGGGAGGGGGGGCCTGAGGTGACATGTGTGCAAACGCACCCCGTGGTGCGTTTTAAGTTGCGGGATTAAGTCCCCTTGAATTCTGAGGGTCCCTGGGGCCCAACTAGCCCCCAGGTACCTACCGTTAGGACCACAGAGCTGAGTTGCAGAGAGGCGTTCCGAGGCCACGCACCTTTTTCACCTCTCTGCAACGCAACTCTGTTGTGCTTACTGAAGGTACCTGGTGGGCTAGTTGGCCCCGAGGGTCCCTCAGGATTCAAAGGGAATTAATTCCCCAACTTAAAACGCACCACAGGGCGTGTTTGCGCACATGTCACCTGAGGCCCCGCCCCTCCCTTCACCACTGTGCAAACGCGCCCCGTGGTGCGTTTTAAGTTGGGGGATTAGGTCACCTTGAATCCTGAGGGTCCCTGGGGCCCAACTAGCCCACTAGGTACTTCCAGTAAGCACCACAGGCCTGCGTTGCAACGCCTGTAACAAATTGTGCAGTTGTGTTTAGATAGTGAAGAGGGTCGTGCTGGGGGTAGTGTTTTAGGGTTTAGGGTAGTGCAGTGGTGTTTGTGTAGTGTAGGGGGTCATGCTGGGGGTAGATTTAGGGTTTAGGGTAGTGCAGTGGTGTTTGGGTTGTGTAGGGAGTCGTGCTGGGGGAGTGTTTTAGGGTTTAGGGTAGTGCAGTGGTGTTTGGGTAGTGTAGGGGGTCGTGCTGGGGGTAGTGTTTTAGGGTTTAGGGTAGTGCAGTGGTGTTTGGGTAGTGTAGGGGGTCGTGCTGGGTGGTAGTAATTCAGGGTAGTGCAGTGGTGTTTGGGTAGTGTAGGGGGTACTGATGGGGGTAGTGTTTTAGGGTTTAGGGTAGTGCAGTGGTGTTTGGGTAGTGTAGGGGTACTGTTGGGGGTAGTTTTTTAGGGTTTAGGGTAGTGCAGTGGTGTTTGGGTAGTGTAGTGGTTCGTGCTGGGGGTAGTGTTTTAGGGTTTAGGGTAGTGCAGTGGTGTTTGTGTAGTGTAGGGGGTAGTCTTTTAGGGTTTAGTGTAGTGCAGTGGTGTTTGTGTAGTATAGGAGTTGTGTTTTAGGGTTTGGGGTAGTGCAGTGGTGTTTGTGTAGTATAGGGTGTCGTGCGGGGTTGTGTTTTAGGGTTTAGGGTAGTGTAGGGGGTCATGTGGGGGTAGTGTTTTAGGGATTAGGGTAGTGCATTGGTGTTTGGGTAGTGTAGGGGGTCATGCGGGGGTAGTGTTTTAGGGTTTAGGGCAGTGCAGTGGTGTTTGGGTAGTGTAGGGGTCGTGCTGGGGGAGTGTTTTAGGGTTTAGGGCAGTGCAGTGGTGTTCGGGTAGTGTAGGGGGTCGTGCTGGGGGAGTGTTTTAGGGTTTAGGGCAGAGCAGTGGTGTTCGGGTAGTGTAGGGGGTCGTGCTGGGGGAGTGTTTGAGGGTTTAGGGCAGTGCAGTCGTGTTCGGGTAGTGTAGGGGGTTGTGCTGGGGGTAGTATTTTAGGGTTTAGGGTAGTGCAGTGGTGTTCGGGTAGTGTAGGGGGTCGTGCTGGGGGTAGTGTTCTAGGGTTTAGGGCAGTGCAGTGGTGTTTGGGCAGTGTAGGGGGTAATGCTGGGGGTGGTGTTTTAGGGTTTAGGGCAGTGCAGTGGTGTTCGGGCAGTGTAGGGGGTCGTGCTGGGGGTGGTGTTTCAGGGTTTAGGGCAGTGCAGTGGTGTTTGGGCAGTGTAGGGGGTGGTGTTTCAGGGTTTAGGGCAGTGCAGTGGTGTTCAGGCAGTGTAGGGGGTCGTGCAGGGGGTGGTGTTTCAGGGTTTAGGGCAGTGGTGTTCGGGCAGTGTAGGGGGTCGTGCTGGGGGTGGTGTTTCAGGGTTTGGGGCAGTGCAGTGGTGTTCGAGCAGTAAAGGGGATCGTGCTGGGGGTGGTGTTTCAGGATTTAGGGCAGTGCAGTGGTGTTCGTGCAGTGTAGGGGCGGTGCAGGTGGTGGTGTTTCAGGGTTTAGGGTAGTGCAGTGGTGTTCGGGCAGTGTAGGGGGTCGTGCTGGGGCTGGTGTTTCAGGGTTTAGGGGAGTACAGTGGTGTTCGGGCAGTGTAGGGGGTCGTGCTGGGGCTGGTGTTTCAGGGTTTAGGGCAATGCAGTGGTGTTCGGGCAGTGTAGGGGTTGTGCTGGGGCTGGTGTTTCAGGGTTTAGGGCAGTGCAGTGGTGTTCGGGCAGTGTAGGTGGTCGTGCTGGGGCTGGTGTTTCAGGGTTTAGGGCAGTGCAGTGGTGTTCGGGCAGTGTAGGGGGTCATTCTGGGGCTGGTGTTTCAGGGTTTAGGGCAGTGCAGTGGTGTTCGGGCAGTGTAGGGGGTCTTGCTGGGGCTGGTGTTTCAGAGTCTAGGGCAGTGCAGTGGTGTTCGGGCAGTGTAGGGGGTCTTGCTGGGGCTGGTGTTTCAGGGTTTAGGGCAGTGCAGTGGTGTTCGGGCAGTGTATGGGGTCGTGCTGGGGGTGGTGTTTCAGGGTTTAGGGCAGTGCAGTGGTGTTCGGGCAGTGTAGGGGGTCGTGCTGGGGCTAGTGTTTCAGGATTTAGGGCAGAGCAAAGGTGTTCAGGCAGTGTAGGGGTTTTGCTGGAGGTGGTGTTTCACGGTTTAGGGCAGTGCAGTGGTGTTCGAGCAGTAAAGGGGGTCGTGCTGGGGGTGGTGTTTCAGGGTTTAGGGCAGTGCAGTGGTGTTTGCGCAGTGTAGGGGGCGGTGCAGGGGTGGTGTTTCAGGGTTTAGGGCAGTGCAGTGGTGTTCGGGCAGTGTAGGGGGCGTGCTGGGGGTGGTGTTTCAGGGTTTAGGGCAGTGCAGTGGTGTTCGGGCAGTGTAGAGGGTCGTGAAGGGGTGGTGTTTCAGGGTTTAGGGCAGTGCAGTGGTGTTCGGGCAGTGTAGGGGGTCGTGCTAGGGTTGGTGTTTCAGGGTTTAGGGCAGTGCAGTGGTGTTCGGGCAGTGTAGGGGGTCGTGCAGGGGCTGGTGTTTCAGGGTTTAGGGCAGTGCAGTGGTGTTCGGGCAGTGTAGGGGGTCGTGCTGGGGGTAGTGTTTTAGGGTTTAGGGTAGTGCAGTGGTGCTTTTGTAGTGTAGGGGGTCGTGCTGGGCGTAGTGTTTTAGGGTTTAGGGTAGTGCAGTGGTGTTTGTGTAGTGTAGGGGGTCATGTTTTAGGGTAGTGCAGTGGTGTTTGGGTAGTGTAGGGGTCGTGCTGGGGCTGGTGTTTCAGGGTTTAGGGAGTACAGTGGTGTTCGGGCAGTGTAGGGGGTCGTGCTGGGGCTGGTGTTTCAGGGTTTAGGGCAATGCAGTGGTGTTCGGGCAGTGTAGGGGTTGTGCTGGGGCTGGTGTTTCAGGGTTTAGGGCAGTGCAGTGGTGTTCGGGCAGTGTAGGTGGTCGTGCTGGGGCTGGTGTTTCAGGGTTTAGGGCAGTGCAGTGGTGTTCGGGCAGTGTAGGGGGTCATTCTGGGGCTGGTGTTTCAGGGTTTAGGGCAGTGCAGTGGTGTTCGGGCAGTGTAGGGGGTCTTGCTGGGGCTGGTGTTTCAGAGTCTAGGGCAGTGCAGTGGTGTTCGGGCAGTGTAGGGGGTCTTGCTGGGGCTGGTGTTTCAGGGTTTAGGGCAGTGCAGTGGTGTTCGGGCAGTGTATGGGGTCGTGCTGGGGGTGGTGTTTCAGGGTTTAGGGCAGTGCAGTGGTGTTCGGGCAGTGTAGGGGGTCGTGCTGGGGCTAGTGTTTCAGGATTTAGGGCAGAGCAAAGGTGTTCAGGCAGTGTAGGGTTTTGCTGGAGGTGGTGTTTCACGGTTTAGGGCAGTGCAGTGGTGTTCGAGCAGTAAAGGGGGTCGTGCTGGGGGTGGTGTTTCAGGGTTTAGGGCAGTGCAGTGGTGTTTGCGCAGTGTAGGGGGCGGTGCAGGGGGTGGTGTTTCAGGGTTTAGGGCAGTGCAGTGGTGTTCGGGCAGTGTAGGGGGCGTGCTGGGGGTGGTGTTTCAGGGTTTAGGGCAGTGCAGTGGTGTTCGGGCAGTGTAGAGGGTCGTGAAGGGGTGGTGTTTCAGGGTTTAGGGCAGTGCAGTGGTGTTCGGGCAGTGTAGGGGGTCGTGCTAGGGTTGGTGTTTCAGGGTTTAGGGCAGTGCAGTGGTGTTCGGGCAGTGTAGGGGGTCGTGCAGGGGCTGGTGTTTCAGGGTTTAGGGCAGTGCAGTGGTGTTCGGGCAGTGTAGGGGGTCGTGCTGGGGGTAGTGTTTTAGGGTTTAGGGTAGTGCAGTGGTGCTTTTGTAGTGTAGGGGGTCGTGCTGGGCGTAGTGTTTTAGGGTTTAGGGTAGTGCAGTGGTGTTTGTGTAGTGTAGGGGGTCATGTTTTAGGGTAGTGCAGTGGTGTTTGGGTAGTGTAGGGGGTCGTGCTGGGGGTAGTGTTTTAGGATTTAGGTTAGTGCAGTGGTGTTTGGGTAGTGTAGGGGTCGTGCTGGGGCTAGTGTTTTAGGGTTTAAGGTAGTGCAGTGGTGTTTGTGTAGTGTAGGGGGTTGTGCTGGGGGTAGTATTTTAGGGTTTAGGGTAGTGCAGTGGTGCTTGTGTAGTGTAGGGGGTCGTGCTGGGGGTAGTGTTTTAGGGTTTAGGGTAGTGCAGTGGTGTTTGTGTAGTGTAGGGGGTCATGTTTTAGGGTAGTGCAGTGGTGTTTGGGTAGTGTAGGGGGTCATGCTGGGGGTAGTGTTTTGGGATTTAGGTTAGTGCAGTGGTGTTGGGGTAGTGTTTTAGGGTTTAGGGTAGTGCAGTGGTGTTTGTGTAGTGTAGGGGTCATGCTGGGGGTAGTGTTTTAGGGTTTAGGATAGTGCAGTGGTGCTTGTGTAGTGTAGGGGGTCGTGCTGGGGGTAGTGTTTTAGGGTTTAGGGTAGTGCAGTGGTGTTTTTGTAGTGTAGGGGGTCATGTTTTAAGATGCAACGCTCCAATACCTGACCAGTCTGCACTACATAAAACTGCAAAAAACTTTAAATAAAAAGTGTTTTGCACACTTTTGTCATTGGGCTATATGTGGGCTACATCTGGGTAATATTTGTGCTACATTTGGGCTCTTTTTTCACTGGGGGCCATCTTGGAAGACTTCTTTGTTATGAAGTTTCCTAATTTCCTCATTTACTGCAGTCTCCTCAGTAGGAAATGCTTTCAGTTTTTACTTTGATTCCATCAAGAAGGCATTCAGATGTGTCACACATTTGCCATAAATTCAGAATGTTAGCACTCTAGTTGTTCATTAGATCACTGTAGTAAAGCTACTGCTCACCAAGGAGTTAACTGGAAGTCTACTGCTGGTATTGAAAGTGATTGTTTCAGTCTGCATGTCAGAATTTTCTAATGAAATAGAAGAGGATTTGAGATCTCACTTAAAACATGCCCTACATTTTCTTTTTGCAGCACTAACCATAATTTCTATGGCAAAATGAACCCCCTCATTTTGTTGCTTTTTAAATTAAATGTTTTAAGTGTTACCAGTTTATTCCAATCAAGATGGCTTCAGGTGTGCCATACTTTTGTCATAAGTAAGGCTGTTAGCACTCTAGTTGTTCTTTAGAACACTCTGGGAAGCTGCAGTAGAACACAGAGGCATCAACTGACAGGCTGCTCCTGTTGAAATATAACAGGAAGATATTTGAGATCTCACTTAAAACATATCCTAATTTTTCTTTCTACAGCACTAACCATAATTTCTATGGCAAAATGAACCCCTCATTTTGTTCCTTTTAAATTAAATGTTTTAAGTGTTACCAGTTTATTCCAATCAAGATGGCTTCAGGTGTGCCATACTTTTGTCATAAGTAAGACTGTTAGCGCTCTAGTTGTTCTTTAGAACACTCTGGGAAGCTGCAGTAGAACACAAAGGCATCAACTGACAGGCTGCTCCTGTTGAAATATAACAGGAAGATATTTGAGATCACACTTGAAACATGTCCTAATTTTTCTTTCTACAGCACTAACCATAATTTCTATGACAAAATGAACCCCATCATTTTGTTCCTTTTTAAATTAAATGTTTTAAGTGTTACCAGTTTATTCCAATCAAGATGGCTTCAGGTGTGCCATACTTTTGTCATAAGTAAGACTGTTAGCGCTCTAGTTGTTCTTTAGAACACTCGGGAAGCTGCAGTAGAACACAGAGGCATCAACTGACAGGCTGCTCCTGTTGAAATATAACAGGAAGATATTTGAGATCACACTTGAAACATGTCCTAATTTTTCTTTCCAGAGCACTAACCATAATTTCTATGACAAGATGAACCCCATCATTTTGTTCCTTTTTAAATTAAATGTTTTAAGTGTTACCAGTTTATTCCAATCAAGATGGCTTCAGGTGTGCCATACTTTTGTCATAAGTAAGGCTGTTAGCACTCTAGTTGTTCTTTAGAACACTCTGGGAAGCTGCAGTAGAACACAAAGGAATCAACTGACAGTCTCTGCCCTTGTTGGATGTACATGTTTTACTGAGAATGTCAGACTTCATTCTCACATGACTGAGAAAGATAATGTGAATTTACAGAAAATATGCTCTCATTTTAGCTTCTGGAGCACCTTCCAAAACTGTATGGGACAAGCATGTGAAAATAGTTTTCTCTCAAACATGATTCATGATATCCCAGCAGAAGGTGTTTCACAGGGTAAAATCACCTTAGAACACACCACAATTCCTCAAATTAGTATGGTACCATCAACAAATGAATTCTAATGTAACTAAAGTCTGTTATCACCCTTTATAGTTCTCCTTTTGGTAACCCTCAAAATCTTCGATTCACTACAATGCATTTCAATGGGGTACTGTCATTTATATTGGTCCCAAGATGGCTGCCAGCAATTCCAGGATGAAGTGCTGACAGCCAATCAGATCTCACGATGACATGTGTGGTTAGGCTCCGCCCAGATATATATGTGTTTTTACTTTTGATTTTCTCAGCAACTACTGAACGGATTTACACCATTTAACAAAAAGGGTTCTTTCTGAACCAAGAACTACCTCTTTGCCAAATTTGGTGTAATTCCGTTCAGCAGTTCGGGCTGTAGCCTTGCATAAAGTTTCCTATGGGAAATTGATTTTTTTACTCTTATTTTTTTAATTTCTCCGCCACTACTGAACGGATTTACACCATTTAACAAAAAGGGTTCTTTCTGAGCCAATAACTACCTCTTTGCCAAATTTGGTGTAATTCCGTTCAGCGGTTCGGGCTGTAGCCGTGTCTAAAGTTTCCTATGGGAAAATGAATGGGGAAAACACGTTTTGGGACCCCCTTTTTCTCGGCCCCCGCTTGACGAATCACCCCGAGACTTTCAGGGTAGGAGCGGACCGGAGCGGGCCATAAAGTTTGAAGATTTCGCGAAGATTCGTCAACCGACGCAAGAGTTATTTCAAATAGAATGTCGTGGATTTCCTATGGAAAATAGGTCCTAACTATAACTATCTACTGGCGACCGCCAGTAGATAATATATATATATATATATATATATATATATATATATATATTACCCAGTGGCAGTCGCCATTAGGTAGTTATAGTTGGGTCTGCTTTTCCATAGACGGAGTGAGTTTTGGTCTGCTAATAACTTTGGCCCCGTTTGATGAATCTTTATGAAACTTTCCAAAAAAACTTCATCCACCTCATCTCCTTCCTGGAAGTTTTGGGGTGATCCATCAAGCAGTGGCCGGAAAAAAAGGGGGTTCCCAAAATGTAAAATCCCTATTTATTTTCTCTAGACTTCTTTAAGAAAGGTTATAGCAAAAACTGCTGAATGGAATTGCACCAAATTTGGCAGCATGCTAGATCTTAGCCCGCAAATTGTGTGGTTTGGATTTGATGTTAATCTGTTAGGTAGATTTGAGATATTAAGGGTAAAAAGTATTTGTACATTTTGGCAGTTGGGTTTACAGGAGTTCTGTGGGCGTCCCATGAGATCGTGAAACCAAAAATGTGGCCAGGTGATTGGTTGAGAGGCCCGTTTTCCCAGTGAGGCTTCACGCTCTCGCAGGAGCAAGAGGCTCCTGCTAGTCTTGCAAGTTCTCTGATTGGCTGGCTGTTGGAATGTTAGAAATTAAATGGACGCCATTACTGTTTACTGTGAAATATTGGAGGTGCTTGGAAATAAAATAAAAAAGATATATAAGGGGCAGCAAAAAGGCATGCTGTTTCCCAAAGTTTAGAGAGGAGGTGTCTACAAGATAACTACTGTGAAGAAAATAAATATATATTGTTTTTAACTAATTTTCACAATCTTGCGGGACTCTCACTAGATCGTGAATAGTTAAAAGGAGTAGATGAGTTTTCAATACACTATCTTAGAAGGAATGCTGGTTGTGTGGTTGTGTGAGTGCGTGTACGAGAGGTTATATATGTGTGTGAATGGGTGTGTGAGTGGTTATGTGGATGATGTCATCAGTGATGTCACTAGCCATGTCATGAGCGAGGTAATATGTGAGGTCAGAAGCAGTGCATTGCGGGGGCATAAGTTATAGTTAGCTCAGGTAACCATAACTGCTGAATTTTAATGGTTTTGTACAAATGAAATCTGAGCCTAACTATAACGTCCCTGTAACCTTTGGTTTTTCATTGAATATAGATAGAGATAGAGATAGTGATAGAGATAGAGATAGAGATAGAGATAGAGATAGCGATAGAGATAGAGATAGAGATGGAGATAGATATACTCTGCAAAGTTTGACCAATCATAGCCACTAGGATGTGGAAAAGGTTTCAAAATTATATACCAAGGTTATCTAAATTGTGTGGCAAAAAACAAACCATGCAGCTTACTTTCTGGCAGCATTATTATCTTCCATTTGAGCTAAAAACATTTTTTTAAATCTGCAAAATATGTAGTTGATGTAGGAAATCCAGAATTATGTGGTAAATGTTGCAGTTACGGAATCACATAAATTCACTAGCCTTCACCATTTTGTGTTTTTATCAATAATGTATTCATGTGAAGTAAAACTAAACATCCTAGTTCCAGTCAGTGTCCATTGTTAGCTGCACATTGAAGAAAACTGCTTTTTTCAAGAATACTCCCAAAATTAACAAGCATTATAAAAAATATCTAATACATAATATCTGTTACGGGGTCTGAAATTGCCAGCTCGGGGATCTGGTGACATTTAAAAAACACTCAGCTGCAGGCTCGGCCCTGCCATCAAACCCTGCTGTGCATGAATGAAGTCTGTGACAGAAGAGGTTGGGAAATGTTGTATTATAAAAAAAGCATAGAAATTCCCTCAAAAAGCCACAGTTAAAAACTGAGTTATGGTTATGCTTCAAGTGCACATTATCAGTGGAATTCACCAGTTATACTACGCAAAGCACAGAACGTGCCATGACTCACATTGCCCACAATGCACAGGAAAAAATCCAGAAAATGTAGATTGAAAACTCTTTCTAAACTGCTAAACCTCTTGCTAAATTTAAAAACTAGCTGGAAGGTATTCTTCTAGTACGGTTTGTGCTTTTAATCTGACAAGTACGTCCCTAAAAATAAAGAATAACAATTGATTTACACAAAGCAAAGCTTTAATGTTCAAAACTACATACATCATAAAGGGGGCAGAAAATTATTTCCAGAATTCCATCTCTCTAGTTCAAATTTAGACTATCTGTGTCTAAGTATCATAATGAAACATAAAAAAATGATGGGTGGCCTTCTTGAAATAATCTCTAGTTAATTTCTCGCCCACATCCCTGTACATTGTTAATTTGTACACCATGTCACCTCAGTTTGGACCAAGCAATATGCAAATCAGTCTCTATCCTGCCATGATAGAAGAAGTCCAGCCAGACTGCCAGGCCAGGTCCTCCCTGAACTGAAACACCAGTAACCCAACACCAGTGTTGCCCTGGTTGGAGCTTTTTAGTCTTGTGTAGCTTCACTCCAGTAGCACAGTGAGCACTAAACCCACGTCTGAGCATAACCGTCGCACCTAGGGCATCCTACTGAGGAAAAAAAAAAAGTGATGGGTGAAATGCTTGAATTAATCTCATCCACTGGAAATTACTCAGTCTTTATCCCAGTCCATTGTTATTTTGCACACCATGCCACCTCATGTTAGAACTAGCCACATGCAAATCAGTCTTGATCCTGCCCTAATAGGAGCAGCCTAGCCCGAACTGCCAGACCAGGTCCTCTCTGAACCAGAACACAAGCAGCCCATGACCAGTTTCATCCTGATTGTGGGTCTCTATAGTTGGGTGTAGCTAGGCCTTTGTTTTGCTCCTGGCTATGGAGGCAGGCGCTGCATATTCAACATGACATGCAGCGGGGAGAGAGTAGCAAAACACCTCTCTCCTGTCAAGCCTCCTTTTATTGGCCCAGTGCATCTGCACAGGGTCAATAGAAGGAGGGTTAATTAAAAGGTCTAAGTAAGGTTTTGCTGGGGTTTTTGTAAAAATCGCTGCATTCTTACACAAAGTCCTCATTTCGAGACTTTGTTACAGATCGCGAAATCTCAAAATCCTGGAAGGTCTGCAATAGTATTCAACCACATGCTTTGAAAGGGATATCAGTAAAAATGATATAGTTGAATGCGTAAGGGAACATAACCATCTCCCCAATCTTACTGAACTAGAAGTCAGAAATATTTTACAGGACCTAAAAGATGCTCATACAAGTTGACAATAGCCAGCAGGACTGATACTTAAAAATAATTTACCAAATGTTCCAGAACAAGCAACAAGTCATCTCCATGGCATACCAACCCTAAAAAGGTTAATCGCAAGATTTCATAGAACAGCCAGGGAAATACCAGTAGCACCAAAAAAATATGAAGATATAGACATATCCCAACACTTACTAATCACACATGAAAAAGACACCTTTTTAGTATAAGAAAACCTTAATAACAATAAATTTAAAAAGAATTATGCTACCAGTGACAATTTACTAACCTTAACTCAGTTCAACAAATTGATGATGGATGGCACTTTAAAGTCGTGCCCTCCACCATTCAGTTAAATATACACACTACATGGTCAATTTCGAAATACAAACATCCCTTTCGTGTCTGCAGTCTAACATATCAAACAAACGAAATGATAACACTTATAAAACTACAAACTACCAACTATAACAAAAAAAAAAATATATGGATTTTGAACAGGCAGTTATTTTGACCAGACTTACAATTGATCAACACACTGCAATTCAGGTGCACTACTATCACTGTAGGTAGAGCACATAGGGTCACCTACAAAAATCTACCCTGAGTATAGAATATGCAACTAACCTAGAATCTGCACACAAAATGAAAAAGAACTAATTGCTTTAGCATACGTCCCTATAACAGAAGGCATTAAATATTATGATATGCTAATTGAATCCCCAAATTAACATCAACATGCAACAAAACTAGCTCCACTAACGGATTGTTTTGAGTCTACTTGGATTGGTCATCTGCTCTGATCAGGCTATAGACTCCAACTGAAGCATCAGATTCCAAAGTGGAATGTCAATGGCAGCACCATGTCCCAAGAATCAAATCCAAATAATGTAGTCAAAGGGTGGCACAATTCCTTCCAAGGAACATCTGGAGGAAGACACCCTACACTCTACAGATTCCTAAAAAAACTTTAAAAAGAACATAGCTACGAGGAGCTAAGAATGGAAAAATCCTTAACTCAACTCAAACCAACAATCTCCAAACAAACTAAACAAATGAATAAACTCCTAGCATTCAAAGTAAGACTCTTTACTAACAACCCAGGTGTATCATATCTAGACTTGAAAGATAGAACCTCCTTTAAAAAAACAGATTAAACAACAACACCAGAAAAAATCATAGATGCTCGGGAATTGGGGCGCTCGAGAATTGGGGCAAGATGGCCGCCGACTGATCTCGGCGTGAGCGGTGCCGGCTCTCACCTCTCCCGCGGCACCTAAAGATGCAGAGACTGATGGCATAATATGGGCTTGACTCACCTACTTCGTTTTGGCATACGAGCTTTCCCTCGAGGATATCTGCTGTTGCTGTTGCGGTTAAAAAGGCTCGGTCTGCTCACTTTACTGCATCAGAGGCTGTTTAGGCACGGACAGCAAGCTATGGCCCCCAAGCCAAGCAGAGCGGCTAAAGAGGCCAGAGACGCTACGAAGGATTCTCTATCAGACGCGGGACGAGGCTCAAGCCAGGGGCGATGAGGGCCTCAAGCAAAGAAGGGTGATGACAGCGCCACGATGCAGAGAGAGGCTGGCGTTGCGGGAGGCACCCGCCTCCGGGCTGCTGCGGCCGCTGTGGAGGGTTCCTTGCGGCAGCCGACGGTGGTTGAGGCATTTAAATTGGTGGTGGCCTTGAACACTATCTCCGCCGCCTCGGGGGCTGGAAAAAACACCGGCTTCACGGAGGGTGGCATCGGCGATGATTTGGCAGCCAAAGTGGTGGATGATGTGGATGATGTGGATGATGTGGTCTCTGATGCAGCGCCGGGGGATGCAAGCCTGGATCTGAGTACTCCCTCATCTCAGTCGGCTGCCGGGTTAACCGTAAAATCTGGAGCGGAGCTGTGCAGTGCTGGGAGTCAGGAGACTGAGGAGAGTGCAGCCGAAAATGCAGAGAGTGGCAGGATCTCTGCGGTGGGTCCGCAATGACATCGTCTGTCAGGGGAGTTGGTTGAGACCTTGAGTAGAGAGGAAAGTCTCATGAAAGCCGGGGGGTGCTCCTCACAGCTTAATAGCAGTAGAATTGTAGATGAGACAGTGGACATTGTGCCTGTATATAGCAAAGATGGAGCTCAGAACAGCAATGGCATTTTGGTTTGTCCCGATATTTCATCAGGTATCCCATCGGGGGTCAGCTGGATATCCGGCTCGATGCACAGCCTGCAACAGCTGATAATGTTGGGGATAAGGCTGGGGATGTTGGGGACAATGCTACTTGTGGCCAAATGGGTATTACTGGTCAGATTACGATGCCATCATGGTCTAGCGTACCCCTTTTGTCCCCAGAAGGAGATAAGTTTTATTCTCTAAATGATGATTCCGAATCATCTGGGCTCAGCGAGCTTGATACATCTGATGAGACGGTTTCGGGGAAGTAGTCCACTACCCAAAAAACTCATCGCAGTAGATCCTCCAACTCAAAGCGACAGGCAAGGGCTAAAGCTAGAAACTCGAAGTCAGGTTCTGCTACAGCCCGCAAACTCGAATGGGATTATTCTGCTACAACATTGACCACAAGTATGGCTTATGGATCTAATCTAGTGGGTAGTGCTCAAGGCGGCTCTAATGGCTCTAATAACTCTGAATCTGCGGCTACCTCACCTACACTAGAGTTATTGTACGCTACTCTTAAGCAGATGCAGGGGGAGGCCAGACAAGAGAGCCGAAGATCGCTCCAGGCCACTAAAAAACTGCAAGGTGCTATCCGCAAAGTTAATAAGCTGTGCACCGACATGACTGAACGGGTAACTCAGGTGGAAGAAAGAACTGTCGCCCTGGAGGTAGAAGTTGACAAGCTTCAGACATTTAAGGAATCACAGGCAAAACAGTCTGTGGATATTTGCTGGAAGCTTGAAGATTTCGAAAACAGGCAACACCGAAATAATGTACGGCTACTCGGACTGGCAGGAAATGCGGAGGGAGAGAACATTATGGCTTTTGTTGTCTCTCTGCTGAAAGGCGCTCTCCCTGACCTTGCCCATTGGAATTGGAAGTCGGAGATTCAGCGGGCTCATGGCTTCCCATTGTTCAGGAGGACTAATGCTAATAACCAAGGGGAGCGACCTAGAGCAATTTTGATTTATGTTGGGAATTTTCTATTAAGGTAGGCCATAATAGATCGGGCCAGACCAGATTCGAAACGATCTCATGAGGTCACACTTTCTTCGCTCGGCCTGATTTCTGCCACACTACGGTCGAGCGGAGGTGGAGACTCCGACAGCTGATAACTCCCTTTCAGGGGCTGGGTTGTGAGGCTATTTTGCTATTTCCCGCCCGGCTTAAGGTTATCTCAAATGGGAGGGTGAGAATGTTTTTTTCTGAGATTAAAGCACAAGAATATTTTACTGAGCTTAAGGAAGCAAGGCGGAGGAACGGAATGGGCCTTATCATGCAGGGGGGCTCAACTGCTGATTAATTATTGATGCTGATGTCCATGTGGGCTGTTTATATAGGCTCTCGGGGCTTGAAGCTCTGGAAGTATATATTTGCTTTGGGCCTAATATGCTGTTATTTGATCATCAGACTTGGCTCTTCGGTATTCGTCACTGATTTATGTAGGCATATGGGGTGAGGTCACATAGGTTCTGGGTGCCTGCGGGGGGTGGGAGGACTGGCATGGCTCGAGATGCGGGATCAGCTGCCATACATAGGTCATGTTTGACCTATCTGCCTGTAAGGGGTGAAGGGGGGGTGGGTGGGGTTAGGTCTTCCTAATGGGGTGGGGGGCAAGGGCACAGCACAACATTGCACAGTACAATGCGTGAGGGAAGGCATGGAGATGCAGTCTGGGAATAAAAATGTGAGGAGAATGAGCGCAGTAAGATTAGGTTTTGATATACCAAATAGTGATAGCACGAAAGGGATTCTGCTGGCCTTGTGTAGGAACTGGAAAAGCACAAGATGATGAGTCTTCGAATAGCTTCAGCTAACGTCTGCGGGCTAAATGATCAAGGCAAAAGGCAAAGGGTGGCAATTCTGTTTAAATCTTTACGAATTGATATATTATGTGTGCAAGAAACTCACATAGAAGGTGTCAGGGGTAGCATCTTGGAACAGCTAGGATATAAGCTCATGGTGAATACCAAACATGGTACCCGCACAAGAGGGGTAGCAATCCTTACCCGTAGGAGTGACATAACGGTTAAAAGAAAGTTAGCTGACAAATGGGGTCGCTGGGCAATAGCCGAATGTTTGGTGGGTGGTGAAGTATTTACAATTTGCTCAGTTTATGGATCGACTGGGGATGACCCTGAGCTTCTTGAATTTCTGGATGCCGAACTAACAACATGGCCCGTGCCGGTGATAGTCTGTGGGGATTTTAATATTAATGGGTTGGGGGTCCGCTGGGGTGCCTCGGGAGGTGGATATCATGGTAGGAAAAGAAGGGTCTCTGCAGCCCTTACGAATTTAATCAGGAATAATGGTCTCACTGATGCTTGGGCTCACCTGAAACCCGAATACCCTGGCAGCACTTTTTTCTCTGCACCACATAAGTCTATCTCACGACTCGATTACTTTTTTGTGTCACACCATCTTATCTCCAAACTTAGAATAGAGAAATACCCTCGGGTACTTTCGGACCATAACCCATTAGTTCTGACAGCTATTATCGCTGGGGGTGTAAGACTAGAACGGAATTGGACTTTTGAACGGGGGCTCTTACATTATCCAGATTATGTGGCTCATATGAAGGGGGGATCAAGGAATTCTGGGATTTTAATAGGGAGAGCACAGGTATAGGGATAGTTTGGGATGCTTTTAAAGCAGGGGTTAGAGGAGAAACAATGAGTTATAGTATGCATCGGCAAAAAAAAGGGGCACAGCAGGAGGAAGAAATTAGAAAAAACTTGATTAAGATAGAAGAGGATTTGGCTACTGCTATTAATATGGGTAGACCAACTGAAGATATATTACTACAGTTGGCCGCAAGTAAGGCTGATGCTGGAGAGCGGATTGCTGTTAAAGCTGCAGAATCCTTTTTGGCAAAAAGAGAGCATTGCCATGAGTTCAATGAGCGGGTGGGACACACACTAGCGGTTAGATTAAGACAAAAGACCACTGCAGGCGTGATATCAGAAATTTTGGATGTTAATGGGAGTATAGTAGTTGATGCCTTAGGGATTCGGGAGGTCTTTCGGCAATATTATCAACGGCTTTACACTAATGAACTCTCACTGACGCCAAACACAATCCAAGAGTATCTAGATAAGATACCCCTGAGATGGATGGATGTAACAGATAAGGAGGCACTCGAGGCCGTTTTGACACAAGAGGAGATAATGGCTGCTCTGCAAAGCTTACCATCTAGTAAGGCTGCTGGTCCAGACCTGATTCCATTGGAGTTTTATAAAACTTTTGCAGATATAATAGGTCCTGATTTGACTGAGGTTATTAGGCAAGCTCAAAGGGGCGGATCTGCCCCGGAGTCTTGGGCAGGGGCGGATATCGTAATTTAAAAAAAAAAAAGATAAGCCACCGAGGGAATCAGGCTCATATAGGCCAATCACCCTTTTAAATAGCCATGTTAAAAAAAATTCTAAGGATATGGCAACAAGATTAAATGGCATTATGAGGAAAACAATCCATCCCTGTCAACACGGGTTTATAATCGGTCGGGGAACAACGCAGCATGTCCGCTGTGTAATAACACTCTTTGATGCAATAGAGATCTCGGGGGACCCTATGGCCGCTCTGCTTTTGGATGCTGAGAAGGCATTCGATAGGGTCTCCTGGGAGTTTCTGTGGGAGACTCTGAAATGGTTTGGTTTAGGAGATGGATTTATTAAAGCCATCCAGGTGTTGTATAGAGCTCCTACAGCTCGCTTAAGACTAAATGGGGGCTGTACTGCACTTTTCTTCATTGAGCGCGGAACAAGGCAGGGATGCCCATGCTCTTCCCTCCTATTCGCTATATACATAGATCCCTTAATACGACTGCTGGAGGTCAATAGCGGAATCGAGCCTATTGTGTGTCAGGGTCTGGAATCCAAAGTATTGGCTTATGCGGACGACGTTGCCGTCGTCACTGCAAATCCTGTAACCGCACTTACTGTGGTGGAGACGGTCGCACGGGACTTCGGTAGATTTTCAGGCTATGCACTAAACAAAGCGAAAACACAGATTATTAAGAACAGGCATGCTATTATCGCTGACCCGCGAGTAACTGAATCAGCAGTCTATCTTGGTATCACCATCATGCCGGAGTTGGGGAGTTTGGTTGCAAGGAATATTGAGCCGGTAATTAGGAAGGCGCGATCTGATTTTGATAGATTTAATAATCTACACATGTCATTGGTGGGGCGCTGCAATGTGGTCAAGATGATGTTCTTGCCAAAAATACTTTATCTGTTTAGGGCAATAACGCTTGAATTTGAAAAACACTGGTTCGTAACACTGGAGAATATAGTTAATCGCTTTATATGGGTGCATGGGAAAATGAGGAGGGCCCTTAGGTTTATGTCACTCCCACGGGAAAGAGGGGGTTTTGCTGTTCCTGATTTTAAAATCTATTATTGGGCAGCGGCTCTCCAGTATATGAGTATATTATTTGGTGCATCCCCTGCCGAACCTGTGGATGAAGTAGGGCTCCCTGATGTATACAAGCTATTGCTCGGGGATCAACCTGTGAATTGTTTGATGAAATTTAGTGAGCCTAGTTATTACAAGAAGACGAAATTCAAGACACTATTGGCTGCCTTTAAAATCTGGGCGGCACTCAAAAAAAGGTTGGTCTTGGGAGGATTAACTATTATACCCTGCTTTATAAAAACCCTACGTTTCCTGAAATATTTTCTGACAGGATTATGGCGGAGTGGGCAGAGCGGGGGGTTCAGAAGGTCGGGGATCTAATGCAGAGGGAAGGTTTTCGTCAGTTTTGTGATATCCAGATAGAATACGGGTTGGATAGGTGTAATCTTTTCAAATTCTTGCAGCTACGAAGTTTTTTTAGCAAGAAGGTGGGCGGGTCAAATTGGTTTAGTAAAATTAAAATCATTGATACTATTAGAGACAGCAGGCAGTGTGTCATTCGGCTAATATATGCTGAATTAGCCGCGCTTAAACAAGATGACTTGGTTAAGCATGCGGGGAAATGGATGGATCGGATGGGGGTTGAACCAGGAAGGTTTCTTGACTCTTTAGAATTGGGTCAGGGCAGGGCTTCAAGCACAGCATTATAAGACTGTATTCGCACTTTATTATACCCCGGCAAGAATTGCACAGTGGGGCGGGCTAGTAGGAATTAACTGCCCGCGGTGCGATGCACCCGAGGTTGATCTGGTACACATGTTCGCATCCTGCTCACGCCTTGAAAACTTATTGGGCTCCATCACGAAGTTCTTTGATTTGACACTAGGGCTGAAAGTTACGCTAACCCCTGCTTTGATACTTCTAGGTGTTAGCAATAATGAGGTGCAAGATCCATCCTATCAATTTCTCTTTCTGGCTATGGCCGTAATACGTATAAGTATTGCCTCTGCGTGGCTCGACCCGATGCCTCCAACATTTCAGCAGTAGTTGGTGCGGCTACTCTCAATGTTCACTCTGGAAAGAGCTATATACGAGAGAAAGGGTAAAAAAGCGAGATTCTTGGGTCGACGCATCTGGGCTCCTTTAATGAGATGGAAGGCGTCACAGTAGGCTAGGGATCCCTGAACCACACCGCTGAGAAGTATTAGAAAATCTATTTGGTGTGATGGGGGGTTCACAAATACTGTAAACTCTGTTGTTTGTAACTTGAATTAACACAAGGTGAGGTCTCCCTTAACTATATCTAGGAGCTGGTTTTGCTATTGCTTATTTGTGTTTTTGTTGATATATCGGTTCAGGATGAATCAATGTTTAATTTTTCTTTTTTTATTATTTTTTGATTGCCAAAAAAGTATGGTTGTAAACTCACGTTTGAATATGTATATAAATCTGTGCTGTTTATTAAATATAAAAACTTGAATAAAAATATTTAAAAAAAAAAGAAAAAATCATAGATGTAGAAAATAAATAAGCAAAATTAAGACCAAGAAAATTAACATTGCCCACCCAATGACATAAATAAATCAATTAATTAAGTTTAAGACACTTACAAATTCATAGTTGAAGTCCTGGTCACTGAAATTACTATCCAAAAATACAATCCCAAAGAAATATTAATAAGAAAGAGGTTAAAAATACAAAAAGAATTTAAGAAAAATAAGAAATTTTAAAGAAAAATCCAATAATCCAAGGGAAAAAACACAAAACTTGGAAAATGAGTACAAAAATAAATAAATGAACTAGGACAATCAAAAAATCAAGCAAGGAGTAAAAGATATAATGGTTAAAAAATAACCAAGTCTTTTTTCCTTGACAAAAAGACATCTAGATTAAAAATGCTCTGAAGTCCAAAACTAGAAGCCTGTAAAGCAAAAAACATATCAACCATCCAATTACAAAGTCTAGGCCAACTAAGGGCCTGATTTAGATCTTGGCGGATCTGGTCGCGCCATCACTTTTCTGAAGGTTTCTCCGACCACATACTAGGTGGTCCACCCGCTCAATATATATGCCGGCAGGTCTATGGACAATAGTCCACCCGAGTGCTGCCGTCTCTGCCAGAATTTACCTCCCGCATTGTCGGCGTCATAGGCAAAAGGGGCTGTCGGAGGGAGGCCCGCCAATATTTCCGTCGAGTCAATCGCGAAGAGCCTTTCCATCGAGGAAACTGTGGTGGGTAAACCTCCAAACCTGAGTTTGTGGAATTGAAAGGATATGAGGTAGAAACATACCGTTTTTTCTGTTTTCCACTTCCGTTGGCGTCATAAACCCGATTGTCCAAGTCCTTTCTTTGCTTCTGCTACTTGACCGGGAAGCAAATGAACTCCGTTGTCGCCACAATCGAAGGTAAGCTACTTTTTTACTTGTTTTCTTATGAATTGTCTGTTTACATGTGCTCTGGACTCATGCATTCTTAAATTGCGTTTACATGCAATTATTTTCTTATGTGTAATGCATATGTGTTTATTTTTCACTTATTCAGTTAAAATTACCACACCAATATTAACACTTAAAAACAAATTTCAATTGTAAAATTATAAATATGTAAAAATAATTGAGATAATTCTCTCATGTACGTTTTTACAATTGCAAAAACGAAATTTAAGAAAAAAAGGACTAAAGGTAGGAGGGGTGGTAGAGGAGTGGCTTTTCAAGGTAGAGGGAGCTGGAGTGGGTGATGTGCTTGTGTCTGTATGTTTGGCAGGTGCATGTGGGTCTGCTGTTTGTTGTGTAGGTTTGGATGTGTGTTTTTGGCTGGTGTTTGATAATCTGGTGAGTGTGTGTATTTGCTTTTGGTTGGTGTTATTTTGTGTGTAGGTGTGCTTTTGTGTAAGTGTGTTGGTTTTGAACAGTGTGTTGGTCTTGTGTTTGGTGTAGTTTTGGTGGTTGTGCTTGTGGTGCTTGTGGATTTAGTTCCAATAGTGTGTGCATGCTGTTTGTATGTTTGCTTGTGTTTCTTTGTGTGTTTGTGTTTATGTGTGTGTGATTGTGCTGCTTGTGTCTGTTGGAGTGGGTGCCTTCAAAGAATTGAGTGTGCTTGGGATTGGAGTGGGAGTTTGGAATTGAGTTGAGGAAGGGACCTGAGTTGAGGCAGAAGGTTGGGCTGGTTGGGAGGCTGGGGAGAGTGAGGAGGTTGCTATGATATATGCTAAAAAAGGGAAAAACACATTTGCAACAGCTAATTTAAAAGCAAAAACTACATGTATGTTTAGTGACACGTTAAAAAGTATTACTTACCAGTTTCCACTTTACCGGGGATTCCTGTCTGTCCTTCAGGATGTAGGATCTACAAGACCTTCTCCTCCCAGAGATGCAGTCATAAGGGGGGCTGGGAGAACCACCACCAGTCCTCTGGGCCACCAGGTGATGCTTCGAGGTATGCATGTGACAACAGTTAGCACAAACACACAAGGTGTGTGATATTAGCATCAATCGAAAAGCCACAGGAATAGTGTAATGTTGAACGTGTCCCACGACGGACGTACTCCATCATGATTCTGCCACTAGGACAATGCCAGCACAGCTGTGAAATCTAAGTAGGCTCAGTGATAACTCACCGCCCTGATGGTGACGGAGTACTGTTAGCCAGCAGAGGAGTCCGCCGCGTCAAAGGAGGCGAGCCACTTATGCGACGGAAAAGTGGATGGCTCGATGGAGTACTTGTAACTGCCACCACAAAGGAATGACGGGAATATCTAAATCAGGCCCTAAGTCTAAACACCTCCCTTCCCCCACTAAACCCTTAGAAATTAAGGGCCCCATTACCATGTTGGGCGGAAGGCCATCTGACAGCTCATTGGTGGCGTTCCACCCGACATCTGAGGCCTATTATGATACGGGCGGTCGAACTGATGCTTGCCCGGGGGAATCCGCTTTTCCTCAAACAGGCTTGGGGCAGAAGGCGGATCATAATTCTCAGAATGAAAGCGGTGCCTGCTCAGGCACTGCCATGGGTATTACAATGCACGTTTCCCACAGCATTTCTACAGTGGTCCGACCTCCATAGAAAGGATTTCGGAAACAGACTTTGGGGCCCCTAACAGGGCCTTGGTCCCCCCGCAGCCTTCGCTATGAGGCCTGGCGTGCACATATGGCCCCCCCAAACATCCATGCATCATGTGGCAGGCAGCGCATGGTGCCTGCCACATGGTGCATGGATGTTTAAAAGGTGCATATTTCCTATTGCAGCTTGTGCTGCAGCCCGCAGCACAAACCGCAATAGGAAACATACACTTTCTGACCACCGTGAAGGCAGTTGCATCCCAATTAGGGAAGCGGGACCACCGGCTCCTTGTCAGGGGGTCTCATTTCTGACACAATGCCGGTCAGATGCTCGTCCGACCGGCATCCTAATGGGGCACTAAGTTTCAAATTGCCTTACCTGAACCGGACACCTGCAATGGAAAATCACAACCGCAAATTCCACAAGCAGCCCAAAATGATGAAGAAAGTTTACAAAATCAAAGAAACTGGAAACAAATGTAGGAAAAGTTTATAAAACAAGACTTCCATGACATAGAAATCAATGTTAAAAAAATCTTATTATTTATTAATGTTTATAAAATTAGACATTAAAAGTTATACTCATTTATAGTATAAATTGTTTGTTAGCTTTTTAATGTAGGTTGTATATTGTTTTACATTTTATTTTTATATACATTTTCTAACATCTCTTTAGATGTATCATGTTTTTACTGTGCATTAAGTTTCATTAATTGCAAGTTTTCTTGGAATCTTTTATTCCCAAGAACATTTTTTTTTGTTTTAGATAATTGCACATGTTATTTTTGTAGTATACATTATACGATTTGTGTACATGTTTTCTAATAATTTTGAACAAATGTAATTAGATATTTGAACATTCTGCTGTGTTAAAAAGTACTGAAAAATTGGTCAGATATTTTTGCCATGTTTCATAATACAGATTTACAAGCCCCTTGCGCCACTTTTGCGTCACTTTTCCCATGTTAAAAATGACGCAAAAGTGGCGCAAGGGCCTTGTAAATAAGCCCCAATATGTTAAAAAAGATACACAACTATTTATGTTTAAATATGTATTATGAAACATGGCAAAAATATCTGACCAATTTTTCAGTACTTTTTAACACAGTAGAATGTTCAAAGATCGTCAATGCCAACGGCCACACTCAATCTGATAAAATAGGGGCTAACACTTATAACAGAACCACCAATATGAGTCGTATTGACCACTTCCTGTTAGATTTGAGACTGTGGCCTGGAGTGGTCGATATGATAGTGGGGTTTACTACAGATAGTGACCACCACCCCCTCGAGCTCGATTTGACATCACCCTGGGCCAAACACTCGAGCCTCCCAAATTCTATTCTTGCGACTAGTGAGGTATGCTCAACTAATGATAATAGGCATCTTAAATGGGCACGTGTAGCTATTGATACTGGGAAATTAGTAGCAATCAAACTTAATCTCCTAGATAGCACCAGAGAGATATATAGATTATCCGAGCAACTGGGTGGTTTGGTTAAGATTGCGGCCTGTCATACTTATCTTTTTAACCAGTTGGCCTCTTACTTTAGAATCCCACTATGCCCGCAAGGCACCTCGAAGAAGACTAGGCCAAAGTATGCCTGGTTTAACCAGGAGTGTAGGAGCCTTAGATCAAAACTGGCCACTGCAATTAGAGCAAATAATGTGGTTGAACTGAGGGAATCTAGGAGGTCCCATAAAGCAGCTCTGCTTAGAGCGAAAAAAGAATGGGAAGTGAATCGATGGCTGTTGAACAGAGACGTCTGTTACAGGAATGACTCACAGCGATTCTGGCTTTTAGTCACCAGGGGAGATGCAGAAAGACTTCGGCCACCCACTAACAGCATAGCTATTGCTACCTGGCACCACCATTTCTTCTCACTATATACAGGACCTGATATTGATGCCTCTAGTCTGAACTATGCTTATCCCCAGACTAGCAAGCTTTTCTCCTTAGCTGAAATAAGGTCCAGCATTAATTCCATCATTAGGACCAAAGTCCAGGGCCCGATGGCATTCCGGGTGATGACTTTCTTAGCGACATTGAGAACTGGTCAAATTACGCTTTGGCACTAGCCAACGGAATTGCTGCAGGTGCCCCAATACCACAGTCCTGGAAGGGAGCTGCAGTGATTCCGGTTTATAAGAAGGGTGACCGCTCGACGCCCTCCAACTACAGGCCCATTAGCCTGATTGATAGTGCTCAAAAGGTCTTTGCCCATGCACTTCTTATGAAGATCCAGATCTGGATAAGTGACAACAACATTCTGTCCCCTTTTCAAGCAGGGTTTAGACAGAAAACTAGCACTCTCGACCAGGTTTTCCGCTTCCTTCTATTGGCCTTGAAGACTGTGACTATCGGACAGGGATGCTTATATGTAGCATTCATTGACTTAAGGTGTGCTTTTGAACTTATCCCTAGATATAAGCTTTGGTGCGACCTGAAGTAGATGAGCCTCCCCTCCGAGATCCTGGCATTGGTTGTTCCTCTTCATGAGGAAAATTATGCAAGGGTTTGCTGGTGTAGCCAAGGCCAATTGACAGATCCGATTAGAGTCGATAGGGGGGTCCGACAGGGCTGTGTATTGGCTCCTACTCTCTTCTCGCTTTATATAAATGGTGTTGTTCAATATCTTACTGATATTCCTGCTGATGCACCTACTTTGGGGGAGCTAAGGTGACAACTCTGCTCTTTCTGATGATACGTTGTTAGTCTACAATTCCCCTAGAGGTCTGCAGCTGCTTCTAGATAGCTTTGAAGCTTTCTGTGCAATGAGAGGCTTAGAGGGTAATACCACGAAGACCAAACTCCTAATGTTGAATCCCCACAAATCATTTAAAGGCAAGTTAACACTGGGTGGGATTCCCCTGGAGAGAGTGAACACCTTTGATTATTTGGGTGTCACTCTCTCTGGGGATTTGTCTTGGAAGCACCATGAAACGAAGCGGACTCTCCAGCATAGACAGACCACTGGGCTCTTGATTAAAGAGCATAGGACCTCCCAGAGCAAACCAGTATCAGCCCCACTCCATATATACGAACACAGGCCGGTGGGTTCAGCATTGTATGGGGCTGAACTTTGGGGCTTCGAAAAATTGGATGGCCACATTTTTGAGAGCTTTATGCTCACTTCCTCAGAGTACCCCCCTTCACCCACTAAGATTGGACATGGGCAGATCTTCAATCGTGGCGAAAGCTAAGCTACGACCCCTACTCTTTTGGTTGCACTTAAAATCCACTCCCAAGCTGCTCCCATATGCTGCTGCTCTTGCCAAAGTCAGGGCTCTTGATTGCTTTAAGGTTGGCTCGCTAAAGTGATGTCCCTGCTTAATACTATTGGGCTGGAGGGATCATGGGACACACAAGACCCAGCGTTTTTGCCTAATAAAGACCTGATTAAGAAACAATATTGGAATTGGGTGGCCCAGTCTTTTATTTCTCATCCGTCTTGGGGCCGCCTCACAATAGATTTTATGGAATTCAAATTGTCAGGTGTCTATGAACAATATCTGGAGGCATTGTGATCCCGCAGGATAGGAAGCAATTCAGATTTGGCTCCCTCCCGGTCAATACTTTTACAGCCTCCTGGCGGCAGTCTTTCACAACAATGCAGTCCTGTCCAGATTGTCCCCTTGTTACTGAGTCAATTAGCCATATTTTCTTTGAGTGTCGCATGTACTATTCTCCGAGAGCCAAATGGCTAACTCCTGTTTGTAGGCGGCTTGGCACTCATTGCCATCGTGAAGCGTTGCACATTTTAAAATCGGACTCTAGCCTTCTAGTTGCCTGCGCAGTTTCCAAGTTTCTCGGCAAAATGTGGTTCATTAGAAGGTTTGTATTGAAAATGTAATTGTTTGTTATGTTTTTAATTATCCTTTTAGTTCCTATTTAAATTAATTACATATCTCTTAGCTCTGGCTATAGCGCCATTTTTAGCATTGTGACTGCATGGCGGGTCATGCGGCCCAATTCCACCGCAGCATTGGCTCTTGCTGACACAGACCTTAAGCGCTTTACAAGCCAATTTTAATCTGTTACATCAACGTTTAGGACAATTAATTAAGTTGAAGCTTTGTTGATCTGCAGCTAACAAATTTTGGTATACTTTTTATCTTGTCTCCTTGTACTGTATGCATTTGCACTTTTGTGGTCGTAATGACCAAAATAAAGATTTTTATGATGATGCTGTACTTTGGGAGGGTTCAGATTTACTAGTCACACTCCGAACTTCACCAAATTGGGGAATGTTTTGGACTTTGGGGTGGTCAAATATATTGTTCCCACTCAAAACATAACCACAATGGGGAAGGTGGTGGACATTTGGAGGGGCACCTTTATCATACAACTTCAAATGTAACCATATTAGGGGATTATTGAACTTTGGTCAGTTCAGATTTATTTTATTGTTCCAACTCCAAACTAACCAAATTGGGGAAGTGTTGGACATTCTGGGCTTCAGATTTGCAATTCCAACTCCAAGCTTAACCACATTAGGGAAAGTGTTGGACTTTGGGGGTGGTCAGAGTTACTATTTAACTCCAAACATAAGCACATTAGGTAAGGTGTTGAAAATTGCAGAGTTCAACTCTAAAATTCCCAGTGTAAAGTTAACCGCATTAGGGAAAAGGTTGGTCTTTTAGGGGTTCAGATTTACTATTCCTCCTCCTAGCTAAACCACATTGTGGAGAATGGTTTGCTTTTTGTGGTGGATGGCGGGTTAGATATTCTATTCCCTCTCGAAACTTAACCACATTGA
This sequence comes from Calotriton arnoldi, assembly GCA_963921515.1. Taxonomy (NCBI): domain Eukaryota; kingdom Metazoa; phylum Chordata; class Amphibia; order Caudata; family Salamandridae; genus Calotriton; species Calotriton arnoldi. The sequence continues at coordinate 245,961 of CAWUFW010000457.1, forward strand.
GGAAGTTCTGGTGTGACAAAATGCCCCTTTCGCATGTGCCACACCACGTTTTGCAAAATTGTATTGTTTGTTTTAGACTTTGCATACTGGAGCTCTGCTGGTCAGTATCTATTGCTTGTGCTCTAAAAATTAGTACATAAGTAAACAGGTTTTTTATGGCTCTCCTTCCAGCTTTCATTTCCTCAGTAGTGCAAAAGTGTATTCAGTTTCTTCCCAAAACCTATGTTTTGATTCCTCGATACTCTAAAAAAGTCTCAGAATGTTCATGGGGTGACCCTCGTTGTGCAAACTAGTTCTCTCTTTGATAGCAAACAGTATTGCAGTTTTGTTTTACTCTGTCATTGGAAGCTGCCTGTTTCACCTTGTTTATCTTGTTGCAAACTTAAAAGATACAGCTTCCGACTTTCTCTAGTCCTCACTAAGTGCATTAAGTCTGGCAACACAACATACACTGAACAGTGAATAATGTATATCTGGATATGGGTTTTCTTTACCATTAACAAGGTACAGCAACAGATTGCAGTGTGCACACTGTGCTTGTCTGAAGTGCATTGTGGAAATCCAGGTTGACATATTGGCACTTGAGGCAAATTGTCCCATTTTAGAGGCAAGCATGCACTCTTATAGGCAAGTCACCTACACATCCAGCTGATGGTTCAGCTTCAGAAACCAGTTGGCCAAAGGAGGAGGAGATGACGATGATGCTAAATGAGATGACCCTGCTCCACATCCAAATGTCAAGGCAGAAAGCCCTGAGAAAGATGTGCCCTTTGTGTCTGGATAGTACAACATCACAGAATTCAATTCTGGTGGCACTTCATCAAAGACTGCTGTCAAGATCAAGACCTTTATGACTGTTTCTGTGCCACTGATGAACAGGGAAATGCTACCATTAGACGTCAGCACTGCTTGATATGCTTCTTTTCACTGAATTTCTCGGATCATTTGAGTGACAGTAACTAATTGGTTTCAATTATTTTAAGAATATTATTGTTCAGAGCAAAATCAACTAAAAGCTTTATGGCTTCAGTCATTTAAGGATCACTTCAAAACCAAAGTAATATTTTTGAGATGAAAGGAGGCCAGCATATAACAAGTACTTAGGTACTTTACCATATCAATTGTATTACCATAACCCGAGTCAATACCACGTAACAAGAGTTCGCTCCTCTGAAGAGCTTTAATGGAAGTAGAATGTAACGATGTCATGGAGATTATATCATTGAAATCTGGTCAGAATTTAGCAGGTAAAGAGAAGAATAAAAATAAAGAACAGCATCTACCACAATGCAGTGGGACCTTACTGAAAAGAGCTTTGCTGAAAACACGTTTTTAATAAGTTCAATGCTTCTTTGTCCTATCACGATCATAGTCTATGTTGATATATTGAAAACACTCCAATAGGAAGAAACATATAGGACACCAGTCGTCTTATTTGTCAGGAGATTAAGGGTGTTGCCAATAAGGTACCAGCATGCTTTGTGCCTCTTTCTTAGAACTTTTCAATCTCTCTTCTAAATAGCACAGATTATCTTCAATTGATTAAAGAAATGTCTTCCTATAAACTAAAAGCTTTATGTCACCTGCCTTTTAAGGATCCATCAAAAGGCTCAAAAAGTTAAATAACGATAAAGACACATTTGTGAAAATGTCTATATAATCACTGTCACAAATTGCACCTATTTACAAAAGATAAATACATATGCTTTAAACATTGATGTGTTTCTACTCGCAAAAGGATGCTGCTGTCCAGTTTTGTCAATCGATTAATGTACTGGCTCTAAGCATGTTCAAATTGGAGCAATTCTGTGAAAGAAAGGTAAAACCCGAGTACTAGGAGGGCACACCCATCCCCCTCAAAAAAGATCTAAGGGAGGCCGAAATTAATAATGGAAACTAATTGCACTGACTGAAGATCACTTGACTTGGCACGCAGGTATTTCGAAAGCCCTTATGTCCAGCTGTAAACATATATCATTTCGTTTCAACTGAAATGGCATCGAAAACAAGGAAATGGCTAGCTGGCAGTAAAAAGCATCAAGGAAGGTAGTCACAGTTTTCCTGTGGAATCCGGTTTTGCACCAGGCTTCCTCTCCTAGAATCATATTAAATACCCATAAAATATGTATTTCTCTTGAGATATGCACATACTATGCAATCGAAAATAATGCAACATCGTTCACCCCTAGTATCAAACCTATTTTACAGTGTATCCACTTCTGAACTGATTTAATCTGTCAGGATACAATAATGAATATAGACAAGAGTCTAATAACCCCTGCACCGCATTCTGTAACTCATGTTGCTGTTATGTTATGATAAATTAATTTAATATAGCGCACGAATCACGGGTGGGGGGGGTATCTCAGCGCTGAAACAGTCTCAGGCAAAAATAGAGCACCTTCAAACAAGAAACGTCTTGAGCATTTTCTGAATTTATTATAATCCGTATAGAGACGCAGATGAAGCAGTAAATTATTCCAGAATACAGGGACCAGGCTCTAACCCCACATCTTGTCAAACAGATACGATGGAGCTGTGCTATATAGTGTCAATGATCTGTTTGTGTTTGCCTAGATATCAACCCAATTTGTTTTACCTAAGTACATCGCCAAGCTCCACGGAAATAACATATATTTTCCCTGTGTAGCCCTCTGGAAGATGTTGACTTTTAAAGGGGAAGCTCGAATTGAATTTATTTCAAGTATCACTCTTTTTATCTTAATTTGACACTCAAATGTATCATTTACAATAACAAAATATTTCCTATTCTTATACTCTTTAGCTTGTCTTGTAAGGACCCTGCTTTCTATTTTGTCAGGCAAGTCATCCAAATCTCCTTCATTTGCCAGTTAAACTATGATCTAACCCCAATTATGCTTTGCATCAAGATGTCAGGGATAATTTTGAAAGGATGGGCGCCGATTAGTGGTTGTGCTTGCTAATATAGAATCTATTTCTATCCATCCATACCATAAGTCTGTATGTATGTAATAGTATGTGTAGGAGGCTGGCTCACTATATAGTGCACCAAAGTTAAGTACACTGTGTAAAGAGTCCAGCAACCCTTATTGGTTTACAGAGGCAAAAGTAACAAACCCAAATGCTCTCTTTGTGGTAGTGTGGGCGAGCAATTTAGGCTTATCATAGGGTAGGGCTAAGCATTTGTTGTACTCACAGAGGCATTTACTGAGATACACACTCAAGAATAAATCCAAGACAAATTTAGAAAAATAACATGTATTTGTATATGAATTTTGACACCAAGAACTTCGGCATCAAGTAAGTACTTTTTGAGATATTGAATTTTACAGGTAAGTAAAATGTTCACTTAAATGTGTCTTTATGTAGTAATGCCTTCCTATGGGAAAAAAGCATGTACTGCATACAGTTACATCCAAAAGGTTTCCGGGGGTCCCCCTTCAGGACTTAAGGTGGTAGGGGGCCAAGGTCCAAAGAACCACCAGCAGTTAGTCTTTACCTGCCCTGGAGTGTCCGGGTACCGTGGTGCTGGTTGGGTTGGTAGATTTGCGCCCTACACCAAAGGAGAGAGGGGAGGCACCTAGAAACAGGCTGGAGAGGTGGACTTTGGGACAAGTCTGGGAGTTCACAACCGGGAACTGGGTTCGTGAGGGCCATAGGAACAAGGAGGCACAGTCAGTTCTTGGGAACCCGGGCAAGGGCACTCAGTTGTAGAGTGGTGAGGTTGGCTGGGCTTGTGTGTCATGGGTGCTTCACGGTTTCGGTCTCGCCGGTTGAGGGGTCTAAACAGAACAGACCGGCTACTCTTGAAGTGGGTCTCTGTGGTGCTGATTTCCCTTGATGGCTGTTCATTGGAGTCCTGATTGGAATCAAACAGACTTTGGTTGCTGCAAGGGGTCCTCTAAGCTGGATATTGGTGCTGTGAGGCTCCGGTTGGTCCTGGAGTCTTCTCACTTGGTGGGGAGACAGATCTGACCCCCTGGAGCACAGTGACCTCTTCCTGGGTGGCTGCGATTTCAGTGAGAATGGGCAGTGGCAGAACAGTGGACCGCAGTTTGCTGTTTGGAACCTGCAAGCTGCAGGGGAGTAGCTCCTCTACTACAAGGGAGATTGCTGGCAATTTGCAAAGTGCTGGCAGTCCACCAGGGTTCTTGACAGGTGCACAGCAACAGGACAAATCAGTTTGTCACGATTGTCGGGGAAGGTGCAGACAGGCAGGGTTTGGAGCCAAAACGTTTGCAGCTGGTCCTCAGTACTCACTTCTTTGCTCTTGTTTGTCCTCTTCTTCTTCTGTCCATCGAATCGGAGTTCCTGATGTCAAGGGTGCCACCTTAATACTCAGTTTAGGGGCATTAAGCAGAATGTAAGGTAGAAGCCAATGCGCTACTTACTTTTGGGGTTCCTACACCCCCTATATGACCACTTCCTGTGGGGAGAGGGCATAACCCTCACCCACTGTATCTAATTTCACCAATAACCAAGATGGTGGAATTCTACTTTTCATTTTAACTTCAGGTATCCCACCTTAGAGGAGTAACTAGTCTGATAATGAACACGCATCCTGACTAGCTAATGTTCCTGTCGGTTCTGGTGCCTAATGGGCCCTGGGCAGAGGGTGGCATTTCCCCTGTCTGGGGGAAGCCGTGGTTGCATATGAAAGGTGGAAAAACCCTTTGAAGCCTCCTGTCTTGATATACTGGTTACTAGGCATCCTGCTTGGAGGAGGTGACAACATTTCCTGCCATAGCAGGCATTGTTTCTGACCTCAGAGAGCGTGGGTTCTCACCTGCAGGTGGTCAGAAACCTGTCTGTGGTGGCAGGCTGGTCTACACCAGTCAGCCAGTACACAAGAGGTTGGTAGGTTTTCAGGGGGCACCTCTAAGGTGCCCTCTGGGTGCATGTTTTAGTAAACCCAATACTGGCATCAGTATAGATTTATTAAGACAAGGTGTTTGATAGCAAACATCATATGTTTCAGTGAGGTCATCATGTTGCTGGGAAACACATTTTGACAAGTGCCCAGTTGGACAGAGGATTTGTACTATCTCAAAATTAAGAGCTCAGCCATTCCTTTCTTAACTTCACAGGAGTGCACAGATTTGTTCCCATACCTATATAATATCCCAGACAAGCGCTTGCGGACCGAAGTCCTGAGCTTGAGGGTAGGATTGACCCTGGGTGGCATATTCAGGTATTAAAAAGGAGGTTGTTAAGAACAGTAGCCAGTGCCCCAGTAAGAGAGGTGGGAAATATTCAGTGAGCCACTTATTGTTGGATTGTGTATTCTTTATTGAGGCAAGGAAAAAGGTACTTCGCCCTGTGTTTAAAAAATACGTGATTCAAAATAGGGAAATGGGGCTAGAGCTGATTCATAGTCTTAGATTCTGAGATGAAGCTATTGCCATATGCAAATATTTGTGTAAAAGCATAAAGACTCAGTTGGTATTATCTTTTCCTTAGTCTTTATGATCTAGGGCTGTATGGGTGTAATTATACTCAGTAAGGTGATGCCAAGCAAATGAGAGGATTTCCTAATAGTAAGGTTGTGCAAAGCTGTTATGCATAGTGCACTTTAAAATCCTGATTGGGGTAAATTGTATTGTTTGCTATTGGTCAGATGAGCATTGCACTTTAAAATGCTGATTGGGGCAGAATTAACTGTTTTTCTATTGGTCAATGTTTACTATTCTTAGTGAAATGTTTTAAACATATGTGAGACTCTGAGCTGTGAATTATATTGGGTCTGGGTAGGGAAAATTTGTAATGTTTATATAGTTGTAATTGTATAATGTGCAAGCAGTTGTGGCTGAATGATGCAACCATGCACTGTTGTTTTAGGTTACTAAATTTGTCTATTTTTATGAAGTGGAAATGTGTGTAATAAGAATATATTTCTTGGAAATAAAGCATTTCTGAATCCATTTACTTAATATGGCCTCCCTGTTCACTTGTACTATCTAGTATTCGAACTAGACAGCACAGGGGCATATCTGCTCTAGCAGATATGGCCACACTTGTAATATAATGCACCCTGCCTTAAGGCTGTAAGGCCTGCTGTAGGGGTGGCTTACATATATTGTATGCAATGTCTGGAGACAGGGTACATAGGATGTGTGCCATATTGTGTTTTCACTTTTGTCTGCACCATTTCATGCAACCTGCAATGGCAGTCTGCTTGAGTTTGGTGGTGGGTCCCTTTGGGTGGCACAATGCATGCTGCATCCCTTAAGGAGACTCTCTAATACTCATGCCCTTTTCGCCACTTCACTCTACGCCTCCCTACTCTACTCTGCACCACATCTTGAAGATGCGGAGGAAGGAGGAACCAAATAAGTTCACTGAAAGGAATAGTAAGTTTGACTACAAGGCCCACCTGCCTCTTTACCTTCATGGAGCTATAAATAGGACACTGACAGAGCCGGAACAACAACCACAGAGGTTGAGAGATGCTGGAGACTCTGCCCGAGTGTTAGTGGTTGTGTCTGCACAGCGCTGTTCTCTTGCCCGCCACAGAACCCCTTTCATCGTTCGGTGTTCAACAGATGATGCCAGGTTGTTGTTTTTGTTGCCGTCAGCTCCCCTGGCATGGGGGGAGCCCTGGCGTCCCAAAAAAAATCAGCGACTGGATGCCTGTTTTAGCAATAACAAAGGTTTTAGAAGGATTTGTAAAGTGGTGCACAAATGATCATGGATTGCTAATTGCAGGGACAAACAGCCAACCCTTTGGGGCTCGATTGGGGAGGCTTTGCCACAACCATGTCAGCCCGCTCTGGGGAGCCATGGAAGAGTTAGATGTACGGCGGTGCGGCAGTAGGTTCTCCAGGAGCCCAAGAGTTGGCATGCATATATGTGCATTAGACATGGTCAGTGGGCTTGGCACGCCGCTTCGACTGCCCAAAGGAACCTTAAGGAAAATTAAGGAGAGGCACTGGCATTGGGGTTCTGTGGTGGAGGCAGCCGGTGGAAGTGAAAGACTAGGACTATATCTCCGGCCACAGGAGAGCCCTAGAGTTGACTTTTAGGTCCGCAACATGAAAAGTAGGGATACAGATAGTATCTGGGATGCTGGAGGAGAGGCATTTGTACTCCAATATATATATTTTAAGTAGCTATAATGCCATTGAATAAGTCTGGCAGAGTCATTGCAACCAGGAGAGCAAGGAAAACTAAACCTCAGCAAAATAATATAGTCCCACCTAAGTCTGGCAATACCAAGGGGGCGGTCCAGAAAAGTCAGCTTTAGAGGGAAAAAACAACTTTTGGAATGTGTCAGCACTCGAATTAGAAGTATCTAAGGCATCACCCTTGGTAAACTCAATAAGGATTTTGTGGGAAAAGACTTTAAGAATACAAGGACAAGGAATGAAAATGTGAACTCATCAATTTCCCTCCAAAAGCCTAATGACATATCATTGTCCTCTTTGGACATGGCAGAGTTTCAAGATTTAATAGAGCTGGGGCCGTAGCTTGTAGAGCTTGGGCTGTCATCCTTACCATGCCTGTTAATGGGTCGCACTCTGGAAGGCGATGCACAGGACAGTGACACCGATACCTCATGCACTGTACAAGTGAATCAAGACACCCATGGTTCTGGCATATCAACGAAGGCTGCTACTATTATAAGCCAAGGGAAGGATTTTAGTGGATCTCTACTAAGTCCGACGTATACCTCTCAGCAAGAACTCTTCCCTAATTTGGTTATTGATCTGAACATAGGATCTAGCTCATCTTCTTCCATGCTGGACAAGATGGCCCTGGTGCAAAAAACATTGCAGGGAATTTTTGAAGTCCCACAAGTCATATTTGCAGACCATTTCTACAGAATTGCAATAAATTAATAGTTGCATGCCGAGGTTGATAGGACCAATGGAATGTGTGGAAGAAACGCATGGCTATATGGAAAGGGATGGCAGGGGCAAAGTAGTGTCTACCCCAGATGTAATAGCTCCATCTGTGGTGTTACCCTGTGTACATATATCAAAATGCCCAATATTAATAAATAAATAGAGAAGTCGCTATACATGCCTTCCCTCTGTTTTAGGGCATTTAAGGCAATATCAGAGAATAAGGAAGGGTCATCTGGTATTAAATTCCCAGGTTATGAAAAACAAAGAACTAGCTAAGAACTGTAAATAACAGACCAGGATGAATGATGGTGGTGAGAGGAAATGTGGGAAAACCAATATTAATACAGACAACCACACTTGCACTAGAACAGATGCAAATAGTACCCTAGGAAAAATCTAAATTTTAAAGAATAGGAAGATTTCTTGTGATAGTTGCGGGGGATGTTTTAAGATGTACACATCAGGCAAAAAGGAAATCAGAGGAAAGACAGAAGCCGCTATGATAGTGGGCCAACTGGGGATTGCCCTGGGAAAAAGGAATCTGTGTTAGACACTCATAATCCTCCAGGACATGCTATGTCTAAAGATGATGGACGCAGTATCACAGATGGTAAACAGGTTATGGGAAATACAGTATATAAAAAGGAATGTAGACTTTCAAGAAAGGGCACAAATAGCTTATGGGTATTTATGGAACTGGACCCAGAAAGTAATAGTGGCAAAAGGTGCAGGAAGTTATACTCCTTAAATTGGTCTTAATTGTTCCAGATATTCTCAAAATGCTCTAGGGGCTTATTTATGAGCCCCTTGCGACACTTTTGCGCCGCTGTTGTGTCACTTTTTGTGATGCAGTGGCAGCATAACTAATGTGCCACGTTGCACTATATTTACAAAGTAACACATCTAAGCAGATGCGTCACTTTGTAACCCCCTGCGCCACATTATACCTGCATCAGATAAAATGTATGCAGGGTGGGCGTTGCCCTGCAAGAAAGCCTCGTAGAAGTGGTGCAGTGAAATCTATCAGATTTCACTGCGCCACTTCTAGGACGCCACTGCGTCAAAACCTTATGCCTGCCTCATAGCAGACGTAAGGGTGACACAGTGCAATAGGTATAGGCCTCACCCATGCATTGCTGGAGTTGCATCATGCTTACGACACAACTCCAGCAATGCGTGAGTTGTGCGTCAACAGAATTGTCAGGGTTCCTGATGCATCTGTCCCTCCCTGCGACATGGAGTGCCGTACAGTAAATACAGCGCATCCATTGTGTTGCAAGGAGGGTGCAGTGAAAAGTGTTGCATCGCTGTTTTATTGCAGCGATGCAACACTTTTCATAAATGAGGCCCCTCGTCTCCAGCTTATATAAACCAATGATCTGAAGCAGTTAGGATTTTTGGTGAATAAAGCAGGCAAAGATGTGACAAAAGCCTTATTAGTTTCAGTGCTGGGTAGAGGGTATTTAGACAAAAATCGAGTAAAAAACATTTAGACGCAGAAATATCAGGCTTTTAATATCGTGGTAAAAAATATCGTGATGCAGGAAGATCTTTGACAAGAATATAAATGTTCTAAAGTAAGTAATATCGATGCCAAAAATATCGCTATTGTGTTGTTAATATCATTTACAAAAATAAAGCTGTAAAAGATATAATTTTTTAATTATCTTTATGTATTTCAGTATATGTTTTATTTGTATATGTTACAAATTGTTTGTTTAATTATTGTTAATGTTTTTAAATTGAGTTTGTAAATTTGTAGTTTTTAAATGCAATTTAATAGTTAATTGTAATTGTTAGTGTCGTCGTGGGTTGTGGGGTCATGAGGGGTACAAGGTGAGAAGTACATTAATTATAATTAATTAATAATTAATTTTAATGAAATTAATTATTTAATTGATAAATAATTATGTAAATTGTGTAATTCATTTATTTTTTATGTTCTATTTTAGGTGCAGGTTGTGAGATTTTTAAATGGTGGGAAGACCGACAGACAGCCATTGGTCCGACCGCTGAATTTTGATGCAGGCAGTCGTACCCTTGTCGGACAGGGGACAGATCGCCGCCTCTGACAGGATCTACTGATCCCAATGGGGCAGCGGTTGGAATCGTAGTCCTGAGTCGAGGTGGTGAAGAGGCAGGCACCTCCGTCGGGATTACGATGTCCCTTTCCGACAGCCTTTTTATGGCGGTCTGACTAGTGAAACTCCTCCCACTACTCTGAATGCAGCCCAGATCTCTTCAGCCCAGCCCTGACTCATACAGGAAAGGCAGGACACACCTCAACCCCCCAGTGGCTGTCTACAGTGACTGAACATCCCCAGGCCCTGTCACTCCAAAGCAAGACAGTCAATCCACAACCCAACATAGGCACACAGGATGGCTAAGCAAGAAAATGCCCACTTTCTAAAATTGGTATTTTCAAACACACAACATAAAAATCGTCTTTACTAAAAGATGCATTTTTACATTCTGAGTTGAGGCATACTAAACTCCATTTCTCTATATTGTCCCAATGGGAAGTTATACTTGTAAGATGTTACAAAGTATCTCGCATTCTATCCTATTGGTCAGATAGACATTCAATAGTGAAAAACTAAATCCACTGTATTTCACTATCAGGACATGTCACGCATACCAGTCCTACCTTTCACATACACTGCACCCTGCCCACAGCGGTACCTTGGGCATAATTTAGGGGTGTCTTACATGTAAGAAAAGGGAAGGTTAGGGCCTGGCAAGTAGGTGCAATTGCCAAGTCGACATGGCAGTCACAACTGTGCACAGACACTGCAGTGACAGGTCTGAGAACCCTTTGAAAGGGTGGCACAATCAGTGCTGCAGGCCCACTAGCAGCATGTGATTTACAGGCCCTGGCACACACAGTGCACTACACTAGGGACTTAGTAGCAAATCATGGAAACACTAATTCATTTACATAATTTACCAGTAGAGCATATGCACTTTAGCACTGAATAGCAGTGGTAAAGTGCCCAGAGTCCTAAAACCAACAAAAGCAGGTCAAAAACAGGAGGCCAAAAATAAAAAAGTCCGGGGCTAAACCCGCTGAAAAAGCCACGTCTAACACTGGGTAACTGTGATACTCTTCATGCAGGATGCACCACTGACGCCAATCCATTTGGTCTCCGCAGATACCACCAGCCAGAAGGATCAAACCAGGCAGGAGACCCTTACTCCGGTGAACAGCAGTCGTTGGATCGTCAAGGGCCCCAAAAACGCGGGAGATCGCATTGGTGACAGAGCCAGTATGCCTACAGTTCAAGAGGCATCATAAGTGTGGACAGTAGTGGAAAGCAAAAGCAGAGAGCCCGAGCGAGACCCCCAATGCCCAAGCATGCTGACAAGGGGGCCCACTGGGGGCAGGCCTCATGGATAGAGTCAATCAGGGCCTGCGGGGCAACAACTTCAATCACTACAGGCCGCCTGACCTAACAGGAAGAGTCTTCAGGAGGAAGGAGCCTGTTGGCGCACTGTCCAGTGGCCCTCTTCCCCTAAATCCCTGAATTGCCGCATGCACAGTGGTTTACCGGCATGCAGTCACAGGACAGAGTGTCAGTCCGCTTCTTACCACACCATCAGGTGAAGCAGTGGTCTATTGTCTGATATTGTGCGGTGCAGATGTGGTAATGAACCAAAGTCTTAAGCTTTATGTGTCAGCAGCCTAAGTTTGTTTATTAGTGAGAAGCTTTTACTTCTCACTTTTATAGGTAAACTGAGTATTGTTTAGTATTTGAATGCATGTCTGGAGCGGATAGGTGGGGGAGAGCTGGGCTGGGGGGAGGCAGGGGATTGTGGGTGGATCTACAGAAACACGGTCCGCTTTTACTTACATGCCTGACATACCGGATTGCATAGAATGGTCCCTACTAACTGTGTAGACTCATGGCGGTCGCCCTAGGCACCTGGAATCTTAAAGTCCTTAATTGCCTGCACAAACGGTGCAAGTTCTCGAAATATATATTAGACCGCAGGTTTGAAATAGTGGCCCTACAAGAAACCCACCTCCAACGCACTGAAGAACATAGGCTAAAACACAGATCCTATCCTCTGATTAAAACATTGTCGGTAAGCTCTAAAAACAATGGGGTTGCCCTGTTATTTCACTCCTCCCTTAAATTTCAATTTACCAATGTTAAATCCGACATGGAAGGGAGTATGTTAATAGTTAAAGGCCTCCTACATAGTCGCCACTGCACTGTGGCTATGTTCTATGCCCCAAACTTGATCAGACAGAATTTCCTCTCTCCTTTTTCAATCAGCTAAGGATTTTTGCGGAAGGTGAGATCATAGTACTGGGGAACTTTAATCTTATTTGGGACCCAAAATTGGAAAGTACTCACCCTCAGAGATCACACATGCATTTTTCCCCCACCCCACGAAGCAGGCAATAACACAACTAGGGCTTTTAGATGCCTGGCGTTCCTTCCACCCCACTGATAAAGACTACACCTTTTTTTCACATTCACATAGAACTTACTCCTGGCTAGACCATGTCTTCATGAGTCAAACATTACAACATGCCATAAGGGCAGCTAAAATTCACCCCATAAAGATTTCCGACCATGCCATGGTAGACATTATCTTGGACTGGCCAGGCCCTCACTCTTCTTTCCAGAGATGTTTTTTCCCGAACCCCCTGACCTGGGACCACCTGTTTCAGGATGAGATCAGGTCCACCAATAGGGAATACTTCCGGGTGAACAGCCTCCATGACACTATTTACGCCACAACTTGGGATGCTTTTAAAACGGTGTGAAGGGGGAAATGCATCTTACTTATGACTACCCTCTTGCAACAGAAAATTAAAGAACGCTTAGCACTGGAGGAAGAACTTCTCCACTTTGAAAGAGCTCCTAAGGATCCCAAACCCTTGTTCTCCAGCGGAAAATGACTGCGCTGATGGGTAATATTGCAGCCATATATGCCAACAGAGCAGAACTCACCCTTTTGCGCCTCAGACAGACCACATACGAGAAGGGGAATGAGGTGGGCACTCATTTGGCCCAGCAGTTATGGGCGAAACAGGAGAAAGACTACATAGGCCCAATTCAGGACTCCATTGGGAATTTGACCTATACGGAAGATGGGAAGGCAGAGGTCTTTCGAGCTTTTTACAAGATCCTATACACCAAAGACCCGGTGCTCTCCCACATGCAACTTGACTATTTGGCTGACACCACTCTTTCCAAAATCTCACCAGCCAAACAGGAACTCCTAGAAGGGCGCATTCGAGCAGATGCAGTCCAGAAAGCGATTGACTCCCTATAGTTGCACAAATCCCTGGGATCGGATTGGCTCATGGCCAAGTTCTATAAAACATTTAGTTCTGACCTGACCACTCTTTTTAACTCTTTTACTGAGATGTGAGCTGTACTCCCTTCCATGGGGGAGACCCTTATCACGGTAATCTCAAAGCAGTGCAATGATGCTAGTACCTGTTCATCATACCGACCGATCGCACTGTTAAATCTTGATGCAAAGCTGTACACTAAAATGCTAGCTAATCAGTTGGAAGACATCATGCCTGATCTGATCCACTCTGCGTGTAGTGCATTTAATAGAAAAAGCCACCAAGAAAAGGATGTCCACCGTGCTGTTGGCCTTAGACTCTGAGAAGACATTTGATCGGGAGGACTGGTCCTTCCTTTTTCACACCTTTTGGCAATTTCGTTTTGGGGCTAAATTTCATACACAAATTCAAGCCATTTATGCCTACCCTCTCACACGAGTCCTCTTTAATGAGACAGCCTCTGATTATTTTTCACTGGAACGGGGCACAGGTCAAGGGTGCCCTTTGTTCCCCCTCTTATTTGCCTTAAGCATTGAACCCTTGACGGTCAGAATACAGGCTTTCCCCCTCATTCAGGGTATCCACTTTGGGTCTGTCCATTACAAAATCTCATTGTTTGCAGGCAAAGTCCTCTTGACCTTAACCTCCCCCACACATCTCTGATGGCCTTGCAGACAGAACTCTGGGAGTTCAAACCAGTGGCGGGGTTTAGGGTCAATCTCACCAGATCTTTCCTACTCAATTTGACGGTTCCCTTTAGAGAGATGGCAGGATTGGCATCCCATAAGCCCTTCCAGCTAGTGAGCAAGGAGATCACATACCTGGGCATCAAACTCACGCCTCGGGTGATAGACCTGTACAAAGCTAACAATCCCCAACTTCTTTGTCAACTGCAACAAGACCTTAAGAAATGGGCCCCACTCTACATATCCTGGCTATGGCGTATAAAGGCTGTAAGAATGACAGTTCTGCCACAAATTTTATACCTTTTTCAGCAGCTTCCTACCAAAGTCAACACACAGTTCTTCACTTCCCTGTGCTCCATGCTCACCATCTTCATATGACAGAATCACAGAGCACGCCTTCCTCATGAAATCCTGATTCTCCCCAAAATGGAAGGTGGATTAGCGCTTCATAACTTCCCCACTATTATAAGGTGGCACAACTCCGAGTAATCATGGAATGGTCCTTGCGAGAGTTGTACAAACATTGGCTTCACATGGACAGGGCTATCACAGGCAAAACAATTGGGGATGCCCTCTGGCAATCTAAAGCTCATCGCTAACCCAGTGCCTACCTAATCACCCCAACTAGAACCACGCTAAAAGCATGGGATAAGGTCACCAGCAGTTATGGCTTGACAACCTTCCTACTCCCCTATACCCCTATTCACTTCAACCAGGCGTTCCCGCCTGCACTGGTTCCAGGCTCCTTTGAAGTGTGGCGGGAAGAGGGATGTCTCACGATCTCTGACCTGTTCCATGGCTAGGACATACTTGCATTCGAAAATTTCTGCCGCTATTTCGATTTACCTGTTACAGAGCTGTACCACTACACTCAACTCAAACATTGGTTAACACTACCTGAAATCCGAATGGCAGCCACGAGTGATCTGCTCCCAATAGAGAAATGTGTGCGTACTCAGAGGGACACCAGGGGCAGTATCTCGTTCCTGTACGCTTTCCTGGCTTCTGCGTCTGATGATCCCGCTCCACGTCATGGGGCCCTCTGGGACCAGATTTTAGGGAAGTCTATAACAGTAGAGCACTGGAGGAAACTGTGGAGAGATATCCGGCAGTTTAATCGCACGCTGGGTCTAAGAGAAGCTCACTATAAGCTACTCTACGACGGGTATTTGCACCCTGCTAAGCTTCACAAAATCTACCTTGACACTTCAGACAGATGATGGAGGGGTTGTAGGCTCCTAGAGAATTTTCGCCATATTTGGTGGGACTGCCCTACGATTCACCCCTATTGAAATCAAATCCTAGCTCAGATGAAAGATATTTTGGGTTACCCCTTACCTCAAACACCTGACTTCACCATGCTGGGGCTACGTGACCCCTCTCTCAAACACCAAACAATTGGAGATAGATCCATTATGTGGCTCTGTTTAAGAGCTGCCAGGATGGCCCTGACAGCCGCCTGGAAGAAGCCAATGGCCCCCTCTCTATCCCAGTTGCATGCTCACCTCTGGCAGAGACTTTCAATGGAACGTCTGACAGCAAAACTCACAGACTCTAGAAAAGGCTTTGATTACATATGGGTGCCTCTGGTGAGATACTTGTCAGTGGGTCTTTCCTTATTCTCTTGCCCCACATGCACCAGGGCACTTCATTTATTCCAGACTTAAACCTTCCCTCATGTGGAAACTCCCCCCACCCAGCTTAATGGGCTGTTAGATGAAGTTGGCCCATGAGCCCTATTCCTAACCACCGAACACTTGATACCTCTATTGCACTGTACATGCACGTTCTTTCAGTTTCCACATTATTCCCTGTTCCAGGGACATTGGGGAGGATGGGATATGTTGGGCTTTAATGTAGTTCTTTGGTAATATCCGCAGGACAACATTGTTTGAAGGGAATGTCTTGTGATTATTGATGTGCGTAACCACTGTGTTTGACACTGTTCTGAATTTGGCAATGCTCCTTACAAGTGGTTTTAGAAATTCCATGTTGAACTGCTTATTGAATATGCCCAAGAAACCTATAAAAACAGTATGAGAAAAAAATTAACAAGATGGGTGATTATACTTCAGCTATTGGTGACTGATGGCAATTTATGGCAAATAGCTGCCTTGAGAATTCCCATAGGCAAAGCCCTAGGTGCTTCTGATAATGGCTCTTTCAATAGATTTCACAGGGCAGCTATGTATGTTTTTGTATGTAACACATTCTATGGTCCTTTATGACTATATCCTCCACCTATAGGTTATTTAAGTGCAAAAAGAACATTTAACTCCATTTTCAAAATAGTGTGAACAGATTTAACTCCTCTAAATTGGTTAAAGTACATTTTGCTTTCCACTATTTTCTTTGTTTTAATGAGATAATTGGAGGGTGAAATAGGGTGAAAATTGGGTGAAAATAGTGTGTATCTTTAATCGATTGTAGGTTTGTCTGTATTACAGAAATCCACTAATCACAACTAATTATAGGCCAAATTACTTAAGTTTGTTTTCGCAAGTACGGAGTGCTAGCTTAATCATGTGAATATTGAAAAAGTGGAACCATAGACCATTGTAGAACTTAATATGTGATTACTTGACTAGACACTTCATGGAAGTTATTTGCCTCTCGTGGCTTGTTTCAGAGTTTAAATGAATGAGCCATTGATAAAAAAGATCATTCCCTGTGAACAAGCCAGTTTTAGAGAAGCATTATCCACAATGGATAACTGTCTAGCCCTACAACTTCTAAATAAAAAATGAAAGGACAAATATCTCTTGCTATTAGGTCTCTTTGTGGATATGCCAAACTCATTCGACAAAGTAGACAGACAACCCATTAAGAAAGAAGTTAATGGCATAAAAATCACCTCCCCCTTTGCCTCACCTAATAACTAAGCTACATGGAGGGTGAGAATCATGCTTAATCTTATTGATTGGATCTACCGCAAGCCAATCAATGTTTCTAGTGGGCTAAAGCAATAACTTCTCACTTTTTCGTCTACCTTTATGGGACAAATTTATAAGTACATGCACAAGATCATTGATCCATTCTACCTCAACAGAAATGGGGATTGGAATATCTACACTGTTGTCCACGGATGATAATAAATTAGTGATCCTTACTCCTACCAGGAGGCAGAGGAAACTGGCATCTTTAGACAAAGACGTGCAAAAAAATTGAACATAAAATACGGAAAAGCAACATTAAGATCTCAGGAAAAAGTGGTTGAATAGAAGTTGTATATTAGGAGTCATGAAGTATCTAACCTGACAAAAATATCAGTTTTCAGGGTTCATGTTCAAAAGCTCATCATCAAGGAAAGAACACAGGCAAAAACAACCAATCAAAATGATCTTTATAGCGAAAGGTCTTTTCTTATTTGTTTAATGGCTAGGGAACGCAGCCCAGGCTTTACCTGAGGAAATGCGAATCAGGAAATAGGAGATACTGCTTATGTCGTGTAACACTCAATCACAATTTGGGCGAAACAGGGTTTCCTCCGACCTCTTAATGAGATATAAAATGAAGAATGGCTGCATAATGGAGGGGTTTTACTGCTGCAATAATCAACAAAACAAAACCTCAGTTGATATTGTGTATATATTAATGACATTATTCAAGCACACACCGAGCTGTGTCCAGTGCACATTACATTTTAATGAACAAGGTTTGGTTAACAAGAGCATTTTTCTTGCAGTTGCAATGTGCTTTCTGCTAGAACGCTGGCATTATTTATGATTTCCTACTTGAAATTCATCTCAGGATTTGGGAAATAGAGTAAGCGTATGGAATGACACACAGTGAGTGTTTGTAGTTTGCTGTTCTTTCACTACACTGAGTAACACTAATATCTTGAGTTCATCACCAATTCATTGCAGGATAGTCACCAAGGGGGGGAAGCGATTTAGTAGAAAGACTTTTTAATTAATTCATTGCGCAAATAAATGTTGCGATTTCGGTATTTCAGACACTCAATAAAGGTTCTGGTCAGATTTACATTTTTGAAAAAAACAATCTTACATTTTCTATTCATTTCTTTACACTACGTAAATACATACTCATTGGCCAATTAAATCTCACCTTATCTGACATTTTAATGCATTTCTTCGAAAGAGAATGCACGTGCATGTGTGTGTCTTCGCCTTTTTCTGTTAAATTATTAAACACACCATTTCATGACCAATCAATCCTTTTGCTAACAATGTGTTTAAAGCTATGCTAATGAAGCGCTGCATGCAGTGAATGTACCAGGCTCCTCTGGCGCGTCAGCCATTACTACAGGAATATGCCTCTACTTCCTTGGGAGTATGGTAATCTGACCTTCTCTCTGATTCACGGCGGTGTCTCCAATGCTGCAGCTCCCCAGCTGGGACGCTGTATTTCACCAGCCTCTCTTCCCTTGGGGCCCTTTCTTTTCTAATTATCACACTAAGCGGATCTGGCGTCCCTTCGCTCAGCTTGCGCTTATTTCCTCATTCATGATGCCATCTGCTTCGAGGCTTTCATATCTGTAGCCTCTGCTGCAAGGTCTGCCCCACCTCCCCTGGGAAGGCAATGCAGATTTCTCCACATAAAGAACCACCCTTCTCATTTGTAGCTCATAGAAGCAACAGGTTCTATCGGCCGAGAGCTCAGCTATTACAAAACTGGCTCTTCACTTGGGCCTAGTGTGCAACACATCAATTATTTTTAGTTCTTTCGATTAAAAAAAAGGCCAAATGTTACATTCTCAGTTTGTAAATAAAGGATGCATGGCCTGTGGAGAGAATATATATATACAAAGGTGTTCAATACAGTTTTTGCCATGCCTTGTTTCTGGGTTTTAGAAGTACCTTACCATAGAAGCCAATGAATGGATACACAGGAAATAATAAAATATCCCAATTATAAATTAATGGGCTTGAAAGAATAACTGATTGAGCCCTTGAGAGATGAGCCGTATGCAAACAATCTAATAATGAATCAAAGCGAAATTAAGGAATTTTATTGTAGATCAATATTTTACTGTCCTGTCAAGGAAATGCTGTCTAAGATGTATTGTACCTTGTCTATGCCATTTGTTTCATTAATGAACACGATTTCCTATTTTATTTGCAAACCTTTCTTTATTTTCAAATGATAGCTAGGAGACATCATAAGGGGCAAATTGTAGTCCTTTTCTGTTTAGTTTACTTCTTCCCAAATTAGACAACGTTGTATTAATTCTCGCAGCATAAATCCGTATTTGCTTTATGACGCGCTGTTTATGTTTTATTACGTATGTATTTTGCAAGCCTAGATTGTTGTGTATTTACTTGTGACATAATAACTAACAGCTGAATTGTTGGGAATCACAATATATGTGTATGCATGGATGTATGTCTATATGAAAGGTGATTTATAAAAGTGAAGCAAAAGAGAGCTGGGGAGTGAGTGAAGCTCTAAGATTCAATTCAGAATGGTAAGCAGTACGGTAGGCATTAGGGTCCTGTTGTATGCAGTGGGTGGTCTCTTTGAAGAGTTCAATCTAAAATGTCATGCTGAATCAAGGAAATCATAGGAGGGTGAGAGTATTTCTAATGTTGGTGGGCATATTGATACAGATCCAAGGATCAAAAGGTTGTCTTCTCCTTATAGCGTTTCTACAGTTCCAGTATTGATATCTTTTGGCTTGTGGCATAGTGCACCTGAGCTGGTCTATTTCTTGTGTCATGATCCTATGTCTTCCAATGTAGAGACCCCGTTCATTTCAGTATGAAAACATATGCCATTGAACACCTAACAACTCATGAACTATGATCCCATCAAATGCACATTTCTAGCATATTCTTCTGTTCTGTAAATATGCCATGAAGTTATGATAATCAAGCTTATGCAAAAACACATTTAGTGATGGATTAGTTTAGAAGTCATTCCAGGGATGTCATAAACATTATGGGCTTTATTTTGAGTCTGGCAGTCCACGGACCACCAGACTCGTGGGGGCGCAGTGGTGGCGGTCTTACGACCGCCCCATTATGACCAGGGCGGTCGGGCCGCCCTGGGACCACCACAACCACCAGGGGTTGGCAATCCCTGGTTGTGGCGTGGTGGTATAAAGGCCGCAATATGCTTGGCGGGGCCACAGCATATTACAAGTTTTCTCACTGACACACTTTTCATGGTGGTGCAACCGCCATGAAAATTGTGGCAGCGAGGAAACAAAGGGAGCCCTACAATGCACCCTTGTGCCTCAACCCACTACCCCATCCGGGTTGTGAAGCCCTGACCTTCAAAATTGGTCTCACAAATCACCACTTCTTCAATGGGGCCTTTATCTACAGACCTCCCAGACCTAGAAACCTCTTTCTAGATATGGACAAGTCCCCATGGGACATTAAAGCCAATAACCCTGATTTCACGATTCTTGGTGATTTTAATTTCCACCTAGAGAATAAGGAGGATCCAGACACAAAGGATCTCTTAGCATCCTTTTCTCTTCTAGGTTTAGCGCAACTAGTCTGCCGCCCCACACATTCGGTGGCCACACCCTAGATGGCATCTTTTCAGACTGTCCTCATATTCAGGTCTCTCCTTCTCTACCATTAACCTGGTCAGACCATAAAGCAGTGATGTTTCATCTGAACCTAGGGGGACACAGTTCGGTTGAGCATATGAGCTCTCCTAGCTTTAACTATCGACCTTGGCACTTGATCTCGGAAGGTCTACTTACAAAGAACCTGCTTTAATCTAGTATACCAATATCTCCCAATCTGGATCAAGCAACCGACGATTATCACAAATGGATTAGTGATTCCATTAACAGTCTAGCTCCAGTGAAACGAGGAAATAATAATAGAGCTACTCCATCTGAACCTTGGTTTAACGAAGAGCTTAGACTGGCCAAACAATCGTGTAGAAGGCTAGAAAGAAAATGGAGGTCAAATTATTGCTTGGATGATAAGGACACATATAAGGCAGAACTATTACAATACAAAAAACTTCTAACCAAAACCAAAGCTAAGTTCTTTATAGAGAAGATTAACTCAGCTATGAATACCCCTAAAGAGTTATTCTCCACAGTGGTCAAACTAAGCAACCTGCCACCAGCTAGTAACCCCACCGCAGATGCCTCCTTCTGCAATAAACTTGCCACCTTTTTCAAAAGCAAGGTTGAAGTGATCTTTAATGCCTTAACCTCAAGCCCAAGCACTGGGGGGCTGTGCTCGAATGACAATCCACTGGCAGCAGACGATTACGACAACCCACAGTCAGTGGAGGGCAATGGGTTCAAGGCAGGAAAGGTTATCAGGAAAGCCACTATTCCTGGGACAGACTTAACAACACCTTCCCAATCCACCAATTCCATTCTCTCGGCTTTCTCCCCTCTTACATTAGACCAAGTATCCAACTGGTTCAAGCAAATTAAGTCAGGGTCACCTTTTGATCCATGTCCGCCAAGAGTTATGCAGCTAGCTTCAGCCCTAGTTCCTGAACATCTCCTAGGGATATTTAATCAAATGCTCCAGTCCGGATATTTCCCTAAAAATTGGAAAGTGGCATCAATCCTTCCTCTCCTAAAAAACCCCAATCTGGATGCTGATGATCCCAAAAACTACAGGCCAATCTCACAACTTCCCTTCCCGGCCAAACTGATAGAGAAAGCTATTAACACTGAGCTCTCTCTATCCATCCAGGCTCACAACTTACTGGATCCCTCTCAGTTTGGCTTTAGAAGCCAACATAGCACTGAGACAGCCCTGATCACAGCCGCTGAATATGTCAGAACAACTTTAGACAAAGGAGGGAACGCTGCCCTAATATTGTTAGACCTTTCGGCAGCATTCGATACTGTTAAGCATCAACTCCTTATCAACCGACTGCTCAAGTTAGGTGTCAGTGGTCCTGCTCTTAAACTCCTCAGCTCATTTCTCACTGACAGACTACAGTATGTGGAATGTAACGGTCACAGATCTACATCTTTCACCCTTCCCTGTGGCGTACCACAAGGGTCGGCACTGAGTCCCACCCTCTTTAATCTGTATGTTACACCTTTGGCTTTTCTAATCAAAAGCCTTGGCTTCTCGGTTGTCTCCTATGCTGACGACACCCAGATTGTAGTATCAGTCACAGAGAATGCTGACAACACAGCTAAATGCTTTCACAATTGCATGGTACAAATTGGGATGTGCATGTCCCACAACTGTCTGAAACTGAACTCAGACAAAACGGAGGTGCTACTCTTTGGCAAGCAACCATCCGTTTCGTACCCTTGCTGGTGGCCTCAAGAATTGGGTACCCTCCCTGTCCCGGTGACAAAGGTGAAAAACCTGGGAGTACAGTTTGATGAAAAACTTTTTTTTTTGTGGGTCATGCCAATGCCATTACCTCGTCATACTTTTTCATCTTTAAATCACTCAGGAAGGTTTTCCCTTTTATCCCTCTGGACTTACGCAAAGCGGTGATCACAACACTGAATTTTTCTAAAATAGATTACTGTAATGGGCTCTTCCTGACTGCCCATAAGAAAGCCCTGGATAAACTACAAATGGTCCAAAACGCGTCCGCCAGACTGCTTTTGGGAATTCCAAAATACCAGTCGGTGTCCAAGTCTCTCCCCCTACTCCATTGGCTCCCGGTCAAAAGGAGGGTTATGTTCAAGTCCCTGTGCATAGCCTTTAAGGCCCTCGCCTCTGAAGGACCAGCTTCAATTAAGCAACTTTTCCATCGTTACATACCTGCCAGAACCTTAAGATCGGCTTCCCAGGCTAACCTGGTTGTTCCCAAGTTCAAAAGAGCTACCTGGGGAGGCAAGAGCTTTGCAGTGGCTACTGCCAAACTCTGGAATACGATGCCACTAAAACTCAAAACTTCAAAAAACCTCTACGCATTTTGGAAAGCCCTTAAAATGTAGTTATTCAGCCATTAGTTCTTCTTGCTCTTTCACCTTCCTGCCTCACTAGGGCTGCAGCTTTGCTCCACTCAGACCCACCCTGCTCTGGGAGTCAGCGCCTAGACACTCGCGGGTAGTAGTGCGCTTTAGAAATTAGAATTTCATTTAATTTAATTTAATTTATGCCATGTGGATACACACAGCGGGGCACAACATGTGCCCCCCCATGTGTGCATGCACACCAGTACCTGCACAGCATGGATTGCAATAGTCCATGTCGTGCAGGTACTGCCTTTGACGTTCCCATTGCAGTGCCTATTTCATGGGCACCGCCCTGGGAACGCCAAAGAACCGCACGCCAGACAGGAGAAAACTCCTTATCTGGTGGGCGGTTTGCACATGGGTTTGGCAGTGCGGGAGCAGGGTGGTCCCATTCCTTCACAGCCAAACTCTTAATAAGGCCCTATGACTGTTCCAAAACATTTTATTTATTTTATTCACTTGCTTTTAGGTTTCTCTAGTTGTGTTTTAGTTGAAGGTTTGAGGTTCTTAAACACATGCATAACAGAGTCCAATTTATCAACAGTTTTTATTGTAGTTAGCCTGTCTGCACTTTAATTTACAGTCAGCATTTTTGTCATCTTTCTCTGGACTTGTGAAAGTGGTATTTATGTCTAAACACCCTTTAATCTGAATTGTTATATTATCAGGGGCCACAAGTCTAGTACATCCTCTTGATGTCTACATCTCAAGGTTTCATAAGTAGACACTTAAAGAAAACAAGAGCTAAAGATGACACAAATGCTTTGAGTCTTATTACATAGTTGAAGTATTGTGCATCCCACTAGTTTAGTCTGGTTAGAACTAGTGTCTTAAAATCCCCATTTGATTCTGAAAATGTAAGATAAGAATCAGTGGTCAATACACTATATAAATCCTTGGAATTGACTTTTGATTGAGAGAGAAACTTCACCAAGGTGCAGATCCATGTGGCAGGACACCAGAATCTACTCTAACTAAAGGAAGCTCTGGCAACAGAGACGTTTTATGGCATAGGCAAAGTGGGCTCTGTCCCAGAGCCCCAGCTGTTCAGGGGGCCCCCTGATAGAGCCAGCTCTGTTCTCCAGAGAGTCTTGCCGTGATTACCTTGAATGATTCTTAAACAGATCGTTTTAAATAGTGTTTCCTTTTAATTTATTTTTAATGTGAGTGATGTGTTAGAGTCTATTAGAGACATTTTACAGAGAAATGTTATGTTTATGTTTCATGCAACATCCATAAAAAAGTTTGTTTTAGATCAAACAGAACCGCACGTATGAGAAATGGGCGGGGGTCTCGGAGATTATTTGCAGTAATATTAGTGAGCAGCTGCTGTATTACAAAACTAAAAACACATCACTCTCGCTGAATATTAGATGTAACAACTTTATAATTTGGACAAGTGCACCTGTGTATTGTCAGTGAGTGACCTGGCCAAAGAGGGTATGAAAGACCTGACATTGGACCATAAATTCAAAGCTGTTCCAAACAGGGGCCCCCAAAATATGTACGCCCGGGGCCCCAAAATCCTTAAGATGTATCTGTCGGCAAAACTCCCCCAAGGCTCTGTGAAGCAGTTTGCCTTTACTGACTAGTGCCATGATTGTGTTCTCACACAGACACAGTCTCCCCGCACTTGTGCTCAAATCCGCATCACTCCGCTGGGTTCCTGTAGCCGGCCCATGCTCTATCGCAGTCAGCCTGAACTTGTGACTTTGCCCCGGCTGAGCAACCAGATAACCACAGTTGCTATTTCAGCTTTTAGGCACTATTTTCACTTCAATCTTAAAAATTGCATATCTCCGGCTCTACTGATTGGATTTTTGTCATTTTGGTCTTGATTTATTAATTACATTTTAATCTTCTTTTCCAATTTGGTTTGGGATTTTTCTTGTGTTGTTTTCTCACTTCATTACTGTTTGAAATGCTGCATGAATACTTTAACATAGAACACGTGGTTCTGTGGGTCTCAATCAACATTATCCATAAGGTTAAAATGCATGCCAATCTTGTTCATCAGCAAAAATCGCATATTATTATTTCATCCAACAAAGGGCTAGAAAATTAATCAATAAAGAGCAGATGGCACAGTGCTCATAAGTGCAATGATGAGACAATTAAAATATGATACATATATGCATCATGGGTATCCACACTTAAAAAGTTTTGAGTCCAGCATGAATACTGGTCCAGAAATAGAAACTATTTCATATTAGATGATCCTCACTCCTGTGTCGACATTTTCACCGACAAGGTAATTTCAATGGGTCTCCTCTTGGATAAAACTCCATCTGAAAAAGCACCTAGGGGAATGGATTGTAGGAACATTTCATGACGCCATAGTCATTTTACCTATGTCAAATATTCACCTAACTCATTAAACACTTACCTTCCAACTTTACATATCTTGTACTTGTAGACATCTCAACCAGGTTCAACAATGTTCCCTGCTGTAATAAGTAAACACATGTTTAGCACAATGTGTATATATAGTGAATTATTCCTAAAAGATATTTAATCAGCTGACCTAAAACACTCATGTAATGTGACCCTCCCATCCTCTCCTCCATGTACTGCGTTGACCAATCTGTTTCTCTGCATACGTAAAGTAGCTACTTCACAGTGTCACACAGTATATTCAACAACGTCTTCAGCACACATAGTGCTGGGATCATCACAACTGCTATTGTGATCCCTTACCTTTTATGTTTACATATGATCATCACATAAACCCAATAACACTGCTATGTAATGGTAACTATACTGCCCCCATAGGTATGCAGCTCAATCGCGTTGGTGTACTCGTGAATAGCAGGACCAGTAATAGTAATGTCTCACCACATGCTGATTACATGTATCTGTTAGATCATAACTCCAGATAGTGGAAAATCACATATGTGCAATTATTCCCTGCAAGTATCACTATGGAGGGTATATCACACCGCATAAGAGTCCAATTAGTCTTTTGAGAAAAACCCTCACCTCATGGTAACAGTACCGTCTCGCGCCCGGCTCGTATGAGTCATCCGGTTTGAACGTTGTGCAACAGATGACTCTGGGGCAGATCTACAAGAAAGTGCCGCAGCGCGACACCGCAAGCCCTTTGGTTGCGCCATGCTGCAGCACATTCAAAGCACAGGAATGCGACATATTTACAATAATATGTCGCATTCCTGTGCTCTCCCCTGCGCTGGCGCACAAACAGCTGCCATGTGCTGGGGCAGGCACCCTTGCACCATGGTGCAAGGATGACTGCGTCATGGGGAGATTGTTTTTGTGAAAAAACAATCACTACAGGCATTTTCCTCTTTCAATGCGTGCTGTAGAATGCAGCATGCATTGAAAGAGGAAAAAACGAGGAGAAATTAAAACATTTCTCCTCGTTGCGCCTTGTACGCCACCCGTAAGGTGGTGCAACATTCTAACGCATTTCCAGGTTTACGATTCCTCGTAAATCTGGAAATGTGTCAGGTTCCATTGGTGCTGAGTGGGAACACCTACAGCAACACCCATGGAATGCCCCTTTCACGCAAAGTGTTGCGTGTAAAGGGGCCGTATTTACAAGGACATGAAAAGTCACGCAGGGTGGTTTTCCCTGTCCTTCTAAATATGGGGCAGTGAAATGCGCCGCCGGTGCGTCACGAAAAGCTGCTTCTCTGTTCTTACCTCCCAGTCACAACAGGAGGACTAGACCTCTGATCCCGGCGGCCATCTTGGAACACCAGTGTGCTCTATACTTGTGTCCATGTGTTGTCTTCCTAACAATCATATTATAAGGATGCATAATATGGGACATATTGTGTTCAATATTTATAGACCATATGTGCCATTACAAGTAAATGTAGTAAACAAGGCTAAGGATGGCTCTAGTCATATCTCCCGGTCACATTCAGAAGACTAGACCGCTGACCCTGGCGGCCATCTTGGACCTCCAGTGTGCTTTATTCATGTGGCCATGTGTTCTCTCAATAACAATCATATTGTAAGGTTACAAAATATGGGTAATAATGTGTTCAATAATTGAGGTCATTTGTGCCATCACAACCAATTACATTACATGGCTACATAATTACAGTCATCTGTACAGTATGATCCTATTAAAAGACATCCACTTTCAAAGTCATATATCACCACATTGGGGTAATTATAACAATTCGAACTACCGAGTCGCAATGGAGAATAAACATCCCCACATTAGCAAGGAACTCTTTTACAACCATTGGCTGATTTCTTAGACCAATTCATACAATAACCTTGTTTTGCAGGCATGTCACAGTACGCACTTGTTAAGGTTTGGTAATGAACTACATACTTACGCTCTGTATTTGGTTTAGAGTAGCAGCCACTGATCTAAGTTAGCAAACATTGTTTAATTCATTCACCTTACTTTGGATGCCTTCCATGCATCTGTATTCATGGAGGTTCAATAGTTCATTCAGATTTCCTACTCTGTAGTCAGGTTT
The DNA here is from genome assembly GCA_963921515.1 of Calotriton arnoldi. Classification (NCBI taxonomy): domain Eukaryota; kingdom Metazoa; phylum Chordata; class Amphibia; order Caudata; family Salamandridae; genus Calotriton; species Calotriton arnoldi. The sequence goes on from CAWUFW010000457.1 coordinate 273,128, forward strand.
GACCTCTTCCAGCACCAACCACCTTAGCATATGCTCTGTGTGTTGCAGCTCGGGGAAATGTTTAATTGGTGATGCTCCCTCTGTACGACACTGTTAGACCTGGCATCATTGGCATGGTTTTGCCCTGTATTTTTGCCTTTACCTCCTGTTATTTTGCTGAGTGTTGGACTCCGTTTTTGCTGTTCTAGATGCATTGGGCACTTTGCCACTGCTGTTCAGTGCCAAAGTGTAAGTGCTCCCTCTGGAAATTGTTGTTATGGATTGGTGTTTCCATAATTGGCTTATTTGGCTTACTATTATGTCCCTAGTACAGTGCACTGTGTGTGTGCACGGCCTGTAAACCAAATGCTGCTAGTGGGCCTGCAGCACTGATTGTGCCACCCACATGAGCAGCCTGTAAATGAAACTCAAAGCGATACCAAAGGGGATGATGGACGGAGCGTTTGAGCAAATCAAACACTCACCCCCAGTCAACTGATCTGGGTTTAATCCATCATCATTCTTTAGCTCACTCCACCACCCCAGTTCAGACATGGCCATATGCAAATCAGTCTGACCCTGTGCCTCATGGGAACAGTCCAGCCCGAACTGCCAAGCCATGTCTTCCCTGGACCGGAAACAAGCATCCTGGGACCGGTTTCTGGCCATTCAGCCGTCATCAGCCAGGCTAGCTTGAATCCAGTGGGAAAGTGAGCAAGGGACCCACGTCTGGGCATACCCTGCCAACTTAGGGCGAACAAAGCGATACCAAAGGGGATGATGGACGGAGCGTTTGAGCAAATCAAACACTCACCCCCAGTCAACTGATCTGGGTTTAATCCATCATCATTCTTTAGCTCACTCCACCACCCCAGTTCAGACATGGCCATATGCAAATCAGTCTGACCCTGTGCCTCATGGGAACAGTCCAGCCCGAACTGCCAAGCCATGTCTTCCCTGGACCGGAAACAAGCATCCTGGGACCGGTTTCTGGCCATTCAGCCGTCATCAGCCAGGCTAGCTTGAATCCAGTGGCAAAGTGAGCAAGGGACCCACGTCTGGGCATACCCTGCCAACTTAGGGCGAACAAAGCGATACCAAAGGGGATGATGGACGGAGCGTTTGAGCAAATCAAACACTCACCCCCAGTCAACTGATCTGGGTTTAATCCATCATCATTCTTTAGCTCACTCCACCACCCCAGTTCAGACATGGCCATATGCAAATCAGTCTGACCCTGTGCCTCATGGGAACAGTCCAGCCCGAACTGCCAAGCCATGTCTTCCCTGGACCGGAAACAAGCATCCTGGGACCGGTTTCTGGCCATTCAGCCGTCATCAGCCAGGCTAGCTTGAATCCAGTGGCAAAGTGAGCAAGGGACCCACGTCTGGGCATACCCTGCCAACTTAGGGCGAACAAAGCGATACCAAAGGGGATGATGGACGGAGCGTTTGAGCAAATCAAACACTCACCCCCAGTCAACTGATCTGGGTTTAATCCATCATCATTCTTTAGCTCACTCCACCACCCCAGTTCAGACATGGCCATATGCAAATCAGTCTGACCCTGTGCCTCATGGGAACAGTCCAGCCCGAACTGCCAAGCCATGTCTTCCCTGGACCGGAAACAAGCATCCTGGGACCGGTTTCTGGCCATTCAGCCGACATCAGCCAGGCTAGCTTGAATCCAGTGGCAAAGTGAGCAAGGGACCCACGTCTGGGCATACCCTGCCAACTTAGGGCGAACAAAGCGATACCAAAGGGGATGATGGACGGAGCGTTTGAGCAAATCAAACACTCACCCCCAGTCAACTGATCTGGGTTTAATCCATCATCATTCTTTAGCTCACTCCACCACCCCAGTTCAGACATGGCCATATGCAAATCAGTCTGACCCTGTGCCTCATGGGAACAGTCCAGCCCGAACTGCCAAGCCATGTCTTCCCTGGACCGGAAACAAGCATCCTGGGACCGGTTTCTGGCCATTCAGCCGTCATCAGCCAGGCTAGCTTGAATCCAGTGGCAAAGTGAGCAAGGGACCCACGTCTGGGCATACCCTGCCAACTTAGGGCGAACAAAGCGATACCAAAGGGGATGATGGACGGAGCGTTTGAGCAAATCAAACACTCACCCCCAGTCAACTGATCTGGGTTTAATCCATCATCATTCTTTAGCTCACTCCACCACCCCAGTTGAGACATGGCCATATGCAAATCAGTCTGACCCTGTGCCTCATGGGAACAGTCCAGCCTGAACTGCCAAGCCATGTCTTCCCTGGACCGGAAACAAGCATCCTGGGACCGGTTTCTGGCCATTCAGCCGTCATCAGCCAGGCTAGCTTGAATCCAGTGGCAAAGTGAGCAAGGGACCCACGTCTGGGCATACCCTGCCAACTTAGGGCGCACAAAGCGATACCAAAGGGGATGATGGACGGAGCGTTTGAGCAAATCAAACACTCACCCCCAGTCAACTGATCTGGGTTTAATCCATCATCATTCTTTAGCTCACTCCACCACCCCAGTTCAGACATGGCTATATGCAAATCAGTCTGACCCTGTGCCTCATGGGAACAGTCCAGCCCGAACTGCCAAGCCATGTCTTCCCTGGACCAGAAACAAGCATCCTGGGACCGGTTTCTGGCCATTCAGCCGTCATCAGCCAGGCTAGCTTGAATCCAGTGGCAAAGTGAGCAAGGGACCCACGTCTGGGCATACCCCTGCCAACTTAGGGCGAACAAAGCGATACCAAAGGGGATGATGGACGGAGCGTTTGAGCAAATCAAACACTCACCCCCAGTCAACTGATCTGGGTTTAATCCATCATCATTCTTTAGCTCACTCCACCACCCCAGTTCAGACATGGCCATATGCAAATCAGTCTGACCCTGTGCCTCATGGGAACAGTCCAGCCCGAACTGCCAAGCCATGTCTTCCCTGGACCGGAAACAAGCATCCTGGGACCGGTTTCTGGCCATTCAGCCGTCATCAGCCAGGCTAGCTTGAATCCAGTGGCAAAGTGAGCAAGGGACCCACGTCTGGGCATACCCTGCCAACTTAGGGCGAACAAAGCGATACCAAAGGGGATGATGGACGGAGCGTTTGAGCAAATCAAACACTCCCCCAGTCAACTGATCTGGGTTTAATCCATCATCATTCTTTAGCTCACTCCACCACCCCAGTTCAGACATGGCCATATGCAAATCAGTCTGACCCTGTGCCTCATGGGAACAGTCCAGCCCGAACTGCCAAGCCATGTCTTCCATGGACCGGAAACAAGCATCCTGGGACCGGTTTCTGGCCATTCAGCCGTCATCAGCCAGGCTAGCTTGAATCCAGTGGTAAAGTGAGCAAGGGACCCACGTCTGGGCATACCCTGCCAACTTAGGGCGAACAAAGCGATCCCAAAGGGGATGATGGACGGAGCGTTTGAGCAAATCAAACACTCATCCCCAGTCAACTGATCTGGGTTTAATCCATCATCATTCTTTAGCTCACTCCACCACCCCAGTTCAGACATGGCCATATGCAAATCAGTCTGACCCTGTGCCTCATGGGAACAGTCCAGCCCGAACTGCCAAGCCATGTCTTCCCTGGACCGGAAACAAGCATCCTGGGACCGGTTTATGGCCATTCAGCCGTCATCAGCCAGGCTAGCTTGAATCCAGCGGCAAAGTGAGCAAGGGACCCACGTCTGGGCATACCCTGCCAACTTAGGGCGAACAAAGCGATACCAAAGGGGATGATGGACGGAGCGTTTGAGCAAATCAAACACTCACCCCCAGTCAACTGATCTGGGTTTAATCCGTCATCATTCTTTAGCTCACTCCACCACCCCAGTTCAGACATGGCCATATGCAAATCAGTCTGACCCTGTGCCTCATGGGAACAGTCCAGCCCGAACTGCCAAGCCATGTCTTCCCTGGACCGGAAACAAGCATCCTGGGACCGGTTTCTGGCCATTCAGCCGTCATCAGCCAGGCTAGCTTGAATCCAGTGGCAAAGTATCCAAAGAATCCCGTGCTCTCCATGCCACTGGAATCAAGCTATCCTGGCTGAAGAGGGGTGAAACCCTGAAACCGGTCCTAGGATGCTTGTTTCCAGTCCAGGGAGGACCTGGCTTGGCAGTTCGGGCTGGACTGTTCCCATGAGGCACAGGGTCAAGACTGATTTGCATATGGCTGGGTTCAAACTGGAATGGCATGGTGAGCAAAAAAATGATGGATTTAGGCCCAGATCTCTGTACTGGGGTGAATGTATGAGTGCACAGATATAAGGCAACCAGAATGTAGACCTAAACTGGTATTTCTACATACATAATGATTATCAGCAAGAACCAAAGACAACAATAAATTTATCAAAATGAAAAATTGACATTTATTAAATATAGGACAATGAAGAAAATATTTTATAGAATCATTCATTCACTTTCATATCTATCATTCAGACTTACAACCATACTGGGCACAGATTAAAAGCATTTAAAGAATGATAACACATTATAATCCATTAATTAATTGGCACAACATATGTGAAGCAATGTCAGAAGAGTGGCACAAATTCAAATGACTAATAGAATTCTCTACGCGCGTTTCGGCACAGCCACGGTGCCTTCGTCAGGAAGAAGGCCACAATAAAAACAGTAGAATTCTGAGTATAGGTAAAAAACCTATAGCGATGAACAATGAAGAAAAAGCAACGATATTGGAATGATGGTCTTACGAATTTATGACGATGAAACACCAGCAATTGCAATGGAATATAAACGGGAGTTTCTTGATTTAAATTTCAAATCTGATGTACTGTAGATCCAATAGATAGATGTTGCCTGAACCTTCAGACAAGATTAATGATGTATACGGAATACTAGGTGTCCCATTCTATTCCTTCTTCACTAGGTAGCCGTATGATAGTCTTAACTATATTATGATGTGGAAGAACGGACTGAGTCCAATGCTATTGGCTGGTGTCACAGGTAGTCAAGGATGAAATGAGAGACTCCGGATGTGGGGATCCTCTTGTCAGCACGTCTGCTAGATGAATGTATGACATTGTTCTGCATTCTGTCCATCAACTGTTGTTTTTGCATTTGTCACCCCGAGTGGGACGGGTATGCCCAGACGTGGGTCCCGTGCTCTCCATGCCACTGGAATTAAGCTATCCTCGCTGAAGAGGGGTGAAACCCTGAAACCGGTCCTAGGATGCTTGTTTCCAGTCCAGGGAGGACCTGGCTTGGCAGTTCGGGCTGGACTGTTCCCATGAGGCACAGGGTCAAGACTGATTTGCATATGGCTGGGTTCAAACTGGAATGGCATGGTGAGCAAAAAATGATGGATTTAGGCCCAGATCTCTGTATTGGGGTGAATGTATGACATTGTTCTGCATTCTGTCCATCAACTGTTGTTTTTGCATTTGTCACCCGAGTGGGACGGGTATGCCCAGACGTGGGTCCCGTGCTCTCCATGCTACTGGAATCAAGCTATCTTGGCGGAAGAGGGGTGAAACCGTGAAACCGGTCCTAGGATGCTTGTTTCCAGTCCAGGGAGGACCTGGCTTGGCAGTTCGGGCTGGACTGTTCCCATGAGGCACAGGGTCAAGACTGATTTGCATATGGCTGGGTTCAAACTGGAATGGCATGGTGAGCAAAAAAATGATGGATTTAGGCCCAGATCTCTGTACTGGGGTGAATGTATGACATTGTTCTGCATTCTGTCCATCAACTGTTATTTTTGCATTTGTCACCCCGAGTGGGACGGGTATGCCCAGACGTGGGTCCCGTGCTCTCCATGCCACTGGAATCAAGCTATCCTGGCTGAAGAGGGTGAAACCCTGAAACCGGTCCTAGGATGCTTGTTTCCAGTCCAGGGAGGACCTGGCTTGGCAGTTCGGGCTGGACTGTTCCCATGAGGCACAGGGTCAAGACTGATTTGCATATGGCTGGGTTCAAACTGGAATGGCATGGTGAGCAAAAAAATGATGGATTTAGGCCCAGATCTCTGTACTGGGGTGAATGTATGACATTGTTCTGCATTCTGTCCATAAACTGTTGTTTTTGCAGTTGTCACCCCGAGTGGGACGGGTATGCCCAGACGTGGGTCCCGTGCTCTCCATGCCACTGGAATCAAGCTATCCTGGCTGAAGAGGGGTGAAACCCTGAAACCGGTCCTAGGATGCTTGTTTCCAGTCCAGGGAGGACCTGGCTTGGCAGTTCGGGCTGGACTGTTCCCATGAGGCACAGGGTCAAGACTGATTTGCATATGGCTGGGTTCAAACTGGAATGGCATGGTGAGCAAAAAACGATGGATTTAGGCCCAGATCTCTGTACTGGGGTGAATGTATGACATTGTTCTGCATTCTGTCCATCAACTGTTGTTTTTGCATTTGTCACCCCGAGTGGGACGGGTATGCCCAGACGTGGGTCCCGTGCTCTCCATGCCACTGGAATCAAGCTATCCTGGCTGAAGAGGGGTGAAACCCTGAAACCGGTCCTAGGATGCTTGTTTCCAGTCCAGGGAGGACTTGGCTTGGCAGTTCGGGCTGGACTGTTCCCATGAGGCACAGGGTCAAGACTGATTTGCATATGGCTGAGTTCAAACTGGAATGGCATGGTGAGCAAAAAAACGATGGATTTAGGCCCAGATCTCTGTACTGGGGTGAATGTATGACATTGTTCTGCATTCTGTCCATCAACTGTTGTTTTTGCATTTGTCACCCCGAGTGGGACGGGTATGCCCAGACGTGGGTCCCGTGCTCTCCATGCCACTGGAATCAAGCTATCCTGGCTGAAGAGGGGTGAAACCCTGAAACCGGTCCTAGGATGCTTGTTTCCAGTCCAGGGAGGACCTGGCTTGACAGTTCGGGCTGGACTGTTCCCATGAGGCACAGGGTCAAGACTGATTTGCATATGGCTGGGTTCAAACTGGAATGGCATGGTGAGCAAAAAACGATGGATTTAGGCCCAGATCTCTGTACTGGGGTGAATGTATGACATTGTTCTGCATTCTGTCCATCAACTGTTGTTTTTGCATTTGTCACCCCGAGTGGGACGGGTATGCCCAGACGTGGGTCCCGTGCTCTCCATGCCACTGGAATCAAGCTATCCTGGCTGAAGAGGGTGAAACCCTGAAACCGGTCCTAGGATGCTTGTTTCCAGTCCAGGGAGGACCTGGCTTGGCAGTTCGGGCTGGACTGTTCCCATGAGGCACAGGGTCAAGACTGATTTGCATATGGCTGGGTTCAAACTGGAATGGCATGGTGAGCAAAAAACGATGGATTTAGGCCCAGATCTCTGTACTGGGGTGAATGTATGACATTGTTCTGCATTCTGTCCATCAACTGTTGTTTTTGCATTTGACACCCCGAGTGGGACGGGTATGCCCAGACGTGGGTCCCGTGCTCTCCATGCCACTGGAATCAAGCTATCCTGGCTGAAGAGGGGTGAAACCCTGAAACCGGTCCTAGGATGCTTGTTTCCCGTCCAGGGAGGACCTGGCTTGGCAGTTCGGGCTGGACTGTTCCCATGAGGCACAGGGTCGAGACTGATTTGCATATGGCTGGGTTCAAACTGGAATGGCATGGTGAGCAAAAAAACGATGGATTTAGGCCCAGATCTCTGTACTGGGGTGAATGTATGACATTGTTCTGCATTCTGTCCATCAACTGTTGTTTTTGCATCTGTCACCCCGAGTGGGACGGGTATGCCCAGACGTGGGTCCCGTGCTCTCCATGCCACTGGAATCAAGCTATCCTGGCTGAAGAGGGGTGAAACCCTGAAACCGGTCCTAAGATGCTTGTTTCCAGTCCAGGGAGGACCTGGCTTGTCAGTTCGGGCTGGACTGTTCCCATGAGGCACAGGGTCAAGACTGATTTGCATATGGCTGGGTTCAAACTGGAATGGCATGGTGAGCAAAAAAACGATGGATTTAGGCCCAGATCTCTGTACTGGGGTGAATGTATGACATTGTTCTGCATTCTGTCCATCAACTGTTGTTTTTGCATTTGTCACCCCGAGTGGGACGGGTATGCCTAGACGTGGGTCCCGTGCTCTCCATGCCACTGGAATCAATCTATCCTGGCTGAAGAGGGTGAAACCCTGAAACCGGTCCTAGGATGCTTGTTTCCAGTCCAGGGAGGACCTGGCTTGGCAGTTCGGGCTGGACTGTTCCCATGAGGCACAGGGTCAAGACTGATTTGCATATGGCTGGGTTCAAACTGGAATGGCATGGTGAGCAAAAAAACGATGGATTTAGGCCCAGATCTCTGTACTGGGGTGAATGTATGACATTGTTCTGCATTCTGTCCATCAACTGTTGTTTTTGCATTTGTCACCCCGAGTGAGACGGGTATGCCCAGACGTGGGTCCCGTGCTCTCCATGCCACTGGAATCAAGCTATCCTGGCTGAAGAGGGTGAAACCCTGAAACCGGTCCTAGGATGCTTGTTTCCAGTCCAGGGAGGACCTGGCTTGGCAGTTCGGGCTGGACTGTTCCCATGAGGCACAGGGTCAAGACTGATTTGCATATGGCTGGGTTCAAACTGGAATGGCATGGTGAGCAAAAAACGATGGATTTAGGCCCTGATCTCTGTACTGGGGTGAATGTATGACATTGTTCTGCATTCTGTCCATCAACTGTTGTTTTTGCATTTGTCACCCCGAGTGGGACGGGTATGCCCAGACGTGGGTCCCGTGCTCTCCATGCCACTGGAATCAAGCTATCCTGGCTGAAGAGGGTGAAACCCTGAAACCGGTCCTAGGATGCTTGTTTCCAGTCCAGGGAGGACCTGGCTTGGCAGTTTGGGCTGGACTGTTCCCATGAGGCACAGGGTCAAGACTGATTTGCATATGGCTGGGTTCAAACTGGAATGGCATGGTGAGCAAAAAAACGATGGATTTAGGCCCAGATCTCTGTACTGGGGTGAATGTATGACATTGTTCTGCATTCTGTCCATCAACTGTTGTTTTTGCATTTGTCACCCCGAGTGGGACGGGTATGCCCAGACGTGGGTCCCGTGCTCTCCATGCCACTGGAATCAAGCTATCCTGGCTGAAGAGGGGTGAAACCCTGAAACCGGTCCTAGGATGCTTGTTTCCAGTCCAGGGAGGACCTGGCTTGGCAGTTTGGGCTGGTCTGTTCCCATGAGGCACAGGGTCAAGACTGATTTGCATATGGCTGGGTTCAAACTGGAATGGCATGGTGAGCAAAAAACGATGGATTTAGGCCCAGATCTCTGTACTGGGGTGAATGTATGACATTGTTCTGCATTCTGTCCATCAACTGTTGTTTTTTCATTTGTCACCCCGAGTGGGACAGGTATGCCCAGACGTGGGTCCCGTGCTCTCCATGCCACTGGAATCAAGCTATCCTGGCTGAAGAGGGGTGAAACCCTGAAACCGGTCCTAGGATGCTTGTTTCCAGTCCAGCGAGGACCTGGCTTGGCAGTTCGGGCTGCACTGTTCCCATGAGGCACAGGGTCAAGACTGATTTGCATATGGCTGGGTTCAAACTGGAATGGCATGGTGAGCAAAAAAACGATGGATTTAGGCCCAGATCTCTGTACTGGGGTGTATGTATGACATTGTTCTGCATTCTGTCCATCAACTGTTGTTTTTGCATTTGTCACCCCAAGTGGGACGGGTATGCCCAGACGTGGGTCCTGTGCTCTACATGCCACTGGAATCAAGCTATCCTGGCTGAAGAGGGGTGAAACCCTGAAACCGGTCCTAGGATGCTTGTTTCCAGTCCAGGGAGGACCTGGCTAGGCAGTTCGGGCTGGACTGTTCCCATGAGGCACAGGGTCAAGACTGATTTGCATATGGCTGGGTTCAAACTGGAATGGCATGGTGAGCAAAAAACGATGGATTTAGGCCCAGATCTCTGTACTGGGGTGAATGTATGACATTGTTCTGCATTCTGTCCATCAACTGTTGTTTTTGCATTTGTCACCCCGAGTGGGACGGGTATGCCCAGACGTGGGTCCCGTGCTCTCCATGCCACTGGAATCAAGCTATCCTGGCTGAAGAGGGGTGAAACCCTGAAACCGGTCCTAGGATGCTTGTTTCCAGTCCAGGGAGGACCTGGCTTGGCAGTTTGGGCTGGACTGTTCCCATGAGGCACAGGGTCAAGACTGATTTGCATATGGCTGGGTTCAAACTGGAATGGCATGGTGAGCAAAAAAACGATGGATTTAGGCCCAGATCTCTGTACTGGGGTGAATGTATGACATTGTTCTGCATTCTGTCCATCAACTGTTGTTTTTGCATTTGTCACCCCGAGTGGGACGGGTATGCCCAGACGTGGGTCCCGTGCTCTCCATGCCACTGGAATCAAGCTATCCTGGCTGAAGAGGGTGAAACCCTGAAACCGGTCCTAGGATGCTTGTTTCCAGTCCAGGGAGGACCTGGCTTGGCAGTTTGGGCTGGACTGTTCCCATGAGGCACAGGGTCAAGACTGATTTGCATATGGCTGGGTTCAAACTGGAATGGCACGGTGAGCAAAAAAACGATGGATTTAGGCCCAGATCTCTGTACTGGGGTGAATGTATGACATTGTTCTGCATTCTGTCCATCAACTGTTGTTTTTGCATTTGTAAATGAAACTCAGACCTGCCGCTGGAGTGTCTGTCAGCAGTTTGGTACTCCCATGTCGACTTGGCAAGTGCACCCACTTGACAGGCCCTAACCTTCCCTTTTCTTACATGTGAGTCTCCCCTAAGGTAGGCCCAAGGTACCCTGTGGGCAGGGTGCAGTGTATGTGAAAGGGAGGATATGCCCTGATGTGTGTGGCATGTCCTGATAGTGAAATACTGCCAATTTTGTTTTTCACTATTGAAAGGCTATCTGTCCCATAGGATAGAATGGGAGTTCATTTATAACACCTCATGAATATAACTTCCCATTGGGACAATATAGGAAGATAACGTTTAGTATGCCTGAACTCAGAATATAAAGATGCATCTTTTAGTGAGGATGATTTTTACATTCTGTGTTTGAAAATACCACTTTTAGAAAGTAGGTATTTTCTTGCTTAGCCATCCTGTGTGCCTCTGCTAGGTTTGTGTATTGACTGTCTGGCTTTGGAGTGACAGGGGCTGGGATGCGCATTCTGTTCAGACAGCCACTTGGGGGGGGGGGGGGTGAGGTGTGTCCTGCCTTTCCAGAGTTAGTCAGTTCTTGGCTGAATAGACCTGGGCTGCATTCAGAGTAGGGGGAGGAGATTTCTTTCACACCTGAATGGGCCTGGTCTGCCTTGGTCAATGCTGTCTCCACCTCCTGCCTGGAAGCTGCACCAGAGAGGACAGAACTGGTTTTGGCTGGGCAAAGGGCTTCTCTGCCACCAGAGAACAAAGGATTTTGTGCTATAAGAATTGGGGTCCAGACCCCAGACTTTTAGATTACTTCTGGAATTCAAGAGGAACCTTTGCCAAGGAGAAGAGCTGGGGAAACTGAGGAGAAGTACTGCCCCTTTGCTGTGTGCTGTCTGGGGTTTCCCTGCAGTGGCTGTTTCTGCCAAGGAAAGGACAAGGACTTTGCTGTCTGCTGCGTCCCCTGCTTGAGGAAGATCTCCAATGGCTTGAAGTAGAGCTTGCCTCCTGTTTTGAAGTCTAAGGGATACAAAGACTTCACCCCCAGCTCCCCTAAACTTCCTTGATCAGAGTTCTGTTATGCCAAGAGGTGCCTGTTGTTGTTCTGGGCCTCTGGAGGTTGTTCCTGCTGTTGGGAGCTGGAAACGTAACGCAATGAGGAGAAGTGCGACGCATCTGTACCTGTTTCTGACACATCGCCGAACAAACTGACGCAGCACCTGCCCGCGGTTCGAGAAATTGCTGCACACTGCATCGAGTGCACCGATCTACAAAGGCCGAGATCACCTCACTGATTCGGACGCAGGCCTTGCTGTGCGGCTGCAAGGACCAACGCATCGTGGGACCGCGGCTGAAGAAACCAACGCATCGCCGTTGCCACCGCCGCATCAAGAACCGCCACATCCCCGATCCTCACGCATCGCACCGGGGCGCCAAGTCTACAAGGACACCGGGGCCGCAGTAAGAAACCGACACATCACCTCCCCTGCGTGACATTATGGAACCGACACATCACCTCCCCTGGAGTAAGGAACCGATGCATCATCTTCCCTGCACGTAAGGAACCGACGCATCACCTTCCCTGCAGTTGTTCTTGCTTTTGATTTTGACGCATCCAAGGTACTTTGTGTTGAAAGTGTTTTATCTATAGTTTGCTATGGACAGAACTGTTTCTACATTTTAAAAGTCATATTTGTATTACTGTTTTGTGGATTTTTGTCACTTTGGTCTTGTTTGGTATAGATAAAGATTACTTATTTTTCTAAACTAGTGTGGTGTCCATTTGTATTGTTTTCACTGTTTTACTGTATGTGTATAGATTAAAATTCATTAATGTTCCTTTGAAGGTTATCTAGAGAGGCTTTGGCGCTTTCTAGGATGTTACCATTCCTAAACTTTTCTTCAATTTGTTTGATAATTTCCGCCAATTCTTCTAAGGTTGTGTCTCTTCCCAATGCCATCCAATACCTCGTGCAATTATTAGAAATGAAACTAAATTTCTTCCTGATTTTTTTGTTGTGTGCAAAGGTGGTGAGAACGTTCTTTACCTGTAGTCCTAGGGGGATAGTGTCAGCTTTTAGATATTTGGTTAGAAGTTTACTTTGTAGTTCAGTTCGTATTGCTTTCTTTTTAAGCTTCTCAGGCGTGTCTGAATCCGTTTTGGAACTAATCTGTGCTGAACCAGTTTCAAGTTCTAACAAAGACGGGCCCCCTATTGTTTTTGCAATGTATTCCTCAGTGTAGGATAAGGTTTCCTTGGCCATTACCTAGTACCCCAGATATATTAATATCTGTAATACCACTACACAAACCGTGGTCCTTGCAAAATATATGAAATAGGTTCTATTTATGGATCAGTATTTATGCTGAACTGCAAAAACGTTGTGTGGATACCCATGATGCATATGTAGATCATATTTTAATTGTCTCACCATTGCACTGATGTGTACTGCACCATCCCCACTTTATTGATTAATTTTCTAGCACCTTGTTGGAAGAATTATAAATTGTGATTTTGTTGCAAGATCAAGATCGGCATGCATTTTAACCTCATGGGTAGTCTTGATTGAGACACAGTACTCCATGTCCTATATTACAATATAACCAGGTTCCGTTGTGTAGACACACTGGGGTTTGGTCCTCTGTAGTGTTCTACCATAAATACTTTACTCATTGCCTCCTCTAAGTTAAGCTTTTGTGTCAAGCTACCAAAGGGTTAAGCACAGGTTAATGTGCGGTTTGCTTGTGACTTCACCCTGACAATGATTGTGGTTGCTGCTTGAGTAGGGTTTCACCCCCTTCAACCAGTAGCCCAGTTTCTTAAAGTGAGGATGTAAAATACATGTTACTTATAGAATGTAGGTCTGGTAGGTAGGGGTGCTGGTTCAGGTATTTTATGGTACTTTAGAAGACAAGGTTGTCACAACATAAGTAACTCCATAGGTATGAATGATATGAGGGGCATCAGAGCAAGTAAGATGTTTGTGTTGGAGAAAAAGATATCAACAAGTCAGGGTCTTCAGGGTGATATTCAGTGTCAGAGCAGATCCATAACAAACCAAATGACATGTTTAGGGTACAAATGGATACAGTGGGGTAAAGGGGATTCTTTGATTGCATAGTAGGTCAAATACACACTGTAGGACGATGTTCAGCTTAGGAAGGTAGATGCGATTTACAGGACCATTATGTAAATTGTGGACCTTCCCAGTCCAATAGCTGCATATTAGAATCATCATAGCCGTGTGTTCAACTACATATAGGAACATTGGTGTATCCAGTGAATTAAATCAGTGGCACTACATGGTCAGATAAGTGGAACACTTTATAAGTGCATGTCCGTAAGCAAAGGGAAATATAATAGTGACACTAGTGAGAAAAATATTGAGGACCTTATTTATTAAAGTTTTACAAGTGCACTCATGCAATGCAAACGACACACAATACACAGTGTTAAATTACAAACCATTTTAAAAACTGAGAGTGCAGCGTTAAATTGCATTTCTTCGGTCTCGCGCAGCTTTTATTAAAAAAGGACCCAAAGGTTTATATGTGAACATTCAATGATGTTAGCAGGGTTTGATTAATAACAGTCATATTGTGTGCAGGTAGAGAATTTACCTAATAGCAAAGTGCTTTTCTGAAAATCAGCAGGTGTTGTCTTCGATGAAGCTCATGATTTGCAGAAACTGACTTGAAGTGAAATGTTTCCATCTTCTGAGTTTGTTTCCCCTTATTTTCCAAATGTTATTTCCTGTATTTTCTCCAAGGTTATAATTATGGAACCTGGCTGCATTGCTTACAAATTTGAGTATGTAAAGGCTGAAGAAAAGATGAGAATTTGGATTGGGGAAGCGTGTCAGAGTACTTTCAGGACAGAAATGCTGATTTTAGCATGTAAGTGAAGGAGATTGGGATAATGACTTGCTTATTGCAAAATGAATCGATTTCCCTTCAGCCTGTAAAACTCCTCATTTTTCGTTAGGCTCTGTAATTAAGAGAGGATTACGTACAGGACAGTAAAAGCCTGTGTCTTTCAGACAGGTATGCTATATAGTTAATCAAAATGTATACAAGCTCCCTCCCCTTCCCCCTCCCCCTCCCCTCCCCTCCCCCCGCCACACTTGTATACCACAACATTTCCATCACTTGTGAAAAACCCATCGGAATACACCTTTTATACCAGGCAGTGAGCGGGGAACCAGGACAGGACCATATAAATTGGTACAAATGTAAGACATGAACCATCCGTGTAACTGGATCAGGCTTGATGTCCTTGGTTCTAAAGTTCCCCTATTTCTACTCTATATTTGGATTAGGTTTTGAAACTCGCAATACAAAGGAATGTCTCTCATTTTAGAGTTGATGCTCATAAGGGTCCCCCGTTGTATTTTTCAACACTGGGATACCCTCAACTGTTCTCCCCAACAAGTATTCATGAACGAATTGCCCCATTTGACCGCTTTCTCCAAGTACTTATGTTTGATTATATGAGACCTTTTAAGAAGAAGAAAAGAATTTCAACTACACTATAATTGAACATGCTGAGGCACCTCCAGGAGCAGGCAATAGAGAACTGAAACTCAGGAGAGTTACCTTTTGGAGTAGCAAGCTAAAAGCAGTGGAACAATTGATAGTAACCTTTATAAAGATCCAACATGAAGAGGGCAGAAACTGATCATCTCATTGAGGGGTGGCCCTGTATACTGCTCCCATTCTTGGACCCGACACTGCCTCTCTAATATCATGATCTATTAGAAACTGGGTCTCTAGTTGGCAGACGTTTGCACCCTCTCCAAGTAGGGACCACAATCCTAATCAGGGTAAGCTACATACACTTTAAGTTTACCTGTGCTCACCCTCTGGTAGCTTGGCACAGAGCAGGCAGGCTTAACTTAAGAGTCAATGTTTAAAGTATTTGTGATAATGAAACAAAGGGAGAGGGTGAAGTATAGAACCGTTCGCCTTCCCAACTGTTAAATATATTCAACAACACTAGAACAAGTCTTCTACCTATATCAATGAAGTGTTTTCAACAACCTTATTTTTGTTCTCCAAAGCGTCATTGACTTGGAATACACAAGGGGCTTGATTCACAAAGGTAAACTGAAATGAAAGTCTAACGTTACGACTTCTGGTATTCACAAAGGGCATTTACAAGTAGTAAAGTTAGACTTTTGTCTCAGTTTTGGTCTCAGTTAAACTTAAGACCAAAACTTAAGTGTAACTGAGACAAAAGTCTAACTTTACTACTTGTAAATGCCCTTTGTGAGTATCGAAAGTCACAAAGTTGGACTCTCATCTCAGTTTACCTCTTTGAATTGGGCACAAGGTGTTTTTAGAAGAACCCTCACTCACCTACCTAGTAGGTGACATGTTTCATCATTGGGTTGCCACCCTGGTTGCCGAGTGCTTCCAGGGTGTGCTGTGATGCCTGATAACAGCACAGTTGGTTTTTTTGACGGAGTGATCTTGTGACAGCGTGAGATGAAAAGAATAAAATTGGCCCCAGACAAAGTTGTGACTTTATTTCTAGGACTCTGGAGCAATATTAAAAAATAGTGGTGGATAGTTGTGGGATATTAATTTGCTCCCACTTATCCTCGATGTGGTCAACATGTTTCAGCCATATTTTTGTGCCTCTCAGGGTCAGTTTGGCTTTCTTCAGGACCAAGGAATATGTTAAACTTGCATGCGTACTCAACCATGCAAGTGCGGGGTGTTGTGCAGTGACTACTTACAAAACCCCCGGTGTTTGTGAAGACAGTACTTCTTGTGTCCTGTCTTAATTTTAGGTAGTTCTTTGCTCCTTGGGATACTGTGAGGAGGTGGGCCCTGTAGTCACACTTTCTTCAAGGTGCCTCACCTGCGTGTGAACCTACTGCATCCTCGAGTCTCGAGCCAATTTTATTCTCTTCACCTCACGCTGATACACACACAGCCACAACCCAATGATGAATCATGTCACCTACTAGATAGGTGAGTGAGGGTTCTTCTAAAAACACCTTGTGTTTTCCAAGTCAATGAGGCTTTGGAGAACAAAAATAAGGTCACTGAAAAGACATCATTGATATAGTTAGAAGACTCATTCTGGTGTTGTTCAATATAAAGTATTTGTGCAACACACACACACACACACAGTAACACAATGAATACACCACAAAAAGACTCCGCAAAGGTTTAGAAAAATAGAGATTATTTATCTTTGCAAAATTTGACCAAAACAACAAAAATCCAATAAGTAGAACAGGAGTCAAGAATTTTTTTAAGAATAAACCAAAAATAGTGTCTAGAAGTCAATAGCGCTAAAAGGTTACTTGAGGTGCTGCTAGTCCGGGGTAAATCCATAGTTCAGTATGACCACAATGGAGGGCAGGCCGGATGCAGGAGTCAGACAGGTCCAGCTAACAAAGTACCTTGGATAGAGCACAGAGTCGAAGACTCGAGGCAAGGAGTCAAGGAGGCACCACATTGTCATTGATCTTAGGATGGAGGCGAGCGTCCGTGCCGATTTTCACCGTTGATGGAACTTCATTGATGAGCCCTTTGTATGATGCAGGCACTGTGATGTTGTTGAGCTGCGCAGACCATTGTCATAGAGCCGCACACCTGTAGAACCGCTGTCATCGGGCAGCCGCTATGTCGGCGTCGAAGGGTGATGTGTCGGTTCCCATTGGCGCAAAGCCACTGCTATATCAACGTTGATGTAGGAAAAACTGCATGCCCCCACTTATGAGGACTGGAGGGGGCACCTCAGGCAAGGGTAGGACTCATAGATGGAAGAGTCCAGCAGCACCATCATAATTGCAGGAGAAGTTTTGTGTGTACTGAGACTTCAGAAAACAGGAGGCAAGCCAGCAAGCCCTTGGAGTCACTCTGGGTTCAAGTGAGATAGGTCTAGTCCTTGTACTCAGCAGGGCAGAGATCAGCAGGCAGCAGGGGCAGCTCAGCACCGCAGTGATGCAGTTCCTTGGAACAGTCTGTCAAGCAGAGTGGCAATCCTTGTAGCACAGCAGTCCTTAATCCTGGCAGAGTTTTTCACAGGTCCAGTAGTGTACTGGTCGGGTCAGAGCCCCAGTACTTATACCCAAATGTGACTTTGATGTGGGGGGGTATTCCTTTCAACCCAGTCCTGTCTGCCAGGCTATCTGTAGGGGTTATTCAGTCCTTTGTGTGGGGACAGGCAAATGCCTATTCAAGTGAAGTGGTAGCCCCTCCCTTCCATCCTGCCCAGGAAAGACCATCAAATTGCAGATGTATGTAGCTGGATACTCAGACACACCTATCCTTCCTGTATTGTGGGGATGTAGACTTTATGTGATTTTTGTGCACCTCCGGTCCGCCTTTGATCTTGCCCCTAAAGAGTCTCAGTGGAAAGTGTTGGCAGTGATGGGGGTCCCTGCTTACCTTCTGGAAGTTATTATAAGTTTAAACTCCAATAACTATGCCCAGGTAAGATGGGGGTCCCAGGGCGAGTTAACTGATTGAATACCTGTATATCAGGGAGTACGGCAGGGGTGTATGTTGGTCCCAACCCTCTTTCTCCTTTATATTAATGACTTGGTTTCTCAGCTTGAGAAATGCGAGGGTGATGTCCCATGTCTTGCTGGGGTCAAGATCCCGGCCCAACTGTTCGCAGAGATACACTCCTATTATCAAAATCTCCAACGGTAATCCAGAAGCTTCTGGATTGCTTTGGTCCTTCTGCGAACTTCGTGTTTTGGAGATTAACTTCGGCAAGACCAAATATATGGTCTCCAACCCCTGCCCAACATCTTGCCCTAGTCTGACCCTCAATGTCGTGGCTCTAGAGAGAGTCCAGGCGTTTGATTACTTAGGGGTTATGCTTACTGAACGGTTTGATTGGCCATCTCATACCCAGAAGCACAGAGTCAAACTACAGCAATATTGCGGGGGTGTTCTGCGGGGCCATCGTAGGTCTACCTTCCACCCACTTACATCAGCCCGTGAAATTTATAAATGCCAAGCCATTGAGGCAACTCTGTATGGTGGAGAGTTGTGGGGCTTTTTAGACACTAAAGCGCTTGAGCGAATCAAAAATCGTTTTATGAGGAGTTTAAGTAATTTACCCCCCAGGACCCAACTGGTCCCTCTTTGGCTAGATTATGGCCTTAGATGTATCAGCGATATAGCGGGACTAAAACCACATTTGTATTAGTGGACATTATAGACAATCCCTGACTTTGTGCCTTTTCATCGGGTTTTACAGACATACTGGGACAACCTGCGGCTAGTAACATCACTTGGTTGTGAGCCATCAGAGATAGATTGTGACAGATCCGGTTAGAGAATAACTGGTCCTCCCCGGAAAATGCCATTTTAGTTTCCAAGCCAGCCCTAAAGCATGCATTGTTGCACTATATGGATCACCAAATTATAGGTTCCCTTGAGGCTGGATCCATCATTGCCTCTTTTCTAGAGGTTAAAGTTGAATAGCGCCCAGAGGTGTTTTTGGATGAAATCCATCCCCCACCCACCAGCAAGTACTCTATATATTAAATTCTGCATGGGTATTTTACCAATAGGCTCTTTTACTGCTATTTGGAAATGGGATGCCATTGATTCCAATAGGGTCTGCATCTTTTGCCCTGAGGTGCTGGAAAGCCCAGAGCATGTTATTTTTTTCTGCCCAACTTATTATGGTATTAGAATAAAATAGATTTTAACAGTTTGTCCCAATTTGTGCTCTAGGAATTATAGTTCTGCATTTAGAATTTTAAGAAGTGACAACAGCTAATATATTGTATATGCTGTCTCTCGAATGTTGATGTTTATGTGGAGGGTTACACAAAAAAGGCTGCTTAGTTAAATGCCCTGGATCTACTGCTACTACATTTTTAATTTCTTAAAATCTTTTTAAACAGTGTTTTTACCTTGTCATTGTTAAATTTGTGCTCTCAGATTTGGTATGTCACATATTGTGCCAGATATGTAGGTCTGTATGAACTGATCACCATTTTGAAGTTGTTTTTAACCCATTTCATTTTTTATATATTGTAATGTACTGTGGTTTATATGTAATTTTATGACCACTGAGCTGAAATAAAGACTTTGACTGACTGGCTGGTATTGTGACTGTCTAGACAGAATGTCACCCAGCTCCGACATGTATTGGAGACAGGCGTCAAAGCACTTAGAGTTATACGCATAGAGAAATGTCCACTTTCTAAAAGTGGCATTTCTAAAACAGTAATGTTGAATCCAACTTTATCAGTAAGGAAGATTTGTCATTACCATTCCAAACATATATAACATAAAAAAAGCTACTCTTCTCTGATCAGGAATTACAGCTTAAAAGTGTATTAAGGAATTCCCAATGCTAACCTATGAGAGTTAGTTGTGAAAAATGAAATAGGCTGTTTGTCACTACCAGGACATGCAAAACATACCAGTACATGTCCTACCTTTCATTTACACAACACCCTGCCTTTAACCCCTTCGCCGCGGGGCAAATTCCGCCGCGGTGCGAGAGGGGGCGGGGTTGGGCGTGGCGCTCCCGTACTCAGGACGGCTCCCGGCCGTCATAAATCACGGTGGGCGTGTGCTCATGACGGCCGGCAGCCGTCCGACCTCCGCCCACTGATTAATTCTCCCGCACAGGCGGGGAATTTAATACCGCGTGGGCGGACGGCAACGTTCGGACGGCACGCCTACTGTGACTCATGACGGCCGGGAGCCGTCATGAGCACTCAAGGAGTTAAGGCTGCCTAGGGCCTACCTTAGGGGTGGCTTACTTGTAATAAAAGGGAAGTTTCAAGCTTGGCAAGTAACTTTAAATGCCAAGTCGAAGTGGCAGTAAAGGCCCTGAGTATATGCTATACCACTTTACAAGGGACTTACAAGTAAATCAAATATGCCAAACAGGTGTAAACCAATTATACCATGTTTAGAGGAGAAAGCACATGCACTTTAACACTGGTCAGCAGTGGTAAAGTACCCAGAGTCCTAAAGCCAACAAAACAAAGGTCAGAAAAAGAGGAGGAGGAAGGCAAAACATTTCGGGTGACCTTTCAGAGAGCACCATTTTCCAACATGATCTAATAGTGTTCAGAGTTATTCCCCCACCTGTTTTTGAAGATGTACTGCTACACGTCGAGGAGTTTGGCCCACAGGTTGAATGGTCTCATCAATGTATAAAATAATATGTGTATGTTTTCATTTTGCAAGTCCACAAGAAAGCAAATAGAATTTCTTAAAAACTGGATTCTACCTAACAAACTAGCCATGCATTGACATTACTCAGAAAATATGGTGAAGGTACCTCACCTTTCAAAATATGTATCACTATCTTCAGGGAGGTGGACCTATATGTCGAAGTTTCATAAAATGTTACTAAGCTGGTCACTGTATAGCTTGTATTTCCTACTGGATTGCATCTGTTTGTGAAGGGGAGAGAAATGGTTTGGTCATTATCTTTGCAATCTTAGAGATGCATGTTATATTAAAGCTTGACTTGCTGTCTACACCAGAACCGACAAAATGTTTCCTCATTTCAAGTCAAGTAATTCCATTTCCATGATTTTCCTTCACACAAAGAATTATTTGTTCATGGCTCAGGCAGACTAGACAGGGATACACTCTTTCATTATTTATAGTCCATCAACTATTCAAAGGACTGCAGATGTATAACAGGAGGCAACATTTATTGAATGCTTTTGTACTGAGAATCAGGTGCAGATTTCTGTCCTGACCACCCTTCACAAACTCTGCTTTTCTACATGGAAGGGCACTTTCTTTGCAGAGACTTGCAAAGTGTTGTTTTCAATTACGCTTGCAACACCTCTCACCAATTGCTTGGCAAACACCTGAATATAGGAAGATAATCCACAATGATAGTATGCTTCACATCTCTTCTTGTGGCTGTCATTTAGTCACCCTTGAGTTCATCAATTTGTTACAGCGGTTGAAACAATTTCATTGACTAACTGTATATAGCTTCCAATTTGAATGCATAAGTCTTTGTTCTTTCACCATTAGGAGGCATTTTAGAATTTTAAAAGGCTCCTTCTGCAGCCTTGTTCTGAAGGTAGTGGAATGCAGACCATTATAATACATAGATGAATGGCCTCCTTATTTTCAAAGGTGTGGAATTCTCAATGCTTTAGCATTAAAGTGGAGTCACAAAATCTTCCATGGATTCCTCTATTTTTTCATATGCATAATTGAAAATATACCTCTCAAAAATGTATATCACCTTGGGGGTTTAACCATTCATTGAGACATACCATATGTCCTGCATATGACTGTCTCCTCCTGCAAAATCAGGTCTTCTACTTCACCACTCACTAATCTGAGGAGCACATCATGAATCTGCTCATCGGTATGCTGCTTACATCAGGGACTAGGTGGGTGTTCAAACCGGAGGCTTAATTTTCCCTCTCTAGAACCCAATATTGTCGGACATGTCCAATGGTGGAGGGTGCCAAAAAATTGACCTGGAGATGCCCCCATCTTCAGACATCCTAGTAGGAGGTTGTTTTGTATGCAAGTAGTGAAACCTAAGTCTGATTGAGTGGATAATTTGTGATGCACAATTCAGTCACTTGAAGAAAAGCATGTGCAATTGTAAACAAAAACAGACAGGTGGACCTCTGCAACTAGATAACTATTTGCATTTGTATCCAACAAATAGTGTGAGAAAGTGCCTTTTTTTTGCAATGTCCCCCCTTTTTTTGAACTAATGCTGCTGATTTTTGAACTCTGCTCACTGGGGCACCGCTTTCTAGTCCCCAGTGTATGTGCTCTGTTCCCTAACACATGGCTAAACTCGCAAACTCTTAATTGGTATATTTGACTTCCCAGTAAAGCAATCATTTATGGTGCAAGAAATATACCAATGCCATGGAAAAGTTAATTGTCACCTGAGGAGTGCTGTACATGTGTGCTGCAGAAAGCAGCACATATAGAAGTTGCAACTCATCATTATTTAATGATTGTTTATGTGCAGGAAGGAACGCCTTCCTGCACATGAACCTTCACTAATGGTGATTAGCTCTTTCTATGTGTGCTGTTGAATGCAGCACACATATAAACAGCAAAAACGAGGAGAAATTAATAAATTATTTTTGGCGCTGCCCCATATTTACGCTAGCCTTGTAAATCAGGGGCAGCGCCAAAAAACAATGGGTGGTGCGGCGGAACCCCCACTGCAACACACATTGATAGCCCCTTTCACGCTAAATGCTGTGTGAATAGGGGCATTATTTATAAGGTGGCTAGCAACCCAGGCCCATTGACTGTTGGTTACTTACTGGTACATATTCACTTTTGAATGACCAATTTTAGACTCAACATTAACCTGGTCAGGATTTTATAACCAAATTTACAGACATCTGAATTGAGGCGAATTCCTAGGAGGAAGGTCCCCAAGTTGACATTGTGCGCCTAACATGATACATATAGTAATTTTATCTTTTGTACTATATGTTAGTTTTATATTCTTTGTATTTTATGAAATCATTGTAATTTTTATGGGAAAAATAAGTGTTGTTTTACTTTATACAAGTGTTTTATTATGCAGCTGATTGCTAAGATTTTTATTAATCAGGCAATAAAGATTTACTTACTTACTTACTTACTTACTATAAGGCGGCATTAAGCCACGTAAAGTGGCTTAACGCCGCCTTGTTAATAAGGTGAAGGGGATATCGCCACCAGAATGTCAAAAAAAGTGACGATAACCCATGTAAATATGCCCCCAAGTACGAAGATAGAAAACGTGACCACACAAAGGAGCAAAAGGTAGCTGCCCAACACCAGGATGTCAGCAGCCATGAAATTTGAATTTCTTCTGCTCTGAGCTTTTCCTGCCAAAGTCAACAACTTTAGCAGGATCTCATCCAACGTATGTCTGGCTTTGAGATCACCTTGGTGGATATAGCTTGCAACCTTGCCCCAGTGGATGATTTCAAGTTCCATTTCAGAGACTATGTCAGAAGGTAAAATCTTTGTCTAATACAAACACACTTGGGGGCAGATTTACAAGGCCCTTGCGCCACTTTTGCGTCACTTTTCCCATGTTAAAAATGACGCAAAAGTGGCACAAGGGCCTTGTAAATCTGCCCCTTGGTGTATCCCACCCACACTCACAAATGGCCTGACATCATGCATATGTCCACATCAACATCTATCAGTGACTACTGATTGGCGTTTCATTCTATCTTAGTGGTTTTAACTTAAGTCATTAAAAATTCAAATCTCCGGTTCCCCTTATTGGCTTTTCGTCATCTGGTTGGAAAGACCATCGAATTGCATATGTATGTAGATGGATACTCAGACACACCTATCCTTCCTGTATTGTGGGGATGTAGACTTTATGTGATTTATTGTGCACCTCCGATTCGCCTTTGATCTTGCCCCTAGAGAGTTTCAGTGGAAAGTGTTGGCAGCGATGGGGGTCCCTGCTTACCTTCTGGAAGTTATTATAAGTTTACACTCCAGTAACTACGCCCAGGTAAGATGGGGGTCCCAGGGCGAGTTAACTGATTGAATCCCAGTACGGTGTATGTTGGTCCCAACCCTCTTTCTCCTTTATATTAAGGATTTGGTTTCTCAGCTTGAGAAATGTGAGGGTGATGTCCCATGCCTTGCTGGGGTCAAGATCCCGGCCCAACTGTTCGCAGAGATACACTCCTGTTATCAAAATATCCAACGGTAATCCAGAAGCTTCTGGATTGCTTGGGTCCTTCTGCGAGCATCGTGTTCTGGAGATTAACTTCGGCAAGACCAAATATATGGTCTCCAACCCCTGCCCAACATCTTGCCCTAGTCTGACCCTCAAAGTCGTAGCTCTAGAGAGAGTCCAGGTGTTTGATTACTTAGGGGTTACGCTTACTGAACGGTTTGATTGGCCATCTCATACCCAGAAGTACAGAGTCAAACTACAGAAATATTGCAGGGGTGTTCTGCGGGGCCATCGTAGGTCTACCTTCCACCCAATTACATCATCCCATGAAATTTAACTCTGTATGGTGGAGAGTTGTGGGGCTTTTTAGACACTAGAGCGCTTGAGCGAATTGAAAATCGTTTTATGAGAAGTTTAAGTAATTTACCCCACAGCACCCAACTGGTCCATCTTTGGCTAGATTATGGCCTTAGATGTATCAGTGATATAGCGGGACTAAAACCACATTTGTATTGGTGGAGATTATAGACAATCCCAGAACTTGTGCCTTTTCGTAGGGTTTTGCAGACATACTGGGACAACCTGTGGCTAGTAACATCACTTTGTTGCGAGCTACATTGTGATAGGGCTACACCGCGTTGGAGAGAGGAAGCTATTACTGCGCTCCCAGCTAACTAGTCGTTGCTGAGGCTTGAACTGATTTTCCAATGCCCACAGTATTTTTGAACCATTGAACCTATTACAAGTGAACCCCAGAACTGATTATTCAGTTTACACACCGCAATATCAATGCGGGAATTCTCGCCATATGGCAATATGGAACCTTTGGGTGCCACACCGCAATACTGAGGCGGGTGGCAACACCGGGCTTGAATCATACCCGCAGTCCTCTGAGGGTTGCCCCTTATCCAGTCCCTCGTCCTGAGGAAGATCCGCGTGGCTGAGGTTGAAGTATCCTTTTGGCGTCAAGTCGGGTCGAAACGTCGACGCTACCCCCTGTCAGACCTGGACCATCAACCCCTTATATCCCCCGCTCAATTACAGGAGATATATCTCCTGATCTTTTATGAATTATGTGAACAAAGTATACATATATTACATTGTGTTTGGCCAGGTTATGAAGACTGTTTATTTGTTATCAGTCCCACATATAGTTTTGTAAATACATGCCCCTTGATTTCCTTTGGGAATTCTTCTGAATTTCCTTTCAATTCTCTGCACTTGAGCACCTTTCTTGCACGTTCCCTTTGGAGCAACCCTTTACCCCTTTTTCTGACCCTTTCTGGTTTTCAATTCAGTGATTCATTTTATTAAAAAATAAATACATGCTTTTTTTGAAATCATTGGTTGTTGCACATCTTATATCCTTGAATGAAATTGGTTTCATGTAACCGTGAGCTGACCTTTTGGATGCTCAAAACTGTTGAATGATTAGTGTTGAAAAAAGCAATTTTCCTTGAGAGATTGGTCCAGGACCATTGTTTTTTGTATCAATCGACACCCAGGCCCAAGGACTTTTTGTTGGGTTACCCCATTTATTATAATGGCTGTATTGTTTGCATGCACACTTATTGCTAGGTATTAATTGCCTGAAAATGTGCAGGCAAATAACACAGGGTGCTGTGTTATCACAATAATTGGAAATTGGAAACCATCATGCAACAAAGAAGCTCGGTATTTAGCAGTGCATAAAGTTAATGTTTGTTATTTTTCGTAAGAATTATTGGTGATATTTAACTTTAAAACACATTTATTCCCAGGCTTATATCATCATGAACTTGCACAATGTACAAGTGAAATATGTTGATAATGCAATAATAAGTGTATTCATTGAGGCTATAGTCCAAATCTGATTTTGTTCTTGCCAATTTGATTTCACATACATTCGTCTACACCAAACATGAAATTTAAGCAAAACGAAAAGATAAGTTAAATAATACTGCAAGTCATGCATTTAATCGTCCATTAAATAAGGCTAAATTATAAAGAACACCTTTGAGACAACCTTTGCTACAATCAATCTAATTAATAATGACAGAGAAAATAAATTTCGAAATCAAGGGCACTTAGATGAATTAATTAATCAAAAAGCACTCTCATGTAATAGGCTCTCAGTGCATTACATATATCAATATTGATTATTTTTAATTACTATTCAAGTTATAAAGTGGCTAGTTTATCAAATTGCATTCCATGGCTTTACTATAGTATAGGAGGTTGGGGACTTGATGCATCCAGTATGATTTCTGTGAGAATTCCCAAGCTGGAATCGGTGAGATGTTTTCGTTTTTTATAATGCTTTTTGCATACACACTGTACACTGCAAAAATATGAGTAAGCAATGTATGTAAGATGACAAAAGCCCTGTTCACAACAGTTGCACAGTGAAGTACTCAGCTGCTAAATTTGCGACCCAAGTTAGGGTCTGATTACGACTTTGGCGGTGCAGCGCTGGATCTGCCCTGCCACTGCTCTGCCAAAGCCGTGGCTGGAGGACTTTTTTGGGGCATTGACACGGCGGTGCCTCTATATATGGGCACTGCAACGGGAATGCTAAAAACAGTTCCTACACATCATGAAACTGTGGCGGAGAGGAAACTTGTAATATGCTTGGTGGGACTGCGGCAGTCCCGCCAAGGATATTACTGCCTCCTGACCGCTGCAACAGCACCAGGGAATTGTGGTTCTCCGGCGGCTGCGGTGGGACAATGGCAGTCCGACTGCCCTTATTGTAATAGGGTGGTCCGGTGACTGCCACTGCCGTGCCCCCACGAGTCTGGCGGTCCGTGGACCGCCAGACTCGTAATCGGCCCCTTAGTGAGTTCCAAAACGAGATTACAAAACTGTGAATCACTGAGTATTATGAATTGAGGAAAGGAGGGGTCCCCTGCAGCAAAATGACTTACCAAGAGCAGGGATAGTAGCAATACGATTTCAAAAGGTAACGTAGGCATGTAGGTTTTGAAATCTAATTGAGGGCACAAAGAATGACACAGCAAGAATATATATTGATAGCCAAAAAAAATCCAAAATCTATTTAATCAATGAAAAAGAGTATCGCTGTGTCTTGAAGCTCAATCATTAGCAATAAAAAAATACTGTTTAAAATGGCAGTCTGTTTGCCATGTGCCGCAGGATCATCACCTCATACCTGAATGCAATGACACTCAGTGAAAGGCATTAGAAAATATCACACAGACCTACATGCTCAATTATGGAATGTATACATGGGTTTCAAAAGAGTAGATTAAGATATCAGCTCAGAATTGGAGGTGTATTGCAGTAGTCACCTGAAGGCTGTTGTACATTGTTACACAACATTGCCACCAAAACCAGGTCTTACCATTATCCAAGATGCCAACAATTCAGATGATGAGATTTTGCCATTGCTTTCTTACACTGGGTCTACAGTGAGCTGTCATGATAGTCAAATTTTTACTTTTTATTAATTGTCTTGAGAGTGGAAGATGGAAGAACCATTAATTGTCCAGTTTGGCTGGACAGTACAGTGTGTGGTATGCACACTTTAGATTTTGGAGTGGTGCAGGATGGTTTTAGAGCATTGTGCGCAGCAGTGTCTCATTTAGCTGCCAATTTCCGTGGTCAAGCACTATCTGCAACCAGCTCAGTCCCAGAAATATCTACAGGTGGGAGCTCGACGGAAATCAGGACTCTGTTGCACACTAAGCCATCTGACACCACCTCCCCTCTTGAAATTCAGGCTGTTTCAGTGGCCCTTAGGAAGGATCATTCATCTGGCTTTGTTGAGTACAACGCTCAAGAAGACACCACCAAGAGATGCAAATGTGATATCCTAATGTGAGCATTTGGAATATTCACCATAGCTACCTTATGTCCACACATTTTTAACACACCCATGGACCTTTGTCTGGAAAAGGACTCTGAGCAATTGTTGGCACATCTTTAATTCCCCATCCAACATAATACAAGTTAACTTATTTTCAGAGAATCTGAAATTTCATTTTTTGTTCTTATTCAGAAAATAAAAAATGATCAAAAATATTGCTGGATGAAATCTAAATTATGCTGACGTAATTCACACAATTTTGGGAATTTTGTGTTAAGCATGTTTAGCAAAATTCCTGGAATTAGACCAATCTGTACTACTATTTGCTTTAGATTAATTTGTGTTCTTTATCTAACCAGGGCATGGTGCCACTATGACAACTAATAAGTGCAAGCATCCCGAATCCCAAACAAACCAATTGTACTTCTTAATGATGTGCCTTTCCTGCATGATATCTAGATTCAGATCTGGTTTGTACATTTACTCATTATGTTGATGTGCCCTTCTCCATCTTCCCTGGCCTAGTTAATAGACATATCTGAAGCCGATGAATGTAATATATCAATGCTGTATGGACACACATGGTTATTGGACAAATTACAACATTTTTGTATTCTTGCCTGAATAAAATTACAAGCATACATAATATTTAAAGAATATTATTTATTTCTCTATGTTTGGTTGCATTATAATTTATTTTGTAACATATATAAGCAACTTTTGTACAAATCTGCCTACAGTAAAGCATGGAAATTCAGCAATGTTTAAGTTACAAAACAAATATTTTCAATTTTAGTAATTCCTCCTAGTTGTTTTAACTTCTTAAATTTTCTTACTGTTTATTTTAATTTGTATATATTATTTGCTATAAACTCGTCAAGGATGACATAGATTACATGGTAGACAATATATGTCTATTGCTTATTATGTGGACGTCCTAGCTGTTATTGGTGGAATAACGCACTACTGGTCTGCTATATCGCCAGATATACCCTATGATGACAATGTTGTTTTATGATAGTGGATCAAACATTGTGGATGCCTGACTTATCCAGCATGGATGATGGATTAGTAAGTGCAGTCAGTAATTACCTTTTCTAGTATTCTCTTTCCCATATTGAGTATAGTAGTCATGAGTGATGGAATCTGTCATCCATCATGTAAACATCAAAACAGTGTACTTGTTTTTTAAGCCCATTAGGTCACTTGCTTACTACCATCAAGTGTAGCAGACTTCCTCAACAGTTGCTGCTCATTTTCTCCTCATGGGGCCCACCATGGGTGAAGAAGGAGATGATAAGGCCGCAAATTCACTACTGAGGAGTTGAATGTCCTTTCAGAGGGGGTCCTGACCAACTACAGCCAGCTATATGGGCCAGCAGAGATTCCGGCAAGTTGCATACATATGGGCCCACAAAAGAGGCCCTCATAATCAAATTTGGCCTAATACCAGAGAAGTGTTGCCTGAAGTTCAGGGATAGCCAGAAGCTGGCACACCAGTGATGGGTGGACTTTGTAGATTCCCCTAGCAAGTCAATGGAATGCTGGGTGAAGGGTAATAAAAGCAAGGATTTTGATGGGCTGGACAATTTGTTTATTAGGGAGCACATCTTACATAATTGCTTTACAGAGTTGCGCCATCACATGATGGATTCCAAACTAACTGTACCCAGAAAGGATGGGAAAGAAGCTGACCGCAGGATCAGCACTAGAGAATCCTAGAAGGTACCTGGGGAGAGGGGACCACAAGAAGGGTGATTTGGCTCCCCTATGCAGAGGGATGGTGAGGCAAAGATAACACAAGTAAGTTCTCTAAAGATCCCAAACGAATTTCCAGGGAAAGGATACCTACTTCTCTTCAGATTATGGGAGTGGAGAGTTTCGTGGGAAAGAAGCCCATATTCTTCCAGCTGCTGACTGTCTTCAGTCTGGGCACAAAATGGGCATGCCATATGTCTCAAGAAGAAGCCCCCCAGTGTTGGGCCCAAAACGAGGATTGCTAGTGTAGTGCTGCTCCAGTTCGCATTTCAGAATGGGCAGAGATCATACTAGTGTCCCTGAGTGACAAAGGGGATATAATCAAAGTTCACATGCCTGCTAACACTAAGAAACAGGCAGTGGCCTACCATCAGTGGGAGGAGTGTGGAGGCTCTGCAAGACGTAGTAGGCAGTCTGACTCCTGTCAGGTTTCATCTGGTGTCTGCAGAGCAGGTTACCTCAGATTTAACCAACCAAGTAGTAACTACTGATTACCAGGTCAGCCACTATCCCATGGTGACAATTACCGGGGAGTGGGGTGGGGTCATTGGCTCTCTAAAGGTAGTTTTTAGTCCAGGTATGTCTGTTGACCATCTGTTAGGGTACGACTGGGAGTATACTATCTGGAAGGAGAAGGAGCTCAGGATACATGCTGAGATGTTGGGATTACCTGAGAGGGTGCTCATGACCACACAGTCCATGGCAGCCATCAGGGGAGTCAGAAGGACCTGGAGCCTGAAACAATTGCCCAGGTTCCTTACAGGAGGAGAGGAGACAGGGTGTGTGGGAGCCAGCCCCTACAATTCCCACAGCCTAGGAAGCATCCAACCCTCAGGGGAATGATGAGGGACCTATAATGGAAGATATAGCTGCCCTGGTAGACCATCCTAAGCTGGCTGAGTGGCAAGTTGCAGGAAGACGGTCCTAGGCAGAGTTCTGCAAGGTGCAGAGGAGCGCCCTACTCTTGATGGTTGGCTGCAGGATGTAGCCCAAAAGGTAAAGTGCTTAATTTGAGTCAGTAGTTGTAGTAAAGGCCCATTGGCACTCATTTTTTGGAACCAGCACTTATTTTTCCTCAACTGACTTTGATCCCGAGCAAGAGAAGGAAAAACCCAAAAGCTGGAAAAAAAGAGGAAAAGAAAGACAGAAAAACAGAGACAAAGGAAGAAAGCAGGAATGAAAAACAACCTGCAAGAGTCAGGTAAAGAGCCCAGGAGTATGTGGTGGAAGATTCAAGAGGCATGAGGGGGAATCAAGATTTCCCAGCCTTGGTATTCAGCACCTGGCCTTCAATAGTGCTGGCTGAGGGCTTCTGAGCAAAGGTGTGTGACCCAGCACTCATTCTTTTACAAATAAAGCACTGTACAGACCCACCTCCGGTGATCAGCACATTGATTGAGAGAAAGGTCTCCGGTATAATGTGCCTAAGGTACCTGAAACTGGGACACCAGAGTGTTGGTGGTCCCCCTGTGCTATTAGGTTTTCATACTGGAGCTGGATCATGGCATTCCCTCAGCAGGACATTTGAGGCAGGCCAAAATCTTTGAACACCTGGTCATCTGATTATACGGGCCTCAGATCAGGATCAAGACATATGCCTTCGGTAAGTTCTGTGTGACTTGCCCGGCCAGTGGAAAGTCAGGAGAGAAGCACAGGCCTCCCCTCCAGAATTTCCCAATAGTAGGGACATAAACTGAGAGAGAGGAAGTCAACATTGTTAGTGCACTTGACCCCAAGACAGCCCTACAGAACAGCTTTATGCAGGTGTGGGTTGGCCATGCTACCTGGTACCCTGAGGCCATATACATGAGAACAATCAAAATTTAAACTCTACTCGGACCCTAAAGTCTAAACATTCAAAAACATGTGAAATAAAGAACAGTAAAAATATTTCCCAAGGAAAAGTTCAATACAATGAGAAAGATGTTCAACAAGATCCTGAAAAACATGATTATGGGCATCCTTGATCCCTGAGTATGTATGAAGTCTTACTGACATGCCTGTTGTTTGATCACAGGGAGGTATCACAGAAAGGGGTGGCATTCAGTCTACTCTTCCATATAAGTGGCACTCTTGGGCCCCTGCCCAGCATTTGTCTCCATGCCGCACACAGAGCCACTGAAAGGGCGTGCTCAAAGGCTTGCGAAAACAAAGGCATTGATCATCGCCCTTCAGGGATGAAGTAGCGAATGCCCATGCTGCTTGAAACCTACATTCAAAAAAAGAGATTAGGGCAGCTCTCATGCTGTTTTAGGGCTGCATCCCTGCCTGTCAAGTCATCATATTTCAGTTATTAGCATCTCTAAAGATTTGTATGACACTTTAGAGCAACAGCTCCTGCCCCCATTTAAGCAAATGCCGGCCACTTAAGATGATGTAGAGGCTTAAGATCCAACTCCATCTTTGAGTAGGCCCCAACTCCATCTTACATGCTGTAAGTCACCATTTGTTCCTGATCTATGCAGAATCATTGTCATGTCTGCCATTGACGCAGATGTTGTCTGACAGTATAATTCTAGGAAATGTGAAAGTGTCAAGTCATTCAGCTAATGTCATAGATGCAACACCTGATGCAACATCAGTTGGGGACAAGTGTCTACTTATCACCATGTCAAGGTCAAATAAGAACAAGTACAGACATATAGCCAAAATAGTGTAGTCTGAAGGATGTCCTTACACCTTATATGTTCATAAGGAAACGTGTGGTATATATGCCTTGTTCCATAAAATGTATGTCAGACACTCCTAAATTTATGTCAGGAATTCCAATCTCTGATGAGATTTAGGATATAAGGGGTGCCTCTTGACCACTTGTCAGGAAAGGTTCTTCACCCAGATTATTGCTCATGATTCTGCTAGAGACTGTCCGACCTACTGCTAGTGCATTTCAAAGATGCTACATCTCGCCTGATGCTGTTAAAGCCGAGTCCCATGGGAAGACCCCAACGCAGCACATGTTTGCCCTTTGCAGGGAACATTGCTTTCTCACCTCCACTGATAACGATAGATCTTGCTGTCAACAAGGTATGCAGTGTCTGTCTTCTCTCTAGGAAACTCTAGACTTTAAGTTGCTCTTCTCTCGATGCTCTCTTAGTGTAGCGTATAGAAGTAGGCTTTAGAGTGTTAAATTTCAGATGACATTTTAATCATGTTAGAAATGTTCGTTTTATTCTCAGTGATCACAACATGCATTTTTGCTGTTTTTATGATATCCTGTATAGTTATTTTAGTTGTGCCAGAGAAACTGGTTGGCCCTGTTGTAATAAATGCTTTTAGTTAAAAGTGCATATTCTTCTTAGTGCAGTATATGTGTGGAATTGTGAATAAAAATAGATTTGTTTCTGTTACCCGCTGCCCTGGATTCCAATGCAGCGATTGCTAGTAACCCAAAAGCAATTACTACTCTTCAACAATGTATTGGGTGGGTGTTGGAATGGGTTATCTAGTTAGCAGTGGTATGCACTCTGTCCAAGTAGGTCCCACTACTGCAATCAGGGTAAGTCAGATACATACTAAAAGATAAACTGTGCTCACCCTCTGGTAGCTTAGCACAGAGCAGTCATGCTTATTTAAAGAAACATAGTGTAAAGTATTTGTGCAATAGGCACACACAGTAACACAATGAAAATACCACAAAAAGAGTCCTCACTGGTTTAGAAAAATAGACAATAAATTTATAAAGAAATCAAGACCAGAATGACAAAAATTCAATAAGTAGAAGTTGAGTTATGAATTTGTAAAAAATATAAAGTGTTCTAGCACTTAGAAGCAATAAGCACCTCTGGAGGTAATCTGGCCGTGCTGGACCAGGGCAAAGTCAACAGTTCAAGCCGACTGTGAAGGAGTGCAGGCTGGAGACAAGAGCCACGAAGTCCCGGTGAACAGAATACCTGGATCCTGATCACAACAGAGAGATGGGGGTTGCAGATGAGTGATGCGTTGATGTTGAGTCCGTAGTCGAGGTGATGTGTCAATTTTCTTCACGCAGTGGTGGCGATGCGTCTGGTCCATTGAGCACAGCACTGGTTCTGAGTGCGGCAGTTCCAAGGACAATGCACCAGGTTAATCCACGCTGGAGGGGTGATGCATCAATCTTCTCCATGTAATGGCAGCGATGCGTTGGCTCCAAAGCAGAGGTTCTGGATGTGATGCGGAGGTTCCAAGTGTGATGCACCGATTCTACTCCCGCAACAGGGTCGGTGCTACACGCAGACAGGAGATGCATCAATTACTCTGGTGCCAGTATCTGGGTCCACTTCCAGTGAACCAATCAAGGAGCAGGGGTAGAGACTATGATAGCCCAGAGTCTCAAGGAACAGGATGCAA
Source organism: Calotriton arnoldi (assembly GCA_963921515.1). NCBI lineage: Eukaryota > Metazoa > Chordata > Amphibia > Caudata > Salamandridae > Calotriton > Calotriton arnoldi. The sequence continues at coordinate 307,219 of CAWUFW010000457.1, forward strand.
GTCAACAAGCCCTTGGAGATCACTTTGGTGCAAGGCAGAGTCCAGCTCTCTTCAGCAGGGTCAGAGAGCAGCAGGTAGTAGGGCAGCACAAGCGAAAAGCAGGCCTTCCAGGTCAGCAGTCCAGCAGAGTGTCAGTACTTGATGCAGCACAGCAGTTCTTCTAACAGAGTACAGCTATATTTCCAGAAGTGTCTGATTTGGTGGGGTCACAGCCACAGTACTTACACCCAGCAGTGCCTTTGAAGTAGGGGTGACTTCAAAGATGGTCTTTGAAGTGCACAGAAGCCATTTCTTCTCTGTCCTGGCTCCAAACTATCATTAGGGGGTAATCAGTCCTTTGTGTGGGGGAGGGGGCACTGCCTATTCAGGTTCAAATGTCAGCCCCTCCTCCCTTCTTTCCCAGGAAGAGCCATCAGAATGCAGATGAGTACTCATACACACCTAACCTTCCTGTGTTTGTGGCTGTTCAGAGGGAATGCACAAAGTGCAGCTGTCACCCAATCCCAGACAGGAAAAAACTCCTAATCTGCCGTGCGGTTCAAACATGTGTTTAGCTGTGAGGGAGCGGGCCGGTCCCAAGTTTCACCAATGTTAGATTTTAGGAGTGAGGAGTACTGTGGGATTATTTGCAGTAGGACAGACTGGTACTGTTGCAAAAGTGGGTAGCGTTATCCCTGGGAATCATTATTGCATTGGTTAGTTAGGGACCAGAAGTCACCCCAATCCACACGCTAGTCCCATTCATGAATGTGGCATATTGTGGCACTCTTTTCAGAACTCTACTGGACCTGAGGAAGATTAGAAGAAAGACAGAACCTGCTGTCTTTGACCTGAGATAAGCCCCAAAGGAATTAAACTAGTCCATCTTGTACCTAAGACAAAGAAGTGGACTGCCAGTGTCATAAAGTTGACCTCCCATTAAAGCTACAGGGATACAACAAGCTACAAGAGACTTTTCCTGCAACTGCCAGTGGACAACTTTCTACTGGACGTGCCCTGGCTGAAGTGAGTCTTGACCACTAAGTGCTGCTCCTGATGTCCTGGAACCCTTGACTGTGTCTGACTGGAGTTCTACTACCCCTGAAAGCCTGGGACTTAAAGATTTTTTTCAACTTCAGGACCTCCGGAGGACATGCCAAGCCTATCTGCCCAATGTGCATTGTCATTCAGCTTAAAATTCAGGCTGCCCCCACTTGGAGTTTGCTTGCAGCAGCATATCTGATTCAGCAGGAGTTCGCAGAGAATGTATCTGGACTCATGCAGCCTTCCTCAGCTAGAACTTGCAGCCTTGCCTCGCTGAAGGATTCCAAGCTCTGAAAAAGTGAATAAGTGCAAACGTGGAAATCTTGACTGGGTGAAGGTGACAAAATTATCCAGCTGGCAAGAGGACTTTCTCTGGTGCAAACTTCAAATTTCTCCTGCTTTGAGTTTTTCCTGACAATTCAAATGGTTTCACTGGGGCCGCTGTCCAATTGTTATCTGATCTCTTAGAATGCAGTCTTCTTCCTTGCCCTGCTGAAAATTGGGGACTATCAGACCAGAGATCCATTGCAGTCAGCCTCAAATCACACTTGCATCCTGGTCTCCACAGCCAGTTGACCGTGGTTGATGCGTAACGCTATTTGGTGCTATTTTTATTTAAAACTTTAAAAATGTTTATCTTCAGTTCCCTTTTTGGATTTTTGTCATTTTTATGTAATTTTATTTATTAAAATGTTCTCTATTTTTCTGATTTGGTCTAGAATATTTATTATACTGTGATTTGACCTTTATTACTATTTAGGTGCTACTTAAATGCGTTACACATATCCTTAAATTAAGGCTGACCGCTCTGTGCTATGGCCACCAGGGGTTTGAGCTCTGTTTATCTTAGTGAGTCTGAGGGCTCAACCTTACTATGATTACTCCTCAAGGTGGGTGGTCACCCCCTTTAACAAATTTCTTGCACTGACCATATTGTTCTTGTTGTATGTGGTCATAGGTAGAGTGAGTGAGAAACGGAAGAGTGTGTTTCTCCCACTGGATGTGGAGTAGAGTTTGCCCATTTTGGCAATACACTTCATCCCAAATACATGAGCATAAGCCAGCCATTCTAACATCCATGGGAAGTCTATCGGGCTACAGGTGCCACATGATGTCAGGACAGGCTGCCTACCAACCCTTTTCTTTTTTACATATAACTAATCCCTGGTTTATAGTTGGAGTAAACCCACAATCTGCCTGCTATGGGGGACAGAAAAACTTCCAGGGCCATTAGGGTTAGGTGTAAGGCCTGATGTCAGGCCAGGTTATCCCCTCATTTTGTTCAATAAAAAAAATCACTGGCTCTAGTGTTTTCTTTTCTGCCTGCTGTGCAGGGCAGATTGGAAGTAAACCACCCAATCTACACCCAGAGATCAGAAAGACTGTTGGGGCCTGTAGGAAAGTCCTAATGTCAGCGGTGGGCATTTCCCAACTCCAGTCCTTATTTACAGATAGAAAATTCCATCCCTGGTATCTAGTGGCCTTTATCACCTCAATGAGATCAAATTAGGGGCAAAGCCAAAATCTGTCTCCCTGGAGGATCAGAAAGTCTGCCGGTGGTATTTGGGGTGGGGATGTAGCCCAATGGAATGGCAGGCCTCCTCCACATTATTATTTGTTGAATTATAAAAGAATCCTTGACTCTAGTGAGCTTTTTGCCCCTCACAGGAAGGGTGGATTTTTTGGGGGAGTGGGGGGACAGATTGTGGATACGTTTCCCAATCTGCATCCCAAGAGGCAGGAAGACTGTTGGGGCCTTTATGGGTAGGGGTACAGCCCAAAACCGACATCCATCCTATTTCTTTTTTATGTAAATCCTTGCTTTACGTGAGGTTACTGCCCCACTGGGGTGCATATTGGGGACAGACTCCTTCTTTTCTGCCCTCCAGGGGGGCATACAACATATTGGGGCCCTTATGGGTAGGGGTAAAGCTTATGCCAGGGCAGGCCACCCCACTTCATTCTTTTCTTTTATACAAAATCCCTGGTTCTAGTGGGGTTTCTGACCCACTGGGGGGTGGATTAGAAGTGATATCTCCAAACACCCTACTGTTACTATGCATATATGTTTACAGGGGTAGCACATGTCCATGTCTGGGGGTGACCCTTCTAAAAGCAATCCCCTGCTTAGGGAACACATTCCTGTGACAATCCCCAAAGAGGGATCCACTAGGGAAAAGTTTTGTTCAGAAAGAATACTGTACGCCTTGATCAGTGATCTTGGTCAGAGATATGCACACAAGCATTGATAAAATTAATAGCAGTTGACACCAAATGGCACTGATGGCTTTAAATTTCTCTATCTTTGAAGTCAACGCACTGAGTGTGATGATGCTGCTCAGAGTGAAAAAAAATCTAGGGCTGTGAGAGAAGCTCATTCCTTCGCAGTTTGAGATTATTTTACAAAGAGAAAATCCTTCTGGTGCTTACATTAGAAGGATTTTTACACTTGGTTGTTGGATGAGACATTAATGTACTCTGCACCTATAAGGTAGTGCAGAGGGCCAGAATGTCACATCCACCACACTCAAGTGATTACAATTTATATACGTTGGAAAAACTATCCATCAAGAAATGTTCTTTGAGAAGGCTGGCCTGTCTAGCGGTCTATTGGAATAGGCAAGTTTGAAGTCTCTTCCAGAATTGAAGGACAGAGCTGGCAGCTCTGATATCGGAGGGGAATTCATGTCAGGCTTTTTAGACGATCCAGGAGAAAGTTCAACCTCCAGCTCTGGCCCAACATATGTGAGGGATGTGGGCAAGGACTGGGTCAGCTGAGCATAGGTGTCTGACCAGGATTGAAACAGGATGAGGTTTTTGTGGTATGCTGGGTCTTGGTTGTGTATTGCTTTGTAGGAATGTGTCCTCTGTGTGGAAGTTGAGGTCTCCCAGCAGAAGGATCAAACAGTCAAGCAAGGACCAGACATCCTTCGAACTATGGCCAGTCTGCGCTGTGGTCACCATTATTTATGATGATATGCTGTTATAAAACATGACCTATATTCATTTGCCTATCTATTTTGCCTTTTCTTTAAAGTTATTTTTTTCTAAAACAAAAAATTTGCTCTTCTTAAACTGGAATCGATAATGCAAATCAATCCAACTAGAAATTCCAACATGTGCGTCAAAATGCATTGGCAAACCAGAAACATCAGAAGTGAGACAAGGCAAATCCAATAATCCACCATCTGCTGCCTAATTTGCAGATTCTAAGCAAAAAAAAATGTTTCTACTTAAATGGAGCAAACGTTATGAAAAAAGTGCTGCACACGTTGCCGCATGGTAAATGACCATTTGCAAAGGTTGACTGGTCTAATATAGATGCTGATTGCTGTAGACAAGTGTTACGCTGGTAGGAAGAAAGTGAATAATTTGCCTGGGCAATGTTAAGGAGTGCGAGAATGAAAAATTATAACTCTTCTGCCTTGTCCTATTACCAAACACATGAAAGATGATGAAAGGAATGCTTGTAATTTGTCTAACCACTGGCAATCGCTCGGGGTAGTTTTCCAACCCATCATTCGTGGGTCCCTTACCCACTGGGCCAGAGAACACAAGCTATACCGCACTGATGAGACCTAAGTAGGTAGAAACTGGTCTGGAGTTGCTTGTGGTCCCTTCTGGAGGGGGCCTTGTCTGTCTCTTTGGGATGAACTTTTCCTATGACGAGCAGGGTTGGTACTTATTTGCATGATTTGCATAAGGCCACCTTTGTCTATAGTGGCATGGTTGGTGAAAACGGTGAACTGGAATGTGGCCTGAGCAATTGACAGTGGCTGAGATAATTTCAAGCATTCCATCCATTACCTTGTTGTTGCAGTTGACAGCCTAAATGCAAATGGTATGTCCAGATGTCGGTCCCATGCTCGCTGTACCATAGAACTCAAGAGATATATCACTGATGACACCTAAGTATGTCGAAATTAGTCTGGGATTGCTTGTGCTTCCTTCTGGAGAGGGCCTCATATGGCAGTTCAGGACAGACTGTTCCGATGAGTAGCTGGGCTGGTATTGATTTGCTTAAGGCAGGCCTTTGTCTAGAGTGGGATGTTGGGTGAAAAACAATGGACTGGAATGTGGACTGAGCGATTGCCAATGGCTGCGATTAATTGAAGCATTCCATCCATTGTCTTATTGTTGTTGCAGTTGCGCTGTTACCAGTCATTAAATACCCTCTTACTTGTGATAGTGTCTGTAACTCAGGCCTATAATTCGGGCAGTGTAATTATAGCAACTGGTACAGCTCTCAACAATGGTCACTAATGGGATACTATATACATTTCCAAGAAACTCAATCAGCCAGGGATAAGGAAACCAGTGAAAACATTAGTCCCTCTCTTTTAAATGACTTAAATTTTTTTCGTTTTATTCAACCAAGAATGGCTAGTGATCTTCAAGTCACTGTATGTTCAGCAACTCACCAAATGAACCATACTAATATCAAGAACCCTGCTTTATATCAAACTCCCACAGGCAGCACATCCATGTGAGCAGGAGATGAAGAGGACACCAATGGAGATACCCAGCAATCAGCAGATTGAAAAATACATTTATGAATTGGATTTATGGCACACAAAGACACACACATCTCCAGTTTCAGAATCCAAGTTATTTGTACCGAGATTGAAACATATGTAGTTAGCAGTTCAATGGGGTAAATTCTGAAGGCTACTTGGAAACAAGGTGCAAGTCAAATAATCAACAAGTTTTCACCATTTAAGAGTGGAGAAACTGGAAGTCCCCTATGTGCTGCACCACTGAAAGAAAAAGGCTGCCCATCTCTCTGGGGCAATCCTCTGAGTGGCTGCTGAGATTGTGATAGGCACTCCTTAAACAACTTTCATTGGGTGAAAAAAACCTCTAAATGATGCTTCAAAACAGCTTCATGTCCCCACCAGATGTTTATATGTCTCCCCTCCCTGGCAAATACACCACTGGACACAAGCCATTCAGCCTATAGCCAACAGTATCCTGGCCTAATGCTCATCTGCAGTTCTCTTGAAGGAAGAGAGAAACATATTGCTACAAATCCTGAAATATGTAGGGGTGTACTCATGGATGGAGATGGGGTGAGTAATCAATGTCAACAAATGGAGAAAGGAAGAAAGCTATTTTTTTAACTCCAACATTAGGATTTCAACGTGCAAGTCTGTATTAGCTGATAAAATTTACATCAAGCAGTGTTTATTCTTTAACACTTTTTAACTCAATACTGCCATGTTAAGCACACACGGAGCAGGGAAAATAGCACGTTATACAATACAAACAAGTGCCCAAGAACCCATGCCCATAACAAGAGCCTAGGGCAGAGAACCATTACAAGACTCTGGTTCATGTCTCACCCAGATACAGACAAAGAAGAATGTTTTGGATTGTGCAGATTAAAGCAATATATCTGGCTTTCTCCAAGATGAGAATTCATATTATGAAGTAAGTACTTTGACACAAAAGTGTACTGATGTACCAGTGATATGCAACAGGATATGGTGTTACTGAAAAAGCATATGGAGATATGTTTGCGCACTGTTTGCGAGGGTTTGTATGCATTTCTTGCAGCAGAAGAATATAGAATGTTTCATTTACTGGCATACTTGCAGAGATTCCCATTGGACATAAACCCTTTTTGTATCTACAACAACTTATGTTGGAGAATGTCTTATAGATGACTCATAGTACGGCTGCTAAGTCTGTTTGAAAGTTGGAACAGACTTTCGTCATGTAATAGTAATCAAATAATAGCAAGGCCCCGAGTGGATCTTGCCTTTGACATCAAATAGTCTAATCTAAATTCAAGATGGCCGACAAATATTAAAAAATAATTTTACATTTTTTGATTTGTGTCAAATTTGGCACAAAAGTTCATGTGTTCACGTCAGTGCTTGTCATGTGCATTCCCATGTTGAATCTACACTGTGACATCATGAAGATAAAACCAAAATATCCACCAAAATCTTGTAGAAAACGTTAAAATTCAAATCTGTCATAAATTTGATGTAAATATTCATACCTATTGACATTTATCAACATTTATTAATATGTATTATATACTAATATGTACCTTTCTTTTTTTCAGCTTCAACACGTCTTCCGCATTGCCTGAAAATGAGTATCATGTCAAAACAATACCACAACCAATGATCAAGCTGTCCAGCCCTATGATGTTGTTGCAACGAATTAGTCCATCTGTGTTCTTTGTCAGGAAAAAACTTAAAAAAGACTTATTAGCCCGCCAAATGCTACACGCAAACATTACGGGTTGGATATACTGTTTTAGACCATAACCTGAAGAAATTTAAAGAACTGGAATGCGCACCTAACAAGTGCGACAATCTAACTCTTCAACAGGCTCAGAAAAGAAAACATAGTGAAGCGGATCTATATGGTAACCCAGTTAAAACATGTTCTGCAATTCCAGTTCCAGATAAAATTCCTGGAAGAAAAGCATGTTTCTTTTGCAGTGAATCAGATAGATCTGTAATGCATAAAGCGAAAACAGATGATGTGGACGCGAATGTTCATCCGTGTTCCGAGTTAGTTCAAGATACATCCCTTATTGCAAAATTGGCTATCGGTGATATGCACGCAAAGGATGCTGAATACAATCATAAATAGTTAGTTGGACTCTAAAACAGAGCACGCACTGTGAGGAAGAATAAAAATGAGTCACCTAATGAGACCTCAGTAGAAGGAATAGCTCTAGCCGAGCTTCTATCTTAACAGAAAGATTTGTGAGTGAGAGATGTAATACAATTTTCAACCTCTGTGACTTAGTAATCCTTTACACAAGCAGAGTAAAGCAGCTCGATTCCACTGCAGGTAAGGTTAACCTGACAAGACTAAAAGAGAGAATTCTCAGAAATACAAGAGGTTTGAAGGCATACAATGAAGAAAGAGATGTTGTGTTAGCTTTCGAAGATGACGTAGGGTCCGCATTAGTATTTGCCTGTGATAAGTCAGATTCTGATGATGTAAATGTTGCTAATGCAGCAAAGGTGGTTAGAATGGACATGATGCAGAAATCTGAAAACTTCCATGGAACATTTGGGGATGATGTAGAAACTGATCTGTTCCGGAATCACTTCTTGCTCTTGTTAAATGATACTTGATGGATCTGACATAAGAGAAGGGTATCCCTGTAAAACAGCCTCTACCAATATAGCGGTGTCTCTTTCCGAATTACTGATATTTATAAGTGTAAAGAATTCAAGAACAGAATATTCTTCAGTTACTAGACATAAAAGTAACAAAGAAACTCCTCTGTCCATACACATTGCTCTTTCTATCCATGGTCAAAAGAGAAATTGAGAACTTATAGACAAGTTCCATAAACTAAGTATTTGTATTTCATATGATAAGGTTCTGCAAATATCTGCTGACTCAGGAAATAGCATTTGCATACTCTATGAGAATGAACAAGTTGTGTGCCCACCAAAACTGAAGTTGCAAGTACTCACCAGTGGAAATATTGAGAACATAGACCACAACCCGATTTCCATGACAGCTAAAGACTCCTTTCATGGAACAGCAATAACTTTGACACAACAACCAGAACAAGAACTAGAAGGAATTGATCCTGGCATTGTGGGGATTAATCCTAATAGTATGTATACAAATATCCAACAAGCTTCAATGAACAATACAGATTATCACGTTCCATTACTATCTGTAGTAGTTGATCACCAAAGTGATCTAATTGATGCTGCTAACACCTAAGAATATAAATGGCTTGAACGAGTGACGCGCAATGTTTCTTCTGACATAAGCATATCTTGGGCAGCATATCATGCCTCATTGCTACCAACTATCAACAGACCACTGTCAACTACTGCATTGTTGTGGTTGTTCACAGAAAGTCCTCATTCTAAATCCATGGTCTTGCATTGCATGAAAGTCATTAAAGAGTCTGTTCATTATCTCATTCCAGGACAAATACCTATTATTTCAATTGACCAACCTCTCTTCGCCCTAGCAAAACAAATTCAATGGGATGTATCACATCTATATGGTGAAGATATATATGTTGTGATGATGGGGGACTTCATATTGAAATTACTTTCTTTAAAGTACTTAGAGACTGGCTTTTGAACAGTGGATGGACCAGTATGTTAGTGCGAGCTGACATCACTACCATAGGAAAAGCTGATGCTATATTGAAGGCTTCCGCCTTAACCCATACACGTCATGCACATCAGATTACTGTTGTTTCACAGTACATATTACAGAGGAAAGCTTATCAAAGGTATCAAGGGGCATATTATCAAGCGGCAGCGATAATTATCGCTGGCCGCTGTTAGCGCAAGGAATCCTATCGCCGGCTATCGCTGGAAATTATCGCCATGCTAGCGCTGTATTAACAACGCTTAGCGCAAAGGCGATAATTTTCCAGTGATAGCGATGTTTTCCATGGAACATCGCTGGTTTTCCAGCGATGTCCCATGGAAAACGGCGATATCCTTGGTGATAGGGCCTGTGGTCTTAGCCACACAATCCACCCCCCATGTTAGGTATGCCTTAGTCAGGAATTTAGCAGACGTTAAATTCCTGCGTTAAGTCATACTTAACGCGATTGAAAATATCGCTAACCCACGTTGTTGATATGGCGATACCTGGGTTAGCGATATTTCCCCATGTTGTTTTCACAGGCATGCCTCCTTTGCATCTCATTAGCGATGCGATAGGAGGCGTGCAGAAAACGGACGCTAATGCAGGAATCACGCGCTAGCGTGTCCTTGTTAATTAGGCGATAAAATTATCGCCGCTTTTCGTCCGGAAACGGACGCTAAAGCGGCGATAATTCATTAACGCCGCCTTGATAATATGCCCCCTAGAATCTAGACAGTCCTATGAAGAATTAAGGGAGTTTTCGAACAGGAGTAAGTGGAAATCGAACAAGCACCCACACTTCCAATTTTGGGCATTTGTTATGAATTTCCAGATACTTGCACTTGAATTTGTTTGTTCAATTAGAGAGGGTAACTTTGATTTGTATGTACAAATACTTGGCCTCCCAAGTCTTATAAAACATTTGATGATTATGCTTCAACAGTTTTTATGCCCTACTTAGAAAGTCAAGAGAACAAACAATTGCCAATGCTGATATACAGATCAAACTTTTTATCCAAGCGCATTGACATCAAACAATGTCTCCAGACACCTCTTTTTCCATATGATTTAATCAGAATTTAATCAAAAAATTCACATATAAAAATTAGAAGCACAAAAGTTTTTTTATATTTTCAAACAGTAAACCAAAACTACTTGCTCATACACCATACCAAATACAAAGTGTCCAAAATTTACAAAAGAATCTCTCTTTTCTCACGCACCTCACTTCACCTTCAAACTCTCTACCATTCTCATCAAACAGACATACTAACATTCAACTCACAATTCAGCACTCTACCAAACAACCTAACATACAATTATTCAAAACTGAATCTAAACAATTGAGAAATGAATTGGAAAATGAGGCCAAACATAAATACATCTCAACATTGTCCAACAAATTTTCAATTTCTAAAAGTGTGATTTATGCACTTGGTTTGGCCACCACAAGGTCGACGCGTTTCGAACCCCCAAATTCCGGGGTTCTCCTCAGGACCAGAAAGCTGGAAAACAAAAGACTAAATCTTAATTTTGTGCCAAAATGGCAACTAGGCCCACTACCCCTGTAAGCCCTCCTCTTCAAGAGTGTGCTTACCTTAGTTTCTGATGCGAGATCAGCCGATCCCTGCTGAACTATGTACAACCAATTCATCAGAATAATCTATGAGTAAAAAAGAAACTACTATCAACAAACTCGGTCCCAACATTTTTATTAGATAGTCTCAGTCTGAAAGTCACACACTGAAAAAGTGAGGGTCTCTTACATTTTCAGCGATGGTAGGTACCCCAGTCAGGAGCTGTTGTATCTCAATTAAGTAGGGGAGTAACAGGCTTTAGTCCTACAGGAAATCAGAGGGGGGGAAAAGAGAGAACCTCATCAATTGAGAAAACGAGAGCTGGGACTGATAATTTTACGAAGTGCAGGAGGGAAATTACCTACTTCTGAAGAGTTTAACAGGTCATAAAGATCCAACTCCATATATTCAATGTGTCACGGTCGAATTGTTCTGTGAGGGACAAGAAGTACAACTTTTTAGTCTGAAAATGAGACTTTGATCTAAAAAATACTCGCTGTATTCTGCTCTGCACTAAATTGGACCTACACACAAGGTATCATCTTGCTGGTCCGAACAAAATGTGCCGCCTGAATGTTAAAAAACCGTCCTCAAGTAAAAAGGAGCGTGACCTAATTACAATGGTCATAGTTGGCTACACTCTTCTAATGAAAACCTTTTAGTGGCAGCGCATTCCTATTTAGCGCAAGCTTCTCATACTACAATCCTCACGGTGCTCTTACCTAAACGCACAAGGCTGAGTTCAAGCGGAGTGAATCTTGCCGCCGGGGAGTTTGACCGTTCTCCTGGCGCCGGTTCGTGTCGCAGTTCCTCTGACACGCACGGTAGGAGTTTTAATTGGTCGCGCTGCTTGAAGTCGTACAAGCGTCCCGTTGCCTTCTGGGAATTGTAGTCAGAGCGGTCCCTTTGATGCCACGCTGCTCGAAGCGCATCATTATTCGAGTGGGGATAATAAAATAAAATGAAATAGAGTCTTTGCCCCATCAAGTTAAACTCCACAACATGGGTCCCATGGGTCATAGTGACTGCTCGCGGGAATACAAGTTCATTTCTCGGTCAGCGCTACGCTGAACAAAAAAGTGGCCACTAGCCTCCGGCCAGATGGATGTGGGTCATAAGGAATATGTTTAGGCTTGCACTTTGTAGGACAATGGATCTAGTGAGCCAGCCTAATACTAAGTGTGGACTACATTCCATGTCACTAGGTTGTCTTTCCCTGCAGAGATGGCTCAAGGTGCCCATATTTCCTAACATTAAACAGTAGGTTGAAAAATTAATCACATGCTCTCACTAAGTTCATCATAACTTATAAATCTCTGAGAGTTCATTCAATCCCTCTACCGCTGTATTGAATTTTACTATCAGCATTGCCTCACGTCATGTCAATTTTAATTCTAAATCCCCTCCTCTGGAATCCTGTTCGACTTTAGAAATCACTGTCCAGTTCAATTCCTTTTCCGTGTGTGCATTCAGTCTCCAATGATTGACTAATGGAGCTGTTTGTACATTTTTACGGATTCTTGATTTGTGTTGTGAAATTCTGTATCGTACTTCCTGATTTGTTTTACCTATGTATAGCTTCCTACATGGGCACAAGACTCCATAGATAACATTTTTGGATTTACAATTCGAGAACGTTTCATGTTTCCAGTGGATTGAATTATGGGAAAACAATGCCCCCTCAAGCGTTGAATCACAGCACACGCATGTGCCACATTTGTGATGTCCAGAGATTGGTGGCAAACCTACAAAATCACGTAGTGTATTCGTCCTTGTATATTTTAAATTAGAAGCACAAAAGTTTTTTTATATTTTCAAACAGTAAACCAAAACTACTTGCTCATACACCATACCAAATACAAAGTGTCCAAAATTTACAAAAGAATCTCTCTTTTCTCACGCACCTCACTTCACCTTCAAACTCTCTACCATTCTCATCAAACAGACATACTAACATTCAACTCACAATTCAGCACTCTACCAAACAACCCAACATACAATTATTCAAAACTGAATCTAAACAATTGAGAAATGAATTGGAAAATGAGGCCAAACATAAATACATCTCAACATTGTCCAACAAATTTTCAATTTCTAAAAGTGTGATTTATGCATTTGGTTTGGCCATCACAAGGTCGACGCGTTTCGAACCCCCAAATTCCGGGGCCAGCAGAAAGAATAGTGTGTTTATCAACGTTTTGCCCCAACTCCAACAGTCCACACTTAGTATTAGGCTGGCTCACTAGATCCATTGTCCTACGAAGTGCGAGCCTAAACATATTCCTTATGACCCACATCCATCTGGCCGGAGGCTAGTGGCCACTTTTTTGTTCAGCGTAGCGCTGACCGAGAAATGAACTCGTATTCCCGCGAGCAGTCACTATGACCCATGGGACCCATGTTGTGGAGTTTAACTTGATGGGGCAAAGACTCTATTTCATTTTATTTTATTATCCCCACTCGAATAATGATGCGCTTCGAGCAGCGTGGCATCAAAGGGACTGCTCTGACTACAATTCCCAGAAGGCAACGGGACGCTTGTACGACTTCAAGCAGCGCGACCAATTAAAACTCCTACCGTGCGCGTCAGAGGAACTGCAACACGAACCGGCGCCAGGAGAACGGTCAAACTCCCCGGCGGCAAGATTCACTCCGCTTGAACTCAGCCTTGTGCGTTTAGGTAAGAGCACCGTGAGGATTGTAGTATGAGAAGCTTGCGCTAAATAGGAACATGCTGCCACTAAAAGGTTTTCATTAGAAGAGTGTAGCCAACTATGACCATTGTAATTAGGTCACGCTCCTTTTTACTTGAGGACGGTTTTTTACCATTCAGGCGGCACATTTTGTTCGGACCAGCAAGATGATACCTTGTGTGTAGGTCCAATTTAGTGCAGAGCAGAATACAGCGAGTATTTTTTAGATCAAAGTCTCATTTTCAGACTAAAAAGTTGTACTTCTTGTCCCTCACAGAACAATTCGACCGTGACACATTAAATATATGAGTTGGATCTTTATGACCTGTTAAACTCTTCAGAAGTAGGTAATTTCCCTCCTGCACTTCGTAAAATTATCAGTCCCAGCTCTCGTTTTCTCAATTGATGAGGTTCTCTCTTTTTCCCCCCCTCTGATTTCCTATAGGACTAAAGCCTGTTACTCCCCTACTTAATTGAGATACAACAGCTCCTGACTGGGGTACCTACCATCGCTGAAAATGTAAGAGACCCTCACTTTTTCAGTGTGTGTCTTTCAGACTGAGACTATCTAATACAAATTTTGGGACCGAGTTTGTTGATAGTAGTTTCTTTTTTACTCATAGATTATTCTGATGAATTGGTTGTACATAGTTCAGCAGAGATCGGCTGATCTCGCAACAGAAACTAAGGTAAGCACACTCTTGAAGAGGAGGGCTTACAGGGGTAGTGGGCCTAGTTGCCATTTTGGCACAAAATTAAGATTTAGTTTTTTGTTTTCCAGCTTTCTGGTCCTGAGGAGAACCCCGGAATTTGGGGGTTCGAAACGCGTCGACCTTGTGGTGGCCAAACCAAGTGCATAAATCACACTTTTAGAAATTGAAAATTTGTTGGACAATGTTGAGATGTATTTATGTTTGGCCTCATTTTCCAATTCATTTCTCAATTGTTTAGATTCAGTTTTGAATAATTGTATGTTGGGTTGTTTGGTAGAGTGCTGAATTGTGAGTTGAATGTTAGTATGTCTGTTTGATGAGAATGGTAGAGAGTTTGAAGGTGAAGTGAGGTGCGTGAGAAAAGAGAGATTCTTTTGTACATTTTGGACACTTTGTATTTGGTATGGTGTATGAGCAAGTAGTTTTGGTTTACTGTTTGAAAATATAAAAAAACTTTTGTGCTTCTAATTTTTATATGTGAATTTTTTGATTAAATTCTGGCGACATTGTTTGATGTCAATGCGCTTGGATAAAAAGTTTGATCTGTATATCAGCATTGGCAATTGTTTGTTCTCTTGGCTAATTCTGGCTCAGCCTTGCTGATTGGAGCCATAACCCCTTGTTGTTTACTACTTACAAAGTCAAGCAAGGAACATGAAATGATTGGATCGTGTGTGGGGTATATCTATTACTGGAAGCATCAAGCAAAGTGTTAGAGAAAAAAAGAGGTGAGGATCTTCGCAAGCACACTCCTGTGCCCAAAGATTGGCACAGTTTTCTTAGATGCGATCAAAACAAGAGAGAGGTGCTTATTATGATGTCAGTCGGTAAGCCTCCGCGGGCTTGTCTGGGCCGGTCTGTCCGCCCAATCTCGCGTTGAAAGCGGTCCTTCCGACCGCAGTATTATGATGTACTACAAAACATGGCTTACCACCGACGTGTTCTTCCGAATCCGACTGGAAATTCTGACCGTGACGGTTTAGGAAAGGTCCAATGGAGCAGATCCGAGCGCGGTCCGGCCCTGGAACCGGCCGCCCTATTACAATACGTATTTCTGATGTACCGTCTATGTCGGTCAAGCCACCTCAACAGGGCTGGTGGAAGGGGAGGCTTATAAGGCTGAAAGTCACCACAATACGCTTCCACATTTCATGTGCATTTATGGAGCCCATCGTGCACGTCATACTTCTTCTGTACCTACTCAATGACTAGCAAAACCAGGACTGCTGCAGACATCGCCGCTGGTAAGTGACACACCTACCCCTACACCATGGGCTTCAAACGTATTAATGCTGCACCCCGCCCTGTAAAAAAAATTATATCTGTAATGCTACAAGCACATTCTCCTATTGTCTTCATTGACCCAACTACAAATCCCAAAGCATTGAAGTCACCTTTGTGTCAACAAAGTTAATTGATAATAACAGCCTTTGCCCAAGTCAAACACTCAGGCATCTTAGGCACAATGTAAGGTGTGCATTCACTTATCTAGATCTTGTCATATGCCTGAAATATTGACATATAACATCTGTGACAATATGTGAAAAGCACATTCATGTGGCTCGTTTGGCTGAAAAAGCTGGCCACATAGATGTAATACACATCCCTATGAGTCACCACCTCAATTTCCTTGTTAAACAAAGCTACTCCTACTCATGTTGTGACAAACAAGATAAAGCAGTCACAATGCAAAGATCACTAGACTGATATACTCTGCCACAACCCAGAAGTCCTAACGCTTGTGGCTGTGCTACAGTTTGCACGCGACACATCATACATGGACATATACACACACTCAACATCACTTGACACACAAACACTCCTTGACAACCCTGACCCATGTTTAACAACAAACATGACCCTCTGATAGCACATACATCCCCTATCAGGCAGGTAACCCTGGTCAAGTAGGGTGCATGATATCTCTGGGTTGAAGATCAAATGTGGGGCCATGTGTGCACCACAACAGAATATAAAGGCACATCACGTCAGCATGATGTGGCCTATGTTCAGTTTAATAATAATGTATATGCAGAGACTCACATCCTCTAACTGTGCATTAAGCCCAGAAGCTGATGTACATTTGTCCGCAATGTAGTGCCCAACTGAACAATGACACCATATTATAACTAGCAATCAACTCCTGTGACACCCCTTCCTGTACCATAAGCCAGGTCCTCAAGCAGCTAACACATACACCAGTAGTGAATTAGTAAATACAGAAACACAGTCTAACTTACTAAGCATTGTCATGGACCCACACACACCATCCACATGAAATAGGCAACTAATGTGAATGGCATTACTACCGACAAAATTCCACTACACAGGAGGCCATAGTGCATAGACACCCTGCATGCAATGGATCTCTAATTTAAGGGGAGTCCTGGAAGACAACAGGGCCAGGACACAGTCTGATTCGTACCTACCTCACATTCTCCATTTGGACAGGACATTGAGAATCAGTCTCAGCTGCGACTAATAGCTATTGGCACAAAGTGGCATCTACATGTGGCAAATATGTAATTGGAAGTACTTAACAAGATCCACTGTAGAAACAGCAATTGGCCCATATCTATTAAGTCACATTTTGCAGTTTACACATTGCTTTGTGTACATGTGTACATGTGCATGGCCGTTCTTAGTTGGTGGAGCGATTTGTCTGGTTAATTCCGATAACGAACGAGACTCCTCCATGCTAACTAGTTACGCGACCCCCAGCACCTAAAGGACATTTTGGTACAGACCCGCCCCAAACTAGGAACGATAAAACACAACCATTGCTGAGCACGCTACCAATGGGTCACTACCCCTGCGGTAATTGTAGCGTGTGTCATCTTACCTCCACCACAAAGAAAGTGACTTTTAACAACAAGATGGTTTGGGAACTACGCAATTTCACTAATTGCAAAACCCCTGGGGTGGTGTACATGATCACATGCACATGCAACCTGCATTATGTAGGTATGACCACTAGAAAGGTCAGCACCAGGATATGCGAGCACCGAAGCAACATCAGGTGCAATAGGATCACCACTAAAATGACATCACATTTTAAAGAACTGCAACATACCCCAAACGATCTGCATTGGGTGGCATTAGAACACATCAAACACACTGACAATCTAGAACACAGGTTACTAGAGAAAGAACAAAGATGGGTGTACAAATTACACACGGACACTGAAGGGCTGAATGACAACATTCCGTGGGGGCAATTTGTAAAATGATTCTGGTACGCACGATCTACAATTTAGATCCAGTGTTCTAGGAACAATACTTTGCTACCAGTATGACTCAGGGGAATGATCAATCCCTTCAAGATACCCACAATGGCACTATGTAATACCATTTTTCGTGGTCTCCTTGTCATCAACCTGATCACCACCGACATCCCACATTAAGAATGTATAAGCTATGTCTAACCCCTGTGTTGCGGTGGTCCACTTGTTTAGAGCCCCCATACCATTACATTATTCTTAGACATTCCAAGATGGCCCCCGCCGTTTTTAGACATTTTAGATGGCTTCCTTCCATATTATCTCCAGTCTAGCCGAACTCACTTTTCGAGCATTCTGTTTGCACTCAATAACCAGACCCTTGAGTATTTCGCTTTTGGGTTGGCTTCATATTTTCAGTTCCCATTTGATTTATGAAATATGCCACTCAGAGGTCTCAGCAAAAGGCATCTGAGTCACTCGCACAAGATGGCGCCCGGTATTGCCATATGGAGCGGCCATTTTGGAGGTTTACGGTCTAGCTGCCAAGGCAATCATGACTGGACGTTTCTGGCAGTATTTAATGGACTCCAGGAGACAGACGCTGTAAGATGCGGTCTCCGGGGGTGCCATTAGGTGATTTGCCAGAGGTGTGCTTTGACGAAGTAAGTCTTGCTAACCCTTTTCTCCTTAAGTTCCTTTCCTAGGAACTAATAATTTTTCAATATCCCATTGTAGATCGATGTGAGACACCGGGAGATTTCCCTCCGGTTTTTTCCTCGCTAATTTCCACTCTGTGTCCCCATTATTTCCTTAGGGTGTGACTACAAGCTATTAAGAGAAAATAAGAGGAACCCCTTAGTGCCAAAGGAATAGGGTTATATACAATAGTATAGGAAGGATCTCAAAGAACAATTTAACTGAGAGTCGGAAATTGTTTGTCTTGATAAAGATGGTATCATTCACTAGCCATCGAAACGCGTCGATGCACCTTTAAATACAACCTAATCTGTGCCATGGTCTGGGCCTTTTGAGTATTCAATGAAGTGAGACATACCGGGCTCCAGCCCTAGAATTTGTGTAATCACGGAGGGTTGTTTTTCAATGACATATCATTTTTGTCTAGTTCTATGTACTCTCATATGTTTTTTTAAATTGTTCTTTGAGATTTATGTGCATGAATTCCATATAGATATTTTGTGTTATACAATTTTATGATTTGTGTTCTTGTGATCCTATATGTTTTATGAAATTTTTTAATAAAAGACTTTGATATTTTTCTAAAAATGTGGTACATCGCTTAGTTTGTCATTCAGATGTATGAGTAGCCTTCCCAACAGTATATGTGTTGTGATAGCATTTGAATGTGTGTTGCACGACTGTGTTAGGGTCCCTAATTCCAGCTCCACTGTTAACAGTTATCCAGTCCAAAGGATTCTCCTTCCTATACTATTGTGACTACAATCCCCACTACCCCTGCAGATCATGAGGCAAAAATTCTGCCTAAACTAAAGTATGTGTCACTAATATGCTGACAATTAAGTGTTATATGTTGTATGTCACATGGTGTCCCTACACAAGTGCTTTTTCGTTATGTATTTAACCACTTATTTATTACCAGGCGTCGCAAGTGTGAGTTTCTTACCACGCTGGATGTTCGCAATAATTATTACTTTTAATTACACCCACCCACTATAGAGGAGTACATTGATTAAGTTAAGACGCCGCATGTGTCAAGGACCTACCAGCCTGGCGGGGAGGCGGGCGTGTTTTTAATTCTTTCTTTGCTTTATTTCCTCAGATACTACGTGTCAGTGATTAACCGTATGTATTACGTGTTAGGTATATACACAGTAGGTGTGCACCTCATTAATTCCTAATTATAGGTTTGCTTAGGAGTGGCACGCACGTGGCTGGTCCGCGAGTGGTCCTGAAGAAGAGCTTTGAGGGGACAGCTCGAAACATGGCGACCCAATACTAGGGACTCTATACTCATTATAGTTAGACTTTCCCTATTCTTAACACCTGATTTTAGTCATACCAACTAGGGGCAGGAATAAAATATTAGCCCACTAATTAGGTATTTTTAACTTTTTGTTTTTCCACTCCACTTTTACTGCACTACACATTTTCCACAACTTAGTGCTCCTACGTAGTTCCGCAAGTCGCAGCACGCCTCAATCCGCAGAGGATTGAGAGGACCCCAATGATGAAGCATGCCACCTAGGGAAAACCCTGGTGGGTGAGGGGACTCTAGAAAAGAATTTTTCTTTCTGGAAAGAGGATTTTCATACATGTTCAGTGAAAACCCTGTTCTTCCCCACGGTTAGGTTTTTATTCTGGTATTCCAGATTTTGTGAAACTGGCTAAAGTAACTATCATGTATGTAGAGTCTCCAAGTGTATTGACAAGAAGATTCACTTTATACACATCAAATACATATGAAACATACATCTCATTGAGTTTTGCCCATTGACACACTTGCACAATGGACTTAGAAATCTAACTAAAGTATGAATGCAAACAATATCCAATGCAAGGTTTGGCCCTTCACCACAGACTCCTACACAAACCACATCCAGACATTGACACCCAGCGAATGTAAGTACACAAATCCACACACAACATCCCAATAGACTTACCTACTCTAGGAACCATATGTTATCATTGTCCTTCTAACAGAACTGTACTCATACATCTCAAATTACACATGAATAACAGTTAACAGCAAGATATATGTTTGGACACAGGAATACCAAAAACAAAAACAAAATGCTTTATTCAGCCTTCAGAGTTCAAGTATGAAATCAAAGTCCAAAGGCAAGTCCAAATGTCAATGTTGTCGGCCAACAAAGTGTGGCCCACCAAAACTTGCCTTCAGAAATGCTGCTGAGGGATACCTCCCCCGGAAGGGGCATCTAGGGGGTATGCCAGGCACCAAAATAAAATAACTAGGGGGGGCTGGGTTGGTCCTTGGGAGGGCTAGGCTCAGGATTTGGGGGGGTCGACTGGGTCAGTGGGAGGGCAGGATGTAGGGGGGGAGGTGCAGGGTTTCACCATTTTGGGTATTTTATAGCCCTGAAGGGTGGTGAAGGGAATAGGGTGGATGGACCTTTTTGCCTTTTAATTTCTTCCCCATGGAGGAGAAGAAGATCTTCTGGGTTTAGGAGGAGATAGGGCGGTGGCAGGAGTGGGAGGTTTCCTTTTCTGGCTTTCTTGCTGTTGTCTGTGGGTCTCAGTAGGGGGCTGGCTAGGTATTTTGGTGGGTGGGTATGGAAGGGTATGGTAGGGGCACAATGATCTTCCTTTTAGGTTTGGGAGGAGGTGGTCAGTTTGAGAAGGGAAGAGGTCAAGGGCAACGAGGTGGAGTTACTGGGTCGATTGTGTATGAGGAGAGGCAAGGGCAGGGGTTGAGGAGGCAGAGGGTAGTGATGTATGCGGTGTGTCTGTGTGTACTGGTGTGGTGTCTGTTGTGGCTGTGTGTGATGGTGTGCTGTCTGCCTGTTTGTCTGTATGTGAGCCATGTGGTGCAGTGGGTGTTGTGTCTGCCTGCATGCCAGTGTATGTGGAAGTCAGGGTGTCTTGTGTCTGCTGAGTGCATGTGTGTCTGTCTTTGGCCTTAGTGAGTTTGTGTGCTGCATGTGGATGTTGAGGTGGATACATGGTCAGGTTTGCATGTGCTTTGGTCAGGTATGGGAATAGGGACTGTGGATGGGTAGAGGCAGGAGGGGGGTGGAAAGCTGGATCTGGGATAATGCTGCTGTCAGTGAGGAGACTATAGTCTGAATGGATCTCTGTAGGGAAGGTCTGTCAGAGTGAATGCCCTCCAGGAAAGACATCATCTGGGTCCACTGATTGGTATGGACCTGGAGGACATTCAGCACTGCTGTCTGATCCACAGAGATCTGCCTCATGAGATCAATCGCCTCCACACTCAGGGTAGCAGGAGAGACAGAGGCAGGGGGTGAGGTGCCTGCTGCGAAGGAGACTCCTCTCCTCTTAGGGGAGTGGCCATGGACAGTGGGCTGGGGAGAAGGTGTGAGGGTGGAGATGGTAGGGGGTGGTGGACTCAGATGGAGTGGACACAGGTCTGGGGGATCCACCACCACCTGGGAGGGATCACTGGAACTGGACTCAGACAAAGATGTTCCAGCAGTCAAGTCGGTCAGCTCTTCAGTGGTGCTCCCATCACCCTCTGTGCCACTGGTTCCCTCTTGCTCACTGGCAGCATGTGAACCACTGTGGACAGCTGCTTCCCCAACAGTCGTGGAACTGTCTCTCTCACTGCCCTGGTCTGATGCTGAAAAACAGCTTAGAAAATAAATTAGTTGAGATGTTGATATGTACTTGGTACATAATAACAACTCTATCAACATTGGCTAACATAATTTGTACTTGGATGACAACATTAGGTCATATAGAGTGAATAGCAAATTACTGAAAGCTTCAAGACCTGTGTGCACTCTCACATAATGGTGTCAGAACAGAGTTTGATGCAGCGTCATGCTTATCCTTCTCAACATCTTAACCACATCTATGTACCAGCTTATGTTTTGTCTCTCACTTCTGATGCCCTCATAGTATATCACCTTTACCTCATGTGATCCAAGGGAGAATAGACCTTTTACTAAGAAATAGAAGAGCACTGCAGCCTTATCATACAGCATATAGTGAGCTCTCCCTAATCCAGAGCGTGTGGAACAGCAGGTGCCCTGCTTCAGTTAACATAGTCTGATAAGACACCATCAAGATGTAGGAGTCATGGAATAGGCTATTTCACATGGATCACATTACTGTTGCACATCTGTCCATTGACATATGAAGCGGTTCTAAATGCTGCATGTGTAACTCATATAGAAGTTACACACGGAATATAGGCATAGCAAGATACAAATGTATATCTACAAGTATTGTGTCATGTCAGCACAGTCCAATAATCAAATGCACTGTAGGCAGATTTAAACACTTTTAACAGTTTGCCATGTAAACACAGCTTATCACACTGCCAATGACAATGACTGAATATTGCTTCAAGGGCATGTGGCTTACTATACCACCACTCCAGGTAGAATCACTTTGTGACCACAATCTTAGTGCAAAATGTTTTACTTGATACCTTTTGCCAACACTATTTCTTATCGTGTGCATCCTGCTGATGTCCATATCTCACAAGGACAAGTCAGCCTATCCCTCTATGATAAATATCATCATTCACATATTGTCCAGCTTAGATGCCGTTGTGTTCTTCACCTGAATATATCTGCCCTTCTCAGATGCCGGTGAAGCCACATTTCCAGATATCTGATTTACAGTGTTAAGCCATAGTTTTATTTGCCCACAAAGATTAATGCCCCTTGTAACAACCATTAATACCATTGGGAATGTGTAACTTCCACTTTCAAGGACTTACCCGCTGTTACCACCTAACACCTACGTTTTTAGGCACTCACAAACATCTGTTGTCACCTACACATAGTCCAAAACATGGAATCTGCTCAAAATTAGATAGGATGTATTCTGCCACTCACTTATGGTAAGGTCCAGTCTGACATGTGACATCAGTACACATAAGTATGAATATTGCCAGCTGCTACATCGGACAACAGACAGCACCGGTGCTGTTTGTAAAATGTTTAACACAGATCAATCTCCACTTGCCAAGGCCTGCAATTCCACAGTGCCAGCTACCTGGATGTATTGCATGGCATGTCACAGTCAAGTTCAAGCATCAAATAACACAAAAGTGTTGTTGTCTCAATACAGAAACCAGGGCAAACAATGGTATTTGGTATGAACTATGTTGAGCATCACAGAAATACGTAAAGTGTCTTTTTCTAGCACATTGTGTTATCATGTGCCCATTATACAATGGAATGGCACTACTGGCAATACCCAGCCTCTTTTAGTCTCACATGGCCCTGATTCAAGGGACCTAACCATGCAACAACTATTGTTGCGTATGCTACATGTTACACATTACATGGCTCTCGATTGTCGCAAAACTTAAAGTCATGCCACTGGCTGCAATACGTCAACATGCATGGTATTGTACAAAGTTCATCAAGGCACATAGTCACCCCCTATGCTGCTGTCTGGCTCTCAACTGCCTATCGAAGTTGGGATAGGCCACCGCCAGGATGCAACGCATTAGGGGCGTCAGGGTGTGGCACGTGCCCCTCTTGCCTGGAGGGGCCAGGCCCAGCTGCACTTTGGCGATCTTCTTTGCCCAGCCTCTCAGGTCCTGCTGCCGTTTTCGGCAGTGGCCACTGCACCGATGTGTGACCCCCAGGGAACGCACCTTCCAGACGGTGTTCCTCCACAGGAAAACCTTCTGATGGTTGTTGACCTGAAGGATGAGATGGTATCAGACACCTAGTACACATGTAAGATGTACATATCCAGGTACTTCATCACATAGGTCAGGAATAGCTAGATTAAACAAAATCCAAGTTAGCAGACTACAATTCTCAACACTGCACCTGTTGTCAAACATGCTATCTTAACATATATCATGACACATTTTCATTTCCTGTTGACACCACACTCTAACCTGACCTTGCCCTATGTGACCATACAACACCTCTCACTACACTGTAGATGGGAGAACAACACAGGTGGTATGAAATCTCATAACTGCTAACCTCATAACACCTATGTCTTCTGTGCAAGGGAACAGTAGCATTTTGGCCTTGGACATACCCATAACTAGTATGGTAATTTACCAATGATTACACTGTGTCAATAAAACATTGTTAAACATGATCTACACATGGCCTGAATGGACATTATAACCCATAAACATGGTCACCTTCCTACATCTGACATGCCCATTGTTGAACACTGTGAGGGCATGTGACATAACTCATGTAACGCTGATATTGCATCATGTGTGTGGAGTTGTTGTTGTGACTGTATATAGTAACAACTTAACCACATATGCAAATTATATTTCACATTCACCATTAGAGTCAGATTAGCTATCACTTCACAAGCAAATGTATTTTGAAATATGACAGAAAACAAGGCATAATCATATCAAACTGATGTGTGCTTGCCTAACTATTACTCCATACGAAGTTTGTGGTTGATGAAGAGACATTCATACGAGAACAGTGATATAAAGTCCAGACCAGTACTGACACACATACAGCAGTGAACTTGCCCATCACATTTTCAAACACACTTTTAAACAATTGGCTACAGATTCAGATGTGTGTCTCATTTCAACAATCTGCACTATGTGCATGGTTAGCTGACATTTAAAATATGTATTCTGTCTGAATTGTTCTCACCTGCTCCTCTGGTGTGCCATACAGCTGCTTGTACAGGAGAAGGACCATGCCTACCAGCATCTTCAGCCTCTCTGGTGTGAAGGCACGGGCCTTGCTCCCTGTACAGCGAGGCATTGTGGCTCCCAGAGGATGTGAACAGCAGCAGAGAGATGGGGAGGTCTGTAGAAGTGCAGAATCTGAAGGCAAGTGATCTGTATAGCAGAATGCAAGACAGATCTAGACTGCATAGGCGGTCTTCTGCGCGGGCAGTGAAAGAGATAGGTCCGCTTCAGTCGCATTTTCCGAAGTCATCCTTTGGTTTTAATTGCTGTCTGACACTCCGCCTACCGCGCGGTTCAAAATAGCCGGCGGTCCGTGAGTAAGATTGCTACATTAGCAATGGAAGTTTACCGCATCGGTCTTCACTGTAGGCGGACACAATCAGCGAGCCGCAACTGTCACCATAACAAGTTACAGCCTATGGCTTTGTCCGCCTCGGTTCTGAACCACCTACCGCAACTTTTGAATGAAGGTTCGGTTGGTGTTAAAAAACGTGGAAATGTTGTTGTTTTGTACTACACCATGCCTGGATGCACTATATTGTGTGTTGAAGGAGCATACAAATCAAATGCTCACATTCACATGATGAAGTCACCTTGAGAGGACCTTGAAACACTTGTTGGCAGGCTAAAACAAAAAGAAAGTACACAGTACAGTTTCTGATTTTCAACTTTCTCTCAGGCAGTATGCGGCTCATGTCCATTAACAGGTGTAAATACACCATTTAACAGTGTTGGAAGTCACCTTTGATTGACCTTGTGGCACTTATGTTACAGTTTACATGTACTTGTTGACCTAGGTTGATTACTCTTTCATCAGAGTGATCACATGATACTCACAACAATTTGAGATAGATGTCAAAGGCACAACATGAGCTGGTATTGATGTGCAAAGTTTTTTATTTGCCAAACATGGTGAATAGGTGATGGCACACAATATGGGTCAGTGATAAAATAAAAATGAGAATAGATAAGTTGACAGTGTTGTTGGTTGAAATCCAACAGATCATAGCTACAGTTATCAGAGTCCAAAGTCCAACAGTGTACTTCCATTCGATGTGGAACATTTGGTATGAATAGTCAACAAAGTGAACGCTTAGCGCACAAAGAAGGATATCAGGTGTACCGTTTTTTACTGGCTGGGTGTTGTGCATTGCCATCTGACTCTCTCTTATCTTTCTTTTGATGACCCACCCCACATTTGGGGGGAGAACAACAACTGCAGGCTCCTGGGGTACTGAGGATTCTCTTCCAGACTCAGCGTCACTTCCTGTGGATTGCACAGATGTTGATAGCACAGATGGAGAGGTCACACAGGGAGGGGTACTTGTGTGTGAAAATGCCTGGTGGAGGGTGGAACTGATTTCCATCAGCCCCCCTATGACCTCACCCATTTGCTCATTAAAGCACTCCAGTCTTTGGTCTTGGAACACCTGCAGTTTTTGTGCCGGAGGTGTTCAGAAACCTGGTCCATTGCTCCTTGGTACCCCTCATAGGCATCCAGTACCTGATAGAAGTTGGCCTGGCATCAGTGGCACCAGCTCTTTGATGACGTAGATCCACATGTCCCCTTCCATCACCCCTACACCCATGGGCTGGCATAGTTTGTGCCTGCACAGTTGAAGTAGATCCTCCTTCCTCATTGACTGGGTTTGTGTCCGTCAAGTACAGAGTAGACTGTGTTGCTGTGTTGGTGTTGTTGCCCATGGTTGATGGTGTATCTGTTGTGGTAGGGGTCAGCTGTGTTTTGGTAGCTGAGGTGGGAGATGTTGCAGTGGATACCGCTGGACGTGCTGGTGCCGTCTGCTGAGCTAGACCTGATGGGCCAGGCTTCTCCTCCTCGTCCAAGGGTACGGTAGAGTCTTCATTGCTGGGGGGGCTCATTCAGGATTTGAGTCTGAGCCTGGCTGGTTTCTTTAGTCTACATTGAGGTGTTCCCAGATTGCCCTGTTGGTACAGACATAACACAGTCAATTATGTGATTATACATTGTACCTCAACTGGTACACATTAAGTTAATGCCTGGAAGCCAAAACAGTTTTAGATGGATGGTTTGGCACCTATCCCCATGATCCTAGCCTTTATTTGGCATAAACAATACAACTTAATCATGATGTGGATTATGGTCTTGCTCCACATCTGTGCTGATATGTTCATGTTCTCAAATTGGATTGTAACATGTCTACTGACATTGACTTCTATATGACACTCTGTAGATGATACTTGAAGGATAGTGAGCTCCACAACTAAATAAATGGCATGACAGTCATACTCATCTATTACTAATGTTATTTGTTATACTTGTGTGCTGTGCATGGTCTATGAATCAACAGGCACATTGAAGTAACAGTCTAACCCTGAATAACTTGTATATTTTCCATTATAACGTAGTCATTGTGGGAGTGATGGGTTCATTCCTTTCTACTCAAGAGACTGGGGTACCTCAGCCTAGGGGTGGGCGGAATTTGCGTAGTCGCGTTACGCAAAGTTCCTCGAAAAGGTAAAAAATCTCCGCGAGCTACGCAGAATTCCGCGAGCACGCGGAATTGCTTCTTCCGCCCGTTCGCGATGCATTTTTCCTGTTCGGGGACGTTGTTTGTGTGCTCGGGGGGAAATATCTCGCGAACTTGCCCATGCGGTCGTCAATTGGCGTGGCCATCTTGTTTCACTTGTCCCGCCCGCTCGCGATGCGTGTTTCCTGTTCGCAAACGCGGATGTCCGATGGCGTGTCCGAATGATGTGTTCGCGATCGCACACTCTCGCGGGATCGCGCGGCCGGCTACCAAAATCTCGTGGCGCACGCGAACGGATAGGAAAACTCGTCGCCGAAACCAGGGATCAGGGTAAGTCGCGCGCGCGAACACGCATTTTGAAAGCGCGAACAAGGAAAAAATTCCGCTACGCCGCGGATCGCGGAATTTTCGGCAATTCCGCGTTCTCCGCGGAACGCGGAATTGCCAAAATTCCGCAAATTCCGCAAGCAGAGCGGAATTTACCGCCCAGGCCTACCTCAGCCTAAGTAGGCATACGCGTATGTGCATCGCATTGTGTATACACCACTCAATGAATTTTACCTTACACTCCATAGTGAGATATGAGGTAATTGGTTTTGGAGGTACATTACAGTTGACTGTTGCTGTGAGCTTGTATTAGAAGGCCAGCTGGGATGTGTGGTCAGTGCAGTGAATACTCCTGAGCCCACATGGGTCTATTGCTTTGTGCCAGTGAGGGTGAGTGTAGTAGCAAGATGGCTAACAGAGGTGGCTGTAGTTTGGAGTGGAAGGACTGCTGGGATGTGTGGTCAGTGCAGTGAGTACACCTCCCACCCAGCCCAGCCAGCCCACCTGGGCCTATTGCTTCCTACCAGTGAGGGGAAGTTGCAAGGAGAGCTGACTTACAAAGGAGGCTGTTGTTCTTAGGTGGAGTGTGAGTGGCTGATGGTGGGTGTAGTCCTTTCCTTTTAGGAGATCTAATTACTTGATGAAGTGGTTTGCATCATATACCTGGTAACTACTTACTCTAGTTAAGGGCCATTTTTTGGAAATATTGACAGATGTTGTTGTTGGTGGCATGATGGGTTAAATGAGTATACACTGACAGACTACATCTAGACATTTGTAAATGGGATTGTTTGAGTAATTTTGGATGTTCAGTGCAGTTATACTGGTTGTCAGCATTAGTTACACATCTACAATGGAAAAAATCGTTTACAGCGCATGCGATACAACGCATGCCATTACAATGCAGTCATTACAACAACTGCGTTATTACATCGCATACCATTACAACACAAGTCGTTACAGCAACTTGTGGTGGGGGGCAGAAGGTGTTGGATTTTAAATCCAACACCTTCCCTACTGTTGCACAGACTGGAGTTGGAATAGTAAATGATACTATTCCAAACTCCAGCGCCCCCTACAGCAAGTAATTATAATGACTTGCGTTGTAATGGTATGCATCGTAACAACGCGGTCGTTGTAATGACCGTGTTGTAATCGCATGCATTGTAAATGCGTGCGTTGTTACATGTCCTATTCATCTACAATACCTTGGCTACTGCTTCATTTCCAAAAAGTAATTATTACAAAACTTGGACCATTGCATTTATGTGTTGTAATGTGTCATGGCTGACTTGTGGCTGATGTTTGCTGGTCACTTACCACACTCCAACCCTTCTGGTATTTCAAAAAATCTCTCTGTGGCAAGATGGCATACACCTTCTCCTCCCAGGCAGTAAAGGGTACGGGTGGGACAGGAGGGCCACTACCAGTCCGCTGTGCGACCAGGTGGTTTCTGTTGACTATGTTCTTGACCCTCCTCCTGAAATTGTACCACCTGTTCCTGATATCCTCCAGGGTGCTGGCTACTGCATTCACCTTGTTGACTATCCTGTTTCACATCGGGTTTTCGCGGGTGATGGAAGTTTGTTGTACTTGGGTCCCAAATAACTGTGGCTCAAATCTGAGGATTTCATCCACAAACACTGTCAACTCCTCATCTGAGAAACATGGCTGCCTCTTTTTGGTCATTGTGAATTAGTGAGTGTTAGATTGAAGAGGTGTGCAGAACAAGAAAGAACCAAAAAAAGAGTGAAATGTGCAGTGAGTGATGCAATTACGGTGCTTGAATGTGTGAAGAAATGGCTGCAGTGTATGTAACTAAAAACAGCAATGTGCTCCCTCAGACTCTACAGGATTGTGATAGCAAAGGATCATGGTCTGGTAAGTTTATTTTTTTTTATAGGTGGATTGGTAGGTGTGTCTACTCCTTGAATTGACATCAGCTGTGTAGTTTTGTGAGGGCATAATATGCTTGGTGTTGTGTTAGTTAGCATCAGTTTCTGTGACTTAAACTTGTCTTATGGCAGACAAACCACCATGGAACCGCAACCGCGTCGGATGAATCATAATCGCCTTGGCAGTACAACCGATGCATTTGCAGATTTGGAATCCCTATAGAACAGCCTTTCCGAACGTCACGGTTGGATCGGACTCGTTTCCGACTGACGCTATTGTGTCAGAGTAGTTGCCGACCGACACGGTTGGAAATTTGCCTGGTATACATCATAATACGGCGGTTGGGGAGCTCATGGTTTAGTCAGTCGGAATCTCACCATGGCCATGTCAGTCGGACGGTCATTCTGACCGACAATGTAATCAGGCCCAGAGTTGTTTGGTTTACTGAGAAAGCTTGGGCAACATATTAACATCGAAAGGAAGCAAGTAATTGTCACCTGTCAAGATAAAGTTGCAAGCTACATTCCAATTGCAAATTTCAAAATGCCTTGCAATCATCAGGATGTGGTCACACGAGTTATGTTTCATTCTTTCCATGCAGCAACTGAAGGTCATTCCAAAATGATTTGTACAGTAGATACCGATGCAGTCGTTCTTGCGATTGCTAATTTTAAAAACATTGGATGTCAAGAACTGTGGTTAGCATTTGGTACAGGAAAAAAGATCACCAAAATACCAGTTCACAGTATTGCAGCAAGCTTAGGCATTGATATATGTGAATCACTGCCCTTTTTCCATTCTGTTAATGGTTGCGACACCACATCAGCTTTTCATGGGAGAGGGAAGAAAGCAACTTATGACACCTGGATATCCCTATCTCTGCGACTCCTGCATTTAAATTTCTGTCAGATCTACCAAATTCTGCTGATCCTGTTCACTATGAAAATGTTGAGAGATTTATTGTACTAATGTATAGCCGCACTTGTCCATTGCATTAAATAAATGGTGCTTGCCAATTTATGCTTGCAAGTGGCAACAGTACTATTGATAACATTCCACCTACACAGAATGCTTTTCTTCAACATTTTAAACTATCTGCGTACCAAGGGGGCCATATTTTGGGTTAGACATTAGTGCCCATGTAAGAATTGCCAAATTTAAATGATTAGGGCTGGAAGCAGATTGATGGAGTGATGGTACCACACTGGACAACCATTACGGAGGCATATAAGGCATACAAAGAACTTATTTGTTTTGGGTGCAAAAAGTTGTGCTGAAATCAATGCAAAATGCTCAAAGGAGAGCCTCTTGGGCACTGACCTTTGCTTTTGCAGTGGAAACTGTTATCAAGATTAAGACAGTATACAAACTTGAATCATCATTGTTTCATATCATAGAAATGTTAGCAGGGTTTAGTATAGACTTGTATGGTTTAATTGCAATAGAAACATTATCCACATGTTCTTAGCATGTGTTGTAAGGATACAAATGATGCAAATTGTAAGTTTACTTTTGCTACAGTGTGTGTTACTTATTCCTGGCATCTTTATTGTTGATGTCATAGTCTAGATCCAATGTGGGCATGCACATGACATGCACTGATATGTACAAATGACATTTTGTGCCAAATTGTATGCAAATAGGAAGATTTAAAATTATTTTTTTATATTTGTCAGCCATCTTGGATTTTGATCAGATTATATGACGTCATAGGCAAGATCCACTTGGGGTCTTGCTCTTATATGATTAATATTACAAAGAAGAATGTCTGTACAAACGTTCAGCTTTCTATCACAAATTGAAAATGTTTTCAGTCTGACAGCTATACTATCACATCTTTTGGCTATTATTTACAGTGGGAATCCTTCTATCACACAACACGAACAGGGCAATGTCTATACCAAATCATTATTTATTCATGCATGCAGTTTTCTATAGCACAAACATTGCCCATGGGCATTAGAGTATTGTGACAACAAGTAACTTGCATGTCTCCCCCCTTGAAAAAGGGGTGGAACCAAATTTAGTAGTCTAATTTTCTTTTTTTTTTTTTTAAATATCTTTATTCAGTTTATAACAGCAATTTTCACCCCCCTGATCCCACCCCCACCCCCACCCCTCCCGGTCAGACAAGTATACATACAATTTCATTATTCACACTGAATCATAACTTTAGGAAACACTGGTTCCAGAATACATTAATTTCAGTAGAAGAGAAACACCCACAACCAGATCCCCATTGATCATTGATACTCAACTAAGTACAGCCTTGCGATTGACACCATTCTATTAGAGGGGTCCAGATTTTCAACCCTCTTTTACGTCGCTTCCGGCCCTTCCATTTATAAATGGCAATCTCTATATTAGAGATGGCTAATAGCCTAGCTAGCCACTGTTGGAACGACGGAGCGGTAGAGTCCAGCCATGCTGAGGCTATACACAGCCTGAAAACTGCCATAGCAATAAAGATGAGTTCATGGCCTACTCTAGCATTACTAAGATCCGCCGCCCCTAATAATATGACATCACTAGATAATACTATTGTGCTTTGGAGTACTGCGGTCAAAAATGTCCCTATCTCTTGCTTTATAGATGTTAATCCTTCGCATGTAGAGAAAATGTGTACACAATCAGCGTTATATAGCATACATCTTGGACAACACGTGCCCTTGCCGCTCCCCCACTTAGCAATTTTGTCGGGCGTATAATATAAAAAAAAACAGGTTTTAAAAAATTGTGCTTGCAGTTTTGTTGACATGAGGATTGTTTGTGACATTAAATAAGCATAGTTAAATTCGTCAATCGACATTCTGACTTTTTCCTGCCATTTCTGTGAGGTTTTCTCCATATCGTCCGGAAACAGCGCATTGATAAGAGAATATATCCCCCCAATAGTGCTTTTTTTAGTGTAAATTAGTGTTTCTACTATATTAACTTTTTCAAACAGAACCCTGCCCCCCACCTTTTGTGACAAGAAGTCTCTAATTTGAAGGTACTTGAAAAAGTCCCGCCAGTCCAGTTCAAAATCTCTTTTAAGTTCTTCGAAGGATTGAATCCCTGCAGAGGAGAGGAGGCAGCCTATGGACAATTCCCGCCTCATTCCATTTGTGTATACATCTGTCACTAAACATTTCCGGGAGAATTGGATTATCCTTTAGGGGAGTGTAGAAAGAAAGTCGCCCTATACCAAGCATTTTTCTAACGGCCTTCCATACCTTAAATCCACTATATAGCGTTTTAAATTTAACCTCCTTGTGATAACTATCGTGCAAGTGTCGCCAAAGATATCCTCTACTCTTACAGCCTAGGATTAATTGAAAGATGGATGGCATACAGTCCCCACCCCCTCCGTTTCCCCATTGTTCTGTAATAGCTCCCTACTATATAATAGCACGGATGCCCAATAATAAGCCTTTAAGTTTGGGAGAGCTAATCCGCCTCTATCCTTGGGGAGAGTAAGGAACTTATAGGCCCGCCGGGGTTGTGAGTACACCCAAAGAAAACTTGAAAACATACGTTCTATTGATTTAAGCCAAGAAGTTGAGAATTCTAGGCATATCGCTCTGAACAAATACAGAATTTTGGTGAAGAAGACCATTTTAACCGCATTAACTCTACCAATAATAGAGAGGTGTAGATTGTCTAGGCGTTGGAGGTCTTTCTGCATTGAGTTCGTCATTGGTTTAAGATTTAGATTGACCAGGTTTTCGAGATTCGATGAAATACAAACTCCTAAATATGTAGCTTTTTCTACTACTCTGGAATCCCTCATTTCGCTTTTCTTGTTCAATACAATCTGAGTTTTCCCTTCGTTGAGTGCGTATCCGGACACTAATCCGAAGTTATTAGCCTCACTTTCAATAGCATTCAAGGCCGTGATAGGATCAGGTGTCACAATAGCGATATCATCCGCATAAGCCAAGGATTTGGTGGAATAATCCTGTGACCAAATAGGTTCAATTTCTCTGTTTCCTTCTAATCTGCGAATGAAAGGGTCTATGTAAATTGCGAAAAGCAACGGCGAGCAAGGGCAGCCCTGCCGTGTTCCACGAGATATTATCAGTTCTTTAGTTAAGCTGCCATTTACCATAACTACCGCCCTGGGGTTAACATACAGTTTTTGAACTGCCTGTATATAGCCTTCCTTTATATCAACTCTGGACATAGCGGCCCACAGGAATTGCCAGGAGACTCTATCGAAAGCTTTCTCTGCATCAAGCAGAACCAGCGCCATAAGGTCTCCTGCAACATCCATGCCATCAAATAAAGTGATCACTCTCTGAATGTGGTTAATAGTAGATCTACCTGGGACAAAACCATGTTGGCTTTTAGCAATCACTTTATGGATAATAGGAGCAATTCTATTGGCCCAAACTTTCGAATATATTTTTGAGCCCGTATTAATAAGAGTAATAGGACGATATGAACCTAACTGTTCCGGAGGTTTATTCTTTTTGGGGAAAATAACTATCTTTGCCCTAGAGCAAGATTTTGGGGGTTGGCCACCTTTAAAAATGTGTATAATAAGGTCTGTAAAGATGTTTTTGATTTGATCTAGAAAGGATACATAGAACTCCGAGGGACTACTATCCAACCCAGTTGCTTTCCCTTTTGGCAAATTTTTGATTGTAATAAAAATTTCTTCTGTATTGGGGATTTCCTCTAATATAGCCAGATCTTCATCATCAAATTTATCATTAGCAATCTTATCTAGGTATCTTTCAATATTTACTGGGTCAACCCCCCACCCCCCTCCGTATACAAATCACGATAAAATCGCCAGAAGGCTTCTCTTATGAGTTCTGGGTCAGATATTCGGCCTCCCTGAGGATCATGGATCTAGTAGTCTAATTTTCTATTGCCAAAGACGAAACAGTACAACACATGGACAACCATTATATTATCCAATAGAAAATAATTGAGGTAGGGGTGTAAAATAAAACGGTATAGAACTAATGTTCAATTAAATTAAATTATTTAAAATGTTTAAAGATATATATAGATATAACTTAATGTTTAAAAAATCTAAAAATAAATTCCTACCTATAGCATTTTTTATTTCCCATAGATAATTATTACAGATTATTAAAAGTTATGTATGGAATTTATAGTTATTAACTATATTTTAATACATTTAAGTTATGAATTAAAAAAGGTTATTAAAATGTTTTATAATTAAATAAAAAGTATGCTTTTTGGAAATATTTTATATTAAATTATATGTATTTATATTTTATCTATTTTAAATAACTTCATTTAATTTGACATTATTTTCCATGGAGCATTTCTACATGATTTACCACACAATTTGCAAAATGTGTGGTTTTCATGAAAAATATTTTTAGCTCTAGTGGATGAAAATATTATGTCAGAGAGTGTGCCATGTCATGTGCTTATTATGTCATACAGTTAAGATAACCTTGACATGAAATGTGGTCAACCATGCTGCATAATCCTAGTAGCTCTGACTGAAATTAAATTGATGTTTGCATCTCTTTTATAATATTGTTTTTATTTCATTTAGGTTTTTCCAACTCACATTAACTTTGACATATTGGGTATGATTTTTAATAATGCTTTTGGCAAACAGGTCATTCCCCTCCAGAGACAAATTTACAGCGTGATTAGGTTCAGGTGTAGATCACCACATCATATTGAAAATGTGCTGGCTCTCCCACAGGAAGAATTTCTTTGAGTATTCTGCAGATCATTCCCTTCCTTCTTCACAGGGAAATTGTAAATGAACAACAAGTGAGTCAGTGGGTCTCACTTTTATACAGTCAAAGCAGAGAGGAAATGTGGATCCACTGTCTGCACTTTCAGCACTGGTTTATGTTGCTACTACATTTAATAATCCTTTCCAGGCAGGGGCATGGCTTGGTCGAGCGGAAAAATGGTCACTCACTTGGGAGGCTCTGCCGGCCGAACGCCAAATCCATCATGAAGCCGACATAAAAAGGGTTGACGGTGCTGCAAGATAACAGCACAGCGATAAAGATCCACAGGAACTCTGCTTGTGTAGTTTGGGGCAAACTGCTGTGCCTGTGCCCCATGTTGGCAGATGGACCGCCAGTGGCTTGTACACATTGGTGAGGTGGCCTGCCCTGAACAGCGGTGCTGGGCAGGGGGTGCGGGCTCTATGGCTGTTCAAACCGTGCCTCTACCTGGGGGCACCCACATATGTGTTGTCACTGTTGCTGCTGGCCCCCCTGAACCCACCCACCCCACGCTGTATTTCAACAGACCTGCAGGCATGGCCCTTGCTGTAGAGCCGAGGTCCTGCATTCTTACCGTGGCCTCATGGTCAATTGAGGAGTCTGGGACCGGGGACCGACAATAGACTACCACTGAATCACTTGTGCTGCTGTGTGGTGTCTGATGGGTGGCTTGGCGGTAAGGCACTAGGGAGGGGAGGGAAGCAGCCCAAAATAGCCCATGCGCTGGGTGGCTGTGGGCTGATATGGTGGCTGTTTAATCTACACTCTCCCGCTCTTGATATCGGACTGGGAACTGTGGTGACTCTTGGAATGCAGCACCCACCACATCACGCTGCCTTGCTCTGCCGCGAGGTGTGTTTGCTCCCCCGGGCGCTGACACACAAGATACTGCACGGGGCTGCTGATTTGGAGCTGCCTCATAGCCGCCCGCTGCTTGCGTTGAATCCTTGGCTGATTGTCCGCCCTCCCCCACCACGCCATCGCCAGCTGAACCTGTTATACCTTCTTGGGGGTGAACGCTGTCATAGATAGGAGTAGCTATGTTGGCCCTGCGATTCCCATGGCCCTGAGTTGTGTCAGCTGCCCTCTCTATCAACAGATCCTCCCTGAGCCATCCATGCCTTCCTGGGTGGCTTCCAGCCAAGACACCCAGTCGACTAGTTTGGGGCCTGATACCCCGCAGATCTGTGGTGCATCCCGGAGCTGGATTCATGGCGTACTTTGATCTGGGGAGAGTCCGGAGTCCTATACTCGCCGCCTACTGCCAGGCGCTGCTGCATCAAGATGACCGGTCAGTGGGCAAAGTTCATGGAACCTGCTTATGCCCCCTGGCATGGTGTTCCCCCAGGCTGTGGCAGGGTTCAGAAATCCTACACCCCTTGCTGCAGTTTACTGTGCCTAAGACAACTACAAGTAGGTGTGCAAGCCATCACAACCTCTGCAGATGCAGGCTACGCTCTACAAACTGCCTCTTTCTAGTCTGCTGGGGACCCACACACACATCGTGCCTGCTTCCCACCTCAACCATTGGAAAACACGACACTAAGCAGCAAAAACTCTTATGCTAAAATAAACCATTCAGGCTGACCAGGACCAGCACCCCGAGGTTTCGCTGAGCTATCCTGAAGATGATACCCAGCAAGATATTGACATCAAGGAAATCCTCATGGATGTAAAGTTGAGCCTGAAGGCCATTGCCGCCAAACTGGACCTCCTAACCTGTTGATTGGAGCAGGTTAAGCAACGTGTCGACAAACACAAAAACAAATTGGATCACCTGGAAAATCGCATTTCTGATGGGGACGCTATGCAGGCGGACTCTAAAGAACACCTACTGTGGATGGACAGAGTTCTTGAAATCATTGAACCTAAAAAATAGGACCTCGAAGCATGCTCCAGGAGCAGCAATCTTTGGGTCATGGTGAATCCAGAATCAACAACAATCATCAGGTCTTTGTTGAATCATTACTCAGGGACATGTTCGGGGATAGCCCAACCCATAGTTACTCTCCTCTTGAACTATAGGGATCGTGAGGTGGTTTTACGGTTGGCGAGAGTGTGTGGCTCCATTCAACATCAAGGTAGTAATATTTCATTCTACCGGGACTTCATGCTAGCGGTGCAGACAGCCTACCGTAAATTCTTGCCCGCAAATTGGCTCTTCCGAACGTCCAACGTACCCTATGCTCTCTTGTGCCCTGCCAAGCTGCGTAACTCCCTAGGGAACAAGCAACTCTTTTGCACAGATGCAAAGGCAGCCTTAAAATGTGCTAAACATGCCACCAAGGGAGAGATGTCCCCTTGAGAGTCATGCCATGCTTCAAAAGATGCACAACTAAGTAAAAATGACTGAACCCTTGCCAAAGGTGCCCGATTTGGCACTCAGACTATTTCTGCTGCACCTACAAGTTACAAATGCTACTCGAACCTGCCACTTGGGTTATTGGATGCCCAGCTCACATTCACTTCTACTGTTGTCATGGCTGTACCTGTGCAAACTGCACCAACATTTTGTTGACTATGAGTGGCCCTTGTAGTCCTCCGTTCGGCCACCCGGAAGCTCAAACAGGGGTGAATGCCTGGTTATTCCTCACCCCCATGGATAAGTCCCAATTTAGATGATAAATCTACATGGGCTTTTTGGGGTGGGGTGGGTGGGGTGTGGGATTGCTTGTCTCAACCGAGTTTGGTGGTTCAAGTGAGAGGGGGGTCGTATGGGATGTTTAAACTGTTGTTTGGTTGTTATCATGCTCACTTCTGTGTTTCAGGACACAGTCACTACACACCATGCTCTCAGCCCCTACCTGCCCACCACATGACGCACAACTCAGTCCCATCAAGCATAGACTCTGGTGCTACTAGGTAACATGGCTATCATGACATGAATCACCTGGAACATACACAGACTTAATGGCTACAGGAAAGCATGTCTGGTCCATGCTTATCTTAACAGACACAAAATTGATATAAGCTTTTTACAAGAGACCCACTTGGCTAATGTTTCTGCTCCTGGGCTCTGTGCCTGCTGGTGTTGGAAAACCCACTCCTCAGTTTACTCAAACTATGCCAGAGGAGTTGCAATACTGCTGTGAAGAGGCCTTCCTTGGCGGATGTCTCACTTCTTCATTGACAAAGATGGCGATACATGATACTCGCAGGCACACTACACTAACATCCAGAGACCCTGGTTGCTGTATATGGCCCCAACACAGACGACCCCGACTTTATCTCAGGGGTTTGGAGACTGCTTTCTAACTTCGGTCCTGGGGCCATTATATGGGGTGTCAACTTTATTGTCGTGCTGGAGGACCAGATTAACCGTTCTAGAATCTCTAAGCGTTCATACCGACAATCTGTGCGGACCCTCAACACACTAATTCAAGATAACCACCTGCAAGACGTATGGCGGCACACACATCTGGATGTCCATTAGAGCGCATGTCTTTCAGCACACCTCAACGCATGGTCCAGAATTGACTTCTGGCTGCTGTCTAGGGACGCCCAGACTTGGACGATCTCGGTAACTCACCTACCCCATACTCTCTTGGATCATGTGCCAGTCAAGCTGGTTTTGCATATCCCCCAAACACTATCCTGTGCATTCACATGGCTTCTACCCTCAGGAGCACTAAGCGATGCAGTGTTTAGAGAAGAGGTTCATGCGGCAATAATAGAATACTTTGAGCATAATGAGTGTTCCGTACAATCACCATACACACTGTGGGAGGCATTTAAGGTATTAATATGAAGAGTATGTATTGCTAAGCATTCTGGAGTCATCAAGGCTCTCCGTCGGATGCTATCCAGGTTAGAAAGTGAAATCCGTGCCCTGGAAATTGAGTTTTCAACTCCAAAAAAGCCACTACACTGGCCAGTATCCGAGACAAAATATCAGAGTACCAGGAAGTGGCAACCCGGGTATTCCTCTGTTTGAACAGAGAAGCTGAGGCCTACCAGTTTGGTGAAGGGGACTGTCCGGGCAAGACATGTGCAGGGATGCTCTTCAAACCTCACACCTCCACTTATGTGGTGGAGCTCTAGAATGAGGGATCCCAACTCATCTCTTCCCGATTGGAGTTGCTGGGTGTTATGTCCTCTTTCTATTCACAACTTCATAAAGCCACCCCGATTCATGGCTCAGCTGAGCTCACATACACTATACAATTGCTCTGGTTAGACTGTGCCCACAGAGCATACTTAGCCTCACCCATCACAATGGAGGAAATAGTGCAGGTGATAAAGGGCCTACCTGGGGACAAAGCACCAGGGATCGATGGCCTTACAACTTCCTATTACAAGGAGTACGCCCTGTTACTGGCCCCTCACCCGCTGGCGATGTACCAGGACTTCCTGGCCACAGGCTCGTTCCCCCTCATTAAAAGAGGCAGTCATTACAACTCTTCTCAAGCCAGATAAACGAGCTGATTACTGCGATTCCTATAGACTCCTTTCATTAATAAACGTTGACAATAGCATATACACTAAGGTGCTTGTCAATCGCTTGCTACCCCTTCTGCCACTAATCATGAGGCCGGACCACTTAGGCTTCCTCCCGGTTTGCTCCACTTTGCACAACCTCCACGCCATTTTTGCTGTCATGCACCCCAGATCTCCACAATTGCTGCCCTTTTGGATGCCACTAAGACATTTGCTTCTTGAGAATGAGCATATCTCTTTCCACTACATGCATGCTTGGGGCTAAGTCTACAATTCATTTACCAGGTTCAGCTTTTTTATACTCTTCCCATTGCTCGTGTGCGCTTGAATGGCCTTATCTCTGATCCCTTTCTGATCTCCTGTGGCACATGCCAGAGGTGCCCATTGTTGCTGCTTCTGTTTGCCATCGACATGGAGCCCCTGGCTGCGAAGCTCGTCGATGCCTTGCGAACAGGGGTATCAGCTTTACAACTAGTGGATTGGTGTTCTCGATGTATGCGCTATTCAAAATGGGGGTGGTCCCTGACTTCCGCTGTCTGAGATGCCACATGCCACAGGCCACCTTTATCCATCTGGCGTAGGACTGCCCGAAAGTGGCAGATTTTTGGCCAGTCACTGATTCATATGCCCCCACGCCCCCGAGGTAGGATTGCTCAGCTACTTGAAAGATACACCCACTATGCACCGCCGATTTACGGCCATGCTGGTTCTATTGGCCAAACGCAGGGTAACCAAGCACTAGGGCAGGAAGCCGGCACTGACCATCAAATCATGGCTGAGCGATGTGTTCTACTGTCAGGAGCAACTAATTACTGGGAGCTTATGCCGATCAGATCTCGACCCAAAAACATATGGGAACCCTTCACCTCTTTCCTTCTGCAGAGGGACTCTGACTCACTGACTTCCAGGGCTGGAGAGGTGTGGGAAGACGCTGGTAGAGTGGGCCAGCCATCATCTGTGACACAGCTCTAGGGGCCTGGGGCATTATGCTGCTGCCATGAGGCCCTCAGCCACTTTGGGCACCCCCAATTATGTGTCAGTTAACTCTGTTTTTCTGTGTCAGACTGCAACCCTACTGTGTTCCTATTGCCATTATTCTGCTGCTACAGGGTTTGTTTTTGGTCCTCTCCTCAATGTGAATCTGTTGGGATCACAACATGCATAATGTATTTGGTTTAGATAGAGGCAGTGTGTGGCCACTCTTCAATTGTGCATGTCTGCTGTTGCTGTATCATTTATTATTAATAAATGCCAATAGAAGCAATTAAAAGGGAAAAAATAATCCTTTCCAGGCTATTCTCCAGGAACAGCCTTTGTGTGGGGTGATGCTCCTCACAGTAGTCTTCAGCCTGGAGCATCCACATCTGGAAGACAACACTGGACTCATATAAGGGGTCCTTTTCACCTTGAACATAGGAGGTCTACCTAAATGGCAGTACTTCAGAAGCCTCCATTACTCTAGTTCACTCGTCCACACTCATACACACAATGCATGCATCATGCAGGCCACATAAGCAAGAAAGTTTGTGCTGGGACCTGGTTAGCACATAGAAGCAGAAATTAACAGTGGGCCAGTAGACCTCTATTCATGGCACATATAAAAAGTAGAGGTGTGCGAAATTCACATAATTTCTTCCGCATTTTTATGCAGAAGTTTGGGAAAATTGCTCGAAATTACACAAAATAAAAATCCATCATTTAGTTCAAAATGCATCTTTGTGTCAATGTTTGACTCTAGGATGCATTTCAAGGTAAAACATGAGTGTGAAAAACATAAGCAGTGCAAGTGACAGCTGCTCACGTTATTCCTGCATACTTGCAGAAAATGTTTTACTCAAGCAACATGGCATATTGACTTAATTACAGGAAATTCACATAGCAAGGGTGACAAAAAATTCCTGAATTTACGTAAATTATGCTAGCATAATTAAAAGTTTGCCTGGTCTCATAAAAAGGTCTCATCACAACTATGGATTCAAAAACACAATAATCTACCACCACCACTCTACATGATAAACCCATGACAGTGCTCCACTATCAAGCAATGAGTGCACACTTGGGGGCATATTAGCAAGGGCTGGCGATATAATTATCGCCGCTTTAGCGTCCGTTTTTGGGCGAAAAGCGGCGATAATTATATCGCAATATCATCAAGGACACGCTAGCGCGTGTTTCCTTGATGTAGAGCCCGTTTTTTCACAGCCTCGCCTCGCATCGCTAATGAGATGCAAAGAAGGCGTGGCTGTGAAAACAACACATGTTAATATCGTGAAGGCAGCTTCGCGATATTAACAAGGAGGTGCAGCGATAAAAAAAATCGCGCTACCTCAGCCTTAACTCAGGAATTTAACGTCTGTTAAATTCCTGACTAAGGCATACTTTTAATGGGAGATGGATTATGCTGATACGACCACAGGGTCGTATCAGCAATGTTATCGCTGTTTTCAATGGAACATCGCTGGAAAACCAGTGATGTTCCATTGACAACACCGCTATCGCTGAAATATTATCGCCATAGCGCTATGCGTTGTAAATATAGCGTTATCATGGCGATAATATTCAGCGATAGCCAGCGATAATATTTCTATCGCTATGTACGGCCAGCGATAATTATTGCTGGCCGTTGATAATATGCCCCGCAGTGCGCTCTTCCCGATCACATGGGAGGTCCATGACCACACTCAGTGCAAAGGATAAACCTAGACGTCTGCACACAAACTAGATTAGTTTAAGGCTAGGGCCGAAATTGAAATCCTGCATACAGCTACAAGCATTTGGGCACTCCGAGCAGGGGAACATGACTGTTCACCACGCAGCGGACATTCACATCCCACCACTTCATAAAATCGATTTGTAAAAAGAAAGCCAGTACAGGACATATGTTCCTCACTCAACATTGAAAAATCTGGCATCCTTACATGTGGCACATTGCAGTCTTAGAAAGCACAGCCACAGATTTAAGTATATTTAAGACCTATAATGTAGAGCGAGCTGTTTTCAAAGAGGCCAAGGATAGGAAGGGCACTGCATTGTTACCTCCAGGTGATCATGTCACAGAACACAAGAACAGAATGAGCATGAATACTGATGTCTTCCATAATCCTTTAAAAGAGATTCCTCCATGCAGAGACCAAGGATTACTTGGATATTAAAACTATGTTAATTTTAAATCCACCTGTAAAGGAAAACACGTATGAGGTGGAGAAATTAGGTGGATATTAAACCTGAAACTCCTCGTGCTATAACCTCTGCATTAGATATAAAACATTATATATACATTTGTTGATTTACAAATGTAACACAAGTCTTTGCATTTTATACCAGCCAAGATTAGTTGAATAGCATTGTGCTCTATGAACGCCTTTAAAGAATATTGTTCCAGGCACTGGATATACCTTAGTTGTATATCTCTCTTCTATAGGTGTGACATAGGTCTTTCAATTTAGAACTATCAGAATATCAATGAAGGAGCCATCTCGGGCTACCTGATTGCATCGTCAGGCCATCTATCATCAAAGCAGTTACCACTGGCCGGCATTGATTGCTAAATGCATTGAGTAGAATTCACTTCAGCATAATGTTGCTTGGGCCTTTTTAGTCACAAGGATAATCAGACACGCTTCACAAGGGGAAGCATCATCAAAGTGCAATTCCAGTATTGCCTTCTCAACTTTCTATGCATTGATTCCTTCATAATCAACAAGAAGTGCTTCTGGAAGGCAGTTTTCCTGATCACCGCTATTGTGCGCCTCCAATCTAAGAAAATCCTCGCTTGTTGGCGTGCTTTTAGAGATTAACCTGCACAGCGTCTCTAGGCAGCTGTACAAGGAAGAGAACCGCTTTTCATTTACTTGATGCCATTTTATTATTTTCGCTGTTTTATTGCAAACTACTGAAGCGTTTTGCTTTGGAATTCAGGTATATATTGTCCTTCTTTCTCGTCCGTAAAGTTAACACAAGGTGCACAGATGTGCTCTCATACACACTGCCCCATCCTGCATAGAACGACGATTGTAAAACCGTAGATCTGGTTCAAGTTGAAAAAAATGGGATTTTAAATGTACTGTCTAATCTTAGTACCTATGTAACCACCTGTTTTTGGGAACACACTGAAGTTTAGCTTGGGCCCGAATGTGGCACAACATGATACATAATTAGTCTCAGATTTACAAACATTTTGTGCTGGGTATGCGTCACATAATTTGGAAAATGAGGTTTTGCACTGGAAAGTTGCCTGAAAGTAATGCAAAGCTGTACAAAGCACCACAGTGCGCCAAGGGGGCGTTCCATGGCTTTTACTATCAATAGTAGACATGCTTTTGGTCCAAAAAATAACGCCAGTGCGAGGCACTTTGAAGAAGGCGTTAAAAGGCTAAATGCTTTTATTGCTGCAAACT
Source organism: Calotriton arnoldi (assembly GCA_963921515.1). Classification (NCBI taxonomy): domain Eukaryota; kingdom Metazoa; phylum Chordata; class Amphibia; order Caudata; family Salamandridae; genus Calotriton; species Calotriton arnoldi. The sequence continues at coordinate 351,163 of CAWUFW010000457.1, forward strand.
TTTCTCACTTTGCATGTGTGATGCACCGTACAGCAGACATCCAAAAGAAGGGAAAGTTTTAAAGTTTATCTAAACATAGAGCCTGAATTAGAGTTTGGTGGATGGGTTATTCCATTACCACTGAGATGGATATCCCGTCCGCCGTATTAAAAGTGCATTATAGCCTATGGCACTTGTAATACGTTGAATGGGATATCCTCCACGTTTGTGATGGAGCAACCTGCTCACTGAGCTCTAAATTTGACCCATGGTATTTTGTACTGGAAGGGTACTGTTCCAGGACAAAACCTATGCTAGTCATCACGCAAACACCCTTGCAGTAATGGCAAATATGTTTGTGTGGCAAAAGGCAGCACAATTCTGCACCAGTACTAGGGAGAAAGAAGGATAGAGTCTCATCTCTGTAGATATGGCGCTTTCCTACTCTCTCGATCAATCACGCACCTTTGGCGCTGCTCTGCGTTTGGTGACATCTTTATAAATCTGGGCCCTAGAGTCCATTTACAATATAAAGACCCACAAGTACAGCACAAAAGTGGTTAAAAAATTACGTAAACACATTTTTTGATTTCGGAATTAAGATATAGAAAAGATGATAGGGATATGCCAATGTTATTAAAAGTCATTAAATAAGAAACACACAAGGAAGCAGTCCCTCAACTTATTGTATAATGTCAGTGCTCACAAGAGGACCTTGCCACATTATTCTATCATAAATCACTGGCACCAAAATTGACTAATTATTAAAATCCATCAGAAAGGGCTTTACAAAAATTAAAGTCAAGACCAGAAATGTCACGCAGTCCAGAGCTCAAATTTGCTGTCCTGCCTTGCCAGAAGGGGAGAGCACAGCACAGGAGCTTTTCTACTAATAGCCTTCTGCTGATATTATCCTCTGCATCAGTGCACAAACAGGTTGCTTTGCGCTGGTTGTACTGCTGAATGTCAAGCCCAAGAATATCGACATTTAGGAATATCATAGGCAGAATATTGAGGGGCAAAATATTTAAAGGTAAGCAGATTTAGGGAAGTATAGTCTTCCTGTTCCTAACTTCACATCTACGTACCTTGAAGATATAGATACATATATATGGAGTTTGGTATAGAAAATCTATACTTACTTACCTATCGATATTTTGGATTCAATATTTCGTCCTTGATATTTGCATGCCTTATAATTCTGAATTTTATATTCAGAATGCACACTGTTACCAAGTTTAGGATTTATGCTTGAAGCATACCCTTGCTGTCCTATGCATAGCAACTACAAAAAAATAAAAAATTGGAGTTGTGCTTTGCACTGAGGCCCACATGCAATGCATTGGTTTCTGAAGCAAAGCACTGCATTCCCCCTTGTTCGTGTCTACCTCCACTAGGCATTAGATTTTGATCCGGTCAAGCTACTTTAGTAGATAAGGTTTTGCATTCAAAAACCTATAGTGGTTTCCAAAGAACAGTAGCAACCAGTGCAAACAATTATTGGCAAAACTAAAATGTTTCAATATGGCATATAGGAACAACTGAAAAAGACAGGGACACATACACTCTTAAATACCAATTTGCATTTAAAAACCACAGATCAGACACCCTTGTACTCAGAGTTAAATAGATTCTGCCACCTACAAGACAAATGAGGATTTATTTGAAAAAGATGATGTACCATAGTCCTCCCATGGAAAATTATTCACACACAAAATCCATGTTGCAGAGAAAAGACATACTGCTTCAGGGAAATACCTTTTTCACTTGAAATACAGTAGTAGATGTTTCACCCTACCCCTAATGTTAAGTAAAAAGATGACAATGCCTTACTCACAGCAACTGACATGCTTCGTCATCGGGACTGCATCTGTTGGGGCATTTCACCCACAATTAGCTGGTAGCACTCAGTTTCTACCACTCTACCATTGTAGATAAAGATTTTGAAAAGGGTAGGGATGTTAGACAAAGTACTAAAGCCCTCCGGAATCCCTATTATGGTGCCCAAGCCCTCCGCCCACAGTACTAGCCCCATGATCCCTGGTTGTGGAGAACGCTCTATGGTCGCCCCTACTAAGGATGTTGTACTCCCTAACAGTTTGTCCAAATGGTAAAAAGAACCTTTAGTCAGTCCCCTTTACCACAACATGTTTAAACAAATTGTGGTGGAATTCATACATCCCTTCATGTCTTGGTAGCAATAAGGATTTGTTTCTGTGTACAATTAAGCCCACAATGGGCCAGGCTCATTCATCGGGACTAAACTTGTATTGTACTGCTATGTATCATAGGGTTTGTATCTCTGTGTGTAACCATTCCACAAGAAAGGATATAAAGGTGACAAATGATTACCTCATCTTGGTTCCATGTGGTTCTTATCACATTGGACTCCAGCTATCTATTGCTATTGACTGTCCAACAGCTCTGAGATCTTGGTGTGATAGCTTCATCACTTCTCCTGTGGTGGAGTCATAAGGCAATACTGCACCAAGAATTGCTAATACCGCTTTTTTCATATTTTTACCGGGTGCAGTATTCTGCTTCAGTCTGTGTTCTGCTTTTTGGAATGGAGAATAACATGGTAATACTGTGTGTTTCCCATCATACCAAGGTTCCATCCATGTAGAAATTCTGTCAGTCTTTAGTTTGTGAAATATGCTTGGGGAAATGCTAACTTTTCATACCAAATGTAATCCATATTCTGCAGCATTCCTGAATCGGGGTTCCTCCAGGATTTGTAACGAGCCCTATGTGTGTTGGGAGAGGCAATTTTATAATGATATATATTTTATTAACTCAACCTTAAGAAAATGATGAACAAAAAATACTTGTAAGTAAGACTGAGCTTAAGTTAAAAATATTGACAATAGTTTTGAAAAATTCTTCCTCTCCATATATGTACATTGGACCCACTTCTCATGGCATCTTAAGGGAAACTTAATTCAATTCAAATCAATTCATGGCATTTATAGATCGCACAGCTGCATCCTATGAGGCGTCCCGGCGCTAGCGGAAAGCTCATAAGTAAAGGGGAGGAACTGTCAGTCTGCACGCCCATAAAATAAGTGTCAAAAAGAAGGGTTTTGAGATTAAGCCTAAAAACCAATTCCAAGGCACTGCAACACAAGCTGTGCAGCAATATATTCCACAATTTGGTGGCCAGGTAGGTGAAGGATCGCTTGCCTTTTCTGGCTTTGTGTATGCGGGGAACTTGGATCATTTTAATGATATGAAAAAATATTCTGTATTGCCTGTTCTAAACAGTTTGAATATTACAGAGTGGAACATGTTGAAATCAATGCTGACATTACAAAAATAAGTATTCCTGGTGATGATATCAGTTGAGCCAGAGGCGTTTTAAGCCATGAGCAAAGTAGGCAATTGCTCAGGGCCTCCGCCTTCCAAGGGGTCACCTGAGAAAGTGAACCTTCTCTCTATTTGACCTCTGTCTATTCTATTTCTTGCTCTTAAACCTGGCGGCTATCTTCTATGCCATGCCCAATCCCTTCATGTTATATGGGCCACAGATGGCACATAATGTCACATTTGTATTCATTATCTGCTGGTATGGTACATATTTACTAAAACAGTGTTGGGATGGATGTCTTGTGCATGATGTACAGTTGTGTGACCCTCCCTGTAGTGTCCAACAGCCATTTTCTGTTATCCTGGTTTTTGATTTTGGCCTCAGCCTTACGCTAATCCAGCATGTGTGCGGAGGGCAATCTCTGTCCTTTGACATGAGTGAGTTCCTAGATCTGATCTGGACCTCGTGGGTGTGCACCAAGGATGCCCTCATTTGTTTTCCAGTGGACTACTGTGCCGGTTATTGGTTTATTATGTACTGTGGCAATGTACTGTGTTGTCTGAATCAGTAGTTGTGACCAGGCCTTTTTATCTATGTCATTGGAGTGGGTGCCTACTGGCCCAATCATGAAAAGTTGCACCTCTGTGGCTAACCTGGGTCGTGCAGCTAAATCTCAGTGCATGGTATACATGTTGGTGTATGTGTGTAGCCTGAGTGATGCATGCATAGTGTGTATGAGTGCACCAGAGCAAAGAAGGGCTACGCTTCCATTTTGGAAGCCCTTTACATTGCTCATGTACACAAGATGGAAGTGAGGTTGTTTTCCCAGATAGTAGAAGAGTATTCCTGACATTACTGGAGATGGACAGAGGGGATCTAGACATGGAAGTGGGGAAGGGGAGCCAGAGCTCATAAAGGCAGTGTCTAGAACCTACACATAAGGCTGTGCCTGGAAAGGACACATGAAAGAAGAACCGACCCAAAGGTCTTATGAGGATGCAGACAGAGAATACTAATCCTCTGTAAAAGAGGAAGGTGCTTTCCCACTTGTTGTTCCAGTTCCACATTCTCTTAACCAAGGAAGCAAGTGGCTTGCTGAGAACTCACAGAACTGCTGTGCTGGTGTCTGCCTAACAACCATCTTCCCAGAGGTAAAAGGGAACATCACCCGGAGTCTGACCTGGCATGAACAGCTCTTGCCCTTTTGTCAAGTCTGACATGCTTAAGAAGAGAAGGAAGCAGCGTGTCCCCCCTGCAGAGGGTGTGATTAACCAGGGCCCAGAAAAGAAGCTGACCACAGAGCTGAGAGTTTGTCTGCCCAAAGAGACTCAAGAGAGAGTTTGGATTGCAGACTCTTTTGCCTATGCAGCTTGCACCATGTCACTGCCCTGGAGTATGCCCAAGCGTAAATCTCTGCTGTCATCTCAAGGCTGCTTGCACTGAGGAACTGCACTGGAGTGTGCACTAGTGGACTGCACTAATGTGAATTTGAACATTGTACCCCAGGGGACTGTGCTACTGCAAGCCTTGAAGTTGTGGCTGAAAAGGACTGCATCTCTGTGATGACTGACCGGACCTATCTGGAACCCACTGCAGTCCAATTGCCATGGGCTGTACCTGTATTGTATTGCATCCAGTAGGTTCCTGTAGTTTCCCATATGACTTCTACCACAGCAGCCTGTGGTCTGATGAAAATCATTGATGGTTACTAAGTTAGCCACCACAACAGACTCAGGCTAGCGTCCTCGAGCTAAATTGAGCAAAAGTTGCACGTTGGGAGGAGGGAGGCTGTGACTCATGGGCAGAGAAGGCAGCACCAGTGGATTTTATATTTACGTGGAGTGTGTAGCCTTTTATTTTGAGAGTAATAAAGTACTTTCTCTTTTTTCATAAAAGATGACCGGTGGGTTGGGCAATCAATTATTTCTCTGTTGAGTGTTGAGTTCTGATCATGATGCACCACCATACTTACTTTCCGAGAAGCCTGTGACTGCTCACCATCCCTATCCCTAAGAGTGAAGTGCTGAAGTGTTTATCCTTGGCTCAGTTTGCAGACATAGTAGGAGGGCCCATGGGACATCAGAGGCAAATGACCCAGACCCCTATGACCGAGGCCCAAAAGCCTCTGCCTGGCCCATGGCACCCTGATTGGGGTATGAAAAATAGGAAACACAGGCACGCAATTAGTGTGCAGGCAGTCTGTACCACAATCAACGCTTCATACATGTTGCAGTCATGTTCCCTGGGATTACACATGATTTTTACTTTGTTTGACATTGTTCAATCAACATTTTGAAAGTGCGATTTATGGACAAAGACTACTTAGATGTATATATGAAACATAAAGAGATTAAATCATTGAAAGCAGATGTAAGATGGCATGCAAAATATGTACTATTTCCTTATATACATGGCATATGGGACTTAGGTGAAGATTGTGGCCATGGCTGACGATGCCATATAATAATGCTATGATTGAACATGAAGCAGCATAAAACACTGCACACAGGAAGATGCATACCACAAAAGAGAGATGTGGGTGACATTTTATAATCACCATTCAGTTTCCTGGATCTTTCTGCTGGTCGACCTTTTTCAGACCAAAATTATTTGTGTTGTGATACAATTGTGGTGTGTTGCACATTGCAAAACCTAGCAATATGAGGTGAAATGCCTCTTATTGACTACATAGAAAGTGTATGTGCCATAAGGATAATGACATGCACACAGTCTACAGCACCAATACACACTCTTGAATGGAAGGAAGGGAGACCATAAAATCACACAGAACGTCTAGTTATGAATCTGCGCTTAAAATTTAAATGTGTGTTTACCTCCTAAACAGACTAACCACTCAGAGGATGTTCTGGTGAGTATAAACCTTTGCCTCAAACATCAAGAAATATGTATGGCAGCAGGCAAAGTTAAGTCCTCGCATTTGAAAATGTGTGTCTCTTTTATTATTGCAGAGACCTGTCCTGAAACAAAACCTGCAAGTAACATACACCTCACTCACCATGTGTAAAAATATCAAAGAAAACAGAGGCTCAATGAGCAGTATAGATATGAACTGTCAAAACTCACCAGGTATCCCTCTTTTCCAGTGTTGTAGTCTGTAACATCATTTCTCATACACATTACGTCTATTTATTTATTTCATATGTATGTTTTAAAGTGCACTCATACCATTAAATGGACACTATGCAGCATCAGAAACCTCAGGGAAGAATGGAAGAAAGACGACAATAGGAATAGATACTGGGATGATAGCTTGGAGGTAGTGATGGGTCATTAGCTGCAGTGGGAAAAAGTTCATTTAAGTTTAGTTGAAGAGCTGCAATCGAAAAGAGCTTAAGAAAGTTCAAGAGGAAGGAGCCTTTGTGTTGCAGATTATCATTTCCAAAATCACTTCATTCTTTTCGGAATAATGCACGACAGTTGAGGGAGGATGATCTTGGGGATCAGGTTGCATGATATGGAGTGAACGATTTGTAGAGGTAGACCACTGCTGTAACATGCAATGATCTGTGCACAATGTGAAGGCCTTGAAGTCGATCCTTTGTTTGATGGGCAGCCACTGATGTTAAGGGTGGAGATAGGTAACTTGAGCTTTTTAAGCTGTAGATGAGTTAAACAACCTGGGGGCATATTAGCAAGGGCTTTATCGCCGCTTTAGCGGCGATTTTTTTATCGCCCTATCAGCAAGCTGTCGCTAATAGGTGTTAGCGACAGCTTTCTGGCGATAGCGGCAGGTTTTCCCATCGCCTTGCATGCCAGAGATAATTATCGCTAATGACATGCAAGGTAGGCGTTCCCAACTAAAAGCGACTGAAAACAGTCGCTAACACAACTTCCCCCTATTAGCAACGCAGGCGAAGCGATAAAAAAAATCGCGCTAAGCGCGATTATCGCTAGAATTTAACACCTGCTAAAAACATGACTTACCTGTTTGTTGAATGGGAGGTGGATTGTCAGGCTAAGTCCACCATGGCGTTAATGCGTGAATATCACTGGATTTCCAGCGATATTCACGCATTTCGCCGCTATCGCTGGATATTTTATCGCTTTGGAGATAAACGTTGCTAATAGCATGTTATCTCCGCGATAATATCCAGCGATAGGCGGCGTTAAAAAAAAACGCGCTACGCGCGGTTTGCGATAATTTTCGCCTATTGTTGCTAATATGCCCCATTGTCCCTACTAGAGATGAGTTTCTCCAAGATTTTGGAAAGAATAGGGAGATGAGAGATTGGTATGAAATACCGCAGGGTGTTCGGGTGGGCAGTAGCTTTCTTGAAGCATGTTGGTTGTGTAAATGTGCACTGAAATTTACATGCAACAATGAACATCATGTCATTGACACACTTTCTGTGCCAAATAACTGTGGATTTACTTTAAAAATACATTTTCCAATTGGAGTTTACCAATCTTTCACCATTTTATAGGTCAGGTCAAATGCACTGTGAACTGTGTTGATGTTTCCTAGCACCCAGAACCCAATGTATGCTGAAAAGGGCATTCCATCTAAATCAAAATAAAAAATTGGGAAGACTACACATGTAAAGGCTCTTTTTCATGCTCCTTATGAGCTGTCTGCATTCTTTTATCTTCCTTCTCAACAGTCTTCTAAACTTCCTGTTTTGTGTATGACTCTTGGTTTTCCTATGCTATCTTTTCTCCCCATAAAGTGTCTCTCTTTGGTTATTCTTCCTGTGTACTTTCTCTTCTCTTCTCTGTTATCCTTTGCCTTCTCTATCTCTCTACAGGCATTACTCCTCTCGCTAGTTTTTCTCATGCCGCTTCCCTAGTATTATTCCTCGCTACTACCTTTCTCTCCACTGTTGCCCCAAGACACTGCAACCTGACGCTCTACATTGTGCCACTAAGCTGCTGCTTTACCTCCCCTCTACCATTACCACCGGTGAATTATGAAAGCAACAAAAAAAGATACTAAAGTTTTCTTTCAGGCATACCTTGGTGGTGCCCCTGTGCTGTATTCAAACGAATCATTCTATGAATGACAGCTATACTTATTCTCAAACACAGATTCTGAATAATACTGTTTCAGGTGTAACTGGAGTGTGTTTAATGACCACTGAACCTGTGAAGCACATACTGTTGTAATGCATGGGCTTATAAAGCGAGAGGAAAGTCGTAGCTTGACCTTTGGGTTTATCAACCAATAATCACCCCTTAAAGGGAATGTTCTTTTGCTGCATTAGTGAAATACGCAAGTTACATCTAATACGCACTACGTGTTTTCTAAAATAAATGAATAACTGCACGGAATTAAAATTGTTCTTAGGTGCTGCTGAATGCTGTGATTGCTGAATGCCAAGAATGCTGTGATTGCTGAATGCCAAGACTGTCTATTATTGATCCCACTTCATTTCTCTTTCTTCGACTAGCTTCCCCCATCTATTCTATATCTTTATCACACTCTTGCAGGTTCTTTTTTCATCCCTGCTTTTTGTCATTGTGGCTGTTTCCCTACATTTTTCTTCCTCTTTCTTTCTTGCTTTCTTTCTCACTTTTCATGCTTTCCCTCTCGTCGTCTGGGGCAAAGCCTGTTGAAGAAAAAGAAGTTCAGGCCCTCAAGAATGTTGGTGCTCAGTATCTGCAACCGCAGGTACAAATTAAGCACTGATATTGTACTTGTCATAAGTTGAAAAGAAGCTTAACCATTTATTTTATTGGAGTAGGGTAATTAAAGTTATTGCAATTTTTCTAGTCAGCTCAGCTCAATCCATTGTATTTTAGTTAAATGTCAAACATTTGCTCAATCACTCATAACTTTCTGATTACAAATCAGGATTAAGTGATATATGTTTAATCACCTCGAATTGCATTAAATAATAATTACCTTTAACTGGAGTAAACTGAGGGAAAGAGACAACAAGCTGCAAATGCCATCAGTCAAACTTTATGAAAGCAGTAAATATTGAAATGTCTGATCACCTGGGATACTGTGGGTAAAATGAAAATGTCAGATTAGTTGTTGTTTGTGTATCAACTTTATTAAACTTGCTTTTGTGGACTTCTGCATTTACAATATGAATCTAATAGTTCAGTTTAGTACATTGACATGCATGTTGGATTCTTGTGCAAGGAGCTCCCACTACACCCACATGGATAATAATAATATTAATCAAAGAGAATGGGGTTGCACATTGACTGGCAAAACTCTACCAGTTCTCCCCAAATGCCTGATGGTACATGTACTTTACTAACTGTAGATGGGTGGTTGCTCACATGTTAAAGCGCAGGCAGTGCGTGCTAACCCTTGACACGTGTTTCATATTTCCATATTCATCAGAAAGGGTAAGAGTTGGTCATGGGGGAGGGCATGCCTTGTTGCTGTGTAAGTCATGTATAAATGTCAGCATGGCTCCCAGGTTCAACTCCAGGCTCCTGAAACCAAGTCAGAGCCCAGTGCTTGATAAACCTAGGTATCTTGGTATGCCTAAGTGTAGAACTTTGAACGAGATACAGCTGATTTTGAGGTTTAGCTGGGCTTCTGATGGTAGCCAATGACGATGCCTCAGAACTGGAGTTATATGATCAGATTTATTTTTCTCTGCAATTAGGGAAGCAATGCAATGAAGGATAGCCCTTATGGGGCATTACATGCTTGCTGGAAAGCCTGATAATATTGCTTTGTCCTCATCAATTCTTGAGGTGATTAACACATGGGCTACAGTCTTCAGCTGGTCATTGGACAGAAGGGATTTTATTCTTTTGAATTGGCAAAGATGATAGTTTGTGGACTGAACTAATTTGTTCACATGAGGTAACACTGATAGAGAAGGGTTGATCATGAACCCTAGTGATTTGGCAGTCGCACATAGTCATAGTGACAGCTAGCAGCCAAAGTTTTTATTCTGCTATTAGATTAGGATTGATTTTATTATTGGATTCATGGGAGCTTACTAAAAAACTTTGACATCTGTCGATTACATTTCAGCCAGATGGGCTTTATTCAGTTAGTCCTTTTTGAAAACCTCTCCACAGTGTAAATAAATCAAGGCTCAAAGTCAGCTTTAAGTAAAGTTGAGTGCCATCCATGTACTAATGAAGCCTTATCAAATACACAAAATATGATCACAGGAATGATTGTAATACGTCTAACCACTGGCAATTGCTTGGGGTAGTGTTCCAACCCATTGTTCTTTTGCCTTGCCTCTTTTGGGTTGCTTGTGTTCCAGTTAAAAGAGAACCTGGTCTGGCAGTTCGGGATGGACTGTTCCTATTGGAGCAGGGCCAAGACTGGTCAGCATATGGCTGGGTCCAAACTGAGGTGTCATGGTGTGCATAATAGCAATGGACTGTAAGGTGGCCTCGATAATTGCCAATGGCTGAGACTGATTCAAGGATTGCACCACTCACTTTTTTGTATAATTCAGTGCTACACCTTAAGTGGGATAGGGATGCTCAGACGTGGGTCCTGTGCTCACTGTACCACTCAAATCAAGCTGCACCCGACTGAAGAGCCCCAATCAGGGTGAAACTGGTCTTAGGTTGCTTCCCGTCAGGGAGAACCTGGCTTGGCAGTTCAGGTTCAACTGCTCCTATTGAAGCAGGGTCAAAATTGATTTGTATATGGCTGGGTACAAACGGAGGTGGCATGGTTTGAAAAATAATGAGGGACTGGGATATGGCCCTGAGTGAATACCAGTGGCTAAGATTGATTAAAGTATTTCAACCATCACTTTCTTGTATAACTTGGTGGAGCCTTATGCCTGACTATTCCAGAAGTAGTCATAAGGGCACAATGTACATGTAAAGAAGAGGGAGTAGAGCCTTGAGGAATACCGCCAGATAGTTGTTCTGAATTTGACATAATATTTCCTAGTTTGACTAATTGGGAGTGTCCACAAAGAATGGACCTTAGCCAGTTTAGTAAATAGTCCCTAAAGTCCACTCTTGCTTCCAACATATTCAGAAGTACATCATAATCAACTGTGTCAAAGGCCACTGACACATCCAAAAGGATCAGTAGACACGCCTCATCTTCATCTACCATGGGATGAATATTGTCTAGCATTTTTACCATCACTGCTTCAGTGCTATGTCCTTCTATAAAGCCAGATTGGGATGGAGATAGCAAAGCCTTGTCATTCACAAATTTGTACAAGTGGACTGCCATGCATTTGTCAATGGCTTTGCTATGTCAAGGTAAGGTTGTCAAGCCAGGTCTGGTGGCTCAGTGGACTAATGCATCCACTTCAGGGTCCTGTGTTCGACCTCATGGTCACAGGTTCAAATCCTGGCGGGTCCACTCAGCCTTTCATCCAACTGTGGTCGATAAAATGAGTACCATTGAGTTGGGTAACAATAAACATCTGTTATTCAGGGCCAAGATACCCCGTTAGGTGTGAGCCTGCGCTTTACAAATACACATGTTATGTTATAAATCTATAATGGTCTAGGGTTTCTGGGTCTGCCTTTGACTTTTTAAGGATAGGTGACCTTTGGCCTGTCTTCAGCCCACATTGGTACATTCCTTGACACAGCTACGCATTATTTATTTTAAAACAAATCAGTCTTGATTCTAGAGTAAACCAAAGAGGAAGTGTGGCAAAAGGAGGTGGGGACAGAGAAGTAGACAGGACTGGAGGGAGAAATTGTACAATCACTGCCTGCTGCATATGGTTAGACTGGCTCCTCACCACAAATCTCTTCATAACATTTATAGACCAGGGATGACAACATCTGAAGAGAAAAGACCACACTGAAAGAAAAGGACTGAAGGTTTCATGAGTCCAGTCTGCACCCAGGGGCTTGAATTACTCTCCAAGAGTAAGATGGTTGACCTTCCATTTATCCACTCATAAAAAGGAGAAGGAATTCTGACTTTGATAAGGCCCAAATAAACACAGAGAACTGGACCCATTATGAGCCTGGATGAAAAGAGATCTGATGTCCTGAAACCTACCCAGAGGGCCTGGGGGCTGCAGAAGTGAATAGAAAGAACTTTAACAGCAGCTTGAGAAAACTGGGACTGTGCTAAAAACGGGTTCGGCTAGAACCTGCAGTAAAATTATCTGGCATTAATGAGCCAAGCCCAGCTACGGCTTTCAGCCTTGCAGAGGTGGTCAATTATGAGAACCAAAAAATGTACTAAGTCTAAAGGAAAAAATGTGGACTAAAAGAAGTGGCAAATGTATCCTAGCAAAGAAGCAACCCATTAGCATTTATTTCTGCTTTATCCTACTTGGAGCATTTAGATCCAAAACTAATAGCTTTAGTGGGAGCTTGTTGATGATGTATCCAACTTTAAGAGTCCTTCGCTGGCATCAGCATTGAAACGTTCCCAGCTGGAAGACGTGGACTTCCCGAAAAAGATTAAGTCAGAAGGTACAACCTTTAACAGGGGCATCCCACTTATGTATCCAACCTCCACTTCATCGTGGTTGGCATGGAATTTCACCTAGGTTGTGGTCAAACGTGACCTGAAAGTTTTACTGGCACTCCTTTTTGTAGGTGCTTTTATACTTTGAACATTCATATTTCCTGTTCCCCTCATCCAGTTTTGATTTTTTGCTCCTTAAAGTTTTCTATACTTTTCGAAATTGTATTGTGTTGTTTTCTTAACTTTAAAATTGTTACTGCTGCTGAACTTGGCACCCATATTGTTAGGGATTGCCTGCTGCTCTTGCGATAACTATGAGGTGATGAGCAGAGGTTCCCTGTGATCTATATTTTGGCCTAACAAGATTGTGTTTATTAAGTTTGTAGTGGTAAACCCTCTCCCAAATTAATAACTCAAGTCATTGCACTCCTCAAGAGATTTTTTTTCATTTACTGCATAACTTAAGATGCCTGATTTTGAACTTGTAAGATATGTCTTCATTCTTCATATCAGTCAAGTCATCCTTGCTGTCTGGGACCCACGTGTTTCTATCTTAGGGGCTGAGTTTTAACATACTGCTAAATATGATAGCATTGCTGTTAATGATATCAACATTACTGTCATGTTCAGATGGTTTGTTGGTTCTAGGGAGTAACAGAGTAGACAGACTGTTTGCTAAAGAAATCCCATCCATCTGGCTTTGTTTAAATTCCTGTGTTTTGCATTCACCAAATACTTGCTATTCCAGGATTAAAAAAAATATATGAGAGTGCACTTGTAGCAGACAGAAATGCTTGGTGTGCCAACCCTGGTTGAGAAGTTCGCTTTAGTGCAGGACACTGATGCAAGGAGAAACAAACATTCTCATCCTCAAATTACGCTTGAAAGCGTGCAACATGTACAAATTAACAAAAGTATTTCATCCAAGGTTCACACTGAATAGGAAAGCCCGCTCTAATCATATGACTATGTTGTGTAAGCTTTAAATAAACCAATAATAGTTGTTTACTAGCAACCCCACACTCGCTACTCTAAAGTGTGAGATAACTAAAAGTTAGGCCTGGGCGGAATTATAATTCTGCTCACGGAATTGGCTTAATTTGGGTAACTCTGGGTTACGTTTATAGCTCGTAGTTCCTGCCAAATTCCACCAATTTGTGTGTGGAGGAATTATTCTGCTGTTTGTGCCTCTCAGGAACAATGCAAGGCTCCACAATGGGCACTTACAAGTGGGAGCAAGATTTACCGGCCCCTGGCACGATTTCCAGTCGCCATGCAACCTTCCGGCACCATTTTATAATGTAGGTGGATGCGAGCGGTTGCGATTGGAGAAGGCTAACGTTCGAGTAGATTTGATGCCGCTCAAGTAGATTTTCTACTCGAGCAGTAGCAAAATCAACTCGAATGGCCGCGTGCTGTTCCGGAACGCATGGTGCCATTCACTCTGACTTTCAGTGCTGCTCGCACAACCAGCACTAAATTGCAGTACGAGCAGCGTGAGCAGCATATTTTCCACCCGTTGGCGGAATTCCATGGAATCTTGCAGAGTTTTTCTGTTACTCAACAGAATTCCACAGAGCGAAAATCTGTGGGTTCCCCCCACCTCATATCTGAGTCTCAAAGACGTTCACACATCTCCAAAATTCTGACAGTGTCTATTAGCAAGAGCTCTTCTTCTGTTGATCATTCCCTCTGACTACAAGGACGGGTCCATTAATGATTCAAGCTTTATGGGGGCCCCATTCAACCTCAGGTCTATTAATATCTTTAAGATATAGGGGTGTCAGGTGCCCCTTCACCATATTCTGCAGGGAGGCCTCATCATTTTGTGTCAAGGTCAAGATCAGACAGCCTGAGAGAACTTGTCTAACTCTATTAGTGTGCAAATACTGGTACCACCCTAACACCCTCAAAGTGATCAGGTTACTTTAGTATAAACAAGAAAGTATCAGCATTAGGCGGTGGACAAGCAAAATATAGGTAGAATTTATTTACTAAATCCAGGTTAAAGTTTTTCTTATGAATTGATTAGAGATATGAAGAGGTTAATTACTGCTCTGGGGACCTGAATTCATCTCATTCCAGCAATCATTAAAGAAGAGAATGATTTTTTCTTTCATTCAAGTTCAGTTTGGAGAGCAGGCTTAGTCCGACAGTACTGGAATGCACACAAATACAGTGCACTGTGTAGAATAACAATTTTTCACCGGCAAGGCTTGAGTAAGGGATCATTGTTTTTTTCCTATAGAAGATTTTGGAACTCACATTAGATAACTGGATGAATGTAACATTGTGTATGCTATTATGAAAGTATCATTTCACCCAATTAGTTAAAGATGCAGGATATTCACATAATGTTACATGTGCCTTTCATTTTTGGTGTACATACGCATATTTTCAAGCATATTTACAACCCCCTATTACCACCACAACATCACTTTTCTCCATGTTGTGGTGGCGATATGGGCTTCTCCTTATTCACAAGGCGGCGTCAAGCCTCTTAACGCTATACTTAGCGTGAAAGGGGCGGGCAATGGGTGTTGTGGTGGGCGTTCCACCGCAACACCCATTGATTTTGATGCTGCCCCATATCCCAGAAACCTGGTCTTACCCTGGTGCAACGAGGAAAATGTTGTGCAGCACACATAGAAACATCAAAACACCATTGATTGATTATGTGCAGGAAGGTGTCCCTTCCTGCACATAAGCAATCATCGAAAAAAAATTACATTTTGCAACTTCTATGTGTGCTGCATTAAGCAACACAGATAGAAGTTTTAAAATGCCATTTCAGATTGTTTATGTGCAGGAAGGCACACCTTCCTGAACATAAACAATCATTCCCCTCAACGCAGGCACCCTCGCACTGTGGTGCAAGGATGCCTGCGTTACCGATAGGCAGCTAAATTAGCACCACTACAGGGGGAAACGCAAGGCTGCACTGTATCCTTGTAAACACGGTGCAGCCCTGCATTTCAGAAATGACAGTGTGGCAGAGCGTGGCGTTAAGCCAAGGAGGCTAACGCCGCGCTCCACCAATTCCTTGTAAATATGTCCCTCAGTTTTTTAAGGTATTACACGCAGTGAAAATAGCAATTTGTGCTGGCAGGGACCAGCGCAAGACAGAAACGAGTCACTTAGGACGGAATTTCTGTGCAGCTCAAACTTAAATTAAAGGTAGCAGAATGATGCCCAGGAGCTGTGACACACATGCGCCAGAGACCTTCACTCTGCCCATTGTAATCCCCAATTCTTATGCTTTTGGACATGTAGCTCTGGTGCTCCCTGCTTTTTTGGTTTCTCGTTGCAAAATTGCCACCCTCTCCATATTCTCTCCCTTTCCTAAAGGAGTGATTTCCCGTTGTTAGTGTAAGGTACGGGTAGTAAGTATTTCAGTCCTGCCTTTTTCTTTGCATTCAATGGCTTATAGTGCTAGATCTGCAATCGGAAAGTCAAACCCATACATGCAAGAATTCAACGAATGAAATCATTGCTTGTAACATGTGGAATCCAAGTTCACAAAATGATTTGCTTACACAATATCAGTACCTCCACCAATGCCTGATGGTATGCAAGGATCTCAGGAAAACCATGGCCAGAGCCCCCGGCACCCCAGGGTGAGACCCAGTGGTGGCTCCTCCGCTATGGTGGAGGAGCGTCGCCCCACTGCTTTTGAGCAGTGCAAAGTAAAGGAAATATAAAATGATAATAACTTTGAGTTATTATCATTTTATGTTTCCTTTGCGGGTGGGCGGGGCTGGTCTGCTCTCGGAGCAGGGCAGGGGAGAAGTGGTTTGCCCACTCCTAAGTGCGCAATGACGGTTTGGTTGGCCCTCTCATGTGCACTTTCCCTGTTCTCCATGCAGGCTGACTTACAGTCTGCATGCAAAACATGCCCAGGCCCCCTTTCCCTGGTTAAGCGTCGAACCAGGATGCTCAAAACCAATCACAGCGCTGCACTGCAGCGTTGTGATTGGTCAGGGGAGCCTGGGTGCCTACCAATCACAACGCTGTATTGCAGCATTCTGATAGGTCAGGGGAGCCTGGATGTTCTTTCTGGCTTCCTGTCCCACGAGGAGAGCAGGAGCAGAAACACGGGACCCAGCGGCAAGGTAGGTGTATATATATATATATATCACCCAACTCCTCAAAAAGGACCAGGATCGCTCTCCGCAATGCCGAATATCAAAATTTATTTGCTAGGTTTCAACCAACAACAACACAATTCATGATCTGATCAACGTTTCGGTCTCCTCACGAGACCTTGCTCACGATCAATTTACACCCCCCAGTGTTCACAAATATATTACTTTTTTCATGTCATTTCCTGTTAACCAGGTTCAACCATTCTTAGTATTCTGGGATTTGTAGTCCTGTTCCTCCACAAGATATAGTACATACTAAGACCAAAATCCATTCACAAGTGCTGTGTGCATAATGCAAAGTGATTATATACAAATTGTGAAAATTGTGAACTAAGGAAAAACTAAAAATAAATTTTAAAAAGAATAAAATTGAGTTCATTTATAACTTATATCCAAAAATGCAATCCCAAACAGTCTTTTTCAATAGTCTTGTTTTCAGGTTATTTTGCAGCTTGGAAATATTCCAACCGCTCTATTCTTGAAATTACTGTCCCTCTAGTGGGAAGACACAGTTGTATTTGTGAGATGTAATCGGGGATTGCACTTTCGTATATTTCAATTTGACATGGAGAATGGCACGCGATCCTGAGTTTGATGTTCATTTCTTTACATATGGTTCTGTTTAGAGATGGCTATACAGTTCCTCACTCTGGTTAAGGCCATACGGTGTCAATGTTCTTAAATTAATAATATGGCGTGATTCCTTCTGGCGCAGTATTTTCTCTCTATTGCCGCCCCTGTTGTTGAGTGGGACTGTTTCAATACCATAAAACTTCAACAGTTTCCAATTACTCATATGTGCTTGTTCCATATGTTTCGCTACAGCGTTTGTTTTATCCTTGTTTGATGTTGCCCTAACATGTTCTAGTATACGTTTCTTAAGTTCACAGATTGTACTGCCAACATATTTGAGGTGGCATGGGCACTCTATTACATATACTGTGAATTGGCTTTTGCATGATATCAATTCTTTGATTTTCCAACTTTTATTGTTCGCTAGTTTGACTTCAGTCGTTGGTTTTGCAATCTGACACACCTTACAATTGTGACATTTTATGAAACCTTTTGTGTTAAGCCATTGGTTGTTTTGTTTTCCTTTATAATGACTATGGATTAATTGATCTTTCAAATTTCTGGCTCTTCGGTATGTAATCATTGGATGTTTTCCTATGGTTTTACCTACAGTTTCATCCATTTGTACAATTTTCCAGTTTTTCCTTATGATTTTTTGTATCTGTTTGCAGTCTTTTGAGTAATCCATGATCATTCTTATGGGTTCCATTTTGTCAACTTCACTTTTTGGCTTTGGGATTAGACAATCTTCTCTTGATCTTTCATTTGCTCTTTTCCAGCATCTTGTTACTATGCTCTTGTTGTATTGTCGTTGTTCAAACCTTTTCGCCGTAGCTTTGCTGTGTTTTTGCCATTCCTCTTCTTCTGTGCAGATTCTGCGGAGACGCAAGAATTCGCCATAGGGTATGCTTGCGATAAGTGACGGCTGATGGCAGCTGGTTGCTTCTAATATTGCATTAGTGTCGGTGGCTTTGCGATGCAATGTCGTGTGAATTTGGCCGTTTTTTATATATATTTCAGTATCCAAAAAGATGACTCTTTCCGCACTAAATTCATATGTAAATTTCAAATTTTTGGTGCTGGTGTTTAAGATTGTAAAATAGTCCTGGAAATCTGCTTTTGTTCCGTCCCAAATGATTAGTAAGTCATCTATGTAACGACTCCACATTACTATCCTGTTTGCATGCATGTCGTATTGTGGATGCCAAGCCACCTCTTTCTCCCACCAACCCATCGCCAAGCAGGCATAGCTTGGGCTGAAGGAAAATCCCATCGCCGTCCCTTTGTTTTGGCGATAGATTTCCTCCCAAAAACGAAAATGTTCTGTGTCAGACATATTGATATCAGTTCCAACAGCATCTTATTGTGGTCACTGTAATGTATGTTTCTTTCTTGTAAAAAGAATTCACAGGCCCTCATTCCCAACTCATTCTCAATGTTCGTGTAAAGGGCTATGACGTCCATCGTAACAAGATGGTACGTCTCTTGCCAAGGGGTATTCTGTAAATTTCTCAACAGGTTAGTAGTATCTTTTATGTAGGAGTTTAATTGTGAAACATAAGGTGATAGAAAAAAGTCAATATAGTTTGCTATAGGTTCAAGCAAGGAACCCTTAGCTGATAAAATCGGTCTCCCAGGTGGTTTTTTTGAATCCTTATGTAATTTTGGTAAAAAATACATGGTCGCAGTGACTGGAAATTGAACCGTTAAATATTTAGCCTCTTCTTCATCAATTAGTTTGTTCTGTTGCCAAGTCAATAGTTTTTTATCCAAATGTCTTTTGATGTCAGTCGTTGGATTTTGTTTCAGCCTCTCATAATATTCTGCATCTTTCAATTGTCGATGGGCTTCTGTCACATAGGTACTTCGATAATTATCCATTATCCATTATCACTACGTTGGATCGAACCTTTCAAGACAGGAGCTGACCGGAGCGCCCCACTAGTTTTGAAAATTTCGTGAAGATTCGTCAAACGGCGCCAAAGTTATTGGCAAATCAAAAAACGCTTTTCCTATGGAAACTAGGTCCTAACTATAACTACCTACTGGCGACCGCCAGTAGGTATATATATATATATATATATATATATATATATATATATATATATATATATATATATATATATATATATATATATATATATATATATATATATTAGCTTCACTCCACCTTTGCCTCGCCGGTTTCACCCAGAAAATGGAGCACGGACCACAATTCGTTGCTAATTCCAAAGCCTTTATTTAGCTCATGAAGACCTTAGCAGCCATGACGCGTTTCTACCCTGAACTGGTCTTGATCATATATAAATATTCCATTGCGCAACCCCTGCGCACCCCCTCCCCCCAGACTCCCCCACCTCACCACCCGCGACTCATGCCAGCTGCCACTGGTAAGACCTGAATCTTACCCTCAACAGCCATGACAAAACTATTGTTTTTTTGCTTGACCTTGTTAAGGAATGGAATACATAATGGCAATTCGTTGTAGGAAATGATAAAAGTACCATTAACTGCTGATGTTCTAACATTTTTGTTGTTTCAAGAATAGGACACAAAGAGTGCCTTATAATTGATCTCAATAGAAACGAATTACAACAAAACATATTAGAGATATATATATTACTAGGTCAAACAGGGTAATTAACCGTCACCCCTTGCAGAAGGAGGCAGAGCTCACGATTTCTGAACAAAATACACTGGACGTAGGACACAAACCCTTTAGAGCACATTCTCGTTTTCAGTGTTTCAGACAGGTCATGCCAGTTTAAAAAAAGTGAAGCCACTGATTCTTTGAAAATTCTGGTGTGCAATTCGAGCCCCTAAACGTAAATTACTGCCAGGGCTTAAGTACCATGGCCAACAATTGTGCCCATTATCACAAACTTGCAACAACAACCTGCACGTTCTGATGTCTTCTGTTTGCCATGATAGTGTTACCCTGCCACAAATGCGTAATTCATCTGAATTGCCAAATACTTGTCCTCAGCTCAAATTCAGCCTTAAAGCCTTGACTACATCTATGCTTTTGAATATTTAACAACTTATTAAGATTGGGATCACTGATAGTAAATCCATGTTAGGTCACCATTTGCCTTGTTTTAGGGAGGGTAGACACAAATCTGGCTTTACCAGAATTCACTGATGGGACAGTAGCCTTGGTTCACAAATGTGTTTCTATGAGTATTTGTGTCTTACTCCTTCCTTAGATGTGAGTTATACCTGGATAGCGAGGCCTGATTCACAGGCATTTTCTTTAAGTAGTGTGGAGGAATAGGAGATACTTAGCTATGGAAACA
Source organism: Calotriton arnoldi (assembly GCA_963921515.1). Lineage (NCBI taxonomy): Eukaryota > Metazoa > Chordata > Amphibia > Caudata > Salamandridae > Calotriton > Calotriton arnoldi. The sequence continues at coordinate 371,815 of CAWUFW010000457.1, forward strand.
GAAAGTAGCCAAGCCTTAGTCCTGAAAACTCATGAGTAGCTCACACATAAACCTGGAGTAACACACATCCAAGCATAGCAAAGGATTTGTGAATCAGACTTGGCTCTTCAGGTGTGACTCACACATGGGCCTGGAGTAACATGCACCTGCTCAGCTTGTGATTAATGTTGACCACAGAATTGTAGCCTGGTAACGGAGTAGTACTATAGTGTATTGTAAGGTGATTTCTAAAAATATAAAAAATTGTGTGATTACGTTTTTAGTCTTACAACCCAAGTCATGCCAGGTGCGGATATTTAAATGATGATAGAGCTAATCATCTCAACACAGGCAAGTGAGAAGAATGAAGTGTTGACAAGAACTTTCTTTTAATAAAGCCAGGAGGTGCAAAAAGCAATAGGACTCTAAGAAGTCATACATTTTCCAGCATTAAATGAAATATGTCTAATAGACTAGTCACCTGGAAAGAAAAACGTACTTTTATCTTTCATTTGTAACTGGACCTTGTTAATTTGTTCGCCCTATGGAAACGTCAGCAGTTAATCAGTGCTTCATATAGTGTCTGCAGTGCCTTACACAATATGTATATATATACTGGAATATTTCCATTCATTAGATTACAAGTTCAGCACACTGGCACAGCAATATTTTCAGTGATGCTGTATCACCCAAAGTATCAACACCAGTTCATGAGGGAGTGTCACTGCACGTCACAAAAAGTACCTTTCAAGACCCTTCTCATTTACTTACTCAGGAGTCAGTTTTGCTATTGCACAAATTACTACTCTATAATGCATGCTTGAAGCAGCAGTGTCAGTTTAATCAAAAGCAATATATCCAACAATCTACAGAGTTCCTTGGTCAATCGATCATTTCAGATGAATTTTATGTGAAATATGTTATAACTGCATTTTAGCTATTGCGTAGAGAGAAATATTCTGGAGTTTCATTGTCAACAACAGCATAGCTTTGATATCAAATATAATTTTATTTTATTTACTCAAACGCTGTATAATCAAATATCAATAGTACTGTGTATGTGTTTTCTTTCTTCCCACAAGTTTGATAGAATGTGCATTCGTCAGAAATATATTACTTTCAGTAGCAGCACAAAGAATTCAATTTTTGCCTCTAAACAACAAATGAGTTTACAGGTATTCTTTTATTTATTATTTTAGAGTGTCGAACTTGTGTTATTTACATTTTACTTTCATATAGTTTTCAATAGCATAAGAAAAACATTTTCACAAATTATTGACAGAAATATCTGCACCCATTCCAATGTACCCATAATTAGGGACATATTTACAAATGGATTGCTCCACCGGAACGTCACATTTTTTGACGTTACGCTGGCGCAATGCCCTGCACCATATTTGCAATTGGCATTAAGCCACTTTTGTGGCTTATCACCGCTTTCTAAATATGGTACCCTCTCACAGGTATCTGCGTTAAAGGGGCGTGCAATGGGTGTTTCTGTGGGTGTTCCACCGCAACACCCATTACTTTTTGACGCTGCCCCAGATTTACAAGCAGGTGTAAATCTGAGGCAGCGTCAAACACTAATGCCATGCAATAGCAGGCATTATAATGGTGTAACGAGGAGAAATACTTTTATTTCTTCCCGTTTTTGCTTTTTCTATGTGTTCTGCAATCTGCATCACACACAGAAAGAACAAAACCCCATTAATGATTGTTTATGTGCAGGAAAGTGTCCCTTCCTGCACATAAACAATCATTAAATAATGACTATTTGCTACTTCTATGTGTGCTGCTGAATGCAACGCAGGCACCCTTGCACTATGGCGCAAAGGTGTCTGTGTTGGCGCTAGGCAGCCGTTTTTCGCACCAGTGCTAGGGAAAACACAGGGGTGAGCCGTACTGTTGTAAATACGGCGCATCCCTGCGTTTTGGAAATGTCAGAGCGTGGCGCTGCAAAATCTTCTGCAGCTCCATGCTCCATCATTTCTTTGTAAATATGCCCTTAAATGTTCTAGTTTTTGACCTGTGTGAATGTATTCATTAGGTATATAAGTTCTCAAACATCAGTTGAATTGTTCGCAGTTCTCACGTGTTGTCAGATGCATCATTACTGATATGGTTCCAATGCAAAAAACATTTACAAATGCAATAGATTGCACCTTGCCTAACCCCCTATCAAAATCCTAGGCACTCTTAAAGTCATATTCTTTTGGAGACATTGAAAAAATGACTATCTGAGATTACACGGTACTGTATACAATGTATATCTTCACTTGGATCGATTCCAATCTTCTCTGAGCCTGCTTTAACTTTAATGTGTTAATAATTGTTTATATTTGCGATTTTATATCTCAAACCATGTCTGCCTACAAAATGCTAGAAATTACCACCATTAAACCAAGGACAGTTTCATGCTAATTCGGACGCTAGAATGCATGCATTCCCACAATACATAATTTAAGAAATATTTATTATAGCTAATAAAAGGCTACCATAATGTAGGGTCCAGTATTACTGCAAATGTTGGTGCCATAAATGTCCACAATATATAAAAAATAATCACCATTTTGCAATGGATGCCTAAATGCGGCACACATTGCTGCCTTACATATTACTATGCCGTTGTTAGCCAGAGTATGATAGGAATTATAACTATAGTGCCGGATTAACCTGGTCACTTTTGAGCACCACTGTGAAGTGGATGCCAGAATGTGCCAAGATTTAACACTATATTTACAGAACCTCCATTATGTCATGAGTGGCTCCACTATGCCATAGAGGCGCACAACATGCCAAGAATGGCCACCATTATACCAGGACCACCGTCAAGACAAGCCTTATGCTGATACATCTTTTACATGTCACGTTGTAATTATGCCCCAGTAGCTTCTCCTTGGACCTAAGGAAGACACAAGTGTACGCAAACTTACTAGCTTGGTGGGAGAAATAAACAGGTTGTGACCCACTCATCTCCCAAAACATACCTGCAGATAATTCCTACTGGGCAACAGTAAAATCCTTCCAGAGATCTTCAGGAATTTACACGTGAGTTACCGGAACACATTTTCCTGAAGAATGCATGCACAGAAGATATCCACATCGTAATAGTAAAAAGCTTTATCAATATATTAATATTTTTTCCTAGGGCAGTCGAAATAAAAATGTAGAATACTAGGTATAAGTTTCATGTTGAGTAAAATGAAGGCAACGCATGTAAATAATTTGAAGGCCACTCAGATCCTCTCCTCCTTAATCCTAGCTGATGTCTATATTACCACCAAAACGTTGCCAAAATTAGGATCTCTCTAAATGGCACACACTGATACCTGCTCATATTTCATATTTTCCCATCTGCACCCTGTGCTTTGCCATAGATGATGCTTCTGGAATGAATGACGTCTCTCTTTTCATCAAACATGATGACCGCCCAATGGAACTTTTACAAAGCTTTCATTTTTCAAAACCAAACTCCCAAAGCAGGAAATTGAAAGACTAATGACGTCCACACCCTGGGAGTTTGCTCATCGAGCTGTCGGAGCATCAAGTTGCCTCTAAATCAGGTGGGAGGTCTTTGATTTTGGAGAAGAGAGTACTCCATCATCATTGCAATGGAGTCCTACCTCTAAATCACCCCCCTGTACATAAAATTACAAACATATACAGACTGGAAGGTGAAAATACCAATGGGAACAGTCTTGCAAACTATAGGGTGCACGCACCATGAAAATGTCATACTCAGCTGCTAACCTCATAGAAACAGACTAGACCCCCATGCCAGAGACACCTTTAATGGTTTTCTTATCAACAGACTCTATCTCCTAAACACCAGTATGTCTAAGGAAATATGAAATACGCAGTTATGAACAAAAGACCAAAGTCAGTACTACTTGTTTTGTGAAGGGTGTTACCATACAATCAATAACATAAGTCTTTAAATGATAACAAAACATTTGAGAATAGTTCTGGAGATGTGCATTTGATTTATTTGTGACCAGTAGACTGTTTTTCCTATTAGCTGGCACACTGCAACAGCAACAAACAATACAAGACTATGAACAATTCAATACAGTACTTATTTTAACCATTAACCTATCACCTGTGATGCACAAAGAACTCAGAAGCACAACTGGTCCATTCATGCCAGAATCTCTCAGCAAAAGTCGATTTCTAGGGATGTTTGACACCTCAAGACACTTCTCATGGAGTCAGGCATTCCTGCCTCAGGAGACTAAGATTAACAAGAGGTACCAAAAATGAAGCTGTACTTAGGGGTGGGGGGTATTTGCTACTCCATGCAACCCCTGTACCAAAACAACCCTCTGTGGTGCACCTGCTCGTTCTAGGGCAGCACTCAACAATATACAAATGAATGTCACACTGCACAATCGGGCGCTATTTTTCTTGAGCTTCCCCATAGGGCCACCGCCATTCATTTTTATCTTGTCTTCTTTTTTACTTTCTAAAACACCCTGCCAAATCCCGTTCACCAGCCCACAAACAGACAGGGGCTAGTGGGCAGCAACCATGCTGTTCAATGGGTCCATCCTGCTATGGCTCTGCAAACTGGGTCAAGTGTAAACATTCCCACACTTGACTCTCCTGGTAGTGACGGCAAGCAGTCAAATGTTTCTCAGGGAGGTAGTGTGGTGGAAAAGAGATCACTCTACTGTGAACTAATACACTCAAGGTATTGTTGTCAGACACCACTCAAAACTTTAGAATTGTTTCTCCTTGGTTCCTGAGGCTCCAACTATAACCTTGTTTTTCGTTTCACCTAAATCTGTGCAGGCAAACTATGATATCAGTTCTGTGTGCCATGCCCCGTGTTAGACCTGGCATCATTGGGGTGGGTTTCCCCTGTATTTTTGCCTTTGCCTCCTGTGTTTCTGCTGTGTGCTGGAATTCGTTTTGCTGGTCTAGATGCTTTGGGCACTTTGCCACTGCTGTTCAGTGCCAAAGTGAAAGTGCTCCCTTTGTAAATTGTTGTTATGGATTGGTGTTTCCATAATTGGCCTATTTTATTTACTAGTCAGTAACTAGTATAGTGCACTGTGTGTGCCCAGGGCCTCTAAATCAAATGCTACTCGTGGGCCTGCAGCACTGATTGTGCCACCCACATAAGCAGCCTTTGAATGTGACTCAGATCTGCCACTGCAGTATCTGTGTGCAGTCTAGTACTGCCATGTCAACTTGGCAAGTGCACCCACTTGCCAGGCCCTACCCTTCCCTTTTGTTACATGTTAGTCACCCCTAAGGGAGGCCCAAGGTACCCCTGTGGGCAGAGTGCAGTGTATGTGAAAGGTAGGACAAGCCCTGGTGTGAGTGGCATGTCCTGATAGTGAAATACTGCCAATTTCACTTTTTACTATTACAAGGCAACCTGTCCCCATAGAATAGAATGGGGAGTTTGCTTCTAACATCTTCTAAGCATAACTACCCCTGGGAACAAGGTAGGAAAATAAAGTTTAGTATGCCTGAACTCAGAATGTTGAAATGCATCTTTTAGTGAAGGTGATTTTTTCATTCTGTGTTTGAAAATACTACTTTTAGAAAGTAGGTATTTTCTTGCTTAGTAATCCAGTGTGCCTCTGCTAGGATGTGTATTGACTGTCTGGCTTTGGAGTGACAGGGGCTGGGGAGGTGCAGTGGCTACAGAGTCAGGGATGAGTCAGGACTGGGCTGAATCGACCTGGGCTGCATTTAGAGTAGGGGGAGGAGATTTCCTTTCACCTGAATTGGCATGGTCTGCCTTCCACAACGCTGGCTCCACCTCCTGCCAGGGAGCTGCACCAAAGAGGACAGAACTGGTTTTGACTGAGCACAGGGCTTCTCTGCCACCAGAGAACAAAGGACTTTGCTGTATAAATAGTGGGGCCCATACCCCGGAACTTTAGATCACTTTTGGGACTTCAAGAGGAACCTCTGCCAAGGAGAAGAGCTGGAGAAACTGGAGGAGGAGTACTGCCCCTTTGCTGTGTGCTGTCTGCGGTTGGCCTGAGGTGGCTGTTCCTGCCAAGGAGAGGAGCTGTGTGTGTATCCTGCTTGAGAAGGTATCTCCAAGGACTTGAAGTGGAGCTTGCCCCCTGTTCAAGAGGTCTCAGGAACTTCAAGGACCTCACCATCCTTCTGGGCACCATCTCTGGTTCCGCTGGTTCCAGTCGCCACAGAAGGAAAGAGCAGCCAACTCCGTCACCCAGTCTGTCGCAGACTCCATGTCCTGAAGGCACCGCAGAGAGCACCGCCTCGTTTCGCAATGCAACTGTGGTTTCATCGAGTCCATCAATGAGCCTCTGCTTTCACCGCGTCCTGTGGGCACCACACTCCGCACCGCTTTGCTACATGCTGCACAGACATCACCGACTCCGTCGCTGCCTGACTCGAACATCAACCGGCTCCCCGTCGCCGCACAGTGACCTGCCCGCACCGCATCGAGCACCGTCTCACCCTGGAACACAAGCCTTGGTCTCACCGACTCCGTCAATGAGCCACTGCCTGCACTGAGCCGTGAGGATACCGCACGCTGCAACGCTTCCATCTCACATCGCAACCGCGACGGTTGCCCGACCGACTCGCATCAGCACGTTGGCCGCAACAAGAAAGGTACTGTCTCTGAGTCTGTCAACACTTTAGCTAACCCGTACCGACGCGGTTGGCTGGAATTGTTAGACTCTGTCTTGTTCAGTATCGCGTTAGCCCCAAAAAGAGCTATTGAGTCGGAGGAACTGTGTTTTCATGTTATTACTGCAATATAAAGGTTATTTTGCACAGTAACTATTTTTACAGTATTGTATGTTGGATTTTTGTTGTTATTAGTCTTGTTGGTTTAGATAAAGTTTTGTTTATTTTTCTAAACTGGTGTGGAGTCCATTTGTAGGGTTTTCACTGTGTCACTGTATGCATGCACAAATGCTTTACACACTGCCTCTGAGATAAGCCTGCCTGCTCGTGCCAAGCTACCAAGGGGGTGAGCAGGGGTTGTTTTAGAAGTGCATCCCCCTTACCCTGACTCAGAAGAAGGGTCCCTACTTGGACAAAGGTACCCACCTCTGCCAACTAGAGACCCCCATTTCTAAAACCCCTCTAGCCTATAAATACATTCTTACCTGTTTTCTGGTCCAAGAGTTAGTGAGCAAAAAACTTCTTGAGAACCCTGCAGGGTCTGCCAGTCATCATGAGCGTGGTTAAGCCACGGCTATATAAACCACACCCAAGAGAAATTTCTCGCTGTTTTCAATGTGAGAACATACCTGCTGGAACACTCTCTCGTTCCTGTGCTTGTTTACTTGATCCAGCTCAGCTGCAGCTAAAACTCTTGCTTCTGAAAACTCTGTGTACTCTGTTACTTGGCAGTATATAAAGCAGAGCAAAAAATAAACGCTAGTAACAGGTCATCTGTTTGTTTTTAGAAGGCTGCAAGTCACATCGCTTAATAGACATTGCATTGAAAAAATGGAATTGGTGCATATTTATCAAAAAGGCACGCGGCAAGCCATCTTGCTGAATTGCGCTGAGACAGGTAAAGAGGAAGAATGCACCGTATTTAATATATTACAGTGCATTTCCCAGCGCTGGCACACAATCTGCTGCCTAGCGCCAATCCAGACACCCTTGCACGATGGTGCAAGGGTGCCTGCATTGTAAGCAGGTTTGTTTTGGTGCAGGAAAGGGACTCCTTCCTGCACAAATCAATCCCCGGAGGCATGTTCCTCTTTCTATGTGTGCTGCAGAATGCAGCACACATAGCAGGCTAGGGCCCCCTGGCTTCAAAAGGTTTAGTTGTTGTCTCTCTTTGCTTTTAAACAATGTTTTCCTAGCTCCTGGACACTGCTACTTATTTCACTCCTGCACCAAGAAGATGTAAGGCTCTGGAAATGCCTGCCTATCCAGTCCTTTGGGGATCTCTGGACCTGGTGTCTTCCTGTAGCAGCACATCATAGTCCTCAGTGCAGACAATTCACCCTGTCTTCATTCTCCAAGATCCCCAAATCATCATCCATTTGCAGGGTATATCAAGCAGGAACCTACTGTCCTAGGGTATTCACAGCCAAGATAACCCATAAGATTCCAAGAAGCTCATCTTTTTTGAAGATCCCCACCAACTGCACCCACTATTGTCCCCCAGTGGGAGTGGTGAAGCTAGTACCAATGACACTGGATACAAGTGCAGAGCTGGTCACTCCACTCCAGTCACAAATCTATCCCAGCTGTGGGAAAATCACCTTTCTATTCTTTGGTCCCATTCTTCTCTCAGTCCCTTCCCTTGTGCAGGGTTTACACATTAAACATAGAGGTGTTTAGTTCTAGAATGTAAAAGGGCCTATACAATTCAGATAATCCACATTACCCAGCCAACTATAGTTGACATTTCCTGAGAGGAGCCCACAGCTTGGCCAATCCCCCTGCTCAGCATTCTGAGAATTTCCAAAATGTTGATTTGAATACAAGTTAAGAAATACTTTTGTTCTGATCCTGACCCATTCTAGCCAAAGCAGTTGTCCTTCCTCCAAGACTTCAAATAACCCCCTGTGGTGACTTTGTCAGAAGTCTTCCAGCTCTCCGTTTGTCTTTGTGAGAACAAGCCCAGGCTTGTCAAAAAGAGGCAACTAATCACCTTATGCAGATTTGTCATCTTGGTTCCTTCTTGTCCAAACAGAAGACTAACCCCTCAAAATGCACCTATTGTTCATGGGTGGGAGGATGATTGAATTGCCAAATGGCCAGCAATACAATTAAATTGGCCAGCGGGTAGATTAAAACCTAAATGTCATAAAGGCTGGCTGAGGGAAATATTTCCAATTTTAACATATGCAAATGAGGTGAAAACTGATAATGTATATGCTTGTGAAGTCCAGACAAATATGGGAAATGTGATGCCAATTGCGCTTCTATCTGATCTTAACCCGGTTGTGGAGAAGTGTGGCTCAATGGTTAGAGCGGCAGACCCTGATGCAGAGATCTGGCCCGAGACCAGGGTTCAATTCCCGCCTCGGCGGGTCTTGGGCTCAATTTCCTCGGACCTGATAATTCTCGCCTCAGTGCCTATTCTAATCATGGGTCCCACTCTGCAACTCTGGGCAATAGCTTGCTTAATCTCCACAACGGCCCCAACAGCGCTGGGATGCCTGGCTTCACCCTGGGGGTGCCCAGGAGTGGACATTTCACAGGGAAAAGCCAGGAAGGGTTCCACAGCGGTATGCGTACAGCGCCTGGACACCCCTTTGGGGGTATGGGTGCGCTTTACAAGTACAAATTTCATTTCATTTCATTTCAATCCAAAGTTACATTTTAAGATTTTTTACCCAAAATGTAAATGCAGTTGAAATCTTCTACTTCCACTTCAGCCATTTGGGTTCCCAGTTGAATTATGAGGCCCAAGCCCATTATTCTGTAAATGGACTGCCAGTGTGCACATACCAGGCTTAGTCAACTGGTGCTCAGCCTGCACATGTTCACATGTAACCAGCACTGAGCCTTTTAATCCAGCTACACAACAGCAGCAGACCTTAACTTAAAAGGTTGGGACTGGTGGTTACAGCTCAAGTCTACTTGAACAGAAGCTTATAGTGAGTGAGACTCCATTAGTGAGATTCACAGCTCATAAAAACAGGAGGTCCAATAGCAAAAAAACAGTACACCCATACAGCCACTCACACACCTATACAGCCACTCAGACATCCACTTGAACATGGATACACACAGTCACACAGCCACTCACATAGTATATGTTAGAAATAGTATCACTAATTAGTAGTACACAAAGTATAGTAATTTAACTTTTGTAGTGCTTTAGATTGTATGCTTGACACTCATAAACTTTTAGAAAACACTCACAATCACGGGATGATGTAATCAGTGATGTCATTTGTGATGTCCTCAGTGATGTTACTGACCATGTCATGAGTGATGTAATATGTGAGGCCATAAGCAGCGCATTGCGGGGGCATAAGTTATTGTTAGCTCAGGTAACTATAACTGCTGAATTGCACTGGTTTTGTACGAGTGAAATCTGAGCCTAACTATAATGTTCCTGTAACCTTTAATTTTTTCAGTGAATTTCTAAGATTTTTAAATTCTATTTCCTAACTTCCTATTTTTTTTCAGTGAATTTCCAAGTAAGATGGCCAATGCAATGCACAGTGAGGGGGGGGGGGTTGAACGCAGGCCCTGGCCTGGCATTGTGCTGCTCCTACCCAAGTTTGCTGCTCCTGCACCCCCTCCTACTTGCCATCCATTGTCCAAGTCCATGACCTTGCGCCCTCATTACAGCCAGCAGTTTGTGGCCGATGTTCTGCCTCTGCCCTTCCCGCCTGCCCTAAACAGTTAGCTTGCTGCCCCATCTACCTCCTCCCTTCCCTATGTTGTCCAAATCCATTTACCAGCCCCCTCCTTCCTGCGCTGCATGGTCCGATGTGCTGCCACTGCCCTCCATTTAGCTTGATTCCCTGCCCACTCTGCCTGTCCTCCGTTGCCCAATTCTATGCACTCTATCACACTCGGTCTTACAGGCTGAGAGCTGTGGCCAGTATACCTAAGGAGAACAATTTGTTTGTGTTTTGAAATCACAATTAATTTTGAGGCTTAGCAGATTTTCACTTAGACACTCTTTCATTTTCTGCGTACCCACCCAGTTGACACACATGCGCTAGTTTATTGGCTTTAAGATTCATTTTGGACTTGATTTGACAAGTGCAACTAGGAGCTTTGGGCCCAGTCACATGCTACCCGAGTTGGAGCCTGTCTCCACTTTCTTTAGGTTGCCCCATTAGTTCTTCTTCACTGTCCCGATGAAGACCCGAATGCAAGTATGTAAATCACCACATGCAATAGTTGGGTCAAAACGTCGTCATTTTCGCTCTGGCCTGGATTGAATACATTGATGCTCACGAGTGATGTGTCAGGATTTACAAAAACACCGGATCTGGATGATGGAATAGCATTTTTTAATGAATAACTGTTTTTAAACAGGCTGATTACAGTGGCTCAGAAGAGACACGTTAGCCATTGTTTCAAATTGAACTACTTCTGTTTCTTTCCTTTACATCACCTTGCACATGAGCACCTCTATGATCATTTTTTCTATGAAGCTTTCGGAGAAACCGTTTTCTTGAATATATTTATGTATTTGAAAAAGAAAAAAAGAAATATATAGTTGAATTTAATTGAAGATTTTGTGTATGACCTCTTTATTTTCTCTCAAGCCAAGGCCATAATACATTATTCATTATCGTATACTACCTTTGTTAAGAATTTGCCAGTGGACCACATTGTTACTTGTACTATACATTACCCAGGTTCTATGGCGTATCCTGGGTAGCCCATTCGTTTATAATGAATTCTATGACCCAGCATTGCCCTCCTGCTTAACCTATGTGCTTAGCTGGCTGCCCCTGCTCTCCTTCCCCCTGCCCTCCGATGTCTGTGTGCATGCCCCTGCTTCCTCCTTTTTACCCACTGTTAGAAATGGGGGTCTCTAGTTGGCAGAGGTAAGTACCTTTGTCCAAATAGGGACCCTTGCTTGTAGTCAGGGTAAGGGGGATGCACTTCTAAAATACCCCCTGCACACCCCCTTGGTAGCTTGGCACGAGCAGACAGGCTTATCTCAGAGGCAGTGTGTAAAGCATTTGTGAACACATGCAGTAATACAGTGAAAACACTACAAATGGACACCACACCAGTTTAGAAAAATAAGTAATCTTTATCTAAACCAAAAGAAGACCAAACACCAAAAATCCACAAAACAGTAATACAAATATGACTTTCAGATGGTAGAAATAGTTCAGTTCAAAGCAAATTGCAGATGCAACACTTTTCCCACAAAGTACATGGGGTGCGTCACGCAAACAAACAAAACGGGCTGCAGGGAAGTTGATGCGTCGGTTCCTTACACTCAGGGAAGGTGATGCCTTGGTTCCTTGCTCCGGGGGAGGTGATGCATCGGTTCCCTACTGCAGCGCAGGGGAGGTGATGCATCGGTTCCTTACCGGAGAGGAGGTGATGCGTCGGTTTCTTACTGCATGGGGAGGTGATGCGTCGGTTTCTTACTGAGTCCCCCAATGATGCGACAAACTTGGTGCCTCGATGCGATGATCCGGAACTCTTGCAGCCGCACAGCAGGCCTTGCGTCGAAATCGGTGAGATGATCTCGGACTTCGGAGATCGGTGCTCTCGATGCGATGTGCGGCGATTTCTCGAGCCGCGGCAGGTGCTGCATTGGTTTCTTCGGCGATGCATCAGAAACAGGCGTGGATGCGTCTCGCTTCTTCAAAGTTGCATTGATTTTCCAGCTCCCTGCGGAAAACAGTTCTCTAGAAGCCCAAAACAACAGCAGGCACCTCTTTGCAGGTCAGAACTCCCGGCAAGGCAGTTCAGGGAGCTGGTGGTGAAGTATTTGTGTCCCTGAGACTTCAGAACAGGAGGCCAGCTCAGTTTCAAGCCCTTGGAGATCTCTTCCTCTAGCAGGTGACAAAGCAAACAGCAAAGTCCTTTTCTCATTTCCTTGGCAGCAAGTAGCCACTGCAGGCCAACCCCAGACTGCAAACGGCACAGGGGCAGTATTCCTCCTCAGCTTCTCCAGCTCTTCTCCTTGGAAAAGGTTCCTCTTGATTTCACAGAAGTGATCTAAAGTTCTGGGGTCTGGGCCCCAATATTTATATCACAAAATCCTTTGTTCTCTGGTGTCAGAGAAGCCCTGTGCTCAGTCAAAACCGGTTCTGTCCTCTCTGGTGCAGTTTCCTGGCAGGAGGTGGAGACAGCATTGTCCTTGGCAGACCTGGCCCATTCAGGTGAAAGGAAATCTCCTCCCCCCTACTATAAATGCAACCCAGGTCTATTCAGCCCAGCCTTGACCCATCAGGCTCTCTGGAGCCACTGCCCCTCTCCAGCCCCTGTCATCCAAAAGCCAGACATGCAATACACAAACCTAGCAGAGGCACACTGGATGGCTAAGCAAGAAAATACCTACTTTCTAAAAGTGGTATTTTCAAACACAGAATGTAAAAATCACCCTCACTAAAAGATGCATTTTAACATTCTGAGTTCAGGCATACTAATCTTTATTTGGCTACCTGGTTCCCAGGGGCAATTATGTTTATAAGATGGTATAAACAAACTCCCCATTCTGTCCTATGGGAACAGGTAGCCTTGCAACAGTGAACAATGAAATTGTCAGTAATTCACTATCAGGACATGCCACACACACCAGGACATGTCCTACCTTTCACCTACACGGCACCCTGCCCACAGGGGTAACTTGGGCCTACCTTAGGGGTGACTGACATGTAAGAAAAGGGAAGGGTAGGGCCTGGCAAGTGGGTGCACTTGCCAGGTTGACATGGCAGTACCAGACTGCAAACAGGCTCCGCAATGGCAGGCCAGAGATACACTTACAGGCTGCTTATGTGGGTGGCACAATCAGTGCTGCAAGCCCACTAGCAGCATTTGATTTACAGGCCCCGGACACACACGATGCACTGTACTAGGGACTGACTAGTAAATCAAATAGCCAATCATGGAAACACCAATCCATAACAACAATTTACAGGGAGAGCATATGCACTTTAGCACTGATCAGCAGTGGTAAAGTGCCCAGAGTCATAAAACCAACAAAAACAGGTCTGGGGATAAACCCACTGAAAAAGCCAGGTCTAACACCCACCATATTCCATGGACCTGCCCCTGTCCCTCCTATCTACTCTGAGTGTTCTGTTGAGTTGCCACTGCCCCTCCCGCCTGCCTAGCATGACCAGAAGACTGCCACCTGTCCCTGCCACATCCACCCTGCCTGTCCAAGTTCCATGGCCCTACCCCCTATACACTCCCTCCTGTCCTCCGTGGTCCATTTTGCTGTCACTCCCTTCTGAGGTCCATGCTCTGTTCTGCTGCAATTGCTCTTTCTGCCTGCCCTGCATGGTCTGCTGTGAAGCCCCTTCCCCTGCCCACTTTTGTCTGTATCCAGCCCCTACCCCTCCCTTCTGTCATCCATGCCCCAGCGCCCTCCCTCCACTAGCCCTCCCGCTTGCCAAGCATGGTCTTCTGTGCTGCCACAGGCCCTGCCACCTGCCCTGTGTGGTCAGCTTGCTGCCCCTGTCCCTCTTCCACCTTCTCTCCGTTGGCTATGTGTATGCCATTATAGTCTCACTGTTGCCCTATATGGTGTGTTGTGCTTCCAGTGCCCATCCTGCCTGCCCTCCATGGTCAACTTGCTGCTTCTGCCCCCTGCCCTCCGTTTTCCATGTGCAGACCCCTATACCCTCCCTCCTACCTTGTCTGGTCCATTCTCATGCCCCTTCCCCCTCCCTCCTGCCCTTCATGGTACGTTATGCTGCAACTGTACCTCCAGTCTGTCCAGTATGGTCAGCTTGCTGCCCTTGCGTCTTACCCCTCTGCTCTCAGTTGTCCATGTTCATGGCCCTCTTCCCTCCCTATTGCTTTACATGGTCCTTTTGCTGCACTGCCGTCCCACTTGCCCTGTGTGGTGTATTGTGCTGCTGCAACCCCTGACGCCTGCCCTGTAAGGTCTGTTTGGTGCCCCTGACCATCTCGCTCCTGCCCTCTGTTATCGGAGTCAGTGTCCCCACCCCATTCCTCCTGCCCTCTGTGATCTAATGTACTTTACTTGCCAACATTTTGATCATGGTAAGAGGGAGATTTTGAAAAAAAAACTTCTTTTTAAGCATGCAAGAGATAAAATAAAGCCCTTTTGGACTTAAAAACATCAGGTGTTTCCTGCCTGAATCAGGTCTTTTGGAATGTATGGTTGTATTGCCAATTAATTTATAAAGAAACCAATAGCAAGCTTCAATTTAACCACATAGAATATTCTAGGTGCAATAAAATTGTAACCACACTCCACAACATACAAAAAATAATAAACACTTTGTATAGAAAAGATATATAATTGTATTTATTTCAATTATTAAAAATTATTTTTTTTGTTCATTCAATTAAATTGTTTTTTTGCAAAATGGTAATTAAATTCGCATAAAATGACAACAGCATCAATATTAAAGTACATAGTATAGAATTATGAAATGAAAACATCTTTTTAAATTATCTCATTAAACGTTCCATGATCATAATCCAAAATCTTTGACAAATTAAATAGAACAGGCAATGGATGAAGACTTGATGATGGCAAGCGGTAGATAAAAACTACGCGCGTTTCGGCACTACTGCCTTCATCAGGGAACCATCTATTGCAAGACAACTATATAAAACATAAAACGACACAGTGATTACAAACTTATAATATATATACACACACCTAGAATATTTACATCATTTACTATAACCTAACAAATTAGTAAAAAATAATAATAATAATAAAGGCAAATATATAATCCAAAAACCATTTTGTATAGCTGATAATACAATTCATTGTTCAATCTTATTTTGTCTTTCATATTACTGATAAACAGACAATTTATGACCATACAAAAAAAGATATCTACATACATCATTTTGGTTACATAATTTACAGTGTCTAGTATGGCTATTCCCCCTCCCTTATCACAACTTTTAATTGTGATTTCAGGGGAGCATTTAAGTTTCATTAAGGCTTTGTGTTCATCAGTGGTCATGTTAAATGGTGTTTTTGGCACATATTTGGTGGCAGTTACTAACTTCTTATAGACCACCTGTTCAAATATTTTGATCTCTGGAGCTACTTGATCTACTGTAGGTGTAAAAGTAGATTTAGGTGCCAATCCTGATTTATTAATGTCAGTGGAATTATTTTCTATGTTTGAGAAAAAGCATTTCAAGCGAATATTTCGAAAAAATGACATAAGATCATTGAACAACTCAAACTTATTCAGTCCTGAATGAGGTATATATGTTAACCCTTTTGACAGGAGAGAATAAGTCGCTTCATTTAAACTAGTTGTGCTCAAATTAAATATAGGGATGTCCTTCATTCCCTCCAATAACGGGCATTGCGGGTTTCGAGATATTGATTCTGATTTACTGGTTGATGTCCCCGGAATTGCGTTTGATATTGTATACGAGGCTGATATTGTGGACGGGGTTGGTATTGTGGTTGATATTGTGGTTGGTATTGTGGTCGCCAATTCCCCCTGCTCTGGTTGCGTCTCCCTAAAAAAGGACGGTATCCCTGATTATGACGCGGATTGTATCTGTTGCCTCTATTTTCGAACGTAGTAAATGTTCCTTCGTTATCAGAATCTGATGTAGCAGAGAATGTAGTTACCTTTTTATTATACGATCTATATGTCTGTTGGTAAGATTGTTGGTCTTGTCCCGTTGTGTCAGATTGCATATAATAGCCATCAGAGAGATATGGATAAATATTCTCCTTACTAAAAAACCTTATGTCTTTTTTCAGTTTCTCTGTTTTACGTTTTGTTAGATAGTCGATATATGAATTCAATTCCGTATCTAATTCTTCAAGTTTTTTCTTTGCGTCGTCCACAGCTGCGCATAGCAAGCACATTGTCTTGGTAGGGGTCCCCTTTTTTCAAATAGTATAGTTCTCATAGCCTGTCTATGAGGGGAATGTTGGTTTGAACAAAAAAAAAGAATTTATAATAATTGAAATAAATACAATTATATATCTTTTCTATACAAAGTGTTTATTATTTTTTGTATGTTGTGGAGTGTGGTTACTATTTTATTGCACCTAGAATATTCTATGTGGTTAAATTGAAACTTGCTATTGGTTTCTTTATAAATTAGTTCTGTCCCTGCGCATAGCAAGCACATTGTCTTGGTAGGGGTCCCCTTTTTTCAAATAGTATGGTTGTATTGCCAATGCCTCTTCCTTCTGCCAGCAAGGCTCTTTTATATTGCCACAGCCTCTCTTGCCTGTACTGCATGGTTGGTTTGTTTCCCCTGCCTCCCTTTCCCCTGCCGTCCATGGTCCATTGTGTTGCCACTGCCCCTCCTGCCGGCCCAGCGTGGTCAACTTGTTGCCTCTGAACCCTGCTCCATGAGAGGGTATTATGCCTAGCTAACATCATGTCCTAACTGACTACAGATCATGCAAAAATCCTGCATATTGGAGACCTGAATTATTAGGCAAATGAGAAGACTGGGGTTCAAGACTCTAGGAACCTGACCAATATGCTTCATATCCTTAACCTTGCCCAACATATACATGTGCCAACACACATTTAGGGGCACACACTGGACCAGGTCTGGTCCACTAACCTTACCATATCCAATCTCTCTATAGTCCTGTGCAAATGGTCAGACCACCACCTAATTAGCTTCACATTAGACGAGCTTGCCCTACCCAAACCTACTACCCCCCCAGGGACTGTATTTAGAAACTGGAATTGTATAAATATTATATCCTTCTGCAACACCTTGGCATCCATTGTGCCCCCCACGATGGATATCTTGGATGAATTTGAGGAGGCAATATCAAACTGGCAAAGGATGGCCAATAATACACATGCCCCAATCCAAAGAACCATATCCATTCAACACCATGAGGCAACCAAATGGTTCTCAGAAGATTTAAAGACAGCTGAATTAAAAATGCACCAGACAGAACGGAAATGGAGGTGAACATGTCTGCCAGAAAATAAGGATATTTTTGTCCAAAGCATGAAAGATTATAAAAATCTATTTTGGAGGCCAAAATAATATTTTTTTCAAACAAATTCATAAATTCTGGAAATGAAACAAAAGACATCTTTGAAATTGTTAGGAAGCTATCAAATCCAAATCAAGTAACACTACCGGTTATTCCAACATAGAAATTAACCGACAATCTAAACTCCTTCTTTGTGGATAAAATAAAGGAGATAAAAGATACCATCCACACCAGAATGTCAGACATAAAGACAGTGCCCGAAAATATAAACCCCACTTCTCTTTCAACTATTCCCCTCATCAGCCAGAATCATCCAATTGAACTAATGACAAAAGTTAAATCTGGTTCTCCAAAAGATGAGTGTCCCCCATGAATCCAAAAAATCATCTTCTCTTCTTTCTCAGAAACTGTTTTATCATTTCTAAATCAATCTCTTACTCACGGCTGTGTTCATCAATCTTTTAAAGAGGCCGTGGTAATTCCACTACAGAAAAAAACAAGTGAAGACCCTCTGCTGTTGAAAAACTACAGACCAATTTCCCATCTCCCCTACCCAGCAAAAATCCTAGAGGCACATGTAGCACAACATTTATTCTTTTTTCTAGAGGACTCAAAATTTCTCGAACCACACCAGGCAGGCTTCCGCCCTACCCACTTAACTGTTTGGTTATCCTCTGAGTGGTGGATGATATGAGATAAAATACAGGCGGCGGTAGTACTCAGGCACTGGTCCTATGCGATCTATCAGCGGCCTTTGATACAGTGGATCATGTGATTTTGACCGACCGAATCGAGGCCGTAGGCTTACAAGGGGTTGCCCTATAGTGGATGAAATCCTTCCTCAAAGACTGCTCCCAGCCGGTTCACCTCTCTCCTTACTGCTCAGCCAAAGGTCACTTTAATTGTGGCGTACCACAGAGATCATCACTATGCCCTCCTCTCTTTAATCTTTATATTCGCCCTCTGGTACACAACCTCCAGCAGAAGGCGGCAAAAATCTATAACTACGCTGATGACATGCATTTTTACCATCGATGATAAGTCAGACTCAAGGGAGTTCTTCCAAAACACCATGTTATATATCAGAGACTGGATGAACAGTAATCAGGTGAAGCTCAACTCTGATAAGACAGAGATTGTCGTAAGTAACAACAAGCTAAACCACTGGAATCCCTCCTATTGGCGACAGAAATAGGTTCTCCTCCTACACCAAAGAAAGCCGTAAAAAGTCTAAGTATTCAAATTGATGAGAATCTGTCTATGAAACCATAGATAGGAGCCATAATGTCCTCCTGTTTCTTCCAACTCAGGAAATTTCTGAAAATTCGGAAATTCTTTTCAATGGAAGCGATCATTCAAATCATCATTGAGCTAGTCCTATCAAGAATTGACTAAGCAAATTCACTGTACCTGGGAATCCCAATAGGCCTCAAGCATAGACTTCAAATGATGCAAAATCAAGCAGCAAGAATTGTCTTTCAAAAACCTAGACACTGCCATATTAAACCATTGATGAAGAAGCTACATTGGCTTCCTGTCGCTCAATGGACCATCTTTAAAACAGGCTGTATCATCTTTAACTCACTCAACAATAAAAGTCCGAAGTTGATATTTTCAAGAATCCTGAGCTACATTCGGAAGCGCAATCTCAGATCAGCTCAAATAAACCTCTTAATGATTCTGAGATTTAAGCGAAAAAGGTTGGGAGGAGTAAGTTTCTCGGTGTTAGGTCCCCTTATCTGGAACTCACTCCCAACTGAAATAAGACTAGCAGCAAACTATTTGTGCTTCAGGAAGATGCTAAAAACATGGCTATTCACACAAGCCTGCCAATAACCTGATCGGATGACACCTTCTTTAACCCAGCGCCAAGAAACCTTTTTGGTGAGCGTGCGCTATACAAATTTGGTATAACATAACATGCCCATAGAAATTATGGTTACTGCTCTATACAACTAAAATGAAGATATATTTTAAATAATTTGCTATTTTTATGTTTTTTATCCAAGTCACTTGATTATATTTTACACTTAAGGGAGAGGATGTGGTGTTACGGCCAGACCTGCAGACTTTGCAACTGGGGAACCAGGTTCGAGTTTCGGCTTCAGCTTGACATCCTGTGATTCTGGGCAAACCACTTAATCTCCCCATGTCTATAACCAAACTGAATGTGTCATTGTGTAATGTAACTGATGCTCATGTAAAGTACTCCAATACCTTTGGGTCAAGTCTGCGCTATATAAACTGCAAATAAACAAAAAAATTAAGCGTTTTGCACACTTCTGTCATTGGGCTATACTGGGGTTACATTTTGGTGATATTTGTGCTATACTTGGTCTATTTTTCTCTGGTGGCCATCTTGGGAGAGTTATTTGTTATGAAGCGCCCTAATTTCCTCATTTACTGGAGTATCCTCAGTAGAAAATGCTTTCAGTTTTCCACTTCGATTCCATCAAGATGGTGTTCAGATGTGCCACACTTTTGGCTTAAATTCTGAATGTTAGCTATCTATGTAGTAAAGCTGCTGATCACCAGGGAGTTAACTGGCAGCCTGCTGCTGGTGCTGAAAGTATGTTTCTGTCTGCATGTCAGAATGTTTTAATTAAATTGAAGAGGAAGATATTTGAGAACTCACTCACTCCTAATTTTTCTTTCTACAGCACTCACCATAATTTCTAGTACAAACTGAAACCCCTCCTTCTGTTCCTTCCTGAATTAAATGTTTTACGTTTTACCTATTTGATTCAATAAACATGGCTTCAGGTGTGCCATGCTTTTTTCATAAGTAACACTGTTAGCGCTCTAGTAGTTCTTTAGCACACTCTGGGAAGCTGCAGTAGAACACAAGGGAATCATCTGACAGGCTGCTCTTGTTGGAAGTACGTGATTTACTGAGAATGTCAGACTTCATTCTCATATGGCTGAGGACGATGTTGTGAATTTCTTGAAAATATGCTCTCATTTTAGCTTCTGGAGCACCTTCCAAAACCTCTGTGGGAAAATCATGAGAAAACTGTTTTCCCTCAAACATGAGTCATGAAATTCCAGCAGAAGGCTTTTTCAGAGAGTAAAATCACCTTAGAACACACCACAATTCCTAAAATTAGTGTGGTACCATCAAGAAATGATTTATATTGTAACTAAAACCTGTTATCACCCTTTATATATTCTCCTTTTTGTGAACCTCAAAAAATGACATTCACTACAATTCATTTCAATGGGGTGCTTTCATACATATTGGTCTCAAGATGGCTGCCAGCACTTCCTGGTTGAATTGCTGACAGCCTATCAGATCTCACCATGAGATCTGTGCTTAGGCTCCGCCCAGACAAACAAATTTGGTTTTCCTTTAATATCTCCATAACTACTGCACAGATTTTGACCAAATATCAAAAACTGCTTTTCTGTACCAAGAGCTAGCTGTCTTCCAAATTTGGAGTAATTCCTTTCAGCAGTTCGGACTGGTCAGAGGACCTCATCCCCTCACCAGCAGTGTGCCGAGAGGCGCGTTTGCAGAGAGGTGGAGAAAGGGGGCATGGCCTCTGACCACCTCTTAGCAATTCCACTGTGTGTGGCTTACTGGAGATAACAGGAGGTCTTGTTAGCCCCTAAGGACCCTCAGCAGCCAAGAGGACTTCATCCCTCAACTAGCTGCATGCCAGAAGGCGTGTTTGCAGTGTGGTGAAGAAAGGGGGTGGGGCCTCCGGCAAGTTGCCATTTTCTTTCTTTTTTTTTGCTTCCCTGGACCATTTTGGGCTTCGGGGACCCCATCTGCTGGGCCTGCCCCTTTCTTTTAATATTTAAAAAAATGGAGGGGGGCCGTGTGGCCACCCTCCTGGGCCAATTTTGGCCCTGGAGACCACATCCCCCGGGGGCAGGCCTTTCCTTTTTATTTTATTTAAAATAAAAGGAAGGGGGCCACATGGCCCCCCTTCCCTGGGCCATCCTCCGGGGCCCGGCCTTTTATTTATTGTCTAAAATATTGTCTCCCCAGGCTAATCTCGGCCCTGGGGACCCCATCCACTGGGGCCAGGCCTCTTCGTTGGGGACCGCGGGGGAGCCTGAAGGCCCCTGCGGTCCCTGTTGGCTCCCCGCCTCCTGCTTGAGCTGGCATTGCTTTAGGATCCAGGGAGCTGCTGACATGCATCTCCCTGGGTCCCAAAGCAATGTCTGTTTCTCTGCTCACTTCACAGCGAGCAGGGAAACAGACATGCTCCGCTTTCAGCAAGCAAGAGCATTTTGTACTCTTGCTTGCTGAAAGTAGAGCATGTTTGCTATGGCTTGGCAGGAGCAGCTCCTGCCACGCCATAGAAAATTGCAATGTCCCAGGGGTGGGCACCCCAGGACATTGCGTCCCCCCTCCTTTGTTAAGTAAGCCCCGGGGAGGTAGTGGTCCCCGGGCCGGGGGGTCCGCAACGGACCCCTTCATTATTGTATGTGTGCCCTGGGGAGCCCCCCATGCATTATTATTTCTTTTCATCCCAGGGCTGTGATGGGGCCTTAGGGTCTGCCTTACAATGTTTTTAAAAAAAACAATAATTAATGCATGTGCCCCCGGGAGGTGGCAGTCCCTGGGGCAGCATAGGGGGCCAAGCGGGTCATTTGTATGCAGCAGTGCCCCGGGAGGTGGCGGTCCACAGGGCTGTGGGGGAGGCCATATGTTATTTTAATATAACATTTGTGCCCTGGGAGGTGGCGGTCCCTGGGGCAGCGGGGGATCTGCAAGGCTCCCCTGCATATATTAATGTAACTGCCCCGGGAGGTGGCGGTCCCCGGGGCTCTGAATAGTCCTTGGAGGGGGCCCCCAAGCGCCCCCTCCTACATTTGCACAATGCCCCTGGGCCCTGGCCCACCTCTGGGGTTATTGCAAAGCAAGCGCGGGAGTCCACGCTTGCTATTTTAAAAAATAAATTGCCACGGATTCATGGATCTGCAGCAAAATAAAAAAGAAATGCTTTTTACCCCTGGCGCGATCCCTCAGGGACTCCCCCAATATATCTGGGGGGGTCAGGGTATTGCTACCCTGCCCCCTTTTCTCTTCTTTTTACTTTTTTTCTTGACTCAGCTTCAAGCTGAGTCCCAAGATGACTGCCAACACTTCCTGGGTGAAGTGTTGACAGCCAATAAAATTTTAGTAGGATTTGTGTGTCCTCTGCAAAGACTCACGCCCCCAGATATCTGTATTTTTTAAATATAGATATCTCAAAAACTACTGAAAGAATTTACACCAAATCTCAAAAAGCACGCTTTCTAGACCAACATCCAGCTTTCTTCTAAATTTGGTGTCATTTTATTCAGCAGTTCAGGATGTAGTTGTGTTAAAAAAATAAAAAATCCTCATAGACTTAACATGCGAAAAACACGTTTTGGGACCCCTTTTTTTCTTGGCCCCCGCTTGACGGATCAACCCGAAACTTTTAAAACAGCAGCTGAACCAAAAAGGTGAAATTTTGTGAAAATTTCATGGAGATTCGTCAAGCGGCGGCAAATTTATTGGCAAAACAAAAATTGCTTTTCCAATGGAAACTTTGGTCCTAACTATAACTACCTACTGCCGACCACCAGTAGGTAATATATATATATATATATATATATATATATATTGGACTTCGCTCTTTTTGCAGGGTCATCCCAGAACTTTTTGCCTTCCTCCTGATAGTGAATTTAATCTCAAATTCACATGGGAACATCAAAACATACTTTTGAAATCAATATCAACTAATATGACATGCTGTGGGAACTTGAGAGAAAAACTCATTAAAAAATTCATTGAATTTTGCCAGTCTTTCCTTGCTTGTGCAATGTGTAAAATGTTTAAAATGAAAAAAAGATATGTGTGTTGCCCTTTAAATTGTGGTGGTCATTTTAGAGGGAAGTTACCCTTTAAATAATCTGTCTTTACACACATACTCCAGACCCAGTTGAAGGCTCCAGCCTAAACGCGTAGGTCCTTTTGTTGCACAGTCGGTGGTTTAAAAAGAATATAAAAAATAAAAAGGATTACTTGCAACCTGCTGTGCCTGGCTGTGCTGCTTCTCTTCTGCGCCCTGGGAGTGAGAGGGTGTTGTTGGAAGAATTCTGGAATCTATAGTGTGCTGCCGGTTCACACACAAGCAAGCACCCGCTGCTCGAGACGGGTCCTTCTGATCGGCTTCATTTGGACCTGTAGGGCAATTTCTAGAGACCTGCCTCTACTGCGTGCCAAGTTGTAAAGATTGCAAGGGCTGCGGAAAGGATTTGCCGGTTAGAGTGAGGGTACCACTGTTTTCCGGGGAAGGGGTGGTGATTTTGCCATGTGTGTCTCGGAGGAGGCGTAGTGGGAAAATTTAAACCTGTCACCGGAGCTCGGAGATCCTCGCCGATACCGCGACCTGCATCAACAAAACATTACTTGGGAGTATCGCAGCGGTGGAGCACGTGAGACTTTTCAGGCGCGTTAACTTTGAAATGGGAAACGCTGTACATTCCGATACATTGTATCTCTTGGCAGACTAAGAACTTCCTGATTCAGCTTCAAACACTCACAGGCACATTCCAGGCCAGGTTTTCAGACAGCGGAACGGCTGTATTGTCCTGACCAAATTTATTTATATATTTCCACATCTCGACAGCAGCAAACCCGTACCATTACAATTGCACAAAATCACAAGGCAACGGGCATATGTATCCGAGGAGAAAAATTTGAATACTTTCAAAAGCATATGAGAGGAAATTTTTGCAACTAATAAAAAACTTAAAACTGCACCTCTTTAAATTTCACAGGAAAAGTCTATACCCAACAATCCTGAGATGTCATTAGAGCTGTAATTAATTTCGATTACCTTCGTTTGGGGAAAGGAAGTACTCTAAATCTTGAAAGCAACATCTGTCCAAACCACATGAGACAAGGAAATAATAAAGAAGAAAACAACTAATAAAATACTTACAACCAACAAAATAATTAAATCTTCCAAGAGAAGTCACGGCGGATAGACGTGCCAAAAGGGAATTAAAAGCAAAGGAGCTATTCAACAAAGATCAGACAGCGACTGGTGGAGAACAAAGAATCACGGCACATCTCCCTTAAAACTAGTAAAAGAACTGGAGCAAACAAGAATAACAGAAATTAATAAATGATGGGAAATGACAACTCTGAAGAATTATTTAGAATGCGAGAGAATACCAAGAGGTCTACTGATCTTTGTGCTTCCAACCCTCAGTGGCCTAGACCCAGACCTCTCAAAACAATGGCAGGAAGACACAACGGAATGCTCAAATTAATGCGCACACTGATTACACACGCAGATAGAAAACTGACGAAAGCGGTCACAAGGATTAAAGAACTTGAAGATGTCCTGGAAACCATGCAGGACAGAGAAGATGTGAAAAACGCATTGCAAAAAATGGAATAGAAGCTGGAAAAACACAAAGAGGAAGTTGAACAAAAGAAAACTAAAAAGTTCAACAGAGACAAAAGAGATTATGCTGCATGTCTAATATACACATTTGCCAGAAAATTCGACTATCTATATGCTAAGCAAACTGCGGCCAGCCATTAACATCACAGACATAAGATCAGCGACTTCAAGCATAGCAAACTCCAAAGTGAGTTCGGAGGACGAGGAGCCCACCACATCCCTCCCCCGACTGCATTTTTCAGGGGAAATGAGGCTCTTCCAGATGACAACAAGACAGAAAGGAAGAGGAAAAGTGATCACAACCCAGGAAAACCCCACAAAACTAGAAGAGCAAAGGGGAGGTACAAAAAGTGGAAGAGGAACACAAAACAAAATGCGCTAATAAGAGCAGGAGCACAAGACAATAATTTAATCATCAATCTCTCCCAAAAAAATCATTGATGAGAACCATAGGAGCCTTTTAAATAAGGGACTCAGTTTTTGTCCAAATGCTGGATTTGACTTTGTAAACACAAGGATCGACTTCTACAAATTCACAAGGAAGGTGAAACTTAAGAAATACTACTCTATGAAGAGCAAGGAATGGGAAAATCAGACCAGCAAATCTAAACCCAAGGCAAAACCTTCCAGTATCACAATGAACGATTTACGTACACTACAATCACTGACGAGTCTGGAAAGAGAAGCATCAGGATTAGAAAGTTTACCTATTGAATCACTATCAAAGAAAGATCTCTGTGAGTACCTGGAAATTCCGACAGACATGACATCCAGGAGTGGATGTAAGCCAAAGTCCAAATTCTGCCCCCAGTTACCCATTGGCAACAAAATGTATCTGTTTTATGAGATCATAACAGATTAACTAAAAGACATGGTGTCAACGGAGACTACTAGACCGCATAAGAGAAAGGAAAAAGCTAAACAAAATGTAACCTAAAATGGAATGGGAAGCTTTAAGGGATCTTCAAAATGATAAAAACATCATCATAAACCCAGCGACAAGGGGGGAAATATTGTAATTATGAGTATACATCAATATTTAGCAGAAGCTAATAGACAACTCAGCAACAGAAAACATTACAAAAACCTCCCTGGCAATCCGCTACAAGATCACATGGTCCAGTTCTCCCAAAAACTAAAAGGCTGGTAGGAAAAAGGACTGATAGACATAGATGAATACAACTATCTAAACACGCTGCATCCAATAACTCCAACAATCTACTTTCTACCGAAGGTTCATAAGGACATAAACAATCCACCGGATAGACCGATAGTAAGTTCAATTGGTGCCCTGCTGGAAAACACCTCAAGGTTTATAGATATATTCCTCTTTCCGTACGTTAAAGACTTACCATCCTACCTACGTGACTCACAAGAGTTTCTCAACAGAATGAATGATCTTCCATGGAAACCGAATTACTAGATGGCCAATGTGGACGTGGTCTCATTGTATACCTCAATTCAACATCATGATGGTATGGAAGCCTGCAGATATTTCCTAAGAACTCGTTCAGTCTCCCTTTTGGAACACTCAGACATGTTAATGGAAATGACAGATTCTTGTCTACATCACAATGTCTTCATTTTTAATAACAAGTTTTATTTACAAACCCAGGGGACAGCCATGGGTACATCTTTCGCCCCAACTTACGCGAATTTACTCATGGGACGTTGGGAAACAGAAACAATCTGGAGTGAACAAAACAAGACAAAAATGGAGCAGATGGTCCTGTGGGTCCGTTTTATCGACGACCTCTTCCTAATTTGGGAAGGTGATAAGGTAGACCTGGAAAATTTCTAAAGATACTTGAATCAAAACACGCTTAACCTTCAATTTACATTTGACATCCAGAACCAAGAGATCAACTTTCTGGACACTGCAGTTTACATCAAAGACAACAAAATCTGTAGCAGAATGTATAGAAAACCCACAAGTACCAATAGTATTCTCCATGACAACAGTGGACATCCCCTACATCTGAAATGGAGTGTTCCATACGGAGAGTTTTTAAAAATCAAACGATGCTGCTCAGAGGAGGAAGACTTTACAGAGCAAGCAAAGGAAATGCATGAAAGATTTTCGATCAGAGGGTACCCGGAAACAGATTTAAAAGATGCTCTACAGGGAGCAAATGTGAAAAAACGAGAGACACTACTCACACCGAATCTGGAACCAAACCAAAGGCAAGAATGATCAGGATGTAAGATTCATAACGAATTTCAACACGTCTAGTTCCACGGTAAGAAACATACTCAGAAATAATTGGAGAGATCCTACTAATGGATGAAGACATGAAAAAAGTAATGCCAGAAAAACCTACTATTACTTACAGCAAAGCACCCTCATTGGGGGATCTTTTAACCAGCTCATATTTTAAACCAACTGATCCTCAAACAAACACAATGACATGGCTCCCAGTTCCCACCAGAGGTTTCTTTAAATGCACTAAGTGCAAGGCTTGTAGACATGGCATGAACCAAAAGCGAATATGCAACTATCTATGGTACAACAAACAAGATACAGGAGAAAATCACCTGTGAAACAGAATCAGTTGTATACGTTTTAGAATGCCAATGTGGCACCAAATACGTGGGCAGTACCATCAATAAACTTAGGCTCCGTATATTGCAACATCTGAGGGCAATTGCAAATAAGGACTATCAATATGCCATGGCAAAGCACATATGGGAAAGACATGATGGGAAAACCGATAATATGAAATATTATTGCATCAAACATGTACAAAAGAAACCACGAGAAGGAAACACAGAATTAGAGCTACGTCGTGAGGAATCCAGAAAGATTCTCCTACTGTGCACAGAGACCCCCAATGGGCTTAATAGTGATGCTGAACTATATATTCATATCTAACAAAGTTGGAGCAATAATAGGGGGGTTCTCAGTATACCCCGACCTCTACGCATAGCCCAAATTCTATATAATCTGGAAATATGGATTCATGAAGAAGGAAGACACGGATACGTATCCATGGGCTAACTATTTGAGACTCTATATTTGTTTCTTACCTATGTGATCATGGAAGTTTCAAAACATGCTATTCCTATGTCCTAACTCCTTGATTGTTTTAAGAAAATGATTGCTGAGCATATGTAAACAGAATATAGAAGATTGGGATTGTGAAGACCTATATTATATGATATAGAAATCAAGTCATTTTTATAAGCGATGATTAGACACTACAACATTAGCCTCTTTATATGGTTGTTTGTTGACTAGCACTGTAAAGTTTTAGAATTTTTAAAGGGCTAAGTGCTATTGCTGGTGCTTTTCAAAACCTATAGGATCCCTAGCTTAAAGAAACGTTTTTTACTACTATGGGGCCGATTCCGATTCCGGCCGGAAATCTCTCCGACCGAGCCGGACCCGGAGAGAATTCCGACCGAATCGGACCCTAGCAGTCCGACCGAACGAGTACGATGCGCACGCATGCTATCGGACTCGAGTCGGTCGGACTCCCATTGAAGTCAATGGGAGCCTGTCGTACAACGCGTGCGCGGGCTCCCATTGACTCCAATGGGTGCGAGGCGGACAAGGGCGCCCCCTACAGCGTGTACGCGTCCATGCGCATCACGGCATACATGCACAGGTAGGGGGACCCATGGGTCCCCCTGTGTGCGACTCGCGCGCCTACGCATACAGGGGGTCCGGCGCGGACCCCAAAGTCCGGCTCCGACAGCTTATTCGAGCCGGACGGCGCGAGTCGGTCAGACTGCTCGCGGCGCGCATCGTACTTACCCGGCCGGGAAACGTCTCTATAGCGCGGTGTGAGTCGTGTCCATGCGAGTCGGTCGGAGCGTGTTGTAGCCGCGTTCGAGTCGGTCGGCGATTTCGCGGGTGCTTGCATCGTACTCCCTCGGCCGGACCCGCGTACGATTCGGTCGGGAAACAGGGCTCCGAATCGGATCCGGTGAATCCGAATCCGATTCGGAGCACTACCGGCCGAGATCGGAATCGGCCCCTATATTGTTTACAGCACTTACCACTTTAAAGACCTAACATCATAATGAGAATTTTATCACTTGTGCATGAACAGGAATATTAACTTTATGATTATGTCTCCTAAATGCAACATATATTCGTTATGAGACTAACTTTTGATAGACATGGTTTAGTTTATAGCACATAGCACTTTAACATCATGGTACAGTTCATCGACATAAAAAATATGATCTTATTATGGTAAAGTTTACAGCACATAGCACTTTATATATCCTAGTACTGTTTACAGGGTCTTGATACCAATATGTAACTGGGTTTTCAAATGATTACTACTGAGAGTAGATTGGCTTAGGACATTTAGGGAATGCCCTACAGTGGCGATATTATTCAGCACTATCATTTTTCATTACATCATTAAGAATGTTATACCTGATTGCACTTCTTTGCACACTTTTTTTCATGCTTTTTTGCACGTTTTCTTGCACTTTCGATGACACAAGATGGCACTATATGAAAACTAGTAAATCATACTGTTATGTTCACACATGACAGTAATGCCCTATATTTTTGGTTGGCTCAAGACAACTACTTAAATCCTCTCATTTTTCGAATATGGACTGTTTTTCTCCGTTTTGTGGTACAACAATGACTGTTGAAAATATTAGTCCCCCACTTGTTAAAATTAGATTGACAGTGACTGAAGATCAGATCACAACCATCATACAACTATACAACATACGGGTACTTTTCCGTAATTAGTGAATTTAATCTCAAATTCACATAGGAACATCAAAACATACTTTTGAAATCAATATCAACTAATATGACATGTTGTGGGAACTTGAGAGAAAACTCATTGAAAAATTCATTGAATTTTGCCAGTCTTTCCTTGCTTGTGCACTGTGTAAAATGTTTAAAATGTAAAAAAAATTGTGTGTGCTCCTTTAAATTGTGGTAGTCATTTTGGAGGAAGTTTCCCTTTAAATAATCTGTCTTTACACACATACTCCAGACCCAGTTGAAGGCTCCGGCCGAAACATGTAGGTCCTTTTGTTGCACTGTCGGCGGTTTAAAAGAATATAAAAAATAAAAGGATTACTTACAACCTGCTGTGCCTGGCTGTGCTGCTTCTCTTCTGCGCCCTGGGAGTGAGAGGGCCGTTGTCAGAAGAATTCTGGAATATATATATATATATATATACTGGTTGTGCCTTGAAGTGGGAGGCAGGCGGAGCACTTCATTTTCTTCTTATGCCCTGAACAGGGCTTGGAACCCTGCAGGATTGCAGCCCGGTGTGCTGGAGCCCCTGGTGTGGGCTCGTGTTGCAGAAGCGCTGGGGAAGTGCAGCCTCTCTCCCCTGCAAGCGGAGAGGAAGCAGGTGGAGTGCTGCCTATTTTTTCCTTTCTGGCTTGCGATCCCTGAGGAAGCGCGTGAAGGTGCGCCTCCCCCCGAGCGAAGTGAGCACTCTTTGATCCTGGGTGCCTGCGGCTGAGAACCCAAGCGGATGGAGACTTCGCTCCGTGGAAAACCGGAAGTCAGGCAGAGTACACCTGGTTGCGGGCGGGGCTCCCGTTAGGAAGGGAAGAGCCCCGCGTGTGTTCCGAGCCCGGTGGTGGGCGGGGCCCACTGGAGTGGAATGCCCAGCAGAGGGGAGGCAAAGTCAACAGAGACTTCGCTCTGCGTCCCGCCGCCCAGAGGAGGCCGGTGTGAAATCCTTGCCCCTCACTGCAATTGCCAGGCGGAGGCGGAGGGCCGCTCCCACGGGAAGTCACAAGTGAGCCGCATTGTTGTTTTTCGGGCCCGTGGGGCCATCGGCAGATCTCACTCTGGTGCTTGCGTAGCACAGAAGCGATTCCCGCATTTCTGGATAGTATTGCAGCTGCGCCGCATGGTCGCGGGACGCTCCGCGCCAACCTGATCATAGGGGCATTTCTTTTGTGGCATTGCGGGGCAAGCCCAGGAAGGGGCCCCCGAGGACGACGTTAGACTGCCTGATGTTTGCTCATATGCCCAAGGTGGGCATGATGTAATTAGGTGATGTGTGCCCCCTAAAAGTGGATAGGGGCTTGCGCTGTTGTTGTGGGTTACCCCTAATGCTTTTTCTACTGCACACAATGCAGCAAGAGTTTCGTGGGGCACAACTACTAATGGTGATGCATAAAGTTGTATGCTAAAGTACTGCTCCTACCAGTAGTTACTGGGTGGGGACAACTGTGATCGTGGTAATTATATGTACACTGCTCTAGGTGTTTATTGGGGGGCACTGTTGGATGTGTGCCCTGCTACCAATTTTTACTATGGTGCCCTGCTGATTATATGTATGCCTAAGGTGGGAATGATGTGTTATGGATATGTGCCCTTTACAAGGTGTCTGCCATAGTGCCCTGATGGTTATATTTATGCCAAAGGTGGTGTGCTAAGTGCACTCTCACCAGTAGTTACTGGTTGTCTTCACTAACTGTGAATTATGATGGTTATGACAGTGGACCAATTGGCCCTGTAGTGTATATAATCCCTGTAAAGCCATACCAAGTGCCAGGTGGCACAGTGTATATATGTGATTATGTTCCAATGTGTTTTATGAGTAATACAAAGGCTATTTTTTATATAACCTTGTGTGGAGTTTCTTTTGTGGTGTGCCTAGTATGTCGCTGCTGGGTGTGTGTTGTGAAAACGCTTTACACATTGCCTCTGGGATAAGCCTGACTGCTCTGCCAAGCTACCAAGGGGGTGAGCAGGGGTTATCTTCGGTGTGTAACTCCCTTGCCCTGACTAGAGTGGTGGTTTCTGCCTGGCCTAGGTGCATGCCCTAGCCAACCAGAAATCCCATTTCTAACAAAATATATATATGCATGATACATCGTCTGGTTTTCCTCCTCCCCACTACTATCAAAACACTCACCCATCATATAGAGATTTGTATATCGATATACTATGAATATACATTTAGGCATTTACTCCATACACATCTCTAATGTTAACCGCATCCTATATTAGTTGATAGGATAAGGTGAGAGAGACTTCTCTATATGTTTATATATATATTTTTTATTGAGGGGATGAAACAATGCTAATGCAGATGTAACTCTTCACTTTCTCCTTTGAACTGAGGAAGCAAACATACCCGTAACCGACACTGGTATAATCACTATATCTCAGTACATAGGAATATGTGGTTTATTTATGTCAACATTTTTATAATTTTCTATATTTACAAATAACTGTTGTGGCGTGAGCATTATTGACTTAAACAACAGTAGTAGGCAATGTGTTTTTTAATTTATTTTTGCACTGTCACTGTTAACATGCTAATTCTTCTATGTCCTTTACCTCAGACGGTTGCTGTGACAACCAACTGAATGTGCTTTACAGATGTATATATAAAGAGTGAATTCAGTGATACCTGATGTAGTGAGCAAGGCGGGCCGCCGCCGAAACGCGTCTAGGTCATCCTCCTGGAATAAAAACCTTTCTTTGATAAACTTCCCACGGAGTCAGCGACTGTTCTTTATGGATGCCAGGATTGGTGAAATATAGAAGATTTCCCGGAATCTTAACGCTGACCCTCCTCAATCTGGAGCTCTGCGCCGCCGGAATCCGTGTGGTATTGTCTTCTAAAAGGAAAACGCAGAGCCCCCCGCAGCCGACATCCCGGGACACGACCGTCCGAAAATCTGCACGTAGTTGAGCGCCCTGCTTCTCTTGGTGGCTGGAGGGCAATCCGAGTTTCAGGTAAGCTCACTGGTGTGGATTGGTTGATGGTTTGAAAGTCCCTCCAGGTGGCTGAAGGGAGAGGTAGTCCCGTAGATAACAATACGGGCTGTGGGTATCACGGAAAAAGAGTAAATTCCAGAGTTGGCCGAGGATTGGGTGAAGGAGTGGGAAGAGGCGGCGTTGGATATCTTTTGCGATGCAGACACCAATGCATCAACAGCCTCTAAAACAACTAGTCTGCGAGCAGAACCGGCAGGCAATGACTTGAAAAAATTAACTCAAGAACTGGAGAAACTGTGCAAAAACGAAGTATCAAAATGGTGGGAATGCAAATCGCTGAAGAGATACCTGGATGTGGGGTGCATCTCAAGAGGATTAAGGATTCTCGTGGACCCAACTTGTGCCAAAACGAGAATCCGGACCCTGAGATGCTGCAAGAGTGGGCAGATAACAGTGCACAATCATCAGGGCGCATGCTGCAAATACTAATAAAATACGCTACAAGTGACCGCGAAAAAATTCTTGCCAGAATAGATGCTATTTGTAAAGAGCTGGAAAAAATGGACAACCAAGATAACATCAAGAAAATTCTGTCAGATATACAAACAAGAGTGGCAAAATATGAACAAACAATAAAAGACAGAAAAGCAACAAAATTCCGAAGGGACAGAAATGACTATTTAAACGGAAGAATATATACCTTCTCCAAGAAATTTGAGAATATCCGTCGCCAACAACTTTCCGCATCAGCAGAAAACCAAACAAGACCAACAGAGCCGAGTGAATCGGAATTGAGTTCAGAAGTGGAGTCAGACCCAGAAGGCACTGGAAGCAGCAATGTCAATCGCAAACCTCCGACACCAGTTCAAGAGTTTGGTTTTTTACGGATGGAACGAATCATGAGTCTACGACCACGGCCATCACGCCCAGAACTAAAAAGCAAAGGAAGAGGTCAAACAGAAGGTGAAGGAAGGACAGAAGATGGGGTAAGCGAGGCACACAGAACCACAAAAACAACGTACAGAAGAAACAGACAGAGGTAAATACAAACATAGACACTGACAACACAGTAATCAATCTATCCACAATGGCTCTGAACCAAGAGGAGCAACGTATTTTATCATTAGGGTTGTCATTTTGTGCCAAAACTAACTTTGATTATACACAAACGAGGGTAGACTTCTATCAATTTATGCGCAAGCTCAAATTGCAAAAACATTTCTTCAATGTAACCAAGAATGCGAATGAACAGGAGACAGTATCTACAAGTACTGGGAGTCTCTGTGTGGCAGACATGAGCCTCCTTAAAGATTTGGCAGAACTAGATTGCGAAGATCTACTAAGTCAAGTATCTCCGATGGAAGTGGCAATAAGAACAGATCTGGACATTTATGAAACCGTGCGTACACCCTTCAGACCTAAATCAGTCTTTACCCCGATGATGCCAAAAGACGGATTAGACATCTTTGCAGATAATGTAGTCAAGGATTTGAAGGAACTGGCGAAACTGAGTAGCAAGGATTTCATTAAGACAAATCACAACCAAAGGGTACAATATAACAACCTTGTACAAAAAATCAAACTACGACAGGATATTGTGGTCCGATGGTCCGACAAGGGCGGCAATGTAGTGTTGTGGCCTCTAGACAAATACAATTTGGAGGCATACACACAACTGCAAGATAGAGAATGCTACAGCCGCATCAGTACCACCAGTATCATGGGAGTCAAAGAAAAGTTTCATAAGGCACTATACGAATGGAGAGGTGTTGGGCTTATCTCCAAACAAGAACTGGACTTCCTAAAAAATGACTATCCCGTAACGCCTCAACTCTATCTTATACCTAAGATACATAAAGATGCCCAGTGCCCCCCAGGAAGACCAATCATATCCGCGATCGGAGGACTGTTTGAGAATACATCGAGATATATAGACTTCTTTCTCCAGCCCTACGTCCATGAACTCCCAGCTTACATCAGGGACACAGGAGATTTTTTAACAAAAATGTATGATCGTACATGGAATGACAATTTTGTATTTATGACATTGGATGTCTATACATTGTACACAAGCATAAGACACTGGGATGGCTTGAATGCATTAAGCTATTTTCTGGGGAAACGGCCAATTTGTTTACACCAACACACCATGATGCTGCTACAAATGGCAGAATGGTGTTTAGACAACAACATATTTATCTTTGACAGACTCTTCTACAAACAAACACAAGGCACAGCCATGGGTACTTGCTTCGCCCCCAGCTATGCTAATTTGCATATGGGCTGGTGGGAGGAGCAAGTACTCATGAAAACACAAAGTACATCTATGACTGAACATGTCAGTCTGTATGTCAGGTACATAGACAACATATTTATTTTGTGGTAAGGCTCAGAAGAAAGCGCTAAAAGCTTTGCAAAAGAAATCAATAACAACAGCCTCAATCTAGCATTCACCTGTACCACCAGTAAAGAATCCATCAAATTTCTAGATTTACAAATATATGTAGAAAATAACAAAATACAATCTAGGACATACAGAAAACCAACCTCAGGCAACACAATCCTCCACGCCAGTAGCTTCCACCCTACATGCCTCAAGGAGAGCATACCATATGCGGAATGCCTTCGGATGAAGCGTAATTGCAGCACACAGGAGGGATTGAGACAATCCACTAAGGGCCTCTTTGAGAGATTACAAAATAGAGGATACAGCTCTAGAACACTATCCAGCGCAGAACAGAAAAGTGCCAATGTTAAAAGGGAAGACCTGTTAATCACCAAAAAGAGTAATAACAACATAAAAACACACAACAAGGAGACAACTCCTAGATTGATTACAGGTTTCAATGCTTACCATGCAAACCTCCGCAAAATATTTCACAGGCATTGGCAACTAGTTCGAAGTGATCCGGTCATAGGTCCCACCTGCGCTAAACTTCCCCAGATTACATTTAGAAGAGCGAAATCGCTGCGCCAGGAACTTGTCTGTAATGCACCAACAATAGATAAGGGAGCTGGCTGGCTCAAACCTCAGAGAGGGTTTCATAAATGCTTCAAATGTAAAGCGTGCAAACATGGTATCAACACCAAAACAGTTCCCCTGCCACTCAGACAGACGCCCTTTGAAATCCGAGGAAGCTACACATGCAAAATAGACTTCGCATTGTACGTTCTCCAATGTACATGTGCCAAACAGTATGTGGGGAGCACCATACACCCCGTACACGTGAGGATATTACAACATCTTAGGGCCATCATTCATGATGACCCTACTTATCCGGTAGCGAGGCACATAAACACATGCCATGGAGGTAAAGCTCAAGAACTTTTCTTCTTTGTGATTGACAGTGTCCCCAAAAGCATCAGAGGAGGGAACAGACAGCTATCACTCAGGAGATTAGAATCGAGGTATATAATTCTTCTTGATTTCAAAATCCCAAATGGGATGAATGCAGATGAGGCACTTAATGTACATCTTTGATATACTAGCCGCTTGTCCTGTTCCTGATCCCTTTCCGCAGCGTTAGGTTCTCACTCCATAGTCATTTTTGTTAACGTTTCTGTTGGCACACTTTTCACACTTCTTTTATTTTTCACAGCTGTTGCACGGGTCGATAACTGCACTCAGATCACCAATTTTTAGGAGAAAGAGACCTGGGAGTAACTGCCCACTGGGGCATGATACATCGTCTGGTTTTCCTCCTCCCCACTACTATCAAAAAACTCACCCATCAATTAGAGATTTGTATATCGATATACTATGAATATACATTTAGGCATTTACTCCATACACATCTCTAATGTTAACCACATCCTACATTAGTTGATAGGATAAGGTGAGAGAGACTTCTCTATATGTTTATATATATATTTTTTATTGAGTGGATGAAACAATGCTAATGCAGATGTAACTCTTCACTTTCTCCTTTGAACTGAGGGAGCAAACATACCCGTAACCGACACTGGTATAATCACTATATCTCAGTACATAGGAATATGTGGTTTATTTATGTCACAAATGTTATAATTTTCTTTATTTACAAATAACTGTTGTGGTGTGAGCATTATTGACTTAAACAACAGTAGTAGGCAATGTGTTTTTTAATTTATTTTTGCACTGTCACTGTTAACATGCCAATGCTTCTATGTCCTTTACCTCAGACGGTTGCTGTGACAACCAACTGAATGTGCTTTACAGATGTATCTATAAAGAGTGAATTCAGTGATACCTGATGTAGTGAGCAAGGCGGTCCGCCGCCGAAACGCGTCTAGGTCATCCTCTTGGAATAAAAACCTTTCTTTGATAAACTTCCCACGGAGTCAGCGCCTGTTCTTTATGGATGCCAGGATTGGTGAAATATATATATATATATATATATATATATATATATATATATATATATATATATATATATATTATCTACTGGCGGTCGCCAGTAGATAGTTATAGTTAAAACCTATTATCCATAGGAATTCCGCGACATTCTATTTGAAATAACGTTGGCGCCGGTTGACGAATCTTCGCGAAAGTTTCCAACTTGTTGGGGCACTCCGGTCCGCTCCTATCCTGAAAGTCTCGGGGTGATACGTCAAGTGGGGGCCAAGAAAAAAGGGGGGTCCCAAAACGCGTTTTCCCCATTCATTTTTCCATAGGAACCTTTAGTCGCAGCTACAGCCCGAACTGCTGAACGGAATTACACCAAATTTGGCAAAGAGGTAGCCCTTGGTTCAATGTCGTGCCTTTTGCTTAAATGGTGTAAATCCGTTCAGTAGTTCCTGAGAAAATCAAAAGTAAAGTCACATAAAGTCACATATATATCTGGGCGGAGCCTAACCACACATGTCATCGTGAGATCTGATTGGCTGTCAGCACTTCATCCTGGAATTGCTGGCAGCCATCTTGGGACCAATATAAATGATAGTACCTCATTGAAATGCATTGTAGTGAATAGAAGATTTTGAGGGTCACCAAAAGGACAACTATAAAGGGTGATAACAGGCTTTAGTTACATTAGAATTTATTTGTTGATGGTACCATACTAATTTTAGGAATTGTGGTGTATTCTAAGGTGATTTTACCATGTGAAAAACCGTCTGCTGGGATATCATGAATCATGTTTCAGAGAACACTATTTTCTCATGCTTGTCCCATGGAGGTTTGGAAGGTGCTCCATAAGCTAAAATGAGAGCATATTTTCTGTAAATTCACATTATCTTTCTCACTCATGTGAGAATGAAGTCTGACATTCTCAGTAAAACATGTACATCCAACAAGGGCAGAGACTGTCAGTTGATTCCTTTGTGTTCTACTGCAGCTTCCCAGAGTGTTCTAAAGAACAACTAGAGTGCTAACAGCCTTACTTATGACAAAAGTATGGCACACCTGAAGCCATCTTGATTGGAATAAACTGGTAACACTTAAAACATTTAATTTAAAAAGGAACAAAATGATGGGGTTCATTTTGTCATAGAAATTATGGTTAGTGCTGTAGAAAGAAAAATTAGGACATATTTCAAGTGTGATCTCAAATATCTTCCTGTTATATTTCAACAGGAGCAGCCTGCCAGTTGATGCCTTTGTGTTCTACTGCAGCTTCCCAGAGTGTTCTAAAGAACAACTAGAGCGCTAACAGCCTTACTTATGACAAAATTATGGCACACCCGAAGCCATCTTGATTGGAATAAACCGGTAACACTTAAAACATTTACTTTAAAAAGGAACAAAATGAGGGGTTCTTTTTGAAATAGAAATTATGGTTAGTGCTGCAGAAAGAAAAATTAGGGCATGTTTTAAGTGAGATCTCAAATCCTCTTCTATTTCATTAGAAAATTCTGACATGCAGACTGAAACAATCACTTTCAATACCAGCAGCAGACTACCAGTTAACTCCCTGGTGAGCAGTAGCTTTACTCCAGTGATCTAATGAGCAACTAGAGTGCTAACATTCTGAATTTATGGCAGATGTGAGACACATCTGAATGCCTTCTTGATGGAATCAAAGTAAAAAACTGAAAGCATTTCCTACTGAGGAGACTGCAGTAAATGAAGAAATTAGGAAACTTCATTACAAAGAAGTCTTCCAAGATGGCCACCAGTGAAAAAAGAGCCCAAATGTAGCACAAATATTACCCAGATGTAGCCCACATATAGCCCAATGACAAAAGTGTGCAAAACACTTTTTATTTTTAGTTTTTTTGCAGTTTTATGTAGTGCAGACTGGTCAGGTATTGGAGCATTGCATCTTAAAACATGACCCCCTACACTACAAAAACACCACTGCACTACCTTAAACCCTAAAACACTACCCCCAGCACGACCCCCTACACTACACAAGCACCACTGCACTATCCTAAACCCTAAAACACTACCCCAGCACGACCCCCTACACTACCCAAACACCACTGCACTAACCTAAATCCTAAAACACTACCACCAGCACGACCCCCTACACTACCCAAACACCACTACACTACCCTAAAACATGACCCCCTACACTACCCAAACACCACTGCACTACCCTAAACCCTAAAACACTACCCCCAGCACGACCCCCTACATTACACAAGCACCACTGCACTACCCTAAACCCTAAAACACTACCCCCAGCACGACCCCCTACACTACACAAACACCACTGTACTACCCTAAACCCTAAAACACTACCCCCAGCATGACCCTCTACACTACCCAAACACCACTGCACTAACCTAAATCCTAAAACACTACCCCCAGCACGACCCCTACACTACCCAAACACCACTGCACTACCCTAAAACATGACCCCCTACACTACACAAACACCACTGCACTACCCTAAACCCTAAAACACTACCCCAAGCACGACCCCCTACACTACACAAGCACCACTGCACTACCCTAAACCCTAAAACACTACCCCCAGCATGACCCCCTACACTGCCCGAACACCACTGCACTGCCCTAAACCCTGAAACACCAGCCCCTGCATGACCCCCTACACTGCCCAAACACCACTGCACTGCCCTAAACCCTGAAACACCACCTCTAGCATGACCCCCTACACTGCCCGAACACCACTGCACTGCCCTAAACCCTGAAACACTACCCCCAGCAAGACCCCCTACACTACCCAAACACCACTGCACTAACCTAAATCCTAAAACACTACCACCAGCACGACCCCCTACACTACCCAAACACCACTACACTACCCTAAAACATGACCCCCTACACTACCCAAACACCACTGCACTACCCTAAACCCTAAAACACTACCCCCAGCACGACCCCTACATTACACAAGCACCACTGCACTACCCTAAACCCTAAAACACTACCCCCAGCACGACCCCTACACTACACAAACACCACTGCACTACCCTAAACCCTAAAACACTACCCCAGCACGACCCTCTACACTACCCAAACACCACTGCACTAACCTAAATCCTAAAACACTACCCCCAGCACGACCCCCTACACTACCCAAACACCACTGCACTACCCTAAAACATGACCCCCTACACTACACAAACACCACTGCACTACCCTAAACCCTAAAACACTACCCCCAGCACGACCCCTACACTACACAAGCACCACTGCACTACCCTAAACCCTAAAACACTACCCCCAGCATGACCCCCTACACTGCCCGAACACCACTGCACTGCCCTAAACCCTGAAACACCAGCCCCTGCATGACCCCCTACACTGCCCGAACACCACTGCACTGCCCTAAACCCTGAAACACCACCCCTAGCATGACCCCCTACACTGCCCGAACACCACTGCACTGCCCTAAACCCTGAAACACCACCCCTTCCCGACCCCCTACACTGCCCGAACACCACTGCACTGCCCTAAACCCTGAAACACCACCCCCAGCATGACCCCCTACACTGCCCGAACACCACTGCACTGCCCTAAACCCTGAAACACTACCCCCAGCAAGACCCCCTACACTGCCCGAACACCACTGCACTGCCCTAAACCCTGAAACATCACCCCCAGCAAGACCCCCTATACTGCCCGAACACCACTGACCTAAACCCTGAAACACCACCCCCAGCACGACCCCCTACACTGCCCGAACACCACTGCACTGCCCTAAACCCTGAAACACTACCCCCAGCATGACCCCCTACACTGCCCGAACACCACTGCTCTGCCCAAAACCCTGAAACACCAGCCCCAGCACGACCTCCTACACTGCCCGAACACCACTGCACTGCCCTAAACCTTGAAACACCAGCCCCTGCACGACCCCCTACACTGCCCGAACACCACTGCACTACCCTAAACCCTGAAACATCACCCCCAGCACGACCCCTACACTGCCCGAGCACCACTGCACTGCCCTAAACCCTGAAAACACCAGCCCCAGCACGACCCCTACACTGTCCGAACACCACTGCACTGCCCTAAACCCTGAAACACCAGCCCCAGCATGACCGCCTACACTGCCCGAACACCACTGCACTTCCCTAAACCCTGAAACACCAGCCCCAGCACGACCCCCTACACTGCCTGAACACCACTGCACTGCCCTGAACCCTGAAACACCAGCCCCAGCACAACACCCTACACTGCCCGAACACCACTGCACTGCCCTAAACCCTGAAACACCACCCCGTGCTTGACCCCCTACACTGCCCGAACACCACTGCACTGCCCTAAACCCTGAAACACCACCCCCAGCGCGACCCCCTACACTGCCCGAACACCACTGCACTGCCCTAAACCCTGAAACACCAGCCCCTGTACAACACCCTACACTGCACGAACACCACTGCACTGCCCTAAACCCTGAAACACTACCCCCAGCAAGACCCCCTACACTGCTCGAACACCACTGCACTGCCCTAAACCCTGAAACATCACCCCCAGCAAGACACCCTACACTGCCCGAACACCACTGCCCTAAACCCTGAAACACCACCCCCAGCAAGACCCCCTACACTGCCCGAACACCACTGCACTGCCCTAAACCCTGAAACACCAGCCCCAGCACGACCCCCTACACTGCCCGAACACCACTGCACTGCCCTAAACCCTGAAACACCACCCCCTGCACGACCCCCTACACTGTCCGGACACCACTGTACTGCCCTAAACCCTGAAACCCAACCCCCAGCATGACCCCCTACACTGCCAGAACACCACTGCACTGCCCTAAACCCTGAAACACCACCCCCTGCACGACCCCCTACACTGCCCGAACACTACTGAACTGCCCTAAACCCTGAAACACCACCCCCAGCATGACCCCCTACACTGCACGAACACCACTGCACCGCCCTAAACCCTGAAACACTACCCCCAGCAAGACCCCCTACACTGCCCGAACACCACTGCACTGCCCTAAACCCTGAAACATCACCCCCAGCAAGACCCCCTACACTGCCCGAACACCACTGCCCTAAACCCAGAAACACCACCCCCAGCGAGACCCCCTACACTGCCCAAACACCACTGCACTGCCCTAAACCCTGAAACACCACACCCAGTGAGACCCCCTACACTGCCCGAACACCACTGCACTGCCCTAAACCCTGAAACACCACCCCCAGCACGACCCCCTACACTGCCCGAACACCACTGCTCTACCCAAAACCCTGAAACACCAGCCCCAGCACGACCCCCTACACTGCCCGAACACCACTGCACTGCCCTAAACCCTGAAACACCAGCCCCAGCACGACCCCCTACACTGCCCGAACACCACTGCACTGCCCTAAACCCTGAAACACCACCCGCAGTACGACCCCCTACACTGTTCGAACACCACTGCACTGCCCTAAACCCTGAAACACCAGCCCCAGCACAACCCCGTACACTGCCCGCACACCACTGCAGTGCCCTAAACCCTGAAACACCAGCCCCAGCACAACCCCGTACACTGCCCGAACACCACTGCACTGCCCTAAACCCTGAAACACCAGCCCCAGCACGACCGCCTACACTGCCCGAAAACTACTGTACTGCCCTAAACCCTGAAACACCACCCCCAGCAAGACTACCTAAACTGGCCGAACACCACTGCACTGCCCTAAACCCTGAAACACCACCCCCTGCACGACCCCCTACACTGCCCAAACACTACTGCACTGCCCTAAACCCTGAAACACAACCCCTCAGCACGACACCCTACACTGCCCGAACACCACTGCACTGCCCTAAACCCTGAAACACCACCCCAGCACGACCCCCTACACTGCCCGAACACCACTGCACTAAACCCTGAAACACCACCCCCTGCACGACCCCCTACACTGCCGGAACACCACTGCACTGCCCTAAACCCTGAAACACCACCCCCAGCACGACGCCCTACACTGCCCTAACACCACTGCACTGCCCTAAACCCTGAAACATCACCCCCAGCACAACCCCCTACACTGCCTGAGCACCATTGCTCTGCCCTAAACCCTGAAACACTAGCTCCAGCCCGACCCCCTACACTGCCCGAACACCACTGCACTGCCCTAAACTCTGAAACACCACCCCCAGCACGACCCCCTACACTGCCCGAACACGACTGCACTGCCCTAAACCCTGAAACACCAGCCCCAGCAAGACCCCCTACACTGTCCGAACACCACTGCATTGCCCTAGACTCTGAAACACCAGCCCCAGCAAGACCCCCTACACTGCCCGAACACCACTGCACTGCCCTAAACCCTGAAACACCAGCCCCAGCATGACCCCTACACTGCCCGAACACCACTGCACTGCCCTAAACCCTGAAACACCAGCCCCAGCACGACCCCCTACACTGCCCGAACACCACTGCACTACCCTAAACCCTGAAACACCAGCCCCAGCACGACCCCCTACACTGCCCGAACACCACTGCACTGCCCTAAACCCTGAAACACCAGCCCCAGCACCACCCCCTACAATGCCCGAACACCACTGTACTGCCCTAAACCCTGAAACACCACCCCCTGCGCCACCCCCTACACTGCCCAAACACCACTGCACTACCCTGAAACACCACCCCCTGCACGACCCCCTACACTGCCCGAACACCACTGCACTGCCCTAAACCCTGAAACACCACCCCCTGCACCACCCCTACACTGCCCAAACACCACTGCACTGCCCTAAACCCTGAAACACCACCCCCTGCACCGCCCCTATACTGCCCGAACACCACTGCACTGCCCTAAACCCTGAAACACCACCCCCAGCATGACCCCCTTTACTGCTCGAACACCACTGCACTGCCCAAACCCTGAAACACCACCCCCAGCATGACCCCTACACTGCCCGAACACCACTGCCCTAAACCCTGAAACACCACCCCTGCACGACCCCTACACTGCCCGAACACCACTGCACTGCCCTAAACCCTGAAACACCACCCCCTGCACGACCCCCTACACTGCCCGAACACCACTGCACTGCCCTAAACCCTGAAACACCACCCCCAGCACGACCCCCTACACTGCCCGAACACCACTGCACTGCCCTAAACCCTAAAACACCACCCCAGCACGACCCCCTACATTGCCTGAACACCACTGCACTGCCCTAAACCCTAGAACACTACCCCCAGCATGACCCCTACATTACCCAAACAACACTGCACTACCCTAAACCCTAAAATACTCCCCCAGCACGACCCCCTACACTACCCGAACAAGACTGCACTGCCCTAAACCCTAAAACACTCCCCCAGCACGACCCCTTACACTACCCAAACACCACTGCACTGCCCTAAACCCTAAAACACTCCCACCAGCACGACCCCCTACACTACCTAAACACCACTGCACTGCCCTAAACCCTAAAACACTACCCTTCGCATGACCCCCTACACTACCCAAATACCAATGCACTACCCTAATCCCTAAAACACTACCCCCCGCACAACCCCTTACACTACCCAAAGACCACTGCACTACCCTAAACTCTAAAACAATACCCCCCGCACGACTCCCTACACTACCCAAAGACCACTGCACTACCCTAAACCCTAAAA
Organism: Calotriton arnoldi; assembly: GCA_963921515.1. NCBI lineage: Eukaryota > Metazoa > Chordata > Amphibia > Caudata > Salamandridae > Calotriton > Calotriton arnoldi. The sequence continues at coordinate 416,395 of CAWUFW010000457.1, forward strand.
CACGACCTCCTACACTACACAAACACCACTGCACCACCCTAAACCCTAAAAAAGTACCCCCAGCACGAACCCCTACACTACCCAAACACCACTGCACTACCCTAAACCATAAAACACTACCCCCAGCAGTACCCCTACGCTACCCAAACACCACTGCACTACCCTAAACCCTAAAACACCACCCCCAGCAGTACCCCTACACTACCCAAACACCATTGCACTACCCTAAACCCTAAAACACTACCCCCAGCAGTATCCCCTACACTACCCAAACACCACTGCACTACCCTAAACCCTAAAACCCTAAAACACTAACCCCAGCACGACCCCCTACACTACCCAAACACCACTGTACTACCCTAAACCCTAAAACACTCCCCCAGCACGACTCCCTACACTACCCAAACACCACTGCACTACCCTAAACCCTAAATCTACCCCCAGCATGACCCCCTATACTACACAAACACCACTGCACTACCCTAAACCCTAAAACACTACCCCCAGCACGACCCTCTTCACTACCTAAACACAACTGCACAATTTGTTACAGGCGTTGCAACGCAGGCCTGTGGTGCTTACTGGAAGTACCTGGTGGGCTAGTTGGGCCCCAAGGACTCTCAGGATTCAAGGTGACCTAATCCCCCAACTTAAAACGCGCCACGGGGCGCGTTTGCACAGTGGTGAAGGGAGGGGGCGGGGCCTCAGGTGACATGTGCGCAAACACGCCCTGTGGTGCGTTTTAAGTTGGGGAGTTAATTCCCTTTGATTCCTGGGGGCCAACTAGCCCACCAGGTACCTTCAGTAAGCACAACAGAGTTGCGTTGCAGAGAGGTGAAAAAAGTGCGTGGCCTCGGAACGCCTCTCTGCAACTCAGCTCTGTGGTCCTAACTGTAGGTACCTGGGGGGCTAGTTGGGCCCCAGGGACCCTCAGGATTCAAGGGGACTTAATCCCGCAACTCAAAACGCGCCACGGGCGCGTTTGCACACATGTCACCTCAGGCCCCTCCCTTCACCACTGTGCAAACGCGCACTGGCTCTGGTTAGTCAGAGTCAGTTACCACCAGTACCCGTCTGAAAAAGTTGTGGGCACAGGATGATTTTGCAACAAGGCCTCTTTCTGCTCCTCTGTTGGTTCTTTCTGCACATCTTTTGCTTCTTTCTGTGCGTTTTTTCTTCTTTCTTCACATGTCCTACCTCTGTTGGCATAGTTAGAAACTAGCATTTAAAAAACCTTTGAAATTCACTTAAAAAACCATAGGTTTCAGGCACGTTATAGTTAGAAATTAGCATTTAAAAAACCTTTGAAATTCACTGAAAAAACCATAGGTTTCAGACACGTTATAGTTAGAAATTAGCATTTAAAAAACCTTTGAAATTCACTGAACCATAGGTTTTAGGGACAGTTATAGTTAGTTGGACATTGCACTCGTACAAAACCCGTGAAATTCCCCTGTTATAGTTAGTTCAGCTAACTATAACTCGCGCCCCCGCAATGCACTGCTGATGACGTCACATATTACATCACTCATGACATGGTCAGTGACATCACTGATGACATCACTGATGACATCTCAAATGACATCACTGATGACATCATCCATGTGATAATTTCATGCATCTTCTCACACCCTAATATAACTTTTGATACACCCACTCTAAATTACAGACTGCCATTCTACAAACCATAGACACTCCAACACCAAAAACTACATACCCACTCACTGATTCTTAGGTCTACACACACATCCACTCACTCACCTGTACAGTCACTCATACTTACAGTCACTCAGTACAGGACTATCATATGCACTCATACACCTATATAAATACTCACACACCGCCACTCATCCATAGAGGTACTCACACATCTAGTCAGTCATGCAAAAAATTAATCACACACCCATTTACTCACCTATACAGTTAAACACACACCAGCTCACTTACTCATACAAATACTAGCACATTCTTACGCTCTTATACAATAACTGATACAAGCACACACGCATCCATACAGCCACTGTCACAATAACACACTCTCACTTATAGCCATTTAAATACTCTAACACACATATATACTGCCTTTTACATATGTAGTTACTCGCACATGTACCACTGAGATATACATTCACTCACTAACACACCCATACACACACTCACCCACCCAAGCAGTCCATCACAGATGCACTCTTGAAATCATGCACCCAGTGAATCACCCACTCACACATCTATGTATGGAGTCACACACACCCCACCCACACAAACACTCAGGCAGCCATACAGATACTCAGAGAACCAATCAATAACCCATATAGACACTCATGTAGCTATTCGCAAATCCATGCATCCACTTACACACCAACAAACAGACGGATACAGACATTCACACAGTTTAGTCACTAACCCATGCATTCAGTAAGATACGTTTAATCACTCACTTGTAGAGTCAGTCACTCATGTACTAAATCATCCATTCAGACACTTATACACCCACTCATTCTTCAATACGCCTTTCCCTATATATATTAAACATATTTCAACTTTACAGAAACACACAGTCACTGGATGATGTCATCAGTGATGTCATCAGTGATGTCATTTCAGATGTCATCAGTGATGTCATCAGTGATGTCACTGACCATGTCATGAGTGATGTAATATGTGACGTCATCAGCAGTGCATTGCGGGGCGCGAGTTATAGTTAGCTGAACTAACTATAACAGGGGAATTTCACGGGTTTTGTACGAGTGCAATGTCCAACTAACTATAACTGTCCCTAAAACCTATGGTTTTTTCAGTGAATATATATATATATATATACTCACCAGTAGGTAATATATACACTTACATTTTCATTGTAAATGTATGCATGGTAAAGACATATGCATGGTAAAGACTTGCGTGAAAACGGCAATGCGTGGTAAAGACATTGCGTGGTAATGACTGGGTGGTAATGGTAATACGTGGTATTAACTGCGTGGTACAGGTTGTTTTCCCATTTAATTAATGCAGGGAATTTTCCATGTTAAAAATTCTACGATAGTAAAATAATTTTTTCCTGTTTTGCATAGATGATTACATTAATTACACTAAAGTTTTTTCGAGGGCCATATATTTTCCTCCAACAACCTTTTGCCATTCTTACAAGGATATTTTAATGTTTTAGTTACGGTACAATTTGTTTCCAGTTCAGATATTTTGTTTATACATTTTCCTTCAAGTGGGCCCACCTCGTTCAAACTCTTAATAATTGAAGAAGAATTATAGAAAAAAGTGTCTCACCATTCGATTAGCAAAATCATTATTGTAATCTTTTTACAGTCTCAAAGCATAGTATTCCAAGACAATGCCATGTTCCAATTTTTGGAAGCTTCCTCAAACGTAATTTGAAAAAATATTAGGTGGTACCATAGAGTAAGAATTGGCCCTGCAATGCACCGTAATGTGTTGAAGGGAAAGTTGTGCAAACTCTTTTTAGATATACCAATGGGGAGTCACTTGAGAGGTTAAAGGACTAGTATAATATGGTGGTAATGCTGACATATCGAGTTCAGCCTGATGTAGTGTTTGTAAGGCCCTCATAACATTTGAAGGTGTTTCCAGAGTTCTGTTGTCACATCAACAGTTCTACTATTACTGTACAAAGATCATTTGAATCATTTTATAATTATTTGCATTTAAGAAGCTTAAAAAGTTTATGATATGGAGGTCAATAGGAACCATAGTATCTCTGCTCTGAGATGATGTGCTACATAAAAGCATGGAGCTGATCCTTTGCTCTGCTGGAAGCAGTGGCATTACTATCTGTGTCCGGATATAGAGGTGAGTTTCTACTTTTTCCGGAATTGCTTTAACCCCTTTGCTGCTAGGCCTTTCCCCCCACCCCCGTGCTAAGCCTTATTTGGAGTAGTTTGCGCTTAGGCCCCCATATTGTATTGTCCACATAAGGTATCCATGCCAAATTTGCGTTCTTTTCTTTCACCATCCTGGGGATTCTAAAGGTACCCAGGGTTGGTGGATTCCCCTGAAGGGGACCGAGAAATTTGCCAAAATACAGCAACATTTTGTTTTGGGGGGAAAATGGGAAAAACTGCTGCAGACGAAAGCATCTGTTTTTTTAAATCCCTGCAAATGGTATCAATGAAAGGTTTGCTGTGCTACAATACAAAGGCAGACTTTTGTCAGAAAACCAACATTTTCCACACAGTTTTGGCATTTTAGTGGGACATAGCCAATTTTTCCTATTTTTTGTGCTTTCAACCTCCTTCCAGTTAGTGGTAGAAATGGGTGTGAAACTAATAATGGATCCCAGAAAGCTATACATTTCTGAAACGTAGGCAAAATTGTGAATTCAGCAAGAGGTCATTTGTGTAGATCCTTCAAAGTGTTCCTATAGAAAGTAACAGTTGAAATAAAAACATATTGAAATTGAGTTGAAATAAACAGCCATTTGTGCCTACGTTTTCATCTGTAACTTCTTCAAAGTATGACAGATTTTTAAAAGCTATATGCCGTTGCATCCTCTGTCCTTTTGGTTGCGGGGATATATAGGACATGTAGGTTCACCAAGAACCCAAGGTACCCCGAGGCAATAACTGAGCTGCGCCTTGCAGTGGTTTTTCATTGTGTACCGGGTATACAGCAATTCATTTGGTAAAATATAAAGAGTGAAAAATAGGTATTGAGGACCCCTATGTATTTACAAAATGGGAACAACATATGGAGTTTAGAAGCAGTGCTTATTTGTACATCTCTGAATTTGCGGGTTCCCATACTAGCATGTGAATTAGAGGGTAGTTTTTCAAAATGATGTCAATTGGTAATAACACTTGTTATACTATTCTGTATTCCCCTAAGTCTCACTATAAAAATGGTACCTACCTTGTGTAGGTAAACCTGGTACCCGCAACAGGAAACGACCGAAAATGCAATGTTGATACATCACATTTTGCAAGTGTAAATTGACCTTTTTTTCAGAATGTGCCTAGCTGTGAATTTTGGACCCGCAACTCAGCCGGCACCTAGAGAAACCTAGCAAACCTGTACATTTTTTAAGTCTAGACACCCAGGAAAATCCAGGATGGAGTGACTTGTGTGGCTCTCTCCAGGTTCTGTTACCCAGAATCACTTGCAAACATCAAACTTTGTAAAACAAAAACACATTTTCCTCACAATTTTGTGATGGAAAGTTCTAGGATCTGCAGGGAGCCACAAACTTCCACCCAACCAGCATTTCGCCAAATCTCCTGATAAAAATGGTACCTCACTTGTGTGGGTAGGCTCAGTGCCCACGACAGGAAACGGCCCAAAACGCAACGTGGACAAATCACATTTTGCCAGTGAAAACTGACCCTTTTTTCGACTTGTGTGGCTATCACCAGGTTCTGTTACCAGGAATCCCTTGAAAACCCTCAAACTTTGTCAAAATACTTCATTTTTCTCACATTTCTATGATGGAAAGTTCTGGGATCTGTGGGGAGCCACAAACTTCCACCCACCCAGCATTTCCCCAAGTCTCACGTCAAAAATGGTACCTCACTTGTGTGGGTAGGCCTAGTGCCCGCGAGAGGATATGGCCCAAAACGCAATGTGGACACATCGCATTTTGCCAGTAAAAACTGACCCTTTTTTCGCAATTTGCCTAGCTGTGGATTTTGGACCCTAGCTCAGCCAGCACATAGGGAAACCTAGCATACCTGTACATTTTTGAAAAGTAGCACCCAGGGGAATCCAGGATGGAGTGACTTGTGTGGCTCTCACCAGGTTCTGTTACCCAGAATCCCTTGCAAAGCTCAAACTTTCTAAAAAAAAACACATTTCCCTCACATTTCTGTAATGAAAAGTTCTTGAATATGTGGGGAGCCACAAATGGACAAAAGTAAATAATAACTGATGCCCCATCCCATCGGGGCAACCCTTACCCAAGGTGCCATCCCCAATCATAAATATATACATATCCCAGGTGCTAGTGGGTTTTCTGCCCCTCCCTGAGGGCAAATGGGCCTCAAAATAGGGCTGATCTGCCCCCAGAGGGACACAAAACGGCCAACAGTTATTTAAAAAATGTGTACCCCCAATGGGAGTGCACCCATGCCTATTGTTACAATATCCCTGGTGCTAGTGGTTTTACTACTCCCCCTGGGGGCAGCTAGGCCTCAAAATAGGCCTGATCTGCCCTGGGGGGCAGAAAACAGCCAAAGATACATTAAAAAAATGATTAGCACCAATTGGTGCGATCCTTTCCAAGGGACCGCCCCAAACATTAAAAAAAATCTCTGGTGCCAGTGGGTTTCCTGCCCCCCTTCCCCCACAGGGGCAGATGGGCCTTCAAATATTCAGAAAAAACAGAACGAGGACCAAGATAGGTGCCCACCCGGTGAAACTTGATAAGTAAAGATAGCCCACCATTATTATGCGTGTAAGTGAGGAGTTGAATTACGTACACATAGAATGTGGGATGATGATTTACAAATATTGCATAGCGGTGAGAAAATATGTCACCTGATTGTAGTCCATGCTGTAAGAAAGTTGATAGATTTGTGAGTTATTAAAGGGAAGATTGGTACATGGTACATGCAGTGTATACTGGTGTGCCCCTAAGCCTGAGTGAGAGAAGTGCCGCTAGAAGACAGTGTGTTTTTATATATATGTAACATGATGGATCACAGTTTAAAAAATTACAGTATATATGTATAAATTCTCTAATTGATTAAAGGCTTAGGTGTTTTTAATTGCAACTATGAATATGATTAGGATACTAGTGTTGATATATGATTTTTTTTTTTCAAACACACTATTGGGTTTTACAGAAGGTTCCAGGAACCAGCAATGCATCATAGTTATCATTGATCAGGATAGCAATTAGCCGGACTATTATACAGACATCTCAGTAGCAAAACAAAAGGAATACCGGTCCTTGCTGTAATCATGAGTTCCCCATCCTCCTCCAGCAAACCATTGGACAGGAGCCGTTCTGTATTCAATTCTTGAACTGCTATACATATCTTCAATCTCTAACTCAAACTCCCTCCCCTCAACTAACCCCCTCCCCTCCCTCCCCTCCCCCAGGCGTAAATTACTCGTTTGCAATACACTTCTGCTCCAACGTTTGTCTGACGTAGCACTTTATGAACCCTCGTTCAGTAGGGGCGGCGGTGTACTATGGCTGCTGTCCAACTTCACGGGTCTATAAGCTGCTCGGGGTATATAGAGCCTAGCCTACTCCTGCCGGGGGTTCTTCAACAGATTCCTCATCCTCATCATCATCTGGGATCCAGAGTAGTACTACTAAGGTTTCCCATGCTCTTGCTGCCTCCAGCGCCCTCTCGCTCCCCGTCCTTTTTGCTATTTGCATCATAATTATTCCTTCACATTCTGCCCACTTAATGAGTTCTTTCTTCCATCTGGCTATATTTGGGCCTTGTTTTGCTTTCCAGTACATGGTGATGTCTCTTTTAGCTAGTAGTAAGCCCATATCTAAGAATTTACTCGTGATTTTGTTTTCAGTTGTGTGCGGTAACCAGTGTAACAGGCAGTATATCTGAGACGTCTCGACTTCCCTGTCAGTAATGTCTGCCAGCAGCGTAGTTTCCTCTTCCCAGAAATTACCCAGGCGCGGGCAGTCCCAGAACCTATGTTTGAAATTTGCTCCTTCCCTATTGCATCGCGGGCAAGCCGCTGTTTGGGACGCGAAATACTTATTAATCTTCTCCGGGGTAAGGTATGCTCTATGTAAGATATAAAAATGTACCAATTGGAATCTGGCATTTTCTGGTGCTCTTCCAAGCCCTCTCCACTAGCTCCCCCCAGGTTTTCCCTGGAATAACCTCACCGAGGTCTGCCTCCCATTTTAATCGCAACTCCGATAAGGGCAGCAATGTTTCCTGCGTTATTCGCCTGTATAAACACGTAACCGCCTTAAAAGTACCTGCCGCCATCATTAGATACTGGCAGCCTAATGACGTCTGTGGTTCGGTGAGTTGGTCTCCCCAGTGTTTTCGTATGGCCGCGGTGAGGGCGGAGTGCAACAGGAAGTCCCCCCTGGGTAAGTTATATCGATCTTGCAGATCGTTGAATGGGATCATGGCGCCCTCCTCATATAAGTCTCCCATTGTAACCAGCCCTTGTTCCACCCAAGTCGTCAATCCCTGCCAACTGCCCCCATGTGGCAAGGCCTCGCATATAAGTAACGGGATTTCCGGAGCATAAGGGCATCTAATTTTGGCCCGTCTCAGACTCCTATTCCAACACTGCCGGGCTGTGCGTAGTTCCGAAGGGAGGGCCAAGGATCTAACAGGAAGCCTCAATGTGATTTGGGATAACAATCTTAAGGTCACGGAGTCGTCTCTCGGCTCCTCCGTCCCCCTGACTTGACTCGTCACCCACTTTGTGAGCCACTGTAGCTATGCTGACAGGTAGTAGGCCTCAAAATCAGGCACCGCCAATCCTCCCTCCGCTCTCGGTCACCTGAGAACACTAAGTGCCACTCTCCTCCTGCCATTTCCCCACAGAAACCCCGAGATCATCGTCTTGAGTTGGGTAAAGTACCTTGTTGGTATCCAGACCGGCAAGGTCCCAAAGTAATACAATAATCTCAGTAGAGTCACCATCTTAAGTAGAGCTACCCGGCCGGCCACCGACAATGGTAAAGAGCCCCAGAAGTCAAGATTGCTTTTTGTTCCTCTAATGGCTCTCTGTATATTATTCCCACCAGTATGTCTCCCTGCGTGTGGTATATTTGGGTACCTAGGTACGTCAAGCTCCTATCCTCCCATCTCACTCTCTCAGTCTCTTGTGGGCCTATCCTGCCCTCCATCGCTGGGAATAAACAAGACTTTGCCCAATTCACCTTCAGCCCGCTACCCTACCTAAGGCCTGTAATAATTCTTTCGCACCCGAAGCGCCTCTCCCGAGTCTGCCAAGAACATCAATAGGTCGTCTGCGTAGATTGCAATGTGGTGGATCTTTCCATAAACATTAAGGCCCTGATAGTATTGCCCTGTACTAGCTCTAGCTGCAAGCGGCTCCATCGCCAGGGTGAACAAAAGAGGGGAGAGTGGCACCCTTGTCGCGTTCCCCGTCCTACTCTACAGGTGTCAGATATTAGCCCACCCGTTTTAACTCTAGCAGTGGAGTCGGAATATAGGAGAGCTGTCTAACCCACAAACATATCTTCCAGCCCAACTTTCCGCATCACGTGGAACAAATACGGCCATTCCAGGCTATCAAATGCCTTTTCTATATCCACTGAAAAGACCGTCGCCCCCATCTTTCCTATAGGAGTCTGCCTCCAGCACTCGTAAGAGGCGCCCGACATTAAGGGCTGTATTTCTGGTGGGAATAAACCCGCCCTGGTCTCTGTGTACTAGGGTTGTCATGTGTGGAATCAGGTGAGTAGCCAGTATACGACTCAGGATTTTGTAGTCCAGGTTAAGCATGGAGAGCGGGCGGTATGCTACTCTATCCCAGGGTGGTTTCCCCGTTTAAGCAACGGTATGATAATCGCCTCCCTGGTCGAAACCGGCAGGTGTCCCGCTTGCCTCGCATCATTATACAGCTTTACCAGCCTGGGGGCCAGCAAGTCAATGTATGTTAGGTAGAATTCAATGAGTAGGCCATCTGTTCCCGGCGTTTTGTTTCTTGCCATATTTTTAATAGCCCCTCTCACTTCCCCAATTTCCACGTACTGTCCCAGGGTATCTGCGAGTCCTTCGCCCAATACTGATAGTTTCACTTCGCCTATGAACTCATCCATACCCTCTTCTACTGGGGTCAATCTGCTCTTGTACAAATCTGTATAGAAATCTAGAAACAAGTTATTAATACCTTGTTGGTCGTACCACACTTCCTCATTCTGCCCTCTATTCTCCAATATTACTGTACCCCTCCTGACTGGATTGGCCAACCAAGCCAGTAGGGCCGCCGACTTATCTCTCTCCATGTGGGCTCGGGTTATATATTTTTTGTAGTAGAAACAGCGAAGGCGTTCCACCTGCACTGCCACTGCTTCTCTAGCCTCGTAGAGATCCCCCTGCTTGTCAGCGTTCTCTGGCCTTTCCTGTTCTAGTTCTCTTAGGCGCTGCTCCGCCCTCTGTATGTCCTGTAGTAGGGCCTTCCGCGTTCCCACCATCCCTGAAATACAGCACCCCCTGATGACTGTTTTAAATGCATCCCACTCTACCAATGAACTCGTTGCTGAGTTAGCATTGTCTTGGAAATAGTGTTCAATGGCTGTGCCTATCTCCTCATGGAACACCTGGTCCGCTAAGGCCTCGGGTCTCAAGTGCCATGTAGGTATTTTGGGCCTCGTGCGGGACCACTGCAAACTTAACAGCTCTGGGTTGTGGTCAGAGATCGTCCGAGTGAGGTATTCACTGCTGCGCACCCCCTCATGCACGTCAGGGGAGCACAGTATGGCATCTAGTCGAACATGTAGTTTGTGCAGTGCCGAGAAGAATGAGTAATCCCGGACCCCAGGGTGTTGGGCTCTCCATTAATCCACCAATCCCCACCTCTGTTGCCAGTTCCGCCGTGCTTCTGCTATTTTATGTGTGGGTGCATCAGGGAGTGGAGGATGGGAATGATCTAGGGCAACATCTGATATGCAATTAAAGTCACCTCCTAATAGTACTGATCCTGTGAGTATGGAGGCCAATTTCCCAGAGAGGTGAGAAAAAAAGGTTGGCTCATCCGAGTTAGGTGCATATATACTCCCCAAAATTATATCCCTGCCATCTAGCCTCCCGGAAACTACCACACATCTACCATCTGGGTCTATAATTTGTTTTGTGCATTGAAAGGGTACTCCCGCCCTCACCCAGATCAGGACCCCCCGTGCAAATGCTGAGTAATTGGTATAAAATGCTTGACCTCTCCAACGACGCTGCAACGCCGCTCTCTCATTTGCCATTATGTGGGTCTCCTGGAGCAGTGCAATCTGGATCCCCCTACGGATCAAATATGCATGGATTTTATGACGCTGTACCATTGAGTGCATCCCCCGTACATTCCACATAATACATTTTAAATCTAGTGAGGGTCCCATTGCATTAAGGAAAACCTCGCTCCTGCTAGAATCTGTCATTGTGGCACGCCTGTCCCCAACTAACATCTCAGTAACCAAGTAAAACCCCCAACTCCCCCTCCCCAGGACAGGTACCAGAGAACTAGTTCCCATCCAAACGTTATCTGAGCTCGCAAAATTCCACTAGTGGTTACAGGGGTGATCAGCTTACAGTTCTGGACCGAGACCCCCGCCACGTCGCCTCTCCAATACCTGCAGCAGTTACTTCGCCCCGGACCAGACATCTGAGGTCACTTGCTGCCATGAAGCTAGCCGCATGTTCCATTATTCGCCCTTTCAGTTCAAGTCCCCAGCGTACCTCCGTAGGCTACAGTGTGGGATACCAGGTCATAGTCATCAGACAATATCGTTCGCCGTCTGGGGTGTGATCTCTGGCAGTTCTGTCTCCGAGGTATCATTTTCACTGGGAGCTGGCGAACCGTCCGAACTTTCCGCGTCCATTCCGCTTTTACTTGAAATGGGGCTGGAACTCTGTTGGCCATGTTTCGCTACCTCCTGTAGCACTCTGCGACGCTCTAGGCTGAGTTCCCTAGGAGATGGAGCTCTGGACCCTGTTTTATTGCTGCGAGGGCTCTGTTGAGGTGAGTCCGATGGGGAATTGCGATGCTCCTGAGGCCTCCGCGTATCCAGCCGTTCCCAGGCCTCTTGAGGTGTAGTGAAGAATCGAGGACCCGCAGGATCCGCCACTCGGAGCCACGCAGGAATCAGCATTGCATACTGCAATTGTAATTGGCAAAGTTTCTTTTTGACAGCTAAGAAGGATGCTCTATTTCGTTGTACTTCCCTTGTGAAGTCCGGAAAGATCATTACTGCGTTATTATCAATCTGCAATCCTTGTTTTTGGCGAGCTTGTTGTAGGATATGGTCTCTGCCCCTAAAATGCAGTAGGCGTGCCACTATCGGTCTAGGAGGGGCCCCAGGTCTAGGCGGTCTTGCCGGGACTCTATGGGCTCTTTCCAGTGCATAGAAGGATGACAGCCCTTCTGGGGCTACTTCTGGTCGGAGCCAGTTTTCCAAAAAGCGCACCATATTAGCGCCCTCCGCTTTTTCCGGCACTCCGATGATTCTGATATTATTCCTGCGGGATCTTCCCTCACTATCTTCGGCCCGCACTTCCAGCACTTTGACTTTAGTTTCCAGGTCCGTGAGTGTCTTCTGCATCGCAGTTACCTTCTCTGGGAGGCCGCCCAGTACTTTCTCCGTAGTTATCACCCGTTCCTTGAGCTTCCGATGATCATCCTTTAACAGGCTTACGTCTGTACCTATCGCATCTATTTGCTCCTCCAGGACCTCTCTGGAGGCCGTGATCGCCTGCATAATATCCTTCAGCATTGATTTCCTGGGAGTCGAGCCTTTTCCCACTTCCAGCACTTCTTCATCATCATCGGTCTGGGTTCCAGGGGCTTCTGCATTGAGGACTGTGTATCCTCTTTTCTTTTGAGCTCTCCCCATCTTCCTGGTTAGATTCTAGCTTCTCTTCTCTATCTCCGGATAGTCTTTTCGCAGCATAGGGCAGTTCTGTTATATTGCAGTAGTTTTTCGACTTTATCGTGCCTCCAGGGCCCTCCCAGCTGTTGCCTCCAATGGAGCCGCGGTAATCACTCCGGAAATCTACCTTCTCATTTTTGCCCACCGCGATCTTCGTTGGAAGCACTTATGTCATGCTCCGCATTGCGCGCACAGGGTTGCTGCTGACTGGGTGTCTCTGGTTGCGGATGGGCCTAGTGGAGCCCCAAGACACGTGCCCCATGCGATTATGCCTTATAGCAGTGAGTTGTCTGGGTGTCAGGAGGGCACTCCCCTTCGCGGGCTTTTCTGCGCTTCCTGTGCCTCTTTCTCCTAATATACTAGCCGACTACCAGGTGTTCACGGTCTCCCCTATGCTGCGGCCATTTCCTTCTTCAACCTGACTTCGCTATTCTTCGCCCTCCAGGCCTTTCTCCCTCGGCTTTAGGCACTCAGTTCCTTTGGGTCAACTCAGATGACCTGGGACGGTGACTTCAGGTCCATGCACTGCTGTTGGTCTCTATGATAGATACCAGGGTCTGCTATTGCTGGTTACTACTTCCCAGGTGTAGCTGCTGAGATGTCTAGCTCCTGCGTGCGGATATTCACTGTTTGTGGGGCCTCCTCACTCTCCCCTGGGAAGCAGCGCTACTGCTGATCCTTATAGTGGTCTTCGGTTATTGAGTCTCTCCACCCTGATTATGCGCTGGGATCACCTGGTGCTCAAAGTGTGCGCCGCTACTGTGACCCGTCCCATTCACTTCAGCCTGCAGCGTCTGAGTGCGATCCATTATGGCGCAGGCGCCATCTTTCTGCCACTTCCTTCGCGCTGCCTAATTTCGACTTTGGAGTTCGGGGGCCTCTTCTTGAGGTAACCAGGCTCACAACCTATTCCCCCGTGCTCCCGGGGCCCATATATCCACTTGCGTCATTCAGGGCTCTGCTGTGGGGTGAGTTGCTCCTCTATACCAGGAAACCGTCTCTCTCCTGACGGCCTGTACTGGCTATGCTGGACGTTCTAAGGCGCGGGCGCCATCTTGCTGCTGTCTCCGTAGTGCTGATTTATTCCAAGTTCAGAGCTCGGAGGCCTGTTCCTGAAGGATCAAGGCTCGCCACTCAGCCCCCTGTGCTCCCGGGTCCCCTCCGCTCTCTTGTGGTTTTCAGGACTCCTCTGTGGGGTGAAGTGCTCTCTCTCGCCGGGGCCGACCCTCTCTCGGCGGACTAAGACGGCGACGTAGGTCGTACTATGGCGCGAGCGCCATCTTGCTGCCGATTCCGCTGTGCCATCCAGCTGTGATCTCCGCGAGTTTTGACTCTTTTCAAGGCGGTATGAGACTCGCCTCCTATTGCTCCAATCTCTCGGGGGCCTCCGGTCTGCAGAACTATTTCCGTATCTGCGTCCGCGGCTCAGGATATGCGATTGTGGGGAAAGCGGCGGACGGAGCTCCGCAGCCCATGTCCGTTCCCATCGCCTTCAAGCCACGCCCCCACCAGTGTTGATATATGATTGGTAACAATAGCATGTATATGTTTACACACAGGTATTCAGGATAAGCATTGACAGTAAGAGATATTCTGTTGTCTTGAAAAAGGTGGTGAGTATTAGATCAAACCACCGAAACGTGTTGACGCATATACAGTGTTAAATTTTGGAACATACTGGCACACTAGATGAGAACTTTGTCATAATCATGTGCCTGCATTGATGATTTGTACGAATCAGCAAACAATTAAGACAGTGGGGTATATTCACAAAACGTGCGATAAACATCGCCTAAATAGCTTACCGCAACTTCTCACATCGCAGTCCATCGCGTGAAAATAACGCCGTGTTAATGTGGCATTCACAACACGGCGATATCGTGCGCTAACCGCACGATAACGCGGTGAATGTCCGCGAAACAACTACCGCGACGGCGATAAAAAAGCAAAACCCAACGCGAAAAAAGGTGCGATGGGCCAAACCGCGATAAAATCTGTGTGATAACTAGCGAGAGGCCAGCAAGTCCCACGCGTCATGCGGGGAAAAGCACAAGAAAAGCACCCAAAAAGATCACACCAAAAACCAGAAGAACCGCGGAGCACCAAGGATGCACCCGGACCAGGTGCAGAGGACAACGTGAAACCCACAAGACCCACGGAGGCCCAGCCAGGAAGCCAGGTGTCGTGGAAGAGCAATGAGAAGAGGGAGAGGAAGACGGGGTACAGTCTGCAGGAAACCCGGATCCACGTCACGGATGAGATAGAACACCACCACCAACTGTACGTCACCTCCAACGTGTCATTGGCAAAAATGACGCTGAGATGGCAGACCATCTCGGACCATGTGAATGCCGTTGCCGCGCCGAGGAGGACAATGGAAGAGGACAAGAGGCGCTGGAATGATGAGAAGGGCAAACCCAAGAAGGAACTCGCTGCCAACATTAAAGCAGCAATGCAGATTGGAGGTGGGGGGCCCAGCAGAACACCAGGAGCAGGATGAAATGGAGAAAATGGTGGCCACAGTCATCAGTCGGGAGACGGTGACAGGAGCAGAGGACCCGGACACCGCTCAACATGACTTGACACAACATCAATAGGGTGAGTACCTACCAGGGAGTGGGGGGACGGGGGGAGATGGGCACAATGGCACACATGCACAATTAAGCAGAGCACACTGCACACCCACAATGACTCCGGATCATGTCCCTGATCCCCCAGGAACACTGCAGCACACACACAAACACCAAGTAGTCTCACTTTCACCATGTGCCCAAAGGGGCCCCCACCCAACACATCACCAATCACACAACCAACACATGCACACGTGCGAAACCCAGCGAAGATGCGTATCCGTCAGCCACACTGACAATGCAAGAGACACTACATGATGAGTAGCATGGCTGCAGTCCAGCTATGATGTCAATGTGCAGGCCACGACACTGATGCAGCTGAGTGTGGGCCAGATCCGCAAAGGTGCAGGTCACACTCGGACACATCCACGTGTACAAAAAAACCCTTACGCCAACTACACATCTGCCTACCGACCATGACCACGAGTCACAACACGACGAAGGTGTTGGGAACTCTCGTGGTCAGCTCGCGCTGCCCCTGAGGTTCCATTCTAGAGTGGGGCAGCGCGAGCTGACCACGAGAGTTCCCAACACACCCCCCTTCCTTCACACATATCACAAAAGAAAACAAAAAAAACAAAGCATTACAATAAATAAAGGGAATTACATTAATACATTTCATAATCAACAAATCAACTAGGCACTGCTTTACACCAGGTAGACGCAATTCCTAGGTACAACAGGTCGTGCTAAGCAGACACCCTGCCATGAACATTTGTTGACATAACATAGTCATGAAACTTAACAGGAACAGATTTCAACCTAGATGACACAGGCCTGGACACGTTCTGATCTTGAGCAATGACTTCCTTGTCCATAACAGCACTAGGTGTAACACTAGAAGGGAAGTGAACCCCAAATCTCCGGTTGACATAGCCGAGCATCGACTCAGGCACCATGGAGATAGCACATTTGTTCCACACTTTCCCATTCTCCAACACCACTACACGATCCTTCACTACAGACACTCTTTTAGGAGCTGAAAAACGTGACTCTCCCTTGCGAAGAAAGCCCGGTTTTCTGATCCTCACCCAATCCCCTGTCTTGATACACAAAGCACGATTATTATCACTCATGGTGCTATACTTTGCTTGGACAGCCGCCCTGACATCAGTTACTTTAGAAAGCTTTTCCAAATCAACCACTCTTCTGGACATCTATTCCTTGTTTAACTTGGAACCCGCTATTCTTCCCCTCAACAAGGTAAACGGGGCAATACCAGTACTAACATGCGGGGTGGTTCTTACAGCCCACAACATATCAGTCACCGCCTCCCGCCACTGTAGCCCATTTATTAATGCTAACTGTAAGTGTTCCTTTACAACGCGATTGAAACGCTCGACAAGGCCATTGCTGCGGGGGTGATAGAGGGACGTGAGCGTGTGTTTGACACCAATTTCCTTTAGAAAAGTTTCCATTTCGCTAGAAACTAGTTGGGTCCCATTGTCTGACACTAATTCCTCAGGGAAGCCTTCTCTGATGAAAACGTCTCGCAAAAACTTGATAACTGACAGAGAGCAGACATTCTCCACAAACCTTACTTCGGGCCATTTTGACATGTAGTCGATCAAAACCAGGGCGTATTTGGGAGAACTCCCAATTAGCCCAAAAGGACCCGCAATATCAAAAGCCAATTTTGTCCACGGAGTATTTTTAACAACAATAGGTTCCACAGGTGAGGGATGAGTTACCTGAGATTTATCACTTGTGACACAAGTACAACAATCCCTAACAAAGTGTTCAGCATCCTTGTCCAGAGCAGGCCACCAAAAATCTTGTCTGATTCTACGCTTCATTGCCCGTATACCAGGATGACCCTCATGAGCCAAATTTAAAATCCTTCTCCGTAAAGACGAAGGAACAACCAATAACCCACCACGTCTTAACGCACCATTGACCACAGACAACTCGTCTTTCACCATTTTATACGGAGTCAGCACAGAAGGACAATCCTTATCACTGGGCCACACACTGGTTATAAGATCCATGACTTTGACCATATCAGTGTCTTCAGACACACACTCCAACCATTCCCGTTCCGACAAGGCTCCACTCATAGTATCCTCCAGTGAGCACACTGCACACACCATCTCCAAATCATCATCATCCTCAGCCTCAAGCCCATTACTAGAGAGTGGTAATCTAGACAAACAATCAGCCACAAGATTCTTAGCTCCTGCCACATACTCCAAGCGATATTGGAATTCCTGCAACCTATACTGCCATTTAGAAATGCGCGGCGTAGCTCTCCCACCACCCTTAGTAGTAAATAAATCAACTAGAGGTTTATGGTCAGTTCTAAGAATAAACTTGTTTCCCCATAAGAAGTTCCTAAAATGCTGAACACCCCACCACAATCCCAAAGCCTCTTTTTCAATTGTTGAGTAAGTGCCCTCTGCACCTCTCAAGGTCCTAGAAGCAAACGCTATAGTTTCCTCTCGACCATCACTCCTTCTTTGAAGTAATACTGCACCCAAACCCACATTACTGGCATCAGTGGATACAATGCATAAGTTATTTATGTCAAAAAGCTTAAGGGGACTAGCATGCACGATTTCATGTTTGATAGACTCAAAATTTTTGTCACAATCAGCATCCCATACAAATTTGACATTTTTCTTCAGTAAATTGCGCATGGCAGCGGTTTTTGTGGAAAAGTTGTTAACAAACTTGGAATAATATTCCACCAAACCTAAAAAGGAACGAAGTTGATCTCTGCTTATAGGTACAGGCGCATTTTGGACAGCTTCAATTATTTTCAATTTGGGTTCAATTCCATTGAAAGAGATATGGTGACCAAGATAATCAACACCTTCCTGAAAAAATTTGCACTTGTCTGCCCGCAATGTTAACCCACTAGATCTAATTATGGACAATACCTGTCTCACTCTTTCGTCATGTTCAATCACGGATTTTCCATAGATGAGGATATCGTCTTGGAAAAATGCTACTCCTGTTATGTCTTTAAATAACTTAGTCATCAGTCTTTGGAAAACAGCCGAAGCTGAGGCAAGACCAAAAGGCATGCGAATATAACGATAAGCACCATCAGGAGTGACAAAAGATGTCAGATGTCTGGACTCATTACACAATTCTATCTGATGATATGCTGAGGAGATATCTAGTGAGGAGAAGAATTTAGCACCCTTTAAAGTGGACAACATTTCGTTTATGTTAGGTAACGGTTGGCGATCAATCCAAATATTCGCATTCAGGTCCCTCAAGTCAACACACATGCGAAGAGTTTTGTCTGCCTTACGTGCCAAAACTATGGGGGCCAACCACTCTGAACCTTCGATTGGTTCGATGACCCCAGCACTACATAGCCGTTCCAACTCACACTTAAGCTCGTTACGCAAACTCAAGGGTACCTTCCGTACTTTGTGGGCCACAGCCTTTGCACCGTCCTTTAATACAATGCGATGCTGGAATCCTTTGAGTTTGCCAAGCTCTGTGCTAAAAACCTCAGGAAAAATCTGTGCCCACTTGTTGCACGAAACTTGAGAAATTTCGACTTTAGATAGGACACTTGAGGAACCCAACTCATGATGGCATAATGAACTACGGGACACTACCATATCAGGATGGTTGGGGTCCAAAATGATGTCAAGGGCACCTTGCTCATCCCACCCCAACAAATTGGCACCTTCCTTCACCACAAATACAGTGGCGCTGGCTTGGTTGGTGTCAAAACCCAAATTTGCAGCAAATTTCCCCATGACATCCACTCTTTTGCCCCCATACGCAAAAATCTTGATACTTGACTGTTCCAACTGTACATCGGCCAATGTACCAAAATCATTTGCATTAATGAGGGTAAACGGTGAACCAGAATCAGCAAGAAACCCAAGAGAGATGCCATTGACTAGAATCTTACAAGAAGGAGATTTCCTTTTTTCTGATCCTCTCAATGAGGATAATTCTACCACCCCTTCAGATGTTGATGCAGAAGATGATAACATCAGCAACTCATAAACTTCCTCACCAGAGTCAACTGTATCTTCTTCGATGGTCTTAACCATGCGAGTCTGATTCTTTTTGCAATAACAGCTTTACACATTCTAGAGTAATGACCCTTTTTTCCACACTTGTAACATGTTTGGTTGATAGCAAAACAAAACTTAGCATTGCCTAAATGTGATTTGCTCCCACAACGAAAACACATGATCTCATTACTTTTAACAACAGGAACATTGGTACTTTGTTCAGGTTTGCCTCTGGAAAGGAAAGTGGTGGACGGGTTAGGTGATAAACTCTTAGATTTGGAGACAGGTTTCGTATTAAGAACCTTCACCTCATTAGAAGAGGCACTATTATTCATTTCTTTCATACACAACAAAGAATGCTCAACACTCCTGGCTAAAGTAAGCGCAGTTTCTAAATCTGGATCATCAGAAGACAGAAGTTTTTCCTGGATTTTCTTGTTGGATGTTTTTTCGATTAACTGATCGCGTATGATCTCATCTCTAAATTCCCTATAATTGCAATTTACAGCCAACATTCTAAGAGCAGCCACAAAATCATCAATTGACTCTCCAGGAATCTGAGCACGTTGTAAAAATCTATGCCGTTCAAGAACTATGTTCTTCTTGGGGCTGAATCTCTTGTCAAGCGTTTTAATTACAGAAGCGTAATCATCAACGATGATTGAATCTCCACTGTCACCACTTACCAGCGTACTGACTGTTTCAAGACGTAAGGTTTTTAAAACGTTCCTGCCTTCAGCACCTAAATTGTAAACTAACAGGGACTTCTTCTTCTTTGAAGTGAAAGTCTCCCCGTCAATTGCTTCAAGGTATGCTTCGAAGGTGTCTTTCCACTGTTCCCATTGAACAGGAGGTGAACCAGCCGATTGTAAAAATGGTGGAGGGGCAGATATGTGATCCATGGCCGAATGTGGGTGAGTTGCTGCCACAATCAATCCGATACACAAAATGCACACCTTGAACGAAATGCCAATAAAATAATTAAAGTTTGCAAAGTACACACAACTTAAAACGAAAGCTCTGTAACCATGCACAGGAAACAGAACCTAAGTAAAGTGTGCGCATCACTGGACGCGCTGAATGGCAAAATCATTTAACTTCAGCAAAGACAGAATATGCATGTGTACTAGCGCTGAGCTGTACGAATTATGAGCATTGGTAAAATGTATAAATTCACAGTACCGTAAGAATGGTGTGCGCATCACCGGATGCGCTGCCACGATTTTAAAATGCTGAAATTAAAAAGAATCTTGACGCAGAATAGGCTGCAGCTGCTTCATGAATGACAGCCTGATTCCCCAATGACCGGTGCAACAGAAGATGTGTGAAGATCCTCAGAGATGTCTTCACAACAGACTGACCTTAAAATGGCCGCCGCACGTAGACGCCGTGACGTCACCGACGTGACACATCACACGTTGTGGTGCGCGCAACAAGACCGCGCGCACCAAGGCAAACTTGAACGCCAGGAATCCCAAAATCAGCGCCCGATTCCTCACTTCACCAACCTGGAAACTTAGGAGGAATAACAGGTGGTTTTCACAACCACCGGCGCCGGGGAATGAAGAGAACGCACCCGTCTCTGTGGACAAAATCACAAGGCCACTCGCAGCGTATCACAGCTGACGAGCACTTCGAGCACTTCGGCGCGTCCTCACACGTGGAGCTGGAGGTGCCGGTTCCCACTCGTCGCCACTGAAAGGAAGACGAGGACACGGCAGCAGAAAGGTAAGAGTTGAGTTTATTACGTCCGACAGGCTCCAGTCCAGGCAGCAACTGCCGCCCAAACGATGATGATGATTTGGAGATGGTGTGTGCAGTGTGCTCACTGGAGGATACTATGAGTGGAGCCTTGTCGGAACGGGGAATGGTTGGAGTGTGTGTCTGAAGACACTGATATGGTCAAAGTCATGGATCTTATAACCAGTGTGTGGCCCAGTGATAAGGATTGTCCTTCTGTGCTGACTCCGTATAAAATGGTGAAAGACGAGTTGTCTGTGGTCAATGGTGCGTTAAGACGTGGTGGGTTATTGGTTGTTCCTTCGTCTTTACGGAGAAGGATTTTAAATTTGGCTCATGAGGGTCATCCTGGTATACGGGCAATGAAGCGTAGAATCAGACAAGATTTTTGGTGGCCTGCTCTGGACAAGGATGCTGAACACTTTGTTAGGGATTGTTGTACTTGTGTCACAAGTGATAAATCTCAGGTAACTCATCCCTCACCTGTGGAACCTATTGTTGTTAAAAATACTCCGTGGACAAAATTGGCTTTTGATATTGCGGGTCCTTTTGGGCTAATTGGGAGTTCTCCCAAATACGCCCTGGTTTTGATCGACTACATGTCAAAATGGCCCGAAGTAAGGTTTGTGGAGAATGTCTGCTCTCTGTCAGTTATCAAGTTTTTGCGAGACGTTTTCATCAGAGAAGGCTTCCCTGAGGAATTAGTGTCAGACAATGGGACCCAACTAGTTTCTAGCGAAATGGAAACTTTTCTAAAGGAAATTGGTGTCAAACACACGCTCACGTCCCTCTATCACCCCCGCAGCAATGGCCTTGTCGAGCGTTTCAATCGCGTTGTAAAGGAACACTTACAGTTAGCATTAATAAATGGGCTACAGTGGCGGGAGGCGGTGACTGATATGTTGTGGGCTGTAAGAACCACCCCGCATGTTAGTACTGGTATTGCCCCGTTTACCTTGTTGAGGGGAAGAATAGCGGGTTCCAAGTTAAACAAGGAATGGATGTCCAGAAGAGTGGTTGATTTGGAAAAGCTTTCTAAAGTAACTGATGTCAGGGCGGCTGTCCAAGCAAAGTATAGCACCATGAGTGATAATAATCGTGCTTTGTGTATCAAGACAGGGGATTGGGTGAGGATCAGAAAACCGGGCTTTCTTCGCAAGGGAGAGTCACGTTTTTCAGCTCCTAAAAGAGTGTCTGTAGTGAAGGATCGTGTAGTGGTGTTGGAGAATGGGAAAGTGTGGAACAAATGTGCTATCTCCATGGTGCCTGAGTCGATGCTCGGCTATGTCAACCGGAGATTTGGGGTTCACTTCCCTTCTAGTGTTACACCTAGTGCTGTTATGGACAAGGAAGTCATTGCTCAAGATCAGAACGTGTCCAGGCCTGTGTCATCTAGGTTGAAATCTGTTCCTGTTAAGTTTCATGACTATGTTATGTCAACAAATGTTCATGGCAGGGTGTCTGCTTAGCACGACCTGTTGTACCTGTAGGAATTGCGTCTACCTGGTGTAAAGCAGTGCCTAGTTGATTTGTTGATTATGAAATGTATTAATGTAATTCCCTTTATTTATTGTAATGCTTTGTTTTTTTTGTTTTCTTTTGTGATATGTGTGAAGGAAGGGGGGTGTGTTGGGAACTCTCGTGGTCAGCTCGCGCTGCCCCTGAGGTTCCATTCTAGAGTGTTGGGGTTTGGGCGGCAGTTGCTGCCTGGACTGGAGCCTGTCGGACGTAATAAACTCCACTCTTACCTTTCTGCTGCCGTGTCCTCGTCTTCCTTTCAGAAGGGCACAATTCACTCAAGTCAGCAACATCTCAGCACTGTAGACGCACAGAAGTGAAAGGCACACCGCCTGAAAGGGATGAGTGGCAGCCAATTCAGAGCTGCAGGGGCGACTCAGCCACATTGCAGCATACACACATAAGAATTTGAGCACCCCAACATCGTCAACAATGTGGTACATACTGCAACACTTCCACAACAGAACACAGGACACAACTGGTGCCACATGCGTGCACAAAATGGCCAATCACATCTGGCATCGCAGGAACCTGTGACATGACAATGGACGAGTACAACCTGTAACCTGTATTAGTTGTATTTACACATTCAGTGCCAGTGGGCATTTTGTACTGTCCCATGATTGCACAGGACGGACACAAAGTGATGTGCTCAGGTGAAGAAATTGGCAATGAGGGTGTTCCTACGGGCTATTCCTGCTGCAGCTGCAGTGGGGTGTGAGCCACCTGCCCCATCGTCCTTATCATCGTCCGGTGCATCTGGCACTGGGATTCATGGGGCATTGGAGCGTACACAGATGTTGTGCAAAACACAACATGCAACGATCATCTTGCACACGATGTCTGGCCTGTACAGGAGCCTTCCGCCTGTGATGTCCAGGCACCTGAAACGTGACCTCAACACGCCAAATGTGCGTTCCACAATGCCCCTAGTGCGTATGTGGGACGCATTGTACTGCCTCTGGGCATGTGTGTTCGGGTCTCGGAGGGGTTTCATCATCCAAGGGCAGAGTGCATATCCCTGATCACCTGTGACAGTGCAGAGAGAGATGAGTCAATAGGTGGATCGGCATGATGTGTTGGTAGGCACACTAGTCCAGTGACGCCTGTGCTTGCTGTGCGTGGGGTGAGTGTAAGACAGCCCCCAGGGATTGGCTGGTGCTGGCAACAACTACAACAGTCATCACTCAATCAGAAGTTCAAAGTACAAACAGCAAGGGACCATGACTTGAGGTGCACAGAGTTAGTGGCCCCGGATGCACAGCAGCCGGCACGGGCACACCACCACGGGACGGTGACTTGCGATGCACTGGTTTGGCCCATGAGAGCTGAGCGGGTCCTCCTAGATGTCCAAGGTGAACTGTCGCTGAGTGTATCGTAGGACGGTGGAAGGTGTTCCCCCAGGGCATGATGCAGAGGGCACAACCAAGCAGCAACAGGCAACATGGGGGATATGAATGCCACAGACTCATGCCAAACACAATGTCCGTACCTGCCAGATGATGATGACGACAACCCCCAGGCCACAGACTCAGACGCCACCAAAGTACAACCGGAGAGTGACCATGACTCATGGCGCATGGAGTCAGTGGCACCAGGGCTGCAAGGGGATGCAGTCTGCGATGAGGCCTGTACATTGGTGTGTACTCAGCCATTCAGAAATCAAGACCCAGTCACAAATGTGGGACCTACTTGACCGCAGTGTCGGCCGGTGGCAGCGGTGTGCGTGGGCCAACCGCAGTTCGGCCAGCTCCGCCTGGTACTCCCACACACGGCGTTGGAATGTCATGTGGCGATGACATGTGGCTCACAGAGGCTGTGGCACCAGAGCCGAGCAATCAATCAATCAATCAGGGGTTTGTTAAAGCGCGACTACTCACCCGTAAGGGTCTCAAGGCGCTAGGGGTGGGGGGGGTTGCAGGTTCCATCTATCAAGGAGGGGGTCTGTAGAAGAGCCAGGTTTTGAGGTTTCTTGCGAAGATGGGGAGCGATGTTGTCTGTCTGAGGTGGAGCGGAAGGGCGTTCCATGCTTTGGCCGCGAGGAAGGAGAAGGAGCGGCCTCCCGATCTGGTCTTTCTGGTGCGGGGGACCATGGCGTAGGAGAGCTGGGCTGATCGTAGGGTCCTTTGGGGTGCGTGGAATTTGAGTCGGCTGTTCAGGTATGCTGGTCCGGTGCCGTGGAGGGCCTTGTGTGCGTGGGTGAGCATCTTGAAGGTGATTCTCGCCTCGACAGGGAGCCAGTGGAGTGTGCGCAGGTGCTGGGAGATGTGGCAGTGTTTTGGCAGGTTGAGGACCAGTCTTGCGGCGGCGTTCTGGATGTTCTGTAGCTTGCGGGTGAGGTTTTTGTTTATTCCGGCGTAGAGTGCGTTGCCGTAGTCGAGTCTGCTGGTGACCAGGGCGTGAGTGACGGTCTTTCGGTGTTCGAGGGGGATCCATTTGAAGGTCTTACGAAGGAGGCGGATGGTGTGGAAGCAGGAAGACGAGACAGAGTTGATCTGGCGGTCCATTTTGAGCTCGGAGTCCAGGATGATTCCCAGGTTACGTGCGTGGTCCGTGGGGGTTGGCGGGTTTCCGAGGGCGGGGGCCACCAGGTGTCGCTCCAGGCATCGGGGTTTGGGCCCATGATGAGTACTTCTGTTTTGTTGGTTTTTAGTTGTAGGCAGCTGTTTTTCATCCATTTGGCGACGGCTTCCATGCCTTCTCGAAAGTTGCGTCTGGCGGTGTTGGGCTCGTTGGATAGGGAGAGGATGAGCTGGGTGTCGTCTGCATATGACACGATGTTGAGTCCGTAGGTTCTGACGATGGGGGCGAGTGGAGCCATGTAGACGTTGAAGAGCGTCGGGCTGAGGGAGGAGCCCTGGGGGACTCCGCAGGTGGTAGGTGTGGGGTCCGAGAGGAAAGGGGGAGTCTGACCCACTGTGTCCTGCCGGAGAGGAAGGAGCGGATCCAGTCGAGGGCCTTGTCCTGGATTCCTGCGTCGTAGAGTCTGCGTATTAGGGTGCGGTGGGAGACTGTGTCGAACGCCGCTGATAGGTCGAGGAGGATGAGGGCTACTGTTTCTCCTTTGTCCAGTAGGGTGCGGATGTCGTCTGTTGCGGCGAGGAGGCCGGTTTCCGTACTGTGGTTTTTTCTGACGCCGGATTGGGAGGAGTCGAGGATGTTGTGTTCTTCAATGAATGTGGCGAGTTGGCTGTTGATGGCTTTCTCGATGACTTTCGCTGGGAACGGGAGCAGGGAGATGGGTCTGTAGTTTTTGAGGTCGGTGGGGTCCGCTGAGGGTTTCTTTAGGAGGGGGTTGACCTCGGCGTGTTTCCAGTCGTCGGGGAACGAGGCGGTCGCCAGGGAGCGGTTGATGGTGTGGCGGAGCATGGGTGCGATGGTGTCGGCGGCTCTGTTGAAGATGTGGAGGGGGCAGGGGTCCGTGGGGGCCCCTGAGTGGATTGACTTCATTGTCTTCAGTGTGTCTTCGGTGGTGAGGGCTGTCCAGTCGTCAATCGCTGGTTTCCGGGTGTCGGGGGTGGTTGGTGAGGGTTCAGTGTGTTGGTTGTCTTCGTCGAAGTTGTCGTACATGCTCTTGATTTTGTGGTGGAAAAAGGTGCTGAGTTTGTCGCAGAGGTCTTGTGAGGGAGGGATGTCGGTAGACTCGCTAGTGGGTTGGGCGAACTCCTTGATGATGCTGAAGAGTTCCTTGCTGTTGTGCGCGTGGGTGGAGATTCTGTCTTCAATCGCTTTTTTCCTCGTTTCTCTGATGAGTTGATGGTGGGCGTTGGTGGCGGCTCTGAAGTTGTCGTGGGCTTCTGTGGATTTCGTGTTCCTCCAGGCCTTTTCGAGGCGGCGGCATGTGCTTCTGGACTCTCGAAGTTCGGTGGTAAACCATCTGGCTTTCTTGGCGCGGGTATTGTTGTTTATCTTGAGGGGGGTTATGGTGTTGGTGCTGTCCGAGATCCATCTATGCAGGGTTCGGGCTGCGGTGTTGGGGTCGTCGTTTTCCGCGATGGTTGGGGTGGAGTTGTTGAGTGAGGAGGTGAGCTGGTCGTCGGTGATTTTGGTCCAGTTTCTTCGTGGAAGCAGGTGCTGGTGTCTGTGGATGGTGGGTGTTCTGAAGGTAAAGTGGACGCAACGATGGTCGGTCCATGGGAGTTCGGTGGTGTGGCTGAAGGTGATGGAGTTTCCTGTAGTGAAGAGGGGGTCGAGGGTGTGTCCTGCTGAGTGCGTGGGCTCGGTCACGATCTGGCGCAGTCCAATGTTGTGGAGGTTGTCCAGGAGGGATGTGGTGTTGGGTCCAGTTGGTTGTCGAGGTGGAAGTTGAGGTCTCCCAGCAGGGTGTAGTTGGTGGATGCGATGGCCTGCGGGGAGATAATGTCCGTGATGGAGTTGGCAAAGGGTCCGCGGGGTCCAGGGGGTCGGTAGATGAGGGTTCCTCGGAGGGTGGCGGTGGGGCTGGCCAGTATCTTGAAGTGAAGGTGTTCCATTAGTTCTGTGGGCTCATCAGGGAGTGTGCACAGGCGGAGGCTGGATTTGTGGACGATGGCGATTCCTCCTCCTGGGCGGATGGGGCGGTCCTTCCTGGAGATCTTGTATCCTTGGGGGATGGCGATGGCGATGTCCGGTCCCGAGGTGGTGTTGGTCCAGGTTTCGGTGAAGAACGCTACGTCCGGGGTGGTGCTGTCGAGGAGGTCCCAGATTTCTGTGGCGTGTTTGTGGAGGGATCAGACGTTGAGGAGGATGCATTGCAGGGTCTTCGGTTCGGTTGTGTTCTTGTGGGCGGGTTGTGCTGGATCCGTGTTCTTGGCGGTGCTGCAGGTGTGCCGGCAGCGGTGACAGCTGAAGGGTCCGTGGGAGTCGGCTGGTGATGCTAGCTTGCAGTTGTTGTTGCGGCCTGGGTTGAGTGCGTGGAGTGCTGCTGGGTCGTAGCATTGGTGGGGCGGAGGTCCAGGGTTCCTGGCGCTGGTCGGGTCGCGGACGGGCGCAGACGGGCTTGCCATTGACGCACCTTCGGCGCGTCAGCGGCGCGCCCGCGCAGTGGCCGCCATTAAGTGAGGCCTGCCCCTGCACTCTCGAGTGTTGGGGATCGAGGCCCTCCTCCACCCGCAGGTTTCCCTGCGCCTCATCCCTGGTGGTCCAGTGGACCTCTGTCTCCTTCCTCTAACTCTGCTCTTTCACTCGTTTTTCTACCCTTTTTTATCTTTCACCTTTCTGCACTTTTCTGCATCTCTGCTCTTTTGTGCCTTATTTCTGCTCATTTTCCCTTCCTCTCGCTCTGCCCTTTCACTTGTTTTCACTCGTTTTTCTACCCTCTTTTATCTTTCACCTTTCTGCACTTTTCTGCATCTCTGCTCTTTTGTGCCTTATTTCTGCTCATTTTCCCTTCCTCTCGCTCTGCCCTTTCACTAGTTTTCACTCGTTTTTCTACCCTCTTTTATCTTTCACCTTTCTGCATCTCTGCTCTTTTGTGCCTTATTTCTGCCTATTTTCCCTTTTTTCTTTATCCCTTATTTCCTCCCTTTACCTTTCCCCACCGCTGCTGCCCCCGCGGCCCCTCCCCCCCAGCGCGACCGGCCCAATCCAGCTCCCCTCCCTGCTCCCGCCTCCCAGCTGTCAGCCCTCCCCGACCCCTACTTAATGGGGGCCACTGCGGGGACAGGCGAGCAAGACCACTGACTCATTGTCAGTGAAATTGCTCTCCCACCCTCGCAGCTCCACCATTAAGTGAGGCCTGCCCCTGCACTCTCGAGTGTTGGTGATCGAGGCCCTCCTCCACCCGCAGGTTTCCCTGCGCCTCATCCCTGGTGGTCCAGTGGACCTCTGTCTCCTTCCTCTAACTCTGCTCTTTCACTCGTTTTTCTACCCTTTTTATCTTTCACCTTTCTGCACTTTTCTGCATCTCTGCTCT
Source organism: Calotriton arnoldi (assembly GCA_963921515.1). Taxonomy (NCBI): domain Eukaryota; kingdom Metazoa; phylum Chordata; class Amphibia; order Caudata; family Salamandridae; genus Calotriton; species Calotriton arnoldi. Next base: position 444,733 of record CAWUFW010000457.1, read on the forward strand.
TTTGTGCCTTATTTCTGCTCATTTTCCCTTCCTCTCGCTCTGCCCTTTCACTTGTTTTCACTCGTTTTTCTACCCTCTTTTATCTTTCACCTTTCTGCACTTTTCTGCATCTCTGCTCTTTTGTGCCTTATTTCTGCTCATTTTCCCTTCCTCTCGCTCTGCCCTTTCACTAGTTTTCACTCGTTTTTCTACCCTCTTTTATCTTTCACCTTTCTGCAGCTCTGCTCTTTTGTGCCTTATTTCTGCCTATTTTCCCTTTTTTCTTTATCCCTTATTTCCTCCCTTTACCTTTCCCCGCCGCTGCTGCCCCCGCGGCCCCTCCCCCAGCGCGACCGGCCCAATCCAACTCCCCTTCCCGCTCCCGCCTCCCAGCTGTCCAGCCCTCCCCGACCCCTACTTAATGGCGGCCACTGCAGGGACAGGCGAGCAAGACCACTGACTCATTGTCAGTGAAATTGCTCTCCCACCCTCGCAGCTCCACCATTAAGTGAGGCCTGCCCCTGCACTCTCGAGTGTTGGTGATAGAGGCCCTCCTCCACCCGCAGGTTTCCCTGCGCCTCATCCCTGGTGGTCCAGTGGACCTCTGTCTCCTTCCTCTAACTCTGCTCTTTCACTCGTTTTTCTACCCTTTTTATCTTTCACCTTTCTGCACTTTTCTGCATCTCTGCTCTTTTGTGCCTTATTTCTGCTCATTTTCCCTTCCTCTCGCTCTGCCCTTTCACTTGTTTTCACTCGTTTTTCTACCCTCTTTTATCTTTCACATTTCTGCACTTTTCTGCATCTCTGCTCTTTTGTGCCTTATTTCTGCTCATTTTCCCTTCCTCTCGCTCTGCCCTTTCACTAGTTTTCACTCGTTTTTCTACCCTCTTTTATCTTTCACCTTTCTGCATCTCTGCTCTTTTGTGCCTTATTTCTGCCTATTTTCCCTTTTTCTTTATCCCTTATTTCCTCCCTTTACCTTTCCCCGCCGCTGCTGCCCCGCGGCCCCTCCCCCGGGCGACCGGCCCAATCCAGCTCCCCTCCCCGCTCCCGCCTCCCAGCTGTCCAGCCCTCCCCGACCCCTACTTAATGGCGGCCACTTCGGGGACAGGCGAGCAAGACCACTGACTCATTGTCAGTGAAATTGCTCTCCCAACCTCGCAGCTCCACCATTAAGTGAGGCCTGCCCCTGCCCCTGCACTCTCAAGTGTTGGTGATCGAGGCCCTCCTCCACCCGCAGGTTTCCCTGCGCCTCATCCCTGGTGGTCCAGTGGACCTCTGTCTCCTTCCTCTAACTCTGCTCTTTCACTCGTTTTTCTACCCTTTTTATCTTTCACCTTTCTGCACTTTTCTGCATCTCTGCTCTTTTGTGCCTTATTTCTGCTCATTTTCCCTTCCTCTCGCTCTGCCCTTTCACTTGTTTTCACTCGTTTTTCTACCCTCTTTTATCTTTCACCTTTCTGCACTTTTCTGCATCTCTGCTCTTTTGTACCTTATTTCTGCTCATTTTCCCTTCCTCTCGCTCTGCCCTTTCACTAGTTTTCACTCGTTTTTCTACCCTCTTTTATCTTTCACCTTTCTGCATCTCTGCTCTTTTGTGCCTTATTTCTGCCTATTTTCCCTTTTTCTTTATCCCTTATTTCCTCCCTTTACCTTTCCCCGCCGCTGCTGCCCCACGGCCCCTCCCCCCAGCGCGACCGGCCCAATCCAGCTCCCCTCCCCGCTACCACCTCCCAACTGTCCAGCCCTCCCCGACCCCTACTTAATGGCGGCCACTGCGGGGACAGGCGAGCAAGACCACTGACTCATTGTCAGTGAAATTGCTCTCCCACCCTCGCAGCTCCACCATTAAGTGAGGCCTGCCCCTGCCCCTGCACTCTCGAGTGTTGGTGATCGAGGCCCTCCTCCACCCGCAGGTTTCCCTGCGCCTCATCCCTGGTGGTCCAGTGGACCTCTGTCTCCTTCCTCTAACTCTGCTCTTTCACTCGTTTTTCTACCCTTATTTATCTTTCACCTTTCTGCATTTTTCTGCATCTCTGCTCTTTTGTGCCTTATTTCTGCTCATTTTCCCTTCCTCTCGCTCTGCCCTTTCACTTGTTTTCACTCGTTTTTCTACCCTCTTTTATCTTTCACCTTTCTGCACTTTTCTGCATCTCTGCTCTTTTGTGGCTTATTTCTGCTCATTTTCCCTTCCTCTCGCTCTGCCCTTTCACTAGTTTTCACTCGTTTTTCTACCCTCTTTTATCTTTCACCTTTCTGCATCTCTGCTCTTTTGTGCCTTATTTCTGCCTATTTTCCCTTTTTCTTTATCCCTTATTTCCTCCTTTTACCTTTCCCCGCCGCTGCTGCCCCCGCGGCCCCTCCCCCAGCGCGACCGGCCCAATCCAGCTCCCCTCCCCGCTCCCGCCTCCCAGCTGTCCAGCCCTCCCGACCCCTACTTAATGGCGGCAACTGCGGGGACAGGCGAGCAAGACCACTGACTCATTGTCAGTGAAATTGCTCTCCCACCCTCGCAGCTCCACCATTAAGTGAGGCCTGCCCCTGCCCCTGCACTCTCGAGTGTTGGTGATCGAGGCCCTCCTCCACCAGCAGGTTTCCCTGCGCCTCATCCCTGGTGGTCCAGTGGACCTCTGTCTCCTTCCTCTAACTCTGCTCTTTCACTAGTTTTTCTACCCTTTTTTATCTTTCACCTTTCTGCACTTTTCTGCATCTCTGCTCTTTTGTGCCTTATTTCTGCTCATTTTCCCTTCCTCTCGCTCTGCCCTTTCACTTGTTTTCACTCGTTTTTCTACCCTCTTTTATCTTTCACCTTTCTGCACTTTTCTGCATCTCTGCTCTTTTGTACCTTATTTCTGCTCATTTTCCCTTCCTCTCGCTCTGCCCTTTCACTAGTTTTCACTCGTTTTTCTACCCTCTTTTATCTTTCACCTTTCTGCATCTCTGCTCTTTTGTGCCTTATTTCTGCCTATTTTCCCTTTTTTCTTTATCCCTTATTTCCTCCCTTTACCTTTCCCTGCCGCTGCTGCCCCCGCGGCCCCTCCGCCCCAGCGCGACCGGCCCAATCCAGCTCCCCTCCCCGCTCCCACCTCCCAACTGTCCAGCCCTCCCCGACCCCTACTTAATGGCGGCCACTGCGGGGACAGGCGAGCAAGACCACTGACTCATTGTCAGTGAAATTGCTCTCCCACCCTCGCAGCTCCACCATTACGTGAGGCCTGCCCCTGCCCCTGCACTCTCGAGTGTTGGTGATCGAGGCCCTCCTCCACCAGCAGGTTTCCCTGCGCCTCATCCCTGGTGGTCCAGTGGACCTCTGTCTCCTTCCTCTAACTCTGCTCTTTCACTAGTTTTTCTACCCTTTTTATCTTTCACCTTTCTGCACTTTTCTGCATCTCTGCTCTTTTGTGCCTTATTTCTGCTCATTTTCCCTTCCTCTCGCTCTGCCCTTTCACTTGTTTTCACTTGTTTTTCTACCCTCTTTTATCTTTCACCTTTCTGCACTTTTCTGCATCTCTGCTCTTTTGTGCCTTATTTCTGCTCATTTTCCCTTCCTCTCCCTCTGCCCTTTCACTAGTTTTCACTTGTTTTTCTACCCTCTTTATCTTTCACCTTTCTGCATCTCTGCTCTTTTGTGCCTTATTTCTGCCTATTTTCCCTCTTTTCTTTATCCCTTATTTCCTCCCTTTACCTTTCCCCGCCGCTGCTGCCCCCGCGGCCCCTCCCCCCAGCGCGACCGGCCCAATCCAGCTCCCTCCCCGCTCCCGCCTCCCAGCTGTCCAGCCTTCCCCGACCTCTACTTAATGGCAGCCACTGCGCGGGCGCGCCGCTGGCGCGCCGAAGGCGCATCAAAGGCAAGCCCGTCTGCGCCCGTCCGCGACCCGACCGCGACCAGTGCCAGGAACCCTGGACCTCTGCCCCACCAATGCTACGACCCAGCAGCACTCCACGTACTCAACCCAGGCCGCATCAACAACTGCAAGCTAGCATCACCAGCCGACTCCCACGGACCCTTCAGCTGTCACCGCTGCCGGCACACCTGCAGCACCGCCAAGAACACGGATCCAGCACAACCCGCCCACAAGAACACAACCGAACCGAAGACCCTGCAATGCATCCTCCTCAACGCCTGCTCCCTCCACAAACATGCCACAGAAATCTGGGACCTCCTCGACAGCACCACCCCGGACGTAGCGTTCTTCACCGAAACCTGGACCAACACCACCTCGGGACCGGACATCGCCATCGCCATCCCCCAAGGATACAAGATCTCCAGGAAGGACCGCCCCACCCGCCCAGGAGGAGGAATCGCCATCGTCCACAAATCCAGCCTCCGCCTGAGCACACTCCCTGACGAGCCCACAGAACTGATGGAACACCTTCACTTCAAGATACTGGCCAGCCCCACCGCCACCCTCCGAGGAACCCTCATCTACCGACCCCCTGGACCCCGCGGACCCTTCGCCAACTCCATCACGGACATTATCTCCCCGCAGGCCATCGCATCCACCAACTACACCCTGCTGGGAGACCTCAACTTCCACCTCGACAACCAACTGGACCCCAACACCACATCCCTCCTGGACAACCTCCACAACATTGGACTGCGCCAGATTGTGACCGAGCCCACGCACTCAGCAGGACACACCCTCGACCCCCTCTTCACTACAGGAAACTCCATCACCTTCAGCCACACCACCGAACTCCCATGGACCGACCATCGTTGCGTCCACTTCACCTTCAGAACACCCACCATCCACAGACACCAGCACCTGCTTCCACGAAGAAACTGGACCAAAATCACCGACGACCAGCTCACCTCCTCACTCAACAACTCCACCCCAACCATCGCAGAAAACGACGACCCCAACACCGCAGCCCGAACCCTGCATAGATGGATCTCGGACAGCACCAACACCATAGCCCCCCTCAAGAAAAACAACAATACCCGCGCCAAGAAAGCCAGATGGTTTACCACCGAACTTTGAGAGTCCAGAAGCACATGCCGCCGCCTCGAAAAGGCCTGGAGGAACACCAAATCCACAGAAGCCCACAACAACTTCAGAGCCGCCACCAACGCCCACCATAAACTCATCAGAGAAACGAGGAAAAAAGAGATTGAAGACAGAATCTCCACCCACGCGCACAAAAGCAAGGAACTCTTCAGCATCATCAAGGAGTTCGCCCAACCCACTAGCGAGTCTACCGACATCCCTCCCTCACAAGACCTCTGCGACAAACTCAGCACCTTTTTCCACCACAAAATCAAGAGCATCTACGACAACTTCGACGAAGACAACCAACACACTGAACCCTCACCAACCACCCCGACACCCGGAAACCCGCAGTGGCCACCATTAAATAGGGGTCGGGGAGGGCTGGACAGCTGGGAGGTAGGAGGTGGGAGCGGAGAGGGGAGCTGGATTGGGCCGGTCGCGCTGGGGGGTAGGGGCCGCGGGGGCAGCAGCGGCGGGGAAAGGTAAAGGGAGGAAATAAGGGATAAAGAAAAAAGGGAAAATAGGCAGAAATAAGGCACAAAAGAGCAGAGATGCAGAAAGGTGAAAGATAAAAGAGGGTAGAAAAACGAGTGAAAACTAGTGAAAGGGCAGAGCGAGAGGAAGGGAAAATGAGCAGAAATAAGGCACAAAAGAGCAGAGATGCAGAAAAGTGCAGAAAGGTGAAAGATAAAAGAGGGTAGAAAAACGAGTGAAAACAAGTGAAAGGGCAGAGCGAGAGGAAGGGAAAATGAGCAGAAATAAGGCACAAAAGAGCAGAGATGCAGAAAAGTGCAGAAAGGTGAAAGATAAAAAGGGTAGAAAAACGAGTGAAAGAGCAGAGTTAGAGGAAGGAGACAGAGGTCCACTGGACCACCAGGGATGAGGCGCAGGGAAACCTGCGGGTGGAGGAGGGCCTCGATCACCAACACTCGAGAGTGCAGGGGCAGGCCTCACTTAATGGTGGAGCTGCGAGGGTGGGAGAGCAATTTCACTGACAATGAGTCAGTGGTCTTGCTCGCCTGTCCCCGCAGTGGCCGCCATTAAGTAGGGGTCGGGGAGGGCTGGACAGCTGGGAGGCGGGAGCGGGGAGGGGAGCTGTATTGGGCCGGTCGCGCTGGGGGAGGGGCCGCGGGGCAGCAGCGGCGGGGAAAGGTAAAGGGAGGAAATAAGGGATAAAGAAAAAGGGAAAATAGGCAGAAATAAGGCACAAAAGAGCAGAGATGCAGAAAGGTGAAAGATAAAAGAGGGTAGAAAAACGAGTGAAAACTAGTGAAAGGGCAGAGCGAGAGGAAGGAAAATGAGCAGAAATAAGGCACAAAAGAGCAGAGATGCAGAGAAGTGCAGAAAGGTGAAAGATAAAAGAGGGTAGAAAAACGAGTGAAAACAAGTGAAAGGGCAGAGCGAGAGGAAGGAAAATGAGCAGAAAAAAGGCACAAAGAGCAGAGATGCAGAAAAGTGCAGAAAGGTGAAAGATAAAAAGGGTAGAAAAACGAGTGAAAGAGCAGAGTTAGAGGAAGGAGACAGAGGTCCACTGGACCACCAGGGATGAGGCACAGGGAAACCTGCGGGTGGAGGAGGGCCTCGATCACCAACACTCGAGAGTGCAGGGGCAGGGGCAGGCCTCACTTAATGGTGGAGCTGCGAGGGTGGGAGAGCAATTTCACAGACAATGAGTCAGTGGTCTTGCTCGCCTGTCCCCGCAGTGGCCGCCATTAAGTAGGGGTAGGGGAGGGCTGGACAGCTGGGAGCGGGGAGGGGAGCTGGATTGGGCCGGTCGTGCTGGGGGAGGGGCCGCGGGCAGCAGCGGCGGGGAAAGGTAAAGGGAGGAAATAAGGGATAAAGAAAAAAAGGAAAATAGGCAGAAATAAGGCACAAAAGAGCAGAGATGCAGAAAGGTGAAAGATAAAAGAGGGTAGAAAAACGAGTGAAAACTAGTGAAAGGGCAGAGCGAGAGGAAGGGAAAATGAGCAGAAATAAGGCACAAAAGAGCAGAGATGCAGAAAAGTGCAGAAAGGTGAAAGATAAAAAGGGTAGAAAAACGAGTGAAAGAGCAGAGTTAGAGGAAGGAGACAGAGGCCCACTGGACCACCAGGGATGAGGCGCAGGGAAACCTGCGGGTGGAGGAGGGCCTCGATCACCAACACTCGAGAGTGCAGGGGCAGGGGCAGGCCTCACTTAATGGTGGAGCTGCGAGGTTGGGAGAGCAATTTCACTGACAATGAGTCAGTGGTCTTGCTCACCTGTCCCCGCAGTGGCTGCCATTAAGTAGGGGTCGGGGAGGGCTGGACAGCTGGGAGGCGGGAGCGGGGAGGGGAGCTGGATTGGGCCGGTGGCCCTGGGGGGGAGGGGCCACGGGGGCAGCAGCGGCGGGGAAAGGTAAAGGGAGGAAATAAGGGATAAAGAAAAAAGCGAAAATAGGCAGAAATAAGGCACAAAAGAGCAGAGATGCAGAAAGGTGAAAGATAAAAGAGGGTAGAAAAATGAGTGAAAACTAGTGAAAGGGCAGAGCGAGAGGAAGGGAAAATGAGCAGAAATAAGGTACAAAAGAGCAGAGATCCAGAAAAGTGCAGAAATGTGAAAGATAAAAGAGGGTAGAAAAACGAGTGAAAACAAGTGAAAGGGCAGAGCGAAAGGGAAAATGAGCAGAAATAAGGCACAAAAGAGCAGAGATGCAGAAAAGTGCAGAAAGGTGAAAGATAAAAAAGGGTAGAAAAACGAGTGAAAGAGCAGAGTTAGAGGAAGGAGACAGACGTCCACTGGACCACCAGGGATGAGGCGCAGGGAAACCTGCGGGTGGAGGAGGGCCTCGATCACCAACACTCGAGAGTGCAGGGGCAGGGGCAGCCCTCACTTAATGGTGGAGCTGCGAGGGTGGGAGAGCAATTTCACTGACAATGAGTCAGTGGTCTTGCTCGCCTGTCCCCGCAGTGGCCGCCATTAAGTAGGGGTCGAGGAGGGCTGGACAGCTGGGAGGCGGGAGCGGGGAGGGAGCTGGATTGGGCCGGTCGCGCTGGGGGAGGGGCCGCGGGGGCAGCAGCGGCGGGGAAAGGTAAAGGGAGGAAATAAGGGATAAAGAAAAAGGGAAAATAGGCAGAAATAAAGCACAAAAGAGCAGAGATGCAGCAAGGTGAATGATAAAAGAGGGTAGAAAAACGAGTGAAAACTAGTGAAAGGGCAGAGCGAGAGGAAGGGAAAATGAGCAGAAATAAGGCACAAAAGAGCAGAGATGCAGAAAAGTGCAGAAAGGTGAAAGATAAAAAAAGGTAGAAAAACTAGTGAAAGAGCAGAGTTAGAGGAAGGAGACAGAGGTCCACTAGACCACCAGGGATGAGGCGCAGGGAAACCTGCGGGTGGGGGAGGGCCTCGATCACCAACACTTGAGAGTGCAGGGGCAGGGGCAGGCCTCACTTAATGGTGGATCTGCGAGGGTGGGAGAGCAATTTCAATGACAATGAGTCAGTGGTCTTGCTCGCCTGTCCCTGCAGTGGCCGCCATTAAGTAGGGGTCGGGGAGGGCTGGACAGCTGGGAGGCAAGAGCGGGGAGGGGAGCTGGATTGGGCAGGTCGCGCTGGGGGGGAGGGGCCACGGGGCAGCAGCCGCGGGGAAAGGTAAAGGGAGGAAATAAGGGATAAAGAAAAAAGGGAAAATAGGCAGAAATAAGGCACAAAAGAGCAGAGATGCAGAAAGGTGAAAGATAAAAGAGGGTAGAAAAACGAGTGAAAACTAGTGAAAGGGCAGAGCGAGAGGAAGGGAAAATGAGCAGAAATAAGGCACAAAAGAGCAGAGATGCAGAAAAGTGCAGAAAGGTGAAAGATAAAAGAGGGTAGAAAAACGAGTGAAAACAAGTGAAAGGGCAGAGCGAGAGTAATGGAAAATGAGCAGAAATAAGGCACAAAAGAGCAGAGATGCAGAAAAGTGCAGAAAGGTGAAAGATAAAAAGGGTAGAAAAACGAGTGAAAGAGCAGAGTTAGAGGAAGGAGACAGAGGTCCACTGGACCACGAGGTATGAGGCGCAGGGAAACCTGCGGGTGGAGGAGGGCCTCGATCACCAACACTCGAGAGTGCAGGGGCAGGGGCAGGCCTCACTTAATGGTGGAGCTGCGAGGGTGGGAGAGCAATTTCACTGACAATGAGTCAGTGGTCTTGCTCGCCTGTCCCCGCAGTGGCCGCCATTAAGTAGGGGTCAGGGAGGGCTGGACAGCTGGGAGGCGGGAGCGGGGAGGGGAGCTGGATTGGGCCGGTCGCGCTGGGGGGAAGGGGCCGCGGGGGCAGCAGCGGCGGGGAAAGGTAAAGGGAGGAAATAAGGGATAAAGAAAAAAGGGAAAATAGACAGAAATAAGGCACAAAAGAGCAGAGATGCAGCAAGGTGAAAGATAAAAGAGGGTAGAAAAACGAATGAAAACTAGTGAAAGGGCAGAGCGAGAGGAAGGGAAAATGAGCAGAAATAAGGAACAAAAGAGCAGAGATGCAGAAAAGTGCAGAAAGGTGAAAGATAAAAGAGGGTAGAAAAACGAGTGAAAACAAGTGAAAGGGCAGAGCGAGAGGAAGGGAAAATGAGCAGAAATAAGGCACAAAAGAGCAGAGATGCAGAAAAGTGCAGAAAGGTGAAAGATAAAAAAGGGTAGAAAAACGAGTGAAAGAGCAGAGTTAGAGGAAGGAGACAGAGGTCCACTGGACCACCAGGGATGAGGCGCAGGGAAACCTGCGGGTGGAGGAGGGCCTCGATCACCAACACTCGAGAGTGCAGGGGCAGGCCTCACTTAATGGTGGAGCTGCGAGGTGGGAGAGCAATTTCACTGACAATGAGTCAGTGGTCTTGCTCACCTGTCCCCGCAGTGGCCGCCATTAAGTAGGGGTCGGGGAGGGCTGGACAGCTGGGAGGCGGGAGCGGGGAGGGGAGCTGCATTGGGCAGGTCGCGCTGGGGGGAGGGGCCGCGGGGTCAGCAGCGGCGGGGAAAGGTAAAGGGAGGAAATAAGGGATAAAGAAAAAAGGGAAAATAGGCAGAAATAAGGCACAAAAGAGCAGAGATGCAGAAAGGTGAAAGATAAAAGAGGGTAGAAAAACGAGTGAAAACTAGTGAAAGGGCAGAGCGAGAGGAAGGGAAAATGAGCAGAAATAAGGCACAAAAGAGCAGAGATGCAGAAAAGTTCAGAAAGGTGAAAGATAAAAGAGGGTAGAAAAACGAGTGAAAATAAGTGAAAGGGCAGAGCGAGAGGAAGGGAAAATGAGCAGAAGTAAGGCACAAAAGAGCAGAGATGCAGAAAAGTGCAGAAAGGTGAAAGATAAAAAAGGGTAGAAAAACGAGTGAAAGAGCAGAGTTAGAGGAAGGAGACAGAGGTCCACTGGACCACCAGGGATGAGGCGCAGGGAAACCTGCGGGTGGAGGAGGGCCTCGATCACCAACACTCGAGTGTGCAGGGGCAGGGGCAGGCCTCACTTAATGGTGGAGCTGCGAGGGTGGGAGAGCAATTTCACTGACAATGAGTCAGTGGTCTTGTTCGCCTGTCCCCGCAGTGGCCGCCATTAAGTAGGGGTCGGGAGGGCTGGACAGCTGGGAGGCGGGAGCGGGGAGGGGAGCTGCATTGGGCCGGTCGCGCTGGGGGAAGGGGCCGCGGGGGCAGCAGCGGCGGGGAAAGGTAAAGGGAGGAAGTAAGGGATAAAGAAAAAAAGGGAAAATAGGCAGAAATAAGGCACAAAAGAGCAGAGATGCAGAAAGGTGAAAGATAAAAGAGGGTAGTAAAACGAGTGAAAACTAGTGAAAGGGCAGAGCGAGAGGAAGGGAAAATGAGCAGAAATAAGGCACAAAAGAGCAGAGATGCAGAAAAGTGCAGAAAGGTGAAAGATAAAAGAGGGTAGAAAAATGAGTGAAAACAAGTGAAAGGGCAGAGCGAGAGGAAGGGAAAATGAGCAGAAATAAGGCACAAAAGAGCAGAGATGCAGAAAAGTGCAGAAAGGTGAAAGATAAAAAAGGGTAGAAAAACGAGTGAAAGAGCAGAGTTAGAGGAAGGAGACAGAGGTCCACTGGACCACCAGGGATGAGGCGCAGGGAAACCTGCGGGTGGAGGAGGGCCTCGATCACCAACACTCGAGAGTGCAGGGGCAGGCCTCACTTAATGGTGGAGCTGCGAGGGTGGGAGAGCAATTTCACTGACAATGAGTCAGTGGTATTGCTCGCCTGTCCCCGCAGTGGCCGCCATTAAGTAGGGGTCGGGGAGGGCTGGACAGCTGGGAGGCGGGAGCGGGGAGGGGAGCTGGATTGGGCCGGTCGCGCTGGGGGGGAGGGGCCGCGGGGGCAGCAGCGGCGGGGAAAGGTAAAGGGAGGAAATAAGGGATAAAGAAAAAAGGGAAAATAGGCAGAAATAGGCAGAAATAAGGCACAAAAGAGCAGAGATGCAGAAAGGTGAAAGATAAAAGAGGGTAGAAAAACGAGTGAAAACTAGTGAAATGGCAGAGCGAGAGGAAGGGAAAATGAGCAGAAATAAGGCACAAAAGAGCAGAGATGCAGAAAAGTGCGGAAAGGTGAAAGATAAAAGAGGGTAGAAAAACGAGTGAAAACAAGTGAAAGGGCAGAGCGAGAGGAAGGGAAAATGAGCAGAAATAAGGCACAAAAGAGCAGAGATGCAGAAAAGTGCAGAAAGGTGAACGATAAAAAGGGTAGAAAAATGAGTGAAAGAGCAGAGTTAGAGGAAGGAGACAGAGGTCCACTGGACCACCAGGGATGAGGCGCAGGGAAACCTGCGGGTGGAGGAGGGCCTCGATCACCAACACTCGAGAGTGCAGGGGCAGGCCTCACTTAATGGTGGAGCTGCGAGGGTGGGAGAGCAATTTCACTGACAATGAGTCAGTGGTCTTGCTCACCTGTCCCCGCAGTGGCCGCCATTAAGTAGGGGTCGGGGAGGGCTGGACAGCTGGGAGGCGGGAGCGGGGAGGGGAGCTGGATTGGGCAGGTCGCGCTGGGGGGGAGGGGCCGCGGGGTCAGCAGCGGCGGGGAAAGGTAAAGGGAGGAAATAAGGGATAAAGAAAAAAGGGAAAATAGGCAGAAATAAGGCACAAAAGAGCAGAGATGCAGAAAGGTGAAAGATAAAAGAGGGTAGAAAAACGAGTGAAAACTAGTGAAAGGGCAGAGCGAGAGGAAGGGAAAATGAGCAGAAATAAGGCACAAAAGAGCAGAGATGCAGAAAAGTTCAGAAAGGTGAAAGATAAAAGAGGGTAGAAAAACGAGTGAAAATAAGTGAAAGGGCAGAGCGAGAGGAAGGGAAAATGAGCAGAAGTAAGGCACAAAAGAGCAGAGATGCAGAAAAGTGCAGAAAGGTGAAAGATAAAAAAGGGTAGAAAAACGAGTGAAAGAGCAGAGTTAGAGGAAGGAGACAGAGGTCCACTGGACCACCAGGGATGAGGCGCAGGGAAACCTGCGGGTGGAGGAGGGCCTCGATCACCAACACTCGAGTGTGCAGGGGCAGGCCTCACTTAATGGTGGAGCTGCGAGGGTGGGAGAGCAATTTCACTGACAATGAGTCAGTGGTCTTGTTCGCCTGTCCCCGCAGTGGCCGCCATTAAGTAGGGGTCGGGGAGGGCTGGACAGCTGGGAGGCGGGAGCGGGGAGGGGAGCTGCATTGGGCCGGTCGCGCTGGGGGAAGGGGCCGCGGGGGCAGCAGCGGCGGGGAAAGGTAAAGGGAGGAAGTAAGGGATAAAGAAAAAAGGGAAAATAGGCAGAAATAAGGCACAAAAGAGCAGAGATGCAGAAAGGTGAAAGATAAAAGAGGGTAGTAAAACGAGTGAAAACTAGTGAAAGGGCAGAGCGAGAGGAAGGGAAAATGAGCAGAAATAAGGCACAAAAGAGCAGAGATGCAGAAAAGTGCAGAAAGGTGAAAGATAAAAGAGGGTAGAAAAATGAGTGAAAACAAGTGAAAGGGCAGAGCGAGAGGAAGGGAAAATGAGCAGAAATAAGGCACAAAAGAGCAGAGATGCAGAAAAGTGCAGAAAGGTGAAAGATAAAAAAGGGTAGAAAAACGAGTGAAAGAGCAGAGTTAGAGGAAGGAGACAGAGGTCCACTGGACCACCAGGGATGAGGCGCAGGGAAACCTGCGGGTGGAGGAGGGCCTCGATCACCAACACTCGAGAGTGCAGGGGCAGGCCTCACTTAATGGTGGAGCTGCGAGGGTGGGAGAGCAATTTCACTGACAATGAGTCAGTGGTCTTGCTCACCTGTCCCCGCAGTGGCCGCCATTAAGTAGGAGTCGAGGAGGGCTGGACAGCTGGGAGGCGGGAGCGGGGAGGGGAGCTGCATTGGGCAGGTCGCGCTGGGGGGAGGGGCCGCGGGGTCAGCAGCGGCGGGGAAAGGTAAAGGGAGGAAATAAGGGATAAAGAAAAAAGGGAAAATAGGCAGAAATAAGGCACAAAAGAGCAGAGATGCAGAAAGGTGAAAGATAAAAGAGGGTAGAAAAACGAGTGAAAACTAGTGAAAGGGCAGAGCGAGAGGAAGGGAAAATGAGCAGAAATAAGGCACAAAAGAGCAGAGATGCAGAAAAGTTCAGAAAGGTGAAAGATAAAAGAGGGTAGAAAAACGAGTGAAAATAAGTGAAAGGGCAGAGCGAGAGGAAGGGAAAATGAGCAGAAGTAAGGCACAAAAGAGCAGAGATGCAGAAAAGTGCAGAAAGGTGAAAGATAAAAAAGGGTAGAAAAACGAGTGAAAGAGCAGAGTTAGAGGAAGGAGACAGAGGTCCACTGGACCACCAGGGATGAGGCGCAGGGAAACCTGCGGGTGGAGGAGGGCCTCGATCACCAACACTCGAGTGTGCAGGGGCAGGGGCAGGCCTCACTTAATGGTGGAGCTGCGAGGGTGGGAGAGCAATTTCACTGACAATGAGTCAGTGGTCTTGTTCGCCTGTCCCCGCAGTGGCCGCCATTAAGTAGGGGTCGGGGAGGGCTGGACAGCTGGGAGGCGGGAGCGGGGAGGGGAGCTGCATTGGGCCGGTCGCGCTGGGGGGAAGGGGCCGCGGGGGCAGCAGCGGCGGGGAAAGGTAAAGGGAGGAAGTAAGGGATAAAGAAAAAAGGGAAAATAGGCAGAAATAAGGCACAAAAGAGCAGAGATGCAGAAAGGTGAAAGATAAAAGAGGGTAGTAAAACGAGTGAAAACTAGTGAAAGGGCAGAGCGAGAGGAAGGGAAAATGAGCAGAAATAAGGCACAAAAGAGCAGAGATGCAGAAAAGTGCAGAAAGGTGAAAGATAAAAGAGGGTAGAAAAATGAGTGAAAACAAGTGAAAGGGCAGAGCGAGAGGAAGGGAAAATGAGCAGAAATAAGGCACAAAAGAGCAGAGATGCAGAAAAGTTCAGAAAGGTGAAAGATAAAAGAGGGTAGAAAAACGAGTGAAAATAAGTGAAAGGGCAGAGCGAGAGGAAGGGAAAATGAGCAGAAGTAAGGCACAAAAGAGCAGAGATGCAGAAAAGTGCAGAAAGGTGAAAGATAAAAAGGGTAGAAAAACGAGTGAAAGAGCAGAGTTAGAGGAAGGAGACAGAGGTCCACTGGACCACCAGGGATGAGGCGCAGGGAAACCTGCGGGTGGAGGAGGGCCTCGATCACCAACACTCGAGTGTGCAGGGGCAGGGGCAGGCCTCACTTAATGGTGGAGCTGCGAGGGTGGGAGAGCAATTTCACTGACAATGAGTCAGTGGTCTTGTTCGCCTGTCCCTGCAGTGGCCGCCATTAAGTAGGGGTCGGGGAGGGCTGGACAGCTGGGAGGCGGGAGCGGGGAGGGGAGCTGCATTGGGCCGGTCGCGCTGGGGGGAAGGGGCCGCGGGGCAGCAGCGGCGGGGAAAGGTAAAGGGAGGAAGTAAGGGATAAAGAAAAAAGGGAAAATAGGCAGAAATAAGGCACAAAAGAGCAGAGATGCAGAAAGGTGAAAGATAAAAGAGGGTAGTAAAACGAGTGAAAACTAGTGAAAGGGCAGAGCGAGAGGAAGGGAAAATGAGCAGAAATAAGGCACAAAAGAGCAGAGATGCAGAAAAGTGCAGAAAGGTGAAAGATAAAAGAGGGTAGAAAAATGAGTGAAAACAAGTGAAAGGGCAGAGCGAGAGGAAGGGAAAATGAGCAGAAATAAGGCACAAAAGAGCAGAGATGCAGAAAAGTGCAGAAAGGTGAAAGATAAAAAAGGGTAGAAAAACGAGTGAAAGAGCAGAGTTAGAGGAAGGAGACAGAGGTCCACTGGACCACCAGGGATGAGGCGCAGGGAAACCTGCGGGTGGAGGAGGGCCTCGATCACCAACACTCGAGAGTGCAGGGGCAGGCCTCACTTAATGGTGGAGCTGCGAGGGTGGGAGAGCAATTTCACTGACAATGAGTCAGTGGTATTGCTCGCCTGTCCCCGCAGTGGCCGCCATTAAGTAGGGGTCGGGGAGGGCTGGACAGCTGGGAGGCGGGAGCGGGGAGGGGAGCTGGATTGGGCCGGTCGCGCTGGGGGGAGGGGCCGCGGGGGCAGCAGCGGCGGGGAAAGGTAAAGGGAGGAAATAAGGGATAAAGAAAAAAGGGAAAATAGGCAGAAATAGGCAGAAATAAGGCACAAAAGAGCAGAGATGCAGAAAGGTGAAAGATAAAAGAGGGTAGAAAAGCGAGTGAAAACTAGTGAAATGGCAGAGCGAGAGGAAGGGAAAATGAGCAGAAATAAGGCACAAAAGAGCAGAGATGCAGAAAAGTGCGGAAAGGTGAAAGATAAAAGAGGGTAGAAAAACGAGTGAAAACAAGTGAAAGGGCAGAGCGAGAGGAAGGGAAAATGAGCAGAAATAAGGCACAAAAGAGCAGAGATGCAGAAAAGTGCAGAAAGGTGAACGATAAAAAGGGTAGAAAAATGAGTGAAAGAGCAGAGTTAGAGGAAGGAGACAGAGGTCCACTGGACCACCAGGGATGAGGCGCAGGGAAACCTGCGGGTGGAGGAGGGCCTCGATCACCAACACTCGAGAGTGCAGGGGCAGGCCTCACTTAATGGTGGAGCTGCGAGGTGGAAGAGCAATTTCACTGACAATGAGTCAGTGGTCTTGCTCACCTGTCCCCGCAGTGGCCGCCATTAAGTAGGGGTCGGGGAGGGCTGGACAGCTGGGAGGCGGGAGCGGGGAGGGGAGCTGGATTGGGCAGGTCGCGCTGGGGGGAGGGGCCGCGGGGTCAGCAGCGGCGGGGAAAGGTAAAGGGAGGAAATAAGGGATAAAGAAAAAAGGGAAAATAGGCAGAAATAAGGCACAAAAGAGCAGAGATGCAGAAAGGTGAAAGATAAAAGAGGGTAGAAAAACGAGTGAAAACTAGTGAAAGGGCAGAGCGAGAGGAAGGGAAAATGAGCAGAAATAAGGCACAAAAGAGCAGAGATGCAGAAAAGTTCAGAAAGGTGAAAGATAAAAGAGGGTAGAAAAACGAGTGAAAATAAGTGAAAGGGCAGAGCGAGAGGAAGGGAAAATGAGCAGAAGTAAGGCACAAAAGAGCAGAGATGCAGAAAAGTGCAGAAAGGTGAAAGATAAAAAAGGGTAGAAAAACGAGTGAAAGAGCAGAGTTAGAGGAAGGAGACAGAGGTCCACTGGACCACCAGGGATGAGGCGCAGGGAAACCTGCGGGTGGAGGAGGGCCTCGATCACCAACACTCGAGTGTGCAGGGGCAGGCCTCACTTAATGGTGGAGCTGCGAGGGTGGGAGAGCAATTTCACTGACAATGAGTCAGTGGTCTTGTTCGCCTGTCCCCGCAGTGGCCGCCATTAAGTAGGGGTCGGGGAGGGCTGGACAGCTGGGAGGCGGGAGCGGGGAGGGGAGCTGCATTGGGCCGGTCGCGCTGGGGGAAGGGGCCGCGGGGGCAGCAGCGGCGGGGAAAGGTAAAGGGAGGAAGTAAGGGATAAAGAAAAAAGGGAAAATAGGCAGAAATAAGGCACAAAAGAGCAGAGATGCAGAAAGGTGAAAGATAAAAGAGGGTAGTAAAACGAGTGAAAACTAGTGAAAGGGCAGAGCGAGAGGAAGGGAAAATGAGCAGAAATAAGGCACAAAAGAGCAGAGATGCAGAAAAGTGCAGAAAGGTGAAAGATAAAAGAGGGTAGAAAAATGAGTGAAAACAAGTGAAAGGGCAGAGCGAGAGGAAGGGAAAATGAGCAGAAATAAGGCACAAAAGAGCAGAGATGCAGAAAAGTGCAGAAAGGTGAAAGATAAAAAAGGGTAGAAAAACGAGTGAAAGAGCAGAGTTAGAGGAAGGAGACAGAGGTCCACTGGACCACCAGGGATGAGGCGCAGGGAAACCTGCGGGTGGAGGAGGGCCTCGATCACCAACACTCGAGAGTGCAGGGGCAGGCCTCACTTAATGGTGGAGCTGCGAGGGTGGGAGAGCAATTTCACTGACAATGAGTCAGTGGTATTGCTCGCCTGTCCCCGCAGTGGCCGCCATTAAGTAGGGGTCGGGGAGGGCTGGACAGCTGGGAGGCGGGAGCGGGGAGGGGAGCTGGATTGGGCCGGTCGCGCTGGGGGGGAGGGGCCACGGGGGCAGCAGCGGCGGGGAAAGGTAAAGGGAGGAAATAAGGGATAAAGAAAAAAGGGAAAATAGGCAGAAATAGGCAGAAATAAGGCACAAAAGAGCAGAGATGCAGAAAGGTGAAAGATAAAAGAGGGTAGAAAAACGAGTGAATCTAGTGAAATGGCAGAGCGAGAGGAAGGGAAAATGAGCAGAAATAAGGCACAAAAGAGCAGAGATGCAGAAAAGTGCGGAAAGGTGAAAGATAAAAGAGGGTAGAAAAACGAGTGAAAACAAGTGAAAGGGCAGAGCGAGAGGAAGGGAAAATGAGCAGAAATAAGGCACAAAAGAGCAGAGATGCAGAAAAGTGCAGAAAGGTGAACGATAAAAAGGGTAGAAAAATGAGTGAAAGAGCAGAGTTAGAGGAAGGAGACAGAGGTCCACTGGACCACCAGGGATGAGGCGCAGGGAAACCTGCGGGTGGAGGAGGGCCTCGATCACCAACACTCGAGAGTGGAGGGGCAGGGGCAGGCCTCACTTAATGGTGGAGCTGCGAGGGTGGGAGAGCAATTTCACTGACAATGAGTCAGTGGTCTTGCTCGCCTGTCCCCGCAGTGGCTGCCATTAAGTAGGGGTCGGGGAGGGCTGGACAGCTGGGAGGCGGGAGCGGGGAGGGGAGCTGGATTGGGCCGGTCGCGCTGGGGGGGAGGGGCCGCGGGGGCAGCAGCGGCGGGGAAAGGTAAAGGGAGGAAATAAGGGATAAAGAAAAAAGGGAAAATAGGCAGAAATAAGGCGCAAAAGAGCAGAGATGCAGAAAGGTGAAAGATAAAAGAGGGTAGAAAAACGAGTGAAAACTAGTGAAAGGGCAGAGCGAGAGGAAGGGAAAATGAGCAGAAATAAGGCACAAAAGAGCAGAGATGCAGAAAAGTGCAGAAAGGTGAAAGATAAAAAAGGGTAGAAAAACGAGTGAAAGAGCAGAGTTAGAGGAAGGAGACAGAGGTCCACTGGACCACCAGGGATGAGGCGCAGGGAAACCTGCGGGTGGAGGAGGGCCTCGATCACCAACACTCGAGAGTGCAGGGGCAGGCCTCACTTAATGGTGGAGCTGCGAGGGTGGGAGAGCAATTTCACTGACAATGAGTCAGTGGTCTTGCAGCATGTGTGCAGCCTGCGACGATGCCGTGCCCTGGCTGTTCCCGCCTTGATGTGATTGATGTGAGGCCGGCTGGCCCGCAGTGCATGCCGGAGCCAGTAGTCTGCAGGGGCCCACAAACACGTGCCGCAGGCTTGTGTTGAACAGGGTTAGTGGCACCACGTGTCGCCGGCTTGCGTTGAACAGGGTTAGTGGCACCACGTGTTGCCGGCTTGCGTTGAACAGGGTTAGTGGCCCCAGGTCAGTTGTTGCTAGTGTTCGGTCACCTCCGTAACGAGGATCCGGCTTTCATCCAGACTGAGCCGCATCTTCCTCTTACTCCTTTCCGTGCATTCACTGGTATGGACTCTGCCATTCATGAATCACCACAAAGTGCTGGATGTGGGACCTACTGGACCGCAGTGTGGTCCGTGGGCAGCGCTCAGCACAGGCCCACACACACGTGTCGTGTGCTTGCGATGCAGAGTTTGGCTCACAGATCGAATGGAGTTTAGTGATATTGATGCTGCCATTCACATTTGGTCACTGCCATACATAACTCAAGACTCAGTTCAATATGTGCCACCACCTGGGCCGAAGTGTAAGCCGGTGGGGTATGTCAACGAGAGAGGATTGCTGCCTGCGTCGTGGAGGCCAGCGATGGTCTGAGGTGGCTGCCAAGGTCACGGGCATGGGGCTTGGAGCTTGCATCGGCACGTGGTGGGCCCTCTTTGACACACGCCGGTGTCGGCAGGTGAGCGGAGCGGCCTTGGTGCGCTGGGGCAGGCAAGACGGGTCTGGGGACCAGCGGCCTGGGGTGCAGCAGGTGCACAGGGTCGCAGGCCCCTCCGCTCACGGTGTCGGCCTCGTGGCGGGCTGAGTAGCGCCGCCCTGGCAGACACGTTGGCCATTCCGGAAGAGAACCACGCCCAGAGCGACGGGGTTTTTATTCACACCCCTACGCAGGCCTGGCGTACGCAGGGCCAACCCACTCTGGCCACGCCTACAGGGGGGGACATAACGAGCGACACTTCCGCGTTCTACCCCACAGCCTGGGCTGACATGGTAGCGTCCACTGGCCACTACACTCCATGCACCAGCAGTCAATGTCCACATGGCCATTTCCGTGGATTGCACGCTCAAGTCTGTCCAGCACATCCACGCCACACTTGTCATTGGGTAGGTTCTCATTCATTAGTCACTTGCCGCCCTCGCACATGCCTGCTTCCAGCCTCTCCACACATTCTGCTATTGTGTGGCTGTGCTTCCATGCCGTAGCTGGGTTGTGTACATGGCAGGCCCAGGTTCCCAATGGAGTCGTGTTGTCGTGTCTGGTCGGTGGGCATGTTGTGTGGCATGTTGCATGTAGTTTTGCTGCATGCCCATTCCCAGGATCGTGAGTTGCATGACTGCGGAGTTGAGGTGTGTGGTGTGTTCATTCGGTACTTACCAACGAGCAATGCATTTCCATAGGTGCCATCCTGGAAGCGCTGGTTGATGATGGACTGTCGGAAGATGAATGAATCATGCACACTGCCTGGGTAGTTGGCCACAACATTGGTGAAGAGTCCCCGGTGGTCCACTATTGCCTGCACATTGAATGCGTGTGCTTTATTTTGCGGTAGTTGTGTGCAGTGTAGGCAGGGGGCATGAGTAGGACATGTGTGCAGTCAATGGCCCCCAACACGTGGGGGAATCCAGCAATGGCGTAGAAGCCTTGCTTGGACTCCAGCTGCTCCTACGCAGTGTGGGGGAAGTGGAGGTGCTGGGGTACCAGGCTGATGATGGCATCCAGGACAGGTGTGATGAACTTGGATAGGGCTGGCTGTGAGACTCCTCCGACTCTGGCAGTTGTTGGTTGGAAGGTACCAGAGGCCAACATGTGCAGCACAGCCAGCAGCTTTGTCTGCGGAGGGATGTTGGTTGTCCACTGTGTTGGTACCGTCAGCCTGTGGGCGATGCGGGTCAGGATGCGGAGGATGGTTGTCCTTTTGAGCCTGTAGTGGGCAATGACCTCCTCTGGCGTTAAGTCTGTGAGGCTGGTGCGTTTACGGTAGGTCCGCTGTCTTTGTCTACGCTGCCTCTGTGGTAGTCCGGGGGTGGGGGGCGGGGGAGTCCTGGGGGTGGTGGCGGGCCTGGGGGTGGTGGCGGTGGGTGTTGTGGCCCTCTTGGGTCTCCGAGCTGCATGATAAGTAGCTCCATGGCGTCTGTTGGTCTTCAGGTGTGGCTCTGGTCTGGGCTCCCTTTCAGACTGCAGGTGGTCATCCCGCTTAGCACCAGCAGAAGGCAGGTGTTAAATACCTGCTGCTACCGCGGCTTATCGCCTGTTTTTGACTCGCATCGCGGAGCTGGCTGTCCGTGTGAATCGCGCGGTGTTGTCTTTTCGTGTGTTTTTGCACGGACATGCCTATTCTGCATCTCATTAGCGTTAGTTGGCGGTGTCGGCCTTGGCGATGTTTTTTGCGGCAGCTATCGCGGGTTATGTGGTGATGTAGGCAGTTAGCACCAGCTTGCGAAAGGGGCGGTAATTCTATCGCCACTTTTGCAGCGCTAAAGTGCCGATAACTCGGCGATAAGTCCTTGTGAATATGCCCCAGAGTGTATTGTCTTGTGTGTTCTCTCCTTTCTGTTATACACATGATGATTGTATGTTATTTCTATGACACTATGAACTGAGAAGTAGGAAAAAGATTTTTACATTTTTTATTGTATGTTTTTATTATACACATGAAGTATTACATTATATTACATGTATATTGGTATATGGAAAAAATATTTTTTATTAAACATTTGATCGAGTCAGTAATTGTAGTGGCACTTTACTTAGGTTCAGGGTCGTGTACATGAGTTGTGGATAAGTCAGAGATTCATGTGTGATGGAATGATAATGAATGAGTCCTTGATATGATTTATGATTCCAAAGGGAAAACTTTGTGACTTTACAGTCTGATATGGATCCCTGTCCCTTTGGATTTAGGAGCACCTCTCATTTTGTTTCCTTTATTTTTATTGTTGTGCCTTTGTGCTGCATTATTTTGGTGTGATATTGTTGTGATGTACTGTGTTTACTGTGTTGCTTTTTCTTATGACTGTTTGCTTTATTATGTCCTTTATGTTTGTGCTTTTAAGTAGCTTTGTGTATGTTATTGTTATGTTGTGCTGTTTACTTTGGATATGTCCACAAATGCTGAATTATTTCCATTTACCACTGTCTAAGGTGGTAAAATACCACTGCTGCAGCTCTTTATTTATTTAAGATACTAGTCAGCACACAACTTCAGCTGAAAGCTTAAATTAACACTTACTTCCTGAGTCTGGGGTATCTTATGAAGTGTGCTCGGCAAGTTATAATTTAAGACACAGTTTCTGTCACAGGTTTGGGCTGCTTGGTGTCTTAGTTGTTGAAGAGCTGGAGGACGGCTTTTTATCATCTTCATTGGAACATGGTTTATCACTGTAACTTTAAAGGAACTGGTTGCTTTTGAATGCTAATGAAGCACCATTTGTTAACCTATCTAAAGCATTTACAGAACACAATCACATAATAAAGACCAAAAAAAACAACACAACAAAAATGTAACAGGGAACAACACAAAAAAAAGGTCGATGTAAAGAGCAACACAGCAATCACAGTGCAAAACAACAATAATGCAGCACAAAAGCACCACACAAAACATGACACATCACCACCAAAACAAAAAAAAACTACAATAATCATAGCCAGATATTCTTATAATATATTACCACCTCCATAAATCTACTTTCATATTACGATGGGAAAAGTTGTTTATATTAAGCACTGCATTAACTTACCAGCAGGCAGAAGCAATAGTCCCAAATAATAATGTTTTCTAACCCGGACGTAGAGCACACTTCAAGTGATGACGCCCCAGGGGGTGCATCACAAAACATTTTTGACTGGCAGAATTTCATGTCCTTGGGGGAACTTAAAGCAATTCTTGATGCTAAGACTTTTTACCACTGTATTATGAAAGCAAGATTCTGGAGGTGGCAGTGTGTGGCAAGAATATTTGTGCGTGTTTGTTTTGTGGCATTTTGCTGTAGTGGTGATGTCTACCGTCGTTCTCTTTTATTGACTTTCTGGAATCAGCAGTCTACATTTATCAAAGTGGCCTATCACAGAATCAAAGAAATTATAAAAGTAAAACCTCATATGTCTGGAGCATTTTGACAGAGGCCACTGTTTATCTGACTAGTTGCATTGTGATCTCCCATCCATTGATTCATTGAAATGTAAACATCGACATGATTGCTGAAATAAGGACTTAGGAGAGATACAAAGTAATATGCAATTTCATCTTCTTGGCAAAATGAATAACTCTTATTTTTTAGCAATATATAACATGCTCCTTCACTCCTGTTACTATCGATAGAGAAGGACAAATACTAGAAGAGTATACGTGGTTGTAATAAATGATTTGGCAGTTCCTTTAATAAATCAAAACTGCCCGGTAGTTTCTGTTGTGCAATTCTGCACGTTCAGGGGAAATGTAATCTACTGAGATCACTGCGGAAACCTACAGGGCTACTGAATGGCCTTGAATGCACTGTCCAGTATACCCTAGTAGAAATAGTCGATCAAACAGAAAAATAATTAAAGTACCTCCAGGGCGCGCTTTTTTTTAACTGATAGATCTGTGCTGAAAATGTTTTGTTTTTTTTCTTCGAGGAAACATCGGAATTTTCGTTTCAATTGAATCCCGTGGAACATTTCGTCATTGTCACAGCATCCCTCGGTGAAACGGCAATGTATACCCTGCCAGCATGACTAGAGGGCTTTATTGAATAACTTTTTAATAATGTTTCCTCAATTTATTCATAAGGCGCTTATTCATTTAAGACTTCTGGGAAAATAACTTCTCCCTGTCATTAACTATTCAACCTTCTACAATGTTCTATTTCCACAAATGCGAGCGCGAGTGCTTCAGGCAGTTTCATTTCATCCATACAAACTGATAGAAACAGGAGTCTGTGTGCAGAGCAAAGCAGGAAAACAGTAGATGAATCCGCACATTTATTTATTTATTAAAATAGATAAAAATCTCGACTTTTCTTAAAGTGTAGCCTCAAATAATAACAAATCTCAGGCTTGTGGATATTAGTTAGTGTTAGAAATGGGGGTCTCTAGTTGGCAGAGGTAGGAACCTTTGTCCAAATAGGGACCCTTACTTCTAGTCAGGGTAAAGGGGATACACACTTTAGAGAACTCCTGCTCACCCCCTTGGTAGCTTGGTACGCTTATCCCAAATGCAATGTGTAAAGTATTTGTACCAACATTCACAGTAACACAGTGATAACACCACAAATGGACACCACACCGGTTTAGAAAAATAAAGTATCTTTATCTAAACTTAACAAGACTAAAACGACAAAAATCCAAAATACAAGTATTAAGAAAAATGACTTTCAAAAGGTTTTAGCAACTTAGTCCATAGAAACTATGAATGCGTGATTTCTTGCAAAGTACCTGTCGTTGCGACAAAATTCACCAAGCGAAACAGCCGCAGCGATGGGAAGCGTCAAAAAACAAAGAGATGCGTCGATTCCTGAGACCTTCGTGGATGCGATGCGACAGTTCCGCTGGACAAAGGGGAGCGGTTCGTCGAGTCCGGTCTGTAGGGGGTAATGATGCGTCGATTCTGAGACGACTCTGATCCGCGGGTGATGCGTCGGGGAAAACATGCCGCTCAGGGACGATGCATGGAAATCCGGGATGCGTTGACGAACGATGCGGCGTCGTCGAGCTGCGCTGCATCGATTTCTTCAGCCGCGATCCCTCGATGCGTCGATTCTTGCAGCGGCGATAGGCGCTGCATCGGTTTCAGCAGCAGCGGTGCAGGGAGATTCTTCTCGCACCACGGCGTTGCGTCGGAAAACTGTCGCAAGAAGAGGGATGCGTCGATTTTCTTGTTGTTGCGTTGCTTTCCAGCTCCCAGCAGCAGAAACAACCTCCAGAGGCCCCACACAGTCACAGGCACTCCTGGCAGGTCAGAACTCCCAGCAAGGAAGTTCAGGGGAGAAGTGTTTGTGTTCCAGAGACTTCAAAACAGGAGGCAAGCTCTACTCAAGCCCTTGGAGACTTTCCTCAAGCAGGGGACCCAGCACACTACAAAGTCCTTCTCCTTTCCTTGGCAGAAACAGCAACTGAAGGCCAACCCCAGACACACAGCAAGGGCAGTACTTCTCCTCAGTTTCTCCAGCTCTTCTCCTTGACAAAGGTTCCTCTTGATTCCAGAAGTAGTCTAAAGTTCAGGGGTTTTAGGTCAAATACGTATACCCCAAAATGTCTTTGTTCTCTTCGTGCAAGGGTCTCTGAGCCCAGTCCAAACCAGTTCTGTCCTCTCTGGGCAGCTGCCCGGCAGGAGGTAGAGACAGAATTGTGTAAGGCAGACAGGCCCTATTCAGGTGCAAGGCAAATCTCCTCCCACCGCTCTAAATGCAGACTGGGCCTATTCAGGTGCTAGTGATATCTCCTCCCCCTACTCTGAATGCAGCCCAGGTCTATTCAGCCCAGCCTGACTCATTCAGGAAAGGCAGGACACACATCAACCCCCCCGGTGGCTTTCTGAGAGAATGCACCTCTCCAGCCCCTGTCACTCCAAAACCAGACAGTCAATACACAAACAGGCAGAGGCACACACAATGGTTAAACAAGAAAATGCCTACTTTCTAACATTTTGCATAAAGTCTACTTTTATTGAGCACAGTCACGTAGTGTAGTTTCAGTGACCCAAGGGCTATGTAATGATAGCATAGCATGTTACTGACAGTATTATTTACGAGACAATGAGGAGCATTCATTTAGCACTTTTTAGTTAAGCCACGTGGGGGTTGGAGATTTATTAGAAGGTAGCGGTTTAGGTTTTTTCGTGAAAAGGCAGTGCATTATGGGTGTTGAAGTTTTTCAGGTGGAGAGTTCAGGTGTAGGCCTTTGATAACATCGTGAGGAAGTGGTGGGGGAAGCAGTCACGTGGAGGCAGTTAATGAGTTTGTTTGACGGCATTTAAGAGGATGCAAGTACAAACTTACGGGCTAACAATTCAGAAGCATGAAGAAGCCGTTTTTTACGAAGATGAGCAAAAGGAGGTGAGATTGTCGGAGGTGGTTAAATGTAAATAGCTAGGGATAGGGTGAACAAGGGTATGAGGATCGATGTATGTGGAAACAGCGAGTGACAGAGTGAAATTAAGGGAGTTATTTGCATAATATAGAGGGACAGGATGAAAGAGTGGGAGTGATGAGTAGGCAGGAGAGTGTTAATGGAGGGTCAAGAGAGAGGGATAGCAGGGAGAGGTATGGGAAGAATTATATGAGGTGAGATGAGCTTGAGTAGGAAGGGGTAAGTAGGAGTTTTCTGGCACTGCTGTAGAGATTCGAGTGACTGTAGGCCTGGGCAAGATGGGAGGATAGTAGGATGTTGTATTTTCCATCATTAATGAGGGTAAGGGGTTTTCAGCAGGAGGTGTGCTTTTGTATATTACTGTTTTATAATAATTTGTTGATTTTTTGATAACAGGTATCAATTACATTGAATGAGTTTAGTTATACTGTTCATTTTATGTGTTTTAGATTCCCCTGACGAAGAGCCTTTCAGACTCGAAATGCATTGGGACAATATAAGTTGTGCTCATTTCATATATGGATTGATTCGCCGTACTGTTGTATAAAGCCTGGAATGGCGTACAGCATGTATTAGAAATGTTAAATAAAGAGTACAGATGTTATCCTTCTGTCTCCGTTGTGGTGAAGATTACCAAGAATAAGACTGAAAAAAAGAAGGCAAAAATATAGTTGGTCTAAATGGAGTACTGTTGAATACCAGGATGAACATGATATTTTGGAGGGAGTTGTTCCCGTTCACCGCAGTGCGACAGCAAAAGAGCGCAAGGATAGAGCTCGGTTTTTTACTATTACTTTCTAAAAGTGGCATTTTCAAACACACAATTTAAAAACCATCTTTAGTAAAAGATGTGTTATAAGATTCTGAGTTCAGAGAGCCTGAACTTTATTTTTCTATCTTATCCCTATGGGAAGATATGCTTGTAAAATGTTACAAAGCATTCCCCATTCTGTCCTATGGGGCAAGATAGCCTTTCAATAGTGAAAAACGAAATTGGCAGTATTTCACTATCAGGAGGACATGTTACACACATCAATACATGTCCTACCTTTCACATACACTGCACCCTGCCCAGGGGGGTACCTTGGGCCTACCATAGGGGTGTCCTATATGTAAGAAAAGGGAAGGTTAGGGCCTGGCCAGTGGGTGCACTTGCCAAGTCGACATGGCAGATAGCATACTGCGCACAGGCACTACAGTGGCAGGCCTTAGAAATCCTTTCAGGGCTACTCATGTGGGTGGCACAATCAGTGCTGCAGGCACACTATTAGCATTTGGTTTACCAGCCCTGGCACACTTAGTGCACTTTACTAGGGACCTACTAGTAAATCAAATATGCCGATCAGGGAGAACCAATCATAATAACAATTTACACAGAGAGCATATGCACTTTAGCACTGATCAGCAGTGGTAAAGTGCCCAGAGTCCTAAAACCAACAAACACAGGTCAGGAAAAAATAGGAGGAAGAAGCAAAAGGTTTGGGGATAACCCTGCAAAAAGGGCCAAGTCCAACACAACCCCCTTTCAGCCTAAAGCCAGGGTAGACCAATCCATACCTTGATGGGCTTCCCTGCTTGGGGCGATAGAACATGGAACCTGGCCCGCAACAGCAGGGGTCTATTCCTGTTCTACGCCTTCCTGAACCCAGTTGGATCCCTTTATCCATACTCTCAGGACCCACTAAGCTGACCCATGGGAAACCCTTCTCCTCACCTGTGGACCACATCTGTGCAGCGCCTAAACTTACTTTGCTCACAGATGTGTCAACACAGTGGTGTGGCCCAGTCCACCCCCGGGGTGTGACTCCTGTTCCCCTCCCATAGGCAACTCTGTCCACCAGGACAGCAAGCCACAGTGGCCACTGACAACTGTCAGTGATGAGACCCAGGCCTGATGCCTTTCAGGCCTCTCTAACCTCTGTGGCATCAGAAAAGTGGGGGGCAGTAGCCCCAGGTGCCTGGCAACCTTTCTCCACTCTCCCTCCTGCCAAGTCAGGTATGGCATCCTGACACTGGCCCACCAGCCCAGGGTCTGTACCCTGCGGCTGGACAAGAGACTGGGGTGGGCTCTTCCACGCCCTGTCTTCCTCCCTAGGGCTCTGCACCCTCCCACCTGGAGTGGTACCCCCAGAAGACAACTTGGTAGGGGCACTGTTAGCAGTCGCCCCTTCCTCCAGGTCAGGGGGGACACCCTGAACCTGGTCCTCCAACCCAGGGTCTGTACCCTTAGGCTGGACCTGTGCCTGGCAACCCAGGACTTCCGGGGGTGTACACCAACCCCCCCCAAGGGAAACACTCCTCATGAGTTGTGCAAGAGTCTGCCTAGCGCAGGTCTCCAGCCTCCTGTCCACTTGACAGCGCATGAAGGAGCCCCAGGCCAGAAGTGGCCTCACCAGGGTCAGTCCTGGGGTGCTCTGACCTCAGAGCTGGCAACCCCTGACCCACTGGTCCTTCCACTGGGGACAGCGTCCCCCCTCATCCTTTTCTCTGGACTCATGCACCCTCCCCACTGGAGCGGTGCAGCTAGACACCAGAACTAGTGGGATGCTTGCTACAGCAGTCCCCCCCAGTACATCTGATACTTTGGGATCCCCTCAGGGGATGGCCTCTCGGTACAGACTAGGCCCCCCTCCTGGTGTTCATTCATGGAACCAACCAGGCCCAGGGACTGGGTTTCAGGCACCTTGGGACACAGCTCACTCCCACTCCTTCTCCTCTGAGACAGGACGTGGGACCCTACACCCCTCCCACTGCTCCAGGACCTATCTGGGCTACCACAAACCTCCCCTACCTCACTTGGTTGGGGAAAACCTGAGCCACCCCCTTCGGGGTCACTCCCAAAAGCTTCTTCAGACCCTCTGGAATCCACCAAAAGGTCTACCTCCAGTGCAAGCTCCCTGGGATCAGAAAACTCACATTCCACCAGCTGTTGACATAGCTCTGGAAAACAGGGACTTAAAATAGGCTCTCCAACAATTGAATCACAGAGCCCCACACAAGTGTTGACCAAGCTACTCTTTGCCTCACCATCCAGTGCCTCACACAAGTTCCTAACATCACCCTCCTGACACTGGCAAAACAGTGTCTGACTGTTTCTGTCACTCAACCCACACTCTTCTGGGCGGTCTCCATACTCACATACCAAGGCTTCTACCATGGGGGAACACCTCTCCCTGCACCTCTCATCTAGTCAGTAGAGTGTCCCTCCCACCACTAGGAATATGAACCCCTATGCCAGTTCCCCAATCCACCTTAGGGACACTGTACACCACTGGAGCTACCTCATAACCCTGAACCACTTGGTGTATGTCAACCCCCTCCTTCAAGTCAGGTGCCAAATCTCTGGGTGTGTGTACTACTCTCTCAGCACTAGACACTACATTTTTGCTGCCACCATCTGAGCTGGACTCTACCTCCAAACCAGCCAAGCTCACTTCATGAGCTAAACACTTTTCCATTTTCTTGGCTAAGACACTCATGGCCTCAAGCCTCTTGAGCTCCATATCAAGCTCTCTCATTCTCAATTCATGTGCCAAAAGCAACTTCCTTTCTTCCAAGGCACGAGCGTTCTTGCTCTCCTCTGCCTTTAGTCTCATGACCTCCAATTCATGATTCCTGGCCCTTTGCCTTTCATCCAAATCCTCTGGAGAAAAATTCCTGGAAGAATGATTGATGTCAGCCCTAAAGGCTGCTCTCCCAACAGGCCAATACTGGGATCTGAAACGGCCTTCTGGCACACCCCCATCCACATCTGCATCATCTGTCTCCCCAGCTTCTCTGGCCTCCCTTCAGGCCTCTAAGGCCTTCTGTAGCTCCTCTTTCCTAGAATTGCTCCTCATGGGACATCCAAAGCTCCTACAGAACTGCTTGAGTTGCTCTACTTTGTAACTACTTGACATTTCAATGTCAAACTCCAATTCCGCAGCCTCACTTGCTGGTTTACTACTCAGAGACATGGTACGTGGATACTCAAGGGTCAGATCAAAAATAGAACCAAAAATAAAACACAGTATGTGGTTGCGTAGTGGTCTGCACTAAACTAATGATGTACACCATAACTGTGGGTCAAGTACAAATACAAGTTCAAATCCTCACTGCTGCCCACCTATGTTAGAAATGGGGGTCTCTAGTTGGCAGAGGTAGGTACCTTTGTCCAAATAGGGACCCTTGCTTCTAGTCAGGGTAAAGGGGATACACACTTTAGATAACTCCTGCTCAGCCCCTTGGTAGCTTGGCACGAGCAGATGGCTTATCCCAAATGCAATGTGTAAAGTATTTGTACCAACACTCACAGTAACAACACCACAAATGGACACCACACCGGTTTAGAAAAATAAAGTATCTTTATCTAAACCTAACAAGACTGAAACGACAAAAATCCAACATACAAGTATTAAGAAAAATGACTTTCAAAAGGTTTTAGCAACTGAGTCCATAGAAAAGATGAATGTGTGATTTCTTGCAAAGTACCTGTCGTTGCGACAAAATTCACCAAGCCAAACAGCCGCAGTGATGGAAAGCATCGAAAAACAAAGAGATGTGTCGATTCCTGAGACCTTGCTGGATGCAATGCAACAGTTCCGCTGGACACAGGGGAGCGGTGCGTCGGGTCCGGTCTGTAGGGGGAAGTGATGCGTCGATTCTGAGACGACTCCGATCCGCGGGTGATGCGTCGGGGAAAACTTGCTGCACAGGTACGATGCGTGGAAATCCGGGATGCAGCGCCGAACGATGTGGCGCCAGCGAGCGGCGCTGCTTCAATTTCTTCAGCCGCGATCCCTCGATGCGTTGATTCTTGCAGCGGCGACAGGCGCTGCATCGGTTTCAGCAGCGGCGCAGCATTGCAGGGAGATTTTTCTCGCACCATAGCGTTAAGTCGGAAATCTGTCGCAAGAAGAGGGATGCGTCGATTTTCTTGTTGTTGCGTTGCTTTCCAGTTCCCAGCAGCAGAAACAACCTCCAGAGGCCCCACACATTCACAGGCACTCCTGGCAGGTCAGAACTCCCAGCAAGGAAGTTCAGGGGAGCTGGGGATGAAGTCTTTGTGTTCCTGAGACTTCAAAACAGGAGGCAAGCTCTACTCAAGCCCTTGGAGATTTCCTCAAGCAGGGGACACAACACTCAGCAAAGTCCTTCTCCTTTCCTTGGCAGAAACAGCAACTGCAGGCCAACCCCAGACACACAGCAAGGGCAGTACTTCTCCTCAGTTTCTCCAGCTCTTCTCCTTGACAAAGGTTCCTCTTGATTCCAGAAGTAGTCTAAAGTTCAGGGGTTTTAGGTCTAATACTTATACCCCACAATGTCTTTGTTCTCTTCGTGCAAGGCACGCGGACCAGTCCAAACCAGTTCTGCCCTCTCTGGTGCAGCTGCCCAGCAGGAGGTGGAGACAGCATTGTGTAAGGCAGACAGGCCCTATACAGGTGCAAGGGAAATCTCCTCCCACCACTCTAAATGCAGACCGGGCCTATTCAGGTGCTAGTGAGTACTCCTCCCCCTACTCTGAATGCAGCCCAGGTCTTTTCAGCCCAGCCCTGACTCATTCAGGAAAGGCAGGACACACATCAACCCCCCGGCGGCTGTCTGAGAGAATGCACCTCCCCAGCCCCTGTCACTCCAAAACCAGACAGTCAATACACAAACAGGCAGAGGCACACAGAATGGTTAAACAAAAAAATGCCTACTTTCTAAAAGTGTCATTTTCAAACACACAATTTAAAAACCATCTTTAATAAAAGATGTGTTATTAAATTCTGAGTTCAGAGAGCCTAAACTTTATTTTTCTATGTTATCCCTATGGGAAGATATGCTTGTAAAATGTTACAAAGCATTCCCCATTCTGTCCTATGGGGCAAGATAGCCTTTCAATAGTTAAAAACGAAATTGGTAGTATTTCACTATCAGGACATGTTACACACATCAATACATGTCCTACCTTTCACGTACACTGCACCCTGCCCAGGGGGGTACCTTGGGCCTGCCATAGGGGTGTCCTATATGTAAGAAAAGGGAAGGTTAGGGCCTGGCAAGTGGGTGCACTTGCCAAGTCGACATGGCAGTCAGCAAACTGCGCACAGGCACTGCAATAGCAGGTCTGAGACATCCATTCAGGGCTACTCATGTGGGTGGCACAGTCATGTGCTGCAGGCCCACTAGTAGCATTTGGTTGGTTTCACCAGCCCTGGCACACTTAGTGCACTTTACTAGGGACCTACTAGTAAATCAAATATGCCGATCAGGGAGAACCAATCATAAGAACAATTTATAAAGAGAGCATATGCACTTTAGCACTGATCAGCAGTGGTAAAGTGCCCAGAGTTCTAAAACCAACAAACAGAGGTCAGGAAAAAAATAGGAGGAAGAAGCAAAAAGTTTGGGGATAACCCAGCAAAAAGGGCCAAGTCCAACAGTTAGGGAAGCCAGGGGAATCAGCTGCTAACTCAAGGCAAGTCAAACAAGCTTTTTATTCTTGACTTGATTTGACAGCTGCTAACTCCTAACCCCTGCTTGCCCTTTGAGCTCCTTGCTAACCCTGATCTCGGCGATTTGAAGGAATTAGCAAGAAGAGGAAGTCAACAGGGTTTTTTTTTAGACATGTTTACTTTATGCACTTCCACTCAGCGCCCATGCTCTGTCCTTGAGCAAGAATACAGAAGGCTGACACGGGTCGAAAGCGAGACACGGCTAAGTCCTTTGACATCATGGAGGTGGAGGTCAAAGGCAGGTTGAGGGGGTCAAGGGGTACGTGATGCCACATTCGCTGCCCTATATGGACCAACGTGCTCGAACTAATGAGTTTGTGAGAGTACACTGCATTTTGAATAGCCGTAACTCTACCCCTTAAAACCCCTTTTCTGTTCCCTAAACCGAAACTTTAAATGTACAAATGTGTGAGAGAAATTTCCGTTTTGAAAATTCCACTGATTTTGAACTGCAAATGTCTATTGTGGACACATTTGTTTAACTTTCGAAATTAAAGTAGAAACTCATATCTATAAAGTTGTTGCACTGATATTGGTTGCATGACCTAGGTCTCCAAAAAGATTTCAAAGAATCCTGTGCATCACAATTCCCTGTTTATGGTAAAACAAGAATATATATTCGACCACCTTCGTATGCATTAAAGAATTGCACAGTCAATGTATCTGTCTGTAGAACACGCAGGTCGATTCAAAAGCGTTTACAAGACAACGGATGTTTGAAAGAGCATCCCCAAAAAATTAAACTTGAGGATTAGATGCGCGGTTTAAGCACTTAAGTGTGAGTTAGGTGAACAAAAAAACATTAGTGTTTTTCAAGTTTAGTTTATTTTGAAGTTTGATTTGCATAAAGTCTTAGTGAGAAAAATTGTTCATGCACTTCAATGGAACTTAGAGGGATCTGAGAGTAAAGATATGAAAAATAAAGTTACTCAACCACTGTGATATGTAAGACAAAATTTAAAAAATAATAACTTCTTGCCAGCATTCAATTCATTACAGATATTAAATGCTCAACTGAAAATGAATTCTCCGGACAGAAAATTCTACGTCATTTGCTCAAATGATTAATAAAAGCGTTTCTCTCCAGTATAATTGCGTCTTAAAATCCCCTGCATTTCACCACAGTTAGAAATCAATATGCAGTCCGTGTGCCCTGCGTTACAATATCTAGAAAGAACATGACTACGGCTGGTTCACAGTGGTAGAGCACATAAGTAACTTGGGCTTGGGAAACGCCCCCTCAGGTAGTGAAAGGAAAACTCATGGACCATTTCACTAGCTAGAGACTCAAGCCCAACCAATATTGATGGTGTTGACCTTCACAGGCGCAACATTCTGCACAAGCTATAACAATGGACAATATCAAGTTTGGGAATCTAGGTACAGAGTGCACCCCCTTCTTCATCTCCCACTGGCACTGACCGCTTAGTCTCAGACAAGTAGGTGCTTAAAAGCAAAGGGCTAATAGAGGCAGCATGAAGTCAGGAGTGGAAATGAGTGGATTTGTCATGCCGGTTTACTACAAGCAGTGGATAAATCGCAGCATGAACAGCAACGTTCAATTACATGTTATCTGTCGCATCAGTGGGGGTACAGGTTTTGTGACAAGTTACAGCCAGCCAGCACTGGTGGACTCAAACACGCTGTACATACTCATGTATAATAAAAGGATTACATGGACATGAAGTAAAGGAGAGATAATTGATAAAGTGAGTCTTGCATTACCATGTAATACCTTGCTAAAGGATGCTATTATATCCCCTACCTATTGTTTTGGCTGCAAAATGACCCCCACGGGGGCTATTGGGTCGGGAGCTTGAGGTTTGTAGACATGCTCTAAACATGGTGCAGTGGCATGGCTGTGATTCAGCATGACGTCTTTACAAACAGTGTGAAAATAGCACTGTACTCATGTGGATTCCCAACTATTTATAGGCCTAATTTTGCCATAACAGTTATAAACGTGGGTTGAGCCATAATTGTTGTGCTCTCTGTAATTTTAGATGGTTGTCAATTACTTTCATATTCTCACCAGTAGAGAGTTCCTACTGTGTCCCTTTGAACTGAGGGGGCATTTTAAGAGTGCAAGATGTATTGAAGGCACACACACATAAGAGTGAAGCACACCTAGATCAAAGTAGTCTAGCTTGACAGTAGGTACAGACGTTTTGCTGAAGGAAGCAGGGTCCTGAACCATGTATTACATAGTGAGCTATGCACATTGCTTTGAAGGTGATGCATTTAGCCAGTCGTGACTGAAGTGCAGAGATATGGGTGTTGTGACATTCAGATTAAGAAGTTGTCTCACAGCTGAATTCAGGATTCCGTTCAGCTTCTTAAACACACTGTCTGTTGATCTGATTTATACTCCTTTGGTGTAGCCCTCCTTGGTTAGTTCTAGGCTAATGGTAACTCGTACCTTTTGATGTAGTTCTAAATAAAGGAAGATCGATGAGAGCATCTCATCATGAAAAACATCTTATCGTAATTTCTTTCATTTGAAGGATCAGGCAGATGGTGTAATCCCTGATCAAGACTTGTTTCCTCACCTGGAGTGATGAATTAGGTGGCCTAAGACATTTTAGCTAAACGGTGGACAGATGCTTGATAGTTCATTTACCACAAAGCATTTTCTTGGACTTGGATGTATTTAGTTTGAGGTAATTTGTTCACATACCCTGGTGTATTGATAGAAGACATTGACCAATGGCACAGGGCTCTTGGATGGCTGGGGTTTTAATTTTTATAAAGATCTGAGTGTCTTTCACATCACTGTAAAAGCTGGAATTGAAGGAAAATGACAGCTTTGGCTGAAGTGTGGATAAATGTTAAAGAGGAGGGTATACATGGCGGTTTCTTGAGGGACTCCTGTCATATGATGTATGGAAATGGGTTGCAGCAGAAAGGAGAGTGCTAAAATGAAGAGCTTGTTTCTCTGGAAGACATATGGAGGACAGACGCTTGAAAGCCATTCAACTCCAGTCTCCAATGGAGAGATGGATAATGTACCTTGTCAGAAACATCACAAAGATCCAAAAGCAGTAGTGTTACTGCATCACCCAAGTCCACAGTAAACTCGATGCCATCCTGTGTTTTGATTAGTGAAAATTCTGAGCATATCCCTGTTTGGGTGTCACAGAGTTGATCATTCCTTTTGATGTAGAATGATAACTGAGCATAGGCAGCTTTTTCAATCATTTAGGCTAGGATTTGTCGATCACAAATTGTGTGATAATTATTGAAAATTTGTGGGCCAAAGTCTGTTTGTTTTGAGAATAGATTTAATGTATAGAGTTAATAATGGAATGTGCCAGACTCCAACAAGCGGTTGATAATGACACAGGCCAAGGTGGCTGCAGAGCTGATGATGAGGATGTCCTTTAATATCTGGGTGGGCTAGGTCCACTGGTGATTCTGAAGTGCTACAGTCTTTTTTAAGGTCGGAGCTATCCACCCTTGTTTCCACATTATGGGTAGTGATCTTTGTTGGAATTGAATGATGGTGTTAAGGTTTGATATCAATCATAGATCAAACTGTTGAACTCAGATCACTGGGTCAATACACAATGTCAGGCTGGGTTAAGCATGGAAGGTAGCTAGATCAAGTTGGCTCCATGGTCTGATGCATTGTGTAGCTAATGTATCTTCAGGTTTGGTAGGGGGAATTTGAACTAAATTAAAGAATGATTAGAACAAGTTATGTGAGTGCATGGGGTGTCTATGAGTGCAAGGGATACCTTTGCATGGTGAGTGTACGGGTGCATGTATGGTATTAGAACAAGATGTAATTGTATGGAGTTGAATGCATTATATGCTTATTTGAGTACATGGGTGGCTATAGGGGATATGCAGGTGTGAAGACAGTGGGTGCCTGTGTAAGTGTAGGTTGTACCTTGATGAGTGTAAGGCATGCCTGGAGGGAGTTAGAGAAGGAGGCGACTGTAGAGGGTTAGTGCAGTAGGTGCTTAGGTGAGGCCAGTGGGTCAGTACTGGGGGAACATGCAGGAGGGTCAATGCAGGAGATGCCTTTGGGGGTGAGTGCAGGGGTGCCTGTAGGAGGGAAATGCAGGGGGTATCTCTAGAGGTAACAGTAGAAGTGAGTGCAGGGGGTGTCTTTGTAACTTTGTGTGAGTGCACGACGTCCCTCTGTGTACATCTTTGTGTGTGTGTGTGTCCACTCTTGTGCATAAGGATTTTGCATAGGTCCTTTTGTGTGTGCTTGTGTGAAAATGCATGGGTGCCTGTGTGTAAGTACAGGGTGCTGCTGTGTGTGAGTGCAGCGATATGGTCATGGGGTGCATTCAGGGGTGCCTATGTGAGTGGAGCTTGTGAGTGCAGGGAAATGTGTGTGTGTGTGCGTTCATGCGTGTGTGTGTTTGAGGGCTCGTGCATGCAGTGGGTGAGTACAGAGAGTACCTGTGTAATAAGTGCCTATGGAGTGAATCCTGAGGGGGAATTCAGGGGATGCCTGAATGCAGAGGACGCCTGTGTTTGTGTGCACATGGTGTGCATGTGTTTATGTGTGTATAGGGACTGCCTGTGTGAGTGCAAGGCATGTGAGTGCTTGGGAAGTCTTGTGCATTCGCAGGGCATACCTGGGAGTGCAATGAGTGCCTGTGTGAGTGTACGGAATGCCCATGGAGTGTGTGTGCTAGGTGTTCGAGCAGGGGTGCCTGTGTGAGTGCAGGGGTTGCCTGTAGGGGTTCAGTGTAGGGCATGCTTGTAAGATTGTCTGTAGGTGGGAGTGTGTATAGGGGTTATGTGTGAGTGCTGAGTTATGTGTAAGGATGTGTATGTAGTGGGTGTCTATGTGAGTGCATCATGTGCGCAGGTGGAGTGATATGTGTGTGTGTGCATGAGTGTGCGTGTATATGTGCAAGGGTGCCTGTGTATGTGCCGGGCATGACTACACGGTGATGCCTTTCAAGAAGGAGTGCAGGGAGGTGCTTTTCTGGGTGATTGCAGGGAGATGCTAATGAGCAATGAATAAAAAAGTTTTCTGTAGGGGGTGAGTGTGGAGGTGCCCGTAGAGATTGAATAGGGGAAGTTCCTGTAAGGGGTAAGTCTGAGAGTTCCTGTAGAGCTGAGTGCAGGCTGTGCAAGTGTATGTGTGTGTGCAAGGAATAAATGCATATACATGGGGATACGTGCATATGTTCCTGTGTAAGTGCAGGTGGTGAATACAGGGAAAGTGTAAGTGCAGGGGGATCTATACGCCTATGTGTGCCAGGGATGCCTATTTGTGCAGGGGGTGAGTGCAGGGCAGTGCCTATGTAAATGCAAGGGGTTGCCTTAGAGGAGTTGAGTGCTGGGGAGGAGAGCAAAGGGTGCCTGTGCGAGTGCAAGCATAGGGTAACTGTTAGGAGTTCGTGCAGCGGGTGTCTGTTGCTGGAGTCTATAGTCTCTGGCAGCTGTGTTTGTTGCTGCCTGTGTTGGTTCCTTGATCCATGGTATTGCTTAAGCATTTTATGAACATTGAATGATTCATTTTAAACAGTGAGAATTAAGAAAAAAACTACACAGGAGAGAGCATGTTGAAATATTCCAGAGATGACTGAACTCGCAAAGACTTTAACTGCACACAGAAACTCGCCAAGAAAATTGTTGATGCCACCTTGTATTTTGAATAAATATAATGAAAATTATGATTTATTTACTAGTGCACTGTTGTTGGTAGATTTGTAGCCTCTCCATTTAAGAATTGTCAAGGTGGTGTCTTCCCAACTTATTTTATATTTCCCTCTGGCTCCACAACATCCTCTTTCCTTTTATTTTAATGAAATATGTTGTAGTATGCTGTGAGTGTAGCTCTTTTTTCAAGCAAACGTATCACACAGCTGGTGTAGAATGCTCTATGTGCAAAAACCTTCGTGGATTTTACTTTGCAAACGTATCACACAGCTGGTGTAGAATGCTCTATGTACAAAAACCTTCGTGGATTTTACTTTTCTCTCCACTTGTTTGACTTGAATAATCTTCATTATATACTGCAATTTTGAAACTCGCACTTGAATGTCATAATACCATTTTATACCCAGTGACATCCTATAACATTACGCGGTTTGGCAACAAGAATATTTAGATCACATAATATATAACAACTGAGATAACTATGAGGAATAATATGAACAACGAACAATACTTTTGTGAAACAACAATAAAAATCTGTTCCAAGACAACAAAGTGAAAGCCAAAGGTAAAAGCAAGATGCCATTAAATGAATAGTTCTCAAAATGAAAGGTAAACGTGTACAATAAACATATACAAAAAAGTAATAATAGGGTGGACAACTGATGAAATTCCAGGGATAATAAAGATACATTTTAGATAAGAGGCCTTTAAACTGGGGGACAGGTCCCCATAGGAGTGAATGAACTGATGTCAGGGGTAGTGCCAAGCTCAGGCAATAACAGCTTTTAAAATGCACATTGGAAGCACATACAAACGTGCTGAAAAACAGCATAGTGATGTATTGAAAGAAAAGTGTGGAGTTGAGCCGCTCTGTAGTGGGAAATCAGTTACTCTTTTCAGTCATGCCCAGGCTGGGAGTATGTGTCAAAGGGGAACCTCCAAATAGGTCCATCACTTGATTTCTGAATAAAAAAAAAGGTCACGCTTTTGACGCTTTTAGGGTGCTCTATTTATCTGCATACTGCATATTTAAAAGGGATAGCTGAATACAGAAGCATCTTTGGCTAGTCCTCGTATTTAGTGAACAGTGCATTGATTTTGGGACTTGCATTTTTGTATTTAACATTGTAGGGAGTAGGCTTAGGGGCATGTTTACAAGCCCCTATCGCCACCAGAGCGACACTTTTGTTGACGCTCTGGTGGCGTAGTGCCATTTCCAATATCTGTAAGGTTACCTTGTATATATACCCCTTTCCTCTGCAGTCCTCTGCTGCAAAGGGGTGTGCAATAGGTGTTGATATGGGCGTTTCACAGCAACACCCATTGCTTTTTGTCGCTGCCCCAGATTTACAGGGATGTGTGAAACTGTGGCAGTGCCAAAAACTAACACCATGCAAGAGCAGGCGTTACAATGGCGCACGAGAAGAACTACTTTTATTTCTCCATATATTATAGCTTTTTCAATGTGTGCTGCAGAAAGAACAAAAAGCCATTAATGATTGGTTATGTGCAGGAAGGTCTCCCTTCCTACACATAAACAATCA
The DNA here is from genome assembly GCA_963921515.1 of Calotriton arnoldi. NCBI lineage: Eukaryota > Metazoa > Chordata > Amphibia > Caudata > Salamandridae > Calotriton > Calotriton arnoldi. The sequence goes on from CAWUFW010000457.1 coordinate 484,098, forward strand.
TTAAAAAAATGACGATTTGCTACTTCTATGTGTGCTGCAGAATGCAGCATACATAGACGTAACTATAAGCCATTATGGGTTGTTTATGTGCAGGAAGGGACGCAATGCAATGCAGGCACCCTTGCACTATGGTGCATGGGGGCCTGCCTTTGCGCTAGACAGCTAATTTTAACACCAGTACTAGGGAAAACACAGGGCTGAGCCGTATTGTAGTAAATACTGCGCATCCCTGCATTTTGAAAATGTCGAAACGCGATGCTGCCAGATTTTCCGCAGCTCAGCGCTCCGATAGCTTCTGGTAAATATGCCCCTTAGTAGTTAAACTTGCTAACGTTGGAACTGAGAAACCATGTTCGACTCTTGGCCTCAGCTCTACATTTTGCAATTCTAGACAAATCACTTAACGCCTGATTTAGAGTTTAGCGGATGGGTTATTCCGTCACAAACCTGAAAATATACCATCTGCCATATCACAAGTGCATCACATCCAGTGGCACTTGTAATATGGCGGACTGTATAGCCGTCGTGATAGTGATAGAGTAACCCATCTGTAGAACTCTAAATCAAGTCTTTAATCTCTTTGTGCCTGACAGAAAAAAATGTGAAACATCTAGTTCTCTTGTAAAGTGCTCTAATACCCTTGGACCAAGGTTGTGCTATAGGAAAACTGCAAACAAATTAAGATGATGGGCTCAAAAATCCAAGCTTTTATAGTGCTTTTCATTAAAAAGTCGGAACTGGTCAGATGTCTCACAAATGACATGATTAATATTGCCAGAAAGGTATAATAATATGACAAAATCAAAGGCAGGAGTGGACATCAATTTTTGTCAAAATGTATTCAATGTCGTTTTAAGACCCTTACACGTTTGGACTTGTTTAATTAAAATATGTTTTCAATTTCACACATGACATTTATGTTGGATCATAATACCTGGAAAATATTCACTTGAAATGTTTAGCTTGCTTTGCTTTACCCTCCTGGACAACCTCCTGGACAACCTCCACAACATTGGACTCCGCCAGATCGTGACCGAACCCACGCACTCAGCAGGCCACACCCTCGACTCCCTCTTCACAACAGGAAATTCCATCACTTTCAGCCACACCACCGAACTCCCGTGGACAGACCACGGATGCGTCCATTTCACCTTCAGAACACCCACCATCCACAGACATCAGCACCGGCTCCCACGAAGAAACTGGACCAAAATCACCGACGACCAGCTCACCTCCTCACTCAGCAAATCCACCCCAACCATCGCGGAAGACGACGACACCAACACCGCAGCCCGAACTCTGCACAGATGGATCTCTGACAGCGCCAACACCATAGCCCCCCTCAAGAAAAACAACAACACTCACGCCAAGAAAGCCAGATGGTTTACCACAGAACTTCGAGAGTCCAGACGCACGTGCCGCCGCCTCGAAAAGACCTGCAGGAACTCCAAATCTACAGAGGCCCACAACGACTTCAGAGCCGCCACCAACGCCCACCACCAACTCATCAGAAAAACGAGGAAAAAGGCAATTGAAGACAGAATCTCCACACACGCGCACAACAGCAAAGAACTCTTCAGCATCATCAAGGAGTTCACCCAACCCACCAGCGAGTCTACTGACATCCCTCCCTCACAAGACCTCTGCGACAAACTCAGCACCTTCCACCTCAAAACAAGAACATTTACGACAACTTTGACGAAGACAACCAACACACTGAACCCTCACTAGCCACCCCGGACAACCTGAAGCCAACGATTGACAACTGGACAGCCCTCACCACCGAAGACACACTGAAGCCCCCACCACATCTTCAACAGAGCTACCAACACCATCGCACCCATGCTCCGCCACACCATCAACGGCTCCCTGACGAACGCCTCGTTCCCCGACGACTGGAAACACGCCATGATCAACCCCCTCCTGAAGAAGCCCTCAGCGAACCCCACCGACCTCAAGAACTACAGACCCATCTCCCTGCTCCCGTTCCCAGCGAAAGTCATTGAGAAAGCCATCAACAGCCAACTCGCCACCTTCATCGAAGAGCACAACATCCTTGACTCCTCCCAATCCGGCTTCAGAAAAAACCACAGCACAGAAACTGCCCTCCTCGCCGCAACAGACGACATCCGCTCCCTACTGGACAGAGGAGAAACAGTAGCCCTCATCCTCCTCGACCTCTCAGCGGCGTTCGACACAGTCTCCCACCGCACCCTAATACGCAGACTCCATGACGCAGGGATCCAGGACAAGGCCCTCGACTGGATCCACTCCTTCCTCTCTGGCAGAACGCAGCGGGTCAGACTCCCCCCTTCCTCTTGGACCCTATACCTACCACCTGCGGAGTCCCCCAGGGGTCCTCCCTCAGCCCCACGCTCTTCAACGTCTACATGGCTCTGCTCGCCCCCATTGTCAGAACCTACGGACTCAACATTGTGTCATACGCAGACGACACCCAACTCATCCTCTCCTTATCCAACGAACCCAACACCGCCAGACACAACTTTCAAGAAGGCATGGAAGCCGTTGCCAAATGGATGAAAAGCAGCTGCCTACAACTCAACACCGACAAAACAGAAGTACTCATCTTGGGCCCAAACCCCGACGCCTGGAACGACACCTGGTGGCCCCCCACCCTCGGAAGCCCACCCACCCCCACGGACCACGCACGCAAACTTGGAATCAGCCTGGATGCCGAGCTCAAAATGGACCGCCAGATCAACTGCGTCGCATCCTCCTGCTTCCACACCCTCCGCCTCCTACGTAAGACCTTCAAATGGATCCCCGTCGAGCACAGAAAGACAGTCACTCGCGCCCTCGTCATCAGCAGACTAGACTACGGCAACGCACTCTAAGCCGGAATAAACAAAAACCTCACCCAATAGCTACAAAACATCCAGAACGCCGACGCAAGACTGGTCCTCAACCTGCCAAGACACTCCCACATCTCCCAGCACCTGTGAGCACTCCACTGGCTCCCCATCGAGGCTAGAATCACCTTCAAGATTCTCACCCACGCACACAAGGCACTCCACGACACCGGACCAGCATACCTAAACAGCCGACTCAAATTCCACGCACCCCTAAGGACCCTACGATCAGCCCAGCTCTCCTATGCCATGTTCCCCTGCACTAGAAAGACCAGATCGGGAGGCCGCTCCTTCTCCTTCCTCGGGCCAGAGCCTGGAACACCCTTCCGCTCCACCTCAGACAGACAACTTCGCTCTCCGTCTTCGCGAGAAACCTCAAGACCTGGCTCTTTGACAGACCCCCTCCTTGATGGACTGGAACCTGCACCCCCCCTCCCCCAAGCGCCTTGAGACCCTCACGGGTGAGTAGTCGTGCTATAACAAACTGATTGATTGATTGACTGATTGATTGATTGATTGACCCTTCATATATCAACTGTGGGAATTTGAGCAGCACTACTCCAAATAGCCTTATCTATGTCTATTACAAAATGGGAGGCCTATCTCAATAGAAACTCCATAACTTGCTTGCAGTATTCAACATTTTATGTAATAATTGTGAGAACTAGTCATTTTGTAGAAGGCCTATTGAAAGGATTTTACATGAAGTGGATGTGACAGTAAAGGTCTGAAACCATTCTTTAAGATGTTCCTCAAAATGTCCATTAATGCCCTTTATGTAGTCCAGTGCTTTTATATATCCTGTTACATTTCTGTGTATTTTACCAATTTATTATTTTATATAGACATGGTGCAGCTCTCTTATTTGGCCTAGGAGTTTTGGACGAAAGTAGCAGGTTTCTTGGTTATATGTTAACAAGAGAATCACACCTTTGCAGTCTCGCAGTCTGGCAAGTGGTGCTTCTGTGGCTTCAGTCCAACACGTAGAAGAAAGTGGTTGAGACTCCTGCTGTTTCCATCATGGGAAAGTAAAGAAACTAAAGGTAAGAAAACTATTGGTGCATTAGACTGTCTCTTGTGGGATTACAGTGATTTCAGCATGGTGATTAAGTTCATGAATTTATGCAGCAGGGGTTGACTGTGTGTGATTAAGCACATGAATGTATGCAGTAGGTGTTGATTGTGTGTGATTCAGCACATGATTGTGTACAGTAGGGGTTGATTGTGTGTGATTTGGCACACTAATGTGTGTAGGAGGGATTTATTGTTTGGTTTTAAACACGAATGTATGCAGTAGGTGTTGATTGTGTGTGATTTGGCACATGAATGTGTGCAGTAGGGGTTGATTGTGTGTGATTCAGCACATGAATGTGTGCGGTAGGGGTTGATTGTGTGTGATTCAGCACATGAATGTGTGCAGTAGGGGTTGATTGTGTGGTTTAAAATTCGTGAATGCATGCAGTAGGGGCTAATTTTGTGTGATTAAGCACATGAATGTATGCAGTAATGGCTGATTGGGTGGTTTTAAACTCCGGAATGTAGGCAGTAGGGGCTGATTGTGTGTAATTTTATGCACATGGACGTTTGCAGAGCTGAATGTGTGTGATTAAGCACATGAATGTATGCTCTAGGGAGATGTGAACAGAGTGGTTTTTTCTTGTTGAAGGGCGGTACCATTGAGACATAAAGAGCTCATGTTTGAATGCAGGGCTTCTAATCCATTTGGAAGGAAGCAAGCACAGTGTTATCGTATAAAAACAGGACCATGCCACATTACAAAAAAACAATCGTCCTGCCTTTATTTGGAGCAATCTAAGGGGCATATTCTCAAGGACTTATCGCCGATTTATCAGCACTTTAGCGCTGGAAAAGTGGCGATAGATTTATCACCCTATTCTCAAGCTGGTGGAAACTGCAGATATCACCAGTTGTCCTGCGATAGCTTCCGCAAAAAACATCGCCACGGATGAGAGCAACAACTAACGCTAATGATAAGCAGAGTAGGCGTTCCCGTGCAAAAACACACGAAAACACCACTTCGCGATATTCTCAACGACCAGCCAGATCTGCGATGCGATCCCAAAAAAGGCGATAAGGCGTGTTAGCAGCAGGGATTTAACACCTGCCTTTTACTGGTGTAAAGCAGGACGACAACCTGCAGTAGAAAGGGAGCCCAGCCCAGAGCCACATCTGAAGACCAACAGATGCCATGGAGCCAATGATCATGCAGCTTGGAGACCCAAGAGGGCCACAACACCCACCGCCACCACCCCCAGGACCCCCCCGGATCACCCCCTCCCCGGACTACCACCTAGGCAGCGCAGAAGAAGACAACGGACGTTCCTAAATTGCACCAGCCTCAGACACTCAACGCCAGAGGATGCCATTGCCCACTACAGGCTCAAAAGGACAACCATCCCCCGCATCCTGACCCACATTGCCCACAGGCTGACGGTACCAACACAGCGGAGAACCAACATCCCTCCGCAGACAAAGCTGCTGGCTGTGCTGCACCTGTTGGCCTCTGGTACCTTCCAACAAACAACTGCCAGAGTCTGAGGAGTCTCACAGCCAGCCCTATCAAACTTCCACACACATGTCTTGGATGCATGTCCACAAAAGCAACGGCGGGCCCCTGTATCCGCACCACACGCTAGTTCCAATTCGTAGTGTTCCTGCGCAACCAACCCCAACGCCAGCCGTTGCTTGACGCCTCTGTGCTCCAGATCCAAGATTGTAGTTACTGAAATGGGGGTGCGCCAGGTCATAAAGTCTAGTAGTCAACAGTAGTGTAAAAACAGTTCTTTATTACAAATACATAAATCAACAATACGAAAAGCTCAGCCAACGCGTTCCATTCCCAACGGGGAACTTTATTGGGGCAACGTGTGGGTTCAATTAACTGCATATGCTGCGGGAACTCCCCAATACAATTCCATATTCCGAAAGTCAGTATTCAGAAACCTGTTGGATAAATGGTGACAATGGTCAAGCGTCCGTATAGTCACAAACATAATCTGGTACAGTGTATTGCACTTGGACAAACCGGAATGCTAACAGGTATGAGAAATCCTGCATAAAAAGACCGTAACAGAAGTTTGTGGGGGCGTAACCTTCGTAGGAAAGAAAAGGAAGGTTACTACCACACAAACTTCTGTTACGGTCTTATTATGCAGGATTTATCATACCTGTAAGCATCACGGTTTGTATCAGCTTGATACCCCTGCAGCTTCACTTCCCCCACACTGCGTAGGAGCAGCTGGAGACCAAGCAAGGGAACTACGCCATAGCTGGCTTCCCGCACGTGTTGGGGGCAATTGACTGCACACATGTACTACTTGTGCCCCCTGCCGACACTGCACACAATAACCACAACAGAAACCACATGCATTCCATCAATGTGCAGGCAAAAGTGGACCACCGGGGCCTGTTCACGAATGTCGTCACAAACTTCCCAGGCAGTGTGCATGATTCCTACATCTTCCGCAAGTCCATCACCAACCAGCGCTTTGAGGATGGCACCTATGGAAATGCATTGCTCGTCGGTAAGTACCAACTGAACACACCACACACCTCAACTCCACAATCATACAACTCACAACTGTGGGAATGCACACGTTACAAAATCACATACAACATGCCAATCAACATGCCCAACTACCAGACACGACAACACAAGTAACTGTGGTAACCGTGGCCAGCCATGTAGACAAACCATGCACGGCATGGCACCTCTGCCACACAATTGCAGAATGTGGGGAGAGGTGGGAACCAAGTATGTGCGAAGGAGGCAAGTGACCCATTGTTAGAAATGGGATTTCTGGTTGGCTAAGGCTTGTGCCAAAGCCAGGCAGAAACCACCACTCTAGTCACCACTCTAGTCAGGGCAAGAGAGTTACACGCTGAAGATAACCCCTGCTCACCCCCTTGGTAGCTTGGCACGAGCAGTCAGGCTTATCCCAGAGGCAAGGTGTAAAGCGTTTGCGCAACACACACACACAGCAGCAACACACTAGGCACACCACAAAAGAAACTCCACACAACGCTATATCAAATATAGCCTTTGTATTATCATAAACACATTAGAAACATAATCACACATTTACACTGTGCCAACTGGCACTGGCAATATTCACAGGGGATTATATACAGGACCAGGCCAATCGGGCCACGGTCAGAACCATCAGAACAGGTAAGTAAATGCAAAACACAACCAGTAACTACTGGTACCATAATGACCTCAGTATTATTACGTTAGGCATAAAACACATTAGGCCCAAACCTCCTAAGCATAACCACATTACGCAATAGGCCTCACTAGCATAAACACATTATGGAACACCCATGTTAGCCTAACCACATGATGCCACCTCTGTGGGCATTACCTTAGGGCCTTGCGCCCTACCAACACACAGGTATCCACAATGACCCCCAGGCCAACTGGCCTTTCACTGGGGGCTCAAAATGCCCTCTGCCCCAAACTTTCAGGGCTGGTTGCCGATGCAGCAGAATCCCAAAAGTGCGCAATTGCGCAGGCCTAAATGTGGCAGCTGCCGCTAATTGCGGTGCAGCTGTGAAGAAAGCTGTAGGCACTGGCACTCACTGTGCCCTCTGGAGCCCCCACTGGGACTCTCTCTAAAACCACTGTGGCCAAATGAGCACCAACCACTGTGCCCTTGGACGGCCCACACACAACAATGGCCCCAAAGGAATGAGCACGGGCACTAACTGTGCCCTCTGGAGTCCCCACGGGGACTCTAATTAAAGGTGGCCCAAATGTTGCAGCTGCCTGCGCTCTCGCAGGGCAGCTGGGAATGGCAATGGCACCACTGTGCCTCTTTGGTCCTTCTCCAGGACTTGGGGAGATAACCAACAAAATTGCCCCCCTTCGTAGCAGCTGCCCGCAACCGCAGTGCAGCTGTGAAGATCGAGGAAGGCACTGGCCACAACTGAGCCTTTGAAGCCCCACTCCGGGACTTCTACATCAAAAATTGCCTCCCACACGAAATCGGCCCCAGGGGGGCTCCGCCCGGTGCACCTCTCTGTGCACCAACTGTGCCTTGGGAGCCCTAACTCGGCTCCCTCACTCTGCGGTCGCAGCTCCCACTCACCGGGCTGGTCGGGGACTTCTCCGGTCTGGGACGCAGTCTCACCAGCAGGGCTATGGCGGGGAGCCCACGAGGCTCCGGTCGGGCTCCTCCTCTTCAGCCTCACTCACCGGGGCTCTGCGGCAGAGTAGGCTAGGAGAAAGGCAAAAAGTTTAGGGATGACCCTGCAAAAAGGGCCAAGTCCAACACCCATCAATAAGAATGTACACAATGCCAAGTGTGGCGGTGATGTGCTGGACAGACTTCAGTATGCAGAGCACAGACATGTCCATGTGGACATATACTGCTGGTGTTTGTAGTGTTGTGGACAGTGGATGCAAACAAGTTACCTTAGGCAGTGTGGAAGACCTTGGACATGTAGCTTTGTCGTCCCCGCCTGTAAGCGTGAGCGGAGTGGCCTTGGCCGGCGTATGTCGTGAATAAATAGCCCGGGGCTCTGGGCGTGGTTCAGTTCTGGGATGGCCACCAAAGTAACTACTGCATGTGTCTCTGCGTCCACCATATCCTGTCCATAGGCCTACACACACGTGGCCGACCACCTTCACCGGCCAGATTTACACTGGAGACGAGGTGGCTACATCCCAAGCCAACCGTGCACATCTCGTCATCGCATGCAGGGTCGTGTCTGCCAGGGCGGCACCCCCCACCCAGCCACGAGGCCGCCACCATGACCGGTGGTGCCTGTGCGATCCTGTGCGCCTGCTGCACCCCAGCCCTGGTCCCCAGCCCGGTCCACCGCCCAGCGATGACTGGCCGCCCCTGCGCACCCAGGCCCCAATGCTCACCTGCCGCCACCGGCGTGTCTCCAAGAGGGCCCCCCACGTGCCGGTGCAACCTCCTCAGCCGATCGCTGGATTCCGCGCCACTGGCCCCCAGAGCACCCTGCGGCACCGCGGAGTCATGTGTGTGCTGACTGCTGCCTTCGGCGTACACTGTGGTCCAGCAGGGCCTTCAATTCAAATCGAATCTTGATTGGCAGGACGGCGTATCGAGGTCTACGCATCATCGCAGGCTGCACATCCGCTCAGCTCTTCAGGTGCCCCTACCTCAGTGCACCGCAAGTCACCGTCCCGTGGCGGTAGGCCCGTGCCGGCCGCAGTGCATCGGGTGCCACCAACTCTGTGCACCGCAAGTCATCGTCCCGTGGCGGTAGGCCCGTGCCGGCCGCAGTGCATCGGGTGCCACCAACTCTGTGCACCGCAAGTCCTCGTCCAGTGGCGGTAGGCCCATGCCGGCCGCAGTGCATCGGGTGCCACTAACTCTGTGCACCGCAAGTCACCGTCCCGTGGCGGTAGGCCCATGCCGGCCGCAGTGCATCGGGTGCCACCAACTCTGTGCACTGCAAGTCATCGTCCCGTGGCGGTAGGCCCATGCCGGCCGCAGTGCATCGGGTGCCACTAACACAGTGCGCCACAAGTCATGGCCTCTTTATGATTGAGTCTCGTGGTGCGGACGCCATCATGTCACCTCCAGCAGTGGGGAATGTGATGTGGTAGGCCCCTTTTATTGGCAGGGTCACATGTCCTGTGATGCCTATGCTGGATGGGTGTGGTGTGGGTGTAAACCAGCCCTCAGGGAGTGGCTGTGGCATGCTGACAACCAGACCAGTGATCAGCAGATCACTACAGGGAAGACCTGGGACATGTAGCTTTGTCCCCCCCCTGTAAGTGTAAGTGGAGTGGGCTGGGCTGGCGTATGCCAGTCCAGGGTAGGGGTGTGAACAATGAGCCCGGGGCTCTGGGCGTGGTTCAGTTCTGGGCTGGACAAGAAAGTAACTAATGCGTGTGTCTCTGTTTTAGTGTCGGCACCACCCGGACCGCAATGGGCAATGTTGCACCCTGTGACTCAAGTCCCACAACATGAGCAACATGGACGTAAGGGGGAATCACTGACCCTACATTCATCCATACTTTCATACTTGAATGATCATGGACATGACACATCTGTGTGAATTTGAATGTTTTATTCACATGCGGTGGAGTGTTGAGGCTGGAGCAGTACAGGGCCATGCAAACCCCACTTTACATTGTTGCCCGTGGAGGGCCAGCCAGAGTCCTTTAGGGAATGACAAGTTCATCGGAAGAGGAAGAGTTCAGTCCGCAATCTGATTGCTGTGTCATTGGTAACCAAACAGAATATGGCAGTCCATGTCGAGGTCCAAGGTGAGTGTCGCAGAGTGTATCGGGGGACAGTGGAAGTTGATGATGCAGAGGGCAGAACCAAGCAGAAACAGGCCATATGGTGGAGATGATTGCTACCACTTCCTTCTTACCACTAAGGCAGACTCATCCGCATCTTCATCCTCTGATGTTTCATGTGCCTCACATGTGGGTGGTGTTGTTTTGTCTGCATCACTGTGTGGCAGTGACACATCAGTGGTGGGAGGTGAATTGTCTGCAGCACTGTGTGTCACTGACACATCAGGGGGCGGAGATGTGGATGTAGAAGCAGCAGCAGCATTCATCTGCGCCAGGCCTTGTGGCGGCAATGCCATGATGTGGGTCTGCAGGGCATGGAAGATCCCAACTACAGCTCGCTGGTGTGTAGCCGTGGCAGCCATTCTTTCCGCCTGCATCCGCTCCATGTTCTCCATGAGCCTCCGCATGTGTCCCAACTCCCTGCTGACATCGCTGGAGCCACTCTGACTAGACAGTTGTCCTTGTCTCAGAGTCAGGACTCCAGCGATGTCAGCCATAGATCGTTGGAGAGCATGGAGCGGACTGTGGGTGTCCGTTAGGGACTGTAAGTGGTCCCTGATGGGACTTAGACACCCACGTATGGCATCTAGTTTGGCTGCCATGAGGCCGAACCCCACCCGCACCTGATCAGCCATCTTCTCCTGGCACCCTAACACACGGCGTTGGAAGGCCATGTTTTGTTCGTGGGGGTCCTGGGAGTCAGCCGTGGTGGTGGGTGCTTCCTGCTGTGTGGTTTGTGAAGGGGGTGAGTTCTCCACGATGCAGCTGGGCTGCCCTGCTCCTGGAGGTGAGGTGCCGAAGCTGTCCATGAGCTCTTGGAGGGCGTCGGTGTCGAAGGTTTGGAGGTCCTCTTCGTCATCAGTGAAGAGATGTTCAGTCTGCTCTGCAGGAGGTGTTGATTCTCCCTCTGCAATGTGAAAGGGAGATGCAGTTTAACATTGTGTTCACATGTATGTTGACGCATTGTACAAAATACATACAGACTGCATGACAATGTACATTGTGACTGTTTGGGAGGAGATGCCTATTTGACGCGGGACAGTGGACATTTCGACAACATCACGGATGTGTGTTTGTACTTGTACATTATCATCTCACATTTCCCTGCTATGCCAAATGTGATTGGCCAGTTTCTACACACAAGCGGCACCAGTTGTGTCCTCTGTTCTGTTGTGAACGTGTTGCAGTTTGTACCACATTGTTGTCAATGTTGATGTGCTCTGAATGTTATGTGTGTGTGCTGCATTTTGGGAGAGTCGCCCCTGCAGCTCTGATTTTACTGCCCCTTATCCCTTTCAGGCGGTGTGCCTTTGACTTCTGTGCTTATACAGTGTTGAGATGTTGCATACTTGGGTAAATTGGGCTCTTGGTGGGAGTTGGGACTCAGGGGCATGGTTTGTCCGCAGATGTGTTGTTGACGTCAGGGGTTGTTTGTGCATGTGGATGTGTCAGAGTGTGACCTGCTCCTTTACGGATGTGGTCCACACTCAGCCACCTCAGTGTCGTGGCGTGCAACATGTCATGATATATTGACTGCAGCCATGCTATTCGTCATGCAGTGTCACTTGCATTGTCAGTGTGGCTCACTGACATGCCGCTTTGCTGGGTTTGGCACATGCGCATGGGTTGGTTGTGAGATTGGTGATGTGTGGGAAGGGCCTCCTCTGGGCACATAGTCGACGGGGGCCTACTTGCTGTTTCTAGGTGTGCTGCAGTGTGCCAAGGGGATCAGGGACAGGATCCAGAGTCATTGTGGGTGTGCACTGTGCTACACTTAATTGTGCATGTGTGCCATTGTGCCCATCTCCCCCCGTCCCCCGAGTCCCTGGTCGTTACTCACCCTGTTGCTGTTGTGTCAGGTCATGTTGAGCAGTGTCCGGTCCCCCAACTCCTGCCACTGTCTCCACACTTATGACCTTGGACACCATTTCTGCCATCTCATCCAGCTCCTCCTGTGGCGCTGGACTCCCACCTCCAGTCTGCATTGCTGCCTTCTGGTTGTTGACGAGTTTCTGCTTGGTTTTGCGCTTCACGTCATTCCAGCGCCTCTTATGCTCTTCCATTGTCCTCCTCAGCACTCCGACTGCATTCACCTTGTCCACGATGGACTGCCATATTCCATTTTTTGTTGCCAATGACACAGTGGAGGTGACGAACAGTTGTTGATGGTGTTTTATCACCTCCGTTATCAGGATCCTGTTTTCAGGCGGACTGAACCGCATCTTCCTCTTCTTCTTCTCCTTGCCCTTCCCTGACCCCGAGGACCCAGGCTGGTCCTCCGTGGGGCTTGTGGGGTTCTGGTTGTCCTCTGTACTTGCTCCGGCTACCTCCATTGTGCTTCGCAGTTGTTTTGGTTTTGTTTGTGGTTTTTTTTCCAGCTTTTATAGTGATTTTTCCCGCCTGACGTGTGTGAATTGCAGGCCTGGCGCAGCTTATCGCTGATTTTTTTATCGCGGTTGGGCCCATCGCCACTTTTTTCACCTTCGGCTTTAGATTTTTATCGCTGTCCCGGTAATTTTATCGGGGACATTTGACACGTTATCGGGAAACTATCGCATGTTACCGCCGTGTTGAGATTAAAACGTTAACACAGCGTTATTTTCACGCAATAGACGGCGATATGAAAAGTTGCGTTAACCTATTTTGGCGATGATTATCGCACGTTCTTGAGAATATCCCCCTAAGTGAGTTAATTCAGTGGGTTAATGCTACCGATGCTGTGACTAGAATGATAAAGTGAAAGGCTACAGGTGATTCGTTTTTTTAATATGAAAAGGACTAGTAGAAAAACAACTGCAGTGCTTATTTACAAACCCCTTGCGCCGCCCGTGCGTTAATTTTAATATGGGAAAAAGTGAGGTACCGGCGGCGCAGGGGGCTTATAAATAAGCCCCTGAATGTTTAAACGAGGGGCCTCGCTATCATCAATACATAAGTGCCTGAACAGGATATGATCACAAGATCATGAACATATAAAAGAATACACTAGAATTGTAGCGGCTCAGTGGGAAATTAAGAAGCAGGTAAATGCAAACAGTGCACCTACAACATAACCCTTCAGAGCGCTCTTCCGTAAATCCATCCTTTCCATGTCCAATATCCCATGCAAAAAGCTGCTTTTGGTAATAAAACGCTATTTTCTGAGCTGATTTGCATACTGTGTAGATTAACAAACTGTGAGAGTGGTGGTACTGTGCAAAGTTGCAAAGTTTGCAACGTCGAAGGAACAGAGAGCTGCATGTTCAACAGGCCTCTGCTCAAGCCAGTAGGTATTGCAACAGTTGTGGTTTAAGAGGGGGCAAGGTATCTTCATTTTTGGGGTAAGGAAGCAGCGCGTGGTTCTGCATGTAGGCTGTTGTAATATAACCACTTACTTTGCTCTTTAGCTCTTCATTGACTAGAGGAGTCTTTGGAACCGCTTCATAAAAATCTGTTCACAAATAGAGGCAGTAAGTTCCTTACTGAGAGGTGCTAGTGAGTAAAGCTTCATGTCTCGGCCAGCTGTCGCAGAGCATCATTGGCAATGGGGTAAGCCAGTGGTTCCCAAATCTTTTCGACCTGCGGCTCCCTTGACCCATTGGCCATTGCCCATGGCTCCCCACTGTTACTTTTTTTGAAGGGTGGGTTGGATGTAAGCCCGGCCTCAGGAGCACTTGTATTTTTCTCCCTGAAAATAATTTGGATGAAGCTAATATAATCATATACGCAGGGTGTTTCGTATTACTAAGGTGGCGCCTCTAATAAAATATTCTTAGTTACACTTCTTTGCCCATGCCTTTTTTAGAGAACCCTCTCAAACTTTGTTATCCCACTTACAGTGCTAGATTGCACCCCTATGCATGTAGGCCCCATTGCCAAAGTGTTTGTGCGCTTGAAGAATATTTGCATGCACTTCCATTTCTACCCCTGTCATACGTGCCAACACACCTGTCTCAGCAGGGTGACTCATGATTTTTTAAACACATACAACTTTATTTTTTATGTCTCCTACCTAAAATTGCCTCCAAATCAATGCAAGTAAAATAAATTCCTCTGATTTTTTTTTTTAACGTCCATCTTTCCTGCTTCCAAATGATGGCATTATGCTGTATATGGTGTTTTACTTCCCTGTGCTCAAGGAGAGAGCAGGCCTGTCTGCAAATGTGTGTGTACTGAAAGAAATGTGTACTGGAAGTATCTATGATTCAAGTACAAATGTCAATACTTAATAATACTTAGTGTGTTTAATAGACAGGACAACTGTACTTTCCTGATAACTTGCATTGGTGTAAAATGCATTTGGAAAAAAACAAAACTATTAACAAGTGTAACAAAATTAATTAGGCATCTTCCGCTTACTTTGGGAGTGTTGGAACTTGGGGATCCAGTAAAATATGGAGGTCATCTCCCTCGACATGCCATCAATTAAGCACTACGTTTACAGCTTTAGGCATGTCACTTACAAATCATCGACATCATGCGTTTAAGTGTAATTAGTTTAACTGAAGCCAACAGACCCTTCAACATTAAATGCATTAAAGTGCTTGGTGCGCGGCTCCCCTGGGTAGGTTTCATGGCTCCCCAGGGAGCCACGGCGCACAGTTTGGGAACCACTGGGGTAAGCCAAGGGCAATATATTTTGTAGCCATATTGCACCACAGTAAATGACATTTACAAAAAATTTTAGAAATTGAAGTAATGTAAACGTAACTTTTTTAAGGGTGATTTAAATGTTCAAATCAAAAAGTACCACTTGTGCTCACGTAAATCAGCGTGAGATATCTCACTCGTCACAAGATGTGCGCGATTAATAAAAAACTAAATAAAATATAGAGTGCCAAATTATGAGCCTAAAGGGAGGTTTAAGGAGAGGGCGTTGATGCAGAAAAGAAGGGTTAGATTTGAAAATAGTTTTATGGGATTAGCAAATCTGAGATTAAATAATCAATGTGCTAATAATTAAACGGGAAAACCACAAAAATTGAGAACAACATGGTCAGATTCATTTAGTGCCAGAACACTATGATTCTCAGTAAGGGTGTATTGTACAAAGACAATAATGAGAAGAAGATAAAGAAAAACGAGCAGACTCAGAGAGAGAACTATGACTGGGGAGATTTTCAACAAGGCCTGAACATTTTAGGGGGTAATATTATTTGGAATGAGGTACAAGTTAGGGAGGGCACTTGTCACCCTTTTTAGTTACACTAGTAATAAAAACGCTGGTGTCCGAACTTAGACACAAACATGTGGCACAAAAGGGATGTCATATCATGGTATGTGTAAGAGACCCTGCTGGTACTAAGGACAAATGAATAGACACTATGGCCTTTTGTGCTCAGCAGGCCTACAGATAAGCTGCTTGTGTTTCCAATGGAGTCCTTTAGGTCGTCATTGGGTGCCAAATTACACAGACTGGCTCTACCGTGCAAAGGAGACTCATTTTGTCATCTGGGGATAAATGCTACATTTGCAGTTAAAAAAAACAGCATAAATGTAACACTGGTAGATTAATGATCGGCGTTATGTGTTGTTACCAGATCACATTTAGTTAGCCACAGAGACATACCAAAGAAAGAATTAGTGATAAGATAAAAGTAGAAAACAAGTTATGGGAAGGCGTTCACTGGCCAAGAGTGCAGAGGCCCACTGGAACCGATATATAAGATGATTTGGAAGGCCAGAGTTTGATTAACATATTTAAACATATTGTACAGGGCATATGTTACCCTAAATATGTTACATCAGTTAGACACAAGCAAAGATATTGGGTGTCCTAAATGGAAATGAAATGGTGCAACAATTTTATACTTAGCATGGTCATGTCCTCTAATACAAACATACTGACTGACGGGAGCAGTCAGATATCAGAAATGCGTGAATATGGAGTTGCTGTTGGGGCTTGTCTACTAGGTGTTACTGTGTTACTGCTTTTTTGTTTGGACTAAAAGAAGCAATAGAAGAAAGTTTGGTCAGTTTGCATTGTTAGTAAAACATAGAGTAGCCATAGAGTGGCTGTCAGCTAGTCCACAGAGGGTTGAGGATTGGGTAAATGATGTTGAAAAATGGCGTGTGGCTGACGAAATATGTATGACCATGTACAGGACAGTTGAGGAGCTGTCTGAGGACTTATTAGATTTGATACATCTCAAAGACCTTATATAGCCTCCAGAATCGTGCTCTTGATGTGTGAATGTAAAATTGTAAATTGGAACTGAACAAAAATATGGGTTTGTTTATGCTACTAGCAGGCTGTAAGAATTCCGCCCTTTGAGCCATGAGCCTGGGAAGATGGCAGCGCTGCTCTAAAGCACCATTGTGTCCTGAGTCCGATAGCCGTTTAGGCATTGCCCGGGGTACAGTACCGAGGCTAGATTATGATTGCGACAATAACGTGCAGTGCTTCACTACAATGCAAAGAGGAGTGCAGATACTAGAGGGCCTTGCAAGGCCTGTGTTAGAAATGGGGGTCTCTAGTTGGCAGGGGTTTGCACCTCTGTCCAAGTAGGGGCCCTTCTTCCTAGTCAGGGTAAGGGAGTTACACTCCTAAAATAACCCATGCTCACCCCCTTGGTAGCTTTGGCACAATCAGTCAGGCTTATCTTAGAGGCAGTGTGTAAAGCATTTGCACATAACCAACAGTGAAAACACTACAAAAGGACACCACACCAGTATTAGAAAACTATCCAATATTTTATATACTTAAAACAAGACCAAAACAATAAACATCCACAATACAGTACTTAAAAAGGTATACTTTGTAAGTATACTTGAAAAACACAGTTCGTACAAGTCGGTAGCTCCTTCCGGGGCTACCGCGATGCTAAAAACAACAGAGTCTAACTGTTCCAGCTGACCGCATCGGTACGGGCCAACGAAAGCGTGGACAGACTCGGTAATAGTACCTTTCTCGTTGCGGCTGACATGGTGGTGCGAGCCGGTCGGGCAACAGTCGTGGTTGCATTGCAAAATGGAAGCGGTGCAGGGTGCAGTGTCCTCTCGATGCGGTGCAGGCAGTGGCTCGGGGAGGATTGTCCAGACGGCGTCGGTGAGACCAAGGCTTACGGTGCAGGGCGAGACGGTGCTCGATGCGGTGCTGGCAGGTTGCGCTGCAGGCGACAGAGCCGGTTAGCGGGAGCTGGCATCGGTCGGCCCAGACGGCTGTGTGGGACGAGGCAGTGCATCGTGAAACTTATGAGCGGTGCCCCCAGCCACGATGCGGTCACGGGTGTCAGAGCCAGCAGCAGTGACGGTGTCGGTGAGACAAGGGTGGCGAAGTGAAGCAAGGTGGTGCGGAGTGCGGTGCCCACAGGTCATGGTGCAAGAAGCGGCTCGGTGGCAGCGGCGGCGGTCGTCATCGTCGGTGAGGCCAGGGTTGCAGTGCGAGATGCGGACGGTGCGGTCTGTGCGCCATCATGATACAGAGCCAGCGACGGAGTCGGTTGCATTTCCCTTCTCTGTAGCAGCTGAAACAGCAGTTCCAGAAGCGGTACCCGGAGGTTGGTGAAGTCTTTGCAGTCCCTGAGACTTTAGAACAGAAGGCAAGCTCTATTTCAGACCCTGGAGGTACTCAATAAAGAAGTTGCAGCAAGTTCAGTCCAGTCTTTTTACTGCCCAAGACAGAAGCAGCCACTGCAGGCCAACACAGCAAAGCACTAAGCAAAGTGGTAGTTCCTCCTCACTGCTTCTCCAGCTCTTCTTCTTGGCAGTCTTCTTGGTCCAAAAGAGTTCAAGAGTTCTAGAGTTCTGGGGTCTGGGCCCCAATATTTACACCACAAAATCCTTTGTTCTCTGGAGGCAGAGATTGTCTTTGCCCAGCCAGAACCAGTTCTGTCCTCTCTGGTGCAGCTTCCTGGCAGGAGGTGGAGACAGCATTGTCAGAGGCAGACCAGGCCCATTCAGGTGAAAGGAAATCTCCTACCCCTACTCTAAATGCAGCCCAGGTCTATTCAGCCCAGCCATGACCCATCCAGACTCTCTGGAGCCACTGCTCCTCCCCAGCCCCTGTCACCCCAAAGCCAGACAGTCAATATACATCCCAGCAGAGGCACACTGGATGGCTAAGCAAGAGCATACCTACTTTCTAAAACTGGTATTTTCAAACCCAAAATGTAAAAATAAATCTCCCTCACTAAAAGATGCATTTTAATATTCTGAGTTCAGGCATACTAAATTTTATTTTCCTACCTTGTTCCCAGGGGTAGTTATGTTTATAAGATGTTATAAGCAAACTCCCCATTCTATCCTATGGGAACAGGTAGCCTTGCAATAGTGAAAAACAAAATTGGCAGTATTTCACTATCAGGACATGCCACACACACCAGGGCATGTCCTACCTTTCACATGCACTGCACTCTGCCCACAGGGGTACCTTGGGCCTACCTTAGCGGTGACTAATATGTAAGAAAAGGGAAGGGTAGGGCCTGGCAAGTGGGTGCACTTGCCAAGTCGACATGGCAGTACTAAACTGCACACAGATACTACAGTGGCAGATCTGAGTTAACTTTTTAGGGCTACTCATGTGGGTGGCACAATCAGTCCCGCTGAAAGAGTTGCTTTCTAAAGTCTGGTGCGAAGAATCCAGTCCATTGTGGAGGAGACTGTAAGGAGCAAGTAGAATGTCACGGATGGTTGTCAGTGTAGTGCGAAGAGCAGGTCGAGCATTGCAGATGGTCATTGCTTGAGATCTCTGTTGGTGTTCACAGCGGGCTATCGATACTGTAGCACAAAGTGCAGATCTTGCATTGCAGGTTGTCTCTGGTGGTCGCTGTCCCGCTAAGAGTGGAGTTCACTGGTGCTTCGTGTTGCCGGTCGGCAAGAGCGACAAAATCCTGGTGCGAAAAGGCCTGTTCACTGTTGTGATGAGTCCAAACTCCTGGATTTCTTCTTTTCTTTGAGGAGAAGCTCACCTGTTGCCACACCAATGGTCCAGGACCTGAGAGGCAACTCTTGAAGACCAGGAACTCACTCCAGCAGAGGCCGGCAGGGCTCAGGCAGTTCCAGTTACAGGTCGAGGGAGCAGGTCAGCTAGGCAGATGCAGGGAGACCTCTGGAGCTTGTTATGTCCCTGTTTCTCAAAACAGATTTTCAGTCAGCTGACCCTTGGAGTCACTTCAGCCTGGGATGACGAGTGCAGATCCAGTCTTTCTTCTTAGCAAGCAGGGCAGGCCTCAAGCAGCTGGGTATCCTTCGTCTGTAGTATCCAGAGACCAAGGAGTGTATCGAAGAGTGGGTCTGAGAGTCCCCTTTTAATACCTTTAGCCCACTTTGAAGTAGGAGAAGCTTCTGGAGTTTCCTCCTACTGAGGTGTGTGAAATTTCCTGCCTCCCTGCCCTGGTCCCAGTTTGTCTGAGTGCACAATAGGCAAGTGGCCTTCTTGACCTCTCTGTTCTACATAGCCTCATCAATCTGAGTCTTCAATATATTGTATGCCACCTCACTGTAAAATCGCAGGTCCTTAACACCTGGGAATCGACAGATTTCATAAATGAGGCCAGATTCAGGAGCGGGTGTGATCTGACTTGCCACACTGACTCCCCGTCCATGTCCACACCGGCCAGACAGCTAATATTTGCCAAAGCTGCTGGAGGGGTGAAGACCCCAAAAATGCTGTCAGAATAGCCTGCAAAGAATAACACTCCTGCTCTAGAGGCCATACTTAAGAAACTCACAACCTTGCGTGTCCATGGCAACGTTGGAAGATACCAGAACAAGTAAGTGAGCCAATATCCTTTTAATTCAAAATGATATTGCATACTATCATACCGATTATAGCAAACCAGGGACCAGACTGCAATCGGTGGAACAAAAACTTGCTTCATCAAGAGACTGGGAGCAAGAACACTGGTTGCTTTGTGTGTGCTGAGACAGCCCCATTGAATTGTGTGGTAGGTGACAGCTCCACCCCCTCATCCTGTCAGTGATGGCCATCCTGCCAATACCCAGATCCTCTATTGTGTGGCTGTATAGGAATACACAAAGGCCAACTGCTAAATACACCTAGTCATGTGACCCAGGAACAGGCTGCAGGCACCAAATGGTTAGGACAAGAAAATGGCAACTTTCTAAAAGTGCCATTTTTCGAATTGTGACTTAAAATCTGAAATTTCCATTAAAGCAGGTTTTAAATTACAATTCCTCAGACACCAAACATGCCTTTTCTACCTTCTCCCAATCAAACGGTATCACATATTAAATGTTATAAAGGAACCCAATGTTATCCTGTGGGAGAGGTAGGCCTGGAAATAGTGAAAAACTAAATTAGGAGTTGACCAGGACATGTAAAACTTAAAAGTACATGTGCAAGTTTTTAAATATAATGCACCCTGCCCTATGGGTGGCTTATGTATTCATAAGGAAGGGCTGGGCCTGGCAAAATGCTTTTTTTGCCTGATCGAAATGGCACTTTAAAACTGCACATACAGGCTGCAATGGTAGGGCTGAGACATGTTTAAGAAGGCTACTGAAGTGGGTGGCTCCATAAGTGCTGCACGCCCACTAGTAGAAATTAATTTACAGGCCCTGAGTACATGTAGTACCACTGTACTAGGGACTTACAAATAAATTAAATATGACAATTGGGTCTAAGCCAATTTTACAGTGCTTAAAGGAGAGAGCACCGTCACTTTAGCACTGGTTAGCAGTGGGAAAGTGTGCAAATTCCCAAGGCCATCAAAAATGAGTTCAGCAAAGATAGGAGGTGTAAGGCAAAAGGTTTAAGGGAAGACCACTCCAAGGCTAACAGGTCTAACAGTTCGGACAGGATGTGAAAATTGTTCTCGCCCTATTTCTATTATTTCGCCTTTGTTTCTCCCATTATCTCATTGTTTGCTATATTTCTGTGCCTAAGGAGGAGATTTGGGTTAAGTAACAGGAAACATTCATGACACATAACGTATCGCCCGGCCATCCATGTTTTATATTATTTTTCTAACCGAAAAAAATTATGAAATATGCTGTGCAGTTAACCCAGTTGTATGAATCCCTTATTGTTTATCGCTGCAATATTATATATCATAACGTGCATGTTTAATAAAGCATTTAAATACAAAACAAGAAATATGAATTTTCTGCTGGTCACCACAGATTTCTTGTCTTTTATGGACGCTATTGTGTTTCCTTTACAACTCTGTGCACTTTACCCCTGCTAACTATTAGTAAAGTGCCTGTGTTCCTCCTTAAACATGGTTAAATTGCTTATTTCTGATTGACACGTTTAACTTGCTTGTAAGTCTCTAGTATATGGTGTAGAAAGAGCACCTATTGTGCCATCTACTACAGTGGCAGTGCAAACATGGTTACAGGCCTACCCTGTGTAGCCTGACTGATGCAGTGTAAAGCCTGGAGCGCAACTCATCAAAGTTAACCTTCTGACAGGTAGAGACTCCCATTTCAAATGTTATGAATTAATTTCACCCTATATAGCCCTTGTATGCCACAAGGTAGGGTGAATGGTATTTAAAAGTGGGACAGGCAGAAAATTAATATCACTATGTCCCTACAATGATGAGGCACTAAAAACTATTTAAACTGTGGCATGTCAAGCTGTCCTACGTAGAAAATCATAGTATAGCTCAAAATACTAATAATGTATCTTGAGAATGGGACCAGCTAGATGTAAGAGGCTGGCCTGGTATATGATGTACATTTATGTAAGTGGACACCCTGCACCAGTCCACACAACCCTTATGGTGATTTAGGAGGTCTTAGACAACCTTAGAAAGCTCTCTAAGTGGTAGCTGTGGAGAGCAGCATTCAGGCTTAGTCCAGAAGGAGTGTAAAGCAGTTTGTTTTACCAGAATGCAATGTTATATGTATAGATTAAGTGAAAAAGAACCACACAGGGTATTTATAAACATATTTATTTATTATATAATACTCTTTAACACATACAGATATCTCCTATGCACAATGCACACAATACCTTGCATAGAAATCATGTAAATAGCACAAAATACACAGTGGACCCCAGGGGGGGACCAAACCATGTACTAAGAAAGTGGTAAAGGAACCACAACGTGTGTCAAGACAATGTCCAGAGGGCATAGAAGTGCCGGGGACCCAAGGAACCACCCAAGGTGAAAGACTAGGAACCCCACGGAGATCGTGTCAATGTGGGAAATCGACCGCGTTCTCCGTACAAATCAACATGTAAGTCGTGGTTGGACTTTTACAGATTAGGGGCCCTTCCCAGTGGACCCTGAAGAAACCCCGTGGAAGACAGAAGGTTGGAGAGCCACCCCACCCGTGGATACACTAGTACCCACGTTACCTACACCAGGGAAGCCGGGAGCATAGGTGTGAAGTGGTATCAGAAACTGCCGTCGAACCCAATGGAGGGCATCAGGAAAGTGCCGCTGCTGGAGAAGGAGAAAGTGTCCAGTGGAATATGAAGGTGGATTCTAGGTGAGAGGTACCTGCAGGCAGAGGGGACAGAGTCTATGTCACTCAGGATTGACCAGGAGAACTGGAAGATGAATGCCCACCGATGTCGGGAGTTGCAAGAGAGTTGATGGTGACCTTGACTCTGCAGCTGTGAGGACCAGGTGGCACTGAGGAGGACCAGGAGCCGTGCACAAGCTGTCCCATGTTGGATGTCTAGAGTTGAGGAGCCGGTGTCCGGCGGGAGCACCAACAAGCCTTGGCAACTGCAACAACGTAGAAGTCAAAGAAGGTGCAATGTCGGGACCAGCAACGTCCAGGGGACTCACCACAAGCAGGGGAGTCAGGGCAGTCCCGAGCAATCAGGGGAGTCCTAAAGAAATAAAGGTGACCCTCAACAGGAGGACCCACAGGCCGGAGGCACTGGAGTCGCAAGAGGACCTCGAGCAGCTCATCAAAAGATGCAGGCCACGGTGCAAACAATGTGATGTGGACAAAGACTTTCATCACTGGAGATGCATGAGGTTGGGGCTACTTGGAGCCCAAAGATCTTGGTGGAAGGAAGCCAATAAGCCTTTGCAACTGCAAGTCAACGCAGTGCACAGTGGTTCGGTTCATGTGGCTCCCATGAGAGATACTGGCCTCAAACTTAGTGAGAGGGCAGGCCTCGAGAGCTGTGGAGAACCACCACCTGTGTTGCAGAACCTTTCGGAGTCCATAGGAGCTCAGGATCAGCAGACCGGTCAGCTTAGTTGTGATGACTGCAAATGCAGGAAAGTGACTCTTTCACTTGAAGGGAGATTCCTTCAGGTGTCTTGGATGCACACAGGCCTTGGAAGGTTCTTGTATGGTGCACAGGCACAGACGATGCAGCAGACTGGAAGGGAGATGAAGTCGAGCCCAAACGTAGTCCAGCAAAGTCCAGAGTGCCCAGATGGTAGAAGTAGAAGTGGTGTCTGATCTGAATCTTGTCCCACGATGAATCTAGGGACCCACCCTCCGGTAAGCCCTTAAGTACCCTAAGGAAAGGGTTGGAACGATTCAGGGGACCCTCAAAGGGGAGGGTTTGGACAGTCGGGAGGTTACTCCCATGTCCTTTGTCCAGTTTTGCGCCAGAGCAGGAGCCAACAGCTTCCAGAGCTTGTTTGAACTGGACTATGCACAGAGGCACCAAATGTGCCCCTCATGCAGACTTAGTGGCGCTGGCAAGCGCACCCACCCTGCCCCCATTGACTAAATCCTGTCTGGGAGGTGATCACACCTCCCTGTGACAGGATACCTATTGTTCTGCCTTCCCCTGCTCGTGCTTGGCTCAGCAGCAGGAGGGCAGAATCGTGTCTCTGGTTGGCAGTAGCCATGTTGTGCTGTCTGGGTCTAGAAGACAGGCACCGGGAGCACTGAGAGCCTAACGGAGGCCCATTCCAGTGCTTGGAATCATACCTCCCACACTGTTTATGGTGTGGGGGTATGATTTCAACATGTTTGATATCAAACATGTTAGGATTCGTTTCAGCCAATTTTGAGATGGTCATCACGTAATTACGCGGTGCCTCTCTATATGTTATATGGATGCTTCACTTGCAACTTGGGAGAATGGACTCCATAGGCTATAGGGGTGTCCTGCTCATGCAGGGGCACCCTCACACTTAGAACCAAGCACCCTGCCTTCAGGATTGCAAAGGTCTGCTAGAGGGGTGACTTATAAGTTTTATGTGCAGTGACCTTAAATATAGGAAACCTATATCTTTAGTAAGTGGTGCTAGCACCAGCGTACACAGGCTGCAATGGCAGGCCTGTAGTTGCATTTTGAATGGTCTCCCATGGGTGGCATAATGCATGCTTCAACCCATGGGGGACCTCTGGGGTACCTTAGTACCATATACTAGGGACTGATAAGTGTACCCCAGTATCCAATCTGGGATGTACCTTAGCACTGACCACAACAATTTTAGGGAGAAAGCAGAGAGACTGGGGTCCTGATTAGCAGGATCCCAGTCAGACTAGACAATAAAAGCTTAGCAACAGACAAAAAATGGGGGTAACCATAAAAGCAGATCCTAGATTTATTACTTTTCTCCTAAAAAAGCATATTCAATGCACAACCCTATTTCTCACCCTATACCTCTATCAATATCTTTAATCTACATATACTTACTTCCTTTATGCATCTATATACTTTCCATGTACTTATGGATCTATATATTTATTACTTTCTTCTAATTCAGCATATCCAATGCAGTACCCTATTTCTCACCCTATACCTCTCTCAATATATCTTCTACCTCAACTCTGACTCATCTCAAACCTCTTTCTACTACTCTTTCCAATGTGCAACCCTATTTCTCACCCTATACCTCTATCAATATATCCTCTACATCCACTCTCTCATTCATCCCAAACCCCATACCACTACTATGATCCTCAAAATAACCCTTTCTATACTCTCCCCTACTCTACCCCTCATAGCATCATCTGACACCTCTTTTACTCTACCGATCCCCAAAACAAGACTTTTAAACTGTTCCCTCTGACTCTTCACTCCACATCCTTTTTTACTCATCCCAAGCCTCCTCCTACTGCTATGACCTCAAAAGAAAAGTCTAAATTCTTTACTTTTCCATCCCTCCACTATCCTTTTCAATCAAAATAACAGACTAACATGTCCACTTCTCAAGTTTCATATTTCACTATACTAATTCACCACTAATCCTTTATGGGTTCTGGAGTAGCGTGCTACTTGCCGAAAAAGCGCTTCAACACCTCATTAGGGGTAGCAAGCACTATATAAATGCAAACCTTTTTCCCTCTTCTGTCCCTCTTCTGTCCCTCCGCTACCCTTCTCTATCCAAATAACTGAATAACATATCCACCACTCAAATTACTTTCATATTTCACTATACTAATTCAACACTAATCCTTTATGGGTTCCGGAGTAGCGTGCTTCTCACCAAAAAGGCGCTTCAACACCCCATCAGGGGTAACAAGCGCTATATAAATGCAAACCTTTTCCCTCTTCTATCCCTCCGCTATCCTTCTGAATCCAAATAACTAACTAACCTATCCACCACTCAAATTACTTTCATATTTTACTATACTAATTCAACACTAATCATTTATGAGTTCCGGAGTAGCGTGCTACTTGCCAAAAAAGAACTTTGACGCCTCGTCAGGGGTAGTAAGCGCTATATAAATGCAATTACAATACAATACAATACTTTCCTACAACTATTTGTAACAATTATTACAAATCCACTCCAATGGTGAAGTCAGATATTTAATAAATATTAAGGGAACGTATCTTCAAAAAAGTTACCTTTTCCCTGCCTGAAGTTTCTGAAGGCTAACTTGCATTAACGCTTCAGCAACTGCCAGTCTGTGTTCAGCCCTGGAAAAGGTGTTAAAAAGGTATGAAGTTCCTCTCAGAAGCACACAATAGGCTATCCTGAATGGCCAGAGTTGACTCATCTGAGCTTAATAGAATATGCAGGGTGGGAGCTGTGGGCATTCTGTTGACTCCACAATGTCAAATCCTGCCTGACAGGTCTATTAAGCCACATGTAACACTTTGGTGGGAGAGAACAGGATGTTAGGACACTTCCTGTGTTTACCCTGCTGGTTGCTGAAGGATCCTGCTTTTGCCCTACCAGAGTTCTATCTCTGGGTTTGTTGTGGGTACAGTGCCTGCTTCAAACTGGAATTTAGTGTTCCAGTGGGAGGACACTAGTGATTATCATGGTGCAATCCCTTACACACTCACAACCCTCATAACCAAAGTCTAGTCAGCTGAAGACTTCACAATCTTGGAAATGCCCTGACACATGGCATTTTGGGACTGTTTGCAGGTGCTACTGAAAAACTGGGTAGGATTGCCCCCGTGAACCTTTGCCCCATTTGTTAGGGAATGCCCACTAGTCATACCCACCCACTAGACAGAATACTTTCTGGACCTGTGGAAGAACAGAAGAGGACTGGACTTGCTATCTGTGACCTGAGAGGGGCCCTGAAGGACTGCACCAGGTCCCCCTTGTACCCTAGACAAAGAAGTGGACTCCAAGGGTCAGTTGACCGACCTCCTTTGTGGCTACCGGGTAACAAGAAGTTGCATTAGGCCTTTTCCCTTGAGTGCCATGGCTGGACCTTGCTGGTGGCTCTGGTAGAGGGAGTCCAGGCCCCTGATGTCCTAGAATCCCGAGAAGTGAAACAGAGGAGATGCTTCAGAAACCCTTTAAAATTGTTACTTAAAATATTAAGTCAGAAGGTAAACTCTTTGACTAGGATGAACCTGGTTTGTGCATTCGACTTTCACTCCACCATGGTCAGCCTCAAATTGCACATAGGTCTACTGAGACCATAGACTATCATTGGCACTAAGCATTTTGTGAGGCTACATCTACTTACAATTTAAAAAATTCAAATCTTTGTATCCCCTCACTGGATTGTTGTCACTTTGATTTCATTTTGATTATTCAGTTTTGTTCTATTTCCTAATTTGCGCTGCTTGGCTTGGAGTTATGACTTACTGTTTTGGTACTGCATAAATACTTTACAGATTACCCTGTGTTAAGCCTGTCTGCTCTGTGCCATATCTACCAGGGACCTGAGCTCAGGTTTTTTTAGTGACTTTAAAGGTTTACCCTAACAAGAGTTGTGATTATTTTTTGAGGTGGATGGTCACCCACCAACCCACCACAAACAATAATGCAATGTCTTACACAGGCATATCTGCTAGAGGTATTATCCTGGAAAATGATAACCAAATGTTGCTATTCCATACTTCGATGTGAAGCAAAATCATATGGATTGAATATTGCGCCCATTGAGCCACTGCTTCTTGATTAATACTTTGTATAATCAAAAAATATATGCATATTTATAAAACATTCACACAGTAGTTTGTAGAACATAATGAATGATTCGATGAGGGGAACATGTGACTTGGGGGACGTGCGACTAGGGGAAAATAACTAGTGGAGATGAATAAAGTAATACAATGAGGGTAACGATGAACAAACAAAAAATGTAGCCACACACTACTTTAGCAGTGAGTCTGCAAAAGGTTAATATCAAAGGAGGAGATAATAGCAAGGAACGAGGTTGCAGCATTATACAGGGACATGTGTAATTTTGAATTACAAAAAAATCATGATTTGAAAATATTTGCAAACATGGCTAGAATAAAAAGATAAGAGTAATATTCAAAAAGTAATATAATAGTCGTATGGACGGAAAAGAGCTTTACACCTCTCCGTTGGAGAATGAATGTGATGCATTTAAAAAAGACATTGCAGATGTGGACAGTGGTAATATATGTTTTCTGGGTAATTTGTCTTGTGTATTAGCTATTTTACATTACTAATCACTATGAGTTTCGATTGTTTGAAGCATATGAAAAATGGTTTAGTAGTGCAAAGCCTATATAAAAGACAGCTAAAAACTCTTAAAGCAACCCTCCACTTTATAACGCCTACTGATACCACAGCTGATCATGTTCTTCCAGTAAACAAAGCTTCTCAAAGCTTTCTAGCATGGCCAGCTTTAATCCAACTCTGTGTTTAGCCATATATTTCTAACCAGTGAAAACCAGAACGTTGCTTAAAAGGCGAAAAGCAATCGATAAGTAACTGGAATAATCACTCTGTACCAGTGTCCCGAGGAAGACACTCATTGATGAACCGTGCTGAGAATTGATGAATTGAACAGATTTGTAAAGCAGATTAGCGCCCGGTTTATCCACTGGGAACAATTGCACCCTGGTAATGATTATTTACTGGCTGGATGGCAGCCCTGTCCAGCACGAGACAATAACTTAATTTGGTGGCTAAATCGTCAGTGCTAAAGCAAACGCCGTAAAAGCAAGTCATTGTTTCTCAGATCTAGAATCTTTCTCATGTGTCAGCACATTTTAAGGAGAGTTCAGTATGTTTTAAATAAAATGTGTTCCTGATGCATAGCTTGAAGATGAAAGCCTCTTGTATCTTAGATGCAAAATAATTTTGAGACATCATCAGCATCCAATGGTGTGTATACATGATAGGCCCCAACGAACAAGCCATAAAGATGCGTCTGAATCTGACACTATTCAGAAATCACAAAAATGAATACAGTACATAGAAAAAGAATTCAAGGGTTTACATCTGTGTTATGTTTATGTATAGATGTTTTATTACTGGGTAAATAAACCATATGAAGATTGAGTACAAAAGCAAATTATGCTCTCATCAATGAATGTATGCGGAATTTCTGGTTAACAACAACAATTTGGTTAAACTAAAGTCAGAATCTACATATTGCATTAATCCATTTTCTTTGCATGTTCCTTAAAGTTCTGACATTTATTTTGGTTACTTAGGGCCTCATTTGCACCGATTTGACGCAGGGCAGCGCTGCGCATCGCTTTACTGCGCTGCCCTGCATCAAAAGAAAAGGACAGGAATACACTGGGGCTTATTTACAAGGCCCTTGCGCCACTTTTGCGTCATTTTTAACATGGGAAAAGTGATGCAAAAGTGGCGCAAGGGCCTTGTAAATATGCCCCACTATATCTAGGAGATACGGTGCATTACTGCCCCTTTCCACTGCGCTGGCGTTAATGGCTGCCTAGTGCTAATGCAGGTACCTTCCTGCACAAAAACAATTGTTATGCCTCCTCTGCGGTTATGACGCATTCCCACGTGTACAATGTGTTGTAAGTCTGGGAATGTGTCAAATACCATGGGCATTGAGTGGGAACACCCACCACAATGCCCATGGCACGCCTCCCTGACGCAGTGTGAGGCAACTCAGCGGCTTGCGCTGTGTTGCCTCACACCATATCTACAAGGCGTTGAAATGCCACGCAGGGTGGCTTTTTATGGCCTCGTAGATATGTCTCTGCACTCTGCACCACCAGAACATCAAAAAAAGTGGTGGTCCGGCAGCACACAGGGCTTGTAAATAAGCCCTTTAGTATTTAATTTTCATTATGATAAATTCCAAAAGTGATATTGTGCTTACATTATTGCATAATGTCCAAATGAAATGCTATTTGGCCTCAGTTCCTAATGTGAATAATCTTGTATATGTGTGTGCCCCTCCCACGCATGTGTGGTCTAGAGTTTTGACACACATGAGGCAAATTTGTGCTAGCTGTTGTCACGGGCACTGTTCTAGGGAAATACAAAATTGGTTTGGTAGGTCAGTCCTGAAATAGGCTAATACATAACAAATAAGAATGGGATTTAGTTAGCTCGCACAGGACAGTAAGGAAAACAGGTCAGTGCAACCCAATCAAGCTTTATTGATTTCATATTGGGTGCTCTCAACAATTGTATTGGAGTTTAGCCCTCATTTAAGGTGCCAAAGTGGCTTAGGGCAGTAGCATATATTAGTGCAATGCTTGCTGGATTTTCCAGTTTAATTTTACATTTATCCAAATACAAAAGTGTTGGATCTGACATCCTTGGCATAGTTTCCCCCATCATTTTCCCTTCAGTTCTCCTGTTTTTCCTGGCTTCGCTTTTGTTGGCCATATAACTCTGCACACGTTACCACTGCTAACCAGTTCTAAAGTGCTTGTGATCTCTCCCTAAAACATAGTAATATTGGCGTACACCCAATTGGTACATTTCATTTACTTGTAAGTCCCTAGTACAGAAGTACTACATGTACCCAGGGCCTGTAAATTAAATGCAAATAGTGGGTCTGCAGAACTCATAGTGCCACCTATTTAAATAGCCCTTTAAATATGTCTTTGGCATGCCAGTGCAGCCTGTCTGTGCAGTTTTAAACTGCCATTTCGACCTGGCAAAACAAACATTTTGCCAGGCCCAAACCTTCCTTTTTGATACATATAAGTCACCCCTGAAGTTGGCCCTAAATAGCCCATAGGGCAGAGTGCAATGTATTTAAAAAGTTGGACATTTACTTTTAACTTTTACATGTCCCGGTAGTGAAAAACCTTAAATACACTTTTCACTACTTCAAGGCCTGTCTCTCCCATAGGATAACACTGGGCTAAATTGTTACATTTAATACGTGATAACTTACAGTTGGGAGCAGGTAGGAATGTCGAGCTAGGTGTCTAAAAGAATTGTAATTTAAAACCTTGTGTAATGGTAAAATAGAATATTAAGTCACAATTCTGAAAATGCCACTTTTATAAAGTTGGCATTTTTTTGTCCCAACTATTTGGTGCCTGCAGCCTCTATCATTGGTCACATGACTAGGGGGCCGATTCCGATCTCGGTCGGAGACGCACCTAACACCATTCGGTCGGGAAAAAAGCCATGCGAATGCCTGTTTCCTGACCGATCCGCACATTATTCCGAACGAGCAAGTACGATGCGCACTACAGCATAGATTCCGACCCAGTCGTACTCACCCAATCCAGGTCCTGTTCCCCGACCGAGCCGGATCCGGAATCGTAGAATCGAGCCGCACGGAAGCAAAAATGCAGCCCCGTCCGGCCGGACAAGTACGATGCGCATCCCGCACGCGCCGAACCCGTCGCTACGCACGGCACGTCAAAGCATCCGGGCGAGGCGCACATAAGCTCCGATTCGCGCCACAACACGATCCACGGCTACGAGACGAACACGCCAGCGACGAGGACGAGGCGAAGCAAAGAGAAAGACGAACGAGACGAACCAACCATGAATCCCTTCGTACCGATCCTACCAATATTCTACCTCTATTACCGGAACAGGCACGGACGCGTACGGCGCAGAAGGTAAGTCAGACACCAACAACAAAAACAAACTACACGTACCCGACACATCACACACAGAGGGATGCAGAAATACCTACATCAGCAACAGCAGCACCATAGGGGCGGGATGGCCCTCACCAATGCCACACATACACATAGGGGCCTGTATGCCTACCACTACTACCACCCTTACCCAGGGGTGCCAGATGCCTACCACTACTACCACCTCTACCCATGGGGGCTGGATGCCTGTCACTACTACCACCCTTACCCAGGGGTGCCAGATGCCTACCACTACTACCACCTCTACCCATGGGGTGCCAGATGCCTGTCACTACTACCACCTCTACCCATGGGGTGCCGGATGCCTGTCACTACTACCACCCTTACCCAGGGGTGCCAGATGCCTACCACTACCACCACCTCCACCCATGGGGGCTGGATGCCTGTCACTACTACCACCCTTACCCAGGGGTGCCAGATGCCTACCACTACTACCACCTCTACCCATGGGGTGCCAGATGCCTGTCACTACTACCACCTCTACCCATGGGGTGCCGGATGCCTGTCACTACTACCACCCGTACCCAGGGGGGTGCCAGATGCCTACCACTACTACCACCTTCACCCATGGGGGGCTGGATGCCTGTCACTACTACTACCCTTACCCAGGGGGTGCCAGATGCCTGTCACTACTACCACCTCTACCCAGGGGGTGCCAGATGCCTACCACTACTACCACCCTTACCCAGGGGGGGCTGGATGCCTGTCACTACTACCACCTCTACCCATGGGGTGCTGGATGCCTGTCACTACTACCACCCTTACCCAGGGGGTGCCAGATGCCTACCACTACTACCACCTCTACCCATGGGGTGCCAGATGCCTGTCACTACTACCACCTCTACCCATGGGAGGCTGGATGCCTACCACTACTACCACCCTACCCAGGGGGTGCCAGATGCCTACCACTACTACCACCTCTACCCATGGGGGCTGGATGCCTGTCACTACTGCCACCCCTACCCATGGGGGCTGGATGCCTACCACTACTACCACCTCTACCCATGGGGGGCTGGATGCCTGTCACTACTGCCACCCCTACCCATGGGGAGCTGGATGCCTGTCACTACTACCACCCTTACCCAGGGGTGCCAGATGCCTACCACTACTACCACCTCTACCCATGGGGTGCCAGATGCCTACCACCACTACCACCTCTACCCATGGGGTGCTGGATGCCTGTCACTACTACCACCCTTACCCAGGGGGTGCCAGATGCCTACCACTACTACCACCTTCACCCATGGGGGCTGGATGCCTGTCACTACTACCACCCTTACCCAGGGGTGCCAGATGCCTACCACTACTACCACCTCTACCCATGGG
The DNA here is from genome assembly GCA_963921515.1 of Calotriton arnoldi. Lineage (NCBI taxonomy): Eukaryota > Metazoa > Chordata > Amphibia > Caudata > Salamandridae > Calotriton > Calotriton arnoldi. Next base: position 516,709 of record CAWUFW010000457.1, read on the forward strand.
GGGCTGGATGCCTGTCACTACTACCACCCTTACCCAGGGGTGCCAGATGCCTACCACTACTACCACCTCTACCCATGGGGTGCCAGATGCCTGTCACTACTACCACCTCTACCCATGGGGTGCCGGATGCCTGTCACTACTACCACCCTTACCCAGGGGTGCCAGATGCCTACCACTACCACCACCTCCACCCATGGGGGGCTGGATGCCTGTCACTACTACCACCCTTACCCAGGGGTGCCAGATGCCTACCACTACTACCACCTCTACCCATGGGGTGCCAGATGCCTGTCACTACTACCACCTCTACCCATGGGGTGCCGGATGCCTGTCACTACTACCACCCTTACCCAGGGGTGCCAGATGCCTACCACTACTACCACCTTCACCCATGGGGGCTGGATGCCTGTCACTACTACCACCCTTACCCAGGGGTGCCAGATGCCTGTCACTACTACCACCTCTACCCAGGGGGTGCCAGATGCCTACCACTACTACCACCCTTACCCAGGGGGCTGGATGCCTGTCACTACTACCACCTCTACCCATGGGGTGCTGGATGCCTGTCACTACTACCACCCTTACCCAGGGGGTGCCAGATGCCTACCACTACTACCACCTCTACCCATGGGGTGCCAGATGCCTGTCACTACTACCACCTCTACCCATGGGAGGCTGGATGCCTACCACTACTACCACCCTTACCCAGGGGGTGCCAGATGCCTACCACTACTACCACCTCTACCCATGGGGGGCTGGATGCCTGTCACTACTGCCACCCCTACCCATGGGGGCTGGATGCCTACCACTACTACCACCTCTACCCATGGGGGCTGGATGCCTGTCACTACTGCCACCCCTACCCATGGGGGGCTGGATGCCTGTCACTACTACCACCCTTACCCAGGGGGTGCCAGATGCCTACCACTACTACCACCTCTACCCATGGGGTGCCAGATGCCTACCACCACTACCACCTCTACCCATGGGGTGCTGGATGCCTGTCACTACTACCACCCTTACCCAGGGGGTGCCAGATGCCTACCACTACTACCACCTTCACCCATGGGGGGCTGGATGCCTGTCACTACTACCACCCTTACCCAGGGGGTGCCAGATGCCTACCACTACTACCACCTCTACCCATGGGGTCCCAGATGCCTGTCACTACTACCACCTCTACCCATGGGAGGCTGGATGCCTACCACTACTTCCACCCTTACCCAGGGGGTGCCAGATGCCTACCACTACTACCACCTCTACCCATGGGGGGCTGGGTGCCTGTCACTACTATCACCTCTACCCATGGGGTCCCAGATGCCTGTCACTACTACCACCTCTACCCATGGGAGGCTGGATGCCTACCACTACTACCACCCTTACCCAGGGGGTGCCAGATGCCTACCACTACTATCACCTCTACCCATGGGGTGCTGGATGCCTGTCATTACTGCCACCCCTACCCATGGGGGTCTGGATGCCTACCACTACTACCACATCTACCCATGGGGGGCTGGATGCCTGTCACTACTGCCACCCCTACCCATGGGGGGCTGGATGCCTACCACTACTACCACCTCTACCCATGGGGTGCCAGATGCCTACCACCACTACCACCTCTACCCATGGGGTGCTGGATGCCTGTCACTACTACCACCCTTACCCAGGGGTGCCAGATGCCTACCACTACTACCACCTTCACCCATGGGGGGCTGGATGCCTGTCACTACTACCACCCTTACCCAGGGGTGCCAGATGCCTACCACTACTACCACCTCTACCCATGGGGGCTGGATGCCTGTCACTACTACCACCCTTACCCAGGGGGTGCCAGATGCCTACCATTACTACCACCTCTACCCATGGGGTGCTGGATGCCTGTCACTACTACCACCCCTACCCAGGGGTGCCAGATGCCTACCACTACTACCACCTCTACCCATGGGGGCTGGATGCCTGTCACTACTACCACCCTTACCCAGGGGTGCCAGATGCCTACCACTACTACCACCTCTACCCATGGGGGGCTGGATGCCTGTCACTACTACCATCCTTACCCAGGGAGTGCCAGATGCCTACCACTACTACCACCTCTACCCATGGGGTGCTGAATGCCTGTCACTACTACCACCCTTACCCAGGGGGTGCCAGATGCCTACCACTACTACCACCTCTACCCATGGGGGGCTGGATGCCTGTCACTACTACCACCCTTACCCAGGGGGTGCCAGATGCCTACCACTACTACCACCTCTACCCATGGGGGCTGGATGCCTACCACCAACACCACCCCCACTCATAGGATGGACAATGCATGACACAACCAGCACACCACAACCTAGGGAATGCAAGAAAAAGACATCCCCCCAACACCATGACAAGCGTGTGTAGATTGCGTCAAATGGCTGCAACACTGAACATGACTTTGAACATACAATGTGACCCCCTATCACATGTGCCACACATATATGTGTGTGGCCCCCACAATGCAAGCAGGCCATGACCATTGTGGCAATGGGGTCCAAAACCCCATCATCACAGTGACCAAAAGGTAAGTGTGGGGTCCATAGCTGAAGCACATCTTGAACATTGTGGCAATGGGGTCCAAACCCCCACCATCACAGTGACCAAAATGTAAGTGTGGGGGCCCATAGCTGAAGCACATTCAGAACATTGTGGCAATGGGGTCTAAACCCCCCATCATCACAGTGACCAAAAGGTAAGTGTGGGGTGCATGGCTGAAGCACATCTTGAACATTGTGGCAATTGGGTCCAAACCCCCATCATCACAGTGACCAAAATGCAAGTGTTGACAATGAAAAAGCTGCAACTGCCAAACTGCATGGATGATTCCTGGTCACAGAACATAAAACACATCAGTGGCAAAGTAGTGCATGTGTCCCATTGCTACATAGATTGGGGGAGGCAAATACTGCAGTGCAAATAAGACATACCTTTGGCCATGTGCAGACAAACAACACCCATGGGGGCTGACACTGTCAACATTCATCAATGACACAATGACAGAAGTGACCATCAGAATGCAGACCCACATATTTGCACCAATGGGCACACAAATGCAGATACCCTGTGGAGACTGTAGATGTGAGGTGAACAGAAACCATACCATGGCAGCAATGGGACACACAAACCATGATCATTGTGCTGACCGATGACCTAGGAGTCCCAGGGACAGCAGGGGAAACCCACCAAACAACATACAGCCAATGGCACACCAAAGATATGCCAATGCAGTGGTGCAGATGCACAAACACAAACAGGCAGACCCACACTGCACATCAAACATAACAGGTGAGGGGGGTGCCAGTGTCCCCAGGCAACCACACAACACATGAGGAGGCCTGAATACCAATTACACAGATGTGCATACAGTGCCACACAAAGGTAACTCATGGATCCAAATACCCTATGTGGGCAATCAGGCATTGTCAGATGAGAGGGAGCACAAATCACACATGTCACAAGCACAAATCAATCAGCACGGCCAGTAAGCCAAGGCCAACATGGAGGCAGGGGTCTAGCCGGGCAACAACTCTCATCTGCACACACTCAACACCACACACCTCGACCTCCAACAATGTGCAGCAGTGAAGCACATATGCACTGGTGACATTGCACATGCACCCATGACAATCCCAGGGTGGTGGGTGGGAACCAAGGTGCAGAAACACATCACACATGGCCACTCAACAAGACTCCTGAATGTCTGACACACTGCACACTACGCTGTACATGGACATGACGGCAATACCACACCAACCAATGGGATCCCAGCCACAGTCACACACCAATGAAGAAGCCAAGGACACCCACAAAGAACACACATAGACAACTACCAACATTGCAGCCCTGACCCTGAGGAGTGCCAGCAGTCACACACACAACGTATCACAATCACTGAAAGATAACACAAACTGGAAATCACATGACAGGTGTAAACAACAAGTGCAAAGGGGAATCCTGACTGTGACCCATCTGCGTCTGCACACAAACTCAGCCCTGACAGCAAACACACCTATGGGTGACACCCTGATTACCAGTAATGTGCCATGCACCCACATCACAGAGAATCCAGGGAGAAGACTTGGGGGGTACATATGTCAACTCAGCAAGCATCACAAACAGGTACAACACTAGGGATCCCAGCATGCACAGCTAAACGGAAGTGAACACACAGACATGCTCATATAACACACACCTTGGGCGCAGGCAATGTCACAGGAGTACACACTGCCATGAGGGGACTCCATTCCTGTGTGAGGAAAGCTGTGCCATATGTTGCCACAGTAGGGCTCCATCATGTCAGCTGAGCACTTGGTCACACACTCAACAATTAGCACCAAATGAATGCTCCCGTGACATCAGCCTGGTCATGGGAGTGCCAATGAAATCATCAGCACTGATCCAACACACTTGTATAGCAATGTTGCACTGACAACACAGATGAGTCCTTCCCCATTGATGCCCAAACCTGCATGTCCAGTGGAGATGGCCACACGGTCAGGGTAGTAGACGAATTGAACAATGGCAGGCACAACAGATGTGCAGGGGTGGAAGCCACAGATGTGAAATTGCTAATGTAAGTAGGAAATCCCATTGCCAAATATTGAACACATGACACCCTCAGATGGTGCTAAGGATGACATGGATACACCACAGGATAGGACACATTCCCCCTGGACCACATGTGTTCCTGCACAGTAACACTTCATTATAATGAGACCAAATATCACCATCACTGCAGCAAGGGCATGGTTAGCATCATCAACAACATGTACATCAGAAGCAAAAGCACTAGAGAACAGAAAGGTGCTTTATTCAGCATATGTGGGTCTAACAGTTGATGTCCAGCACAAATGTTAACAAAGGCCAATGGCCAGTCCAACTTGAATGTCAAAACAGGGTGACAGTGGCAGATGTCACCCAACGCATGCCTGCACTGATGAAAGCCAGGGACAATCCCCTCGGAGGGGCATACGGGGGGGCAGGCCAGGCACCGCAGGGACAGGATCAGGGCTCACCAGAAGGAGGCAGGGAAGGGGTGGTGGGTGCTGGAGAGCCGCTGACAACTGCAGTGGAGGTGTCTGACATGGTGTGTGCCGGCACAAGTGGGGGGCATGACTCTGATGGTGTGGGTGCCAGCAAGACTGCAGGGGACCGTGCAGATGGAGTGGACAGGTTCCCCACTGCAATGCCCAAGTCATACAGGGTGGTAGTTGACTCCACTGCAGTGCCTACCTCCAGGGGAGGAGAATGGGGATCAGGTAAGGTGGGCAGGACAGAGGGGGAGGACACCGTCTCCACACCAGTGGCACAGACAAGCGCAGCGGGGTGTGTGGGGCCAGAAGAGCAAGTGGCAGGGGAGAAGGCCTGATCCTTTTGGGGATGGTGTATCTGTGGGTGGGGGAACCTGGGGCAGGGTGTGGTGGGGGCACCTGTGGAGTGGGGGCCTGAGGGATGGAGGAAGGAGACTTGGTGCCTGAGCTGCAGGGCGGTGGCGGGGTCTTGCTCTTCCGGGTCCGGGGGAACTTGCGGATGGGTGCGTCAGTCGGTCTGCGCCTGGGGGAGGGTGTCCGGTGGCGAGGGGCACTCCGCTCCGTGTGGGTGGGCTTCCTCTTCCCCCTGAATGCTGTATCAGCTGGATCGGAGGGGAAGAGGCCGAGGTCACTGAGGAAGAGCCGCTGGGTCTTTGGGTTTGCAGGTGAGGCAACGGAGGGGGCTTTGGAGGGAGAGGCAACTGTGGACTGCGCAGTGCTCGTGGATGCGTGTGTGTGTGACTGGGCCCCATTCTCTGTGAGTGTGGTTTCAGTCCCCTGACTGTGCATGCGTGTGCGTCTTGTCTGTGGCGTGTGTGTGTGTGTGCTGCTCGTGTCTGTGCTGGTGTGTGCCTGTGCCGGTGTGTGTGTGCTTGGGACAGGTAAGGTGCTGGGGAGTGTGGATGGGGCAGAGGCAGGAGGGGTGAGGGACTGTTGGAGGAGGGACACTGCTGCCGTCAGGGAGGAGTCCATGGACCTATTGCCCCTCTGTAGGGCAGACATGCCCGATGAGATGCCCTCCATGAACAACACCAGCTGAGTCAACAGAGTGGTGTGTGCATGGAGGACACTCAGCATCACTGTCTGCCCTACATGGAGCTGGTGAAGGAGGTACACAGACTCCTCACTCAGGGCAGAAGGGGACACAGGGGCAGGGGGTGCGGTGCCTGGCCCGAAGGAGACACGCTCCCGAACATGGGAGCCTCCACGGACCTCGGGAATGGGAGCCGATGGGAGGGCGGTGGTGGTGGTGGTGGCGGGGACAGCAACACTAGCTGGGGTGTGGTGGCTGCTGACACCCACCTCCATAAGGGAGTCATCCTCCGAGCTGCTGTGGTCCTCAGCTGAGGTGGATGGTGCTGAGGACTCCTCGGTGTGGCTCCCCTCGCCCTCCGTGCCACTGGGTCCCTCCGACCACTCCTCGGCTGTTGACCCAGTCTGGCTCTGCGGCTCCTCCTGGTCCGTGGAGCTGTCCCCTCCTGTGGCCGTGGATGTATCTGCAAACAATAGGGAAACAGACAGACATCAGTCACCTGCACCGAACGCACACACCACAGTAAGTACAGCACAATACAGAGCAAGGCCTGGCATCCTTAGTTGGACATTGCTAAAATTGCCCAAACAGAATAGGAGAAGCCAATTGTCAGTCTGATCGTCAACCATGGCACTCACATCCCACCTGGCCTTGCACCCATCTGTCTGGCGTCCGTTGGCTGGCAATACCCCAGTGTGGACACATGCACCACCTACACAATAGTTGGACAGTGCAGAGAACACGGTGAAGCATGTGAACATGCACACATCACAACTCTTGCCACTGAGTCAGTACAGGTGCCCGGATGAAAGTGATGCCCAGAGTCAGATATATGAAATGCATGTGATGCATACCAGCAACAGACACCACGATGCACACATGTGCTGATAGCCATTGCCACTATGGTGTGCATGTAGCATATGTCACTCCCCTGCAGGATCACCCATAGGAAGTCACATGCCATGGCACAGGCATGCCTGCTAAGTCATACATCACTGTCTCCAGTCACATGGGCAGGGCAGCCACACAACAACAGTCTGCACTGTGTCACAATAGTAGGTCATGGGAATGCAAGTCCTGGAGCTGAACAAGTGCACATGTACATCCCCCACACACCACATCATCTGAACCCTTATCTGTCCAGGTCATACCGATTGGACATATGGGAGACCTGTAACACAACCCTCTGAACCTGAGCACCTCACAATCTGCTGTGAATAGGAAACAGCTGCATGGACTTCACATTCGCATACCCCAGTCAGCACGGTCAGGTGTTCAAACACCTATGTGTCACACAAGTATCGTCTCCTATGGTCACATCTCCGGTGGCATGCTGAGCCCCAACCGAGAAACACCCCAGCAGTCCTGACAACGAAGCCACAGCACACTGACACAGAGGCAGACACCTGAGGGGACATATCACTGAGCACAACGTGTCAGCTGATACACGGGAGTGGGAGTACAGAGTGTATTGTATGGCCTGGAGTAGGCATGACTGTCCTGCCCCACATGAATGAGGGATGAGCCCTGGACAGTAGGCAGCTGGCTAAGTATGTGTGACACACATAATATACACACTTCAGGGGCCCAAACATTGTTCCCACCCGCAGCATGGGTGTGTGCCAGACACCCCAGGCACATGTGGTGGATCAGCTCAGCAATTGGACCACATAACAAAGTGACACGCAGATTACATGTCAGAACACAGGCATTGTGTAAGCAATGGACCCACCCATGATGCCCACCACAGAGTTAGGGGAACAGATGCTGTCCCCCACCTTGAGTCAAGCAAACTGCAAGGACACAGTACCCAAGTGACACAATTCCCTGACTGCAAGGGCCACACCTGGGTATCAGATGAGGAGTGGGCAGTGCACAATTGAGGGACATGGGTCCTGGACCACATGACTGATGTACTGTGGAAGTTTAACCAGGCCAGAGGAGGGCACATAGCATGGCAGACAAAGTTCACAATGCAGTCATGGACTCACCCCCTCCTTGCTGCTCTCTGGCCTTCAGCTGCCCATCCAGATCAGGGAAGACCACCGCCAGGATCCTGAGCATGTGGGGGTCAGGGTCCGGTGTCCGCCCCTCCTGCGAGGAGGCAACAGCTTCAGCTGGACCCGTGCGATCCTCCGGGTCCAGCCCGAGGTCCTGCCACCTCTTCTGGCAGTTGCGGATCCGGCGCTTGTAGTCCCCCACGGATCTCACTGCCCGGACGATGGTCAGCCATATCTTCTGCTTCTGGTGGGCATCAACCTGTGAGGATGACAAAGTGAGAATGCTATTACTACACATGCAACATATCCATGCATTACACAGTTGTGTATACATGTCTCAATCACAGGGGCACATGATGTACACAGGCAGTGCAAAGATGGCCATGGACAGTATGCCAGCAGTAACTACATGGTATCATTGCTTGGGAAGTAAAACCTTGTTTAAATGCACTGTCACTGCACCATACCTGTCCAGTGCATGTAACTACACACTATGGGGGGTGACAACTACTCAGTGAGCCTGCTAGCCAGTGGCGTGCAGACTGTTAGCCTTGCTAGTCAGACAACATGCACATTTAGGAAGGCAGTGGACAGAACACTCACCTGCTCCTCTGCTTTCCCATACAGCTTGCTGTACTGTGGAAGGAGGCTGTCCAGCAGGGCCTGGTTCTCCTCAGTGCTGAAGGCTGGGGCTCTCTCCACAGTACGTGCCATTGCAGGGTCCAGAGGGTGCAGATTCAGCAGCAGTGGTGGTGGCAGATGTCGTCCTGGAGCATGTAGTGCAGGCAAGTGAGCTCTCAGGGGAACAGCCAGCATTATATGTGTGCTGCAGAGGCAGTTACTGTCCCATGTGTCCAAAGTGATAGGTCCAAGTAGTTAGCATCTTCTGAATCTGGCCAATCCATGGAATTGCACCACTTACACACGCCCACAGCATCCTTCAAAAGTTCAACTTCATGACACCCATGAATTTGCAACATTGTTGTGGGTGACCAACTGAATTTCCAGCATCAGACTCGTTCAAAATTTGAAAACGCGTCCGTTGCCAGGCCAGGCCATAGCCAATTGATGCACACCGATCGGTCCATTGCTGTTCAAGGCGTACCCGGGATACAACGCGTACCCGCACACATTGATTGCAATGGGCCGGTCGGGCACACCGATCGGTCCATTGCTGTTCAACGCGTACCCGGGATACAACGCGTACCCGCACACATTGATTGCAATGGGCCGGCCGGGCACACCGATCGGTCCATTGCTGTTCAACGCGTACCCGGGATACAACGCGTACCCGCACACATTGATTGCAATGGGCCGGCCGGGCACACCGATCGGTCCATTGCTGTTCAAGGCGTACCCGGGATACAACGCGTACCCGCACACATTGATTGCAATGGGCCGGCCGGGCACACCGATCGGTCCATTGCTGTTCAACGCGTACCCGGGATACAACGCGTACCCGCACACATTGATTGCAATGGGCCGGCCGGGCACACCGATTGGTCCATTGCTGTTCAAGGCGTGCACCGGGATACAACGCGTACCCGACACATTGATTGCAATGGGCCGGCCGGGCACACCGATCGGTCCATTGCTGTTCAACGCGTACTCGGGATACAACGCGTACCCGCACACATTGATTGCAATGGGCCGGCCGGGCACACCGATCGGTCCATTGCTGTTCAACGCGTACCCAGGATACAACGCATACCCGCACACATTGATTGCAATGGGCCGGCCGGGCACACCGATCGGTCCATTGCTGTTCAAGGCGTACCCAGGATACAACGCGTACCAGCACACATTGAATGCAATGGCCAATGTGTGCGCACCGATCGGTCCATTGCTGTCCAACGCGTACCGGGATACAACGCGTACCAGCACACATTGAATGCAATGGCCAATGTGTGCGCACCGATCGGTCCATTGCTGTCCAACGCGTATTGCGAATACAACGCGTACCAGCACACATTGAATGCAATGGCCAATGTGTGCGCACCAATCAGTCCATTGCTGTCCAACGCATATTGCAAATACAATGCGTACCAGCACACATTGAATGCAATGGCCAATGTGTGCGCACCAATCGGTCCATTGCTGTCCAACGCGTCCCTGTACATGTCACTGGCATATGTCACCATGCCTGTCACAGGTGAACATATGCCAGCCACATATACTTCCCAGGGAGTGAGGGGCACACCTACAACACCACAGCCTGTCCAAACTGTATCCTAAGGCATGTAAGGCTGCATTACCTATTCCGTGTATGGGGGTGAACATGTTGTTCTGTGGGTGTCACTTGGGGCAGCCACCCCAGGCTGTGCACGTGTTCATGGGGACAGTATCCTTGGTGTTTCGTGTACATGAACACTGTGATGTGCAACTGTTCATATCTGAGCATGTGGCATGGTCACATTTCACGGTGTTGTATGTGTATGTCATGTCACATGCCCCCTGAGTCCCATGTGGGACGGTATGTTTAACCCAGGCTGACCCATTGGCACAATAGTGATGGTCCTCCGCAGTCTGTGTGCATGTTGTGTTTACAATGTCTCTGATTTCATGTGCACAATGGGAGACAGTCTCCACATCCACGTTGTTTGTGCATGGACTTTGATGTTGTGCGTGTGTGTGTCACAGACGTCCATGTCTGTCCTGCCGAGGCAACAGGGACCACTACCTGTGGGGGTCATGGTTGTTTTGCTGTGGTGTATACATGATACGCCATGTCATGCCAGTGTCCATGTGGCAATACAGGGTCCCTGGGAATCTACCTGTCGTTGGGCTGTGATGCCTGGGGCACATCTGTCCTCACATGTCACTGTGGGGTGTGTTTGTAACGTGGCAGCAGGAGATGGGAAATGTGACACGTCCTCATGATACCCAATGGCACAACCTGGGACTTATTGATGCCACTTGTTGAACTGTGATGTTGGATGTTGGCCATGTATGTGCCATACATGTCCTTACGGAACTGCACACATCATGTACTTGTGCCTCATAATGATGTATCATGTGATATTGAGTGTGTTCAATGCCACATATGTGGGGTGACTGACAATCTTTCTTTCTTCACCTATGCACTGCAGGGCACCAGCTGTCCATAGACCATTCCCTGACCTGGCAACGATGGTGGAACGTGACAGCATCCGAAGGTACCGCTTCACCAGGCAGCTGATTGATGATTTGGCAGTGCGCTTGGCACCACACCTGCAACCTGGCCGGCCGTATCCTACAGCGCTGACCCCCAAGGTGAAGGTGATGGCAGCCCTACACTTCTTTGCCACCGGTACCTTTCAACACACTCTGGCGACTGCTGGTGGGATGTCACAGACCATGTTCAGCCGTGTGCTCCGCGATGTATTGGAGGCTATGTTGATATACCTGAACCAGTACATCTATTTCCCTAGACTCCAGCAACTGACTGGCGTGAAGAGTGACTTCTATGCCCTGGGGAGGATGCCGCATGTCATTGGCTCCATTGATGGGACACATGTGGCTTTGGTACCACCACAGGCCCAGGAGCAGGCATACAGGAACCGCAAGCACTACCACTCGGTCAATGCACTGGTGGTCTGTCTTGCAGATATGACCATCACACACGTGTGTGCCCGTTTCCCCGGTTCTGCACACGATGCCTACGTGATGAGGAGTAGTCGCATCCCGAGGATGATGTCACAGATGCGGAACCAGCGTGCCTGGCTTGTTGGTGTGTACTGACTTTGTACCATTGTGTGTGTTCTGCAATGTAGTGTCCCACCCTCTTTTCCAACTCAGCTAATGTGCAATTGTCTGTATGTAGGTGACTCCGGATATCCCAACATGCCGTGGTTGCTGACGCCCCTCAGGAACCCTGTGACACCAGCCCAGATGCGCTACAATGAGGCACATGGTCGGACGAGGAGAGTTATTGAGCGGACATTTGGTCTCCTGAAGAGCCGCTTCCGCTGCCTGGACAAGACAGGAGGGTCCCTCCCATATGCCCCGGCAAAGGTGTGCAAGATTGTCATCGTCTGCTGCATGCTACACAACCTGGCAGTGCGGAAGGAGTTGCCTCTCATCCTGGATGACGATGACCAACGTCCGCCACCTGTGGAGGATCCTGGCCTGGACCACGATGCCAGTGATGATGATGATGATGATGGTGATGTCCGCACACAGCTCATCACCAACTTCTTCAGCTGAATGTAAGTATCCAGAGATGTCATGTAACTGATGTGAGTTTGCATGATATGTGTTGGTGGTGCTCTGGTGCTGTTTGAGTGTGTGCATGTGCTACATGACTGTATGCGTGTAGCGATGTGTCCTTACAGGTAGTCTGTACTCCCCAACAGTGTTGACATGCTAACTTGGTTCTGGGTGGGTATCTTGTGACATGTATTGGGCATGAGTATTGCAGTTCTGTCCTGTTCTTCAGTGCTTTTGACTGTGTGTCATTTCTGTCCTTCACAGGGTACTTTCAGAGTCGTTTGGTCAACTGTGATCCCCGACACCGTGATTCGACTTCCAGGGTGGTAGCTGTCGTGTCCCTACAGGTGATGTGCACCACACCCATGGACTTCCTTCCTTCTACACTTGTTGACTGTGTGCCCGCTGCCAGGTGGGATTACCTTGCATCTGTGGTGGTTACAACATGTTGCAAATGTGTAATAAACCTGTGCTTCACTTTGTGATGTGCGTTGTCTGTGGTCACACATCTGACTGACATTTGCTTACTGCACCAGTGGGCTAGTTAACACAGACTGTGAATAGGTGTTGGGTCTGTGCAATGCAACGTATTTCCTGGCAACATCAGTGTAGGCGATGAGTCAGATGGCCATGGTGTGTATGTGTTGTGTAGCCCTGGTGGTGTGCCTCCCTCATATGTGTGACGTCGCCATGACTCACATGCCGGTGTTGTACTTGCTGTAGCAGTTAGCATGCACAGTGTCATTTCCCAGTTCATCATCGCCACTTCAGAGACAACGTAGGAATCACAACAGAGGCAAGTATGGTGTATTAGTGAGTTTATTGACATACATGTGTGAGTATAGTGCACAGGATGGTGGGTGCTGTACATTGTGATTGTAATCCAAAGTTCCTAGATGATTTGGAAGTCCTGGTAGCAGAAATGTCCAGAGTAAAGTCCACAGTCATCTGAGACATTGGTCCAACTTGAGCTCCCCATGTCATGTGGGAGAGTTGTGTTGCAGTCAACAGGGTGAACAGTTTGCGCACAAAGGTGATTATCCAGAACAGGTTTAGGCTTCCTGGGGGTTGCACATGGCCATCGGCCTCTCACTTGCCCCTCCTCGGACGGCCCCTCTTCTTTGGGGGGACCCTCAAGTGCAGGCTGCTGCGGTGCAGGGGACTCTCCGCCAGAGTCATCCTCCCTCCCTGTGGCAGTTGCAGTTGTTTCAGCAGCAGATGTTGTGGGCACACAGGGAGGTGTTGACTGGTTGCTGCTCATCTGGCGGAGGCATTGTAGTATGTCCCTATGCACCGCCGTCATCTCTTGCAGTGTGTCCCACTTGGACTCCACGCGGGACATGTGTGAGTCCAAGCGGGCATGATGGGCAGCCTGCTGCTGTTTAATGTCCCTGAGGAGCCCCACTACCTGGCTGAGCTCTCCGGTGCTGGACTGGTACGCATCGGCTATGCGTGCCAGTTGTGGGTCATCATGCAGTCCAGACCCCTCTGCGATCAGTGACCTGTGTCTCCCACCCCTCCCACCACCCCTGGCGACACGTGCAGTACCTGAGGTGGCACGCACAGGTGACCCTGGGCCCCCTTGGGGGTTGTTGGTGGTGTTGGTGTCCATGGCCCCACGTTGGTCCAGGGTCCCTGTGCTGGTGGTGGTGGTGCTCCTTGGTCTTTCCATGTCGGCAGGGGTGGTATGTGTGTTGACAGTCGTTGGAGGGGTGGGTGCAGGAGGTGCAGCTGGTGGTCCTGCTGGTGCTGCATGATGACTTGCTCCGGAGGTGCCAGGTTGGTCTTCTTCATCCGAGGAGGGCAGTGGCTGTTCCACACCAGTGAGCTCCGTATCCTCTTGAGCCTGGGACGGGGACTCCTCAGCGTCTGCTGCTGTGTCCCCATCATCACCTGTTTTAGGGAGACACACACAATGTATGTTATGTTTCTGCAGGCATCAATGGTTGACACACCTGACAGTTGTGACTGTGCCTCTGGATGCGGGCCTGTACATTGCATTGTCCTAAGTTGTCACAGTCAGGGGTTGATATTGGTGTAGCACATTGTCCTGCATTATTTGGGCATTTCCATGTGAATGTTGGGGTGTGTACATGGTCTGCATTGGTTGTATTGGGTTGACATCCGGCCCTCCTTCCCACCCAGCCAGATATCCCACCATGGAACTTGCTTCCATTGCAGGGAGTGCAATTTGTCTTTCAGGATGTCAGTCAGTGGTGTCCTGCTGTTGGTTGGTGCACAGTTGCCAGCAGGGCCTTGTGCTCCCCACAGCAGTAGCCAGTGTCAGCCATCTTGTCAGTTGTTTTCCACTCCTTGTGATGTGTGCATGGTTCAGGGTGGTGTTGATGGGCCAATTGTGAGGCTGACCAATATCTGTGTCTACCACTCCCATCATGCTATTGCCTCCACCCCCCTTCCCAGCATGCCCATACTTCCTTCCTTTTGAGTGTACTTCACTGTGTGTGGGTGTGACAGCAATGGCAAGATGGCTGACAGTGGTGTCCTGCTGTTGGTTGTTGTCCAGTTCCCAGCATGGCCTTGTGCTCCCCACAACAGAGCACCAGTGTCAGACATCTTTGATGGGGCTTTACACTCTCTGTGAGGTGTGCATGCTTCAGTGTGAGCTTGCTGGGCCATGGGGGGGGGGGATGTTGAGCTGTGACTCCCACTCCCATCATGCTATTGCCTGCACCCCCCTTCCCAGCATGCCCATACTTCCTTCCTTTTGAGTGTACTTCACTGTGTGTGGGTGTGACAGCAATGGCAAGATGGCTGACAGTGGTGTCCTGCTGTTGGTTGTTGTCCAGTTCCCAGCATGGCCTTGTGCTCCCCACAACAGAGCACCAGTGTCAGACATCTTTGATGGGGCTTTACACTCTCTGTGAGGTGTGCATGCTTCAGTGTGAGCTTGCTGGGCCATGGGGGGGAATGTTGAGCTGTGACTCCCACTCCCATCATGCTATTGCCTCCACCCCCTTCCCAGCATGCCCATACTTCCTTCCTTTTGAGTGTACTTCACTGTGTGTGGGTGTGACAGCAATGGCAAGATGGCTGACAGTGGTGTCCTGCTGTTGGTTGTTGTCCAGTTCCCAGCATGGCCTTGTGCTCCCCACAACAGAGCACCAGTGTCAGACATCTTTGATGGGGCTTTACACTCTCTGTGAGGTGTGCATGCTTCAGTGTGAGCTTGCTGGGCCATGGGGGTGGGGGATGTTGAGCTGTGACTACCACTCCCATCATGCTTTTGCCTCCACCCCCTTCCCAGCATGCCCATGCTTCCTTCCTTTTGACTCAGCTTCCCTGTGGGGTTGTGTGCCTGTGCTGACAAGATGGCTGACAGTGTTATCCTGGGGTTTGTTTTGCTACAAGTCCCATGTGTGTCCCTGTGCTTCACACTGCATGACCCAGGGTTGTGGTTCTTTGTGGGATATTTGATTGGTGTGTGAGGCAATGCTTTCTCCCAGGTGAGTTGTGTGTAGTTTGTGTTAGGGGGTGTGTGGGTGGAGCTGCTGGTGACTATGGTCAGTGCTGTGAGTCCTCCTTCCCACCCAGCCAGATATCCCACCATGGAACGTGCTTGCATTGCAGAGAGTGCAAGTTGGCTTTCAGGATGTCAGGCAGTGGTGTTGTGCTGTTTGTTGGTGCACAGTTCCCAGCAGGGCCTTGTGCTCCCCACAGCAGTAGCCAGTGTCAGCCATCTTGTCAGTCCTTATCCACTCCCTGTGATATGAGCATGGTTCAGAGTGGTGTTGATGGGCCAATTGTGAGGGTGAGCAGTATCTGTGACTCCAACTCCCATCATGCTATTGCCTACACCCCCCTCCCCAGCATGCCCATACTTCCTTCCTTTTGACTCAGCTTCCCTGTGGGGTTGTGTGCCTGTGCTGACAGAAAGGCTGACAGTGTTGTCCTTGCGTTTGTTTGGCTACAAGTCCCAGGTGTGTCCCTGTGCGCAACACAGCATTACCCAGGGTGGTGGTTCTTTGTGGAATCTTCATTTGGTATGTGAGGCATTGCATTCTCCCAGGTGGGTTATGTGGAGTTTGTGTTGAGGGGTGTGTGAGGTGAGCTGCTTGTAACTATGGTCAGTGCTGTGAGTCCTCCTTCCCACCCAGCCAGATATCCCACCATGCAACGTGCTTGCATTGCAGAGAGTGCAAGTTGGCTTTCAGGATGTCAGGCAGTGGTGTTGTGCTGTTTGTTGGTGCACAGTTCCCAGCAGGGCCTTGTGCTCCCCACAGCAGTAGCCAGTGTCAGCCATCTTGTCAGTCCTTATCCACTCCCTGTGATATGAGCATGGTTCAGAGTGGTGTTGATGGGCCAATTGTGAGGGTGAGCAGTATCTGTGACTCCAACTCCCATCATGCTATTGCCTACACCCCCTTCCCAGCATGCCCATACTTCCTTCCTTTTGACTCTGCTTCCCTGTGGGGTAGTGTGCCTGTGCTGACAGGAAGGCTGACAGTGTTGTCCTTGCGTTTGTTTGGCTACAAGTCCCAGGTGTGTCCCTGTGCTTCACACAGCATTACCCAGGGTGGTGGTTCTTTGTGGAATCTTCATTTGGTATGTGAGGCATTGCATTCTCCCAGGTGGGTTATGTGGAGTTTGTGTTGAGGGGTGTGTGAGGTGAGCTGCTTGTAACTATGGTCAGTGCTGTGAGTCCTCCTTCCCACCCAGCCAGATATCCCACCATGCAACGTGCTTGCATTGCAGAGAGTGCAAGTTGGCTTTCAGGATGTCAGGCAGTGGTGTTGTGCTGTTTGTTGGTGCACAGTTCCCAGCAGGGCCTTGTGCTCCCCACAGCAGTAGCCAGTGTCAGCCATCTTGTCAGTCCTTATCCACTCCCTGTGATATGAGCATGGTTCAGAGTGGTGTTGATGGGCCAATTGTGAGGGTGAGCAGTATCTGTGACTCCAACTCCCATCATGCTATTGCCTACACCCCCCTTCCCAGCATGCCCATACTTCCTTCCTTTTGACTCTGCTTCCCTGTGGGGTAGTGTGCCTGTGCTGACAGGAAGGCTGACAGTGTTGTCCTTGCGTTTGTTTGGCTACAAGTCCCAGGTGTGTCCCTGTGCTTCACACAGCATTACCCAGGGTGGTGGTTCTTTGTGGAATCTTCATTTGGTATGTGAGCCATTGCATTCTCCCAGGTGGGTTATGTGGAGTTTGTGTTGAGGGGTGTGTGAGGTGAGCTGCTTGTAACTATGGTCAGTGCTGTGAGTCCTCCTTCCCACCCAGCCAGATATCCCACCATGCAACGTGCTTGCATTGCAGAGAGTGCAAGTTGGCTTTCAGGATGTAAGGCAGTGGTGTTGTGCTGTTTGTTGGTGCACAGTTGCCAGCAGGGCCTTGTGCTCCCCACAGCAGTAGCCAGTGTCAGCCATCTTGTCAGTTGTTTTGCACTGCCTGTGATGTGTGCATGGTTCATGGTGGTGTTGATGTGCGCATTGTGAGGGTGGGCAATTTCTGTGACTACGACTCCCATGATGCTATTGACTGCACTGACTTGCCCAGCATACACAGTATTCCTTCCTTTCAGTGAGCTTCCCTGTGAGGTGGTGTTGTGGTGGTGGCTACATGTCTGACTGTGTTTGTTGGTTATATTTGTGCCACTGCCTAGCTGTATTTGTTGTTAGGTTTGTACATGTCATGACACAGTTACATTTCACTATGAGCTGGCATGTATTGTGTTTATCTGGCTGACATACACATTTTGGGATGATCTGTTTTGGTTGGTGTGTATTTGCTAAGGGTGCATGGTTTGACTCTCCCCTTGACAGTGATGTGTGTGTATTGTGGCACAATATTGTGTACATTAGTTGTGTACTCACCAGGCTCTGGGATGTTTTCTAGTCCATAGACGCTCACTGGTGGTAGGATGGCCCGCACCTTCTCCTCCCAGGGCCTGAGGTATACTGGTTTGGCAGGAGGGCCACTGCCGGTGTGTTGGCTCAAGATGTAGTCCTTCTTCAACAGCTCCTTGACCCTCCTGCGCACGTCATACCACCTGTTCTGGATGTCTACCTTTGTGCGCAAACATGGTGATTGTGCGTTCACCCTGTCGACGATCCTCTCCCACATCTTGGTTTTCTGCGCCATGGGTGTCTGTTGGACCAATGTGCCAAACAGCTGTGGCTCTACCCTGAGGATCTCATCTACCAGGACTTCCAATTCACTATCTAGGAACTTGTGATTCTTCTTTGGGGGCATGGTGTTGGGTGGTGCTGGTGAGTGATGTGTGTGTTGGTGTGCAAGTGAGGGTGTGTGAGTGTGTGTTTTGCTGGGTGTATGTGAGGGTGCTATTTGTTGTGGTGCTGCTGGTGTGTGGCTTGTGTGATGGATGAGCTGTGAGTGTGTGTGTGGTTGCTGTCTGTTGGTGTTGAGTGCTGGCAGGTAATTAGAATTTGCAAAGGATCATGGTAGGGATTTGTGTCCTTTATATAGGTGGAGTTGTGGGTGTGTCTTTGTTCCCTGTTTCCCCCCAGTATTTATTTGCTTTGTGATAGCTTGTTTGGCCTTTTTTTGTGTCTTTTTTTTCCTTGGTTATTTTTGTGCATGTAGGAGACGTTCTTGTGACCGAGTCGGACCCTCCAGTTGTCTCGTGCGAGCCTCTCCTATTCGTTCACGCTGTGTTTGTGCTGTTTTCTGTGCTGCGTACGCGTCGGTCGCGGGGTTTTGGTTTGCTTCGGCTCGCAGTTTTGAATGCGTGTCGGTCGTGCGGCTTGTGCTCCGTGCGACTCGGTCGTGTTTTCCACGCGTTGCATCGTACTTGGCGGGTCGACGTTCGCGGGTACGTTTCGTTCGGGATTCTTCCTGGTGCGTGTCGGTCGGTTCGTTTCGCATGCTTTTCCGGCCGGATGGCTGTTTTCCGCGCGGCTCGGTCGGTCGGCTTGTGTTCCGTACGAGTCGGTCGGATTTAGCACGCTTTTCATCGTACTTTGCGGGTCGGGCTGCACCGGTACGTGTCGGTCGGTATTTATTCCGACTCCGAGTCGGTCGGTACATGTTCCGGCCCGAATCGGAATCGGCCCCTAGGTGTAGCTGGCAGGTGATCTTTGTGTATTGCTCCCAGACAGTGAGACACAGGGGGAATAGTTGTTGGCAGGATGGGCCATCTCTGACTTGATAGGGGGGAGGAGCTGTCACCTACCACACTTGCACATCACAAAGCATCTGCCTAAGCACACTCACAAGGAGTTTGACACTAGTCTTTTAAGCCCGCAGACGAGCTAGGGCCAGGGCAGTGAGGCAGGGGATTCCAGACACCTCTGGGGGAGGACACCCCCAGAATCATCTCCTACTTCAAAGTGGGTGCCAGGTATAAATAATGGACCCTCAGACCCAACTCTTTAGTACACCTCTCGACCTGTGGAAGACTCAGAAGGACTGCTGTGATTCTCTGCAAGAAGAACTGCTACTCTGCTGCCTGGCGCTGTGCAACACACCCTGATGCAGGACCTTGCATGGCAGCCCCACAACCCACTGGAACCACCACTGAACAATGCATCCTCTGCACAGGAACTCATAATGCTCCGATTTAAGGTACTTTATTCAGTGGGCCTAACTTGGCCCCTGTACCTGTCCTGCATTCCATCTTGGTCAGCCTGAGCTTGTGACTTATGCCTGGTCTGGTGGGACCAGACGACCACAGTTGTTGCTTTGTGCTTCTAAGCTCTGTTTTCACGTAAATCTTTATAATTGCATATGTCTGGTTCTACTAATTGGATCGTTGTTGTTTTGGGCTCCAACAATTTATTACATATTACTCTATTTTTATATTGCTGTGGGATTTGTTTGTGTTTCTTTTACGCATTATTACTGTTTGAAGTGCTGCATAAATACTTTGCACATTGCCTCTAAGTTTAGCCTGACTGCTTTTATGCCAAGATGTCGGATGGTTAAGCACAGGATAATTTGTTGTTTGCTTGTGTTTCACCCTGACAAGAATTGTGGTCGCTTCTTGAGTTGGGTTTCACCCCCTAAACCAGTAACCCAAATTCTTACAAAAAGCATTAGTATTTGATAACACATTGTAGCTTTACACCTCCCAAATACTGCTTTTTGTTGCCCTCACCAAAGCAAAGCCTTGCAGTTCAAGCGAGGTTTAGAGTCAAAAAATGTAGTAGAGCATATGCATATATATTGTGTCTTGGTTCCACTATAATCCAGTGGGAGTGCTGCCAAATATTAATATATAAGTTGTACAGACTTTGGAGCACACAGGCTATAGGCTCTTCCCGTTGAGAATAATTGTTCTTTCCATAAATCATTGTTCAGAATGCAGAGGTATAGACTAAAAATGGAGGGTCATATTTCCTAATTTTTCACAACGCAGTGCAGCAAGCAAAGTTACTGCACTGCATTGCGTGAACGGAAGAGAGGAGAAATGCTCCATATTTTCAAAGATATGTTGCATTTCTGCTCTCTCCTTGGGCTGGCACACTGTGTGCTGCCAAGCACCAATGCATGCACCCTTGCACCATAGTGCAGGGGTACCTGTGTTACACGCAGGATTGTTTTTGTGCAGTAAGGATAATGTAGCATGTGGCCTTGTGTGCCCTGCAAATAAAAGTTGTAGAGCAAATGGGAATTACACAAATATTTTAATTAGTTACTAGTTGATTGTGTAACATTGTGTGTTTTGTGTGAATTGAATCCTAGTTGGCCATGACGGTCAGCTGTGTATACACATGGCTTGCATCTGTTGCAGTGCTTAGCAGACTGCTGGTCATGTGTACATGTCTGTAGTTGTGTTGGATGTGCACCATTCTAAAGTCGTTTTTGCATTTCTTTGCTTTTGTGTGTGTTTTTTCAGCACATTATGTTTTGTCCTTTGCTATTCACTGTTTGTAGTTGTACCTTCCTGATTAGATGTGGCAGGTTTTAAGCAACAATGCCAATTATGTATGTGCATTTCATTACTGAGATCGGAGGTATATTAGTAGGTATGTCAATGAGACACAATGCCATGGACCTTACTTTGTTTTAGAGATCTTTGTGTGTATTTGACACAGATGTAATGGCAGTTTTTCATTTTCCTGGTAGAATTCCCATTTTTCAATGTTCAACAGCAGACAACGTGACAGAAGGACAATTTTCCATCAAAATGTCTGTTTCTGCCATTAGAGGAAACACTTTCGAAAGGAACTTTTTGTCAGAAAGTCTGATAATGCTCCCCCACACTACCACTCCAAGCATTTGGTTCATTATCAGCACCCACATATCTTGTCTCCCTAACATTCTGGGGTGGTTTTCAGCATGACAGGCACCAGCTCTATAACTTTTTCTAAAATTCTTCCACCTTCATGGAAGTTTTTCACTGTGCTTTTTCTGCCAAACATGCTGGTGGATCAACCAATATATGTGGGACATCTGAATCACCAACATATTGTGTGCAGTTATCATTGCACTTTGGTAGACCCAATGGTATTGGCAAAGGTTTCTCCACAAGCGGGTGGTTTGCTGTGGACTGAGCTTTAAGTTAGGTAGCTAGACCACCAGAGGCCCAGACACAGGATGTGGTATTTAAAAACTCTTGTTCTTCTAACTCTGCTTGAATGCTCTATGACACATTTTTGAATAAGTATTCCATTTAGTGATGATCATATTTTACAAATTCGGGATGGTATCAGCTGGACATTTTCAATTTCCTTGCTTGTACCCATGTGTTTCAGCAAAGATCTAGGACCAGATTTATCATTCTTTCAAGAAACACAACGCAGCAAGACAACTTGCTGAGCTGCACTGCATGAAAGGGAGAGGGCAGGAATGCATGATAGCTATCAAGATATATATGGCATATTCCTGCTCTCCGCAAGGGCTACTGCTCAATCTGCTGCCATGGTGCAAGGGTGCCTGCATTGCAGGAAAGATTGTTTTTGTGCAGGAAGGGCGACCTTCCTGCACAAAAACAATCCTGTAAGGATTTTTCGTCTTTTTAAGTGTGCTGCAGAAAGCAGCACACTTAGATAGAGGGAAACAACTAGGAGAAATAAAGATATTTCTTCTAGTTGTGCCTCCCCTGGGAAGGCGTAGCATTTTGATACATTCCCAGGTTTACCAGTATTGGTAACAGCAGAATAACGCAAGGTGGTGACTTGTGCTGCCTTGCGTTACTCTAGATTTGCCAAGCAACACAGGGCCATGCAAGGAGGCCTTGCTTTGCTTAGTCAATCTAACTTAGGCATTGTGTTGCCCTTGCAACACCATGCATGACACAAAGGAAACACAATACCATGATAAATCTTCTCCTTTGTATAGGTTGTCCTGCTTTCTATTTGCTATAAGCAAACCAGCCGAGAACACAAACTCTCAAAAGCATTGAGGTGTACGTTGTACCCATTTAATGTCATCAGTGAATATATGTAGTTCCATAGAAAATAAAGGTTGACAATGCATATGGCAGTTTGATTTCCCATGCAAATTATAAATGGTGATCGTCTTAAGGGTGGACTGTCTCTTACATTAATATAACCAACATTTCACAGTCTGTAAAAGAGAGTTTCAAAAGGAGAAGAATAAAGGAGAAAGATAACTTCATCCATTATGTATGAGATTCATTTTAATGTGATCTTTTCTTCCTGCACTATTGTTCAGGGAATTACTTGTTAGTCCAGGTTGATCATCTGCAAAGCAACAAAAGTAGAAATAAGACTCTCGTCTCGTTTCTCTCTAAAGCGCGCTTAACATGTCTTAAACTCAAAGACTGTGCTCCCAGCGGGATACAACTACTGAGACAAAATGTACTGCACATAAAAAATGAGTAATTTCATCTTTTCTTCTTGAAATGTCAATCCAGTAAAATAATTTCTCACTGAAGATCATATTGTTGGCCTTTGACACATTGAATCATTGCATGCTGGCTAAGTTTCTGTCCTCCATTTCCAAGGTCAAGAGAACAAAGTTAGTTTTGTTCTAATCCTCTTCGAAGGAGTGAGTTCTGGGACTTTTAATGGCTGCCTTGACCTCATTACAATCTGCTATTTCCTGCGGGTTAACTCGGTGAACAGTTCCGTCATTGCTCCTTTTCAAAGGGCATGTGTTTTTCTGATGAAACTTTTTTTTCTTGAAAGAAGAGACCTATGTGATTGTTAGAGATTTCTTCTGTGTGCCTAAGATGCAGTGTCCACTACCATCCACTCTGAAACATCAGCCAATAGTCTAAATAGCTGATAGGGATGGGGAGTTTTTTGAAACTAGGACCAAGCAAATATAAGACTATGGAGTGCATCTCGAAATTTCACAATCTTTCTAGATTCATGACTATGAGCACAGTTTAATCAAAGATATAAGTTGTTGGTAAATGGGTTGCTCTGGGAGGGAGTATGGTCGAAAATTTGGACATGGTAGGATTAAGCAGATGTGGTAAACAATTGTCAGGTGCTGCAATAATCACTGATTTGATTACAGAAAATACACAATCAGGAGGTGCTCAGAAAAATAGTAAGAGCTCAAGGTTGGATTGGAATCACAATTAGGCTCAGGCACTGCCAAAAAAGTGGTCCGATTCTCATAGGGTGCTGTTCCATGGAACACCATTTGGTTAGTCTCAGGAATTCTCATTTTTATTTTAGAAATGCTTTGTAAATTAAGCATTTTAAAGCTTATAGAGCCAGTAACATTAGTGACGACTAGAAGCACTGCAGTTCTCACAAATGGATGCTCATAGCTGCCAAGGTTTCAGATTACTTTGTGTGACATTTTCATAAATTAAGTGTAATTATGAGTGACATTTCAACGACTATGAGTGACACTTGTGAACAAGTATACCTAGACTGAATAAATGCTACAAATAACCAAGTGTTAACTGCATACAATACCGGTGTGGAGCGCATTTACGCCCTGTCTGTACTGTGCAAAACATGCAAATAGCCTGGCGTTTAGAGTCTCTGTCTCGTGCCTGCACTCAGCAATGCTACATAGTAAAGTGTGCTGATGTTCTATTCAATAAAACAGTGGCCATCCTTGCTTACTGGGCCTTCAATATGCGAATGACACATGACTCTACCTGAAAGTATCCACGCCACAATATCAATTTAGGAAAAGATTGTCTTACCATTATCCAGGTAGGTATGTCTAGTGCCTGCTGATGAGATCCTGGACACCTTCAGATGCAGTAGATTGGGCTCCTACAACCCTCTTAACTAATTCTGGCATCTCGCTTTTGGCGCTCCATTGTAGGCAGCGACTCTGGTCTTGGGCTGGCTGCAAGCAGGCTGAGGCCGCGAGCCACGGCGGGACGCAGCAAGTCGTGTTTGCCGCCCGGCCCGCCTCCAATGACAGTCGTCCAGAGCGCTGTCCCAGGCAGGGCCGTCCAGTGAATGACTGTCCTGGCGGCTGCTGCGTCACCAACTCCTCTCCGTCTCCTGCTGCAATATTAAATTCGGCCCGGGGGTAATAACAGTAGCACGCGGCCGCCCGGTGCAAGCTGCAGCAGGCAGCGCTCGGAGCGCCGCGGACGGCGCTATAATTAATTGCGGCTCTGCTCTCAAACTAGCCACCAGCCTTCTCCTAACTCCAAAAACAAACGCCCCACTCCTCCGGGAGCAGGATGTGACGTCCCCCAGCGATGACGTCAGACTGATGGTTAGAGCCGCGCTGCGGAGATTGGAAGCACAATCATGATATATTTTATCAGTTGAGTGAGGCTGCCAGCATCCTTAGATCGGCTGGGAGCCCCAAGTCTAAGGGAGCAGCGCGGGCACGCCACCGGTGGTGCGCTGCCACAGACTCGGTTTTAGGCAGCTCTTTCATGCCAGCTGCCACACAGCATATGCGTGACAATTCATTTCAGTGAGGTGATGCGCACCACCACACTGAAATGCGTTAGTCTAACGCCTGATGCGTGGCACTTGGCAGGACTGGATGCTTACTTGGAGTCTTAACTCCCTGTACAATATAGTTAGATGCACTCTTCCAACACACTATGTCTGTGACTCTGATCATCACATAAATCAGAAATCTGGTACAAAGTTAAGAGAAAGGGCTAGGCTGTAATCTCTGTGGGGCCGATTCACAGAACTAATCTGAGATAAAATCCTAAACTTACTACTTTTGGTATTCACAGAAGGCATTTAGTAGTAGTAAAGTTAGGACTCCTAACTTTACTACTACTAAACTGAGACAAAATCCTAACTTTACGACACTTCGTATTCACAAAAGGCATTTAGTAGTAGTAAAGTGGAGTTCATTTAAAACTGTTTGGGTCCTTTCTGGCTGTAGTAACTATAGGGTGCAGCTTGTGACAAGCAATGGGCTTACTCTTTTGTGGGTGGGTTCATGTCTTTCTGTAAACCCCTCCCTAGCTCTTCCTTAATCCCTCATTACTCCTCCCTTAATCCCACCCCTTTAGTAGTAAGTATTTCCCATTTTCCAGCCCCTCCTTCAGTCCTTTGCACATTTACTACTAAAATGCACAACTAAATGTGCAGAGATCTTTGCAGTCAGTGCACATAAAGATAGGAGTGGCTGAGGCACTGACCTCTGCATGTAGGTTTGTGAATAGCATAATGCAATATGTTAATAGCGCTGTTGCGCAACTAATGAACGTACTACAAAATGGAGATTGTAAATAGGACCCTTCGTGTTTAATGTTGAAGAATGAAGTTAAGGTTTGTGGGATCTTCCTTTTGAGGGCCCGATTCTGATGTCGGATGGACCAGAGTCCGTCCGACATCAGTTTGGAACTGGAACCGAATGACCTCCTGTTTGTATACCAAACCCTGGTATACATGGCACAAGCAGCTAGCAATCCTCAGGGAATTGCATGCAAAGTTCAAGCAATTACAACAATTTTAAAGTAAAGAGTAAAACACAATAAAATTCCGAAACTAATTTCGAAAAATATCAAAAGACATCAAGATCCTAAACACTGGGATCCAAGATATTATTTTCTGACGTTTTTGAGGTAAAAGGCACCTGGGAAACAACAGTTCGTGGTGGACCAGACTTAGCCATAATATCAAACCAACCACAATTGAGCAGAGGTAAGATACACCAAGTGGATTTTACCTTCAGACTTAGGGTCTGATTTTGATCTTGGCGGATCTGGTCCTACCGTCCCTTTCTGTCGGTTTCTCCATCCGCCTACTAGGTGGTCCGCCCACTCAATTTAGATGCTGGCGAGTCCATGGACGATAATCCAACCGAGTGCCTCGGTCAGAATTTCCCGTCTGCATTGACAGTGCCTTAGGCAAAAGCAGCTCTCAGAGTGAGTCCAGCCAAGATGTCCGCAGGGCCAATCTTGATGTGCCTTCCTGCCGACATAACTCTGTCAGGTAAACATCAACAACTGAGTTAGCAGTGTAGAAGGTATTTAAGGTAGACACTTACTTTTTTCACTTCCTTTTCTGACATGAATCCGATTGTCCAAGTCCTTCGTTTGCTGCCGCTACTTGACCACGAAGCTAATCAACCTTGTCATTGCCGGAATCGAAGGTAAGCTTCTTTTTTTTACTTGTTTCCGTTTGCATTAGCTCTGGACTGTGCATTTTAAAATATGTCTTGCAAGCAATATTTTACTAGTGTGTATTACATATGTGTGTAAAGAAACACACCTGTATAATTTTATTTTAATTTAAAATTTAGTTTAAGCTGCCTTCATGATTACACAAAAATTGACATTAATCAAAAATTCTAAATGTGTCCATACATGTGTGTTTTATTTTTTTGTAAACTATCAAATTATAAACATATGCATTACACATTATTTGAATAATTTAAATCTAGTATAATGTAGAAATTGCACTAGACAAGGTAAAATGTTTGGTTTTTAAAATCAATGTTAGTTCTAAATTATTTCCTATATTTATAAATGTAACAATTCCCCTTGTCTACTGCATTTTCAGCATTTTATTAAACTTTTAATTTTCTCTTTATTTTTTTAAGGTGTAATAAATATGCACTTTTATCACTTATCAAGTCAAAATAAACACACCTGTATTAACACTCTTAGAAAAAGGAGAACATATTGGTTTATTTGGTGTAAGTGTCCATTATTATGATGAATTCCTGCACCAAAATGTTAATGTGCATTACAACATTTTTATCACTAATGTTTGGACAGTACAAATATGTAATTAACAAAAAACCTTTTGTATTTTCTGTCATAAATGTGAGTAAGAATATGTATTTCAAATTTTCACCCTTAACATTTAAAATAATCAATGACCTGTAAATGAATAATATTGTTAGGACAAACTTTGTGAAATTAATATCTTTTTATTCATAAATGAGATACTTCTCTCAAAGTTTTATTAAAAATAACATAAAAGGAGAACAAAAGATTTCCAAGTCAAACAGGATATGGTTTTGTAATCCATAACTTGCCTACTGAGCGACCCTTGACCTCTGGGTAGGTCGCCCCCATCCGCACAGCGCCACCTGCTGCTGCTGATCTGAGGCCCTCCTCCACCCGCAGGCTACCACCTGCGCCTCATCCCTGGTGGCCAGTGGTAGGCCGTAGGTAGGTTCTTGTCATTGTGAGCGTCACTGTTACTGTCTTTCCCCTCTATTTGCGCCCCCACTGTTTTTCCACTGTTTTGCCCTTCCGTTCTGTGCCCCCACTGCTGTGACTGTTTTCGTTCTGTGCCCCCACTGCTTTTCCACTGTTTTTGCCCTTCCGTTCTGTGCCCCCACTGCTGTGACTGTTTTCGTTCTGTTTCCCCACTGTTTTTCCACTGTTTTTGCCCTTCCGTTCTGTGCCCCCACTGCTGTGACTGTTTTCGTTCTGTGCCCCCACTGTTTTTCCCCTTCCGCTCTGTGCCCCCACTGCTGTGACTGTTTTCGTTCTGTGCCCCCACTGCTTTTCCACTGTTTTTGCCCTTCCGTTCTGTGCCCCCACTGCTGTGACTGTTTTCGTTCTGTGCCCCCACTGCTTTCCCACTGTTTTTGCCCTTCCATTCTGTGCCCCCACTGCTGTGCACTGTTTTTTGTTCTGTGCCCCCCTGTGCCCCTTTTGATTTCTGTATCCCTTCGCCCTCCCGTTTCCCGCCGCTGTGTCCCCTGCGGCTCCGCCCCCCTCGCTGACCACTCGCTGCACCTGCCTCCTGCCTCCCAGCTGCTCCTCCCTCCCACCTCCCCATATATGGCGGCCGATGTGCGGCCGCGCCGCTGGCGCGCCAAAGGCGCGCCTAAGGCAAGCCCGTCTGCGCCCGTCCGTGCCTGTACCGCGCCCAGTGCCAGAACCCCTGGCCCCCGCATCCGCCATGAAGACCACCTCCGATACGACGCCAGCACCCTCATCGCTCTCAACCCAGGACGGACCTCCACCTGCTTCAAGGCCGCCCCGAAACGCTCCCATGGTCCCTTCACCTGCCGGAACTGCAGCTTCACCTGCCTCGGAGAGCCCGAGACTCCCGCCAAGAAGGACCTCAACTATCTCCGGTGCATCCTACTAAACACCCGCTCCGCACGCAAATACACCGTCGAGCTCTGGGACCTACTCGACACCTCATCACCGGACGTCGCCTTCCTGACAGAGACCTGGATGAACGAATCCTCCGCACCCGACATCGCCATAGCCATCCCCGACGGCTACAAGATCACCCGCAGAGACCGCACCAACGGAATCGGAGGAGGAATCGCCATCATCCACAAAGACACCATCAGGGTCTCGAACAGCACCGACGACACTCTCAGCACCGCCGAACACATGCACTTCCAGATCCACACGGATCCCAACACCACCGTAAGAGGCACCCTCATCTACAGACCCCCCGGACCCTGACCCCAGTTCAGCGACTCCATCGCCGACTTCATCAGCACGCACGCCCTGACCTCCACCGACTACATCCTCCTCGGAGACCTGAACTTTCACCTGGAGAACAACAACGACAGCAACTCCTCCACCCTGATCGACAACCTCGCCAACCTCGGACTGAAACAGCTCGTCACGATGCCGACCCACATCACCGGACACACGCTCAACGCCATCTTCTCCTCAAGCTCCCACGTCTCCTTCAGCCACACCTCCGAACTCACCTGGACCGACCACCACTGCATCCACTTCACCTTCCGGAAACCCGCCGCACACCACCGCACCCTACAGATCCCCCGCAGATGCTGGAGCAAAGTCACCGAAGACCAACTCCAGACAAACCTCGCACTCAGCCCACCCACTGACCCCTCCAACCCCGCCGCCGCCGCCCGCAATCTCAGACGATGGATGGACGACTGCGCCAACACCTTAGCCCCGCTGAAAAAACCAACCTACAAAGACACCAGCAAGAGAGCCAGCTGGTTCACCCCGGAACTCCTAGCATCCAAGCGCACCTGCCGGAAACTGGAGAACAAATGGCACAGCGAGAAGATGCCGGACAGCCGCGCAGGCCACAAAGACGCCATCCGCAACCACCATCACCTCATCAGGTCCGCCAAGAGGACCTCCTTCAAAGACCGCCTCAACAACAATGCACACAACAGCAAGGAGCTCTTCAGCATCGTGAAGGAACTCTCCAACCCCAGCTCCAACGCCAACGACATCCCGCCGTCGCAAGCCCTGTGTGATTCCCTCGCCACCTTCTTCCACCGCAAGATCGCCGACATCCACGACAGCTTCAACTACCGGACGACCCCAACAGGCCCGACACATCAGACCCGCCGCACCCCATCGACCACGACCCCCTGACAGCCTGGGTCAACGTGAACACCGAGGACACAATCAAGACCATGGGCACAATCCACTCCGGCTCCCCATCAGACCCTTTTCCACACCACATCTTCAACAAAGCCGGCAGCTCCATCGCACCCCACCTGCGCAACATCATTAACCTCTCCTTCGAGACCACGACCTTCCCAGAGTGCTGGAAACACGCCGAGATCAACGCCCTACTCAAAAAATCCAAGGCGGACCCGAGCGACCTCAAGAACTTCCGGCCCATCTCCCTGCTTCCATTCCCAGCTAAGGTCATCAAGAAGATCGTCAACAGACAGCTCACCCGCTACCTCGAAGATAACAGCATCCTGGACCCCTCCCAGTCAGGATTCCGCAGCAACCACAGCACCGAGACCGCCCTCATCGCCGCCACAGACGACATCAGGATCCTGCTGGACAACGGCGAGATGGCGGCCCTCATCCTCCTGGACCTCTCCGCCGCCTTCGACACTGTCTGCCACCGCACACTACGCACATGCCTCCACAACGCAGGGATCCGAGACAAGGCCCTGGATTGGACCACCTCTTTCCTTTCCGGCAGAACCCAGAGCGTCCGCCTCCCCCCATTCTGATCCGAAGCCTCCGAGATCATCTGTGGCGTACCCCAGGGATCTTCCCTCAGCCCGACACTGTTCAACATCTACATGGCTCCACTCGCACGCATCGCCCGATAGCACGACCTCAACATAATCTCCTACGCCGACGACACTCAACTGATCCTCTCCCTCACCAAGGACCCCTCACCGCCAAATCCAACCTCCACAAAGGAATGAAAGCCGTCGCCGACTGGATGAAGTGCAGCCGACTTAAGCTGAACACAGACAAGACGGAGATCCTCATCCTCGGCTCCAACCCATCAGCCTGGGACGACTCCTGGTGGCCCTCGTCACTAGGGGCACCCCCGACGCCAACCGACCATGCACGCAACCTGGGAGTCATCCTTGACTCAACGCTCACCATGACCAAGCAAGTCAACGCAGTCTCCTCCTCCCTGCTTCAACACCCTCCGCATGCTCCGCAAGATCTACAGGTGGATCCCGACAGACACGAGAAGAACAGTCACCCAGGCCCTCGTCAGCAGCAGACTCGACTACGGAAACGCCCTCTACGCAGGAGCCCCGACCAAGCTCATCAAACGACTGCAAAGAATCCAAAACGCCTCTGCATGCCTGATCCTCGACATTCCACGCCACAGCCACATCACCCCCCACCTGAAAAACCTGCACTGGCTCCCCGTCGACAAGAGAATCTCCTTCAAACTCCTGATCCACGCACACAAGGCACTCCACAAAACCGGCCCATCCTACCTCAACAGTCGACTCTCCTTCTACGTTCCCAACCGTCAGCTCCGCTCCGCCGACCTCTCCCTGGCCACCGTCCCGCGCATCCGGAGAACCACCACCGGAGGCAGATCCTTCTCTCACCGCGCCGCCAAGATCTGGAACACCCTTCCCCTCAACCTACGACAGACCCAAGACCTGCTGACCTTCAGGAGACGACTCAAGACCTGGCTATTCGACCAGTAGCGGCAACACCCCCCCTCCTCTCCCTCAGCGCCTTGAGACCCTCGCGGGTAAGTAGTGCGCTTTACAAATCTTGTGATTGATTGATTGATTCTAAACATACTGTCAAAGGTTAACCTCCTCAGGAAGGGGCATCTATTGGGCACAGAGCAGGCATCTCAAGAATCTGTCTTGGGGGATGGTTTTAGGGTTGACAGGGGGTAAAGGACAGGTAAGAGGAGAATTCAGGAGGTAGAGAAAGAGTAGAAGGGGCGGGTGAGGTTTGAGTTTTGGAGGTAGAGGGAGCTGGAGTGCATAATGTGCTTGTGTCTGCATGTTTGGCAGTTGCATGTGGGTCTGGTTTATGGATGTGAGTTTTTTGGCAGGCGTTTGGTATTCGGGTGAGTGTGTGTGTTTGGTTTTTGTTGGTGCGCTTTTGTGTGAGTGTGTTTGTTTTGAAGACTGTGTTTCTGAGGTGGTTGGTGTGGTTGTGGTGCATGTGGGTGTGCTGGTGGTTGTGGGTATGGTGGTAGTTGTGGTGCTTATGGGTGTGCTGATGGTTGTGGGTCTGGTGGTGGTTGTAGGTGTGGTGGTGGTTATGGTGGTGGTTGTGGTGGTTGTGGGTGTGATTGGGATTATGGTAGTTGTGGGTGTGGTGGTGGTTGTGGGTGTAATGTCAATAGGGTGTGTATTTTATTTGTGTGTTTGTTTGTGTTTCTCCATTAGTGTTTAGCTGTGTCTGTTGGAGCGGGTGCCTGCAAAGAAGTGAGTGTGCTTGGGGTGGGAGCTGGCATTTGGGTTGAGGAAGGGACGGGGTTGGGACAGAAGTTTGGACTGGTTGGAAGGCTGATGTGCGTCAGGAGGCTATTTATGCAAGCGAGCTCTACATGCCAGACATTGAACTATGAATGGCATCCAGAAACGCAACCATTTATTCCATTTGTCAGCTAAGGCCCTAGATGCCATTCACTATCACAGTCTGGCCTACAGAGATGCTGGTGAAAGGGGTCAATAGCCCTCTCACTCAGCGCGGCCGGGGTGACAGGGGCAAGTGGTGAGGTGCCTGTGGCGAAGGATACCCCAGCCTTTTTAAGGGACTGGGTTTGACCAAATGGGGTAGCAAGAGGGAGGGTGGAGATGGGTCTCTGAGCCATGGCCAAGGTTGAGGTTGCTACAGTTCCTGTAGGGTCCACCAGCACTAGAGACTGGTCACTTCTGGAGGCCTCCAAAGATGATGATGAGCTGGTGACCTCCGTTCCAATCCCCTCACCCTCCGTGCCACTGTGTTTATCAGTGTCAGATGTTTCACTACTCGAAACACAGTGGCCAGCTGCTTCCCCGCCTTCCTGGGCCACTTCCCCTACACCTGCTCATGAAGAAGCTGTAAAGACATATACAATAGTTTTTACTGTATCTGTGTAAATATAACTGATCATGAATTAGTTTCTCCTACCATTTTCCAAATGTTCGAATTTCACCTGCTTCAAGGCTTTTAAACTGATTTATTGTATCATTATCATCATCATATAGGGAACTTCTTCAGAAACCATTTGATCACAGTATTTTTGATAATTTCTCTTCACCATCTTCAGTTCTCTCCAGGAACTGTTTAACACCTCTGAATGGTTCTGATTTGTTGTTTTGAATAATTAACTTATGTCACAAATAGTAATATAAAGCTAAAATCCCTTTGTACATTGTGTGTACAAGGCAAAAAAAGCTGAGCTTTTTATTTAAAAAAAATTAAAATATGAATCAATGTGTGTCAATATTTACTACAATGTTGTGCCAATATTTGTATAAACGGAAAGCCTGTTTGGGCATTTCACAATGGTAAAACTTACTTCAAGTAACAAGTATTTTTCAAATGTTAAAATTAATTTTATGGGTTCAGTACTTAAGTTGCTTATTAATATATCACGCCAGGTGTATTTACTTATGCTGTTGAAGAAATTCATAAATATTTTTTTAGTAGTTTAGAATAACTTCTACAGTATAAGTAAATACATAAGGCTTAGTACATTTCTAATCCACTTTAGAACAGAGCTATAAAATGAACAATTTGAATCCACAACATCTTAAGTTATTTTGAGTTTGTTTTAGCATTGTGAAACATATTGAAAGAACTATTCTGGCTTTCAGTTTAGTCAAAAATTGGTACAACATTACAGTACATTTTAAATACAGTGATTCTAATATATTTAAAAAAATGCACACTACAATTTGAAGATGCAATTCTAAAATTTACTGAGACATTTTTTGGTGCCTGAGATTGAGTTTTCCAGATAGGATACTCCATCTGCAAAGGGGTACATTCCATCTGCAAAAGTCCCTTTAAGTAATCTATTTTTGCTCATTTTTGATTTATCATCTGGACCTAACAAAGCACATTAAAATAACGTTTTTGGGTATGTGTTACTCTGTCGCCAATGTGTTCAACTTCCTGTCTGTTTTGTTAAAAAACATATGCCTATCAAATTCATTTTTCAAAAAAACAGACTGGCTTACATGCACATTTGTGAAGGAGTAAGACATCATGCAAATCTGTCAATTTTAACATAAATAAAACCGTACTTGTTATTATAAACATATTTGTGATATATTTTTAAACAATCAATCAATTATAACTTTATTCGATACATTTCAGTAGCATATAAGTATGCTACAAACTGAGTTAAAACAATTAAAATTGTAAAATGACTCTTCATATAAAAAGTGCAATTGTTAACAGTCAGGGGAATAAACAATTAAAAAAATAATCCAGTTCCATGCCCTCAGGTGACTCTTTGGGGAGACAACAATTATCCTATAAGGTTGCCCCCGCATGCTTTTCCTTATTTTCAATACCTGCCACATATAAGAAGACATTGCACAGCATACAAGTAGGGTGTTTAATTGTTGAAAAATAAGAGAGCTGGCCTACATTGTCTAAAATTAAGTGTTTTAAAAACAGATAAAATATATCTCTTCCTAGGTATTTCGTAAAATTTACCAGCAAATATGATATGCAAATTGGTTATGGGTGGCACACTATCACACGGGCACATTACTAACTCAGACGTGGAATGACAGTTATCTGGAAATCAGACCATCAACGGTAAAATATTTGCCCTGAATCGAGTCAAGATGAACCTCTGCTGATCATTACATACCAGGGTCAAATATGGTTTTAAATCCTCCTTGGGGGGGTCATTCTATTATAGGCGACTACAGATGGTTTTATTCCCTCAGCCATCCATCTCCTTTCTATTGCGTTGTTCTCGGCGCGCTGTTTCAGCTGTTCTTTACCTGTTAATATACTAGATTCCGGATTGGAAAAAAGTTTTGGTAAGCCAATCACCTTGCATGTGGATTTGACATATCTCAGCCAAGGGATTTCCATTGTGTGGTCTAAATTCATTGCATCGCTGAGTATTAGTTTATTGAAACCCATTTCCTCATGCGTCCAGATTGAATGCCAAAGCAATATAGGGGCTATCTTCAGTCTGTCGGAGATGTACGGGATTCTCAATTCAGCGTGGACTACATAATTCGACGAGCTGGAGGGGAGGGAAAGGATGCATTTAAGAAATGAGTCCTCAACTCTTTGGATACTTTGAATATTGGCCATTACCCATACCCAGCACCATAAGAAGCCACTGCTACTGCTTTACTTGTGTGTATATATTAAGGATTTCCCTTATTGCTTTAAATCCCAGTTTCTTTATAAATGTGGATATCCCATTAATGGATTTCTCCATTTGCACACATCTGCTGGCTACCATCGGGGACCACGAGTTCTTACTATCACAAAGTATCCCCAGATAGCAGAAGTTAGGTGATTCACTCAGCTTATGTCCTTCTGTGTAGAAAGCAGGTTTTGTCTTGGGTTTGGCCCCATATGTCATGGTATAAATGTTGGAACTATTTACTTTCAGGTCCAGGGCCACCATGAAAGTGATGTAATAATTTATAAGAGCTTGTAACCCCCTACCAGTTCTAGCAATTAATACAGCATCATCTGCATATAGTAGGACTGGGAAGGGACGTGAACCCAGCATCGCTGTGTCCCTAGTGGATAGAGTTAGGCCAGATTCTACCTGATTCGTGTAAAGCGAGAATCGAAAGGGGGCTAAAACGCAACCCTGACTAACCTCTCTTTTGATGTTAAAGCTAGCAAAACACTCACCCTCCCTTCCAAAGCGGACAGGAGCATTTGCATCCATGTACAATTGCCTTATGTAGTTGGTAACTTCTACTTCGATCCCAAGGTCCTCCATGATTTTCCACAGCCTTGAGTGCAAAACGCAGTCAAAGGCTGCAGACAAATCCATGAAGGAAAGGTATAATGTCCCCTTTTTGCCACTGTATACTTACCTATGATGGTACTTAAGTTCAGGCATTGATGGACAGTACTCAAACCTTTTTTGAAACTAAATTGGGTGTCCACCAATATATTATTTGCTACTGCCCAATCTTCCAATCTGTTGAGCAGGATACACCCCATGACCTTCGCAGTGGCATCCAACAATAATATTAGATGAAAGTTTTGGGGTAGGGATTTGTCGCCTTTTTTATGAATCAGGATAATGATCAAAGATTTCCATGAGGGGGGCAGACTGAGAATTATAGTAGTGTTATAAACATTTGTGAGCAGCGGGGTCCAGAGATCTGGCTGCTCTCTATACATGTCTAAAGGGGTCCCATCTGGGCCTGGGGCCTTCCCTATACTACTCTCATCTAGTGCTCTTTCTACTTAATGCAGGGTCACAGATTGAAGAGGGGTGCTGTGAAGTAGTACTGCCATGCGTCTCTAAGTTCCTAACGCTGTGATGTGCCACTTGGTCAGCTCCAATCATCGGGTGGCCTTTGTATATGGCTGAGACATGATTTACCCAGACTTCCTCTGCTATATGAACCTCAGTCGACAGCTCATGTGGTCCCTTAAAATAGCTGTTGTTTATTACCCTTTAGGGCGCTAGCCCGTACCAGTTCCTCCCAGGCTGTTTCTCTAATGTTTCTTTCTACATGTGATGGTCTGCTTGAAGTGCACATGAGTCAGTCTGATAGCGTGCAGGTCATTTGGTTTCTGCTTTAACGCTAAATGGAGCTGCTTTCTTGCTAATGTACACTCTGAGTCAAACCAGCCTATCTCACGGGATCTTGTTGGATGTGTTCTACGGCTCAGTGCTTGTTTCACACAGCATGTAATAGCAGAGAAGGAATTAATAGTGTATACTGGATCAGCCTCAGGATCTAGGCATTGCACGATCTCTGGCATAGAATGCCGTATAATAGCTGGGAGAAGGACTAGATGGTCTACTGTCTCCCATTTAATGGAGAACCTGTTTGTAGATGTGAAAATGGATCAAAAGTCGCCTTTATTCTACCATTCGGCTTCATGGGTAGGGTCACCCTTATCCCTATCACTGCATGGTCACTATAACCTGTGAAGGTAGCTTCAAAGCCACTAATGTCTAGATCTAAAGATTCGGAGGTCATAATAAAGTCTATTGTGGACTCATAATCATTCCTGGAGAAAGTGGGTGCTAAGCTATTGTTCTCATTTATCACTCTATTTTGTATCCTCAGACTTTGTTTCACCATAAGGCTATTCAGAGATAATCCATATGTGTCATGTGTAAAATGCTTAAGGGCCACACCTTAAGTATCTGTAATGCCACAAATTGGTTTCACTGCGTGTAGGCAATGGTGTATATTCAAGTCCCATACCCATATGATGCTTATGGGATTATGATGAAGATCCGAAACTCTCTGGATAGCGAGTTCCAGGTATATTACTACTTGAGTTAATAAACTGTCAAAGCAGTTGTTGTAAAAGTTAATTAATAGAATATACAGTGCCTCGCCCACTGCACATAGTAGTAAGTGGAAATATGAGGATTCATTTAAAAATTGTAAAACTTTCCATGAAATGCTGTTCAAAATATAGGTCCCAAGTCCCCCTTTTGCCCTGCCACTGTCAGAAGGTACTGCTGGAGTGAAGAAACCTAGGTATTCATCGATATGATGGGCCGACGTCTCCCATGTTTCTTGCAGGCAGAGGATATGGGCATCTAATACCAAACTATGCCAATCGGAAATCCCAATCTTGCTCTTAAGCCCTGAGATATTCCATGATCTGAGTCCCACCCTGAATTCTATTGTTTCACGCATGCAGTTACTATGATCTATGTTCTCCTTCACCCCTGGGTGCACAGCCATCTTGGGGTTACTCCTCACGGTCCTCAATTGTGTGGTAACAAGCTTTATGTCTAGCATTTCGTTCCCCCCTTTGCGGAAATTTTGGTGGGTTTCCCTGGCTGGGGATCAAATCAGCCCTGCTCATTTAACTTGGAGAGGGACTCGAACCTGTTGCCCACCTTCCAGAGCTCCCTTGGATTTCTATATGCTCCTAACTTTGTTCCCACTTGAATTTCCCTCCTGGCTTCGATCAATATCCCAGGGCTCTGCAGGTCTATACCAGCTTCTACAGGTCTGTAGAAGAAGCCTCTCAGAACCACAGAGATTTTATTAATCTCCAGAGCAGTTGAACTACATGCATGGAGGACCATCTCAGCTGTTACAGGAGAGCGAAAGTTCAGGATCAAACAATCCCCTGAGATAGTTTTCTTTCCTCTGCCCACCCAACTTACTCGCCTTACCATTATTATACCATTATAAATTTGGCTGACCCCTTTCTGTCCAATCCTCCCCCAATCCAGTAAGCGCATTTGTTTTTTAGTGCCTGCCATGTTTCCTCATCAACTGTTGGGATTGGGGGGGCACCTACAAGGGCAACAACATATGGTACACTATCAGGTGGCAAATCTATAGTTCTTAAAGAGGATGGGCTGGTTACATAGACTTGATGTTGTTTTGGGGCTAATGAAGGTTTACTTAGTTTATTTATATTACTGGTCATCTCATGATTCTCAATGCCAATGGTAGTTCTGACGTCATTACTCTCTGGGACCTGGTCTTGTTTATCCCTTTTGTTCGTGACTGGTGCTGTTTGGGATTGAACCCTTTTATTACAGACAGGGCTTCTCATACGCTGGTCTACTGCTCTGATATTGGATTGCACTAGAATCTCAACAGCAATCAATCGGTTGGTTAGGGATAGGATGAAGGTGGTCATTCTCTGTTCCATAGTTACCAATAGAACTTTAATAAATTTGAAAGTTATTATCGTAGAGTCCTGTCCCTCTTGTGCATCTTAGCTGGGGGCATTTGTTCTGACCGTACCTACAGCCTGTCTCTTTCCTGCCCTAATGCCCTTTTGTAGCGGAGGAAGCTTCGAGTGGCCCTCTCGTGCAACTTTCTGCTTTGGTTTCGTTTTAGGGGGTGATGTTGTACTTTTCTCTGGGGATGCAGCTTTTCAGTTGTCAGAGTGTGGGTCATCACCTTGTAATTTAACTTGTGTAATGTTAGTTGTTTGTAGCTCACATCCAAGTGCAGTTAAGCCTATAGGGTCAAGCGATTCTACCAGTGTGGGGGCATTTTTTAGCATAGCTTTAAGAGTTGCCTCAAGTTTGGCCTCAGTGTCTTTAATTTCATTTTTCAAAGCGCCCAAAGCACCTGTTAAAATTTTTCCCAATGGGCCAGTCATTACTCCTTTAGCCACGTTTAGTTAGCGCTGCCCCATAATCAAAGCCAATTACCTGTGCACGCCGTTTTGATACAATAAGATGGAGTGAGGGCAGGAGGGCTCCGACATTAGATTAGCATGATAAGGCAGAACCACGGGGTGGCCCAGCCCTGCTTCTTCCAGTCAATGACGGGCAAGGACGGGCCTGCCCGGGAGCGGCCCGTGCGTCCCACGTTGCAGAAGAGAGTGCAGTGCTTTGTAGCACTTGAGTGACACAGCTCCGCCCCCTCAGCTGCTCACAATCCAGGTATGCTTTCTGGGACTTTAAGTCCCGCTGTAGACTTCCCGCTTTGCAGGAGAGAGAGCAGCACTTTATAGCGCTCGAGTGACAGCGCTCCTCCCCCTCAGCTGCTCACAATCCAGGTATGCTTTCTGGGAGCTGTAGTCCCACAGTAGACTTCCTGCATTGTGGGAGAGAGATCAGCGCTTTGTAGCGCTTGAGTGACAGTGCTGCTTCCCCTCAGCTGCTCACAATCCAGGTATGCTTTCTGGGACCTGGAGTCCCGCTGTAGACTTCCCGCATTGTGGGAGAGAGCGCAGCACTTTGTAGCACTTGAGTGACAGCGCTCCTTCCCCTCAGCTGCTCACAATCCAGATTTGCTTTCTGGGACCTGGAGTCCCGCTGTAATCTTCCAGTAGCAGTACTAGTCACTTCATGCCCAATGGGGCCTCGCACCACCATCACAACTCCGTAAACTGTCTCAAGCACCCCCAAAAATGTAGCCATTTAATCTTATGTTTCTAGTCATTTTGGTGCACATGCCCACTATTGTTTGTGTATAATACAAACACACAATTGTGATGTTTGGAACACCCACTGTATCATAAGTGCATTTTATGCTATGTCACCTGTAAAAGGCCTAATGTAACATCCTTCATAATCGTGACGGAGCATCACGCCTGACACAATTAAAAGCTTGGGCCTGTTTAGTACATCTGTTCCTCATAACATCAAACAAACTCATCTATAATTCTTTTTACGGACTCATGACTCTGCTCAAAACAGTCCTTTGTAGTGATCAGAAATATATTGGAATCATTTTCCACAATAAAATATACAAAACACATCATCATACACCTTGTGCAAAATGTACACCTTCAAGAACGCTTCTTGTGCGTTGGACATGTGTCAACGTTTATGTTGATGCTATAATTTGTTGCTGTAACAAAAAATTGTTATTTACAAGAAAAACTAAAAAAGAACTTACCCCCTTAATGCCGCTGTTGGGCTCTCACATGTCCTGCAAACTGATGTATATATAAATATATGTATATATATATATATATATATATATATATATCCTCAGATCCCGTTTTCGCCAAAATCCTTTCAGCTCACCATACGGACAGGGACCAGTTTTTCAGTGCTTCAGGTAATTTTTATTTGTTCAATGCCGCCATAACGTTTCGGCTCATCCGAGCCTTGCTCACATGACAACTTACTTGGTATGTGCAACAGTATTTAAAGTGACAAGTGCTAATAGATTCAAATCACGTGTAACGTGCTTTCATAGACATAGAAATCATACTTATTCGATTTACTGCTCTTAACGTTTAAAATACAATAGTTCATTGTACATATCACAGATATCATACATTGCCATTGTGAATTCAGTACTTCTGTCTAATTGTATCCCATTTTAATATTAGTATGCAAAATTGCTTGATACATGTTTCTATGGGTAATATCAATAATTTATATCAAGTACGAATTTTTTCTCTTTCTAAGTCTATGTGAATAAATAAGTGCAAAGTGCAAGATGTAAAATGATTGTGCAAATTACAATGTACATTAAAAAAACTGCTAAAATCATGAGACTTCCATTGCAGTATCTCTATGGTTAACTGTAATTATTAACTTCATTTCATCCTTTATTTACTCCTTTCACTCCTCTTTTTTTCTTATTTTGTTCCGTTTTCCTTGCAGTGTATATGTATATCGATTATGTAATTTCAGGATGTATCCCATTTGTCAACATTACACTATTTTCACTATTTTTATCCGGCCTAAGTAGTACTCCCACTAGCTTGATTTTGCATTTATGATTAAGTACTGTTTCACAGTTTAGCTCTCCATCTGGTTGTTCAATATGTATAGCTCATTACTGACCCAAGCTCCAGATCTAACATTGTATATAAATAAATAAATAAATAAATATATAAATATATTTAAATACATGTAGACACAAATATTGATAATATAATGCATAATGCAATAAAATCCAATAAAAATTAATAATTCATAATATTGAATTAAAAATCTTGATCTGGTTTTAAAAGTCAGTATATCATAGAGCATAACATTTATATGGATATCGCTTCCCCAGAAAATGTATAAAAGGAGTGTGGATAAAATAGCAAATGCTCCACTTTTACAAATGCCATTTGTCTAGATTTAAATCACCGTAATCACCCCAAACAGGTATGCAGATCTTCCGTAGCATTTAATCCTGCTGGGTTTTTTGTATCAAGCTCGATAATGTATCTGGTTTCCAATCTTCTAAGTCTAGACTCTCTATCTCCTCCTCTCCTATTAGGTGGTATAGCATCAATGACAAAATATTTGAGACCAGTATTATTGCTCTGATGCACCTCTTTAAAATGCCGTGCTACGGGGTAGGTATTGTCCTGGTTAGTTATAGCCCTAAGGTGTTGTAATATGCGTTTATGTACTGCCAATTTTGTGCTACCTACGTATTGGAGGCCACATGGGCACTTTAGCACGTATATTGCGTATTTGGTTTTGCAGGTAAGTAGCTTGGTGATTTTGCAGTCTCTATCGCCAAATGGTGTTTTATACGTTTTGGTATTAATTCCATGTTGACAGGCCTTACAGATTTTACATTTATAAAACCCTTTGTTATTCAATACCCAACTTGTGTTCTCCAAGACGTCAGGGCATGTGTTAACCAAAGCATCTCGCAGTGTAGGGGCCATACTATAAGTGATAGTTGCCCTATGTGGTAGTGTTGGCCCCAGTGTCGGGTCACTTAGGACTAACGGCCAATTTTTGGTAATGATCTTCTCAAGTTTATGTTGTTGCTTGCTATATCTCATGATGAATCTAGCTTGTTCTGGCTCTAGTTTCTAGTGTTTTGGCTTGGGGCTAGTTGTTTCAAAAGGTTTGCTATCAATAAGTTCTGCTCTACTGCTCTGATTGGCTCTACACATTGCCTTGTCTATCACCTCTTCCTTGTACCCCTATCCAGAAACCTTATCTTGCTGTGTTTCTGTGCCTCTTCGAGGTCTAACTCACTGCTGCAAATGCGCCTAAGGCGCAACATCTCTCCATAGGGGATACTATTTATGAGGTGTCGTGGGTGAGCACTACTTGCATGTAGGGTCGAGTTTCCTGATGTCGCCTTCCTGAACAGTCTGGTTTCCATTTTGTTATTTCTTATATATATCTCTGTGTCTAGGAAACTAATTGATGTTTGACTCAAGGTAACAGTAAAATGTAGATTTAAAACATTTTCATTCAGTTTTTCCACAAAACGTAACACTTTATCCTCTGGGCCTCTCCAAATCATAAATAAGTCATCAATAAAACGCAACCATACTAAAACATTGTCAGTGAATTCTTGTTTGAACTCTTGGCCGAGGACCAGTTCCTCCCAGTAGCCCATATGCAAGCAGGCATAACTGGGAGAAAAACTGGCCCCCATGGCTACACCTCTGACTTGCTGATAGGCCATATTATAAAACATGAAGTTATTTTTCAAACAAAACTGTAACATTTCTATTAGCATGTCATTATGGTCATTATACTCTGATGGTCATTTTGATAAAAAATGTTTGATAGCACGGACATCATCCTCATGTCTAATGCTGGTATACAGCGATGTGACATCAAGGGCCAGTAGCCACATGTCCCCTTGCCAACTTACTTCCTTGATTTTATTGACGAAATCACTTGTATCTCGGACATATGATGGGAGTGATTTGACCATATCCTGTAGAAAATAATCAATATATTTCGATGTATTCTCTAACGGCCCATTGTTTGCCGATATAATCGGTCTGCCTGGAGGTTTATGCGCATCCTTGTGTATTTTAGGAATGAAATATATTGATGGAGTTACCGGATTGTCATTTTTTAAAAATTTATGCTCATCCGTGGAAATAAGTCTTTTATGTTTCCATTCTGATAATTTTCTATGGTAATTCTTGTTAGCCTCCTTAATGGTCAAACCTGTTATCCTGGTGTAGCATTCTTTATCATTCAATTGTAAGAATGCCTCCTTTTTGTACTCTTCAACTGGCCATAAGACAATGTTACCCCCTTATCACTTGCTCGTATTAGTATACTTTTATCTTCACTTAATTTTTTAATCAGTGCATCATACTGCTGGTTACGTTTATTGTATCTATTACGTTTAGTCTGGAGTTCTTTATTCAAATCTTTGATTTGTGTCGTAACTGCGTCATGAAAG
Organism: Calotriton arnoldi; assembly: GCA_963921515.1. Taxonomy (NCBI): domain Eukaryota; kingdom Metazoa; phylum Chordata; class Amphibia; order Caudata; family Salamandridae; genus Calotriton; species Calotriton arnoldi. The sequence continues at coordinate 560,207 of CAWUFW010000457.1, forward strand.
ATGTCTATAGAATCGCGTGGCATGATAGGGTTAAAGGTAGATACAGGTTTAAAAGGCGTTGTGATTTTTATAATTTGTTTAGAGTTACTGGAGACTGGTCCCTCATTTATTGATCTTTGTGTGTTTGATTCACCATATCCTGCCCCTTCGGTTTCCCACATTTCTGCCAGTTCCTGCATGGTAGATTCGTCTGACTGTGTTAGATTGAATTCACTCTGAATTCCAGGCATCTGCTTTGAAGTTTTCTTTAACATGTGGAATTTCCTCAATTTGAGTTTCCTTACCGATTTGTAGATGTCCAGTCTTGTAGATGCATAATCAAAATTTGCACCCGGTGAATATGTGAGACCCAATTGCAGAATATTTTCCTCCTTTGTGGTTAACTTGATGTTAGATAAGTTAACTATTGTTCTCTCCATCGAATTTGTTACTCTTGCTTTTTCTGCCATTGTCCCCTTCCCCTCCTTTTGTTGTAGCTTGGTATGGCGTTGGTTTGCTTTGTACCTCTGCCTCCGCTTGTAGTTCCTCTGGCATCGTTGTATGATCTTTGTGGTCTGGGACGGAGTGTTTGTCTTCTCTCGCTGCATAAAAAATTCATCTCTTCCCCCGGTGAGGGCTTTTTTTGTTGTAAATCATCCCCTGCATTTCTCATTTCCGATTCCGACTCGCTGCCACCAGCTGAGCTGGCCTCCGACTGGGATGTATCAATAACTGCAGCTTTATCTGTATTGTGTGTTGTACTGTTGCCTCCGATTTTGAGCTTAGACACTCGCATAGCATCATACTTTTTCGCGAATGTAAAAATCTGCCCAAGTTCATAGTCATTGCGATCATGTTGGAACTTATACGCTTTTCGCTCCTTGATTTTGTCCTCCTCCTTCTTTAATCTCAGCAACATGTCACTTCTCATTTTCTCTTTGTCCTCCTCCGTATTGTATTTGTCTATTTCATCATTTAATTCATCAATTTCCTTTAACAGTTGTGCTCTATCAATATCAGCATATTTGGTGAGTATTAAAACCAATCTCCTTGAGGCTTCTAGATTACTTTCCGCCCACTCTCGCATTAGCTCCGGATTGGGATTCTCATAGCTGGGGGCCGTCAATATCCTTAGTCCTCTCGGGACTCTGTTGACATCGATATATCTCTGTAGATAACGAGATTCCCACCATTTACTTTGTTCACTGCGCATCTTTTTTTCAAGTATTTTGAATTTTTCTTTAACCCCTTCCATGCTCATGACGAGCTCAGCTCGTCATGCTGCGCAGTGCTCGTGTGCGCATGACGAGCTGAGCTCGTCATGAACCCGTCCGCTTAATGAAACGCCTCGCACAGGGCGAAAATCGGCCGCGCATGGAAGGGGTTAACCGTACTGCTGTCTCTGCTTGTTTCTTTGCTATTTTTATTTCGTATATCTATTGGCAATGGTAGGCTGTCCAAAAACATGTTTGTGGCTGCAGCCTCAATGTCTCGTAAGATGTCGGCCGACATATTGACAATCCGATACAAATCTTGGGTGTGTATTTGGCTTACAGGCTTCTCGCCAGTTCCACACCTCGCACTGTCCCTTCAACCCCTTAGTACCTGTGTCCGCTTGGCTCCGGTGCAGTTACCGCTCCGTCCGCATCCTCCGACTCGGCCGACTCGATTCTTCTCCGGAAATCCGTATGCGTGATAGGTTCAGGGGGGTCAGGCGCTGGATATTCCTCCCGGAAATCAGGTTGCGTTTCCGAGTGTGACCTCGGACCGTTTGTTTCACTTTCCACGTCGTCCAATTTTGAAGGGGGTCCCGTGTATATCCGCCTGAAACTCAGCGGATAATAATATCCTCAGATCCCGTTTTCGCCAAAATCCTTTCAGCTCACCATACGGACACGGACCAGTTTTTCAGTGCTTCAGGTAATTTCTATTTGTTCAATGCCGCCATAACGTTTCGGCTCATCCGAGCCTTGCTCACATGACAACTTACTTGGTATGTGCAACAGTATTATATATATATATATATATATACACACAATAGGGCGTCAGACACACAACACATATTAATGTTGTGGTTTTGTATAATTATAAAGTGTTTAAAAATACACACCATAATATTTCTAAGTAATTTAAAAAGAACAGAAACTAGCCAGCAACTCCAGCTCCTCTGGCGAGAAGTTTGGGGCCCTGTCTCCTGCTTTTCCTGCTATTTTGGATCCCAGAGATCGAAAACGGCAGCAAACTTTGAGGAGGTGTTGTTGATTGCACTGTTAGGAGGCAAGTGAGCTTTTTTTGAAACGCTGTGTAGATCTACACGACGTGCAAGATTGTCAACAGAGACGGACACATCCATTGGGTTTCGTACATTGCTTTCACACACGTTAGCCTATGACTGTGTCCGTCGTGGAGTTTAACACCCACTACGCGGTCAACTTCCGTCTCATTGGAAATGTTCTGATGGTGAGGTCAGGCGTCTGCCATTTTATATTGTGAAATTGTGTGTTTGTGAATGTCAAGTGAGTCACCACCACTCAAAATTGTGGCTAGTTTGCTTAAATTTTTTTGACAAAAAGAGTATAATGTAGTACGTTATTGTGGTAATTGTAAAAGTTGCAGAGTTTTGTGTACACTTCCATTGATGGAATTTTTGATAAAAAATATTTTTTTTAAATAGAATGTGTATAGAATACATTTGGAATGTATTATTTACACATTTATTTTTACCAGAAAATAGACATTTAAAAAATGTAAATTAAAAAATAATAATAATAATAGTTTTTTTAAAATTATGTAATAAAAATATTTTGGGAATAGTCCATGAAATGTGTTTTATTTAAAAAATGTTAGCAAAAATTTATAACGCTTTTTTTACATTTAATTAATTGTTGAGACAATTCAACAGCTTCATTCAGTTTCCATGAAATGAGGATTTTTCCACTGTGAAGGGAGATTTTTATGCTTTGGGTCGCCTACCACATGTGGTTGGACCAAGTGATGACCATATATTGCCTTGGTGCCAACCCATGACAGAGAACAAGTATACCACAATCGGAAAAACTTCCATTGAATCAATGTGCAAGTGTGTGCTTGCCAGATTTGTACATCACAAACATGTGTGCATATTTTCCAGGATCAACACCTGATTCTTTTATACTACAAAAATGCATCATACCCCTGCAAATGTCACAACTTGGACTTGTGAGGCCCTGGCTTGCTGGTAAGTACAATCTGTCTTTACATCCTTTTGTTATTTTCAAGTTTAATGATCAAAAATAGTATTTCTCATTTCATATAGGAGACTCAGCTTTTCCTAACCGACCATGGTTGTTGGCACCGTTGAGGAATTCAACAATGCCAGGGGAAGTCCGCTTCAATTAGGTCCATGGAAGAACACAGAGGTCAGTGTAGCTGGCTTTTGGGCTCCTAAAGGCCAGATTTCGATGTCTGGATAAGACTGGTGGAGTCCTCATCTTCTCACCCGATAAGGTGTGCAAAACCTCCATGGCATGCTGCATGGTAACCAACATAGCCCGGCGACGCAAAATCCCGAACATTGCAGAGGAAGAAGACCATAATGATCCACCAGGTGAGGATGTTGAAATGCCAAATAAAGATGATAGTGGAAGGAATTGACTTACGTCAGGATGTTATTGACATCTTCTTCACATGAGTGTAACTATATATGCACATATTATGACATTACATTTAAAACCATCTTTTAATCTAATGGGAATAAAAGTCAGTGCTAGAAATTTTTGTGAAAGGGCAAGTTAAGGTAAATCCAGAGAAAAGATGTTTGAGCATCTAAGTTTTGACATATTAACTACTGTATTTATTTACATTGTTTATCTTTGATTTGTTTTAGAAAATGTGTCCTCAAAATGTGTAATTTGTACACGTGGCCCCCCTCCTAGTTTTTAAAATTGTTTTTGCCTAGGGAGGTGGTGGTCCCAGAGGCTCAAGGGGCCACGCAGCCCCCCGGCAGATTGTTTAATGTTGCCCAGGTAGGTGGTGGTCCCCGGGTGCATATCAAAGCCCCAGGAGGGGGGCCTGTGCAGCCCCCCTCAATTTTTGGGAAAAAGCCCCAGTGACGTGGTGGTCCCCGGGGCTTCCATCAGCCCAATGGAGGAGGGTCTGTGAGGTTCCCATCCAATATTTAAATAAAGCCCTGGGGTGGTGGGGGCCCTGTGGCTAAACACATCCCTAGGAGGGGGGCCCATGTGCTCCTTCCTTATTTTTAACAGATTTGAGCACAGGGACTGTTGGATCCTCGGAGGATCTGCGACTCTAGATATACAAATTTGGATTTTCTTTAATATCTCCAAAACTACTAGACACAGCTACAGCCCGAACAGCTGAACAGAATTACACCTAATTTGGCAGAAAGCTAGATTTTTGTGTTATTTAGTGTAACTCTGTTCAGTAGTTTTGGAATTATTAAAGAAAAAAGATTTGTGTATATCTAGAGATGCGGATCCATGCACCAACAGCAATGGCATGATTGGCTGGTCACAACTTGAGAGAAAAGTTGTGGCCTCCATTTTGTGAATCGGGACATAGTTCCCGGGGGGGGAAATAAAGTATAAATAGTATATAAGGGGTCAGGATAGAGGTATCCTGACCCCATGGGACTCAATGAGGGTTATGTTTGGTGCATGAGGGCACCTGTATTGACAGGAGCACTCAGCAAGGCCCCTCATTTGAATCTGTCGTGAATCTGTGGATCCAAACCTCAATTACAAAAAATACACCCATTCTCTCACACCCCACACAATCATTCAGACACCAACTCACACATCCATACACCCACTAACACACCCATTCACACACCCATGCAGTCACTCACACACCCATACTGTCAATGATACATCCACTCAAAGACCCATAGAACCACTCACACACCCACTTACAGACCCACACTGGCTGCATGCGGGGGGTTGGATTAACGTATGTTAATTAAATATGTGGGCCTTGTGGCCAGCCCCCCACTGTGCACCATGAGGTTGGCTGCATGCGGGGGTTGGCCACAGGCCTCTCGCCATGCACTGCTAATTACCCCACATATTGCATCACTCATGGCATCTTTTATAACATCACTGATAATATCACTGCAACATTTGCAGTGAACTTATTGATAAGAAACTGTATATGGCGGGTACTCGAGTTATAGTTTCCTTAGGACATGAGTTGTAGCTACTTGAGATAACTGTAACAATTAATGTTGAATTTCTCTAGTTTTGTGTGTGTAAAATCTGAACCTATCTATAACATCCCTGTAACCTTTGGTTTTTTTAGTGAATTTCTGAGGTTTTTTTAATTCTATTTTCTAACAATAACGCCCCTGCAACATTTGATTTTTTCAGTAAATATATATATTACTTACTGGGGGTCACCAGTAGGTAGGTATAGTTAGGATGTGGTTTCCATATGAAAAAAGTTTTTAGTTTTAGTAATAACTTTGGCGTCGTTTTACATATCTTTGCGAAAGTTTCAAAACTAGTTTGATGCTCACTTCAGATGCCGTCTTGAAAGTTTCCGGGTGATCTGCCAAGTGGGGGCTGAGAAAGGGGGGTCCAAAAAACACGTTTTCCCCATGTTAATTTCTATAGGAAACGTTTGACAAGGCTACAGCCCAAATTGCTGAACAGGATCACACCAAATTTGGCAGAAAGGTAGCTGTTGGTCCAAAAAGCAAACTTTTTGTGAATTGGTGTCAATCCATTCTGTAGTTTATTTAAAGGTTTTTAAGATACACAACTAGGGACGAGGAAGATTCGTAACCCCTCCCGAGATCTCGCGCTGAGATCTTATTGGCTGCCAACACTTCAAAACAGGAAGTGTTGGCAACCATCTTGTGACTTGGTTGAACCAAGTCACAGGAAAAATCGCAAAAAAAGGAAAAGGGGGCAGGGTAGAAACACCCTGACCCCCTAAGTCTCTTGGTAGTGTCCCACAGGGACCCCATAGAGCCCAAAAAGCATTTAGTTTTTTAAATTTTCAGTGGTGAGTCGCGCTCAATCCACGAATCCCGCCAAAAATGAAAAAAATGAAGCATGGGCACCCGCGCGTTGTTTGTAATCGGCCCCCAGGTGGGCCAGGTCCCAGGGGCATGTCTATAATATGTCGGAAGTGGTGCACAGGGCCCCCTCCTAGGTGCCTTAAAGCCCTGGGGAGCACCACCGCCCTGTGGCATTTTGATTAATTGATGCAGGGGTTGCCCTTGGCATCCCCCATGCTCTGGGGACTGCCATCTTCCCAGGGCAAATGTTATATTGATGCAGGGGTCCCACACTACCCCCTGCAGCCCCGGGGACCACTACCTCCCCGGGTTAATATGACAAGACCCCCTGCAGCCCCTGGGACCGCCACCTCCAAGGGGCTAAATGAAGTGATGACATCATCCAGTGACTGTGAGTGTTTTTTAAAGCGTTTATGAATGTTAAATATACATACCAAGGTGTATTGGTGAATCAGTGGGTGTGTGAGTGCCTGTATGGATGATTCAGTGGGTGCATGACTGACTGTATAAGTGAATGATTAGGTGTCTCAGAGAATGTATGGGTGAGTGACTGGTTGTGTGAATGTTTGTATCAGTCTGTCAGTTGGTATCTAAGTGGCTGTATTGGTGTGTGAGAGGGTACATGAGTGGCTATATGGGTGAGTTATTGGTTGTCTTAGTACCTGTATGGGTGACTGACTGTATGTGTGGGTGGGTGAGGGGGTGTGTGACTGCCTGTATGGATGTGTGAGTGTGTGAGTCAGTGGCTGTATGGGTTAGTGAGCGTGTGTGTGGGGGGCTGTATGGGTGAGCGAGTGTGTCTCTGTGTAGATGATTGAGTGATGTGTCAGTGGTATATGGGTGAGTAACTGGGTATGTGAAAGGCAGTATAGGTGAGTGATGGGATATAAGAGTGACTGTATGGGTGAGTGAGTGAATGTGAAAGTGGCTGTATGGGTGAGTGTGTGCTTGTGTCAGTGAGTGTATAGGTGAGTAAATAAGTGTTAGTATCTGTATGAGTAAGTAAGTGGGTGTTGGTGCAACTGTATGGGTGAGTAAGTGGATGTATGATTGACTGTATGGGTGAGTGAGTAGCTCTATGGGTGACTGACTCAGTGTGTGAGTGGCTGTATAGGTGTATCAGTGGATATGTAAGTGGCTGTATTAGTGAGTGAGTGAGTGAGTGCGTGTATGAGTGGCTGTATGGGTGAGTGAATGGAAGTGTGTATAGATCTATGAATCAGTGAGTGGGTGTGTAAGTACTGGTATGGGTCTGTGAATGGGTTTGTGAATGGTTGTGTGGAAGTGGGTGTATGAAAGGTTCTATGGGTGTATGAGTGGGTGCATTAGTGATTTTGTGAATAATGTCATCAGTGATGTCATCAGTGATGTAATTTGATATGTCATCAGTGATGTCACTGACTATTTCATGAGTGATATAATATATGAGGTCACAAGCAGTGCATTGTGGGGGCACGAGTCGGGGCACGAATTATACTTAGCTCAGCTAACTATAATTGCTGATTTTCACTGGTTTTGCATGAGTGAAACTTGAGCCTAACTCTAACGTCCCTGTAACCGTTGTTTTTTCCAGTGAATTTCTAAGTTTTTTTAAAATTCCATTTCCGAACTATAACGTCCCTGCAACCTTTTGTTTTTTAAGTGAATTTCTAAGGTTTTTCAAATTCTATTTCCTAACTATAATGTCCATGTAACCTTCGTTTTTTTAAGAGAATTTCTATGGTTTTGTAGCTTGTAGTCCCGTTTGCAGAGTGCTGAAGAAAGGGGGCAGGGCCTCCGACCAGCTCTCTGGAATCCGGCTGTGTGAGACTTACTGGAGGTAACAGGAGCGCTACTGGCCCCCTACGAACCCTCAGCATCCAAAATGACTTCATCCCCCAACCAGCAGTATGCCAGGAGGCACATTTGAAGAGTGGTGGAGAAAGGGGGCATGGCCTCCGAAGTCCTCTCAGCAATCGTGCTCAATAGGACTTACTGGAGGTAACAGAAGGGCTTGTTGGCCCCCAAGGACCCTCTGGAGCCACAAGGTGCATTTGCAGAGTGGTGGTAGAAGGGAGCGGGGCCTCCGGGGAATTGCTGGTCCTTTTTTAAATATTAGGTGAGGGAGGCCACCCTGAGCCTATTTCAGGCCCGGCGAACCCATTTCAATTTTATTATTTTAATTTTTTTTAATGGTAGGAGGGCCTAGCAGCCGCCCTCCTGGACTGATTTCGGCCCTGGGGACCCCTTCCCCTGGGGCTCAGCCTTTTGATTTTTTTTAATAAAAAACAAGGAGAGTGGGCTGTGGCCTCCATCCTAGGCCAATTTTGACCCCAGGACCCCATACCCCGGTGCCCGGCCTCTAGTGTGGCTGCCCTGGTCCCACCCAGGGCACCCACTTGTCACTAGTGGGGACCGCGGTGGGAGCCTCAAGGCCCCCACGGTCCCTCCCGTCATTGCTGTTGGACAGAGGTGTCCCAAAGCAATTTTGCTCCGCTTTCAGCAAGCGAGAGCCGTTTTTTTATGATCTCGCTTGCTAGAAGCGGAGCAGAGGGTGCTATGGCTTGGCGGGAGCGGTAAAGCTCCCACCAAGCCATAGCAAACAGCTATACATAGCAAACAGCTACCTCCTGAGGGTTGGCACCTCGGGAGGTAGCAGGACTCAGCCATGGGGGGTGGCAGTCTCCAGGTCCATCTATGGCTCCAGGAGGGGGGCACCCTCTCTTACAGGACACAGCCCCGGGAGGTGGTGGTCCGCAGCATACACCATAATACAAAGAATACACATTACAACCACCTTGAAGGCAGTTGCATCTTAATGGCGATGGCAGGACTGCCGACAGCAAGTCGGGCGGTCCCGTTCCCGACAGGATGGCGGTCAGACAAAAGTCTGACCGCCATCATAATGAGGCCCTAAGTTATCCACCAAAAAATTTACTTCTTCATTAACATTGTTTCATCTTTTTCAAATGATCCTGTAGCAGAGTCAACAATGGGATCTCTTGGCTCATGGCTCTTGGCTTATGATACTGTTCTCTTGTTGACTTCTCGTGTCCTTTGTATCAGGCACACCACTAGCCCTCATTTATCCACCTCCATTGCCATGTCTTTGGCTGTTGCAGTCCCTCTCCTTTGAATGTCATAATCATTGATACTGCTCAAACAGGCATTGCTGCACATAGTAGGTTGAGCTTCAATGGGTTGGCACCTCATGTACGTGGGCATTCAAAGGTAATTTATTAGCGCGCTCAATAATCCTCATTTTCTACCGGGCTTAGTATGAATAAATAAAACAAGTGCATATTCATCCTTAGGTGACCAGTATGTTACTAACTATGTCTTCTTTTATGAGAAAGTCCTGTACAATTAGGTTGATGCAATGCGCTAAACCTAGGACTTTGAAATATCCAACATCAGTCGTGGGTTCGATTACATTTTTGCCATTGTCAATGGTTACAAATCCTATTCTAAGACCTCTGAGTTGTAGACATGCATGGACCTTGGTGTTAAAGTTGTCCAAGATATTCGCAGTTGTATGCAATTTTTCCATGGCAAACATCACAACTGTTGAATGCCACAGAATGATCAAAAAAGCATTATCAGTGGTGAGACAAGCAGCTAGTTTTTGCTTAACTCCCTGGAAAGTGATCCAGTGTGCAGTGATGCCCATGTAATCTGTTGCTTGCCAAATGGTCCACATGTTTATCATGAGGTGGATGAACTGTATAGCATTCTGCTTCATAGTGTTGCCAATCAATTGCAGCCTTTCACAATGCAGCACTGGCATAGTAACTGAGGCAAAAGAAATGAGGCTTTTAACCTTCCATCATGGGCAGAGGCCCTCCACAAATTCCAGAGAGTCCATTCCTTCAACAAAAGAAAATGGAGGGAGGTCAAGAGCTAACATTGCAGCCAGCTTTCCACTGTAAAACTGGGCCTTTTTGTGGTTTCGGTGATAAACAAAGCCTTACAGTAGGGTGTTTTTGTTGTGGTTCTACTGCCACAAATGACCTCTGGGTACCAGCAGCATGTAGGCTGCTTGGATGCTTTGGGGTGGAAGTCCATGCGAAGGGTGTTGTGGATGAGGATTGAACGCTATGGGGAGACTCAGAGGTATGCTTTGCATTATGCTGATGCTGGCATCTTTTTCCTTTGCCTCCCCACCTTTTTTGAATCACTTTAGCAGCTTCCTTCCGCTCACCACCAGCAGCTATGATTTTAAGGTACTCTTCCCAAATAATTGCTTGTTGTTTTTTCAAATGGGACAGTTGGCCTCCGGGACAGTAGTGTCCACCTGGCTTTCCATAACAAACTTTCTTGTTGCAACTGAAGCATACTGAAATGATATGCTCAAGTTTGCTGAGCGCAAATAAGTCCAAAATTAGGGAGGAGAGCTTTCCTATAGTGCCAAAGCCTAAAGAACTTTAGGTGAAGCTAGGTGGTTGTGTTGTTTGTCTTTCTGTTGGGGGTGCTGTGATTGTCTTAGGGGTTCTGGGGTCTAGAAAATATGGGAGCCTGCAGTGTTGGTAGGACCACATTACTCTGAGCAGGTTGAATAGAGGTGAGCGATACTTCATCTGTGACACTCTAAACACTGACAATCACTGGTTCATCATCATCATCACCTTGCTCACTTCCAATGCTTTCAGGAACCTTCCTTTTCCCTTGCCTTTCTTGCCAGACGTCGGAATAGGCCAGGGTCCAATCCATGTCAAAATCTTCAGGAAAGGGCCTTGGAGAAGATGGGGCGTTCTCTTTCCTTGTTGGAGATCATGAAGCTGATGGGGGGAAAGCAGTCTTCTCACCAATATCTTTCTCAGGAGGAAGTTTAACCTCCTGCTCCTACTTCTGGAAGATCTGTTGCTGACTTCAGCTCCCTTTGTCAACTGTCCTGAGATTGTTTCGTTTGTGGCTGGGACAATTCCATTTAAGACTCACTGTTCTCCATGACTGCAGTCGGTGTAGCGTTGAGACACATGAGCTTAGGTTAACTAGCCATTCTCTTGGCAGGAACCTTCTTCTTTTGGGCCATCTTCTTAGCACTAGCAGTTGGCATTTAGCAGCAGCAGAGACATTTAGCAAAGGAGGACTCAGGTATCACTATCAGTTAATTCACAGACTTCTCTGTGTATCAGTACCATGTGTATTGTATTGTGCACCTGCAAGCAAAGAAACACATTGTCAGTAAAATGTGGGCAATCAGAGTGCAGCCAATGTAACACAAGCAAAGCCATCATCATAATCATCTTCATCACCTCAAATGCTTAACTATAGTGTACCCAAACCATACATAAACTTAATATTTTTCTCATGACACCATTACACATGAAAAGCCTAGTTTGTGCCCCTCCAGGTCATTGGAACATCTGTGGGAGGCAGGGGTAAAGGGCAAAATGTGAATAAATAAATTAATTAATTACTGGTGCCCATCCTGGGCCATGGGACCCTGTGGAAAAAGGGGGTGCAGGAAAACAATTGAATACATGAATTAATGAATTTCTGCTGTCTATCCAGGGTCATGGGACCCCTGTGCGAGGCAGTGGTGCATTTTCATCATCTCAAATGCTTAACAATAGTGTACTCAAACCATTCATGAATAAAAACAAATTCTCATAAAAATATTACACATGAAACGGTTAGTTTGTGTCCATCCAGGCCAATGGAACCCTCATGGGAGGCAGGGAATTCAGGGAAAATTTGAATAAATGAATTAATTTATCACTTGTGTCCTCACAGTGTCATAGGGCCCCTTTGGGAGGCAGGGGCAGCAAGAAAACAATTAAATAAATCAATTAATAAATTGCTGGTGTCCCAAGGCCATGGGACCCCTATGTGAGGCAGGAGGTGCAGTGAACACATCAATACACTAATTAGGTAACTGTTGGGGGCCCCCAGGGCCAATTGGAACTCAATGAGAAGCAAGAAGAGCCAGGCAAAAATTGAATAAATGAATTAAATAATTGCTGATGCCACTCCAGGGCCCATGCGGACTTTATGGGAGAAAAGCAAAAATCGAATAACTACATTAAGTAATTGCAGATACCACTCTAGGGCCCATGGAGAGTCCATGTTAGGCAGGCACAAATTGGCTAAATAAATTAAATTAATACTGGTGCCCCCTCCAAGGCCCTCTAGGACTCTATGGGAGGCAGGGTAGCTAGGCAAAACTAAATAAAACAACTTTAAATAACAGGGCCCATGAGAACTCTATTTGAGGCAGGCAAAAATCAAATATATACATTAAAAATCGCTTGTGTCCCTCCAGGGCCCATGGAAGATCTATGGGGGGGGTTGGGTAGGTGGGCAAAAATTGAATAAATAAATTATTGGTGGTCCACCACCAGCACCAATGAGACTTTATGGGAAGGCAGGGGGAGTAGGTAAAATTGGAATAAATTAATTAAAAAAAACACTACTGCAATCAGTCAGAAGCACAAATAAATATATCAGGAAACAAGAAGAAATAAACAAAAATGTCATGTGCCTCTTCTAACAATGTTCCTAGAAATGAGCTTTTAAAAGTGGAAGAAAAGGATTGAAACAGACACTGGCTACACAAAATGGTGGTTGGTAGCTGGTAGGTGATCTCTGAAGAAGGCAAGGAAAACAAAGATAAAATGGCTACCAAACACACACCTCACTGACTCAACAAGATGGTTGTCACTGCATGTCCAGCAAAGAAAGAGGCATAGAAAACAAGGAAAAAATGGTGGCCTATGGGAAACACACATTGGCTACATGAAATGGCTACTACTGAGAAGGATACATGAAGAACAAAGAACACATGGCTGCCTATGGCAAACACACACTGCCTACACAATATGGCTACCTCATCATGTTCAGCAAGAAGAAGGCATGGAGAATAAGGAACTCATGGAAGCCTATGGCACACACACACACTGGCCACACAAATTGGATAACTCCATATGGCCAGCAAAGAAGGAGGCATGGGGCATAAGAAACACATGGCAGACTATGGCAAACACACACACTAATCACACAAAATGCCCACTGGCGAATGGCCAGCAAAGAAGGAGGCATGGAGAAGAAGCACACAGTTGCCCTATCCTGCCTGGAGCACCCCCACCCCCAAAAACGTCTTGTAGGATTGCAGGTAAAAGATTGCGAATAAATAATTTATCCCATGTGACTGGACCCACCCATGTAACTACCCTTTACCCCATATAACCCTGATGTACGCATGTCAATTATTTCAACAAATAAAGAAAAACTGAGAAAAGATACTCGAAGACTCTCTGCTCAATAATATTTGTGGATCTTATGGATTTATGATGCTGATTGTATTTTACTAAAGAATTGTCCAAATATTGTTTGCTCCTTTTCATTTTTGTGGTTTTGAATTTTAAAAGGTATTTATTGACCCTGTTTTGCGCTGCCGTTTTGTTAGTTGCTTTCATTATAGACATGGCACAACCGGTCGCTATTGCGGCGCCTAACAGCACACTTGTGGCTGTTACAGCACACTTAACTCAACATGGAGTCCCCAATGTAGGGACTACCTTTATTTTTGTGGTTGAGGCGGACCCAGCTTACTGCTTCGTGGTTTTCTATTCTTGGGTTACATTTCCCGCAGTGGACGGGAATGATAATTTGTTTCATGAATATAGGAGAGCTGCTGCTGCAGCAGCTTATCGCCATTATGCTTTAATTCAAGTTCCGTTGACATCCTGGGAGCATACTATTTGGTTTAATGGTGCCCTTCCTCACCCACTCTCTATCGTTCGTATAGGCCCCTTATCTGTTGATGGGGCCACTGGGCCGGGTTTGCCTGGTTTTACACCGCATCCAAATAGTATGAATGTTACTGTTGCAGAGTCACGTCTGTTATATACACAATTGCTGCATATTCCCAGAAGTGTCATACAGTTTATGTCCTGTGCACTTCAAGTGGCTCCGGCTGGAGCTATTCCTCCACCCCCAGGACACGGCAGTGGTCTTGTCATTAGTCCCATCATGATTAACTCGATGATGTGCAAACGTCCTCAAAATCGTAATGACTTGCCATTTTGGCTTGCGCAGAAATTTGAGCAGCTTGAGGCTGTTTTTCCACACACTACTCCTGTAGAAAAACACAGGATCCTTACAATGAGTTTGCTGAGTGGTCTGATTCCCACTTTAGCAGACTGCACCACCTGGGGGATGGTGTTTGCTTCAGTGTATACACTGGGCTTTGGCACCCCCTCCATGAGCGTTCTGCCGAGCGTTCTAAAGAAGGTACAGGATAAACACGGGGCTGGTCCAGCCCTGGAATTGGGGATGAAGTTAGTGGAAATGTTCCCTATTGTCTCCAATACAATTCTGGCCAACATTAAAGGTGAAGCAGTTTGCTTAAAAGTACGGCAACGCCTAGTGGCGGCGACGGAAGCAGATCTACAGCAACAGTTGCCGATTATTATTGCGGATGTATATACATCCTTAGGTCGCAATAACTTGGGGATTTTAACATTTACTCAGTCACAAGTGAGACCCCCCCTGAAAAGGAGGGTCGTCCAGTATTTCCTAAGAAGGCTTGGAACAAGATGCAGCGGCAACAACAACAGAAGCCTAGTTCGCTTGCAGGTTCACCTCTACCTGACGCTTCTGAGCGTAGATATGATTTACGTGATGCTCTAAAACTAAGACACCGAAGAGGTTCCAGGTTTCTGATCCTTGTTCTCCTCGTTCCTTTCAGGAATTGTCGGATCAACAGTTCGGCAGAGGAGGGCATCAGGATCGCAGACAAGGCGAGGCTGTGCAAGCAAGTTGTGACCCGCAGTGCCAGTTTGATGTAAAAGTCAAACAGGAGGAACCACCTCAATATCGTGCACCATTTCAGAAGAAAAAAGTTGCTGCTTTGACTGCAAAGTATGCCTTAGACGGTGAGAACCCTGCTCTGTGACAGGAGTTGGGCGGTGACTCTCCTCGACAGCGCGGCGGAGGCTACCATAGTGCGGCAGACACTCCACCAGCATCTGGAGGCGAAAGCAACTGACACTTTCATTACCGTAGAAACAGCAGACCCCCGAGTTGCTCCTCCTGATAGGCTTTATGATGTAAGCCTCCAAATTGAAGGTGATATTAAACGCCCAATTAAAGCAGTCTTTTGGGAGAATCTGACTTCGTCTTATGATATTTTGTTGGGAGAGGTTGATTGGCCTCCCCCTTTTGTTCTAGCTTCCTTGGGAGGGGAAGATGTTATTCTACCCAGTTTTTCACAATATGTACCTGATGACGATAAAATGGCTTATGCCTCGAAGTGGGCTTTGTCCTTGGCTCCGGCATTGTATCGCAATTAGGCTGGTTGGGACAACGATTCCCCAGTTCATGTGATTGCGTTCTACACCTCAGCCCCAGCCACAATATCCAATCAAACGAGACGCTAAAGCGTCCGTAAGTGAAATCTTGACCCATATGGAATATCAGGGTGTGATTGAACCCTGTGTTTCATCAATGAATAATCCTCTTGTTCCGATATTGAAACTGGACGGTTCATATAATATAGTTTTAGACTTCAGACTTTTGAACAGTCATGTTCGTACCTTTGCGGTTCAGAACACACATAGCTCTGCTTTAGTAAACAACATTGTTTGAAAAAAGTATAAAACCACTTTGAATATTTCCAACAGCTTTTTCAGCCACTCTTTGGCTCCTGAGAGCCATGATTTGACCGCATTCAGTGCGTTGGGCAATCAGCACCGATATGCGAGATTGCCTATGGGATAAAAGAATAGCCCAGGCGTGTTTGCGGCACGCATTGTTTCGATTTTACATGAGATTGACCCTGATGCCTTTTCGTACGTCAATGACATTTATTTGACTGATGATGAGATGGATCCTCATCTTAGGCACGTTGATCGCATTGTCACGCATTTCACAAAATTAGGCTACAAATTTAATTTTGCAAAATCACATATTGCTTTTCTGGCAGTGCCTTTTCTTGGTTATGACCTTAACAATGAAGGGAGGAGGTTGGCTCCCCATTTTTGGGATAAATGTGCACAGTTGCAGCCTCCCTCAACCCATAAAAAAATTACAGTCTTTGCTGTTTTTTAAAATTTTTGGCAGAACCTACATTCCTGACTATGCCCAGCGTATCAAACCGCTCTATGCTTTGACACAACCCTCTTTCTCATTTTCCAGTTGGCTTCCGGAACATATTGCAGTGCTTAGGTCTTTGCAGTCTGATCTGCTTGCGACTCAATTCTTGTTAACTAGAGATAATACTGCTAATTTGGTCAAACAGATTGTACCAGGTACATTAGGATTCACTTACGTGACGTTCAATGAAGGGGACACTGTCCCCATTGCTTATAAATCGCATCTGTATACTCCAGCTGAGATGCGCTTCTCTTCCACAGAAAATATTTTGACAGCTGTTCAGATGGCGTTTCTGAAGGAATGCTCTCTGGCTCAGGTTAAATGCATTTTCATGGTCTCACCCGTACCTGCTTTAGAAGCAGTCACAAAGGCTAGTGTCCCGAATTCCAAAGCCTTGCATCCACGTTGGATACAATGGGCTAGTTCTTGGACGTGGGCTGATGTCACCTTTCTCTTTGATCCTTTTTTACAAACACAGGAGTTTTTACAATATGAACATGTGCATATTCACCTTTATCATTACTCCCACTTGATCAATACAAATGCATTATTTACACTGATGGGTCTGCGCAGCCAGCCATTGGTTCTAAACATGCTTATTCTGCAGCCTGCGCGATTGTGGCAGGTACAATTGTTGATGGGGATTTTAAATCCTCCTTGGTGCACACACAGTCTCTTGGAGATTGCACGTCACAATTGGCAGAGCTACGGGGAAACAGCGTTTACAACGCTGTCTCCACAACGCGGTACCATTACAACGCGTTCGTTACAACGACCGTGTTGTTACCATGCGTGCCATTACATCGCAAGTCGTTTCTGCGACTTGCTCTAGGGGGCACGCTGGTGTTGGATTTAGAATCCAACATCTTCCCTGCTGTTGCACAAACTGGAGTAGGAATAGTAAATAATACTATTCCTAAGTCCAGCGCGCCCCTACAGCAAGTCGTTGAAATGACTTGCAATGTAATGGTTCGCGTGGTAACAATGCGGTTGTTGTAACGACCGCGTTGTAAAGGAATGCGTGAACAACGCATTCATTGAAACAGCTATATTCGAGCTACATGCTTTAGTCTTGGCTCTTGAATTTGCTGATCCCTATGTTCCTACACTTGTAGTGTGCGATTCTTTTTACTGTGTACAATCCTTCAATGACAACTTGTTCTTCTGGAAACAAAATGATTTCCATGATTCTAAAGTCAGCGCAATTAAGCATAAAACGCTTTGGGTTTGAGTGGCCGCTCTTAAGGAACGTTTGCCACTCGCACATGTTATCCATACCTTGGGCCATCAACGTGTGGGAGCACATGCTGTTGGTAATTTGCTGGCTGATGATGCAGCCAAATCTGAAGTAGCCACTTGTTCAGTAGCAGCAGTCACTAGGTCTATGACTAAAATTGATGATGATATTCTAGCGACTATAGCTGCGACGAAAGAGGGAACAGAGTTTCCTCACGGTTTCCCTTCACATTATACATACCACTTGTCGTCTAATCAAATTCTATTTGTGACTATTCCATCCGTTGGGGATCGGCTGATTCCCAACGAGGACCGCAGACTTTCTTTGATCATAGCCGCACATGAAGGCGTTGCTTCTGCACATGCCAGAGTGACAGCGACTATTTCCCTTTTACAGCAACATTTTTGATGGTGTGGTTTGTACCAACAGGCACGTAAATATGTTCTTTCCTGTGACATTTGTCAACAGATTAAGCCTTCAACTGTTTCTCGTCCACCCCACACTCAGCTATACATTTCAAATCAACCATTTGGTTGTATTTATCTTGATCATTGTGGTCCTTTAACATCTGATAATGCTTTTAAGTATATCTTGGTTGCAGTGGATGCGTGCACAAGATTCCTTTGGGTTTGGCCGCAACGTAGTGCTGACGCTCGAAGATTTGCATGTCTTTGTAGGGACATTTGCCTGTTGCACCTTCCATACTGACCAAGGTCCTGCTTTCGCCTCTAAGGCTTACTGGGATGCGATGAAGTCTCTGGGGGTGCAGGCGCAATTCTCGTCTCCATATCGGCCTGAGGGCAATTCTGTTGTGGAGCGGATGAACCGTGACTTAAAGCAATCTTTAACGGCGAGAGTATTAGGTACTGGTCGGACTGGTTGACTCATCTATATGGAGTGCAAGGTGCACTTAATAATCTCCCTAGAAGATCTCTGGGTGGGCGGACCCCATAAGAAATGCTCTTTGGCATTAAAATGTTTGTGCCAGACCTTGATCATCTAGACATTGTGGTGGCTGCCGCAATGTTTGACGTAGATAACCACTGTGCTATGTTACAGGATCTACAAAAGGCTTGTGATTCACAAGCAAAAGCCCATTTGCCCTCTTCCATGGATGCAGTGGTGGTGATTCCAGTTTCTGGCTGGCTTCCTAAAGTTGGAAATCTGGTCCGCGAAAAGGTTGAGAACAAAAAAGAATTTGGTGCATCATACCGTGCTCCAGTCAGAGTCCTTGGTTTAAAAGGGACCCGTACTGTGATTCTGCCTCCACTACCTGGTCGTTAGAAGAATCGTTACATTTCAATTGAGCATGTCAAGCTACACAATATGGCAGATACTGGATAGTATACCTCCAAGCATTCCACTCTGGGATCTCTCACTCACTCTGATGGCTTCTGTTTCTTTGAATGGAGGGGGAGATAGACTCTTCAATTGATTTGTTGCCTGTTTTACCCTCTACATCGACAACTGTGGATACTGAGTATGCTTCTCTCCCAGCTGACGTTATAATTGACATTCCTGAAAGTACAATAAATTCACCTTCTACTGAAGAACAACCCCCGTTGTTTCAGCTGGGGTCAAGTGGTTACTACCTTGCCTGTAATAGCTTTTCTTCTGATACATCTTCATTGTCTCCCTCTGTGGCAGATCCCCCTACACGTACCAGTGTTTTAATCTCCTGGTTCAAAAAGACTCACCTAGTCCCGCCCTGGACATATGTCTGGATGGTGCTAACGATGGTGTTCCTCTTCATGTGGATTGGGTTTGTGACTGTATTTTTCCTTTTGATTAATGGCTATTACTTATCTGAATGCTCTGCTGTGAACTTGGTTGACGGAGTTCTGGCCCCTCACACTTCATCTCATAAAATGAAAAGGGATCAAGCCCTAGTTAATATTTCGGCATTTCCAATTGTTGATGGCATTGTTTGGGATAAAGTACCATTCGATATCCATGCCCGACCGAAACTATGAACATTCCATACATTTTCCGCGTTTCTTTAGCAGATGTGGTTTTTCCTGGTATACACCATGATGATTGGGATGTTCACGCTGTTCATTCATTGTTCTTGGATTTGAAATAGTATACTGCTTTTGACACTGAGGATTTGTATTTGAATTCAGCAAATTACGCTGATTTATTCTGTTACCAACATTATGGCCATCATGTTTTACTCAAAACAAATACTCAGAGACCATTTTTTAATTATAAACAGTGGGAATATTGCCCGACACCTGTAAAGGGAAGCTCCAAGACCCAACTGAGTAAATTTATGTATTTCACTGGTTACAATCTTTCTGACCCTCAGTCCTATTTTTATAAGTTAAAGATACCCTCCCGAACCAAATTTATGCTGACCCACACTAAATTAGTTTACTCCTTGTCCTCATAAATGATTTGGCGGTGAACGGTTATGAGTATTGGAAGGACACAGTTGATTTAAAATGCATTTGGGGTACTAAAAATTGACAAGTGCAGGGTACTGAATCATTGTATTGTGCGTGTCTGACACTGTCTCAACTCATATCTTTAAATGAGACGGTACAACAGACTACTTGTTTTGGTTTAGCCACAGTTAAAACTCTGAATTCTCCATCGATTCCGTCATTGACTGCTTATGACATGTGGCGAACACACACCAACTACACAATTGAGGAATTAATTGTCATGTTTCAGAATGGCACACTTAACTCTTCCAATATTGACCCCTTGGGGTGGTTACTGTGGCCAATGAGCTCCGATGCATGTCTATTAAGTTTTTTGAATACCTCAAAGGGGTTTTCACAAAGTAGACATGATCCTCGTTTTCCACATTCCCATACAGTTACTACATATTCAGTGGGTAAATTATATCAACAGTGGTTAGGATATTCCACTTTGTCATCTGTGAAACAGCATCTTTCCCTTTTGTCTGGTGACATAGATCTGGGTCCGAAGTCCCATCGAACAAAACGTTATGTTTATGCAGCATATAATGAGTTTTGGAAGCTGTTGCAGGTGGAAGCTGCGGTGCGCCTGCGCCAAATTGACCAAGCTAATTTAGAAGAAGTTCTTGCAGTAGTTGATGACAGCATTAATACACTGTCTTCCCGTATATATACTTTGGATAATATTGTATCATCAGTCATTGACATTGTTCAAAATGAAGTGTCTGTTTTGTATCATGGTCAAAATCAGTTACGTTCTGTAATGCAATTTGCTTGGACCTTACAAACACTCAAACGTGGAAAGGTACCGTGGGATTACCTGAATGCTTCCGCACTGTTTTTGCCATTTAATTTGACTGATAGACAGAAATTAATGTCCATGAAAGATGCGACATACACATTGTTACATATTGAACAATTAGAACAGTTACCATTTTCCGTGGCAGAGAATGATTCAGCTGTGTGGTTAATACGTCGGGTTATTTCACTGCCTATCTCACTGTTTCAGTTTACGGCCTGCATGAAACACTTTCCATTTGGTAGATATGAGCACCTCGGCAGTAGCTATATTCATGAATTATGGTCATTGCCTTTCACCTGTAGATGTCAACGAGCAGATAACGAAGTCTTCGTTTCTGGGGAGGATTGCAATTCCACATTAGGACATTCCCAAGTCTGTAAACAGGTTAAACTTCATGGCCCCTAATCTGGCTTGTTTTTTAAGGGGGTACCCCTGTTCCAGCTATTATTCCCGCAATGACTTTACTTTCTAACGGAAAGCGGGCAGGCATCCCGTATATAGTAACAGTTTCCAACGTGTTACATGTTGCAGCAATGTCCTGTTTCCACCCCCGCATGGGGTTGTAGATAGTTTGCTTTGGCCTTCCATTCCAACTTTCAAAACAGATTTCAATAAGCTAAGCAGACTCAAAGCGCTATTGTTTCAACAAGAAGTGGCTCTCACGTCAGCCAATGAGACCTTTGAAGTGCAGGTGGTGAGAACCGCAAGTGAGATTCACTCACTGCTAAACACGAATCTCCCACTCCATTTTTGGAGAATTAATTCATCAAATATTTAATGCGTCTGATACTGAGGGTCTTGCCTACTTTTTTAAACTTGGGGGATCCGGCCTTGTCACCTCCTTTCAAACTATTTTTGGAATAATCCCAGCTTTTATTCATTCTATTTCTTCCAGCTCCTTCGGATGGTTTCCACTGGTGCTCCTCTTAGTTTGCGGCATGCTTGTACTTCTTCTGTTGCTACGCAATTGCTGCTCGATTTGTGGAGCTGCCAAACCTGGTCCGGATGCGCCAGCTTTTTGGTGGAATGCCATTGAAAACTCTTGATATCGATTACTGGCTGACCTTCCGTTATGCCTATTTTACCTGTGTGCAACCTGTGTTCCACTGCCTCCGGTGCCCCTTTCAATGGGCCCTGGATGTCTGCCTCTCCAATACAACCCACGCTGCCCTGGATTACGAACTGTTAATGGGTCCGTTGAAGGCCCATGACCAGGAATGTTGCATGGGTAGACGGCTGGTGTGTGATCCTCTACTTGGACCAACGGCAGACTTGAGTACCTGTGCTTGTGCGCAGCGCCTCTTGGACCGGAGTTTCATTTTTGGTCTGCAAATATTCTAATTTGGATATCATTGAGACGCTTTGCCTCTGCTTACCTCTGAATTTTGTTTTAGCGCAGTGCTAATGACCTGTCCAAGGGGAGGGTGTCAAATGGCCCATAGGGACATTGTCATCATCACTAAGTTAGCATGAGCATGCTGCAGCTTGCCTACTGCTTTGCGCACGTTACTACACAACTTTATTTTGCAATCATTTCTATGGCTGTTTTCACATGAGAACTCATCTCTGTGTTCACTCTCTGCATGTTCCTAGGATTTTGACTGAACATTATGTGCAAGGTCAAACAACAATGCCCCTTGTTATTTTGTTCTGGCCAGGCCTTAGCCCCTAGACAAACCATACCGATGCAGCTGTTGTTTGGACAAGGTACTTTAATTGTTTTGGGATACACGAATAGGTGAGAGACACTTGGAGAGGGACCTTTCCAGGGAGAAGAATGAGACAACACCTATGATGTAGATCTACCGTCTATAGGCTAAGGTATGGGGTCTGCTGACAAAGCCCTGAGATCTTCTTTATATAATAATACTGCATCTTGGCAAGGGGAGAGAGGTTAGGCTCTATTGTCTTTTCATGTTGACATCTCCCTTCATGATTTATGGAATAGCTGCTATGCTGACTGTATTTGTATTATGCATTTATCTGCTTGTTGTGGCACGTATACTGCATGTTAGGGCACGTTAGTTAAAATAAATATTTTAAACAGTTTCGTGTCTCTGTCAGATCTTATTGTGGACAAGTACAAGAGAAAGAGCAAAAGATGAGGTCTTGCAACCGCGATTCCTGAGAGATCTGGGAGTGTTGTGTTCTGGGGTGACAAATTATTTGTGTCTCTGTGTGAGTAGGAGAGCAAGTGAAACACTATAGCTAGTCGGGCCTGGCTTCATAGGTACTAAGGGGCATATTATCAACGGCCAGCGATAATTATCGCTGGCCGTGCTTAGCGATAGATATCTTATCGCTGGCTATCTCCGGAAATTATCGCCCTGGTAGCGCGTTATTAACAACACGCTTCTCCAGGGCGATAAAATTCCAGAGATAGCGAGGTTATCGCCGTTTTGCAGGGAACATCGCTGGTTTTCCAGCGATGTTCCCTGCTAAGCAGCGATACTCTGCTGATACGACCCTGTGGTCGTATCAGCACAATCCACCCCTATGTTAGGGATGGCTAAGTCGGGATAATAGCAGACGTTAGATTTTGGCGAAAGCGGCCGTTTTCGCCAAAATCTAACGTCTGCTATCATCCTGTGGGCTGCCTTGTAAATATCGCGATGTGCACATCGGCGATATTTACAACGTAGCCCATCTGGGGTACGCCCAGTAACGCCCACCTTGCATCTCATTAGAGATGCAGGATGGGCGTTATGGGAAAAGGGCGATAGGGCAAGGATTCACGCAATAGCGTGACCTTGCTAATACAGCGATAAAATTATCGCCGCTTTTCGTCTGAAAACAGACGCTAAAGCGGCGATAATTTTTTATCGCCGGCTTGTTAATATGCCCCTAAGGTGGTAGGAGGACACAGTCCCTATACACCAAGGTCCTATAATCCTGCGCATAGTTCTGTTTTTGGGCAGAATCCCTGCAACACCATTGATTTTAACGCTGCCCATATTTACAAGGGCAGCGTAAATAGGAGGCAGCACCAAAATTAAGACCAGGGAATACCTGGTCTTAAGTTGGCGAAACGAGGAAAAATGCTTTATTTCTCCTCGTTGTTGCTCTTTCCATGTGTGCTGCCTTGTGCAGCACATATGGAAAAAGCAAAAAGCCTTGGATTGTTTATGTGCAGGAATGTTCCCCTCCATGCACATAAACAATCTTTAAAAAAATAAATTTTGTGACTTCCATGTGTGCTGCATTAAGCAGCACACATAGAAGTCTCAAAATGGCATTTAAAGATTGTTTATGTACAGTAAGGGGGACCTTCCTCTACATAAACAATCTTTCCCCTGCACGCAGACACCCTTGCACTATGGTGCAAGGGTGCCTGCGTTGGCGCTACGCTGCTAAGTGTAGTGCCAGCGCAGGGCTGCATCATATTCTCGTAAATACAGTGCAGCCTGCGTCTCTGAAGTGGCAGAGTGAGGCGTTAAGCCATGGCGGCTAACACCTCACTCCGCCACTTCAGTTGTAAATGTCCCCCCAGGTCTCTACTGTCAAAAAAGTGCAAACATTTTCCTTAAAAAAGTTTATCTGATATGGGTCCCCACTTTAGTACAACCTCCAGGCCACCCACCAACAAAAATACCAAATAAAAAAAAGGATCAAAAAAATACTGGTGCATGCTCCCCTCAAACAACAAACTTTTTTTCAAAGTGATGCTTTGAACTTACTTGATTTTTCCAAATGTGTGGACGCAGCAGAGAATGCAAAGAGTGTGATGCTGTCTCTCCAAAATCCAAATCCAAAGCAACCAAGGACTGAATAAAGCAGAGCGAGGAGTCTTCCGGACGCAAAGAGGAAGTTGCTACTGTATGCACAGTAGCCTCCCGGTCTCCATGGCACTTCCTTCCTGTTTAAAAAAACACGAACAATATGTTTTGGCCAAATTAAAATAAGCGATTGCTCTGTTAGGGTTAAATATCTACTAAGAAATGCATTTCAAGTTGATTTCTGGCCTTTCAGGTAAAAAATATACCTAAAATTCTAACTGACAAATGTCCGCATTAAAAAACTCCCCTGTGTCTGAAAATTCTACTTAAAATTCTGATCACATTTGCAAGATCGCAATGACCAAATGAAGACAAACAATAGCCTTCATGCTATCACATAATTCGTTAGTTGGGCAAAATATTGAGTTGTAAAATATCGGGATACAGAAATATCGAGGAAAAATAATATTGTGATACAAAAATATCATGATGCAGAAATATTGTTGTCAAGAATATCAATTCTTTCAGGTATGTAATATCTTTTTCAAGAATATCATTGTTGTTAATATTTTCAAAAGTTTTTGAATTATCTTAATGTGTTTTAGTTCATATATTAATTTTGTGAAAGTGGGTAGGAGCACACTGCTTGCGTGAAGAACTGAACTACAACTACCAAGATGCTATGGGGTAATGGAGCTGTTACATGCAAGCAGTGTGTTCCTACCCACTTTCACTGATAAAAGGCTCTCTTGAGTGCCCCCAAGCTGACGAGCTTTGAAACACCTGCATGCAAAGAGTGGGATTATACCTGAGAAAATTGTAACCCTGGGCATAAAATTCCACTCTGCTCATGGAGTTTGCAGGGTTTTGGCAACTCCGCGTTCCGCGTAGAACGCAGAGTTGCCCAAAAACTCCTCACTCTGCAATGGAGCAGAGGTTTTTTTTGTGTTTGCGTGCCCGAAATGCATTTTTGTGTGTGCGGGAGCGACTTACTGGGTGCCTGCAATCACCGATGAGATTTCCCGAGCCATTCGAAAGCGCCACAAGATTTGCTAGGCAGCCGCATGGTCCCGCGAGAGTTTGCGATCGCGAACACATCATTCGAGCGCGCCAGCGGAGTTCCGGTGTTTTTTTGGGAAGATTGCGATCCCGAACGCGCAGGATCGACCGCGATTGCAATCTGGAGAAGGTTCTCTCCCCAAGCAGCATCAAAACCTTTGCAAAATCACTGTTTGGAGTAAAAAACTCCTCAAATTGACATTTGGCTATACTTTTTTGTGCAAGGAGTCCTTTTTCTTTTATTTTCAAGAGGAAGGAAGTGCCCCAGAGTCTCCAACATCCTGTTCCTGTACAGCCGCCTCCTCCCAGTGCTTTGTCCATCTCCTGGTCACTTTTCATTTGGATTTGGAGCTGGAAGGATCACTCTTTGTGTCTGCTGCAGGATATATATCATTGAATTTGAGGACTTTGAATTTGAGATTTCACAAGTAAGTTGGAAAATTGGTGTTGTTTGTTTGATTGGGGCCATTCACCTAGATTTATTTGTACTTTTCATCATTTCTAAAAAAATGTATTGTGGTGGGTGACCTGTAGTTTTAGTTGGGGCCTAGTTGTTTCTTTGTAAGTAATTTTTCTTCTTTTATGAAGGAAACACGTTGCACAGTAGGCCCTGAGCTACTCATCATGGGTGCAAGAAACAACTGTTTCTTTGGTGTCTGTTGAATTTAAACATCATTTTGGCCATGGATGGCATTGGATTAAAAATACAAAAAGTGTTTTTTGTGGCATTTCACCTTTTTTATGCGTGTTAAATTAAATGCCTTTGTTGGATGTGTGTGGTTGTAACTTGCAAACCTTTTTAGCCCTGTGAATTTTTGTTTTTGGCATTGTTGCATTAAAGATGTGTTGTTTAGCATGCCTCCTTTGTCTGGCCAGTGTGTGAGTGTATTTGTAATAGTGGGCCAGCATTTTCCTTGGCTGACCCTCCCCATGTGGCCAGGGGCCATTTTGTAAAGTCTGTGTCCATATAGGCCTGCTTGAGTTCATTGTTTTCCAGGCCTCCTGCTTGTTGTTGTTGTGACCATGTGGCTGGCGGCCATTTTGCGGAGGCAGTTAGTGTGCTTTTGCCATAGGCCTGCATGTCTTCCCTTTGTTCCTCTTGGCTTATTGCTTCTTGTTGTGGTGGCCTGGCCATGTGGCTGGCGGCCATTTTTTTAAGGCAGCCAGTGTTCTTTTGCCATAGGCCTGCATTGGCTTCCCTTTGTAGGCTTATTGCTTGTTGTTGTGGCCTGGCCATGTGGCTGGTGGCCATTTTGTAAAGGCAGCCAGTGTGCTTCTGCGATAGGCCTGCATTGTCTTCCCTTTATAGGCTTATTGCTTGTTGTTGTGGCCTGGCCATGTGACTGGTGGCTATTTTATGAAGGCAGCCAATGTGTTTTTGCCATAGGCCTGCATTGTCTTCCCTTTGTAGGCTTATTGCTAGTTGTTGTGGCCTAGCCATGTGGCTGGCGGCCAATTTGTGAAGGCAGCCAGTGTGCTGTTGCCGTAAGCCTGCATTGTCTTCCCTTTGTAGGCTTATTGCTTGTTGTGGCCTGGCCATGTGGCTGGCGGCCATTTTGTGAAGGCAGCCAGTATGCTTCTGCCATAGGCCTGCATGCCTTCTTTGTGGTGGCCGTGTCTTCTTGCTGGTTGCTGTTTTGCATGCAATGTTTACTTCTTTTATTCAGCAAAAATGTAGCACAGTTCACTATTTTCTCCATGTTTTTAATAAATTTGCAATGTTGATTTGAATTGATTCACTATGTGGCCTATCCTGCCAGTGGTTTTTCCAACCAATAGGTCCAGAGCTACTCATGGATGCATGAAACAACTGTTTCTGTGGTGTCTGTTGAATTTACATCATTTTGCCCATGGATGGCATTGGATTCAAAATGTGTTTTTTGTGGTATTTCACCTTTTTTTCATGTGTGTTAAATTAAATGCCTTTGTTGGATGTGTGTGTGGTTGTAACTTGCAAACCTTTTTAGCCCTGTGGATTTTTGTTTTTGACATTGTTGCCTTAAAGATGTGTTATTTTGCATGTCTCCTTTGTCTGGCCAGTGTGTGAGTGTGTTTGTAATAGTGGGTTGGCATTTTCCTTAGCTGAGCCTCCCCATGTGGCCAGGGGGCATTTTATAAAGTCTGTGTCCATATAGGCCTGCTTGAGTTCATTGTTTCCCAGGCCTCCTGCTTGTTGTTGTTGTGACCATGTGGCTGGTGGCCATTTTGTGGAGGCAGTTAGTGTGCTTTTGCCATAGGCCTGCATGCCTGTCTTCCCTATGTTCCCCTTGGCTTATTGCTTCCATTGTCATTTGTCAGCTTCAGCTCCCTGAATGCTGCATCCTACGTGATGCA
Organism: Calotriton arnoldi; assembly: GCA_963921515.1. NCBI lineage: Eukaryota > Metazoa > Chordata > Amphibia > Caudata > Salamandridae > Calotriton > Calotriton arnoldi. Next base: position 587,856 of record CAWUFW010000457.1, read on the forward strand.
CAATGCCAAACCGTTACATTTGTATTTTTGTTGTTGTTCTTCTTCTTTCCTATCCTTCCTGAGTGTACAGTACAGTACACCATCAAAGCCCTTGTTGTTGTCAAAGTCTCAAAAATGGCTACATTGTATTGTTAATTTTTTTAATAACTGAGGTAATAATAATATTAATAACACTAACAAGTGTGCCCACTAGTAATTGAACCACAACAATGCCACGTTTCACTGAAGTTCTTCTTGCTTCTTTGCTTTTAGGTACACAATAGAGGACGAGACAACATCACCCATTGTACTGGTAGACAGAAGGCCTGCTCACGACGTCACGCGACATGTGACCACAGACATCTCTTCAACTTGTGCCACTGTGTGCTAACTGACATCTTCAAGATGGCTCCAAAGAAAGGTACCAGGTCCAGTACCAAGAAAGTTGCCAGTGAGAAGAAGAAGGCTCTGCCACTTACCACCACCGGTATATCACCCAAGACCTTTTTTGGGAAACCAAAAATTGCACCTGCAGCAGCTGTGTCCAGGGAGCAAGCTGGGAGCAGCACCCCTGCATCAGTGGACCCACCACACCAACCTAGGCCCAAGCCCATGTCTGTCGCAGAGGCAGCCAGTCTAATAACAACAACGCCGACGAGCAGTGATGTTGAAATTGACTTATCGTTATTGCAAAGTAGTACCCAATCAATGCAGGAAACTCAGATAAGTGGGTAACAACAACCACAACCAGCCCCAATAGTAGTTGTTCCTCCCAAAGTAGGGGCAGTTCAGGAGATCGAGCTTCCTGCTGAGGAAGAAGAAGAGCAAGCCTCTCTTTCGGAAGATCCATTGTCTTCTAGATCCCCAGCAAGGAAAAGGAGGGTTAGTCCATCAACTTCTTCTGCAAGCCCCCTTCTGATGATCTAGACGCCACTTGGATCCCACCTCAGTCTGAGAGTGAGACACGCCATGAGAAAAGGCTAGGGAAAAGGAAGGTTCCAGAGTTATGGAGGTAGATGTAGAAGAGGAGGATGATGATGAGCCAGTCATCATGGACATTAGCCCCGGGCCAGTGGAGACCGACATTACCCCATCACAAATTGCTCTGAGGGATGTGGTATGGATACCACCAACACAGATACCATCAACACCACCTCCAGCTGCCATATTTACAAAGTCCCGGCAGCAAACTACATCCACCACAACCACCTCAGTAGAAGTAGGTACTGCAGAAAGTCAAAAGTCACACCCACCTACCAGTTCACCTGACATTGCAAGTGGCACCAGCAGCGTCAGAAATTTGACCTCCCCAGTTTTCGGTTAGCAGGAAGTAGGTGAACATTGCTATATGCTCCATTTGTGGAGTAGGTGTTAGTCGGGGTAAGCTTTGTATAAACAATGGTACCGGAGGCCAAACAACCCATCTGAGAAAACACCACTTGATCCAGTGGGAGGTGCACCTTAGCGGCCCAAAAACTGCAAGTGTTGTTGGTGGAGGGGGCGAAGAAGATCCAATCATGGTGGAAGGTGAACAAGAGTGAGACATTTTCTCCAATACACAAAGCATCCCTGTCCTCAGCAGTGCAGTGGTACCGCCCACATCTTCATCAGCAATATCGCAATGGCACAAGAGTCAGGCCAAGACACCAAGGGGTCCAAGGCAAGGGAGTACCACAATGAAAAAACACTCATTGAGCCTAACATCTGGTGTCAAGAAGTCACCTGCATCAGTGGCACCAGAAAAGAAAAAAATCCAGGCTACCATTCCCAGCATGTTTAGGTCGGAGGGGCAGTACGAACGCAACCACCCAATGGCACGTTTGTACAACGTGAAGCTAGCTAAAATGTTAGCGTTGGACCTCCTCCCTTTTTCTTTTGTGGAAGGGGTGAGTTTTCTTGAATTTGTGGCAGCCATCTGCCCGAAATGGAAGGTTCCCATCCAATCCTATTTCGCCAGAGTTGCTGTTCCTTTTTTTTTTTGTCCTCATTCTGCCAATCTCTTGCTAGAAACGCTCTTATCCCAGTTGCCACAACAACAAAGAACAGAGCCCTTCCATACAAGAAAAGAATGCTGTTTCCACTTCCATCCCTTTACCAGTGTGCCCGTAGCGAAAAAAGGGGGGAACCAGGACCGACAGCAAATTGTTGGCTTAATCATCGGACCTCCTGGGACGTTTACTCCATTCTACCAATAAAGCCCAAACCTTCTCCCGGCTTCTGGGATCACAAGCCATGTCAAACTGGCTTGTACAGATTATATTTTTAATACAGTCAGAGAAACAAGGAGAGCTTGCGGATTTCCAAAGCCTGCAAACCTCTCGTCTCGCCAGGAGGATCGCATAAAAAATAAATCTGGAGACAACCGAGTTTATTCATGTTAAATCGTCCTGATAGAGCCCAAACAGTATAAGAATTGGGCTTACCTTAACTTGTTGACCCGTTACTTCTCCCAGGAACTTACATATCTCAATCCAATAACTGGAAATCTTTGGGCATGTCATAAACATATGGATATCATCCGCCGAGGGGTGCACACATTTTGGACAAACATACGGGATTCCAGTAATTCTCGACAACTTAGCTGGAGACCAGTAGACCCTGTATGTAGTAAAAAGATGGTTACGCTTAAGAGCAGCGGGTTTCACAACTGCTCATAGAATCGCGAAAGAGTCTAGCCAAACCTCTTTCACATTTTCGCTCATTAGATCTTCAGCCCAAAGCTTTGCTGTTCCAACACTACATCACGACGTGCTGTAAGTGCTTAGACAAGCTTTGCAGCAGAGTGCTGTTCACACTATTCACCTGACAACAGACATGTGGACCAGTTGCCAAGCCACTGATTACATGTGCATCACTGCACACTGGATCTCTTTTGTGGGGGTTTGAGAAAAGATATCTGCATCAGGTGTTGTTAACACTGCTGAGATTTTTAATGCCACTCGGAAACATGCAACTGTAGCCATGTTTGCCATGGAGAAATCTCATACTGCTGCAAACATTTTGGAAGACTTTGACAGCAAGGTCTTTGAATGGCTGCGACCAAGAGGGCTTGCCATTGGTTTTGTTGCCACAGACAATGGCAGTAATATAGTTAAGGCCATGGCCGATGGTGGCTATTTCAGGGTCCTGTGTTTGGCGCACTGCATTAACATCATTGTTCAAGACTTTCTGAAAAAAGAAGACTGAGTCAGCAACTTACTGACCACCTGCAGAAGAATGTGCACACATTTGAGCCATTCTTTTAAAGCCCGGAAGCAGCTGAGGATCATTCAACTTGAGCATAGAAGGCCAGTTAAAGCACTCATCCAGGAGGTGCCAACACGTTGGAACTCAACTTATTACATGATTGAACGTCTGTTTGAGCATTACAGACCAATCAATGAATATGTCATGCAAAGAGGGGTTGCTACTGTGAAAGGCATGATCATTGAGATGGACCAATGGGGCCATGTTAAATGCCTGACAGAGATGCTACTTCCTTTCAAGCTCTTCACACATGAAGTCAGCAAGGAGGACTGCACTATGGGCTAAGCTATCCCATTGTTGCACATACTACAGGAACAGCTGAAGGGGGTGTCTACAATGTACGCAGGTGTGGAGGAAAAAAGAAGCATATGGGTTGGTAGAGAGCTTAACCCTTCACTTATCTGAAAATACAAGGGTGCAAAGAGGCATTGTGTCATGCAACCATTACATTTGGGCCACAATTCTGGATCCACGGTACAAACCAGTACTGAACACATTGATTCTTTTTTCAGAAGGGGATGTTGCCAACTACAAAACTTGGATAGCTGTGAATGTCAGTCACTTAGAAAAAGAACGGCGTCAAGTTCAACTTCAGAGCCTGAGGGCAGTGCGGTTGGCTCACAGCAGCCAAAACCACCAACAACACCAAGAACAACATCAACAAGAACAGGAGCATCAGCCCCACCAAAATCGGCACAGGAATGGTTTCTACAGCAAGGGCTTGGTAGGTCCAGTGCTGAGGCAAAGGCAAAAGAGGCAGAGAAAAGGGGAGCACCCCTGAGCATTGAGTGGATGGTCCAGGCCTCTCTGGATGACCCAACAGAGGTCTACATTGATCAAAACCCATTGCTGTATTGGTATGGGAAAAGGCGAAAATGGCCAGTGCTCAGCAGGCTGGCAATAAACTATCTGGCTTGCCCTGTCACAAGTGTCTCTTCTGAGTGTGTTTTCAGTGCTGCTGGTGCCGTTCTGACAGTGAGAATGACCAGTCTCACGTCCCAAAATGTGGAGAGGTTAACCATGATCAAAATGAATCAGCACTTTATACTACCGGAATACACCATACCTGAAGTAGCACAGCAGGAAGATGATGACGGCAACTTAGGTCATGGAAGTAGTGTGATAGATGACCTACTTCTGGGTGAACCACCAGAGTTTGGGGACAAGCTCTACTTCCCTGACAACAACTAGGCTTTTCGACTTGTTACTTTCTTTCTTGCTTTGACGCCCCAAAAAAAGCCCCCCAAAAAGATACGCAAAAGACACACAATTGATGGACGGAATGCAGAACAAATCAAAACATTCACCCCCAGTCAAAAGATCTGGGTTAAATCCATCATTCTTTTGCTCACCATGCCACCCCAGTTTAGACCTTGCCATATGCAAATCAGTCTTGACCCTGTGCCTCATGGGAACAGTCCAGCCCGAACTGCCAAGCCAGGTCCTCCCTGGACCGGAAACAAGCATCCCAGGACCGGTTTCGGGATTCCACCCCTCATCAGCCAGATACAGCTAAGGAATATTATTTACTTTTATTATTTGTGTGTGTGACTGTCTTTCTGGCTCGTGAATCGAATCACAACAGAGAATGATGCGGTTGAACTGAGTAGAGCTTTAGAGAGGGATAGATGTGACTAGGCTATACGCAGTCACAAACACACACATACTAGGATATTTACGCACGCACTAGGATAATTGTACGAACATTGGATAAAGAGTTGGTGCCCACCGCAAGGCCACATAATTACATTGATTACATATAAACACTAAAGAGAGACTTGGTGGCATCTCCACGTGGTAGATAGAATACGCAGACTGTATGTTATCGCTCTAGTCGCTGAGGAACCGGATAGCCAAATACTGGCGCTGAAGTTGATACTTCCAGTTCACGGGGTTCGACACGGTCGTGGGAAGAAGTGGAGTCTGCAAGCGTACTCGCTTACAGGTATGTGCCTAAATACGCTGGACGAGCCAGGAAGGGTGGTATAAATACTTTGGGAGACTAAATACTCGGCCATTTGGTTTCTGTATTAACAGGAAGTGACAGGAAATTCTGTTACGCAATAGCGTCTCACACTGGACTGAATGGCAGTTGGTACACACATAACCCTGTAAACAGGTAAGCTGTGAAGGGTCTCTCTCAAATTCATTAGAACATTTTGGGGGAAGTCGGGATCGGGCTTTGCAATAATACTTGGTTCTTGGTCTACAGGGGACAACAATACGGGAGTCGTTTTCACTCCAATTAAAGGAGGACTTAGATACATTTGGCCAGCCAGGTCGGAAGTAGAACCGGCGGAGAGGTAAGGGACACAAGAGTTTATGCAGGGCTCCAATACTTCAGGGCCACGATACTGTAATTATTCGTATGACTCTCATAACACTAAAGGGAGTTTTTGGTGACATTTTCAATCCCCATTATAGGTGAAGAGAAGTAAGAGAAGTGACGAGCCTGACAGGTAGGATTTGTGCCTCTGGTAACAAGGTGTAGGGAGTTGCATTTTGTCACACTGTTAGAGTATACATTGATATACACAGATGTGTTTAAGATTGGCTCTTTTACAAAGTGCAACATTGGGCACCACGTAATGACTCTACGCCATCCAAAAGGCGTCATGAGCCCCAACATAGTCTGGGAGTTTTTGATCACATGATATGTCATTCTGTCAGAACAGTGCAGGATGCATGGGTCTCCACGTTACGGAAGTGTTTTGTATATTTTATGTCTGTGCTTGCACACCATTCAAATGGGTTTCTACACAGTGGTGAATTGTTTTCACCATATCTCAGTTTTGTACATATGAATAGACTTTGAAACTGGTGTTATCATGTTCTTTTAGCCCTGAATAAGTTGCGGGGTATTCCCCTGTCGACGAAACACATGTTGGCTGGGCGTTGTGAAATAAAGACAAAGAACAGAATACAACGAATTACTCTTTCTTGTACAATGATTGAAATTTGTAATACTGTATTAATATAGCATGTGCTGAGGATTGTTAGTAATTTTCGAATTACAACAAATCCATCACCACCATCTTACTCTTTTATTGCCGGATTAGAGTTGCAACTGTGTGCAGTCAGTGAAGAAGTAAGTCCACTTCCCCGAGTCCTGCTCCAGTCCTGAATCGCCCTAAATCCATTTCCCTCAAGCCAGACATTGGATGAAGAATAGTACAAGAAATGTGAAATGTGTGCCTGCCTCATCGAGTTCCTCCAAAGAACCTGACTATAGCTATCCTCCTTTCCGAGCCTAGAGGGACTGCCCCGTAAGAACAGGTAAATGATGGCATGCATTGGACGCTGACTCTAAGAGATTGGTGTTTGTGTTGTTGTGCATGATGTCTACTAGTATTTAACCCTTTAAGTGCGCCCGTCGGCCAACGGCCGTCGCAAGCACTACCTCGGTACACATAATGGAACGCCCCGCACTGCGGCGAAATTATCGCTGCGGTAAACGGGTTAATCTACACACAAAAAAGTGACTCAAGTCAATGTTTTCCCTTCTTGTTGTTCAATAACAAAATTGTACTACTGCAGGCCGATCCATTGCATTTTTGATTCTGGACTCACTCGGTACACTACAGAGTTGGACACCATGATGACCATACCATACTCGCAGTCAGTCAGTAGGATCGGAGATGATTGATGGAATAACTCGGGTGTTTCATGAAGTGGCCTAACAGGTAAACAAGTCAACAACAACAACACCGGACCTACATGTCTGTGTAGTGGCGGAGGCGAGTGTAGTGGTATGACTGACAGCGGTGCATTGATTTAGTTACTTAATTTGGAAAATGCTATGTTGCTGTGTATGTGTGCTCCGTGCTGTCTGGCTCAAAATCTAAGCTAAGTGGAGGTTGGGTTGGCGCCGTGGGCCTGCTCCTGTTGTTGTTGTAGGTTAATGCTGGAAACAGAGTAGACATGATTTAGCCATGCCACCTCTGAAAGTTTTCTTGTCGCACTCCTCCTTAATTTAGGCAGTTTAGCTTTACTTTTCTCCTTGATTTTTCAATATACCTTTTGTTTTTCCATCTACACTTACAGGCCGGCCTTTACCCTCTGCTATACTGGGAAAAACAACTCACACTTACCTTAACAATCCGCATCTGCCAGGCAGGCACACAAGATTGACGGACGGAGCGTCCATGGAAGGAAGGACCAAGAGGAATGCCGACTGCCGAGATGCAACTCCCAATTTGACCATAACATAGTTATAGTACCATCTTTATATTTGATTCATTTTTTCTCTTCAATCATTACGACTGTGTCTGTTGTTGTTTATTATGTCTGCTTATATTTGACTCCTACAGATAATTATATACTGCTGCCCTGTACTACTAGTCTAGTACTACTCATCATAATCAAGTCATCATCATGCATGCATTTCCTTTTTCTACCTTAACAGATTTATGATGGTCGTCTGCCAAAATTGTGTGTTGTCCAAGTGTAGTGTTTTTCTTTGTCAACCCTTTCCCTCAAATGCCCATTTCCAACCATTCATCAAACCCTTACCCTCTTCCCCCGGGCTATGTGATTTATATTGAGGTGTGACTAAATTAAATTTACACCAATAATTGATCACACACTTGCTAGGGCGGATGTGGTGAAAGGAACACTAACTCAAGGCAGGGCGAGGATCTTCTTCTACTCTAAGTATATATATGTATATAGCCACACTGGAAACATATAGATTAGATTGCCCACCCATGCTCAGTATTCGCTATTCAATTTTTTTTCCAGAGGAACATAATCCATCATAATTATTAATTGCCGGCATTGATTTATCATCCTTCCAGCACTAAACGTTACGCTTGTCTACTTCATAGGTTGAGTCAACTTCAGTTTGTAACTTGTACTATGCTATCTCTGCCACCATTATGTTGTATTTTACTTTAGCATTGCTTATCATCATCATGTTTTCTTGTTTGGCAGTCTTCTTCTTGTGTACTGTACTTCTACTACTCGTTCCCTAGTCTCCCTCAGGTGACTGACTGTCTCATTTTCTTTTTTTGCAAATTCAACTGTCTACTACTGCTACCACCACCCACCATGGCACCTTTGGAAACCAAACCATCACCATGCAGCCATTGCTTCGCCTAAACATCAATCACAGGTAAGAGAAGAAGTGTGAGGGAGGCAATAATGTATATACTATGGAAATTAATTAATTCACACATCCACATCCTTCCGAGTACATACTACATAGGGGTTTTAGTTGCAGAATGCATAGACTAGGAGGAGAGACTGACAGTAGTAGGACAAGTGAGGGTACCGCATCTATCTGTTGGTGTGTTACGCTATTGGCAGATTTCAAAAACTGGCTGGGGCCCTGCAGCAAAGGAGGAAACAAACAAGGCGACGTAAAAGAGTAACACTTCCAGAAAAGATTAACATCATATGTATTGTAAAGCTATAAATAATTTATTACCCTAACAAATAAACTAGAAGAAACCCACGCCACCTGGCCCACCCCTCTCCCTAACCCCAACCAATGTCCAGTAAATTAAATGTCCATGATTGTCCACTCCAAAATGTCACTCCAAGAAGTCCAAATGTCCAAGAACAACACCCAAAGTTTCCCCAACTCCCAAAATCTACCCACCAAAAAAAAGATTAAAAAAGGGGCAAGGGTCAAGAAGCCTGAGGTCTAGCGGTGGGCGTGCCGGCTAGTGCGCTCCAGGACCTCCTCCAGCCTGGCCTCTAGGCACACCATCCGGAGGAGCATGCGGCGCCGAAAGTTCCTGCAGGAACAACAGGGGTGGGCAGCAGTGGTTGATGATGAGGTACGGCGGGCGGCTGCCAGAACACGGCGCCGTACCACCGGAGGCACAGGGGGGCCGGCTGGTGCCCGGGGCATTGGAGGAAGCTGCAGCTGCCGCCTCCTCCTCCGCCAGGACAACCAGACGGCGATATTCGACCCGGATAGCCACCAGCTTCCCTTGAGGTGTCCTTGCTGCTAACTCCTGCCTGTTGGGTTGGGAAGGAGTATCTATATCAAGAAAGAAAAAGACAATTGTAACCAATACTCTTAGCAATACAGTAACACAAAATTATACACATAAAAATATAGTGGCACAGTAGCACTAGCAGTGCATAACATTTGTGGTATCCTCACTTCCCCGGCACCTAAGATTTGGATGTGATGATTGATGATTAGACTTTCAGGCATTAGGCACTATGGAGTAGACAAGTATTCTTCTTCTCTCTCTTGTTTAGCCCAATTAATCTTGTAGGCATGCCAGCTCAGTCAGCTTGTGCCCTAGACAGACATACTCGTGTCGCAGACTCATGTTACTTTACTACTGTCTGCAGATGGGGCAGCTGTACTACACAATTATCTATTTTTCCATTAGGGCCATACTCTGTTAAATCAATGGCAAATGCTCAATTTCACTTTCACCCTGACTACTACAATAAGGCACATGATATATGCTCTTTTTTTTTAAAGCTTTATTTATCATTTTCAAACAAAACAAAAAAGGTAACAGACAGGTCACATTTGGTCATATCTGAGATACATATAGAGACTGAATGAATATGTACAAATACACATGCATCAGAGGCAATAATTCGACAGTCGCAGCATATCTTAGGTGAGTACAACATTTCCTCCTGAGGGCGCATGGAGTCAGAAGGACTGTGGGTTGTAGTACATAAGGGCGGAGAGTGTACAATGTTTACTACACGCCGAAGGGAATAAAGTGATGCGAGCACGTTATGTACTTACAATTCATACAGGTGGATCTGTGGCGGTGGATGCATTTGTGGGATGTGGGTTGTTGCTTTCGGTGTATGCTGCCGCCCATGTAATGAACGGGGCCCAAATATCCTTGGTTCGTGATGCAGTGGGCATCAGGTCCCAGTACTCTGCAAGCATCTTTTGGCAATAGGTCACGTCTTTTATCCACATGTGAGTGGTGGGTGCATGGGGTGATCCCCAGTGTATTGCGTGCGAGGTTTGGCTAGGAGGAGCATCATGGCTGACAGGCGCCCCACGTCTGGAGGGGCGTCAGCGACGTGGCCGAGAATTGCAGTGAGGGGGGTGCGGGCATGCCGGAAGCCTGTCACCTCGTAAATAATGTCGAACACCCTGTCCCAGAACAATGAAATGGGGCCGCAGTGCCATGACAAATGTAAAAAGGTGGCTTGTGCCTCTGGACAGCGCCAGCATGATGCGTTCTGGCGCAAGCCCATTTTCTGTAGCTGCAATGGCGTGCGGTATAGCCTGTGTAAATATTTGAAATGTATGAGCCGCAGTTTGTAATTTGGAGAGAGGCGCTTGAGTTGGGTGCAGCAAAAGGCCCATTGTTTGTCTGTGCGTGGTGGGTCCAGTTCTGAGGACCACTGCTCCAGTGCATTGGGAGTCGTGATCGGGCTGGTCTGCTGTGTAATGTTGTAAATGCAGGTTATAAGCTTCTTGGGCGAGGGGTTTGCTAATATGTTTTCGAACGGGAGCAGGGGAGCAGGGGCAGCGGGAAATGTAGGGTGTATTTGTCAATAGTTAGCTAAGTTGGTGGTATAGTAGGAGGTCCAGGAGAGGAGTGCGCGCGTCCTCCAGTTTCTGTGGTCGAGGCAAGAACTCTCCCGCCGGGTACAGGTCAGCAAAAGTGGATATCCCCATTCGCCGGGCTCTTTGTATAGAGCCAGCGTCCTGCATTGGAGGAAAGCTTGGATGGTGGGCTAGAGGCGTGGATGGGACGTAAAGCAGTGGTAGTTTCGGCCGGCGCCGAAGTCCCCCCCAGGCCCAGCGCAGATTTTCAACTGTGTTGATTTCAGCGTTAGGCCTTTTATAGATGCAATAAATAGCAGCTGGTAAAGGTGCTGGTGCATGGGGTTGAAACAGGACAGGATGAACCCAGTAGTGGAGGTATTGGGCCTGAGCGCTCAACGTGTAAAGTTCAAAGTCCGGCGCCCTCAGACCCCCTTGTCGTAATGGAAGTGTCAGGACCTCCCAGGAGACACGAGGCTATTTACCCGCCCAGACCAGAGAGATCAAGAGGGAACGTAGTTGTTTGAAAAAGGCCTGTGTGAGGGGAATGGGGATATTGGCAAAGAGGTACAGGAATTTGGGTAATATGATCATTTTAGCAATTGCTTTCCTACCAGCCAGTGACAGCGGCAGTTTGGTCCAAAATGGAATCTTGTCCTCAAGCCAGGTGATGAGGTGGCCGTAATTCAGGCGTCAGACATCGTGTATCTCGCTAGAGAGCCATACCCCAAGGTATTTGACCGCTGGGTCCGCCCAGGTGAGCGGGAAATCAAGGTCTAATTCAATTGGAGCCATTGTTAGGACAAGGAGGGTCGATTTGGACCAATTAACCTTTATACCTGACATGCCTCCGAATAGGAGGATCTCCCGTAGTACAGGGTTGAGATTCGTGGCTGGCTCCCGGATGTATAGTGTGATGTTGTCTGCATATGTTGATTATGGACAAACCCCTGTCTGTGAGGCCAAGTCCCCTGGCCGTGTGGTGTTGGCGCATCCTGGCCGTGAGAGGCTCCATAGCTATCGCGAATAATAAGGGGGACAGTGGGCATCCTTGCCTAGTGCCTCGGGCCACAGGGAAAGGTACCGACAGCAAGTCGTTCACCTTAAGTCTGGCGGCCGGGTTGGTATATAGTAAGTGTATAAGTTTCAAAAAGTTAGGACTCATGCCAATTCTGGAGAGTATAGTAAAAAGGAACGGCCACTCAAGGGAATCAAATGCTTTCGTGGCATCTAAAAACGCAGAAAGCGCTGGTAGTTTGGGGTCCAACTGATGAAGTATAGAGAAAAAGGTGCGCAGGTTGTGGGAGGTGGATCTGCCAGGAATGAAGCCGGATTGGTCTGGTCTGGCAATGATGGGCAAAAGTGGCTGCAGTCTGTTTGCGATCAGTTTGGCCAGTATTTTCACATCAATGTTAATAAGGGAGAGCGGGCGATAGGAATCACACTTATTTGCCGGTTTATCTGGCTTCAGGATTGTCACGATCACAGCCTCACGCATCATCGGGGGGAGGTGGACAAGTTCAAGATATTCTTGGTATACTTCTAATAAATGGGGGGCCAGTTCAGTTGCATAGGTTTTATAGAAAGCGGCTGTTAGGCCATTTAGGCTGGGGGCTTTATCTCCAGGTAGGCTGTTAATAACCTGGACAATGTCCTCTTTAGTGAATGGTACGTCTAGGTATTCGCGGTGAGCGTTGCTGAGCCAGACCAGCTCGATAGAGTCCAGGTAGGACTGCAACTCCGTGTGCGGGCGGGTTTGGGTTGCAGTGTATAGGGATTCGTAGAATCTCTTCATTCTATCTAGAGTGGCAGATTGTCCACGTGCAGAGCCGGATTTCTCCTCATAGAGCTCGGTAATGTAAGCAGAGGCTCGGTCTTGTTTAAGTGTGTATGCTAGGGCTTTACCCGGGCAATCTCCCTCCCCGTAGGAGCAGGCTTTGGCATTCCTGCCAAGGAAGTTCGTTTCGCGGTCCGCCTCGTCATCGTACTCCGAAATTTTACTCCGAATAGTGGCGAGGTGTGACTTTAAGCCCGTTTGAAAGTATAGCATTTCCGCCTGTTGTATTTCCTTTTCTATTCATTCCAGAGTGGAGCGGATGGATTTTAACACCCCCGATTGTTTGGAAATGCAGACCCCCCGTATTACTGCTTTAATGGCTTCCCAGAGTGTAGAGGGGGAATCTACAGATTTGACGTTTGTGGAGAAGTAATGCTGGAGCTCCTCACGGACCTCCTCACGAAATACGGAGTCCCGCAGTGCATGTGGTGGTAGGCGCCAGCTAAAGGCTCGCGACCTGGACAATGGTATTGTTCAGTTTAGCTGAACTGGGGAGTGATCAGACAGTGTGCGCGGTGTGTGTTTGATGCTAGTCGTCCAGGAGGCTACGTCCTGGGTGACCAGCCAGAAATCCAGCCGGGACCAGGCATTGTGACACGAAGAGATACACGTACCCTCGCGGGTGTCTGGGTGCCATAGACGCCAGATATCTATCCGGCCATATTCCAGTGCTATAGTTTTGAGTACTTCGGTAGTTCTGGGGTGCAGTTGTCGAGATGTACCCACGTGGTCTTTTGAGTCTTGCATGATTGCATTAAAATCCCCCCCCAAATAATTGGGTCATTGCCAAACAAAGTTATCTTGGTCCAAATGGTTTCAAAGAGGGCGGGGTCATCAGTGTTAGGGCCATAGATGGCCGCTAGGGTCAACGGTGTTGTGTGTAGCATGCCCTTCAAAAGGACATAGCGACCGTCAGGGTCAACGCAGGGCTCAATTGTAGTCCAGCTCACATTTCGACGAATCAATATTGCTGTGCCACGGGCGTAATTGGAGTATGTGGCGGAGTGTTTCTCCCCCCAGTACCTATTACGTAGCTTGGGATCTGCAGCCTATATGAGATGTGTTTCTTGGAGGAAACAAATATCTATTTTGTGTCGAATTAGATAGGCGTGAGTGAGACGTGCCTTTCTGTGGTTGGTTAGACCACGTATGTTCCAAGTTAGGATCGATACTTCAGTCATTCAATGCGACGTGTAGCACGGCGAGGTGACCTCACGCATGTAGTGTGTGGTATGTGAAGTAAGCTAGATGTGATGCTGCTTACCAAGCTCATGTGCCGCTGAAGATAGTAGAAGCTGTGCCTCGTGGTGCGCGTGAAAGCGTGTAGACTGAGTGACCTAGTAGTGCCTGTAAACTGCCTACTGTACGTGCCTAAAATCAAACACCTGCCCCCTCCCACTCCAACCCCCCAACTTGGTTGAGGACCCACAGCCTCCCCCGCCCAAACATACCCAGTGCAAGAAAAGACAAAGTAAGCCCTGGGAGATCTCCCTGTGGGGGCATGGGTTGCCGGCGAACTGCCCTGCACTTAAGGCAGGGTGGCCAGGCGTACTTGTCAACGCAGGAGATCAATTAGAGAGCGCCAAATGAGAACAATCATCATAGTAATGGTGAGGCCTGAGCAATGAGAAGGCAAAAAGTCTCAGTAACGATAGAAGTGGAGCAGAGTACATTGCGGAGTGAGTCCAGAGAGCATGATCCCAAGCTCAATCATTGTCACTGAGTCTATCCCTTGCCTCCGCATTTAGGAGTGTCTTGGGGGAGGAACATCCCGGGCAAATATGTTTGGCGAATTTGAGCGCAGATTTGGCATCCGTGAAGAAATGTGCCTGGCCGTCGTGGGATATCGCAAAACCAAAGGGGATGATGGACGGAGTGTTGATATCTTCAACCTCGCCTGGTAGAGCAGCGCATAGGGGATCTCGGTGCGTTGAAGCAGGCGTTTAGCCGGCAAGAACTCCTTGCGTGCAGCCTGGACCATGGGAGTAAAGTCCGGAAAAATAGATATGTGGTTGTCCTGGTGCGTTATAGGGCCATGCTCTCTGGCCGCTTTCAAGATTGAGTCTCTGTCGCAGTAATTTAGTACTTGCGCAATGATGGGTCTGGGTGTACCACCAACTGGCGGTTTAGGGCCAATGAGCGATGTGCATGTTCGATTACAAAAACTACAGAAAGAGCCTCTGGAAAGAGATCACGGAACAAAGCTTTGACAAAGGGTTCCATTTTAGGAATGGCGGTAGTCTCTGGTATTCTGGCTATGCGCAGGTTGTTGCGCCGGGAGCGCGCTTCCAACTCCTCATTTTTCACCTTTATTAATGTAAGAACCCGTTCCATGTTTAGTAGGTGTTCCTTGGAGTCCACTTGATACTCTTGCGCTTCTTCCGCGCGGTTCTCCAAAGCGTCTAAGCGAGATTCTTGTGCATTCACTTGGCGCTTTACCATGTCGAGTCCTGCTGTTAAAATGTCGAGTTTGGAGTCCATGGATTTGAGGTTGGAGCGCACCTCCAGCATGATGGTGCGCAGGTCGTCTTCGTGTTTATCACCAGCCTGGGAAGGTTCGCCTTCAGGCTCAGAGCCAGCATCCCCGCCGCGGGTTGTGCGCTTATTTTCAAAAGGCAATTTGGACTGTTTGGGGTCGTTTTTCCCCATGACTAGGTGAGTATGTGGCTAGTGGCTGGTCAATGCGAAACGCGCCGGGGTCCCTCTGGATCACTTGCGTGGAAGTCGTAATCTACGGTATCAGGCGGCCAGGTGCTTCCCCCTCCTGTCGAGCGTTCGGCCTACTGTTCGGTGAAACAGCCCCCCAGGGGCCAGAACGGGGCCGTCAGAGTGGCGCCAGCGAGGGGAGATATGGAGCTTAGCAGCCCCAGAGGCAGCGGGATCTCAGCTCCACCTAGGGTGCCACACCCCGCCCCAGACTGGCACACCCAACGTACCCGCACCGGGCCCCGCAGCGCAGTACCCCAGGGCTCTCACTCACATCCGGTCACAGGTGTACGCGCAGCCCGTGGTGCCCAGCGGCCTCACTGTGGTGACCGCCTCAGGAATCAGGGCTCCCGCCACCCAGCAACCGGAATCAGGGGTCAGGGCCTATCGGCCTACTCACGTGTCTTCAGGCCAGGTCTCAGGGTGTTGACACTTTCCCTCAAAGGAGCTGTTTCTAGGTTCGGCTCCCGCAACGAAGTCAACCCCTGATTCACGAGGTAGAGCTCAGCCACGGCCGGCACCAGCACCTCTGCAACTTCTCCGGAGCTCCTCCACCGCCAGGCAAAGTGTCTTTTTCACAGCTCCACATTGCGGCCGGCTGCAGCCCTGACCGCGCGCTTCACCGCAGCACGTTGGAGCCAGCAGGATATATGCGGTGAGTACAGATCGGCCCGGAGCGCTGCCGATATTCACCAGTGTTCTCCGAGTATAGGGCTTCAGCAACTTCCCTCCGGCCACAATCGCCTCCAGGTAGCGAAGCAAAGCAGCGGCTCATCTGTGTGGCTTACGCAGCCATGCCAATCCATCCGGTAGGCTCTCCCCAACTTTGCAAGTGGGATCGTTAAGGGCAGTGCTTCAAGGGCAGCTGCGACGAGCTCCGCAGCGGTTGAGCAGGCACCGCCAGGCCAGAAGGCCGCGCCTCCGGCGCCTCCATGCAGGCCCATCTCGGCCTCGAGGATGCTCCACAACCCAGTGAGTGCAGCCGCTTCTCCGCCTCACCGTACAGCTCAATAGTGGTATGTATGTGTTCCTCGTCTTGCGCACTGTTCGATTTAGCCAGTCAGGAGATGCTGGAGCTCCTTTGTATAAAGGTTATGCAGGATAATGTGCCTGGCTGGCAGAGCCCCTTCAGAAGGCGGCCATCTTGCTGCTCGGCCAAGCCACGCCCCCCATGATGTATGCTTAATAGAAATGATGATGATAATACGGCACAACGTCACGTCACTCACGTGATGATGATGACATACTGATTTGTAAGTAGTTAACCATGCAGCTGATAGGCCACCCAGGCTGACATGGTCAAAATGACATGGGTAGGGACTGGAGCGGAAGTGGGCCTCGGAGTCGGAGGGAGACGATTGATGATGGGTGGGTAGGGTACATAATACATAGTCATGCACAAGATATATGTTGTGCTTGCAAACTACTGTGAGTCGAGGTCTGAAATACAACCTCAAACCTTTGAATCAAAAACCTTGGAAAAAAACAGTCCTTGTTTATTCTTCCCAGGGCTAAGTTTTTTCATTTATCATTGCATTGCTCTTCTAGCATTATTTTATTCTTCACCCTTGGCTTTGGTATTCTGGCACGGTTTAATTTTCTTTTACATTCTCTTCATCCACTCTAACACTTCACCTACTATGATACCATCCAGGCATCCATCCATCCACACATGGCTATCA
Source organism: Calotriton arnoldi (assembly GCA_963921515.1). Classification (NCBI taxonomy): domain Eukaryota; kingdom Metazoa; phylum Chordata; class Amphibia; order Caudata; family Salamandridae; genus Calotriton; species Calotriton arnoldi. The sequence continues at coordinate 604,795 of CAWUFW010000457.1, forward strand.
TAAACCTTTCACCGACAACATACATTTGTCATTTAACCACCACCCATGTGTCCTTGCTTGCCTTTGAGTATGACCCCTCAAACCCCCCTGGAGGATTCCTTTCACCCATACAGTTTCACCCACCCAGGCAGGCTTCCTTTCAGCTTTCTTTCACCTTTCACCCATCCTTCAACCACCCATGCATCCTATCAGCCACCTATATGCATCCCGGGGCCCCTTCCTTCACCCAAGCATCCTTCTCTGCCAGTCATATATTACATGTCGTCTGACTCTTTGTCTTCGTCATAAAACTTTCTCTGCTGAGTTGAAGATAGAATAGGCAATCAGTTACTCAACCCCCGTAAATGCTAATGTTAAGTAAAGGGTGTCTTCTTCTACTGTTCAGTGTTCACAACAACTTAGTCTCAGCAGAATACAGTGTACTGAGTGTACACCCTTGCAGCGAGTGTAACTATATTCATCATTCTCAATAAGTAAGTAATATGACTTACCACCGCCCGCCACTGCTGCTGGCTCACCCCCTGCAGCTGCGGCATCCACTCCCTCCAGAGTGGCATGGCCCTCGCAGCTGGCCCCGGCACTGGTGGTCGGTACGCCTGGAAAAAACATTTCACATTTTTAGATGCCATATACGCCTCCCCTATTTATTTATTTCATTAGCAAGATTGAAAATACATAATAATACATACACCACACACATCACTATCTACAATTCGGATACTAGACAGAGTAGACAGTATGTCCTGTCAAAAATAACAAAATATCCGGTTGGGCATTTTATTGGTGGCAATTTTTGAAAAGCCTCTCAAGAAGAGGACAACCCAAAGGACTGGACTCAGTGGCTAGAGCTATTGGTGCATCTCATTTTTTGAAAGGATAAAGAGTGGCCAACTGGGCGGGCATGAGGTCTCTCTTAGTTGGAAAATAATGGTGCCGTCCTCCTCCTCATACTTCCTTCCAGCCATGGTGCACGGTAATCAGTTGTTCAGTGTTCACCATCAACTGCTGCTAATAAAAAAAGTACGTGCCCTGGATTAGAAAAAGTAAAATACACCACTTTGGGGTGTCCAGCGTGAGTGACCACCATTTACTTATGGAACATGAGACAGTAAAAGAAAGCCTTCTCACCTCAACAAACCTGCGTAGAATACCTTACTTGGGCATGCAATCTGCACAGCAGATTAGTGCTACTAGTACTAGCAGTGATAAGGAGTCCTTACTACTACTAGAACTGGTAGTAGGCTAGGACCAATGGGTTCTCTGAGTCTTACAGTACCACTACTAGGCAATCCACAAAATATATAAGGGGAGAGGGAAAGCTGAGTGGAAAACCAGAAGAAGGCAAGCTACAGACAGACTAATACAGAGTCAGAGGCAGTTTGATTTGATGTAAAAAAAAAAAACAGAACTAGAAACAATGTTAGTAAGTAATGGAGCAAAATCAAGAATTTAGAAACAGATAGATCGACGAGGATTTGGGAAAAATTAAAATTAGGAAGTGGAAATAATAGAGCGGGAAAAGTTAGGGAAATATTAATATAACACCAGGAGGACTTACTGGGGCCAGCAGAGCCATCTGCGCCTGAGGCCGCTTCCTGCTGTCCCTGGGAGGCCCCTCCGGCTCCCGCACCCGCTTCAGCAGACCCAGTCTTCTTCTTCTTTCCCCTGGATGCTGATTATGTAAGACATAATTAAAGAGACAAAAAATGATTTGTGTTAAATAAATGAATATTAAATAATCGCTCTAAAAAGATTTTTAGACAGGAAACGGCAATTGCAATAACATTGACCTAATCTTAAATCAGATCGACTAGTAGTAGACTAGTATCGCAGGCGCGGACCATCCTATCTTAATTATTCCACAGTTCCATTCCGATTCCTGAATCCTAAACATACCTAGCACCCCTATTCCAGACTTTGGAATGAATTGCAAAAAAATTATATTTGCTTCTAAGTTCTGATCTCATTTGCAATCATCTCTCAGTCTCAACTCCAACCCCCTTTGACGGGCCAATTACTAAGTCTGCATTTATTCTTCTTAAATGCATAGATGGACGCATGCATATTGCATACACCAAATTGGTTGGTTGCTATTCACTCACTATACGAACTACCAAAGGTTCTACTAGGACTGAAGTCATGTGGGAGGACGCGTCACGCAGGCTGCTAAATTACCAAATAATGCTAACTAACTAATTACTACCACTATCTTAGTGACAGGACAGCCTGACAGGACAAAGGAAAGGACTGGAGTCTTTCCTATCTGCATTACCTAACTTAAATTCTCTAAACTCTCTTACATAACCAGCCAAGTTGCAAACAAGTACAATTAGTAGCGCCGAGCATCTGTCTGGAAGAATAACAATCACATAATATAAGATTTTTAAACATCAAGTTTCAAGTTTATTTTATTTGATGTAGTTCTCTACTGAGAACAACAAATTTCATACATCACAAATACTATTAGTTATACGCATAAAACAATCAATACAAATTTAAAAACGATTTTAAAAATTTAAACAAATTATAGCATACAAATTCATCTGGGGAGAATTAAAAAGCGTAATCAAATTCTGCACAGATGCACTATTATATCTAAATTGTATTGGTTTTAAGTAACGCCTTCGAGCTTCAACCAATATCGGGTTTGGGCAAACCGACAGTACGTGCTTCATATCTTGCACACCACCATTGCAAAGATCGCAGATGCAGGTAACATTTTCTTTGTCAGTCCATTTAAAAGTCAATGAATTAAAAGGGAGTAACCCAAACCTCAATAAAATCCTACACCGCCGAATTCCATGCCTTAAGGAAAAGCGAATATATTGTTGAGCCTGTTTGTATGTGATGGCTTTTGCATACTGTACATAATGATGTAATTTAGAGCAGTGCAAGATATCCAGGTCATAACTGATCCTCGGCATCAAATGTTTCAAGAAGAGCTTCAATTGTGCTGGTGACCATGATTTCAAGAGTGCAATTGAGCAATTGGATAATTTAAAAGCATGGTCAAGTTCTGGCTTAGGGTATATTTTGTGAAATCAGTCTCAAATGTCTCTTTTTTTAATAAGAATCTTAAAGTGCCTTGGTCTGCGTGTAGAAGATAATACGCCCATCTAAGTACGTTGGTGATCGCTCTAGCAAAGGAACTAACTAGAGAAAATTCTAAACGCAGAGCTTGTACTGGGACTGATTGTTGAACCTTTGCCAATTTACGTCGAATTTTCCCTTCTTTCGTTTGTATTTGATGCCACTGAGGAATTGGGATATATTCCAGGGCGTATGATGAAATTGGGGGAATTTTTGAGCTGTAAACCTGTAATAAGGATTGAAAGTGTCTTTGTCCGGAACAAGAGTATAATCGTTGGAGCGCTCCCACGTGGATGTCTGCTTTACGATTTAAATACTGAAGATGGGTAGAATTTCCTAATGATTGATTAAAAATCCGCCCCAGATAAGTGTATTCTTTTACCACTTCTATGGTTTCTGCTCCCAGTGTCCAGTTATAGTTTGTATAATTCTTTCTCCCTCTAAATGGGACGATTTTCGTTTTAGATGTATTAGGAACCAAGAAATTTTCCTTTGTATATCTTGTTAGTATGTCTAGGTTCCTTTGTAATCCAAAGGGGTAAGATAAAAAATTACGACATCGTCGGCATACAACATAATGTGTATATTACTTAATGCGATCTTCGGGGAAAATTTATTACATGTAGAAAACTGTCCGGGAGGTCACTAAGGTATAACGAAAAAAGGAGGGGAGCCAAAAGGCAACCTTGCCTAAGGCCATTTGGTGTAGCAATTTGGCCAGTAAGACCCCTTTCTTGTCCCAGTTGTACCTGACACCAAGTTTCAGACTGGAGTAAAATTATAAAGTAAAGTACAGTTTTCGGGATTCCCAGATTTCTGAGTTTCTTCCATAGTGTTGGTCTAGCCACTCTATCAAATGCCGTTGAAAAATCAACGAAGACCGCATAGACCACCTGCGATTTCCGGACTACATATTTGTCGATAATAGTTTGTAAAACCACTATGTTGTCCGTAACTGAATGTTTCTGTCTAAACCCGGCCTGGTTGAATGGGATCACGCCGGAAGAAAAAGCCCAATCTTTAAGATGGTCTAGGACACTTGCCGCGAAGATCTTACCGATTGCATCCGGCAGTGCTATCTGTCGATAGTTCCCTGGATGCAGCCGAGGTCCTTTCTTATAAATTGGAATAACTATACTCCCTTTCCACGATTTGGGAATTTTCCCAGTATAGTAGCAATGTGAAAATAATGGTGCTAAACATTTGCTCCATTCCACAGGATTAGTTTGTAGTGCCTTCATCTGGATTTGATCCGGGCCCATTGCAGCTGAAGATCTTGCTTTCTTTATGTGATACTCAATTTGACGGGCCACTGGAGGAGAAATATTTTGAGTATTTTCCATCTGCGTACACAGTGGATAGTTCAAATTTTCTTTATTCCAATTTAATTTATAAAGGTTACGTAGACATTTTTCCCATTCCCTTGGCGGAACTGGTGATGCTTGCAAAGATTTCTTCATCCCTGTATGTTTGGCTATTAAACTCCAATACTTGCGAGTATTATTTTGTTTTGCTGCAATTTGGATTTCTACCCAATTTTTGTCCTGCTGTGTTTTTCCCAAATTTTCTTTTTCCCTCCTCCGGCATTTTTTTAGACGTTTAATTTCCGATTCCCTTGCCTTAGTAGGATTTTGATATTGCATACGTATTAATTTGTTTAAAGCGGCGACTCTTATGTCTGAAAACTTTCTTGTTTGACATGTGTCTCCATTCGCTCGATATTTTAGATATGCCTGTAGAGCTTGCATTATTTTATTGAGAACTATTTCGAAATTTGCTATTGGGTCAGAGGAATATGTGAGTTGTAATACTTTTGCCTTATTGATTGCATAGTTGATTTTATTAAACGCAGTAGATACCCATAATATTCTCCTTTGGGCTTGATTCACGAGTACTTTACTTTGTACATGCATAATATGACCCGGAGATGAACGTTGTAATATTATTTCAGTTTCTAATTTTAAAATGGCGTGGTCACTTCCTTGATGAAATTTTGTACTTAATTTTTCGACCCTATAGAGTAGAGCTAGACTGCAGATCATATAATCTATTATGGAATCGGTGAAGTTACCATTTCTTGTAAAGGATGCTGGAATGTCTCCTTCTGTACGACCGTTTAGAATGAAACCATTTATTATAGAGAGTGAAGATAATAGAATTTTCCCTCGTTTGTCTGCCTTGATCCTCGATGGAAACAATGGCGTGGGGATTGATAAGGCTTCTACTTGTTCCTCGTTTTCCCATTTATCTATGAGGTCGTTGGATATTTTCCCGTTAAAGTCTCCTATAAGGGAGACTGGAGGGAAACTTAAACATAAGTTACCTGCAGCATTCTTGCTATTTGGGAAAAAAATTATATTTGCAATAACACAGAACAGAAGAACACAATAGTAATATAATTAGCTACTCACCAAGCCCCGAGACCTCAACACCTAGCAGGTCCAGCAGGTCCTGCTCCCGGTCCAGGATGTCAGACCACAGGTACGTCAGTTGGTTATGGGTGCGCTGGACCCCTGAGCAGCAAAACACTGCCCAGCGCATCCTCTCCCACCGCCGGTGATGCACCCGGAGCCCGTACCCGTACCCAGGCCTGCTGCCAGGGTTAAGAGGAGGTGGTGCTGGAAAAAAAAAACACCAGTGCGGCCACCTCCACCTCGGAAAACAAGGCCCGGGCATGCACCCCTTCCAGGCGACGCCATCCGCAAGGAAGGCGGTTGCTGCTCTCGCTCCTCCTCTTCCCCTGGCCCTTCTTACTCTTCTTCAGTGTCTTCACCATGGTTCTGGGGGCCAGGGGGGGGGAAAGAAAAGGTAGGAAGTAAGAAAGGAAGTAAAAGAAATTAAAAAAGCAAGTAATAGAAAAACATTAAAAAACGCACTAAAAAACACACAAAAAGTAGAAAAAACACAAAATATACACTCAGGAATAAAGAGGGATGAATAATAAATAAAAAAGATCAGAAAAAAGTTTTTAGAAACAAAGGATTGAAAAGATATAGGGAGGATTGATTAACAAGCCCAGAACCATAGCAAACATGAAAAAGAAGATGGCCGCGCCCATCGGCGACCGCATGGTGAAGTTTGCGCGATATTTCCCCCCGAGCATGCAATACGCATTCCCGAACGTCAAAAATGCATCGCATAGGGGCGGAAAAAGCAACTCCGCTCGCGGTACTCCGCATAGCTTTTTTACAATTTTGCAGAATTTTGCGTAGGACGGCTCCGCGAGCTCCGCCCAGGCTTATTTTAAACACATTTTAAGTGATTAGTAAAGTATTTTAGCAGCAGAAGAATGATAGGCTAACATAGACATATACCAGCCTTCAATAATAACGTACAATGAGGTCTTTTATGTGTTTTTTTTATTATTTGTGCATTTTAGAAATTGAGTGGGTCAGGCCACAAATTAAACATGGTCTTATGTTTCTTTCATGGATTTTGTATTGAATTTTAAACATTTATACAACAAAGCTATTTTTTACAATCACTGACAGGTTGCTTGATTTAGTAAGGATTGTGGTTGTTGCCTGAGTGGGTCTTCCACCCCTCTGAACCAATAACCCAATTTCTTAGAATGCATAACACAGAAATTATGTGGAAATCAAAATGCTACCCACAAATGCCTAGAAAACATATTAGAAGCCACAGAGTCAGGTCAATGAAAGTTATAAGACAACCCCTTTGGTGTTTTGTGATAACGGAGGGTTACCTTCCCCATGCACAAGTACCAATATGACATAAACACTTGCCCATTACCATGAATTGTAAAGAAAATATACACAATGCACCTGATGTCATTGCTAGGAAAAGCTGAGGTTATAACTCACTAAAGATTCAAGTATAAATGTTCCATCATTTGCCTTTTATATTAGTGTAAACATTATCTGTGGCCCAATTTAATTCAATCCACAGACTGTATTCACTTGCCGCTGGAAACCTGTTACTTTGTTTAAAATTTGAATAAAAATCAATAAAGATTGGCGAAAAATAGAACCAATTCACAATTCTGCATACATCAACATTTCACTTCAGTGCCACAAGTATGAGCTTAACAATGCCATTAAAGCCGGTAAAAATATGTGAGTAACAGGGCAGTGTAAATGGTTCAAAATGACGAGCACTGCAATATTTACTGCAATAGCTACAGCTTGGTCTTGTGAGTCCATAGCATGAAGGGAAAACCTTACAATTGTTTGAAAGCTTGTCCACATGACTTTGCTGAGAAACACTGGCCTTTGCGGTTAATTGAAAAGTTTTCAGTTGCAGAATCATTTCTGTCAGGAATAGATCGCTGACAAACGAGGCGGGAACGTTGTACATTAATTTGTCAATGACAATAACGCCGCCTCGCTGAATATCGGTCGTCTGAGGTGACACAAGCTATGTCATTTTCTCTTTATTAAGATAAATGTCCACTTTATGTGGCTTTAATCCTGGTGTTAGGAAAGAAAATAATCGCTAGACAGCAAGTTCGATTTCTTAATTAGATGTTTTCATTTTATCTTGATTGTTTATAAAAATGAAAACAAAATTGCCTGGTTCAGGAGCTCACATGGTGCAAACAAGGAATATTATAAAACAGTCCTTGCGGTTATTCTACATGGAAAACACAAACCATTTTTATGAGCATTTTAGTAGCTTTAAGGCTAAAAAGTCTACAGCAGTGCTTCCCAAACTTTTTAGAAGCAAGACCCACTTATTAGTACAACAAACTTTTGCGACCCACCTCCCTTTAATGATGATGAGTAGGCCAATTTTTTTATGTAAGTGAAGCATCGTGCGGTAGCGTATTGTTATTTGTAGACAGCACATTTTACATTGAAATGGTCACGAAGGCTCATATTTATCAAAGTTTTACATTGCCCTTGCAAGGGGGGCGCAAGGGCATCGCAAAACCTCAGTGAGATTTATCAAGCCATGCAAGGCCATCTTGAATGGCCATGGATGGCTTGATAAATCAAGATCAAAGCAAGGTAGTGCCCCAGAAAGGAGCTCCATGGGTGTTCCCATGAATCCACCCATGGACTTTCCAGATTTACCAATAGTGGTAGACCTGGAAATGCGTCAAAATGCTACACCTCCCCAGGTGAGGTGTAATGAGGAGAAATATCTAAAACACAGGCACCCTTTCAACATGATGCAAGGGTGTCTGCATTGGTGCTAGGTAGCCAAAAGTGCGCCAGCGCTAGGAAAAGACAAGAATGTGCTGTACAATGTTAAATACCGTGCACTCCTGCCCTTGAACGCAGGGCAGCAAAGGGGCTTGCTGTGTTGCGCTGTGTGAAAGATTAATAAATCCACCCCTAAATTTGCACAGACATAGTTTTATAGCTAAAACTATATTGCACACAAATGATAATATATGGAAATTGAGTTACAGTGAATAGATATTACTTGTGCATCACCATGAAAAGTGTCTTGATTTGCTCTGATCCTATTAAAAGCTTTGTTTCCATCCCACTTCAGAATTACAACTGCTGAAGGTGTACAGTTCATTTACAAGTATTTACATTTTGTTGTGTGTTAGGAAAAAATGACACCCTACAGCCTGTCAATTCCTTTCATACTTCATGTACCCCAGGGAAATGCCACAAAATTCACTTTACTTTTTTCTGTGACTGCAAAGAGAGAGGAATTGGTAAACATCGGTCCTCCTGTTAAAAAATATGTAGCAGAAGACATAGCCTGATATTTGACCTATGTTTTTGCAGTGCAGCAAATGTGAGACACCAAATATAACATTTACAGTCATTATTTTATTGCTTGGAATTTGGTGATCCACCAAAAATTGTCTCGTTTGGGAAACACTGGTCTAGAGAATGTTGACGGAAGATATGGCTATAAAATAGATGGGAAGGGTGCAGTACTTACTTGAATTGGAAAAAAAATACTACTGGAACTACGGACACACAATCATGCACATGCAGTTATTAATGCACCCTCAACATAGACATACACACACGCCGCACACATGTGCACGCACGCACACACACAAGCACCTGCCTGCATATCTGGACCCTAGTAGACACACACAAATCATAACATTGATTCAAATTCATATCCTCTTTATTGCTAACAGAGTAATATCAAAATGAAAAAAAATGCATAAATAGCATGTAGTGAATACAAAAGTCAAGGAAACCTTATATTGCACAAATTCATTGCATAGATTAATTACAAATAATATTTAAAAAGGGTGTTACATATTGCAGTTTTGCAGCCACAATAGCTACAGAGCTCTTGACTTCCAACTTCTAGGTAAACCTATTTGAACATTTTGGCACCGATTTAACTAGCAATCATTAAAACATAAATTAGACTTAATGACTGGTAGGCCAGACTTAATAACTTAAGAGAAGGCGATTCCATTATTTCTAATTTCAAAATCTAAATTTATGAGATCTGGACATTTATGCTAGTTGCCCTGATAGAGATCAAGGTTGTTTGTATATGTCAAAATTCATAGAGTATTGATAGTGGTTCCATCCGCCTACATCAAAGTATTTGGTAGGCAGGGTAGCTGAAGAAAAGATCCATAGTTTCAGCAACTAATTGACTTGAATGGTAAAAGAATTGAGAACATGACAGTACATTATGAGAAGTGGTGCATGATCTGAGTCTGCACCAGGTACAATCTCACACGGTGTACCCAGTGCAGATAAGGATCATTCATCCAATGCAAAATTGGGCTCTCTCCAGCGCAGGTAAGAATTCATGCTTAGGCCACTCAGCAGGGAATGACTGATCCTCAGACACAACTACTAGAGGAGTAGAGAAAGAATATACTGATAAAAAAGTCTCTTTCTTTGCTATGTCTGAGGAAGACGTATTGGGGAGATACTCCTTTTCTTGAAAAGAGATCCAGGACAGTTTTTCTGAATTTAAACAGAACCACTTCCTGCCTTATGCTAAAGGACTGAATGTATTTCTCTTCCAAGTCACAGGATCATTACAGAGTATCAGCGGAGTTACAGATGGCATCTCATAGGTCTGTCAATACCTGTGTCTAGATCAGGTACTCCGGTTGTCACCTGTCTAGTGCAGCAGTTTGTCACCATTTCAAAGTCACTGCAGGACAGGTAATGAGTGGTCCAGCAGTCATCTGGCATTGCTTGTTTTCAAGAGGCTGTACGGAGACATGGACTCCACTCATGACATTTAAGCCATTTAGACAGACCTCACACCATTCTCTTAAATAACACAGCTGGCATTCCATCAAAGTGTAAACTGTCTGCAAAGACATTCTCATCAAACAAGTGTGTGCCACCCCATCTGGTGCAACACCTAACAGCTTCAGCGTCCATCGATCAACAATTGCACATTAATTGCTTGATGGAGATTATGGGGACATGTGGCAGCTTAGTTAGTACATAAACAAGTCACAGGATGTGCATATTCACGTGGGGCAACTCTCCCTGATGATTGCCAGACCTCATAACACTTTTTCATGCATCTCTCCTAATGGAAGTTGTAAAGGCTTGAATGAATGTAAAGTAGGTAACTATGAAACAAGAAATCACAAATCTATTCTTCATTATTATCTGCAGATGACTGTGAGTATGGATTTTCACCTCATATATACTCACCACCTTCAGATGTGCTCACATTTGCTTCAACAGAGGAAGAACAGGGCACAGGCATCATAGAGCACAGATTTGGTAACCTCAGTTCACACTTCAGACACCTTGATCTCACGGGGGCGCTACTGTATCCCCATAAAGTAATTTGCATGATCATTCTTTAACTCCTATTGCATGTTTTCCAATAATACCTTGCAAGGGGACAGATATATAGACATTTGTCCAGAACCATGGCACAATCAAGGTGCTAGGCCCGGTCAATACCCAGACGCCAAGATCTGTAGGAATACCACTAGCTTGTTGCCTCACACTTTACTAGAGCCACATGTCTGGTAGTAGTATCACAGTGGATGGAAAGGTTTGAGTCAATGATGAAATGCGAAACATGCTTCAGTCCACAAATATCATCCTGAGACACTAGTGTCTGCTACACCAGAATGTGAGCACAAACGAAAAGGTGGTGAACCTGGACACCACCCCATGTCAGATAGACATCAGGGGAGTGGTCTTCTGGACCAGGAACAGACAATGGTTCAGGCAATGAGGCCAAAAGAACATCTTACCCAGAGTCCACCATCCCATCCAAGCTATTCTTTACCCAGAGGCAGTAGTGCAGCTATGGAGGCAGGTGTTGGCTGGGCAGAAGGAAATCATGTAGGTAATAGAATAGATATAGAGGAAGTGGATAAGGGATTGCTGCCTTGCAGAATGCACGGCCTACCCAGCACAGGGAGACCACATGCTTCCTCTCTTTCGGGACTTTCCACAACGCTCTCGCTCAGACCCATATACCTTCCAGTTTCTCAGCCCTTCACTTTTCATCACCCTTGTCCATGCCCAAGTCTCATACCTCTGAGGATGTGTCAGGCTCTGTCTCACCTGTCAATATGTCTATGATGGAGGCTGTGGTAATGTTCATTGTGGAATCAGATGAAAGACTATATGTTCTTGAATTTGAATCCTCAATCCTGTAATGCATCATTTCTGGTTGTGAGATTGTCTTTTATTAGTACTTTACTTGTGTTACCTTAAAATGTATTGGACTTTTGTTGGATTTTAATTTTGGAAAACTTTATTTGGACATTTTGAATTTTGTTCACTGTCTCAGGAATAATTTTTATTATTAAAATGATTTTCTCGTTGTTTTTTTTTACAATCATGATTCTTTTACACACCTACTTTAAGGTGCATATCTATCCATGACTTTTCATTCTCAAATTATCTACATCCTTAAAGTGATGGAAAGCATATTTCAGTATGAGAACACTGTATGGTTTCCTGTGAAATATGGGCTCTATACCACTGCATGTATGCTATAAATATGTAATACATATATATTCAATGACAAAAAGAAATGTTAAACATTAGTCTTAGTTAGGAAGACTTCATTTATTATTCTATAGAAAAAAACGTAAACTACATAAACTTTAAAAATTATAATGTTACAGTTATAACTTTATAGATATAACCTAAAGTATAATTTATGCCCCACCCTAAACTTACTATAACTTGCTCACCTCCGTACAGTCTTATCAACTCACCTAGCAACACAACATTAACTATAACTCACGCCTTCCTCTTGCATTGCTTATACCCTGTGATATTGCAACACTTATAGCATGATTATTCATAGAATACCTAAGAAAACGTCATCTGAAATTACATAATTTTTTAGAAGAGTGTGCATGTTAAAGGGCCTAGTTATAATTAATGTAGAATGGCTAGTGAGTTGACAAGACTCTGTATGGAGGTGCACGAATTATAGTAATTTTAGAGCGGGTGTAAATTATAACTTTAAGTTACTATAATTTTTTACATTTTACATTTTTAAGTGCATTAGGATCCAAAGGATGGGGTCCCTGGGGCTTTTAAAGGCTCGAGGAGGGGGGCTGCATGCCCACTTCCCCTTATCGTATATGTTTTGGCCCCGGGCTCTAAGGCCAGCCCTACACTGAGCATGCCAAAGGCTGTGCAGGGCATGGGGTTGGCAGCCTTCTAGGGGTTTGGCCACAGGGCTTGGTGACAGGCCAAGTCGTGCTGACAACCACCTGCTGTGGCCAAAGACTGTGCACAGTGTGGGGTTGAATGCCCGTGGGTGGTTGGCTGCAGGGCCTGGGCCTTGCGGCCAACCCCCTGCTGTATGTGGTGGTATTCCATGCGCTGCAGGGGACTGGCTTTACGTATGGTAATAAAGTATTACTTTAGATTTAAAAAAACTAGAAATTAAAAGAAAAAACAAAGGTCAAAGTAACGTTATAGTTAGGTGTGATCTAAACACATGTTTTTGTTTAATCAAAAAACCTTAGAAATTCACTGAAAAAAAGCAAAGGTTAAAGTGACATACTAGTTAGGTGAATATCTCAGTGGCAACATTAACATTTTGAACCACAGAAATTCACCAGTTATAGTTTAGCTGAGCCAACTATAACTTGTGCCCCCGCCATGCAGTGCTTATGACCTCACATATTGCATCACTGGTGACATGTTCTTTGACATCATTAATGACATCACTGATGACATATCACTGAATGAGATCACACAGTGCATTCAGGATTGGGCTAATGACAGCAGTCTAATTTCCTGCTTACAGTGGTCCCCTAAACTACGTGGACACAGATTGGGATGCGATTTTAAAATGACACATATTTAATATGGAGGTGCAATATGTACAGGAACAAAAACCATGTGGTTTCACTATGTGCTGAGCGTGGCTGGCGTTGGTGAAATTATGCTGTTTCCTTTCATGGTTTTGGTGGATGTGACTTATCATAGTGGCACATTTGCCTACATGGTATTCTCATGGTCATTCACCAGTTCATACTGTGACTTCCAAGCCATGACACATATACAGATGTTGATCAATCTATGAAATGGCACGTGGATAGTGCTGTCTTTTAAAGGTTTGACATTAGTACCAAACGCTGGATTGCAATTTTAAAAGTGTCACTAAGGGAACATCTTGACAAGAACACATTTCGTGAATTGAAATCAAGGTGTTGCTGACACCAGTGGTCATCAAGGCAAGGATCTGAGTTGTGTGCAGCGAAGGTTAAAATGATACATGTGAGTATACCTATGATACAGCAGCCTTTGACATGCATTACGTATGCTAGTGTGTTAGCAACAAACAATGGGGTGTACATGTACCATGCGCATTGTCCTTCATACAGTGCAATTCTTTTTTACATACGGAAAAACATTTACCGGTCTAAGAGGTAAGGGGAGCAGCATTTGAAGTGGTGGCAGATGACAGCATGCCTGGCAACACACGTCCTTCATAGGTGAGTTTATGATGGGTTGTTTTTGTGTAGGGTTTCCAATTTTGAAACAACATATGATGTGCACAAAGACATTGGTGGTTGGTAGAAAGAGTGACAGTGGATATATGTACTGGTAATATTGCCCATGCTACAGTCCTAGTTGTGCCCTTGACACTCAACTGGTATGTGCTGGTGTTGATCATTCTTTTGATGCACATTGGATCATGAAAGGAGAAAGGGGATGAGTGATGACCTAATATTGTTGCCTTGGTGTGGAGATGTGGCTATACATGCAGGAGTGTTAGTACTTTTTTGATCCAGTGTAGGTCTTGTTTTTTATGTGTGGGAATTTGACCTTTAGGTTATTGCCATGCATGCTGTTTGAAAACATTGTGATATTTGCAGGAGCTACATATGTTGCTACCTCTACTCATGAGTAAACCTTACCTGGTTTGATGATAGTGATATTTTTAACTGTCAGGCAAGAAGGTTGGTGGTACTGCAAATAATTAAGAATATTCTGCTTCTTGAAGTAGACCCTGAGTTGTGTTCTGGGTTCACCACTGGGAAGGACAGTTGCCACTAGTATCCCAGCAAACCGATCCTTGAAATATCTCCTCACATCCTTCTACTTCTTGATTGCCCCACAATGCTTATCTCCACTCAAACTGATTGAATGTAACAAAAAGAAAATCATTTGATGAATTAATGAATTAAGATTCAATAACTAAAGAATTCATACACATCTCATATTCGAGTCAATTAATTTCTGAATACAGAAGAAAAAGCAGTATCTAGGATGGGAATACAGATACCAAAGTACACCATGGACACATGTTCTCAGCTACTGAATGCTATCAATAAACATCCATTCCCTTTACCTTCTGTGCATTCTATCTGTTTGAAAACTAATCTAAATGACGTTATATGTATTTTCTCTTTACTCTATCTTGTAGAAATGTAAACAACTTTAACAAAAAATACTCTTATATAAACAGGAGCTTGTTATTTCAGGAGGTTGCTTGTTCTGAGGCTCTAATGGGATAAGTCATTTGAAATGTTCCTAATTGATGAACATGAATTTATTGCTGTGGTTTATTTCTACCTGGTGTGAGAGGGCCAACTATATATCAGTATTTCCATTGTGCATCTTTGCGTTACATTGTATTCACAGGTAGGAGGAGGTTACAGATGTGTGTTTGTGAAGGGGAATTTAGGGTGACAGTTGTCCCACTTCTTGGCTACTAAGAGAAAAGCACAGGTTTATTGTCAATATTTGCTTTTGCCTTTCAGTTCTAGAAATATTTCAACGCTAGCAATCACGTCTACATGGCTCAAAGTTTGTTTCTGTATCATGGTCATTGTATTGCTTTCTGCCTCATCCCAAGTGGCCAGTTCTCTTTGCCATGTTTCTATTTATAGTGATTTGTCCAACTTCCAAGCTATTGCAATGTGTCACTTAGATAGAAGTAGTGGTAGGTCTGAAAATCTGTGCTCTGATATTGCAAGCCTTGGGTGCGTGTAAACTGGTCTTGCGGGTGAGTTTGGATTCTAGATCCATAACCACTCTTCAGATATTGTTTAGCATAGGGTATTGTCAAAAGATATGCATCAGATCTGCATCACTGTCTGAACATCTGAGATACATAGCAATACTGTTAGTGTCAGGATTCTGTCATCCTGCTATCAGGTGGTGCCCACAAGGGCCCTGTGATGTCCAACTGTTATAACAGTATATGACAGTACACTCTTCTACCCTATGCATTCATAGCTCCATTTCACACTCCAGTAAAGGATTCCACACCACCATACTTATGCTTCATGGTCCTTGTAGTACTCTCTCTCACCAAGCCCTGCCTAGATCACATCTTGGTAGTGGATGTTTGTTCTGCATCTTTGTTCCTAGATTCTACAGTTATTCTGACCCTATCATATTTGTTTTCTCGACTTTTCTCTCTCTTGTCTCTGATCCGCACTCTATTCCACGCTTCCCTGTTTCCTGTCTTGTACCTTCTGGTTTTCCTGGTCTTTCCTTTTCCCAAGTACTTAGTTCAGCTTTCCCTTCATCGGTGGGTATCTGATTGCTCTAACCTGGTTTCTTCCTTGTATCTGTCTCTCTAGCTCCACCTGTGCTCCTCCCATGAGCTCCCACCTGTGAGCTCAGTGTGCAGTGGTTCACAACAGCCATTCCTATGGAGCCTCCTTATGACCTGACATGTTCCTACTGTTCCATGTCCAGGCTTGCTCTTTATTCTGTTCCACTTGTTACTTGATCAATTTCCCTGTGTACATTATTAAATTGTATCTATTTCTGTCTCTTTTTTTCAGCTTCTCTATTCCTGTGGTTGCAATTATTCCCACTTCTGCCTGCCCAGCACCTGACCTGTGTCCTGTGTATGCAGACTTTTTTGCCTTGTGTTCTGTTGTTCACTGCCCTGAGTGTATACCTTTATCTTGGCATTGTTAGTGTTCATATTTCCCAGTCTTGTTTCTTTATTCTGAGTGCTTACTTCTAGTCCAGTCCTGCTCCTGTACTTTGATTCCAGTCCTCATTTACCCTGAGCCTATTTATGTGTTTCATGTTCTACTTCCTTTAGTCCTTTTCTTGTGTCTGTGTTTGAACTGTGATCATTGTTGCCAAAGGTGACAGTCAGATTCTGAGGCTTGATGCCTCTGGCACAGAGGCTCAACCAGCACTCTTCTTCCATAAGAGGTGCCCTGTGTCTACTAATTCTCTGTGAGATCAACTGCTACATGCCTTACTGTAAGATCTTTTTCTTCATAGAGAGATTGCTTTCCAAGGAGCATACAGACTATTATGTATCTGTTGGTCATTATTTTTCTGCTTAATGCCTTCTGTTAGAACTGGGGGTCTCTAGTTGGTAGAGGTAGGTACCTTTGTCCAAATAGGGACCCTTGCTTCTAGTCAGGGTAAGGGGGTACACTCCTGAAATAACCCCTGCTCACCCCCTTGGTAGATTGGCACGAGCAGACAGGCTTAGTTCAGAGGCAGTGTGTAAAGCATTTGTGAACACATACAGTAATCCAGTGACAACACTACAAATGGACACCACACGGGTTGTATTATAAAAATAAGTATCTTTTATACAGATTTACCACAAGACCATAAACGCCAAAAATAATCCACAATACTATACTTTAAAGATGATAGAATTAGCTTGAGACTCTTAAAATGGAAATGCGACACTTTGAGTTCAATGTACCTTAAGATGCGTAACGCAGGGCAACGAAAAGTGTTGCAGGGAAGGTGAAGCGGTAGTCCCTTACACACAAGGACGGTGATGCGTTGAAGATCTGGTGCAAAGAAACAAAGTGGCGTCTTCTTCATGTTGCGACAACGAAGGGGTGATGCGTGAACGCCCGACGGCCGTGCGGCGATTTCGATGAGTCTTTGGAGCCGCAACAGGCCCTGTGACACGCTTCCCTGGCGATGCGATGGCGTCTGATGCGAGATCGATGATCTTCTCCTGGGATGCAGTGCGCCTCGTGTTGCGATGCGTCGGCGTCTGATGCGAGGTCGATGCTCTGCCCCGGGGATGCGACAGCGTCTGATGCGACGGCGACACTTTTCTCCGGTGCTGCGAG
Source organism: Calotriton arnoldi (assembly GCA_963921515.1). Taxonomy (NCBI): domain Eukaryota; kingdom Metazoa; phylum Chordata; class Amphibia; order Caudata; family Salamandridae; genus Calotriton; species Calotriton arnoldi. Next base: position 622,328 of record CAWUFW010000457.1, read on the forward strand.
GCGCTTCGAAGGATGCGAGGGGGTCAGCGGCGCGCTGCTTCGGGGATGCGCCGGCGTCTGATGCGATGTCGACACTCTTCTCCGGCGATGCGAGAATCAGCGGCTGCGGCGACACGCTTCTTCGTCTTGAGTCGCGCTTCCAGCTCCCAGAGACACGCAAGTGTGTCAGAAGGTCCAAATTCCCAGCAAGGGAATACAGGGGGAGCTGGTGGGTGAACAACAAGACAGAGAAGACGGTGGACTAACGATCCTGCACCTCTATACCAGTTTCATCGTTTGTGTTGATCCCACGCAACAATCCCAAACACCAACCGTCCTATGATGCCACTGTGCTCCAGATCCTTAACAGATAATTGAATGGTGTGCATGGGACCCCAGACGTTGATTCGCGGTCGTTAAGGCCCTATTATGGCCTCGGGTTAATTCCCTCTTTACTCCAGAGTTATTGCCTGGAGCCTCTGCTACAGTGTGTGTCTGCGTAATTACCACACAGATTCATGACACGTCTCCATTTCTGAAGAGCCTTATTGGATGTTTTTTTACTGAGAGTGGGACCATGACCTCCATGTAAGCTTTGCCGCACAGAGAATATCAAGCAGTCATCTGGTTCCTACTCAGCTCAGGTTTTATGCGGTTTTTTACAACGCCTACAGATTAACTCTTTTTCTCCTTCATAAGGGTTATTACCCTGAGAAGCCCTGACGAAGTTCTCTTCGAGAACGAAACGCGTTGACTGAACTTTTTGCTTTGGAATCAATTTACAAATTTGATTAATAAAGAACTTTGAAAATTCTACAGTCAATTCCTGGACTTTTTTTCATCCCACGCACACCATTCAATTATCAGAGCTGGTGGGTGAAGTCTGTTGTCCCTGAGACTTCAACAGGAGGCAAGCTCTAAAATCAAGCCCTTGGAGATCCTTCACAAGTTGATGAAAGTACACACAAAGTTCCCTTCTCCTTTCTTTGGCAGTCAGGCAACCACTGCAGGCAGATCCCTCTAGCTTAGGGATAGTCTTCTCCTCAGTTTCTTCTTAATTCCGCTCCTCAGCAAAGGTTTCTTCTTGTTTCCCAAAAGTGATCTAATTTCCTAAGGGTCTGGGTCCCCTTTTTATACACCTTTTCTCTTTGTTCTCTGAAGGCAGAGAGGCCTTTGCCTAGTCCAAAACCAGTTTGGGTCAGTCCTGGAGCACTTTGTTTACAGGACTCCTTCTTTCCTTTCAGAATGTGGGGCAGAGTGCTCAGCCGCCCGGCAGGAGGTGGGCCAGCATTGTGGAAGGCAGGCACAGCCCTATTCAGACCCAGGTGCAACTCCTCCCTCCACTCTGGATGCAGATCTCTCTATTCAGCCCTGTGCTGACTCACCCTGTCTCCTGGAGTCCCCCAGCCCCTGTCACTCACAAACCCAGACAAGGAATACACAACCTAGCAGAGGCAGGCTTGGATAGTTAGGCAAGAAAATACCTACTTTCTAAAAGTGGTATTTTCAAACACAGAATGTTAAAACCAACTTCACTAAAAGATGTATTTTATCATCCTGAGTTCAGGCATACTAAATTTGTTTTTCTACCATGTTCCCTGGGTCAGTTAGGATTATAAGGTGTAATAATCAAACTGCCCAGTCTGGCCTATGAGGGAACAGGTAGCCTTGCAATAGTGAAAAACGAAAATGGCTGTAATTCACTATTAGGACATGCCACACACACCAGGGCATGTCCTACCTTATACTTACAATGCACCCTGCCCTTGGGCCTACCATAGGGGTGTCTGATATGAAGAAATGGGAAGGTTTAGGGACTGGTAAGTGGGTGCACTCACCAAGTCGACATGGCAGCCCTAGGCTGCACACAGGCTCTGCAACGGCAGGCCTGAGACACATTTTACAAGCTGCTTCTGTGGGTGGCACAACCAGTGCTGCAAGCCCACCAGCAGCATTGGATTTACAAGCCCTGGGCACACTCAGTGCACTGTACTAGGGACTGACAAGTAAACCAATCATCCAATCATGGAGTCACTAATACATAACACAATTTATTATAGGGAGCACTTGCACTGTGGCACTGAATAGCAGTGGCACAGTGCCCAAAACATCTAAACCAGCAAAAACAGATCAATAACATTGGAGGCATCATCAAAAAATGGAAGGGAGACCTACGCCAAGGATGCCAGGTCTAACACCTTCCAATTGTTTGTTGTATTGTATATGTGTTATTACCCTAATTTTGTCTTTTTACATGCTTTACCCAGTTCCTAAAGAGTTTCTTGAACACAGTCTGTTTCAACCTGCTCCAGTCCTTAGCTTCTATCCAGCTCTCCTTTCCAGCTTTTAGGTACTCTCATGTGTGTATGCTAATCCCCACCTACTGAGTTAATATATATCTTGTCCAATATGTGTTGTGTGATGTAGGCTCTGTGGAGTATATCAAATTGTATCATCTTAAATCTTGTATTTCTTGAGATCTTTAAAGGGAATTTAATTACTGTTACCCATTCTGTGGAAGTTAGCTGAATACTGTTGTCTAGTTCCCGTTTTTCCCTTAATGATGCAAGGTTTGTTTTTGTTCTGTTCTATGCTGCAATATAATGTTTTGATTGTCTTCAGAGGCCTACCATGTGTTAGTACAATCTGTAGTTTTTGGCTCTTTGTGGCTGCTTCTCCATGATGTTAATTTTATTTGTTGGGACAAGGCTCGATAATTACAGAACTGACCCACTGGGAATGCAGTTTTCTAGCAGTTCGACATTTGGTTGTAGTTTGTGTTCCTCACACGTCACTTAATTCCGCTACGCCAGTTAAGTGCCAGACCGATGTGTTAGGTGCCAACTCCTGATTGCAGAATTTAAAGTATAACCACAGTTAGAGCTCTGCAGAGTAAGCCACTTCTGTTTTGGTGCATGACAGGCATTTTTCCAGCAGTATCTGGCTACCTCTAGTAGTCTGTAATGGATCTGTTGATTGCTGTTTGGATCTGTAAGAATTACTGCTTCTCAGTGGCTGAGGCTATCTTTATATTGGTTCTTCTGCTTGTGGGCCACTGAACCAGCCACCACCCACTGGAGGTTTGCAACTATATGATCTTTTTCAAAATCTGGGGTTCCGAGCCTTCCATTTAAAGTGGTCAGTTGCAGTTTATGTAGGGCAACTTTGATCCTGCTTCCTCCCCAGGTCAGTTCCAAAAGCATCATGTTCAATGTTTTCAATATTTTCTTGGGTATTTTCATGGGTACCTTTAAAAAATAAATAGGAGGCGAGGAATTATGATCATTTTTTAGAGTGCTAATCGGCCTGTTGTAAAGAGCAGCAGTTTGCTTTCATACTATAAGTTAACTCGGAAATTTTGAGTGCCGTATGGAGTAACATATACAGGTTAGTTTCTCATTTGTGAACTATAATTTCATAACTATGAGATTGATCACGATGCCTGTCGCACTGACTGTTGAGATGCTGTTGGACCATCACGGTCTCATCCAAATCGGTCGGTCCTATTGCCAGATTAGGATGCATGCATCATGTTCTCCGACGGCCCGCTGACAGACCGCCGACTCCGACGGACTTTCTCTAACCCCCAAGATGGCGGTCTGAGAAAAAAAGCAGTGATAGGGCAGTACAGAGATCTCGGACTGCCGTCGGATTGCGATGTGGGTTTCCAACGCCCCAACCATGGCGGACCGACCGACTGCTTCAAGTCATCGGAAACTAAGGGCCTCATTACGATGTCGATCGGAAAGGCTCTGAACGTCAGTCGGATTCTCCTAAACCATGTTAGAACCTATGTTTCCGACCGACTCTGAAACATTTTCGACCGACTGATTATGTTGGAAAGGTAACCGTTCAGTCAGTCCGAATCGGTTCTGGCATTCGGAGACTCAGAGTCCGATACAGCTCTTTCCAAATCGGTCTGTCCAACACGAACGGCTGCCAGAAACTGACACTGGGTGCCCATAGCAGGCCCCCCTTCACCCTCAGGGCCTAGGTTTGTGCCCCTGGGGGTACCCAAGGGACCCCCCCTTTTAAAGCCATACACAGTGTGGCAGGCACCATGGGTGCCCGCCACAGGGTGCAAGGTTTTCCGCAACCACCCCTTTTTTCAATGAGAGCCTGTGTTGTCGGTTGGAACACAGGCTCCCATTGAAGTCAATGGGAGACTTTCTGAATGGTGTTCGGAACCATTGTAATCGGTTGGTCGGACTCGCCAAACACGAGTCGGTCAGAACCGATTCCGACAAGGAGTCGGTCGGATTGCTTTCCGACCGACATCATAATGAGGCGCTAAGTTTTGGGGTGCATACTCACCCACATCCGCTGCTCCCCAGCAGTCTCCACTATTAATCCCTTTCTCCAGGTCCCCCTACACCTGAGCTGCTGAACCCCGATGACTATGACCCTGTGGGAGATTGAATCCAGGTAAGTCCTTCTGCGGTATATATCCCCATTGACTGGACTGTGCACATTCTGCCACACTCCTGCAATGGGGTACGAATAACGGTGGACAGTAAACTCCGCTCCGCCAGCGGAGTTCACAGAGTTTTTGTTACTCCGCACTCTGCTTGGAGGGCAGAGTTTAGCAAAAACTCTGCCTACGCTGCGTAGTGGAGTTTACCGGTAACTAGCACTATAAAAGTTGTTGGGTAATGGTGTCAAGGCCCAACTTGTATATTCACAAGCTCTCCAAGCACTCACAGGAGCAGAATGTTGAGTGTTCCAAATTCCCCCCACAGACCTCCACTCGAGCCCTCAGGTAACAAATACTCGCGTGAACCCAGCCGGGGGAAAGGGGAAGGAGATAGAGAAGAGACTGCCTTGCTTCTGAGGTTCACTTCTATACCCACTCGACACACCGTCTGCTACTTCTTCTGGTGTTAACACTTCTCATGTGAACTGTAATTAGAATGACATATCATTATTAACTTCTTGACTCTTCACTTCTCCTGTACTCTATATATATGTTTTCCTGTGCTCCCTCTCTTAACCTGTGAAGCTAAGACCTTAACCTCTCTTCTTGTTATTTATACATAGTCCTGTAGAATGTGGAAGGATACATGAATTCCTAAAACTCTAATATTATTTGGATGGTTATTTTAACTTTTTATACTCTAAATAACATATGACTTTTCTTCTCTTCATAGGGTACTTGCGGTACAGAAGACTGGAGAACACTTTCAGGACACCGGAACTCTCAAGAAGAACAGGTGAGTGAATTCTTAGTTCGTAAAGCCTGTTTCCTTTGGACCTTAGAATGAATACTCAAACTCTTTCACAAACGTAAGTAATACTGACTAACTAACTCGCCGCTCTCGAAACGAAATCTAACCTAATATAACTCTGAGCAGACTAAGAGATTTGAATTCCCTATTCTAAATTCTGACTGACTGGCGAACCCGCGAACAAGCTCTCTCCGTGAATTCGTTGGTGAAGAGGAGATTATTTTTTTCTTTCTCTGAAAAAATACTTCCAGGGCTTAACATGTTGCTGTGGATTGTGGATATTGCACAGCGTGTAACATGCCATCCTCCTGCAAAGAGTGGAAAAAGTGGGAATTGGTGGCACCGTGTGGAAATGGATCAAATAACCACAAGCAAGCAGTTTTCTTCCCCCCTTTGCTTCGAGTTTTCATGAGGTTATCTGTGGTGTTCCAAAAGGATCGGCCTTAAACATGGGCCTCTTAAATATTTTTTGGGTTCCTCTTGCTGCAATTGTGCAAGAGTGGGGTTTTAACCTGGTTTCTTAAGCCAATGACACCCAGCTGACGTTTCCCTTTAAACACTTGATGCCTCGTTCTCAGCCAACTTCCAGGGTTGTCTATCAGCAGTTGCAAGTTGGATGCACGAAGCCTCTGTTTAAATCCTGACAAATCCAAAATCCTGATATTTGGTCCTCCGTCCATATCAGATCTGTACCACTTGTGGTCTCCAGAAATGGGGCTTCCTCCAGCACATTCCACTACTGCGAAAAACCTGGGGTTCAAGTTAGACATTACCCTTTATTTTCAGCTTTTTTTAATGCCACCACTGGAGACAGTTTTTACCTCCTGAAAACCCTATGAAATACTCTCAAATACTTGCCACCAGAAAAGCCACTGTTAATGCATTAATCACTTCTCGACTTGATTACGCCAATGTGCGCTTCCTGGGCTCCCCTCAAGCACTGCTAAACTGACTACAATGAGTCCAAAATGCGGCAGCAAGGTTAGTGCTGATCATTTCCAAAAGACAAGCTATTCAGAAGGGCTTAAAAAGCCTTCAGTGGCTCTCCATGAAGCATAGAATAGAATACAAAACCCTGACAATAACATTCCGGGCAACGCAATTGAAAGGTCCTGGCTATATTTCTGACAAGATCAAAAGATACTCTCCTTGCACTACACTCAGCTAACAAGAACTTGCTCTGCATTCCTGAGATCAAAAGAACCAGAGCAGGTGCATGCTCCTTCTGCTTCCTGGCCCTGAAGCTCTGGAATCAACTACCGGATCATATTAGAGGTGCTACATCTGAGAACTCCTTTAAGAGTCTTTTGAAGACCAACCTATTTAGAGAGACCTAACATCAGAAGGGCCCTCCTCCTCCCTACTCTCATAACTGGGTCTTAATTTTACCCAGTGCTGGGACGCTCCTTGTGGAGCAGCTTTTTTGTGCAATATGTCTTTTTCCTTCATTGGCTCATTCAAATTGCCAATTTACTACCAACTCGAAACAAGTAATGATGAATGGTATTAACCATGCCCAACAAAAATTCTCTAATTGTAACACCTAAAATGCTGTGTATTGTATATTCTGCCCCTGTGACAAACCATCCATTGATCAAACTTGAGAACCTGTGAAAAACAGGATTTTACAGCATAGATCAAGGATGCGGTGCAAATCTCAAGGGGCACCACTGGTACAGCATTATGATAGCATGGGCCATACTGCAAATCACTGGGGGTGGGCTGTTATCTATACCACAGCTCCTGAAGGGAGAGGTGGCTTGATTGAGATGTTACTACTTCACAGTGAAGCGAGATACATTGAAAAATTCCATACTGCTACAAGTGAGCTGAGTAAACACGAGGAATTTTGGTAGCTTGTTAAGTATTAATTGCTCATTCTGTTCCCCTTAACCCTGCTGTCTGATTATTAGGACATTATGAACATATACGTCTGTGCCATTTGTATATTTTTAAATAAGTGTAAAATACATGTATGTAGACTTGAATATGGGATAGAATTATGACAACATGCTCAACCAATCCATTTGTACAGATTATGTTTCCAATTTGATTTATGTGTTATTTTGCACAGTGTTTCTTTTTAAAACAGTCTATCTGATGCACAGACTTCAGATATTGCAATACTTCTGCACCAGTTGTATGGAAGTATTTTTCTAACTGTAATAGTCAAGCATCTATGTATGAATAATCTCTACTCCATCAAGCATATTACTAACACACACATCTGCAGTTTCCAAGATGGCGGAATTGGTTCCACTTTAAGTGACCTAGTGTTAAAGCCAGTCATATGATAGAGCCTCTCTCCTCTGTGGACCTCGATATCTCTGGGTGTTTTGAGGATGCAGGCGTCCTCATTTAATGGTGGGAGCAGACTAGAGTTAACGAGTGCTGTGTTTCCCTACAAACTTAGGGCCAGATGTACAGAGCTTTTTTCTGTTCGCAAATGGCCCAATTCCACCATTTGTGACTTGAAAAAACATTTTTAAACGTCCCAAACCCTATTTGCGATTCGGTAAGCTATTACCGAATTGCAAATAGAGGTTTGCGATTCAGTGTTAGGAAGGGGCATGTTTAGGGCCTCTCTTCCTAATACCAAATCGCAGCGGTATGTAAGAATTTTTTGCGATCTGGAATGCGAACCTATTTGCAAACTATAAGGGGTCCCCAAGGGACAACTTCCCCTTTGTGAATGTGGGCACCAACATTTTTTAAGGGCAGGCAGTGGTTCCACAGACCAGTGCCTACTCTTAAAAAATGAAAAGGTGGCTTTGCATTTTTGAAATGCATCCCGTTTTCCTTTAAGGAAAACGGGCTCTATTACAAAAACAAAATTACTTTCTTTAAAAACAATCACAGACATGGTGGTTTGCTCACTCCAGCAGGCCACCATGCCTGTGATTGTAGCCATTCACAATGGGTCGCAAATTGGTGCCTGCCTCATGAATATTGATGAGCAGGTCAATATACGATTCACTGCAAATCGCTACCAGCGTCAAACACACTGTTGTACATTGCAGTTTGTGATTTCCTAGTAGGGAATCGCTAAAATTTGCTGTTAGGAAATCGCAAAAATACGATTTCATACATATGGCCCTTAGCGCATACACCGGCATGAGACTCCTCTGATGCACAGTAAGCAAATGATAATTTTTCCCCCTCCAGGATGGATCCCGTACATGCAGCAAGGCCACCCACTAGCATCACATCCAACAAGCGCAGTATTGGCTCTACCCAGCCACACAGGCATTATTTTTGTAGTACAAATACAATCAGACTCAACCTTCTAATGGTACTACTGCTCAGAAACCATAAATTCAAATGAACAAATATACATAAATATCAAGCACGGAAGATAATTGTGAGGAATTAGTGGATGATTTATTTAACAAAGCAAAGATTTGAATATGGCACAGACCAAAATACCTATGAAAGATAGTCTTAAGACCAAATTTGTTAAATTTGAGAAACTCAGAAAATTGAAATGATCCAAATGGTGGGATGGCATGACTTTAAAAAGTTATAAAGAGAATAAGCGCATCCCTAGGGGATTACGGATTTTGATTTTCCCCACCTTTGATGATCTTGGTGATGACCTTCTTAAGGAATGGGAGGAAAACCTTCACTCATCTTCCATTGTGATGATGCGAAGTCTTATTGAGAATGCTGAAAATAAAGTTGAAAATTGAAAGTACAAATACTTGAGTTAGAAAAGGAGATAAAAGAAATCAATCTTAGGGAGCTTACTGAAAAGAATTATAAAATTCTAAAAGGTGTCAATAATGATCACCAATTGCATATCAAAGAAAGGAGATGGGGTGGACTATTACAGTGAGTGAATTTTTACATTCACAAAAAATTTGATGAAGCTTTGAAAGTTAATAACTTGCAGAGTCATAATCAGGCAACTAAACTTAGTGGCATATTTACAAGCCCCTATCGCCACAGGAACGGCACTTTTAACAACGTTCCTGTGGCGATAGGGGCTTCGCCTTATTTACAAGGCGGTGTTAAGCCACTTAACGTGGCTTAATGCTGCCTTGTAAATAAGGCACCCTTTCATGCTATACTGATCATAAAAGGGGTGGGCAATGGGTGTTGCAGTGGGTGTTCCACCGCAACATCTATTGATTTTGACGCTGGCACACATTTACCAGTGTGGCGTAAATATGGGACAGCCTCAAAATTAAGACCAGTGAAAACCTGGTCTTAACATGACGAAACGAGGAGAAATGTTTAATTTCTCCTAGTGTTTGATGTTTGTATGTGTGCTGCATTCTGCAGCACACATATAAATAGCAAAACCCCATGAATGATTGCTTATGTGCAGGAAGGTGTCCCTTCCTACACATAAACAATCATTAAAAAATGATGATTTGCAACTTCTATGTGTGCTGCACAATGCAGCACACATAGGAGTTACAAATTGTCATTTGTGATTGTTTATGTGCAGGAAGGGACACCTACCTGCACATAAACAATCTTTCCTCCCAACACAGGCACCCTTGCACTATGGTGCAATGGTGCATCCATTGGTGCTATGCTGCTTAATTTATCGCCAGCGCTAGGGAAAAATGCAGGGGTGCACCGTATCTTTGTAAATACGGTGCATCCCTGTGCTTTCAGAATGGCAGAGCGTGCCATTAGCAAGTCTTGCTTAACGCCATGCTCCATCATTCTGTCGTACATATGCCCCTTAGTTCGGACATTTATAGTAGTTCCGATCTATCTTTAGCTGAAGATTCAGGACTTACCAGTGAGGCAGCACCTAGATTACCTCAAAGTTCTTCTTTTTGTCAGAAGTTCCAATGAATCAGGATGGGCACAAGAAGAACTACAGGCAAACAAGGAGAGGGAGGAGAAAACATAGGAGGGACAGGAACGATGACCCACTACCAAACCAAAAACAAGATTTAAGTGTTGCGGCCAGCAGCGGTCGGCAAAGATCAGAAGGCATTATTAAGTTGCAGGTTATTATCCTTTCAGACAGAGAATTAAGTTGGGCGGAATGTAATGTATTACAATGTGGTTTGACATTTTGTCCCAAAAGTTATTGTAAATTTTCCGATTTGAAAATATATTTATATAAGTTAGATGTTTAAAACTCAAAAGTTTTTTTTGCAACCAATGATAAGGTAATGTTGAGACAATATAACAAATAAAAAGATCTGATTTAACTATTTCTGATGTTTGAAAGTTACATGTCCTCCTGTCGTTAAATGAGATGATGATTTCAACTTAGATGATGTGTATAGTTTAATGAATGTGGAAATGGATTATAACTGTGAGAGTGGTCTTGTGCCACCATCAAAGTTTGTACCTCAGGATAGTCAATATGTGGATATTGATCTGTTTGTCAAGAAGACTATCAATGAAATACACAAACTTGAGAATCTAACATTGCTGAGAGGTAGCAATAAGACAGGCTCGACATATTCTGACAACTTAACTCCTTAGGAATTAAAACTATTGACGAGTTTAGGTGATGATACCTCCATTGTTATATGAGAGGCTGACAAGGGGGGCAATATTTTTATCCTATGTAGAGAGGACTAAAACAATGAGATAAAGAGACAACTTAATGATGTTCAATGTTAAATGAAATTGTTTTTAAATCCTGTAATTGAAGCTCAGCATACAATTTATGAAAAATTGCAGGCATGGAAAGAAATTGGGCTTTTGGATGAGGCTGAATATAATCATCTGATGGTGATGGATCCTCAGTACCCCTTTATTTATATATTGCCCAAGATTCACAAATCCAGATGCTCGCCACCTGGATGGCCCATTATTTCAGGCATTGGGAGTCTTACCGAGCATATGTCTGAATATGATGACATCTACTTAAAACCATTAGGGGTCAATTTACCCTCATATCAGGGACACTATGGATTTATCTATTAAACTCAATGATGTGACATGGGATCCCAGTATGATGTTTGTCTCACTAGATTTAGTAGGACTGTACACTTGTATACAAAATAGGTTTGCCCTTCAGGCTTTGGATCACTTTTTATCTAGCTTAGTGGAACATTAAAAAATGCTGACTGAGATGGCTGAGTTAATTTTGAGCAATAATTTCTTTCTGCATGGAAGGGATTGGTACCTTCAGACTCAAGGGACTGCAATTGGGTCCAGGTTTGCACCCTCTTATGCCAACCTATTCATGAAATGCCTGGGTCCCTGTAGCTAATGACTGGATCGGCTCAATATTTTTTGGGGGTCATTTTATTGACGATGTTTTGATTATTTGGACTGGCACTAGAGAGAGTCTAGATTCATTTGTACAATATTTAAACATTTATGTATATAATGTACAGTTCACTATGTGTTGCAATACCGAAAGGATGAATTTTCTGAATGTTGAACTGTTCATTAAAGATGACAGTATTCAGAGTAAACTAATTTGCAAAGCTACAGCTGCCAATAACATACTCAGAGCTGATAGCGCTCACCCACAACTAGTAATTGGGAGAATACCCTATGGCGAAATGGTGAGATTGCGTAGAAATTGCAGCCAGGACGGAGATTTTGATGCTGGTCTACTGGGTCTAATGAAAAGATTGAATGCATGTGGTTATGAAGAGAATGTTTTGAAGCAGGCTGAAAACAGGATGTGTATAACAGATAGGAATGTCACCCTTGTCGCAAAAAACAAAAGGAAAGGATACAACAATAGATTAGCTCTGGTGTCCACATATAATAGAGAACATGCAGAGATTTAAAAATGTTTACAAAAAAACTAGTCTCTACAAACTGTGGTACCATCTCAGGAAACTCTATTATTACTTACAAAAGAAACCAGACTGTAAGAGATTTGCAAAGAACTTTCTGGAACCCATTTGAGAGAATAGTGGCAATTGGTAACCCTTACCACCTAGTGGGTTTTACACATGTGGCAACTGTAGTATTTGCCACCAGGGTCTCAACAGGACAAATGAATTTAGCTATAACACCAATAAAGTATAACATGTACAGAAGTGTATTAACTGTAATATCCAATTTGTAATTTATGCCATTGTGTGTAGTTGTTCCATAGTATATGTAGGAAGTACGAAAAGAATACTTAGGCTATGGATACTTGCACACAAAAGGGCAGAAAGAAATCAAGATGCAAGATCTCCATTAGCCCAACATATCCTAAGGTGTCACCCTGAGACAACACGAGGGGGCCTTATATTGAGACTTCGTCGGGCGGAGGTTAGATGGAACAGTAAATTAAGAACACTGGCAATGGGACTCAATTTAGAAAATTAGATGCATTATTTTTTGTAATATTGTGAAGTAATGAGTGGCTGTACCTTCACCAACTGTTAGTTTAGAGATTACTTATTGGATGATTTTTAGTTTCAGTCTATTATAATCAAAGGATATTAGCTAGTGCAATGTAGTCAAATATCCAACATTGTGCTTTTTTTGTTGCCTCCGTATTCTGTCTTTTTTGATTTAGTGACATTGCAAATGCGTACTGACCTCTTCCTTGACACAGGTATGGTGTTACGGTGCTATTGACCCCACAGTTACTGGGGATTGGAAGTTGTTCTTGCCGAATGATTGTATGGGAATTTGTGTTTCCTCTCTTGTCCATTCCTCTTGTTTTGATGCTGCTAGTATAAGTAACTTAAAGGCTTAAGATTGATTTTTTGTCTGGACTAAATAGCTACAATTATTTCGTTTTTGCTTTCTAGATGAGGTCACCTATATGAATTTGATAGTGAATACAAGGCCTCTTTCTAGGTCGGTTTATTGTGTTACAGTGCTAACCATGACATGAAGACTTGCGATTGGATGCTGTTTCTATCTATGAACTGGCCATGTTGCCTGTTTACTTCCTGGCCCACATTAAGATATATTTTTGTTTCAATACATATAGAGGATTTTCATTGGATGTTGCTTTTGTCCAATGAAAATCCAGGTTGACCTGTTCCCTCTCTGGTCCACATTCAAATGCTTTGCGCTTCAATCATGGGAAATATAGAGCCTTATGATTGGATGTTGCGTTTGTCCAATGGCTGGCCAAGTTGACCTGTTCACTCTCTGGTCCGCATTCACATGTTTTGCGCTTCAAGCATGGGAAATATAAAGGCTTAGGATTAGATGTTGCTTTTGCCAATGACTGGCATGGTTGATCTGTTTCCTCTCTGGTCTGCATTCAAATATTTTGTGCTTCAAGCATGGGAAATAAAGAGGCCTATGATTGGAACTTGCTTCTCTCCAATAGGTACGCTAGAAGCGAATGCAACAGTTTGCTTTATTTAAATTGTAGTATGGAGGCCCACAATTGCCCAGCACTTTCATCCAATGAGTGTGTACATTTGTTGGTGCTCTCTCTGGTCAGGATACACTTTGTTTTTTTTGAGTATTGAACAAATTACATTGATTGATTAATTTTGAATTCTGGACACAGTGATTGAACATACCTTTCTATAAGTAGTTGGGTAAGGAGTTCTGTGGATACGATAAGGATTCGTGTAGATGGGATTTGGCGCCATTCTGCTTAATGTAGCAGGTAAGAGGAGCATGTAATTAGGGACTTGAAGGCTGAACAACTGAGGTAGCTTGTGTATGGTGGTTTTTGACTATTGGGGATTCGTGCTTCTTTTATTATTTTAAACATAAGGACTACAATCACATATTCTCTTTGAGCACAGTTAATGTTTACAAGGCTTGGATGATTAAGCATAGGGAAATAGCCCTGATGGTGGTAGGACTAATGTTATTGTAGAATAATATATTTGTTGTTCATACATTAAGGCTTTCATTAATAGGGTATATTTGTAAAATACCAGTGTAGAATAATATACTAGTTGCTAATAGAGTAAGGCTCTTATTTCTAGAAAAATATTTGCATTTGCAAAAATTATGTGCCTTAGTTTAGCACAATACTGGTTTGGAGATATGTGTATTTTATGTTAGAATGAGATATAAATAGGAACTTATGCCAGAAAATTTATCTTTCCTATCCCCTCAAGTCCCAATGGGGATACATTCCCTCTACGCCTGCATTTTTATTTGGATATCTCTATCCAGAAAAGCATCACTAAAAGAGAGAACAAATTTATTTTATAATGTGAGTATTAAGAATTTTGTTTTAGGTTACTTAAATAAACTAAACTTAGGGGGAGTTGTTAGTTGATAACTCTTTTTGGTTCTGAGATTGGACCTTAAGGGTTTGACTACTTTTGTCTATTTTATAATGTTTAAATAGGTTGCTATGTATTAACTACTTAGGAAACAAATCTTACTTTGTTGAAATTTTTCCATAAGGAGGTATTAAAGATGGATTATTATATGTGCTTGAAATCATTGTCATTTGTCAATATATAATGTTACAAATGATGTGTGGTGTTTCAATGGATATGTTCTGAACAGCAAAGGGACACAATTGGTGTTTTAATATTTTGTTGTAATATATGTGTCAACTGATGTTTTATGTGGGTGGTGGGATCCATTGTATGATTGATTTTGTTGCAAATTTGAATTTGCACATGCTGGCTTTTTATATGAATTTAGATGTTGTGTACATGGATATAAGTATAAGTATTATTAGTTTACAGCCCTGATGAAGTCCTTTTTAGGGGCAAAATGCATTGGCTGGGCTGCTGTTGGATTTTGTGAAGAATAAAGATTAAGTGTGCTTTGAAATATCATGCCTTGGCTCCTGCATTATATTGAAATCTATGAGAAGAATCTTGGTGTTTGAATGATCACATATAACCAAAGGGGGGGGGAAGAGGTGAGATTATAAAGGGGACTCGACCTCCTGTCATGTGTAAATAAACAAAAAGAGTCCACTTGTTTATATTTGACCGTCCTATCATTGTAATCCTAAATGTTTTTCTAGAAAACGATGAGTTTTCTTAAAATAACCCTCACCCACCAAAGTGACCCATGGTAGCATGCTTCATCATCGTGTTCTTCCCACCCCACTGCGGGACGGGGCGTGCTATGACCGATGAAGACGTGGGAGCACTTTGTTGGGTGTATGACTATGAGGGAAGGGAGTGGGAGGGTCAAGAAGATTAGTAAAGTTAAAAAATACCTGGTTATTTGGAGTGAATAATTTATTAGGTCCTCTAGCTGGTACAAGTAAAAAGGTGGGTGGGAGACTCACACTGTAAAGGGAGGAGCTATGTCCACATTACTGGCTCCACCTTTAGCGTGTTTCAACGCGCAATCTTGCATGTCGACTTAGTAGACACCATTTACCTCTTTGACTTCTCTTCAGTTTATTGTTGTTGTCTTTGGACTAGTCGCACTTGGTTCCACCCATTTGCTACTGCATGCATTCTAAATATGGTTTGATTTAATTGCGTGGTACAGATCCTTCTCTCCCATTTTTTATCTTTGAGTAATTATACACCCCTTGTCGTGGACTGAGGAGGCCAGAACTGATGTAGCTGAAACGCAACAGCCATTCATAAGCAGGAGCCCACCAAGAATGTGAAAATGATGAATTTCAGACAGCCACTATGAGTTTGGACTAGCAGATTGCCTGCATTCATTGTACCTCATCTCCAAGAAGATGGACTACCTAGGGATTGATCACACCCGAGAATGTAGAAGTGTCCTTTACAATTTGTCAAGTTTGTTATTGCCTAGGACAAAGTGTATTGTGACTGTTGCTCTAAGATTGTTGATTAGCAAAAGAATAAATGTTAAATCAATGCCTATTATAATGACTTGTGTATATACACTCAACCCTGATCGGGGTATAGAATATGTATTTCGAAATAATAAGAAATGTATTCATATTTAAAAATCGAATATATGACGTTACTTTGCAAACTAAAACAAAGCATACTTTTACAACGTTGTTTTTAGTTCGCAAGTACCGTTACAACGCATTTTTCAATAACGAATATCATTACTTCGCATTTGCTTTAAAATGCATAAGAAATGTCTTTACAACGGAGCCCAATTCCCCGCATAGATTTACAACACATTTAAAAAAAAAAAAAATAACCTCCAACACTACGCTAATTTCTACATCCATATACACTACCCTACATAACACACACTCCACAACACTACCCTAAAACACTACCCTACACTACACAACACTACACTACCCTAAACCCTAAAACACTACCCCCTACATGACCCTCCCCCTTCCCCCATTCCAGTCCCTACACTCAAACACTACCCTGCACGACCCCCGACACTACCCTAAACCCTAAAACACCACCCTACACTACACAAACACTACAACACTACCCTAATCCCTAAAACACTACCCCAAGCACGACCCTGTCCCTACCCCCAGTCCGCTCCCTACACTGAAACACTACCCTGCACGACCCCCGACACTACCATAAACCCTAAAACACTACCCTACACTACACTAACACCACAACACTACCCTAAACCCTAAAACACTACCCCCAGCACGACCCTACCCCTACCCCCAGTCCGTCCCCTACACTGAAACACTACCCTACATGACCCCCTGACACTACCCTAAACCCTAAAACACTACCCTACACTACACAAACACTACAACACTACCCTAAACCCTAAAACACTACCCCCAGCACAACCCTACCCCTACCCCCAGTCTGTCCCCTACACTGAAACACTACCCTACACGACCCCCTGACACTATCCTAAACCCTAAAACACTACCCTACACTACACAAACACTACAACACTACCCTAAACCCTAAAACACTATCCCCAGCACGACCCTACCCCTACCCCCAGTCCGTCCCCTACACTGAAACACTATCCTACACGACCCCCTGACACTACCCTAAACCCTAAAACAGTACCCTACACTACACAAACACTACAACACTACCCTAAACCCTAAAACACTACCCCCTGCACGACCCTAACCCTACCCCCAGTCCGTCCCCTACACTGAAACACTACCCTACACGACCCCACGACACTACCCTAAACCCTAAAACACTACCCTACCCTACACAAACACTACAACACTATCCTAAACCCTAAAACACTACCCCAAGCACAACCCTGCCCCTACCCCCAGTCCTCTCCCTACACTGAAACACTACCCTGCACGACCCCCGACACTACCCTACACTACACAAACACCACAACACTACCCTAATCCCTAAAATATTAACCCCTGCACGACCCTCCCCATCCCCCACTCCTGTCCCTACACACAAACACTACCCTGCACGACCCCGGACCCACAACACTACCCTAAACCAAAAAACACTACTCCTCAAACACAAACCCTTTAAAAATACACAGCCCCTCTTACCTCTCTCTCCTCGGTGCACGTCCCTTGTCCTTGCACCAGCGCTTCTCCCCTACTTGCTCCAGCTGCGCCGCTCAAGGCCCCACAGCTCACCAATCCATACCCTGCCATCATCTCTGCCTCCTCGGTTGAAGTCTCCACTGGCCTCCGCCCCACTGCCGTCATCGCTGCCTCCTCGGGTGAAGTCTCCACTGGCCTCCGCCCCACTGCCGTCATCTCTGCCTCCTCGGGTGAAGCCATACGCGCATTACAACACATGCGTTGTAACAGCGCATGCGAAGTAATAACATGCGCAGTAAAGGCTACGCGTTGTTACAGCGCATGCATTGTTACGCTTGCGTTGTAATGGTATGCGAACTAAAAGTCGCGTACAAATGGCTGTTTACCTTAAAAATCATGTTGTTGCCCAATAAACATTAGTGATATATTGTTGACCACGAACCACTGTTATATCGATCCCGCTAGAGTTTTTTTCTTTTCATTATACTGTTGACTGGCCATTAGTCAGGATGGTACATCAGTGCATGATTTGTAGGATTTAATACAAGTACTAAAAATTGTTTAAGATTGATTTTATGTAATGAAAATGACTGAATATGAACCCAACTTTTTTTGGAACTCTCACCATATGGGCTTAATGTAAGGTACTGGTAGAAGATCGAGTCAGATGCGGTACAGCAGGTCATATTTGAGAGATTGCAGGGTGGATGAAGCCCAGGAATATATATATATATAATATTCACTGAAAAAACCATGGGTTTGAGACACGTTATAGTTAGAAATTAGCATTTAAAAAACCTTTGAAATTCACTGAAAAAAACCATAGGTTTTAGGGACAGTTATAGTTAGTTGGACATTTCACTCGTACAAAACCATAGAAATTCCCCCGTTATAGTTAGTTCAGCTAACTATAACTCACGCCCCCACAATGCACTGCTGATGATGTCACATATTACATCACTCATGACATGGTCAGTGACATCACTGATGACATCACTGATGACATCTCAAATGACATCACTGATGACATCACTGATGACATCATCCAGTGACTGTGTGTTTCTGTAAAGTTTAAATATGTTTAATATATATAGGGAAAGGCGTATTGAAGAATGAGTGGGTGTATAAGTGTCTGAATGGATGATTTAGTACGTGAGTGACTGACTCTACAAGTGAGTGATTAAATGTATCTTACTGAATGCATGGGTTAGTGACTAAACTGTGTGAATGTCTGTATCCGTCTGTCTGTTGGTTTGTAAGCGGCTGCATGGCTTTCTGAATAGCTACATGAGTGTCTACATGGGTTATTGATTGATTGTCTGAGTATCTGTATGGGTGCCTGAGTGTTTGTGTGGGTGGGGTGTGTGTGACTCTGTGCATAGATGTGTGAGTTGGTGATTCACTGGGTGCATGGTTTCAAGAGTGCATCTGTGATGGACTGTATGGGTGGGTGAGTGTGTGTATGGGTGTGTTAGTAATTGAATGTATATCTCAGTGGTACATGTGTGAGTAACTACATATGTGAAAGGCAGTATATATGTGTGTTGGAGTATATAAATGGCTATAAGTGAGAGTGTGTGATTGTGAGAGTGGCTGTATGGATGAGTGTGTACTTGTATCAGTGATTGTATAAGAGCGTAAGAATGTGCTAGTATTTGTATGAGTAAGTGAGCTGGTGTGTGTATAACTGTATAGGTGAGTAAATGGGTGTGTGATTAAGGTTTTTGCATGACTGACTAGGTGTGTGAGTACCTCTATGGATGAGTGGCGGTGTGTGAGTGTTTATATAGGTGTATGAGTGCATATGATAGTCCTGTACTGAGTGACTAAGTATGAGTGACTGTACGGGTGAGTGAGTGGATGTGTGTGTAGACCTAAGAATCAGTGAGTGGGTATGTAGTTTTTGGTGTTGGAGTGTCTATGGTTTTGAGAATGGCAGTCTGTAATTTAGAGTGGGTGTATCAAAAGTTATATTAGGGTGTGAGAAGATGCATGAAATTATCACATGGATGATGTCATCAGTGATGTCATTTGAGATGTCATCAGTGATGTCATCAGTGATGTCACTGACCATGTCATGAGTGATGTAATATGTGACGTCATCAGCAGTGCATTGCGGGGGCGCGAGTTATAGTTAGCTGAACTAACTATAACGGGGGAATTTCTATGGTTTTGTACGAGTGAAATGTCCAACTAACTATAACTGTCCCTAAAACCTATGGTTTTTTCAGTGAATTTCAAAGGTTTAATAAATGCTAATTACTAACTATAACGTGTCTGAAACCTATGGTTTTTTCAGTGAATTTCAAAGGTTTTTTAAATGCTAATTTCTAACTATAACGTGCCTGAAACCTATGATTTTTTAAGTGAATTTCAAAGGTTTTTTTAAATGCTAGTTTCTAACTATGCCTACAGAGGTAGGACATGTGAAGAAAGAAGAAAAAAACGCACAGAAAGAAGCAAAAGATGTGCAGAAAGAACCAACAGAGGAGCAGAAAGAGGCCTTGTTGCAAAATCATCCTGTGCCCACAACTTTTTCAGAAGGGTACTGGTGGTAACTGACTCTGACTAACCAGAGCCAGTGCTATGCTAAAAGACACTTAGAATACAGTGAAAACACCTACATACACTAGGGAACACTATGCGTTGGGGTACCCCTGTGATTAGCATGACCTCCTCTGCAAGTCCCTAGTACATAATAGGGCAGGGGATTAAAACTACCTCTTAAAACGCGCTACAGGGCGCGTTTGCACAGTGGTGAAGGGAGGGGGCCTGAGGTGACATGTGTGCAAACGCACCCCATGGCACGTTTTAAGTTGCGGGATTAAGTCCCCTTGAATTCTGAGGGTCCCTGGGGCCCAACTAGCCCCCCAGGTACCTACAGTTAGGACCACAGAGCTGAGTTGCAGAGAGGCGTTCCGAGGCCACGCACCTTTTTTCACCTCTCTGCAACGCAACTCTGTTGTGCTTACTGAAGGTACCTGGTGGGCTAGTTGGCCCCAGGGTCCCTCAGGATTCAAAGGGAATTAATTCCCCAACTTAAAACGCACCACAGGGCGTGTTTGCGAACATGTCACCTGAGGCCCGCCCCTTCCCTTCACCACTGTGCAAACGCGCCCCGTGGTGTGTTTTAAGTTGGGGATTAGGTCACCTTGAATCCTGAGGGTCCCTGGGGCCCAACTAGCCCACTAGGTACTTCCAGTAAGCACCACAGGCCTGCGTTGCAACGCCTGTAACAAATTGTGCAGTTGTGTTTAGGTAGTGAAGAGGGTCGTGCTGGGGGTAGTGTTTTAGGGTTTAGGGTAGTGCAGTGGTGTTTGTGTAGTGTAGGGGGTCATGCTGAGGGTAGATTTAGGGTTTAGGGTAGTGCAGTGGTGTTTGGGTAGTGTAGGGAGTCGTGCTGGGGGAGTGTTTTAGGGTTTAGGGTAGTGCAGTGGTGTTTGGGTAGTGTAGGGGGTCGTGCTGGGGGTAGTGTTTTAGGGTTTAGGGTAGTGCAGTGGTGTTTGGGTAGTGTAGGGGGTCATGCTGGGGGTAGTGATTTAGGGTAGTGCAGTGGTGTTTGGGTAGTGTAGGGGGTACTGCTGGGGGTAGTGTTTTAGGGTTTAGGGTAGTGCAGTGGTGTTTGGGTAGTGTAGGGGTACTGCTGGGGGTAGTTTTTAGGGTTTAGGGTAGTGCAGTGGTATTTGGGTAGTGTAGTGGTTCGTGCTGGGGGTAGTTTTTAGGGTTTAGGGTAGTGCAGTGGTGTTTGTGTAGTGTAGGGGGTAGTGTTTTAGGGTTTAGGGTAGTGCAGTGGTGTTTGTGTAGTGTAGGAGGTCGTGTTTTAGGGTTTAGGGTAGTGCAGTGGTCTTTGGGTAGTGTAGGGAGTCGTGCGGGGGTAGTGTTTTAGGGTTTAGGGTAGTGTAGGGGGTCATGCGGGGGGTAGTGTTTTAGGGATTAGGGTAGTGCATTGGTGTTTGGGTAGTGTAGGGGGTCATGCGGGGGATAGTGTTTTAGGGTTTAGGGCAGTGCAGTAGTGTTTGGGTAGTGTAGGGGGTCGTGCTGGGGGAGTGTTTTAGGGTTTAGGGCAGTGCAGTGGTGTTCGGGTAGTGTAGGGGGTCGTGCTGGGGGAGTGTTTTAGGGTTTAGGGCAGTGCAGTGGTGTTCGGGTAGTGTAGGGGGTCGTGCTGGGGGGAGGGTTTGAGGGTCTAGGACATTGCAGTCGTGTTCGGGTAGTGTAGGGGGTAATGCTGGGGGTGGTGTTTTAGGGTTTAGGGCAGTGCAGTGGTGTTCGGGCAGTGTATGGGGCGTGCTGGGGGTGGTGTTTCAGGGTTTAGGGCAGTGCAGTGGTGTTCGGGCAGTGTAGGGGGTGGTGTTTCAGGGTTTAGGGCAGTGCAGTGGTGTTCGGGCCGTGTAGGGGGTCGTGCAGGGGGTGGTGTTTCAGCGTTTAGGGCAGTGGTGTTCGGGCAGTGTAGGGGGTCATGCTGGGGGTGGTGTTTCAGGGTTTGGGGCAGTGCAGTGGTGTTCGAGCAGTAAAGGGGGTTGTGCTGGGGGTGGTGTTTCAGGGTTTAGGGCAGTGCAGTGGTGTTCGGGCAGTGTAGGGGGTGGTGCAGGGGGTGGTGTTTCAGGGTTTAGGACCATGCAGTGGTGTTCGGGCAGTGAAGGGGGTCATGCAGGGGGTGGTGTTTCAGCGTTTAGGGCAGTGCAGTGGTGTTCGGGCAGTGTAGGGAGTGGTGCAGGGGGTGGTGTTTCAGGGTTTAGGACAGTGCAGTGGTGTTCGGGCAGTGAAGGGGGTCATGCAGGGGGTGGTGTTTCAGGGTTTAGGGCAGTGCAGTGGTGTTCGGGCAGTGTAGGGGCGGTGCAGGGGTGGTGTTTCAGGGTTTAGGGTAGTGCAGTGGTGTTCGGGCAGTGTAGGGGGTGGTGCAGGGGGTGGTGTTTCAGGGTTTAGGACAGTGCAGTGGTGTTCGGGCAGTGAAGGGGGTCATGCAGGGGGTGGTGTTTCAGGGTTTAGGGCAGTGCAGTGGTGTTTGGGCAGTGTAGGGGGTCATGCTGGGGCTGGTGTTTCAGGGTTTAGGGCAGTACAGTGGTGTTCGGGCAGTGTAGGGGGTCATACTGGAGCTGGTGTTTCAGGGTTTAGGGCAGTGCAGTGGTGTTCGGGCAGTGTAGGGGGTTGTGCTGGGGCTGGTGTTTCAGGGTTTAGGGCAGTGCAGTGGTGTTCGGGCAGTGTAGGTGGTCGTGCTGGGGCTGGTGTTTCAGGGTTTAGGGCAGAGCAGTGGTGTTCGGGCAGTGTAGGGGGTCATGCTGGGGCTAGGTGTTTCAGGGTTTAGGGCAGTGCAGTGGTGTTCGGGCAGTGTAGGTGGTCCTGCTGGGGCTGGTGTTTCAGAGTCTAGGGCAGTGCAGTGGTGTTCGGGCAGTGTAGGGGGTCTTGCTGGGGCTGGTGTTTCAGGGTTTAGGGCAGTGCAGTGGTGTTCGGGCAGTGTAGGGGGTCGTGCTGGGGGTGGTGTTTCAGGGTTTAGGGCAGTGCAGTGGTGTTCGGGCAGTGTAGGGGGTCGTGCTGGGGCTAGTGTTTCAGGATTTAGGGCAGAGCAATGGTAATCATGTAGTGTAGGGGGTTTTGCTGGAGGTGGTGTTTCAGGGTTTAGGGCAGTGCAGTGGTGTTCGTGCAGTGTAGGGGGTGGTGTTTCAGGGTTTAGGGCAGTGGTGTTCAGGCAGTGGAGGGGGTCTTGCTGGCGTTGATGTTTCAGGGTTTAGGGCAGTGCAGTGGTGTTCGGGCAGTGTAGGGGGTCGTGCTGGAGGTGGTGGTTCAGGGTTTAGGGCAGTGCAGTGGTGTTCCGGCAGTGTAGGTGGTTGTGCAGGGGGTGGTGTTTCAGGGTTTAGGGCAGTGCAGTGGTGTTCGGGCAGTGTAGGGTGTCGTGCTGGGGGTGGTGTTTCAGGGTTTAGGGCAGTGCAGTGGTGTTCGGGCAGTGTAGGGTGTCGTGCTGAGGGGTGGTGTTTCAGGGTTTAGGGCAGTGCAGTGGTGTTTGGGCAGTGTAGGGGGTCGTGCAGGGGGTGGTGTTTCAGGGTTTCGGGCAGTGCAGTGGTGTTTGGCCAGTGTAGGGGGTCGTGCAGGGGGTGGTGTTTCAGGGTTTAGGGCAGTGCAGTGGTGTTCTGCCAGTGTAGGTGGTGTTGCTGGGGGTGGTGTTTCAGGCTTCAGTGCAGTGGTGTTCGGGCAGTGTAGGGGGTCTTGCTGTGGGTGGTGTTTCAGGGTTTAGGGCAGTGCAGTGGTGTTCGGGCAGTGTAGGGGGTCGTGCTGGGGCTGGTGTTTCAGGGTTTAGGGCAGTGCAGTGGTGTTCGGGCAGTGTAGGGGGTCTTGCTGGGGCTGGTGTTTGAGGGTTTAGGGTAGTGCAGTGGTGTTCGGGCAGTGTAGGGGGTCGTGCTGGGGCTGGTGTTTCAGGGTTTAGGGCAGTGCAGTGTTGTTCGGGCAGTGTAGGGGGTCGTGCTGGGGGTGGTGTTTCAGGGTTTAGGGCAGTGCAGTGGTGTTCGGGCAGTGTAGGGGGTCGTGCTGGGGCTGGTGTTTCATGGTTTAGGGCAGTGCAGTGGTGTTCGGGCAGTGTAGGGGGTCGTGCTGGGGGTGGTGTTTCAGGGTTTAGGGCAGTGCAGTGGTGTTCGGGCAGTGTAGGGGGTCATGCTGGGGGTGGTGTTTCAGGGTTTAGGGAAGTGCAGTGGTGTTCGGGCAGTGTAGGGGGCTTGCTGGGGGTGGTGTTTCAGGGTTTAGGGCAGTGGTGTTCGGGCAGTGTAGGGGGTCTTGCTGGGGGTGATGTTTCAGGGTTTAGGGCAGTGCAGTGGTGTTCGGGCAGTGTAGGGGGTCTTGCTGGGGGTAGTGTTTCGGGGTTTAGGGCAGTGCAGTGGTGTTCGTGCAGTGTAGGGGGTCGTGCTTGGGGTGGTGTTTCAGGGTTTAGGGCAGTGCAGTAGTGTTTGGGCAGTGTAGGGGATTGTGCAGGGGGTGGTGTTTCAGGGTTTAGTGCAGTGCAGTGGTGTTCGGGCAGTGTAGGGGGTCGTGCTGGGGGTGGTGTTTCAGGGTTTAGGGCATTGCAGTGGTGTTCGGGCAGTGTAGGGGGTCTTTGCTGGGGCTGGTGTTTCAGGGTTTAGGGCAGTGCAGTGGTGTTCGGGTAGTGTAGGGGTCGTGCTGGGGCTGGTTTTTCAGGGTTTAGGGCAGTGCAGTGGTGTTTGGGCAGTGTAGGGGGTCTTGCTGGGGGTGGTGTTTCAGGGTTTAGGGCAGTGGTGTTCGGGCAGTGTAGGGGTCTTGCTGGGGGTGATGTTTCAGGGTTTAGGGCAGTGCAGTGGTGTTCGGGCAGTGTAGGGGGTCTTGCTGGGGGTAGTGTTTCAGCGTTTAGGGCAGTGCAGTGGTGTTCGTGCAGTGTAGGGGGTCGTGCTGGGGATGGTGTTTCAGGGTTTAGGGCAGTGCAGTAGTGTTCGGGCAGTGTAGGGGTCATGCAGGGGGTGGTGTTTCAGGGTTTAGGGCAGTGCAGTGGTGTTCGGGCAGTGTAGGGGGTCATGCTGGGGGTGGTGTTTCAGGGTTTAGGGCAGTGCAGTGGTGTACGGGCAGTGTAGGGGTCGTGCTGGGGGTGGTGTTTCAGGGTTTAGGGCAGTGGTGTTCGGGCAGTGTAGGGGGTCTTGCTGGGGGTGATGTTTCAGGGTTTAGGGCAGTGCAGTGGTGTTCGGGCAGTGTAGGAGGTCTTGCTGGGGGTAGTGTTTCAGGGTTTAGGGCAGTGCAGTGGTGTTCGGGCAGTGTAGGGGGCATGCTGGGGGTGGTGTTTCAGGGTTTAGGGCAGTGCAGTGGTGTTCTGGCAGTGTAGGGGGTCATGAAGGGGGTGGTGTTTCAGGGTTTAGGGCAGTGCAGTGGTGTTCGGGCAGTGTAGGGGGTCTTGCTGGGGGTAGTGTTTCAGGGTTTAGGGCAGTGCAGTGGTGTTCGTGCAGTGTAGGGGGTCGTGCAGGGGCTGGTGTTTCAGGGTTTAGGGCAGTGCAGTGGTGTTCGGGCAGTGTAGGGGGTCGTGCTGGGGGTAGTGTTTTAGGGTTTAGGGTAGTGCAGTGGTGCTTGTGTAGTGTAGGGGTCGTGCTGGGGTAGTGTTTTAGGGTTTAGGGTAGTGCAGTGGTGTTTGTGTAGTGTAGGGGGTCATGTTTTAGGGTAGTGCAGTGGTGTTTGGGTAGTGTAGGGGTCGTGCTGGGGGTAGTGTTTTAGGATTTAGGTTAGTGCAGTGGTGTTTGGGTAGTGTAGGGGGTCGTGCTGGGGGTAGTGTTTTAGGGTTTAAGGTAGTGCAGTGGTGTTTGTGTAGTGTAGGGGGTCATGCTGGGGGTAGTGTTTTAGGGTTTAGGGTAGTGCAGTGGTGCTTGTGTAGTGTAGGGAGTCGTGCTGGGGGTAGTGTTTTAGGGTTTAGGGTAGTGCAGTGGTGTTTGTGTAGTGTAGGGGTCATGTTTTAGGGTAGTGCAGTGGTGTTTGGGTAGTGTAGGGGGTTGTGCTGGGGGTAGTGTTTTAGGATTTAGGTAAGTGCAGTGGTGTTGGGGTAGTGTTTTAGGGTTTAGGGTAGTGCAGTGGTGTTTGTGTAGTGTAGGGGGTCATGCTGGGGGTAGTGTTTTAGGGTTTAGGATAGTGCAGTGGTGCTTGTGTAGTGTGAGGGGACGTGCTGGGGGTAGTGTTTTAGGGTTTAGGGTAGTGCGTTGGTGTTTTTGTAGTGTAGGGGGTCATGTTTTAAGATGCAACGCTCCAATACCTGACCAGTCTGCACTACATAAAACTGCAAAAAAACTAAAAATAAAAGTGTTTTGCACACTTTTGTCATTGGGCTATATGTGGGCTACATCTGGGTAATATTTGTGCTACATTTGGGCTCTTTTTTCACTGGTGGCCATCTTGGAAGACTTCTTTGTTATGAAGTTTCCTAATTTCCTCATTTACTGCAGTCTCCTCAGTAGGAAATGCTTTCAGTTTTTTACTTTGATTCCATCAAGAAGGCAATCAGATGTGTCACACATTTGCCATAAATTCAGAATGTTAGCACTCTAGTTGTTCATTAGATCACTGTAGTAAAGCTACTGCTCACCAAGGAGTTAACTGGAAGTCTACTGCTGGTATTGAAAGTGATTGTTTCAGTCTGCATGTCAGAATTTTCTAATGAAATAGAAGAGGATTTGAGATCTCACTTAAAACATGCACTAAATTTTCTTTTGCAGCACTAACCATATTTTCTATGGCAAAATGAACCCCCTCATTTTGTTCCTTTTTAAATTAAATGTTTTAAGTGTTACCAGTTTATTCCAATCAAGATGGCTTCAGGTGTGCCATACTTTTGTGCGAAACTTTCAGGGTAGGAGCGGATTGGAGCGGGCCATAAAGTTTGAAAATTTCGCGAAGATTCGTCAACCGACGCAAGAGTTATTTCAAATAGAATGTCGCGGATTTCCTATGGAAAATAGGTCCTAACTATAACTATCTACATATCTATATATATATATTATCTACTGGCGGTCGCCAGTAGATAGTTATAGTTAGGACCTATTTTCCATAGGAAATCCGCGACATTCTATTTGAAATAACTCTTGCGTCGGTTGACGAATCTTCGCGAAATTTTTAAACTTTATGGCCCGCTCCGGTCCGCTCCTATCCTGAAAGTTTCGGGGTGATTCGTCAAGCAGGGGCCAAGAAAAAAGGGGGTCCCAAAACGTGTTTTCCCCTTTCATTTTCCCATAGGAAACTTTAGCCACGGCTACAGCCCGAACTGCTGAACGGAATTACACAAAATTTGGCAAAGAGGTAGTTCTTGGTTCAGAAAGAACCCTTTTGTTAAATGGTGTAAATCCGTTCAGTAGTTGCGGAGAAATTAAAAAAATAAGAGTCAAAAATCAATTTCCCATAGGAAACTTTATGCAAGGCTACAGCCCGAACTGCTGAACGGAATTACACCAAATTTGGCAAAGAGGTAGTTCTTGGTTCAGAAAGAACCCTTTTGTTAAATGGTGTAAATCCGTTCAGTAGTTGCTGAGAAAATCAAAAGTAAAAACACATATATATCTGGGCGGAGCCTAACCACACATGTCATTGTGAGATCTGCTTGGCTGTCAGCACTTCATCCTGGAATGGCGGGCAGCCATCTTGGGACCAATATAAATGATAGTACCCCATTGAAATGCATTGTAGTGAATCGAAGATTTTGAGGGTTACCAAAAGGAGAACTATAAAGGGTGATAACAGACTTTAGTTACATTAGACTTCATTTGTTGATGGTACCATACTAATTTCAGGAATTGTGGTGTGTTCTAAGGTGATTTTACCCTGTGAAAAACCTTCTGCTGGGATATCATGAATCATGTTTGAGAGAAAACTATTTTCACATGCTTGTCCCATACAGTTTTGGAAGGTGCTCCAGAAGCTAAAATGAGAGCATATTTTCTGTAAATTCACATTATCTTTCTCAGTCATGTGAGAATGAAGTCTGACATTCTCAGTAAAACATGTACATCCAACAAGGGCAGAGACTGTCAGTTGATTCCTTTGTGTTCTACTGCAGCTTCCCAGAGTGTTCTAAAGAACAACTAGAGTGCTAACAGCCTTACTTATGACAAAAGTATGGCACACCTGAAGCCATCTTGATTTGAATAAACTGGTAACACTTAAAACATTTAATTTAAAAAGGAACAAAATGATGGGGTTCATCTTGTCATAGAAATTATGGTTAGTGCTCTGGAAAGAAAAATTAGGACATGTTTCAAGTGTGATCTCAAATATCTTCCTGTTATATTTCAACAGGAGCAGCCTGTCAGATGATGCCTTTGTGTTCTACTGCAGCTTCCCAGAGTGTTCTAAAGAACAACTAGAGTGCTAACAGTCTTACTTATGACAAAAGTATGGCACACCTGAAGCCATCTTGATTGGAATAAACTGGTAACACTTAAAACATTTAATTTAAAAAGGAACAAAATGAGGGGGTTCATTTTGCCATAGAAATTATGGTTAGTGCTGCAAAAGAAAATTTAGTGCATGTTTTAAGTGAGATCTCAAATCCTCTTCTATTTCATTAGAAAATTCTGACATGCAGACTGAAACAATCACTTTCAATACCAGCAGTAGACTTCCAGTTAACTCCTTGGTGAGCAGTAGCTTTACTACAGTGATCTAATGAACAACTAGAGTGCTAACATTCTGAATTTATGGCAAATGTGTGACACATCTGAATGCCTTCTTGATGGAATCAAAGTAAAAAACTGAAAGCATTTCCTACTGAGGAGACTGCAGTAAATGAGGAAATTAGGAAACTTCATAACAAAGAAGTCTTCCAAGATGGCCACCAGTGAAAAAGAGCCCAAATGTAGCACAAATATTACCCAGATGTAGCCCACATATGCCCAATGACAAAAGTGTGCAAAACACTTTTTATTTTTAGTTTTTTGCAGTTTTATGTAATGCAGACTGGTCAGGTATTGGAGCGTTGCATCTTAAAACATGACCCCCTACACTACAAAAACACCACTGCACTACCCTAAACCCTAAAACACTACCCCCAGCACGACCCCCTACACTACACAAGCACCACTGCACTATCATAAACCCTAAAACACTACCCCCAGCATGACACCCTATACTACACAAACACCACTGCACTACCCTAAACCCTAAAACACTACCCCAACACCACTGCACTAACCTAAATCCTAAAACACTACCCCCAGCATGACCCCTACACTACCCAAACACCACTGCACCACCCTAAAACATGACCCCTACACTACACAAACACCACTGCACTACCCTAAACCCTAAAACACTACCCCAGCACGACCCCTACACTAAACAAGCACCACTGCACTACCCTAAACCCTAAAACACTACCCCCAGCACGACCCCCTACACTACACAAACACCACTGCACTACCTTAAACCCTAAAACACTACCCCCAGCACGACCCCCTACACTACCCAAACACCACTGCACTAACCTAAATCCTAAAACACTGCCCCCAGCACGACCCCTACACTACCCAAACACCACTGCACTACCCTAAAACATGACCCCTACACTACACAAACACCACTGCACTACCCTAAACCCTAAAACACTACCCCCAGCACGACCCCCTACACTACACAAGCACCACTGCACTACCCTAAACCCTACAACACTACCCCCAGCACGACCCCTACACTGCCCGAACACCACTGCACTGCCCTAAACCCTGAAACACCAACCCTAGCACGACCCCCTACACTGCCCGAACACCACTGCACTGCCCTAAACCCTGAAACACCACCCCTTCACGACCCCCTACACTGCCCGAACACCACTGCACTGCCCTAAACCCTGAAGCACCACCCCCAGCACGCCCCTACCTGCCCGAACACCACTGCACTGCCCTAAACCCTGAAACACTACCCCCAGCAAGACCCCCTACACTGCCCGAATACCACTGCACTGCCCTAAACCCTGAAACATCACCCCCAGCAAGACCCCTACACTGCCCAAACACCACTGCCCTAAACCCTGAAACACCACCCCAAGCACGACCCCCTACACTGCCCGAACACCACTGCACTGCCCTAAACCCTGAAACACCACCCCCAGCACGACCCCCTACACTGCCCGAACACCACTGCACTGCCCTAAACCCTGAAACACCACCCCTGCACGACCCCCTACACTGCCCGAACACCACTGCACTGCCCTAAACCCTGAAACACCACCCCTGCACGACCCCCTACACTGCCCGAACACTACTGCACTGCCCTAAACCCTGAAACACCATCCCCAGCTCGACCCCCTACACTGCACGAACACCACTGCCCTGCCCTAAACCCTGAAACACTACCCCCAGCAAGACCCCCTACACTGCCCGAACACCACTGCACTGCCCTAAACCCTGAAACATCACCCCCAGCAAGACCCCCTACACTGCCCGAACACCACTGCCCTAAACCCTGAAACACCACCCCCAGCAAGACCCCCTACACTGCCCGAACACCACTGCACTGCCCTAAACCCTGAAACACCAGCCCCAGCACGACCCCTACACTGCCCGAACACCACTGCACTGCCCTAAACCCTGAAACACCACCCCTTGCACGACCCCCTACACTGCCCGAACACCACTGCACTGCCCTAAACCCTGAAACACCACCTCCAGCACGACCCCTACAGTGCCCGAACACCACTGCACTGCCCTAAACCCTGAAACACCACCCCTGCACGATCCCCTACACTGCCCGAACACTACTGCACTGCCCTAAACCCTGAAACCCCACCCCCAGCATGACCTCCTACACTGCACGAACACCACTGCACTGCCCTAAACCCCAAAACACTACCCCCAGCAAGACCCCCTACACTGCCCGAACACCACTGCACTGCCCTAAACCCTGAAACATCACCCCCAGCAAGACCCCCTACACTGCCCGAACACCACTGCCCTAAACCCTGAAACACCACCCCCAGCAAGAACCCCTACACTGCCCGAACACCACTGCACTGCCCTAAACCCTGAAACACCACCCCCAGCATGACCCCTACACTGCCCGAACACCACTGCACTGCCCTACACCCTGAAACACCACCCCCAGCATGACCCCCTACACTGCCCGAACACCACTGCACTGCCCTAAACCATGAAACACCAGCCCCAGCACGACCCCCTACACTGCCCGAACACCACTGCACTGCCCAAAACCCTGAAACACCACCCCCAGCACGACCCCCTACACTGCCCGAACACCACTGCACTGCCCTAAACCCTGAAACACCAGCCCCAGCACAACCCCGTACACTGCCCGAACACCACTGCACTGCCCTAAACCCTGAAACACCAGCCCCAGCACGACCGCCTACACTGCCAGAAAACCACTGCACTGCCCTAAACCCTGAAACACCAGCCCCAGCACGACCCCCTACACTGCCCGAACACCACTGCACTACCCTGAACCCTCAAACACCAGCCCCAGCACGACCCCCTACACTGCCTGAACACCACTGCAGTGCCCTAAACCCTGAAACACCAGCCCCAGCAAGACCCCCTACACTGCCCGAACACCACTGCACTGCCCTAAACCCTGAAACACCACCCCCAGCAAGACCCCCTACACTGCCCGAACACCACTGCACTAAAGCCTGAAACACCACCCCCAGCAAGACCACCTACACTGGCCGAACACCACTGCACTGCCCTAAACCCTGAAACACCACCCCTGCACGACCCCCTACACTGCCCAAACACCACTGCACTGCCCTAAACCCTGAAACACCACCCCTCAGCACGACACCCTACACTGCCCGAACACCACTGCACTGCCCTAAACCCTGAAACACCACCCCCAGCACGACCCCTACACTGCCCGAACACCACTGCACTGCCCTAAACCCTGAAACACCACCCCCTGCACGACCTCCTACACTGCCGGAACACCACTGCACTGCCCTAAACCCTGAAACACCACCCCCAGCACGACCCCTACACTGCCCGAACACCACTGCACTGCCCTAAACCTTGAAACATCAACCCCAGCAAGACCCCCTACACTGCCTGAACACCACTGCCCTAAACCCTGAAACACCACCCCCTACACTGCACGAACACCACTGCACTGCCCTAAACCCTGAAACACCACCTCCAGCAAAACCCCTACACTGCCTGAACACCATTGCTCTGCCCTAAATCCTGAAACACTAGCCCCAGCACGACCCCCTACACTGCCCGAACACCACTGCACTGCCCTAAACCCTGAAACACCAGCCCCAGCACGACCCCCTACACTGCCCGAACACCACTGCACTGCCCTAAACCCTGAAACACCAGCCCCAGCAAGACCCCCTACACTGCCCGAACACCACTGCACTGCCCTAGACTCTGAAACACCAGCCCCAGCAAGACCCCCTACACTGCCCGAACACCACTGCACTGCCCTAAACCCTGAAACACCAGCCCCAGCATGACCCCCTACACTGCCCGAACACCACTGCACTGCCCTAAACCCTGAAACACCAGCCCCAGCACGACCACCTACACTGCCCGAACACCACTGCACTGCCCTAAACCCTGAAACACCAGCCCCAGCACAACCCCCTACACTGCCCGAACACCACTGCACTGCCCTAAACCCTGAAACACCAGCCCCAGCACGACCCCCTACACTGCCCGAACATCACTGCACTGCCCTAAACCCTGAAACACCACCCCTGCATGACCCCCTACACTGCCCGAACCCCACTGCACTGCCCTAAACCCTGAAACACTACCCCTGCACCGCCCCTACACTGCCCGAACACCACTGCACTGCCCTAAACCCTGAAACACCACCCCCAGCATGACCCCCTTTACTGCTCG
Source organism: Calotriton arnoldi (assembly GCA_963921515.1). Taxonomy (NCBI): domain Eukaryota; kingdom Metazoa; phylum Chordata; class Amphibia; order Caudata; family Salamandridae; genus Calotriton; species Calotriton arnoldi. Next base: position 655,078 of record CAWUFW010000457.1, read on the forward strand.
AACACCACTGCACTGCCCCAAACCCTGAAACACCACCCCCAGCACGACCCCCTACACTGCCCGAACACCACTGCCCTAAACCCTGAAACACCACCCCCTGCACGACCCCCTACACTGCCCGAACACCACTGCCCTGCCCTAAACCCTGAAACACCACCCCCTACATTGCCCGAACACCACTGCACTGCCCTAAACCCTGAAACACCACCCCCAGCACGACCCCCTACATTGCCCGAACACCACTGCACTGCCCTAAACCCTAAAACACCACCCCCAGCATTACCCCCTACACTGCCCAAACACCACTGCACTGCCCTAAACCCTAGAACACTACCCCCAGCACGACCCCCTACACTACCCGAACACCACTGCACTACCCTAAACCCTAAAATACTACCCCCAGCACAACCCCCTACAATACCCGAACACGACTGCACTGCCCTAAACCCTCAAACACTCCCCCAGCACGACGCCCTACACTACCCGAACACCACTGCACTGCCCTAAACCCTAAAACACTCCCCCAGCACGACCCCCTACACTACCCGAACACCACTGCACTGCCCTAAACCCTAAAACACTCCCCCAGCACGACCCCCTACACTACCCAAACACCACTGCACTGCCCTAAACCCTAAAACACTACCCCCGCATGACCCCCTACACTACCCTAAACCCTAAAACACTACCCCCGCACGACTCCCTACACTACCCAAAGACCACTGCACTACCCTAAACCCTAAAACACGACCTCCTACACTACACAAACACCACTGCACTACCCTAAACCCTAAAACACTACCCCCTACACTACACAAACACCACTGCACTACCCTAAACCCTAAAAAACTATCCCCAGCACGAACCACTACACTACCCAAACACCACTGCACTACCCTAAACCCTAAAAAACTACCCCCAGCAGTACCCCTACACTACCCAAACACCACTGCACTACCCTAAACCCTAAAACACTACCCCCAGCAGTACCACCTACACTACCCAAACACCACTGCACTACCCTAAATCACTACCCCCAGCACGACCCCCTACACTACCCAAACACCACTGCACTACCCTAAACCCTAAAACACTACCCCCAGCACGACCCCCTACGCTACCCAAACACCACTGCACTACCCTAAACCCTAAAACACTCCCCCAGCACGACTCCCTACACTACCCAAACACCACTGCACTACCCTAAACCCTAAATCTACCCCCAGCATGACCCCCTACACTACACAAACACCACTGCACTACCCTAAACCCTAAAACACTACCCCCAGCATGACCCTCTTCACTACCTAAACACAACTGCACAATTTGTTACAGGCGTTGCAACGCAGGCCTGTGGTGCTTACTGGAAGTACCTAGTGGGCTAGTTGGGCCCCAGGGACCCTCAGGATTCAAGGTGACCTAATCCTCCAACTTAAAACGCACCACGGGGCGCGTTTGCACAGTGGTGAAGGGAGGGGCGGGGCCTCAGGTGACATGTGCGCAAACACGCCCTGTGGTGCGTTTTAAGTTGGGGAATTAATTCCCTTTGAATCCTGAGGGACCCTGGGGGCCAACTAGCCCACCAGGTACCTTCAGTAAGCACAACAGAGTTGCGTTGCAGAGAGGTGAAAAAGGTGCGTTGCCTCGGAACGCCTCTCTGCAACTCAGCTCTGTGGTCCTAACTGTAGGTACCTGGGGGCTAGTCTAGGCCCCAGGGACCCTCAGAATTCAAGGGACTTAATCCCGCAGCTTAAAACACGCCACGGGGTGCGTTTGCACACATGTCACCTCAGGCCCCCTCCCTTCACCACTGTGCAAACGTGCCCTGTAGCGCGTTTTAAGAGGTAGTTTTAATCCCCTGCCCTATTATGTACTAGGGACTTGCAGAGGAGGTCATGCTAATCACAGGGGTACCCCAACGCATAGTGTTCCCTAGTGTATGTAGGTGTTTTCACTGTATTCTAAGTGTCTTTTAGCATAGCACTGGCTCTGGTTAGTCAGAGTCAGTTACCACCAGTACCCGTCTGAAAAAGTTGTGGGCACAGGATGATTTTGCAACAAGGCCTCTTTCTGCTCCTCTGTTGGTTCTTTCTGCACATCTTTTGCTTCTTTCTGTGCGTTTTTTCTTCTTTCTTCACATGTCCTACCTCTGTAGGCATAGTTAGAAACTAGCATTTAAAAAAACCTTTGAAATTCACTTATAAAACCATAGGTTTCAGGCACGTTATAGTTAGAAATTAGCATTTAAAAAACCTTTGAAATTCACTGAAAAAACCATAGGTTTCAGACACGTTATAGTTAGAAATTAGCATTTAAAAAACCTTTGAAATTCACTGAAAAAACCATAGGTTTTAGGGACAGTTATAGTTAGTTGGACATTTCACTCGTACAAAACCATAGAAATTCCCCGTTATAGTTAGTTCAGCTAACTATAACTCGCGCTCCGCAATGCACTGCTGATGACGTCACATATTACATCACTCATGACATGGTCAGTGACATCACTGATGACATCACTGATGACATCTCAAATGACATCACTGATGACATCATCCATGTGATAATTTCATGCATCTTCTCACACCCTAATATAACTTTTGATACACCCACTCTAAATTACAGACTGCCATTCTCAAAACCATAGACACTCCAATACCAAAAACTACATACCCACTCACTGATTCTTAGGTCTACACACACATCCACTCACTCACCCGTACAGTCACTCATACTTAGTCACTCAGTACAGGACTATCATATGCACTCATACACCTATATAAACACTCACACACCGCCACTCATCCATAGAGGTACTCACACACCTAGTCAGTCATGCAAAAAACTTAATCACACACCCATTTACTCACCTATACAGTTATACACACACCAGCTCACTTACTCATACAAATACTAGCACATTCTTACGCTCTTATACAATCACTGATACAAGTACACACTCATCCATACAGCCACTCTCACAATCACACACTCTCACTTATAGCCATTTATATACTCCAACACACATATATACTGCCTTTCACATATGTAGTTACTCACACATGTACCACTGAGATATACATTCAATCACTAACACACCCATACACACACTCACCCACCCATACAGTCCATCACAGATGCACTCTTGAAACCATGCACCCAGTGAATCACCAACTCACACATCTATGCACAGAGTCACACACACCCTACCCACACAAACACTCAGGCACCCATACAGATACTCAGACAATCAATCAATAACCCATGTAGACACTCATGTAGCTATTCAGAAAGCCATGCAGCCGCTTACAAACCAACAGACAGACGGATACAGACATTCACACAGTTTAGTCACTAACCCATGCATTCAGTAAGATACATTTAATCACTCACTTGTAGAGTCAGTCACTCACGTACTAAATCATCCATTCAGACACTTATACACCCACTCATTCTTCAATACGCCTTTCCCTATATATATTAAAGATATTTAAACTTTACAGAAACACACAGACACTGGATGATGTCATCAGTGATGTCATTTGAGATGTCATCAGTGATGTCATCAGTGATGTCACTGACCATGTCATGAGTGATGTAATATGTGATGTCATCAGCAGTGCATTGCGAGGGCGCGAGTTATAGTTAGCTGAACTAACTATAACGGGGGAATTTCTATGGTTTTGTACGAGTGAAATGTCCAACTAACTATAACTGTCCCTAAAACCTATGGTTTTTTCAGTGAATTTCAAAGGTTTTTAAATGCTAATTTCTAACTATAACGTGTCTGAAACCTATGGTTTTTCAGTGAATATATATATATATATATATATATATATATATATATATATTACCTACTGGCGGCCGCCAGTAGGTAGTTATAGTTCGAACCTAGTTTCCATAGGAAAAGCATTTTTTGATTTGCTAATAACTTTGGCGTTGTTTGACGAATCTTCGCAAAATTCTCCCAAAAAATGTTTCATCCAGGTCAGCTCCTATCCTGAAAGTTTGGGGGTGATTTGTCAAGTGGGGGCTGAGAAAAAAGGGGGGTCCCAAAAAAGTGTTTTTTCCATGTTAATTTCCATAGGAAATTTTAGCCATGGCTACAGCCCGAACTGCTGAACGGAATGACACCAAATTTTGCAAAAAGGTAGCGCTTGGTTCAGAAAGCGACCTTTATTTTAAATGGTGTAAATCCGTTCAGTAGTTGCTGAGAAATTCAAAAAATAAGAGTCAAAAAATCAATTTCCCATAGGAAACTTTAGCCAAGGCTACAGCCCGAACTGCTGAACGGAATTACAGTAGTTGCTGAGAAATTAAAAAAATAAAAATATCGATATCTAGAGGCGCGGTGGATCCGCGAACCATCCCGACCACGAGCTTTATTCTAATTGGCTGTCAACACTCCAAACCAGGAAGTGTTGGCAGCCATCTTGTGACTTCGGTAGAACCGAGTCACAAGAAAACAGAAAAACAAAGGTGAAAAAAAGAAAAGGGGGCAGGGTAGAAACACCCTGACCCCCTAGGCCTGCTCAGGGGTCCCACAATGACCCCCAGGGCCAAAAAAAGCATTTTTTTAAAAAAAGAAATTCGGCGAAATTCGCGCTGGGTCCGCGAATCCCGCCGAATTTTTAAAAAAAATGAAGCGCAGGCTCCCGCGCTTCATTTAATTGAGGCCCCCGGGTGGGCCAGGTCCCGGGGGCATTTGCAAAAAAAATATGCGGGGGCCCACCACCCCCCCCCGGGCTTGGTTAAAATGATATGCGGGAGGGCACTCGGCCCTCCCGCAGCCCCGGGGACCGCCACCCCCTGGGGCTTCTTTTTAAATGTGTGGGGAGCCTCCAAGGCCCCCCCAAGCCCCGGGGACCGCCACCCCCCAGGGCTTTTATTAAGTATTCACGGGGGCACACGGACCCCCCGCAGCCACGGGGACCGCCACCCACCGGGGCTAGTTTTTAAAAATAAAACAATCCTGTGTGGGGGGTCTCGAGCCCCCCCACACACCCCGGTGGTCCATTACGACCCCCGAGCCCCGGGGACCACCACCTCCCGGGGCTTTAATCACATAGGGAGAGGGGCCGCGCGGCTCCCCTCCTGGAGCCCGTGATGGCCCTGGGGACCGCCACCCCCAGGGCCGGCTCCTGCAGTGTCCCGGGGTGCCCACCCCCGGGACACTGCTGTTTGCTATGGCAGGACGGGAGCCGTGCGGCTCCCGTCCTGCCATAGCAAACACTGGTTTGGATTTTGGAAGCGAGAGCAGGAAACCTGCTCTCGCTTCCAAATTCAAACCACATTGCTTTTCCATACGGGGAGCTGCATGTCAGCAGCTCCACATGTGGAAAATCAATGTCGGCTCCTGCAGGACGCGGGGAGCCGGCAGGACCGTGGGGGCATTGGGGCTCCCCCAATGGTCCCCAATGGATAGGGCCTGCCCCGGGGGATGGGGTCCCCAGGGCTAGAAGTGGCCTGGGAGAGGGGCCACACGGCCCCCCTCCCCAAAAAAATAAATAAATAAAGGCCTGCCCCGGGGGATGGGGTCCCCGGGGCCAATAGAGGCCTCAGGAGGGGGGCCTCGGGCCCCCTCCTAAATAAAAAGAAAAATGTGGCCATGCCCCGGGGGATGGGGTCCCCAGGGCCGGAATTGGCTATGGGAGGGGGGCCCATGCGACCCCCTTCCCGTTTAGATGTTTTTTTTAAAAAAGGGGTCAGGCCCTGGGGGATGGGGTCCCCAGGGCCCAAAAAAAGAAAAAAGAAGGGGGGCCACACAGCCCCCCTTCTAAAAACTATTTTTTTTTTAAAAGACCGGCATCGTGCCGGAGGCCCCGCCCCCTCCCAGCAACTCTCTGCAAATGCGCCCTGTGGCGCGTTTTAAGATGGGGAATTAATTCCCCTTCAATACTGGGGGTCCCTGGGGGCCAAATAGCCCACCAGGTACCTCCAGTATGCGCCACAGGGCTACCTTGCAGAGAGGTGGTCGGAGGCCACGCCCCTTTCTACACCTCTCTGCAACGCAGCTCTGTGGCGCTTACTGGAGCTACCTGGTGGGCTAGTTGGACCCCAGGGACCCTCAGGACTCAAGGGGATTTAATCCCCCAATTTACAACACACCAGGGGGTGCGTTTGCACAGTGGTGCAGGGAGGGGGTGTGGCCTGATTTGACAAGTGTGCAAACGCGCCCTGTGGCGCGTTTTGAGGTGGGGGATTAAGTCCCCTTCAATCCTAAGGGTCCTTGGGGGCCAACTAGCCCACCAGGTAGCTCCAGTATGCGCCAGGGAGCTGCGTTGCAGAGAGGTGTTTAGAGGCCACGCCCCTTTTTACACCTCTATGCAACGCAGTTCTGTGGCCTTACTGGAGGTACCTGGTGGGCTAGTTGGCCCCCAGGGACCATCAGGACTCGAGGGGAATTAATCCCCCAACTTAAAACGCGCCAGGGGGCGCGTTTGCACAGTGGTGCAGGGAGGGGGTGGGGACTGACATAGCAAGTGTGCAAACACACCCCCTGGCACATTGTAAATTGGGGGATTAAGTCCCCTTCAATCCTGAGGCACTCTGGGGGTGAACTAGCCCACCAGGTTCTTCCAGGATGCACCAGGGAGCTGCGTTGCAGAGAGGTGTTGAGAGGCCACGCCCCTTTTTACACCTCTCTGCAACTCAGCTCTGTGGCGCTTACTGGAGGTAGCTGGTGGACTAGTTGGCCCCCAGGGACCCTCAGGACTCAAGGGGATTTAATCCCCCAATTTACAATGCTCCAGGGGGCACGTTTGCACAGTGGTGCAGGGAGGGGGCGTGGCCTGATGTAACAAGTGTGCAAACGCGCCCTGTGGCACGTTTTAAGTTAGGGGATTAAGTCCCCTTGAATCCTGAGGGTCCCTGGGGGCCAACTAGCCCACCAGGTACCTCCAGAAAGCACCAGGGAGCTGCGTTGCAGAGAGGTGGTCCAAGGCCACGCCCCCTTTTTACACCACTCTGCAACGAAGCTCTGTGGCGCTTACTGGAGGTAGCTGGTGGGCTAGTTGGCCCCTAGGGACCCTCAGGACTCAAGGGGACTTAATCCCCCAATTTACAACGCACCAGGGGACGCGTTTGCACAGTGGTGCTGGGAGGGGGCGTGGCCTGATGTGACAAGTGTGCAAACGCGCCCTGTGGTGCGTTTTAAGTTGGGGAATTAAGTCCCCTTGAATCCTGAGGGTCCCTGGGGGCCAACTACCCACCAGGTACGTCCAGTAAGCGCCACAGAGTTGCGTTGCAGAGAAGTGAAAAAGGGGCGTGGCCTCGGACCACCTCTCTGCAACGCAGCTCTGTGGCGCTTACTGGAGGCACCTGGTGGGCTAGTTGGCCCCCAGGGACCCTCAGGATTCAAGAGGAATTAATTTGCCAACTTGAAACCCGCCAGGTGGCGTGTTTGCATAGTGGTGAAGGGAGGGGCCTGATGTGACATGTGTGTACTTATGCAATCACTCCGCCAAAACCCAAGCACTTATAAATTCACCATGCACTCTCCTTGCAGCACTTTAATCATCCAGTCGCTACCCGTGCACTCATGCAATGACCCATGCACTAACTCATGCACTGCTACAATACCCTGAGCAGTACCCATGCAGTCCAGCCATCGCCCTGTCACTACCCATGCACTCCTCCAATCACCCAGTGAGCACCATGTACTTATCCAATCACTCCGTCAAAACCCAGGCACTTATAAATTCACTATGCACTGTCCTTGCAGTACTCTAATCCTCCAATCAGTACCCATGTACTTATGCAATGACCCAGGCACTAACACATGTACTGCTACAATCCTCTGAGCACTACCCATGCAGTCCAGCCATCGCGCTGTCAGTACCCATGCACTCTTTCAATCATGCAGCCAGCACCATGTACTTATCCAATCACTCCACCAAAACCCAAGCACTTATAAATTCACCATGCACTCCCCTTGCAGTACTCTAATCTTCCAGTCAGTACCCATGTACTCATGGAATGACCCAGGCACTAACACATGCACTGCTACAATCCCCTGTGCACTACCCATGCAGACCTCTAACCACCTACACAGTACTGATTCAGTCCTCCAATTACCCAGGTTGTACCCATGCAGTCCAGAAATCCCTCTGTCACTACCCATGCACTCCTCAAATCACCCATCCAGCATCATGTACTTATCCAATCACTCCGCCAAAACCCAAGCAGTTATAAAATCACTATGCACTGTCCTTGCAGCACTCTAATCATCCAGTCACTACCCATGTACTCATGCAATGACCCAGGCACTAACACATTCACTGCTACAATCCCCTGAGCACTACTGATGCAGTCCAGCCATCTCCTTGTCACTACCCATGCACTCCTCCAATCACCCAGCCAGCACCATGTACTTATCCAATCACTGCGCCAAAACCCAAGCACTTATAAATTCACCATGCACTCTCCTTGCAGTACTCTAATCATCCTCTCAGTACCCATGTACTCATGCAATGACCCAGGCACTAACTCATGGCAAATACAGAGGAGGTCATGCTAATCACAGGGGTACCCCAACGCATAGTGTTCCCTAGTGTATGTAGGTGTTTTCACTGTATTCTAAGTGTCTTTTACCATAGCACTGGCTCCGGTCCTGGTTAGTCAGAGTCAGTTACCACCAGTATCCGTCAGTAAAAAGTTGGGGCACAGGAGGACTTTCTGCTCCTCTGTTGGTTCTTTCTGCACATCTCTTGCTTCTTCCTGCACTTTTGTTCGTCTTTATGGACTTCTGTTGACTCTTTCAGCATTTGTCTTGCTTCTTTCTGCGCTTTTCTTCCTCTTTCTTCACATGTCCTACCTTTGTAGGCATAGTTAGAAATTAGCATTTAAAAAACCATTGAAATTCACTGAAAAAAACCATAGGTTTCAGGCATGTTATAGTTAGAAATTAGCATTTAAAAAACCATTGAAATTCACTGAAAAACCCATAGGTTTCAGGCACGTTATAGTTAGAAATTAACATTTAAAAAACCTTAGAAATTCACTGAAGAAACCATAGGTTTTAGGGACGTTATAGTTAGTTGGACATTTCACTCGTACAAAACCATAGAAATTCCCCTGTTATAGTTAGTTCAGCTAACTATAACTCACGCCCTCGCAATGCACTGCTGATGACGTCACATATTACATCATTCATGACATGGTCAGTGACATCACTGATGACATCACTGATGACATCTCAAATGACATCACTGATGACATCACTGATGACATCATCCATGTGATAATCTGATGCACGTCCTCACACCCTAATATAACCTTTGATACACCCACTCCAAAATACAGAATACTATTTTTGAAACCATAGACACACCAATACCACTTACTACATATCTACTCACTGGTTCTTAGTTTGAGCCTACTTTGCGCGCCCCCGGGGTACTTTGATATTACAGTAAGCGCAACAGATGCTTGTGTAGTCCCTTCTGTAATATCGATAGCGCTGGTGCACATAAAGCACCAGCGATATGTTCAGGGGCCTTCCCCTCATTTGCATGGGGCGTGCCCCATGCAAATGAGGGAAACCCTTTGCCTCTGCACCTGCGCCGTGTTACAGAAGCGGGCTCGGAGGCAAAGTAGCTCCGAGATAGCAGCCCTCTGGAGGGGAGAAAGAGGGTCCTATGGACCCCCCAGACATCCCCTTGCAGGCGGGTGTAGTCACTGACTGCACCCGCCTACAAGGAGATCTCTAATTCCCTTTTAAAGTGCAGGCGGGTTGTCGCCTGTACGGTGAAAACATGGAGTGGCTTTAAAGCAGCCACTCCGTTTTTCATATAAATGCGCCTCCCAAGTTTGCAGCTGCCCTGGGAGCAGTGCATTCATCATAATATGATGCAGTTTCCTTCATTGCGCTGGGTGCACCTTTTTAAAGGTGCGCCCAGTGCAATGAAGGAAAATGTGCTGCATGAATAATGCTATCCATAATTAGTGTCATAAACAAGATAGTAGTATGTAACAGTAAGAACTCAGCATTCCCCAGGACTTCAAAGTTTAACAGTAAAATCGGAGCATTTGACATGAAAAAGCAACAGAACATCCAGACATCAACAATTTTGGTTTTAAGTTGAACACCTCTCCTGACACCTTTATAGGCCTGCCTACTTCCGCCCCTTCCCCTAACTAACCTCACAACCCCACACCTTTTCCTTCCGGTATGCACAAAGCACCCTTGGGGGAAGACTAATCTGCGACCCTCACTTCCCCCGGGGGCCAACAACAGCACCCAGATTCAGGGTGGTATTTCGTTCTCTAGTGCATGAAACTTATAATTATTTCGGGATATTAGAAGTAGTACAGGAGCCTTGGGAGGTAAAGAAAGAAAGAGCAGTAATCGCTTATGAGAAGTGTAGTTCCATGCAAAGACCTTTACATTTATTGAGACTAGTGGACAACTGCCAAGGTGTATTTTAGTGCAATAGGAGCATTTTTACTACTGAAAACTTAATACTCTGTGGCACAAGTTTGACTTTAACATTGGATTAATTGAACTTAAATTGAGAGATTGTATTATTACCTTATAGTTTAACCAATAAAATGTTCTATATCTATTATTCGTTTCAACACTAGTTTTGAATTATATTAGTTTTAAATTGGTTGTATTACATTACTGTAGAATTAATAAATTATGAAGAATGTGGAATACACGAAGCCTATGAGCACAGTGTGCTATGGCATTAGACCTATGATAAACATTACATTACCAACTCTGAAGCTAAGGGTGACATAAGGAACAAACAAGGTTTTAAAGACCCTATTCACTTACTGTATCACATGACCCAGGAAACACAGGTAAAGGACTCTAGTTAATTGGGATGGCAACTATCAGCATACAAGGAATCTCTGTTCATGAAAGAATATAGCAGTGATCGTCATCCAGCTACCATACATGTAGTCTCCACATGCCATAAGTATTCACATTGGGGTAATTGAGCTACCTCACACAAGGAATAGATTGGCCTGTTGTCTGTCAGGTGCGGGGAAAAATATAGGATCAGGCCTGGAAAACGAGTGGTGGGCCACCTAGAAGTAGGTTAATGCCTTCGCCTTTGGTAGCTAGCATTGTCAGGCACCTTGCAGGCCAAGTTTTCTGGTGCAGCCATGGAGGACTGAAATTCTATGTGTTTAGTCCCACATACCTGTGATGGAGCGAAGTACAGAAGATTTTGTGTGTACCCCGTTCAGACCAATCACCCCCATAACAAAGTAATATATTAATTTTGATTGCTGTGTATTAACCAAACACACACATTACATGTGGGAAATGCTCTGCATTAACAGGTTTGATTAACATATTAATTAATGGTGTAAAACGCATGTTTTTATCTATTTTGCACATTTAAGTAGTGTAATAGTGCATGTCTATGTTGTAGTGTACATTGTGCATTTCATGCTGCTTTTGCTGTATTTTAATGGCTTGCAGTGTGATGCTTTTCCGCTAGGTAACAGTTTTAGGGATAAAATATTAGCACTGGTGGGTGGGGGGACAGAAAACACTTATTTTCTGTGTATTTACATTTTCTTTGTGTTTATCGTAGTTTTGGCTGGTGGCCAGTTTCAAGATCGCTTCGTTTTTCCAGGTTCTGCGCAGTAGAGAATGCTTGCATCATCTGGCTGGAGGAACCTCGCGCATGCCTTGTGCTCCACTGAACATTGCAACTCCAGCTGACTATGTTCGAGGCCATTTATATGAATGCCGGCGAGTGGCTGAGAGCCAGAATGATAGCACGAGGACAGCTGAATGCCTGCCAAAGAGAAAAGTCGAATGCCTGCTAAAGAATGACCACGTGGAAACAGCTGAATCCCTGACAATGAACAGTTGAATCCCTGACAATGAACATTTTAATGCCTGCTAATGAACTGTGGGACAGATGAATTTGTATCTATCAGCTTGTCAAAGATAAAGTTATTCACGGACATCCTGGGTGCGGAGAAATACATTGTCATGAACGGACATCCTGGGAGCTGAGAAATGCATTTTCATGACCAATCAGAGCAAGGGAAACGGCAAGAGTTGAAACATTTGAGGGTAGAGAGCCAGCAAACACAGTATAAATATCAGACCAAAATTGGTTTTTTTTACAGAGAAGCTGGTTGGAGAAAGGCTGATTGCAGAGATGCTGTTTGCAGAGATGCTGGGAGTTTGAAACCATGCCAGAATGCCACTGATGACCCCTGTAGGTTCGAGATCGTTGCGGGACACTAACCTGGGTGAGAGATGCGTCTAGGAGGCCAGGGTTACTAAGAAAGTTGGGGTTTAGTGTTGGTTAGGAAGGTTTTAGTGTAGGAAATCTTTAGAATTAAATGAATGTTTTTAACTATGGTTCACTGATCTTTCATTTTTGGAACCCTCTGTCAGTCACATGACCAAGGATTGATTTTTAACCATTTTGAGAATAATGAAATGAATGCAAACCTACATTTTCTCTTCATTACTTTTATTAAACAGTTTCTTGATTTATTTCCTGAATAAATGGCAATGCTCAGTGAGAATTAATAGTGAGAGAATAAATGATCATTTTCTTTATGCAAATTAATTACATAAAATCTTTTAAATGATTTCAGGTGTTCGTGATTCTTTTAGAGTAAATTAATTATGCAAATCAATGTATTGTTGTAGTGAGGTTAAGCTGGTCTTGACAATCACCATCAACTTGCTCAACTAATTGGTCCATCGACCTAATTGGCGGGGTACATTGATGCATAGATTAGTTAGTAAAATTATGTGATGAAAACAAATGTTGGTGTAAAAATCTGTGCTTAAAGATATCCCGTGATAGGAAATAATTCATGCAACCCATTGTAGGATTATTAGCAAGGGTCTGGGGGTGTGTGTGACAGGGTGTGTGTACTTCGGTGTTATGGGCCCCACCGGAGTGACCCGGACCCTGGGTTGGTGATAGTTTTCTGGGTAAACGCTGCATCAGTTAAATGGTAGCAGAATGATGGTTATTATTGACAAGTTTGGTGATTAGTAATGGTTATTTTGACTAGTTTAGTGTATATAAAACCCCTATATTCAAAGGTTTATGTCTAACACTTTATGTTGAGTTTTATGTTGTCAATTGTTTTCACGCTTCCGGGAAGTAGGAAGTGGAACACGTGTGGCAAGAGAAGTCACATGGAATAGTGCATTGTCTGAGTTCATATTGGTGATAACACAGGTTGTGTTATGATAGGGACATTTTCCGCATAAAAGGTGTGTAAGTGAAATAGTGACCGGTTTTCTTGTGAAACTCTGGCCTTAATTCTCAGGAGCAGTATAGTCTCCACATGTGTTTTATCCCCAGAGAAACGGGTTTACCGCTTGCTTGAAAGAAGGGTAAGGTAGAGGGAAGTGCTACTTTATCGGCGAAACAGGAAAATTCTGTGGTAGGGTAGAGGTAAGCGCTGCCTACTGGAAATACAGAATTCTTGTGTAAATGGACAAAGCTCTCTCTTTGGTTTAGCGAAACAGGCAATGGAGATGTTTTATGTTGATTACTAACAGGTTTTAATTAAAGAAAAACGTAAGAAAAGTTTGCCGATAAAATTTTGTAAAGGAGGGGTCGGCAAGAGCAGGAGTAGTGGGAAAGGCTGACGTTAGAAAGACCGCGCTGAGATTGGTCAGCTGTAGAAAGACCAAGCTTTCACTGATTGGTGCGTTAGTGTGAGACGTGCTGGGATTGGAGAATCACCAGAGTGACGTAGACGCCCCGGATTGGTGCGTTAGTGAGAGTCGCGCTGGGATAGGTGGATGCGGAAGTAAGGTAGAGCTTTCTGATTTGCTTACGAGTGTGTTTCCACAGTGGTATTGGTTGGAAAGGAAACTGCGCAGAGGAAGCTGATTGGTAGAGAGTTTGTGTTGCACTGACGTTTCTAGCTGAACGCGAAGACAAAAAGTTAAGCGAAAAATGTGGAGACTATTCCCTGCCCCGGGAACGCATGTATTTCACATGCTAATGAAGCATGGCTATCACACTTGCGTGTTTGTAGAAAATTGGGTGCGATATACGAAAGGTGATGGTGCGCTTGCATTTCCTCCAGAAGGTTCTTTTAACATAGAGGTTTTGCGGCATTTGAGAGAAACAATGGGGAAACTTGAGCCTAAACTTAGACCTACGCAATTTGAAGCTTTAATGGATTGGGAAAATGAGGTGAATGAGAAAGAACGACACAGATCAGGAAGAGGTTATGATTTTGGTTTGGATAAATATCGGAATGAGAATATTGAGGACAGAATATGTAGATGGCAACAGGTGGATGTACCAAATGATTTGTTTTCTGTCAGGAGTATGGGAGGATCTACAGGAGGTAAAAAGAAAGAGGAAAAGAAGCATGTTCAAATTTCAGGCTGTAGGTACAGTGATACTAAAGATGAGTTGCTGGATGACATGCTGGAGAACAGACCACCTCCATATCAAGGGGAGTTTGCGACAGTGGTGCCAAAGGCACCGCCAGCAGAAACTACAAAAGTTTTCCAATCTGTTCCAGTCCCCATAGGGAGTAGTGCAATAAATAGACAAGAACCTGTTCAAATTAGTAGTACAGTATCGAAGCCAGAACTCCTTCAAATGAGTAGTACGATTATTTGGCAAGAAACACAAGTGATAAATAGGTCAAATCATGAAGAAGAAGAAAATGAGTTAGCAGTCAGGACACGAGAATTGTCAGAAAGATTGAAAGAACTGCCTATGAATATGGAAGCCTTAACAGTCCCGATGAATATAGATTCAAAAATTTCTGTTTGCAAAAGTGTGGTAGAGAAAGAACATTCACTGACCATACCGTTAAATGAGGCAAGACCAGATCCTAGAAGAGAGTTATTCTCTGAAAGTGTCAGGAATAAACAGCCTAGTGTGTCCCGATTGGATACACCGAAAGATCTGACAAAAGCTCCGACTTACGCGGTTGGAACTCAGATACTGGCTGAAAAACCGACTGGATGGTTGCAGGAAACGAAACCTAGAGAAAGATTAAAGGAAGTCTCTTTGGGTCTGACAAGTGAGGAGTTGGGAGAAAGGGAAAGAAGTGGCTATAGAAAAGATGCAGAACGCCAACAGATAGATATTGCAGAATTAAAGGTAGACATGGAGGAATTAAATTTTGGAACGGTAAGCATGAACAGATCAAAAACAGGAGTGGATATCTCTAAATATAGGGATTTGCAGAAACCATATAGATTAGATTTCACCGGAAAAGGCATAGAAAAGTTAAACACTACTGGAAGAAGAGCTAAAATTAAAGAATTGCTGATATTGCTGAGAAAAAGGAGGGATGTTGAAAAATGGAGAAGCAGGTGGAGAAAGAAGAAAAAACGAATAGCTGATAGGGGATCATTAGCATTTCCTGCTGCTCACAAATGTGAAACTGACTACATTACCAGAGGGAATTGGTTTACAGATGAATTGGCAAAATATTGCACAAAACAGGATTGTTCTTTGAATCAGGCACGGGCGAAGGAAGACACTTTTTCCCAATATCTCATGCTTACTAACACAGTAGAAACACGGAAAGAAGTGAGGCAATTGCAGGATCAGGCAAGCGATGAGGAAAAGGAAAAGTGGGTAAAAGAATGTTGCACACAAAAAGAAGAGGATGATGGTTGGGTCTACCAAGGTGAAAGAGCTGTTATGCCCAATAGTATGTTTGCCCATTTTGCACTCATGTATCATGGACAGGCACACACAGATAGGGAAACTCAGTTTGACAACAAAGTTATCAGTCTGAGCTGTGAAAAACTGAGCACTAAAAGAAACTGCATTGTGCCTATTGTCCAGAAGCTTCTGGAGTTGGTGAGCAGGTGAATGGCACAATGAAAGTCAAATTAGTAAAAATGTGTGATTCCACTGACTTGAAATGGCCGGATGCTTTGCCCCTAGTTATAATAACCATGAGAAGTACACCTGACAGAAGGACATGTTTAAATCCCTACAAGATACTAATGGGACGAGCCATGAGACAAGCATATGTACCTGATCAACAACAAAGGCCACTGAGAAATAGACTGCAGATTTCGGATACAAGTTCTGAATCAGGTGCTGAGCAACCAGAAGCTGTTAACAGAAGAGAAGCAGACTGTGAAACTGGTGAGACTAGATCAACAGACTCTGCGAATGTACAGCAAGGTGTAAGACTCAACGATTTTTCACCTCACAACGATTTAGAAAGTACTACAGAACTAGGACAAGAACAAAGTCAAGAGCAGAGGAAAGAACAGGAAATTCTGAACAAAGACTGTGAACATATGGATAAGGATGATTCACACATGTGGCCCAACGGAGTAAAGAGACTCAAATATAAGATAGTGAGAAAAGGAACAAAAGCTCTTGAAGACCAGATCTCTGAAATAACAAACAAGTTAGAACAGGAGAAATTGGACAGACCACCTGAGTGGACTTACGTAGTATTACAAAAGATAGAAGAAGTAGATTTTAGGAAGGAAAGGGACAGTGACAACGACAGTGAGCAGGACAAAGAAAACGACTTGATGCCACCCTAACAGTGTTACAGAAAACACTTCTGGGTTTTAGCACACAAGACAAAGACGATTTTTCATGAACCATTTCCAAGTAGTTAAAATAAAAGAAGGGGCAAAGGACAGAAAGTCATTCAAGTGTGGAAACACACTTTGTACATACGGTACATATTTGGTAGATTTTATTTATAGGATAACTTAGATACCATAGCAGATATGAACAGTCCTAAAAATAGATATAAAATGTTTGCTTTGGGTGTAAGATGTGTTTCTGTTGTACCATTTTTCCAATAGTACTGTTAACAATGTAGAAATAGTTGCACAAGTAGATAGAACTGCACTTCACAAGGATATCTATTTTGTGCATTTAAGTAGTGTAATAGTGCATGTCTATGTTGTAGTGTACATTGTGCATTTCATGCTGCTTTTGCTTTATTTTAATGGCTTGCAGTGTGATGCTTTTCCGCTAGGTAACAGTTTTAGGGGATACAATATTAGCACTGGTGGGTGGGGGGACAGAAAACACTTATTTTCTGTGTATTCACATTTTCTTTGTGTTTATCGTAGTTTTGGCTGGTGGCCAGTTTCAAGATGGCTTCGTTTTCCAGGTTCTGCGCAGTAGAGAATGCTTGCATCATCTGGCTGGAGGAACCTCGCATATGCCTTGTGCTCCACTGAACTTTGCAACTCCAGCTGACTATGTTCGAGGCCATTTATATGAATGCCGGCGAGTGGCTGAAAGCCAGAATGATAGCACGAGGACAGCTGAATGCCTGCCAAAGAGAAAAGTCGAATGCCTGCTAAAGAATGACCACGTGGAAACAGCTGAATCCCTGACAATGAACAGTTGAATCCCTGACAATGAACATTTTAATGCCTGCTAATGAACTGTGGGACAGATGAATTTGTATCTATCAGCTTGTCAAAGATAAAGTTATTCACGGACATCCTGGGTGCGGAGAAATACATTGTCATGAACGGACATCCTGGGAGCTGAGAAATGCATTTTCATGACCAATCAGAGCAAGGGAAACGGCAAGAGTTGAAACATTTGAGGGTAGAGAGCCAGCAAACACAGTATAAATATCAGACCAAAATTGGGGTTTTTTAGAGAGAAGCTGGTTGGAGAAAGGCTGATTGCAGAGATGCTGTTTGCAGAGATGCTGGGAGTTTGAAACCATGCCAGAATGCCACTGATGACCCCGGTAGGTTCTAGATCGTTGCGGGACACTAGCCTGGGTGAGAGATGCGTCTAGGAGGCCAGGGTTACTAAGAAAGATGGGATTTAGTGTTGGTTAGGAAGGTTTTAGTGTAGGAAATCTTTAGAATTAAATGAATGTTTTTAACTATGGTTCACTGATCTTTCATTTTTGGAACCCTCTGTCAGTCACATGACCAAGGATTGATTTTTAACCATTTTGACAATAATGAAATGAATGCAAACCTACATTTTCTCTTCATGACTTTTATTAAACAGTTTCTTGATTTATTTCCTGAATAAATGGCAATGCTCAGTGAGAATTAATAGTGAGAGAATAAATGATAATTTTCTTTATGCAAATTAATTACATAAAATCTTTTAAATGATTTCAGGTGTTCGTGATTCTTTTAGAGTAAATTAATTATGCAAATCAATGTATTGTTGTAGTGAGGTTAAGCTGGTCTTGACAATCACCATCAACTTGCTCAACTAATTGGTCCATCGACCTAATTGGCGGGGTACATTGATGCATAGATTAGTTAGTAAAATTATGTGATGAAAACAAATGTTGGTGTAAAAATCTGTGCTTAAAGGTATCCCGTGATAGGAAATAATTCATGCAACCCATTGTAGGATTATTAGCAAGGGTCTGGGGGGTGTGTGTGACAGGGTGTGTGTACTTCGGTGTTATGGGCCCCACCGGAGTGACCCGGACCCTGGGTTGGTGATAGTTTTCTGGGTAAACGCTGCATCACCTGCTAATCTATTTCAGGATACATAATGTCTTTACAAATGTCCACTGTTGAAGTGCCACTGTAAGGTGATTACATGAGTGTAAGAAAATGCCTCTTTTTGCATGATTACCCCCAGTTTTTGGACTGATGCTGTTGATTCGTGGACTCTGCACATTGGGGATCAACTACCCAGGCTGCAGTGCTTGTGTTCTGACCCCTAAGAACTTTTCAAATTGTTTTAAATTCTGATTGCCACATTTAACTTACTTAAACATCTTTAGTATATGGGACCCATTGTACCCATGGTCTCTAAGGTAAATACCACTAGAGGACTTCAGCACCTATTATATCACCACTAAAGTGACAATACAAAGCATGTCAGCAGGCCTGAACCTGCAGCCTGAGTGTGCATTTTTAAAACTGCAAATTCAACCTTCAAAAATAAACCTTTTGCCAGCCATAAACCTTCCTTTTAAGTCACCCTAACGTAGGCCATAAATCACCGAAGGACAGGGTGCATAGCATTTAAAAGGTAGGACATTTGTACTTAGATTTAACATGTTCTGGCAGTGAAAAATGTCTAAAGTCGTTTTTCATGGTGGCAAGGCTTCCTCGTCGATAAAAAAGCAATGGGTTACATTATACCACCTTATAATGTATAACTTCAGTTTTGGAATAGGTAGAACAATTATTTAAGGACTCAACATAATAGTGATTTAAAGTCAAATCTAATGGTCAAGTCAGAATTTAAATTACTCTTGAAAATGCCACTTTTAGACAGTTGCTATTTTGCTGCCTAAGCCAAATGTTCTTTTCTGCCAGTGTTCAGTGTCACCCGACTGTTAATGGCTCTCCTTTGGTGAGATGTGTATTGCTCCAAGGCAGTGGTCAAAGGGTTTGGATGTGGGGAGATATTTTGTCCCTGACAAGAAGGCCATTGGGCTGTGCCCAGGAACTTAATTACACTTCGAAAGGTGTCTACCTTGCCACAAGCAAATATAACTCATACCTAGGCCTGACCAATGCATTGCCCTACTAGCCAGGCATTCATCAATTCCACTGGGAAACAGGATTCCCCCAGAAAAGATTTTGAGTGAACAAAAGCGAGGGTTTGCCCATTATCATGGCTACACCTCTTTGTTGGCACAGAGAGCTCTGTCCAAGGAAGAAAGGTTCTGCTCTATTTGTTTTAGGTAAAGAGTGGCACTGTGGCTTAGTTTACAGTAAAACACACAGGGCATGCTGCACAGGTAGGTAGGGACACCCATGGGAACTTTTACCCCATTGTCTAGGGATTGGCCAGGAGTTTCCCCCACTGGCCACAAATGTGGCACCATCAGGACCCGTTCAGAAGACATCTGGACCTGTGTAAGACAAAAGAAAGGACTGTATCTGCTCTTTAACCTGTGGAAAGAAACCTCAAGGGTTGGACCTGCTACCATTAGGGCCCAGGACATAAAAGTGAACTCCAAGGGGTAGTTGGCTAGCCTAATGTTAAGCTCTAGGAACGCAAAATCTGTAAGAAGCCCAAATCTCTTCTAAGCCCGACTGATCAGTTCCAACTGGACTTGCCCAGGACCCTGCTGGTGGCTTCTGTGAGACTAAGCACTATCCCTAAGTAGTGCCCAAAAGGTCCTGAACCCTTGGCTGGTATTAGAGTTTACCCTTTTCCCCACAAAACTACAAGACTGGTCACTTTGAAACTCTTTCTGAATGTTTTACCAAAAACCAGAGGCTATCATAAGACAGATGTTGTGCTGCAACCATCAACATCAAACTGCAAGTCCAATTCAACTTGCTGCTTAAAGGTCTCGACTTCCAGAAAAGTTTCTAATTCTTAGAGGACTTCAAAGGATCAAAACCAAGCACCACCTCATCATTGACAGCACCTTCCTGGACCCAGACTTCACCCACTCAGAGCTTTTCTACCATTGATTATGAGAGCCTCAAACTTCCCGCCAGCCGCCATCACCTACAGCCAGGTCTACTGACAGCCTCATCAACAAGGACCTTTCTCAAGAAAAATGGCTAAGTCAGAAGTAAACGTTCCACGGGGATGAACCTAGTCCCTGTATCTGACCGCTGCTCTATTGCAGTTGGCCTTAACTGTTGGCTTTAACCCAGTTTAGCATGACCAGATACCAGCTTTGCGCTGTTTGGAACTCGAATTACTTAAAACTTTGAAAAATCATATCTCCGGTCCCCTAAATCAGAATTTCTCATTTTGGTGTCTATTTATTCATTAAAGTATACTCGATTGTTATAAATTAGAGTGGGATTATTATTGTGTTGTGTTTTCTACTTTTTATTTGTTTTGCTCCTAATATATGCCCTACACACTTCTTCTAAGTTAAGCTTGATTGCTCCTACTACAGCTACCAAGGTTTGAGCTCAGGTTTATATTAATCAAACCTAACTGGGCCTAGTAAGGAATAGTACCATTATTACTTAAATAGAACTACCTCTACTTCAACTGAAAGCCACTTCCTCACAAGGGGCAATTCAGTGATTGACAGTAGAGTCACCGTCATCAGTGGAGGGGGTGCATAGAAATTAATTAATGTTCATGGGTGTCCCTGAAAGGACAACCTATAACGCCTTTGTTTCTCAAGTAGAATGCCTTTGCTGACAAACAGGAATGTTTTTTTGATGCAAATAGCCACACCCTTAAATCCCCAAGTAATTCACTTTTCCTTTTTGTGCCCCTCGCTGCCCCATTGTCGTTGTGCCCGTGATTTTGTCTGCTCTCTCCCCTTTTTCCTTTTTGTGCCCCTCGCTGCCCCATTGTCGTTGTGCCCGTGATTTTGTCTGCTCTCTCCCCTTTTTCCTTTTTGTGCCCCTCGCTGCCCCATTGTCGTTGTGCCCGTGATTTTGTCTGCTCTCTCCCCTTTTTCCTTTTTGTGCCCCTCGCTGCCCCATTGTCGTTGTGCCCGTGATTTTGTCTGCTCTCTCCCCTTTTTCCTTTTTGTGCCCCTCGCTGCCCCATTGTCGTTGTGCCCGTGATTTTGTCTGCTCTCTCCCCTTTTTCCTTTTTGTGCCCCTCGCTGCCCCATTGTCGTTGTGCCCGTGATTTTGTCTGCTCTCTCCCTTTTTCCTTTTGTGCCCCTCGCTGCCCCATTGTCGTTGTGCCCGTGATTTTGTCTGCTCTCTCCCCTTTTTCCTTTTTGTGCCCCTCGCTGCCCCATTGTCGTTGTGCCCGTGATTTTGTCTGCTCTCTCCCCTTTTTCCTTTTTGTGCCCCTCGCTGCCCCATTGTCGTTGTGCCCGTGATTTTGTCTGCTCTCTCCCTTTTTCCTTTTTGTGCCCCTCGCTGCCCCATTGTCGTTGTGCCCGTGATTTTGTCTGCTCTCTCCCTTTTTCCTTTTTGTGCCCCTCGCTGCCCCATTGTCGTTGTGCCCGTGATTTTGTCTGCTCTCTCCCCTTTTTCCTTTTTGTGCCCCTCGCTGCCCCATTGTCGTTGTGCCCGTGATTTTGTCTGCTCTCTCCCCTTTTTCCTTTTTGTGCCCCTCGCTGCCCCATTGTCGTTGTGCCCGTGATTTTGTCTGCTCTCTCCCCTTTTTCCTTTTTGTGCCCCTCGCTGCCCCATTGTCGTTGTGCCCGTGATTTTGTCTGCTCTCTCCCCTTTTTCCTTTTTGTGCCCCTCGCTGCCCCATTGTCGTTGTGCCCGTGATTTTGTCTGCTTTCCCCCATTTCCTTTCTGTGCCCCCGCTGCCTCTCGCCATTCCCGCCGCTGCGTCCCTGCGGCCCCGCCCCCTGACTGCCCATTCGCTGCCCCTGCCTCCCGCCTCCCAGCTGCTCCTCCCTCCCACCTCCCCATAAATGGCGGCCGCTGCGCGGCCGCGCAGCGGACATGCGCAGCGGGCGCGCCGCTGGCGCGCCGAAGGCGCGCCTAAGGCAAGCCCGTCTGCGCCCGTCCGCGACTGGACCGCGCCCAGCGCCAGAACCCCTGGATCCCACCGATGCAACACCACTCGACGGACCTACGACGCCGCCACACTCACCGCACTCAATGCCGGCCGGAACCCTGCCTGCTACCGAGCCTCACCGAGACGCACCCACGGACCCTTCACCTGCCAAACCTGCCGATTCACCTGCCCCCGGACGTGCACCACCTCCGCCAAGTCGAGCACCAGCAGCAACCACCTGAAATGCATCCTGCTGAACACCCGCTCCGTCCACAGGCACGCCGTGGAACTCTGGGACCTGCTCGACGCAACAGCACCGGACATCGCCTTCCTCACTGAAACCTGGATGAACGCCTCCTCAGCGCCCGACATCGCCATAGCCATCCCGGACGGATACAAGATCACCCGGAGGGACCGCGTCAACCAGACGGGAGGAGGCATCGCCATCGTACACAAGAACACCATCCGCATCTCGACTAACTCCGACGAGACCTTCACCGCCGCCGAACACCTACACTTCCAGATACACACACTGACCCCAAGACCACCCTCCGAGGCACCCTCATCTACAGACCCCCGGGACCACGCACACTATTCAGCGAAGACATCGCAGACTTCATCAGCCCGCACGCCATGCCCTCCGCCGACTACATCCTCCTAGGGGACCTCAACTTCCACCTGGAGAACAACAACGACAGAAACACCACCGCCCTGCTGGACAACCTCGCCAACCTCGGACTCAAGCAACTGGTGAACACGCCAACCCACTACGCCGGCCACACGCTTGACGCCGTCTTCTCGTCCAGCAAGCACATCTCCTTCAGCCACGCCACCGGACTCCACTGGACCGACCACAGCTGCGTCCACTTCAGCTTCAGAAAGACTGCGACCCACCACCACCCGCAACAGGCTCCCCGCCGGAGCTGGAGCAAGATCACCGCCGAGCAGCTCACCGCCTCCCTCAGCCAGAACACACCCACCAACACAACGGACCCAAACGAAGCAGCCAGCAACCTCGCCAAGTGGCTGACCGCCTGCGCCGACGACCTCGCACCACTAAAAACCCTCCCAGCAGACCCGGAAGCAAGAAAACCCCTTGGTTCTACCAACGAACTCAAGGAATCCAAGAAGAACTGCCGCACTCTCGAGAAAACCTGGCGACTCGACCAGACCACAGACAACAGGACCGCCCTCAAGCACGCCACCCACAAACACCACCAGCTGATCCGTGCCACCAAGAAGTCGGCACTCAAAGAACGACTGGACAACAACGCCCATGACAGCAAGGAACTTTTCAGCATCGTCAAAGAGTTCTCCAACCCCAGCGCCGGAAACAACGACATCACCCCCTCGCAAGACCTCTGCAACTCACTCTCCGCGTTCTTCCACCGCAAGATCACCGACATACATAACAGCTTCGACGCACAAACAACGCACCCTACCGCCGAACCAACGCCCGCCACCACCACCCTCTGCAACTGGACCCCGATCAGCACCGAAGACACCACCCGCACGATGAACTCCATCCACTCCGGATCACCAACCGACCCCTGCCCACACCACGTCTTCAACAAAGCCGACGCCACCATCGCACCCCATCTCCGGGACATCATCAACTCCTCCTTCCACACCGCCACCTTCCCAGAGAGCTGGAAGCACGCCGAGCTTACCGCCCTCCTGAAGAAACCAACGGCGGACCCCACCGACCTCAAGAACTACCGTCCCATCTCGCTCCTTCCGTTTCCGGCCAAAGTCATCGAGAAGACCGTCAACAGACAGCTTGCCGCCTTCCTCGAGACGAATGGATCCCTCGACCCCTCGCAGTCCGGATTTCGGGCCAACCACAGCACCGAGACCGCCCTTATCGCAGCCACCGACGACATCAGAACCCTAACCGACAATGGGGAAACAGCTGCCCTCATCCTCTTGGACCTCTCCGCGGCGTTCGACACCGTCTGCCACCGCACCCTAGTGAAGCGCCTCAGCAACATCGGAATCCGAGAGAAAGCACTGGAATGGATCATCTCGTTCCTCGCCGGAAGAACCCAGAGAGTCCGCCTCCCCCGTTCAGATCCGAAGCCACCGAAGTCATCTGCGGCGTTCCACAAGGATCCTCACTCAGCCCAACCCTCTTCAACGTCTACATGAGCCCCCTCGCAGCCATCGCACGCCGACACAACCTCAACATCATCTCCTACGCCGACGACACCCAGCTGATCCTCTCCCTCACCAACGACCCCACCACCGCCAGAGCCAACCTACACGACGGGATGAGAGACGTCGCCGACTGGATGAGGAACAGCCGCCTTAAACTGAACTCAGACAAGACGGAAGTCCTCATCCTGGGCTCATCACCCTCCGCCTGGGACGACTCCTGGTGGCCCTGGGCACCGCGCCCAAGCCAACGGACCACGCACGCAACCTGGGCTTCATCCTGGACTCCTCCCTGTCGATGACCAGACAAGTCAACGCCGTCTCATCTTCATGCTTCAACACCCTGCGCAGGCTCCGCAAGATCTTCAGATGGATCCCCACTGAAACCAGGAAGACCGTCACCCAGGCACTCGTCACCAGCCGACTGGACTATGGGAACACCCTCTACGCCGGAACCACAGCCAAACTTCAAAAAGACTCCAGCGCATCCAGAACGCCTCCGCACGACTCATCCTGGACATCCCCCGACACAGCCACATCACCGGACACCTGAAAGACCTGCACTGGCTCCCCGTCAGCAAGAGAATCACGTTCAGACTCCTCACCCACGCACACAAGGCCCTCCACGACCTGGGCCCAAAGTACCTCAACGACCGCATGACCTTCTACACGCCCACACGCCAGCTACGATCAACCAGCCACGCCCTCGCCACCGTACCACGCATCCGCAGAACCACCGCCGGAGGAAGATCCTTCTCCTACCTGGCAGCCAAGACCTGGAACTCCCTCCCCACTCACCTTCGGCGAACCCAGGACCATCTCTCCTTCAGGAAGCAGCTCAAGACCTGGCTGTTCGAGCAGTAACTTACCCCCTCCCCCAGCGCCTTGAGACCCTCCCGGGTGAGTAGCGCGCTCTATAAATGCTGTGATTGATTGATTGATTGACATGCAGAACATTTGTATATCTGCATCTATCCTGACATCCATGTTTTGAGATCAGGTGGTATTTCTCTTGTAAGAGATGATTTTCTGGGGCTACCATCTTTATATACTGCAGCACTGCCCCCTATTTGTTTTTGTCATTTAGCCTTTTAGAATTCCATGTCAACTCACAACATCTATAAGGCTCTCCCATGTTAGCACTACCAAGTATGTGTCTGGCATCAGCCATTGTACACCATCTCACCATATGATAAAAGGGAACCAGTCCATTGAGTAAACTCTTTTGCAGCATCCACAAATCTCCTACTCTCCATACATTCAATTCACAAGTATCTGCCATCTATGACCACTTAGATACACAGTGGCATAGTTCTCTTAAAACTGCCCCAAATAATCCAGCCATAACCCAATAAGATGATGTATTGGTGACAAAGCACCTGATCACATTCCACAGCTTCCACCGCTTACAGCTTGGCAAATTTAAAAAGCCATCAACCCACTCAACCATCACATTCCACTTCACAACAAGCAGGGCAAAAGGCTTAGTAGTTGAATATTGGTCATCGGGCATTCACTTGCTGATAGCTAGGCATTTAGGTAAGATCTACAACTCCATCTCAGTTGTGCAAGGTTTAGAAGGTTTTTTGCTATTGTCCACTCTGCTGCAACTTGCTGCTCATCACCTTTCCTGTTTCTTTCTTTGTGGGAGTGTGTCTGTGTATATAATTAGCTACTGGTCATAGTAGTAGGTAGGTAGTTATATATAGGACCTAGTTTTCATAGGATAAGCTTTTTGACTTGCTTATAACTTTGACAGCGTTTGCCGGAAATGTTTCTAGTTGCGCATGGATGGTTTCGGGATGATCCGTCAAGCAGGAGCCGAGAAAAATGGGGGGGTCAAAAAAGAGAGTTTCCCATGCTAATTCCTATAGAGATATTAGACATGACTACAGCCTGAACCGCTGAACAGAATTACAACAAATTTGGCAGATCTTGGACCAGAAAGTGTGCTTTTTTGTGATTTGTTGTAAATTCATTCAGCAGTTTTTGAGATATTAAAGGAAAACAAATTTGTATATCTAGGGACGCAGACCCTTCGCAAATCGATCGCGGTGCTTTGGAAACCCATACGCCAACAGGAATGCAGTGATTTGCTGTCCGCAACCTGAGTATAAAGTTTCAGCCGCCATTTTGTACATCGGTCACCGGCTGCAAAACATACCATGAAATGTAGTAGAAACGGGCAGGGTAGAGGTACCCTGACCCCATGGGGCAATATAGGGGTGTGCAAAGGACCCCTGATGGAGTAGTAAATGTCCAGAATTCTTTTTTTTCACATGTGAGGATTTGCAAACCTGTTGTGACTCTCAGCACGGCCCTGTGTAACTTTGCAACAGATTCATGAATTCTGCCGAAATATAATAAAAGATATATATACTCAGACACTCATTCAGACACTCATGTACCCACTCCAGGACCTACTCAGAGACTCGTGCAGACACTCACAGTCCAACTCAGACAATAATGCACCCAGTAACAGACCCACTCTGACACTCAAGCATTCAGTTACAGTCCCACTCAGACACTTAAACAGACACAGCCTCACTCAGAGACTTACGTACCCATTCACAGATCTACTCAAATACTCATGCACTCACTCACAGACCTTCTCAGAGACTTACACACCCACTCACAGACCTACTCAGAGACTTATGCACCCACTCACAGACTGACTCACACATTCACTCTGCCTACTTACAGACCTACTCAGAGACTTACACACCCACTCACAGACCTACTCAGACACTTATACACCCACTCACAGACCTACTCAGAGACTTATGCACCCACTCACAGACCGACTCACACATTCACTCTGCCCACTCACAGACCTACTCAGAGACTTACACACCCACTCACAGACCCACTCAAACATTGATGCACTCACTCACCGACCTACTTAGAGACTTATGCAAACAGTCACACTGACCCATTCACACATTCATGTACCCACTCACAGCCCCACTCAGTCAGTCACACACCCACTCACAGACCCACTCAGACACTCATGCACCCACTCACAGATCTACTCAGACACTCATGTACCCACTTTCAGACCCACTCAGACACTCATGTACCCACTTACAGACCCACTAAGACACTTATGCACCCACTCACAGACCCAGTCAGACACTCATGCACCCACTCAGAGACCTACTTATACACTCATGTAACAGCTGTCAGACCTACTCAGACACTCACGTACCCAGTCACAGACCCATTCAGACACTCATGCATCCATTCATAGACCTATTCAGACACTCACGCACCCACTCACAAACTCACTCAGACACTGTTACACCCACTCACAGACCCATTCAGACAGTGTCACTTCTTCTCAGAGACCCTCTGAGACACTCTCTCACCCACTCACATATCTACTCAGACACTTACACACCCACTCACAGACTCATGTACCCACTCACACAGCCATTGAGACATGCAGAGAGTCAATCTCATAGTCATGAATCCTAAATGTGTTGTTGTGTATTAAATGTGGGTTTTTGCTTCGTGGATTTGAGACAGATTCACAAACCCAAAATGTGCTGCTGTGATTATATGTGTTTTTCCTTTGTGGATTCAAGAAGGAATCACGATTCTGAAACAAAATTCTTGTTAAAGGGATTTTAACAGAAAATGAACCAGGGTTTGGAAAAAAGGGTGGCTCTGAGAAGAGCCTTTGCTTTTATGGTATGTAGATGATAACTACACATAAAACAGGATGCTGTCTTTCAAGTTGTTAAGGAACAGCCTGTTGCCTTTCTAGGTGAAATTAGCTCCGTCACTTCAATAAATATCCTCCATGTCAAAGCGTAAATTGTTGTTGTAGATGGAGCTCTTGTTGGGGTCTCTAAGGAATGCAGAAATAGTTTTATTGACATGTTTCCTGGCTCTATATATCTGTGGACAGAATTTGTTTGTGGACTTCCATTTCTGCCTCTGCCTAACTATAACGTCCTAGTAGCCTTTGTTTTTTTCATTGAAAAAATATATATATGTTCACTGAAAAAATAAAGGGTACAGGGACGTTATAGTTAGGAACTAGAATTAATAAAACCTCAGAAATTCACTGAAAAAACCAAAGGTTACAGGGATGTTATAGTGATCCTCAGATTTCACTCGTCCAAAACCAGTGAAGTTCAGCAGTTATAGTTACCTGAACTAACTATAACTTACGCCCCTCCAATGCACTGCTTATGACCTCACATATTATATCACTCATGACATAGTCAGTGACATCACTCATGTCATCACTGATAATATCTCAAATGAGATCATTGATGACATCATCCATAGAACCACTCAAACCCCATGCAATCTCTCATGTACCCACTTATACACCCACACTACCGCTAATATACCCATTCATAGACCCATACAACCAGTCATACACCCACAACCATAGAGGCACTCAGACACTCACTCACCTATACTGTAACGTATACAGCCACTAATGTACCCATACACCTACTCCCACAGCCACTCACTCACCCATACAGTCACTTACACAGCCACTCACTCACCCATACAGCTACTCACACACCCACTTTCTCACCCATATAGCCACTCTTACCCCCACTCACTCAGCCATATAAGCCTCTCAACAGAGCCACTCACTCACTCATACAACCACTTATGTACCCACTCACAACACCACACAAGGATTTACAAACCCATTCATACATCCATGCAAGCACTCACATGACCACTCATTCACCCATACAGCCACTCACATAGAAACTAACTCTCCAATACAGCCACTGACACGCACACTCACTCCCCTATACAACCACTTATACACGCATTGACTGTGCAATACAGGTACTCTCACACCGACTCACTTAGCCATACACCCACTTATACACCCAGTCACTCACCTAGAAAGCCACTCACACAAGCACTCACTCACTGATACAGCCACTCACACAAATGTTCACTCGCCCATACAGCTACTCATACAACCGCACACTCACCCATACAGTCACAGACATGCCTACTCACTAATCCATACAGCCACTCACACACCCACTTACTCAACCATACAGCCACTCACACAGCCCCTCACCCATTCATTCAGCCACTCACACAGCTACTCACACACTCATACTGCAACTCACACACACTCTTTCACTTAAACAACCATTGACATAGGCACTGCTGGGGTCCGCGCAGCCCCGGGGCTTCACTCATGTTGGGAGGGGGTTGCGCGGCCCCCCTTCTGGAGCCTTGTATGTGTTTCTAACTTTGGCATCATTTGACTAATCTTTATGAAATTATCCAAAAAGTTTCTCTTTTTTGGATTAGCTCTTATATTAAAAGTTTGGGGGTGAATGGTGTAGGAGGGGCTGAGAAAAATGCCTTTCAAGCTGCCTCTCCTCATATCACCAGGTCGTGGCTATGTCTTTAGAAGCCCGTCCGTCAGCTCGGAGCTCTGTGAGTCAGTCTGTCGGCATGACCCCCTACACAACCCAAAGACTACCCAAACACCACTGCACTGTCGTAAACTCTGAAACACTACCCCCAGCACTATCCCCTATACTACCCAAACAGCACTGCACTACCGCAAACCCTAAATCTACCCCCAGCACGACCCCCTACCCAAACACCACTGCACTATCCTAAACCCTAAGATACTACCCCCAGCACAACGCCCTACACTACCCAAACACCACTGCATTGTTGTAAACCCTAAAACTCTACCCCTAGCAGGACCCCCTACACTACGGAAACACCACTACAGTACCCTAAATCCTAAAACACTATCCCAGCATGACCCCCTACACTACCCAAACACCAGTAGACTACTCTAAACTCTAAAACACTACCCCCAACATGACCCCCTACACTACACAAACACCACTGCACTACCCTAAACCCTGAAACACTACCCCCAGCATGAACCCCTACACTACACAAACACCACTGCACTACCCTAAACTCTAAAACACTACCCCCAGCACAACACAATACAATACCCAAACACCACTGCACTACCATAAACCCTAAAAGACTACCCTAGCACGACCCCCTACAGTAGACAAACACCCCTGCAGTACCGTAAACACTAAAACACTACTCCGAAGACGAACCCCTACACTATACAAACACCACTCCACTACCCTAAACCCTAAAACTCTACTCCCAGCATGACCCCTTACACTACCCAAACACCACTGCATTTTCGTAAACTCTAAAACACTACCTCCAGCACAATTCTTACACTACCCAAACACCACTGCACTACCTTAAACCCTAAAACGCTACCCCCAGCATGAACCCCCAAACAGTACACAAATACCACTGCACTACTCTAAATCCTAAAACAGTATGTCGCTGCATAACTTCCCACACTACACAAACACCACTGTGCTACCCTAAATCCTAAAACACTACTCTCAGCACGAACCCCCTACAGAATGCAAACACCACTGCACTACGCTAAACACTAAAACACTACTCCCAGCATGACCCCTTACACTACCCAAACACCACTGCATTTTTGTAAAGTCTAAAATACTACCTCCAGCAGGATTCTTACATTACCCAAACACCACTACAGTACCTTAAACCCTAAAACGATACCCGCAGCATGAATCGCCAAACAGTATACAAACACCACTGCACTGCTGTAAATCCTAAAACAGTACTCGGTGCATGACTTCCCACACTACAGAAACACCACTACACTACCTTAAACCCTAAAACGCTACCTCCAGCACGAACCCCCTACAGTACACAAACACCACTGTACTACCCTAAAGCATAAAATACTACCCCCAGCACAACCCCCTACACTACCCAAACACCACTGTACTACCCTAAAGCATAAACCAGTAGCAGTCCGTCGGCTTGCAGCTGTGCGTCTGCGTGCCGTCGTGTC
Source organism: Calotriton arnoldi (assembly GCA_963921515.1). Lineage (NCBI taxonomy): Eukaryota > Metazoa > Chordata > Amphibia > Caudata > Salamandridae > Calotriton > Calotriton arnoldi. The sequence goes on from CAWUFW010000457.1 coordinate 686,422, forward strand.
CGTAGCTGTACATGTGCGAGTCAGTGCGTTAGGTGATAGGTGTGTCACTGCTAGCAGGGCCGTTGGCCCGTTGGTGTCCCTTTGCGAGTTAGACCGGAGCTCTCCCTCTGCGAGCCAGCACGCTGGTGTGCGTTTGCGAGCTGACGGCCCGTAGCTCACACTGTGCGAGCCGAGCCGACGGCCCGTAGCTCTGCCTGTGCGAGCTGAGCCCACGGGCCGCAGCTGTCCCTCTGCGAGGCTGCTCGACGGCCCGCAGGTCTCCCTGTGCTATCCGTATCGCAGCTGTCACTCTGCGAACTGATATTGGGAATATAAGGTGGTTCTAAAAAGAGCCCTTGTGTTTATTAGTTGGAGCTACATATAAGTGCGGATGCACAGCTTCAGGTTATTCAAAAAAACTCGATTTCCCTGATCTGTGAAGTGTACTCCATTAGCATTTCCAAACCTACCCCAGTCAATGTGCCTAGGTCGTTTCCACCACAGTGCACAATCATGAGGTCAGGGTGTTGGAGATGCAAACAGGTTTTAACCAAAGGCAACAATTGGTGCCACTTCAATCCTCTCTGTGCAAACCATTTAATGTCCACATTTTGTAAACGTAGGTCTAAGTCAATACGTCTCTCTTCTGCATACCTCTTGCACCAGAAAACATAGCTATGTCCTACGATCCACACTAGCATTTTGAAGGTATGGCTGGGAGGTATGGATAGATGTCTGTAGCTCATGCAGTCCGTTTGTAGAATAAGAGATATGTTTAAAGATGGGGAACTACTTTTTTTCTCATACAATACGATAACTGATTGGGAGATGCAAAGCATTGTTTTCTAAAAAGTAGGGTGCATATTAGTTTGTGGAAAAGCATCTTTGTCATTGGTTAATAAAAAGCAGTTTGAACGTGGAGTTCATATGATAGGATAAAATTTGCTCAGTTGAACCACACCTGCTACTTGTATATGGAAAGCACTGTTTGAACTCAAAGCAATGATGAACTTTTAACCTGCAGGTGCAGTAGAATGTTCTCGAAAGTGTTGATAGAATACTTTGAACTTCTCATCTGTATGTGTCTTTAGATTTAAAAAAAAATGATTATATGGGAAGTTCAAAAATAACCAATAGAGAGAAGTTTTGCAATTTGAAAAAATCAAGGAACTATTCTGATTTGTTCTTTACATGTATTTATGTGTGGAGCAACAGGGAAATTGTGCCATTACTGGTTCCATTGTTGACGAGAGCGGTGCATTATATGTACTGTGTGACAAAGAAAGAATTGCATACGTTTGTGACATTTGGAATCTGAATACCAACTACGAACGTAAGTTAGAAATTAAGAGTGTGTTATGTGTTGTGTAGTAGTGGTTAATATTTGAGGCGTTATTTTTAACTTTGAAAGTATTTTTTATTTCTAAGTAATAGTGTTAGTGAAGTGTGGTGTTTCACATTGGTTCTAAAACATGTATAAAGTGTGACTAATTGTTAAAGAATTACTTTATATATGTTTAGGAGTTTTTCAGATAAAAAAATGTAACTTGTCATCTGTAAAAGACTGTATGGTTTTGAAAATTATATGTAGCGTTTATTTGGATTTGTATATGTATTGCGATGAGATAAACTGAATGTCACACGTTTCCAAATTATTCTTAGTCTGGAAATAGTGGTGAAGGGGTTATACTAGAAAATGTATGTGTTATTAACTTAACAGAGATGGAACAAAAACAAGAAATGTTATGTGGACAATTTGTGGTCTCATTTTTTACATAAAGAGGTAGATTTCAATATAAGTTAAGACTGGTGTGTTGCTGGGAGGCTTTGGATTTTGGTGTTGTTCTGAAATGCAAGTTGTTGGGGAGCGTTTCTTCAGAAGACATTTTTTATAAATATGTGAGAGATAAGAAATAAATGAAAATGTTTGATGTATATTTTCTGCATGATTTTGTTGACAGTGCTAAAGTAAATGTGATTATTAGTGAAGGTAATTGTTAGGGTGTGTTTGTCTGCTGAATATACGTAGGCTTTTAAGTGGTGCGGGTCCGTCACCCGTTTGAGACAGTTGCCAAATTTATAATCCCAGTTAAAGCTGTTAATATAGGTATAGTAAAGGGACGATACATAAAAAGTTTGGGAATTACACCTTTATTTACTCTGTCTAGCTCCCACTACTATTTTGTGCCCCCAGCGGTACTGTTTATAAAAATAATCTAATATAGCTGTTTGTATTATAAAAATAGGATTTCTAAGTTTATTGCCATATTGGTAGGGTTTGTAGTATATAGGGAATGTTACAATTAGTTTCAATGGTATAAAACTGCACTGTATTATGTTGGAAATATTACATATACATAGGTTGTAATGTTATATTTTACACTGTGAGGTAGATTTGTATATAAGTGAAGACAGGTGTTATACTTCGAACCTGTTCATAATGTGCACAGATTACATGGAGAGTAAATGGAGAAAGTAAACATACATGTTGCTTTCTGTATGTATGTATGGTTAGAATAATTTGATGATGCTTTAAGATATAATCTAAATAGTGTTTGTGCTTTACACTTAGGTATACTGCACCGTGTTAGTATTTAGTGACTAGATGCTGCTAAAGGGATTATTTATTGCTCGTTGTTACAAAATAAAGGTGGAAAGGGGCGTTTCTTTAGAAGAGATATTTTATAAATGTGTGAGAGATAAAAAAGAAAAAAAAATGTTTTAATACATTTTCTGTACGGTTTGTTCACACTAGTAAAGTAACTGTGATTATAAGTGATGAAAATTGTTAGGTTGTGTTTCTGTGTTAAATATACGCAGGCTTTTAAGTGGGCCGGGTCTTAGCTGTGCTGTACACTGGTGCGCCTTTCAGATATCTGCAATTTTTTTATCCCACTCAAAGGTCTGAATATACGTATATTAAATAAATCGTAGAATAAAAGTTTAGGAATTACACTTCTGTTTACTCTCGTCATCTCACATTCTCCATTTTGTGTACCCAACAGTCGTGTTTATAAAAATTATAGAAATTAAATAATAGAGCTTTATCCAGTATAAAAATAGCACTTATATTTTTATTGGGGTGTTGGTGGGATCTGTAGTGTATAGAGAAGGTCGTAATGAGTTTGAATGGTACAAAAGGGACGTGACATATGTTTAAATATTACATGGTTTTCGGAATAAGCTGTCTCTCTGTGAGTCCTTGGGCCCGCAGTTGTACCTCTGCAAGCCAACACTGGAAATATACCGCAGCTCTCTCTCTGTACGAGATAGCTCCTTCACGTTCCCTCTCCCCACATCACCGTTCCGCACCTATACCTTTACAAGTGGACGGCCCGCACCTCTCTCTATACTAGTCGGCCCCCGGCTGTTCCTGTGCGAGCCGGCCCGCAGCTGTCTGTCTATGAGGGAGCCAGTCGGCTCGCAGGTCTTCTTGTACGAGCTAGCCCGCCGGCTTTCAGTTGTGCCTCTGCAAACTACCGGTCGGCAGTTGTTGGTCTGCGAGCCAGGTCAGTGTTTTATCTCTGCAAGCGAACACTAGAAATATATCGGAGCTGTCTCTGTACGAGATACCCACTTCACGTTCCCTCTCCCAACATCACCGTCCCGCACCTATCCCTTTATAAGTGGACGGTCTGCAACTGTCCCTATACTAGTGGGCCCATAGCTGTTGCTGTGTGATCCGGCCCGCAACTGTTCCTCTGTGAGCCGGCCCTCAGGACTCACTCTACGAGCCAGCCAGTCCGTTCGCAGGTGTTTCTCTACGTGCCAGCTCGCCTGCCCACTACTATTCGTCTGTGACCTGGTCTGCAGCTCTCCCTCTACAAGCCAGGCAGTCGGCTCGCAGGTCTTCCTCTACGAGCCAGCCCGCCGGCTCGCAGCTGTCCCTCTGCAAACTACAGGTCGGCTCGTAGTTGTTCGTCTGCGAGCCAGGTCGCTGTTGTATCTTTGCAAGCGAACACTAGAAATATACCGCAGCTCTCTCTCTCTACGAGATACCCACTTCACGTTCACTGTCCCCACATCACCGTACAGCAGCTATTCCTTTAGAAGTGGACGGGCATCAGCTGTCAGTATACTAGTGGGCCCGCAGCTCTCCCTCTTCGAGCCGACGGGTCGTAGCTCTCCCTGTAGGAGCCAGCCAATCGGCTCGGAGGTCTTCCTCTACGAGTGAGCCCGCCGGCCCGCAGCTCTCCCTCTGCGAATGACCGGTCGGCTCTCTGCTCTTGCCCTGCGAGCCGTTGGGCCCGCAGTTGTAGCTGTGCAAGCTAATACTGGAAATATACCGCAGCTCTCTCTGCGAGATACTCCCTTCACGTTGTTTCTCCCCACATCACCGTCCCGTACCTATGCCTTTGGAAGTCGACGTCCCGCAGTTTTACTTATAGTAGTGGGCCCACAACTGTTTGTGTGCGAGCAGGCCAGCAGCACTCCTTCTACGAGCCAGGCAGTCGGCTCGCAGGTCTTCCTCTACGAGCCAGCCCGCTGGCCCGTAAGTGTTCGTCTGTGAACCGGCCCGTAGCTCTATCTGTACGAGCCAGCGAGTTGGCTCGCAGTTTTTCCTGTACGAGCCAGCCCGCCGGCCCGCAACTGTTCGTCCGTGAACCGGCCCGTAGCTCTCTTTGTACGAGCCAGCGAGTTGGCTCGCAGTTTTTCCTGTACGAGCCAGCCCGCCGGCCCGCAACTGTTCCTCTGTGATGCAGCTTGTAGCTCTCTCTGTACGAGCCAGCTAGTGAACTTGCACGTGTTCCTCTAGGAGCCAGCCCGCAGGCTTGTAGCTCTCTCTCTGGGAACCATTGGTGGGTTCTCAACTATTATTTTTTAAGAAATGCCCCTGAACCTAGCCAACCCAAGGGCCTCATTATATTAAAACGCGCGACCCCAGAGTACCAGAATTATGCAGGTAGTACTGTTCCATTGTGGAAATCATTGATGTAGTTTCTTTGTATGTATTTTTATAATTATATATGTGAATATTTTTATAATTATACATTTGAATATTTATATATAATTATTTTAATTATATTAATCTGTTTTCAAAACTGTTATTTTTTTACAGATATTTTGCATCATTATTAAGAAAGAGATACAATGACGAGAAAACAACAAAGAAAAAGAAAAGAAAGAAAGGAGGTTTATTTGAAAAAAAAAGGAAAAGAGATATTAGATCCAGTACAACATGGATGTTCAAAGAAAAAGTGTTCTGGTAAGAAAAGTAAAGTTTTTTTTTAAAAACTTGCAAAAACTGTTATTAATATTAAAAATATAGAACAGACAGACAGAACAAGAACAGTGAAACAACAGCAAAAGAAAAATGTTCAAAAAAGTGGAAAATTGGATTATCGGAAAAAGAATGATGTTGGAATACGTAACAAACAATTTTTAGAAATTCGAAAACGAATATATAAAAGTAGAGTACTGCAGAATTTACTAAAAAAATGTAAAAAATATAAAAGGAGATCAGCATTTTACAGACAAAAAAAGGAGATTCTAAGTGTTATTGAAGAAGCTTTTGAATTAAAAAGAAGATTGTTTATCTTAATTTTAAAAAGATTGAAGACTTTAAATACAATAATGCAGCATATGAAGGACAAATGTAAGAGAAAAAGAATTGTAAATAGAACAAATTTTTGTAAAATATTTTCCGGGGAATGGAAGCATACTTCTAGTACGGAACCTTTTTTTAATGAAGAAAGTTATTTTCAACAAAATAGTTTAGTGCATGCAGTTGATACCTGTGGTCGTTCTTATGAGGTGCAAGATGGTTGTGCAATTCAGAAAGAAAAGCTAGTTCCTAGAAATGTTGAAGAATTAATAGCTGAGGAAGTTCAAGGGAGACGTACCCAGGCTCCAGTGTTTACATGGGATTGTAGTAGTATTTGTAGTATACGTCAAGAATCTATTGATATTTTACTAAATTTCTTAAGAGAATATGGAAGAAAAACTGTGAAACAGAAGATTAAGATATTACAAGGACTGGATCCTTGCAAAGTGAGAAAAAATACAGGCTTGCAAGGTCATTCTCTGGCTTGTCTTTCTAGGAAAGTGTGTCAAAGTCGTTTTCATCATTTGAGAATGTTAGCAGTACATCATTCAGAAATGCGGAAATTAGTTAGAAGATTATACTACGTGAAAAGTCCTGCATTATGTCTAAATGAAATTAATACAGCTCTTTTGCATGGTTCAGTGTTGGATGTAAAAAAAGTATGTGATGATATAGAGTTACGTTATTTTGCCGCTCAAGAGGAGTGTAGAGAAAGTGAGACTTTGATAAGTGTAGGTGTTGAAGAAGAGGAGGAAGATACTACTGATGTCAAGTTTGAAAAAGAAATAACAAAGTTTAAAGTAGTTTCTGGTGAAAATCCCAACTATGTTTGTATTTGTTGTCGACGGACTCATTATAAAATTCAAACTAGGAATGTAGATGTGTTTTTAAAAAGTGAAAAGGAAAACAATGATAAATGGAGAGAATTTGCTTGTTATCTGTTTGTGGAAGGTCGTTTTGAGTTAGGTACTGTACAATGCATTTGTAAATATTGTTATAATAAATTAGAAGAAAACAAAATGCCAGCTAGAGCTGTCCATAATGAGTTAGAATTAGTACCTATACCTCCAGAACTTAAAGATTTAAATACATATGAGGCTATCCTTATACAATCTGTGCACCCTTTTCAGGCTATAATTCGTATGGAGCCTAAAACAGGTAAGCTGCCTCCAACAGATCTACAAAGAGGTTTAAAAGGAAGAGTTGTGTATTTACCTTTAGATTTTAAGAAAAATGTTGAAACTGTTGGTGTAGAAAGAGAGGATACTGAACCTGTAGTCATTCTTGTTAATGGTGTACCCACGAAGAGTCGGAAAATATGGCAAGAGTTAGTAGATGTGAGGAAAGTGCAAAAGGCTACATTGTATCTGGTGCAAAACAATATTTACTATAAAAATGTAAATGTAGAAGAAGAAGAAATGACTTTAGAAGATGAAACAGACATTTCAAGTGGACAAATAGAAAAAGTGGAGAACTCAAAAAAAGAAGAAATTTATGAACATTATACTATACACCCTCTACATTCAAAAGAACTGATAGGAGATACTATTGAATTGTTCCAGATGAAAAAAGCAAAAGGAACTCCCATGAGTGTGTGGGAAAAAAGTTTGGAAGCTCGTTGTTTTCCACAGCTGTTCTCTACTGGAAAAGGTGGACGATATGATGAACGACCAGTTCAGATTCCAGCTGCAGAATATCGTAGTTTACGACTGTACTCAGAAGATCCAAGATTTCGTCAGTGTATTCCATATTTATTTCATCTTTTATTTGAGAGTGATCTGTCCGCACTTTCATATGCAGTCAACCACATATTGAAAACGGGAACGCATCTCTTACATGTTTCTGCAAAGGAATTTATGGAGAAAGTTGAAGGAAGAGACGAACATTTAGAATCACAGTTAATTAATTTGATGGCATGTCAACGTGGCACTAATGAATATTGGTATCGACGTCATGGGGAATTAAAATGTATGTTAAGAAATTTAGGAACCCCTACATGGTTTGTTACACTTAGTTGTGCTGAGTACGCATGGGATGATTTACTGGATTTTCTACGAGAAGCAAATTCAAATATAGAACATATTGAATTGAAGACAGCTGGAGAACTGTGTTCCCTGGATCCTGTAAATGTATGCAGATATTTTAATCATAGGTTTGAAGCTATGATGTCCTTTATCTGTAATAAAAAAAATCCACCTATTGGCGAAGTTATTGATTTTTTGGGGAGAAAAGAATACCAAGCTAGAGGTGCTCCTCATATACATATGCTTTTATGGATCAAGGATGCACCTAAATTTGGAACTGATTCGGATGAGACTGTTTTGTCTTTTATTGAAGACTATGTTACCTGTGCGATTCCAAAAACAGGAGGAGAAAATATCTTAAGACAGCAAGTTTTACGGTTTCAGAGTCATCGATGTGGAAAGTATTGCCGACGGAAATATAAGTCAAAGGATAAATTTTACACAAAATGTCGATTTGGCTTTCCACGTCCAGTAATTTCCAAAGGAAGAGTGAACAGTTTTATGTCAGCAGTGAGGCATACCATCACTCGAAAATCACCCAAAAATACTTATAATTTAAAAAGAACAGAAGAATCGAAGTACATCAATGATTACAATCCGGTGATTTTGAAGATGTGGAATGCAAATATGGACATACAATATGTTGCAGATAACTCAATTGCTGTTGCTCGCTATGTCACGTCATATATTACCAAGTCTGAGAAGACAGAATTGAAAGAAATGTGGGAGGAAATTTCGCAGGAGAAGACACTTAGCAAAAAATTGTACAGCTTCAGCTTGAAGATGCTTTCACATCGAGAAATTGGATCGTACGAATGTTCGGATCGATTGACATCTGCAAGTTTATATTCAAAGTCAAGAGGGATCATCTGGATAAGTCTTGGTCTTGCTGCAGCACGAAATCGAGTTTTGAAATCTGTACAAGAAATTGAATACTTGGCACTCAATGAACCGGAAAGTACAGATATTCTGAAAACAAATATGTTGGATACGTACTATCCAAATAGAAGTCCATACCTGGAAAACATATGTCTATATGAAATACTGCAACATTATAGTTTTAATAAAAATGTCACAGAAAATATAAATGAAGGAAAATACGCTGTAATTGGATCTGAAGGATGTTTGGTAAAGCATGACAAAGGAAATCTGATTAATCACAGGAAATTAAGTTGTGATACTCCAGATAAAAGAGAGTTTTTCTATTTAGCTCTTCTGCAACTCTTCAAACCTTGGCGGACTGAAATGGAATTACTTGGACATTTTGACTGCTATGAGGATTCTTTCAATGCATGTAAAGATAGCATTGAATGTACAATTTTTCCAAATTATCTACAAATGTTGAACGAAGAGATTAATCAAGAAAGAACTATTGCAGCTGAAATAGCTAGAGATAGTTCTCAAGATAGTCAGAGTTCTGCTCCACAAAGTCAAGATCCACTAGGAGAAGCCATACTTGAAAATGAAGCGGCAATAGCAATGAGTGAAGTGGAAACGGTGATGCAGCAAGCACAACAGGACAATATTGATTTGGAAAATTTAGAGCAACGTCTGAATAGTGAACAGAAAGAAATATATGACCAAGTTACACAACAGATACAACATGGATTACTACATGAAAAGAATGATTGCCAATGTACATCATTTAGACCTATTCTTATGTACATCAGTGGACAAGCTGGAACGGGGAAAAGTTTCTTGATTAAATGTTTGTCAAGTTATCTACAGAAAACAACAGATTCACATTTGTCTTGTGTTGTAACTGCTCCAACTGGGTTAGCAGCACACAACATTAAAGGGATTACATTACATCGTCTACTTATGTTACCAGTAGAACATGAAAATAAATTGGAATACCACAAGCTATCTGGAGAAGCTTGTTTCGAAGTTTCAAGAGTACTAAAGAAAATGAAACTTCTGGTAATTGATGAAGTAAGCATGGTCTCAAACTTAATGCTTGCGTTTGTACATTTGAGGATGCAGCAGATTTTAAAAACAAATTACGATGTTTTATTTGGAGGGAAACATGTAATTGTATTTGGTGATTTACTACAACTCACACCTGTGAAAGGCCAACCGGTTTTTAAAACTCTTCTTCATGAAGACACTAAAAAATCTTTGGGAAGTATTGGAAATGTGAATATTTGGAGTTATTTTGAATATAAGGAACTTATCAAGAACATGCGACAAGCAAATGATGAAGATTATGGAAATATTCTTCAAAATATTAGAATTGGTGTGTTAACAAAGGATGGAAAAAATGCTTTAGAAAGTCGGCTACTAAAAAACTTGTTTCCAACAGAAAATATTGCGGCTGAAACAATCTACCGAAGAATTGCAGAAAAGGAATCTATAATTTGCCTTATGCCAACACTGAAAGAATGCTCTAGATTCAATGAAGAACTGTTGAAAAAGGAGAATGAACCGATAATGAAAATGGTAGCTATTGATAAAATAGAACATGATGGAGTAACTATTCTTTTGTCAGAGAAATTGCAGTTAAAATTAGACTCTTTGGAAAAATCAATATCTAAGACTGCTGGTTTGGAAAAGACCTTGTATGTCTCTGTAAACTGCCGGGTAATATTACGGCGTAATTTAGATGTTGAAAAAGGTTTAGTAAATGGAGCAATGGGGAAAGTTGTTGACTTTGTTAGTTATGCAAATAGAGATGAGATTGAATTTTTGAAGATTAAATTTGATCAGATTGAAGAGGTGAAACAAATTGGACGCTGTTGTGTTCGTTTCTTGCTTGTAAAAGATTTGTATGTTCGTAGAAAACAGTTTCCTGTTTGTTTAGCATATGCAGTGACTATTCATAAATCTCAAGGTTTAAGTGTAGACAATGCTTTGGTAAATATTGGAAGTTCTGTGTTTAAAGAGGGTATGGCGTATGTTGCATTGTCTCGAGTAAGAACGTTATCCGGATTGTATTTGATTGATTTTGATGAGCAAAAGGTTAGTGCAGATGTAAATTGTGTAAAAGAGTACAATAGGTTAAGAAGACTCTATGCTCCTAACTTAGGTGAATATCCTATTTATGAAAAACGTTTAATACGTCCAAAACGAAAATATGATAAAGATTATACTGAGGTTGCAAAGAAAAAAAGAATTGAAAAGAATGACGAATCTGGAAAGAAAATAGAAGGTAACACGGTTGCTAATATTGTAGGATATCAGTTAGAAAATAGTTCAGGTATCAACTGCTATGCTAATGTAATTGTGAACGTTGTCTTTTTTTTAGAAAATCTACAGCATGCAATTATTGAAAATCGAGAAAAAAGATTTTGTTCTTTGTTACATTATATTTTTGAGAAGTTGAAAACTGATAAAACGAAAATCCATAGTGCTTCTGATGTGCGGAATCTTTTGGATATATGTTCTGGTTCTTCACAATTTACACAGAATGTACAGCAAGATGCTCAGGAATTTCTTATGTTTATGCTTGCAGTATTAGAAGATGAAGGTATACAAATTGAAAATCTGTTTGGACTACGTTACAGATGGGTTCATAGATGTGACAGCTGTTCATTTTCATCAACCACTAAAATAGACACTGAACGATTCATATATTTGACAATGCCAGATTTGAAAACAGTGTCTTTCAACGAACTAGTAAAATCAGCTAATCAAGATATGGAATGTACTCAGTGCAAATCGGAAATGTTGTCAACATTACTTATAGAAAGATGTGGACAATATATTATTTTAATGCTGCAACGTTGTAGAGCAGATGGAACAAAATTGGAAACCAAAATTAAAAATTTTGTAGCAGGTCAAGTGTCAATTTCAGGAAGAACTTTTAAAACAATGGCTATTGTTTTCCATGATGGACCTACTTCAACATCTGGACACTATACTGTCTATTTAAAATGCAATAAAGGATGGACACTATGTAATGATGCGCATTTAGAGTATACATTTTGGTTGCCTAATGAATTACCAAATTCATACTTAATATTTTTGATGCCAAAATTCTAAGAAGATATGAACATGAATTACTGAATATATTTTGGATATTTCCACTACAAATGATTTTAGAAACATCATTCACCCTATTGGAAACATGTGAATATGATTTTAGAAGTGTACGTTGGATATCGTCATTGAAATGTTTTCAGAAACATCATTCGGCCTCTTGGGAAGGTGTGTATATGAATTCAAAAGTTTATTTCGGATATACTCAATGGAAATATTTTTAGAAACATCATTCGGCCAATAGGGAAGATGTTCATAATTACGGTTTCAATTATTAATTCTGTTCTTTCATATTGCGTTTGAAAAATTGTGTTTGAAAGAAGGTGGTGATATATTTGATCTTTGTATTATATACTATGTTACAAAGGATGTTTATTTGTGAAAATGTAAATACCAAGTTGCGTTGGTTGTAGACATTTTGAAGAGAAGTATGGTTTTTTTAACAATCTTATTGATTGTATTTTTTTGCCCGCTGTCATCTGATGATTAACATTGAAATCACTGTTTATGGTGAAATTCAATACAATCTGAAGACAGCAAAAAATGGCAAATTGAATATGTGATGTAATTGTATACTTATGTTGTGTTGCGAAAACTATAACATTATATGTAATAACAGAATTTTTTTCTTCTTTTTTACAGACCTTACTACTAAAGTTTAAAATACTTTAAATTTGCATTTAAAAAAAAGAAGTGAAATTATATTACTATTAATTTCATATCTACTTGGAAACAGGTAAGATTAATCCACCCAGGTACTACCCTTGCAGTCTATCAAAGACACTGTGACTCCCCATGCCCATCTCCAGTCACCCAGCCAGTACTATACACTAATGCAATTTCTCCACTAATACCCAAGTACTTATAAATTCAGCATACACTCTCCTTGCAGTACTGTAATCATCCAGTCACTGCTGATGTACTCATACAATGGCCGAAGCACTAACAGAAGCAGTGCTACAATTGTCTGTGCACTATCCATACAGACCTCTAAGCAGGCACATACTACTCATTCACTCATCTAAATACCCTGGTACTACCCATGCAGTCTAGCAATCACCCTGTCAGTCCCCATGCACTTCTCCAATCACCCATCTAGCGCGGTGTACTTATCTAATCACTTCGCTAATACCAAAGCACTTATAAATACACCATGCACTCTCTTTACAGCACTATAATCATCCAGTTACTAGTCATGTACTTATGGAATGGCCTAAGTACTAACACAATTACCCGCTATTATTATTAATAGTAGGTTTTAGGAAAAATACAGTTAGAAAGTAGCATTTAAAAAACCTTTGAAATTCACTGAAAAAACCATAGGTTTCAGGGACGTTATAGTTACAACTTAGCATTTAAAAAACCTTAGAAATTCACTGAAAAAACCATAGATTTCAGGGACGTTATAGTTAGTTGGACATTTCACTCATACAAAACCATAGAAATTCCACTGTTATAGTTAGTTCAGCTAACTATAACTTGCGCCCCCGCAGTGCACTGCTGATGACGTCACATATTACATCACTCATGCATGGTCAGTGACATCACTGATGACATCACTGATGACATCACTGATGACATCTCAAATGACATCACTGATGACATTATCCATGTGATAATGTGATGCGTCTTCTCACACCGTAATATAACCTTTGCTACACCCACTCTAAATTACAGACTGCCATTCTCAAAACCATAGACACTCCAACACCAATAACTACATACCCACTCACTGATTCTTAGGTCTACACACACATCCACTCACTCACCCGTACAGTCACTCATACTTACGGTCACTCAGTACAGGACTATCATATGCACTCATACACCTATATAGAAACTCACACACCGCCACTCATCCATAGAGGTACTCACACACCTAGTCAGTCATGCAAATAATTAATCACACTGACATTTACTCACCTATACAGTTATACACACACCAGCTCACTTACTCATACAAATACTAGTACATTCTTACGCTCTTATACAATCACTGATACAAGTACACACTCATCCATACAGCCACTCTCACAATAACACACTCTCACTTATAGCCATTTATATACTCCAAAACACATATATACTGCCTTTCACATATGTAGTTACTCACACATGTACCACTGAGATATACATTCACTCACTAACACACCCATACACACACTCACCCACCCATACAGTCCATCACAGATACACTCTTGAAACCATGCACCCAGTGAATCACCCACTCACACATCTATGCACAGAGTCACACACCTCCCACCCACACACACACACACTCAGTCTCCCATACAGATACTCATACAACCAATCAATAACCCATGTAGACACTCATGTAGCTATTCACAAACCCATGCAGCCGCTTACACACCAACAGACAGATTGATACAGACATTCACACAGTTTAGTCACTAACCCATGCATTCAGTAAGATACGTTTAATCACTCACTTATACAGTCAGTCACGCACCTACTAAATCATCCATTCAGACACTTATACACCCACTCATTCTTCAATACACCTTTCCCTATATATATTAAACATATTTAAACTTTACAGAAACACACAGTCACTGGATGATGTCATCAGTGATGTCATTTGAAATGTCATCAGTGATGTCATCAGTGATGTCACTGACCATGTCATGAGTGATGTAATATGTGACGTCATCAGCAGTGCATTGCGGGGGCGCAAGTTATAGTTAGCTGAACTAACTATAACGGTGGAATTTCTATGGTTTTGTATGCGTGCAATGTCCAACTACCTATAACGTCCCTGAAACCTATGGCGCATACTGGAGGTTCCTGGTGGGCTAGTTGGCCCCCAGGGACCCCCAGTATTCAAGGAGAAATCGTTCCCCATCTGCAAACGCACCAGGGGATGCGTTTGCAGACTGCTGCAGGGTGGGGGCGGGGCCTCCGGCACGATGCCGTTTAAAAAAAAAAAAAAAAATTGTATGGGAGGGGGGCTGTGTGGCCCCCCTTCCCTTGGCCTCTTTTGGCCCCGGGACCCCATCCCCCGGGGCATGAGGATTTTCATTTAAAAAAAAAAAAAAAAAACGGGAAGGGGGCCGCGTGGCCCCCCTTCCCTGGGCCTATATTGGCCCCGGGGACCCCATCCCCCGGGGCATGCCCTCTTTTTTTAAATTTTTAAATATTTGGAGGGGGGGCTGCGTGGCCCCCCTCCTCAGGCCATTTAAGGCCCCGGGGACCCCATCCCCCGGGGCCGGCCTTTCCTTTTTTTTTTTCAAAATTTTTGTTTTTGTTTTTGGGGAGGGGGGCCGCGTGGCCCCCCTCCCGGGCCACTACTTGCCCCGGGGACCCCATCCCCCGGGGCTGGCTCCTCTCCGTTGGGGACTGTGGGGGTCCCCAATGCCCCCACAGTCCCGCCGGCTCCCCGCGTCCCTTGGGAGCCGGCATTGCTTTCCACATGGGGAGCTGCTAACATGCAGCTCCCCGTGTGGAAAAGCAATTTGCTTTGGATATTGGAAGCGAGAGCAGGTTTCCACGAGGCTCCCGTCCTGTCATAGCAAATACAGTGTCCCGGGGGTAGGCACCCCGGGACACTGCAGGAGCCAGCCCTGGGGGGTGGTGGTCCCCAGGGCCATTACAGGCTCCAGGAGGGGGGCCGCGCGGCCCCCTCCCTTGAAATGCACAGCCCCGGGAGGTGGTGGTCCCCGGGGCTCTGGGGGTCCGTAACGGACCCCCACATTTATTTTCTATGGGAAAATGAATGGGGAAAACATGGTTTGGGACCCCCCTTTTTTCTCGGCCCCCGCTTGACGAATCACCCCGAAACTTTCAGGGTAGGAGCGGACCGGAGCGGGCCATAAAGTTTGAAAATTTTGCAAAGATTCGTCAACCGACGCAAGAGTTATTTCAAATAGAATGTTGCGGATTTCCTATGGAAAATAGGTCCTAACTATTACTATCTACTGGCGACCGCCAGTAGATATATATATATATATATATATATATATATATATATATATATATATATATATATATATATATATATATATATATATATATACTACCTACTTGGAGGTCTCCAGTAGGTAGTTATAGTTAGGACCTAGTTTCCATAGGAAAAGCGTTTTTGTTTTCCCAATAACTTTGGCGCCGTTTGACGAATCTTCGCAAAATTTTCAAAACTAGAGGGGCGCTCCGGTCAGCTCCTGTCTGGAAAGTTTCAGGGTGATTAGTCAAGCGGGGCCGAGAAAAAGGGGGTCCCAAAACGCATTTTCCCCATGTAATTTTCCATAGGAAACTTTAGACAAAGCTACAGCCCGAACTGCTGAACGGAATTACACCAAATTTGGCAAAAATGTAGGCCTTGGTTCAGAAAGAGCCCTTTTTGTTAAATGGTGTAAATCCGTTCAGTAGTTGCTGAGAAATTAAAGAAAGAAAATGTTTTGATATCTATGGCCGGGGTGGATTCGCGAACCCCCCGACCACGAGCTTCATTCTAATTGCCTGCCAACACTCCAAACAAGGAAGTGTTGGCAGCCATCTTGTGACTCGGTAACCGAGTCACAAGAAATCAGAAACAAAAACGTGAAAAACAAAAAAAGGGGGCAGGGTAGAAACACCCTGACCCCCTAGGCCTGCTCAGTGGGCCCCAGGGCCAAAAAAAGCATTTTTTTCTTTTTTTTTTAAACGGCAGAATTCGCGCTGGGTGCGTGAATCCTGCCGATAAAATTAAAGTATGTATTTAAGCCCCCGGGTGGGCCAGGTCCCGGGGGCATGAGTAATTATGTTGCAGGGGCCTGCGGGGTCCCCCGCAGCCCCGGGGACTGCCACCTCCCCTGGGGCTTCATTTATGAGTTGCGGGGGGCACGCAGCCCCCCCCTACAGCCACCATCTCCCCGGGGCTCTTTATTCAATTAAAAACAAATGTGTGGGGAGGGCACAAGCCCCCCCACATGCCCCGGGGACCACCACCTCCCCGGGGCACTGTATATTTAAATTTGGGGGTCCGTTACGGACCCCCAAGCCCCGGGGACCACCACCTTCCCGGGGCTTTGAAAATTAAGGGAGGGGGGCCGTGCGGCCCACCTCTAGGAGCCCTTGATGGCCCTGGGGACTGCCACCCCCAGGGCCAGCTCCTGCAGTGTCCCGGGGTGCCCACCTCCGGGACACTGCTGTTTGCTATGGCAGGGTGGGAGCCGTGCGGCTCCCGCCCTGTCATAGCAAACTCTGCTTTGGATTTTGGAAGCCTGCTCTCGCTTACAAAATCCAAACCACATTGCTTTTCCACAAGGGGAGCTGCATGTTAGCAGCTCCCCTTGTGGAAAAGCAATGCCGGCTCCCGCAGGAGGCGGGGAGCCGGCGGGACCGTGGGGGAATTGGGGGTCCCCCACGGTCCCCAACGGAGAGGCCAGGCCCCGGGGGATGGGGTCCCCGGGGCCAGAAGTGGCCCGGGAGGGGGGCCATGTGGTCCCCTCCCCTAAAAAAATAAAAAATTAAATTTAAAAAAAACGAGGCAGAGCCCCGGGGGATGGGGTCCCTGGGGTTGCTAGATGCCTAAGGAGGGGGGCCACGCAGCCCCCCTCCTTTAGAAATAATTTAAAAAATCAAAATGTGGCCATGCCCCGGGGGATGGGGTCCCTGGGGCCGAAATTGGCCTCGGGAGGGGGGCCGCGTGGCCCCCTTCCCGTTTAAAATTTTTTTTTTTTTAAAAAGAGCAGGCCCTGGGGGATGGGGTCCCCAGGGCCCCAATTAATGTAAAAGAAGGGGGCGCGACAGGGCTGTGTTGCAGGGAGGTGGTCCGAGGCCACGCCCATTTTCACACCACTCTGCGGCGCTTACTGGAGGTAGCTGGTTGGCTAGTTGGCCCCCAGGGACCCTCAGGACTCAAGGGGACTTAATCCCCCAATTTACAACGCACCAGGGGGTGCTTTTGCACAGTGGTGCAGGGAGGGGGCGTGGCCTGATGTGACAAGTGTGCAAACGCGCCCTGTGGCGCGTTTTAAGTTGGGGGATTAAGTCCCCTTGAATCCTGAGGGTCCCTGGGGGCCAACTAGCCCACCATGTACATCCAGTAAGCGCCACAGAGTTGCGTTGTAGAGAGCTGTAAAAAGGGACGTAGCCTCGGACCACCTCTCTGCAACGCAGCTCTGTGGTGCTTACTGGAGGTACCTGGTGGGCTAGTTGGCCCCCAGGGACCCTCAGGATTCAAGGGGAATTAATCCTCCAACTTAAAACCCGCCAGGGGGCGCGTTTGCACAGTGGTGAAGGGTGGGGGTGGGGCCTGATGTGACATGTGTGTACTTATCCAATCACTCTGCCAAAACCCAAGCACTTATAAATTCACCATGCACTCTCCTTGCAGCACTCTAATCATCCAGTCACTACCCATGCACTCATGCAATGACACATGCTCTAACTTATGCACTGCTACAATACCCTGAGCACTACCCATGCAGTCCATTCATCGCCCTGTCACTACCCATGCACTCCTCCAATCACCCAGCAAGCACCAGGTACTTATCCAATCACCCCGCCAAAACCCAAGCACTTATAAATTCACCATGCACTCTCCTTGCAGTACTCTAATCATCCAATCAGTACCCATGTACTCATGCAATGACCCAGGCACTAACACATGCACTGCTACAATCCCCTGAGCACTACCCATGCAGTCCAGCCATTTATTTATTTATTTATATAGCGCCTGAATCACCCCTGCAGGGGTATCTCTGCGCTTGCGGACAAATGAGAAAGTGCAGATACTATATGAGACGTCTAAAACAGGAATGTTTTCAGGGACTTTCTGAAGTGAAGATGATCCGTGCACTGCCTCAATGTAATAGGGAGCGAATTCCAGATTTGGGGGGCAAGGTAAGAAAAGGCCTTCCCCCCAGTCCTAACCTTGTTAATACGGGGAACTTTGAGAAGGGATCTGGAGCTGGATCGAAGGTCTCTAAGGGGGATATATTGGCTAAGCTTCTCCGCAAGATATGTTGGACCATTGCCATACACCGCCTTATGGACGACGCAGCAAACCTTGAAATTTATACGTTTGCGCACCGGAAGCCAGTGAAGCTGCCATAGCTGCGGACTCGAAGATGATCTATAGGGAGCATTCAGTACCAGTCGCGCTGCTGTGTTTTATACTACCTGCAGGTGATCTAACAAGGCCTCATTGGCCGAAATCAATAGAGCATTGCAGTAGTCAAAACGACTCAAGACTAATGTCTGAATGAGAGTCTTCCGTGAATGGTCTGGGAGGAACGGAAATACTCGTCTCAGCAGACTCAATACATGAAAGCATGAGCTTACCGTATGAGTCACCTGCTCCTTCATATTCAGACTCTGCTCAATGCGCACCCCTAGATTTTTTACTGATGCCTTCGAGGCGGTGGATGGCACCCAGCACACCTGGCCACCACTCTGGTGCCCACAACAATGCGGCCTCTCCGAAGAGCATAATCTCTGTTTTCCCGGCATTTAATTGGAGAAAGTTGTTACACATCCACTGAGATATTGCTAGCATGCCGGTGGAGAAGTTGATCTGACCTGTTGTGGAAGATTTATCAAAGGAAAAGGTAAGCTGGGTGTCGTCCGCGTAAGATATTGGTACGAACCTATATGTCCTCATAAGATTGGCCAAGGGAGCAACATAGATATTGAATAAGGTCGGGCTTCGACAAGATCCCTGCGGAACTCCCTTGGTCACCTTCTTGGACTTAGACCTGTAGGGTCCCAGGTTGACTGTCTGGGAATGGTCAGAAAGGAAGCTAGTCATCCACCGCAAGGCCTCTCATTTTATCCCCGATTCCTCTAATCTCCTGAGCAGAATTTGGTGGTCGACTGTGTAGAATGCCGCCGAAAGATCTAATAGCACCAGTAGAGTAGGTTGTCCTCTATCTAGTGCTAGCCTGATGTTATCCGTGACTGCCACTAGGGCTGTCTCCGTACTATGTTTTGGCCTAAAGCTTGTTTGGGATCAGAAGTGGTCCCGACCCGTGTTTTTTCTAAATTGTAAGCGCAATTGGGCGGAGCGCATTTCAAGTGTGCACGCCTAGAGAAGTTTGAAACAGTTGATGAAAGTAAATGGTATTAAAAGATTGAAAAGATTGGTGTGCATTGCGCCACTCCTAATGTATATCAAATGACTTTCCGTCCTACAATGGCGTTTGCACCCGAGATAAAAGAGGAGCAGCAACTAAAATTAAACAGCGGATTGCAACTTAATCATGAAAGAACTGAATAACACAGGAGTTGTGTTTCCTCAGCATGTAAAGCTATCTTTAGTATTGAATGCAATTTGAAAACAGACCAGTTCAAATATTAATGTGAAAATGCTCGTTTTTCAAAAAATGTGTTGCCTGTTTTTTACCTGTTTTTCACCTTTATTGCTTTATTTTAAGTCTTTCTAGTTGATTTAGAGTTATATGGTGGGGGGGTTCTTGAAACGAATTTGCAAGGTATTCTGGGAAATGAAGTATTTGCTTATAGTTAGTGGGACCAACAGCTGGGGAATTAGATCTCAATTCCAGTTCGTAGTTTAGTTTAAACACAGAATAATTACTGGAGGAAAACGAAGCGGAGAAAATGCTGGAAAGGGGCCCGAGAGAGGGTTGGCAGTCATCATTTAACAAACTTGAGGTGCGGATGCACACATTGGGAAACATGAGTGGCATGCTACAGCGGTCCAGAACACGAGCTGAAATCCAGCAATGTTTCTTGCGTTAAAAATAGATGAACACATGTCACAGTAAGCATGCTGTGAATACGGGCTAATGGGTGAATACAAGACCTTGAGTACTTTGGGGTTTGTGAGAGTACCTGACTCAGGATATGTTAGAGTCTGGAGGGAAGACATGTTAAGCATGGGTTGTGGTAAATGGGGATGGTTTGTTCGCAGGTTAATAATACTTTAAACACATTTCTGCGATGTTAGTGTTTCATTAATAGAGCAGGCAAAGGATGTTGTTTCGCTGTTTTGTTTTTTGTATTCTCTGAAGAAGTAAGATAATTGAGCTGATGGTTTTTCATGCATTTTGTTTTCATTGTAGATACCCCTGATGAAGGGTTCACCCCGAAATGCATTGGGTTTTTAAATAAAAATTGTGACATGTGGAAACACTTAATTCTCCTGTGTTTTATGAACATTCACGAACAACCGAAGGAATGAGCAAAATGGATTGATAAAATGTAAAAGGAGTTTAAACATGAAGTTAAAAGTGGTTTAAAGCAAATGGTTTATAGTTGAATCGATTGATTGGATTCATTCATATTGGACGGCTGTGCAGCTTGATTGGGATCAGAAGTGGCCCGACCCGTGTTTTTTCTAAAGCCTGATTGTGACACATCCAGGCAATCTGACGCTTTGACATGAGCTGATAGATGCTTGTTGGTATGCTTTTCCAGAATTTTGCTCAGGAGCGGTAGGAGGGATATTGGTCGTAAATTTGACATATCTTTCATAGAAGCCTTGGTGTTTTTGCGTAGTGGGATGACCTGTGCTGCCTTCCATTCAGATGGTAAATGACCTTCCTTTAATGACGCATTCAGAAGGGAGCAAACAGGAGCAGACAGTTGTTTTGCGAGGCTCGTCGATTTTTTGGCCGGTACAACATCTAGAGGGGAACCAGATTTTACAGTGTGTAATAAGGTTTCTACTTCTTCACAAGTCAGAGGGGGAAAACTCATCAAGGGTATCCCCCTTATACAAGGACGGTGGTCGTAGATCGTGACTGAACTCGTGTTGCCAGCTGTAATGATGTTGTGGTAGACAACATCACTTTTCTGCTCAAAATATTCCGCAATAGTGTCACATAAGGCTTGAGAGGGGGGTTCTTCCAGGTCACATGCTTTGGGGTTCGTAAAGGCTTTAAGAATCTGATATAATGCTTTTGGGGCATTCCCTGCCTGGGTTAACTGCTGAGCAATGAAAGTCTTCCGAGCTATTTTGATGTTTTTATGGTACTGGGCAAGGAGAGTCCTATATTTTTCTTTGTCCCTTGTATTGTGGGTCCGTCTCCACCGCCTTTCAAGATTTTTGCAAAGTCCTTTCTCAATTCGTAGTTCAGTAGTAAACCAAGCTGCTTGAACCTGTCTTGACTTACCCATGGAGGTTTTCAGAGGTGCAAGTTGGTCAATCGCAGCTTTTGCCAAAGCATTAAAGCGAGCTAACCCCTCCTCTACCTTTTCGTGCTCCCCATCCCATGACGCTGGGAAGGTGGCTGAAAAAGCCTCAGGTGTGATTTTATGCCACTGTCTAAATGAATGTTTGGAGTTGGAGCCAACCTTTTCTTGGCCTCTGGGACCCAGAATCTTAAAATCAATAAATGTGCGGTCTGACCAGCTAACTGGTCGGGGGAGTTCACAGAGAATATGGGGTGAATTAGTAAAAATAATATCCAGTGTATGGCCAGCTATATGGGTGGGACCATCATTAATCTTGGTTATATCTAATGCTGCGAGGTCGGCAAGGAAAGCCACTACCTCCGCGTTCTCTGCGCACTCACTGTGCACATTAAAGTCTCCAAGTAGGAGAAATTTATTTTAGTAGATATAACATGCGGCGCTATAAGTTCCACCAGCTGAATTGAAAAATCTGCGATGGGGCCCGGGGGACGATAAACTAAAGATCCCTTCCAGCTCAGCTGTGGAGTAAGATCTAACCGGAAGACTAAGATTTCAATTTTTTCGTTACTTCGTTGCTCCAGAATGGTAATTGTGATCCAGTCTCTATAGACAATAGCTATCCCTCCTCCCACTTTGTGTTGCCTATCAAGCCTTTGAATCTTATACCCTTCCGGGAGAGCCATAGTAATTGCAGAGATGGAACTAGGTTTTAACCATGTCTCAGTCAGGAAACCTAGATCTGGTTTCTCTGAATCAAGCAGATCCCATATTTCTATTGCATGTTTCGGCAGTGATCTAATATTGCAGAGAAAGCCTTTCTACTCTTGTCTGGGAGATGCACTGATTTTATTTAGCTTCCGTCCTGTCTCCTTAGGTGCGGTGGATGCAGATATATCGGCATGACCCAACTTGGAAGACTCAAGGTCCATGTCCATGCTCTGAAATCTGCATGTTCTGCATGTGAAAGGGCCCTCTACGTAGCTAAGACTCTCCACTCGTTTGTGGAGGTTACACCCCAATTGTAAATGCCCTCTTAGCTTTAGTAAATCGCTACTAGTGTAGACTATCTTAGTACCTGCTACAGGATCTGGGTTAGAAAGACCAGGGTTCCTGGCTCCTGGCGACGGAAGGGCGCGGACGTGCACAGACGGGCTTGCCTTTGGCGCGCCCGTTGCGCACGTCCGCTGCGCGTCTGACTGAGCATCCAGTTTTATAGAGGGAGCCGGGGGCCGCTAGAACGCCGACCTTCCACGTAGACCCGGAAGTTACCTGATCTCCCTCCACATCAATCGAGTAAACTCGCGGTGGACCGGGGAGCGGTAATTAAAGGTAAGGAGCAGTATTTGAGTGCCCAGAAAGGAGTATGTGCGCCAATAGAGATGATATTAAAAAGTTAAAAAGGCCAAAGAGATCTGTGCAAAATCCGCAATATCGCCACAAACAACCAGTTTCACCTTCAATAAAGCATCAGCATTAACTGCGCGCATCCGCTGCGCGTCTGACTGAGCATCCGGTTTTATAGAGGGAGCCGGGGCCGCTAGAACGCCGACCTCCCACGTAGAACCGGAAGTTACCTGATCTCCCTCCACATCAATGGAGTAAACTCGCGGTGGACCGGGGAGCGGTAATTAAAGGTAAGGAGCAGTATTTGAGTGCCCAGAAAGGAGTATGTGCGCCAATAGAGATGAGCTTAAAAAGTTAAAAAGGCCAAAGAGATCTGTGCAAAATTTGCAATATCGCCACAAACAACCAGTTTCACCTTCAATAAAGCATCAGCATTAACTGCGCGCGTCCGCCATCGCCCTGTCAGTACCCATGCACTCCTTCAATCACCCAGCCAGCACCACGTACTTATCCAATCACTCCACCAAAACCCACGCACTTATAAATTCACCATGCACTCTCCTTGCAGTACTCTAATCTTCCAGTCAGTACCCATGTACTCATGGAATGGCCCAGGCACTAACACATGCACTGCTACAATCCCCTGAGCACTTCCCATGCAGACCTCTAACCACCTACACACTACTGATTCACTCCTCCAATGACCCAGGTAGTACCCATGCACTCCAGAAATCCCTCTGTCACTACCCATGCACTCCTCCAATCACCCAGGCAGCACTATGTACTTATCCAATCACTCCGCCAAAACCCAAGCAGTTATAAAATCACCATGCAATGTCCTTGCAGCACTCTAATGATCCAGTCACTACCCATGTACTCATGCAATGACCCAGGCACTAACACATGCACTGCTACAATCCCCTGAGCACTACCCATGCAGTCCAGCCATCGCCCTGTCAGTACCCATGCACTCCTTCAATCACCCAGCCAGCACCATGTACTTATCCAATCACTCCACCAAAACCCAAGCACTTATAAATTCACCATGCACTCTCCTTGCAGTACTCTAATCTTCCAGTCAGTACCCATGTACTCATTTTTTTTTTTTTTTTTTTTTTTAGTCCTCATCACGCAAAAAGAGAGAGTATATTTGGCAAGATTTACCGCGTTTAGAGAGCCTTTTCTTCCCCTCTGTTTTTCCCCGTCACACTAGAGTCAACTCCAGTTCCTGCGTGGGGGTATCTCACTAGCCAACAGGCATCTCATACGGAACTTACCCACTCCTTTTTGAAAGGGGTCAAAACCTGTACCACCATCTCACCTTTCTTGACTGTTGGTGCGCTTAATCATTGGACTTAATTAGATTTTATCAAATCAGTAACAGACCTCATTATAGCGTTTTACCAGACCAATACTGTTCCCAGATATTCCAAAATTCTAATCTTTTAGTAAGTGCACCAGCTCTATCAAGCAGATTTATTCTAAACGCAGAATTCAGCCATTCTTCTTCTGTAGGTGACACAGGCTTAAACCATTTAATACATATCTCACGTCTAGCAAGCAATATCAGTAAAAAGAGTAGATTTCTTTGTTTTTTACTAAATTTGGGTCTTCCACTGTCATCCAGCTCCACCCCAAACAATACTAATTGGGCGCTTACCTGTATTACTTGATGGAATACCTCAGAGAGTGTCTTACCCACTTTTTCCCAAAAGATCTGGAGTCGGGGGCACTGCCAAAACATATGGATGTCATCGGCTCGTTCTTCATCACATTTAGGACATCGTTTCACCTCTCCTTTTTTCAGTTTTGACAGCTTCTTGGGAGTCCAATATGCTCTATGCAAAGTAAATAGATAATTCTTTTTGAGAGGTGCAGATTTAATGACGACCCCACATGCAGCCGCAGATACTTGCCATAATAAGGATACATCCAGCGTAGGCAGTGCTTTCCCCCAGATCTCAATGGGAAGGGTGAATTCCTCTCGTCCTTCATTGATAAGCGCCCAATACCAAAAAGCTACCTCTTTCTTCCCGAATTGTACTTGGAATTTCGACTCCAGTTCTGGATTTCCTACCCCGTCTTTTCCCAAGGATTTTGCCCAGCTTGTAAGTTGGTAATATTTAAACTTAGACAAGCCTCTGTTAGACAGTACTGATAACTGCTCCCAGTCAATAATTGTGGACCCAGACAATATCTGACCCCATTCCAGTACTCCGGCTTCTCTCAACGGTACTGATAACACATCCTTTAGGCATTCCGGCGTTCCAGGCGAATCCCAGATTGGAGCATGTTGACAATAATAAGGAATCTTCCACAGACGTCTTATCTGAACCCACAATCTAATAGCCGCACCCAAAATTTTTAGCTTGATTTTCTTAAAAAATTTTGTGTGGCCGAATTTATACAAAAAATGGCTTCCTGCTGGGCCTATCATTGCTTGCATATAACATGGATAAGAGCTATAATCCTTAAATAATACTCTAAAATTTTTTAAATGAAAGGCCCTATAATATTGGAACAGATCCGGGCTAGCTATTCCACCGTGCTCCTGTTTTCTCCTTATTTTTTTCCACGAGATTCTAGCCCCTCTCGAGGCCCATATAAAACTGCTGATGTCACCCTGCATTTTACTAACCCATTCTTTTTAAACTCAAGTGGAATCGTGTTAAAAATATACGTAAATCTAGGTAAAATCATCATCTTTACCAGATTCGAACGACCCAGGAATGACAACGGGAGGCTCTTCCATGCATTGAGAAGTTTTCTGGACTGAGTTTGAATTTTATTAAAATTAATTTGAGCAATCCTCTTAACCTCTCCCACAATCAAAATCCCTAGATATCTTATTTGGTGTTTTATCAAAGGGTCATTACTCTGAGTATTCCAACACATGATCTCAGTCTTTTGTTGATTTATCTGATAGCCTGATAAGTTACCAAACTGCTTCAATGTTTCTATTATTCTTGGAAGAGAAGCATTCAAATCATCTGTGAATACCATTAAATCGTCCGCATATAGTGCGACCTTTTTCACCCAATTCCCATACCTGAAAGGGGATATATGTAAATTTGCTCTCAAGGCGCTAGCTAAGGGTTCTATATAAAAGTTGAAGAGCAGGGGAGAAAGAGGGCACCCCTGCCTAGTTCCTCTTTCTATATATATCTTATCTGTAAGGGACCCATTAACTAGTACACATGAGGTTGGGGATCTATATAGAACTCTTACTGCTCTTACAAAATTGCTACCCAGTTTATAAGCCTCCAAGGTATTGTGTAAAAACTCCAGCTAACCCTATCAAATGCCTTAGCGGCATCGAAAGTGATTATCGATAAGGGGAGCTTCTCCTCAACCGCCAGGTCTATTGCCCCTATTAGTTCATGTGTGAGTTCCTGAATCTGTCTGCCCCTTATGAAACCTTTCTGATCCTGATGAATTAGGCAGCCTGCCCACCTCCCCAATCTTTTTGCTAATATTTGAGTGAAAATTTTATAGTCACTGTTTAACATCGAGATAGGTCTATAAGACTCGCATATCTTAGGATCCTTCCCAGGCTTTAATATAATACAAATGGTTGCGTCGCTCCAGGATTTAGGAGGTTCCTGTCCCCGTATAAATATGTCATTAAATAAACTAGTGAGCTCAGGGACAAGTTCCTCCTTCAATGCCTTGTATATCTCGTTGGGCAAAGCATCAGGCCCAGCCGCCTTTGCATTTTTCATACCTTTAACTACCTCACTTACTTCTAATTCTGTAATCTCCGCATTTAATTCTTCTCTATGCTCTTCTGACAAAGTTTGCTTTACCCAAGAGTTAAGATAATCTTTAATTTGGTCTGCACTGTCACGCGTATCCTCTTTATATAGTTCTTTAAAAAACTTGAAAAAGCATTCTTAATTTCCGACTCTTCTACAGTAGAATGGTTTTTACCCTCCTCTAGGATACTCAAAATCTTATTGCGGTTCAAATCAGTCTTAGCTTTCCAAGCTAAAAGCTTTCCACACCCCTCACCATATTGATAGTGAGCAAGTTTACTTGCTTCCCATTTTCTTTTACCTCGAGCATCTAAGATATTAACAAGTTCCCTTTTCTTGTTGATTAATTCCCCTGCAAGTGCTTCGATTTTGACCGCTAAAATTTCCTGTCCAATACTCTTCTCTAATCTCTGTATTTCTCCCTCTACGCTCTCTATTTCTTTTTTATTCAACTTATTTCGATAGGCCGCTAAACTAATCAACTTCCCCTAAGTACTGCCTTATACGCATCCCATGTAACCTGACGGGAAGTCCCCTCCGCGTTTAATTGGAAATAGAATATAGTTTCCTCTTTCAAGTCCTTTATTATTTGGGCATCCATAAGCAGAGTCTTATCTAAGGTCCATCTAGATTGTAACTGCTGACTCTGAAATTCAAACTCCAATAATACTGCCGAGTGATCAGAGAGATGTTCTGGAAGATGTCTAACCCTTCTTACTTCAGCCCCTAATGATTTATCAATTAAGAAGTAATCAATTCTAGAAGAATGACCCAGTTTTTTATTTTTAAACGTAAACAAATGCACTTTTTGACCTTTTGCTCTCCATATATCAATTAACCCTAAGTCATCCTGGTATAACTTTAGCCAACTCTTCATTTTTGGTAAAGTAGGGTATTTTTTAGGAGGATTCCTATCTTGCTTAGGGTCAATTAGTATATTAAAATCACCCCCAAGATGATGAGACCAGGGACTTCCAACAGATATGCGTAAAGGTCCTGTAGCGCTGAGGGATCATCTACATTAGGTCCGTAATATCCTACTATTGCCAACGATCTCTCGTTCATACGTATGTTCGCTACGGCCCATCTCCCCTTTATATCGGTCTTATAAGACTCAATGATGGCTTTTGCTGTCCTTTTAAAAATAATGATTATCCCCTTAACGCAACATGTTTGATCAGTACAAATATAAGAATCCACCCACCGCTGGGTTTTCATAATGTCTGCCCACTCTGCTTTTAAAAGATGGGTCTCTTGGAGAATTAATATATCGCAATTTATGTTCCTGAGATATTCTAAAAACCTTTGCCTTCTAGCTCTGCCCCGCAAACCATTTACATTCCACGTAAGAATATTAACTCCCATATTCCATGTTATTTTCACTTAAACGTATGCTTCTCGTGAATCGGACCAATATTTTTTGTTTTTTCTCCCCAAATGCTCCCACACCCTTGATGCACCAAATTATATGTAACCCATACCCAACACCCCAGCCCCTCCCCACCCACCCAAAGATAACCCTCCCTTTATCTATTGGCAGGTTAATCCTGCCACTTTGAGATCCCTACTCTATGGGCATCTTACACTTTAAATGCCTTTATCTTACATATCAATGATTCTACTTCTGTAGCTTCCCTCAAATTAAACATCTGGTTGTCCCACATTACTCTCAATGATGCTGGGAATTTCATCTGTACTGTGGCTCCCAGAGTCTTTAACTCCTGCATATATTGACCGAGCTCCCATTGCCGGTCCTGCGTCGCCTTTGATATATCTGACCTTATTCGGAAGGACCAGTCATTCTTTTTATGAGATCCTGCTCTTATTGCCTCTCTCAGAATTCTCTCCTTTAATGCATAGGTCTTAAAGTTAACTAATATCTTCCTGGGATTTACCCTGTTTTTACCTTTGCCGAACGGGTCTCTATGGACCCTTTGTATGTCCTCATAGAGATCCTTAACTTCAATCCAGGGGAAGATTTCTTTCAAAAGGTTTACCACAAAAGTTTTTATATCTTCTCCCTCTTGACCCTCCGGAATATTCAAAAGTCTCAGGTTATTTCGTCTGGATTGGTTTTCCAGGGACTCAATCTTTCCCCTTAATTCTTTGTCACTTGTCTGCAAGACCCTTATAACTTTTTCATTAGCCGTGACCCTCTTCTCCATTTCTTCCACAGAGACTTCCACTATGCTGACCCTTTCCATGATTGAGTTCACCTTGGTTTCCAATGCCTCACAAACCCCCTGAATTCTAAGTTGATTTCTCTCAGATGTAGCAAAGCTCGACCTCATCTCTGAGATCAGAGTTTCCATTAAATTATCCGCAGTTTTGGCTACATCTGTCGAGTTAAAGCCTGTCGGTTTAGATCCCATTATTGATGAATCTTCACCCCCTCCATTCTCCCCCAAATTCTCGGGAGAAATATGCTCATCATTGCCTGTATCTTTATCTGCTTCCAAGCCTGCCAAACCCTCAAAGCGATTTACACTCAGTGGAATGCCTGCTGTTACGCTTTGTTCTGCCATTATGGTATTTTGTTTGTCATCAAAGAATTCTGTTTTTTGTGGACACGGATCTTTTGGCACTTTTGAAAACGATTGTTTAACTTTAAAATATGTACGAAGGGAGGGAGTGATTTTAACTTTTTTAGTCACAGCCTTAGCCCGTGTTGACACGATAGTAGGCTCCAGGTTTTGTGTGGGGGACACCAATTTATCTTTATCACGCTGAAATGTTACAGTGTTCTGTGGGTAATCTGTTGTTATTGTGAGATTGTCTGGCAGATTTCTACTTCTTAAACAGTACCTTATCCCTCTTCTAGGCGACGTTTCCTGCACCAGCTCTTTAGGGATACCACTGCTTTTATCCTGTTTCTGACCCTTATTATCTTGAACCGTAATTTGAGCCTTTGAACTGTCCCCCTTGATGGCCTCACTTACCCTATTCGATTGTGTCGCACCTCGCGGTATTCGTGTCCGACCCCTCTTGGTCGAGGTAACTGCTCTACTTGTCTTGACGGGAGCCGCTGGGTCTACTGCACCGCTCTCCCTGCAACCGGAAATCCCGCCTCTGGGGCTGAGAGCAACCTTCGCACGGAAGGAAACTCTCGCGGCCGCCTTCCTGCTCTCTCGTAACACCGAGCCTGCCTTAGACCACACTGAGCCTACTTTCAGGCTCCGGTCTCCCAGTGGGACCACGCCACCATCAGGGGAACCAGGAGACGGAGTGCGAATACCGACCTGCAGAGCACCCTGAGCCTCCGAAAGAGGCGCGAGGAGAAACGGTTTATTTACCACACTAGTAAGGGTAGTGGACATGCTCCGAGCCACAACGAACTCCAGGAGCCATCAGAACAAAGCCACAAGTAAATTGAGAAGCAAACTCTCATGCGCGCTCAAAATCTGCCCATAGAGATCGGGAGCTCCCGACCGGCGTTCCTATCCGGCCGCCATGTTCTCCTCACCAGACCTTTCACCCCACCCATGTACTCATGGAATGGCCCAGGCACTAACACATGCACTGCTACAATCCCCTGAGCACTTCCCATGCAGACCTCTAACCACCTACACACTACTGATTCACTCCTCCAATGACCCAGGTAGTACCCATGCACTCCAGAAATCCCTCTGTCACTACCCATGCACTCCTCCAATCACCCAGGCAGCACTATGTACTTATCCAATCACTCCGCCAAAACCCAAGCAGTTATAAAATCACCATGCACTGTCCTTGCAGTACTCTAATCATCCAGTCACTACCCATGTACTCATGCAATGACCCAGGCTCTAACACATGCAGTGGTAAAATCACCTGTGCACTGCCCATGCAGTCTTCCAATCACCAAGCCAGCACCATGTACTTATCCAATTACTTCGCCAAAACCCAAGCACTTATAAATTCACCATGCACTCTCCTTGCAGTACTCTCTTCATCCAGTCAGTACCCATGTACTTATGCAATGACCCAGGCACTAACACATGCACTGCTACAATACCCTGTGCACTACCCATGCTGACCTCTAACCACCTACACAGTACTGATTCATTCCTGCCATTACCCAGGTAGTACCCATGCAGTCTAGCCATCGCCCTGTCACTACCCATGCACTCCTCCACTCACCCAGCCAGCACCATGTACTTATTCAATCACTCTGCCAAAATCCAAGCACTTATAAAATCACCATGCACTCTCCTTGTAGTACTCTAATCATCCAGTCACTACTCATGTACTCATGCAATGACCCAGGCATTAACTCATGGCAAATACAGAGGAGGTCATGCTAATCACAGGGGTACCCCAATGCACAGTGTTCCCTAGTGTATGTAGGTGTTTTCACTGTATTCTAAGTGTCTTTTAGCATATCACTGGCTCTAGGCCTGGTTAGTCAGAGTCAGTTACCACCAGTACCCGTCAGCAAAAAGTTGGGGGCACAGGAGGACTTTCTGCTCCTCTGTTGGTTCTTTCTGCACATCTCTTGCTTCTTCCTGCACTTTTCTTCGTTTTTCTGGACTTCTGTTGCCTCTTTCTGCATTTGTCTTGCTTCTTTCTGCGCTTTTCTTCCTCTTTCTTCACATGTCCTACCTTTGTAGGCATAGTTAGAAATTAGCATTTAAAAAACCTTTGAAATTCACTGAAAGAACCACAGGTTTCAGGGACGTTATAGTTAGTTGGACATTTCACTCGTATAAAACCAGAGAAATTCGGCCGTTATAGTTTGTTCAGCTAACTATAACTCGTGCCCCCGCAATGCACTGCTGATGACGTCACATATTACATCATTCATGACTTGGTCAGTGACATCACTGATGACATCACTGATGACATCTCAAATGACATCACTGATGACATCACTGATGACATCATCCATGTGATAATCTGATGCACCTCCTCATACCCTAATATAACCTTTGATACACCCACTCTAAAATACAGACTATCATTTTCAAAACCATAGACACACCAATACCAGTTAGTACATACCCACTCACTAATTCCTAGGTCTACACACACATCCAGTCATTCACCCATACAATCACTCATACATGCAGTCAACCATCAATACGGCACTATCATATGCACTCACATACCTATTCAGACACTCACACACTGCCACTCATCCATAGAGTTACTCACACACCTAGTCAGTCATGCAAAGAATCAATCACACTCCCATTTACTCACCTATACAGTTATACACACACCACCTCACTTATTCATACAGATACTAACACATACTTACACTCTTATACAATAACTAATACAAGCACACACTGATCCAGACAGCCACTCTCACAATCACTCACTCTCACATATAGTCATTTATACACTCCAACACTCACATATACTGCCTTTCACATATGCAGTTACTCACACATGTACCACTGAGACATCCATTCACTTACCAACACACCCTTACACACACTCACCCACCCATACAGCCCTTCACAGATGCACTCTTGAACCCATACACCCAGTGAATCATCCACTCACACATCTATGCAC
The DNA here is from genome assembly GCA_963921515.1 of Calotriton arnoldi. Classification (NCBI taxonomy): domain Eukaryota; kingdom Metazoa; phylum Chordata; class Amphibia; order Caudata; family Salamandridae; genus Calotriton; species Calotriton arnoldi. Next base: position 718,647 of record CAWUFW010000457.1, read on the forward strand.
AGAGTCACACCCCCCACCCACCCACACAGACACTCAGGCACCCATACAGATACTCAGACAACCAATCAATAACCCATATAGATCCTCATTTAGCTACTCACCAACCCATGCAACCGCTTACACACCAACTGACAAACTAAACTGTGTGAATGTCTGTATCAGTCACTAAACCATGCATTCAGTAAGACACATTTAATCACTCACTTATACAGTCAGTCACGCACCTACTAAATCATCCATCCAGACACTTATAGACCCATTCATTCTTCAATACACCTTGGCATATATATAAAACATATTTAAACATTACAGAAACACACAGTCACTGGATGATGTCATCAGTGATGTCATCAGTGATGTCATTTGAGATGTCATCAGTGATGTCACTGAGCATGTCATGAATGATGTAATATGTGACGTCATCAGCAGTGCATTGCGGGGCGCAAGTTATAGTTAGCTGAACTAACTATAACGGCAGAATTTCTCTGGTTTTATACGAGTGAAATGTCCAACTAACTATAACGTCCCTGAAACCTGTGGTTCTTTCAGTGAATTTCTAAGGTTTTTAAATGCTAATTTCTAACTATAACGTCCCTGAAACCTATGGTTTTTCAGTGAATTTCAAAGGTTTTTAAATGCTAATTTCTAACTATGCCTACAAAGGTAGGACATGTGAAGAAAGAGGAAGAAAAGCGCAGAAAGAAGCAAGACAAATTCAGAAAGAGGCAACAGAAGTCCAGAAAAACGAAGAAAAGTGCAGGAAGAAGCAAGAGATGTGCAGAAAGAACCAACAGAGGAGCAGAAAGTCCTCCTGTGCCCCAACTTTTTGCTGACGGGTACTGGTTAACCGTTATAGTTAGTTCAGGTAACTATAACTGGCGCCCCCGCAATGCACTGTTGATGACGTCACATATTACATCACTCATGACATGGTCCCGCCGGCTCCCCGCGTCCTTCGGGAGCCGGCATTGCTTTTCCACATGGGGAGCTGCTAACATGCAGCTCCCCATGTGGCAAAGCAATGTGCTTTGGTTTTTGGAAGAGAGAGCAGGTTTCCCTGCTCTCTCTTCCAAATACCAAAGCAGTTTGCGAGGCTCCCGTCCTGTCATAGCAAACTACAGTGTCCCGGGGGTAGGCACCCCGGGACACTGCAGGAGCCGGCCCTGGGGGGTGGTGGTCCCCAGGGCCATCACTGGCTCCAGGAGGGGGTCCGCGCGTCCCCCCTCCCTCCATTGGCAAAGCCCCGGGGAGGTGGTGGTCCCCGGGGCTCGGGGGTCCGTAACGGACCTCATATTGAAATATTTAGTGCCCCGGGGAGGTGGCGGTCACTGGGGCGTGTGGGGGGCTCGAGCCCCCCCACACAGGTCATTTTTTTTTTTTTTTAAAGAAGCCCCGGGGGGTGGCGGTCCCCGGGGCTGCGGGAGGGCCGAGAGCCCTCCTGCACCATTATTTTTTTAAAGCCCCGGGGGGTGGGCCCCCCACATAAAATATAAACCCACCCCCCGCATGCCCCCGGGACTTGGGCCACCCGGGGGCAAAATTGCATCGGAGCGCTGGAGACCACGCTTCGATTTATTTATTTTTTCGGCAGGATCCGCGCACCCTAAGCGCATCCCGCCAATTTGTTTTAAAAAAATGCTTTTTTCTGCCCAGGGGGTCCTTGTGGACCCCTGAGCAGACCTAGGGGTCAGGGTGTTTCTACCCTGCCCCTTTGTGCGTTTTGCGCACTTGTTTCTTTTTTTCTCGGCGGGATCCGCGCACCCTAAGCGCATCCCGCCGATTTAAAAAAAAAATGCTTTTTCTGCCCAGGGGTCCTTGTGGGACCCCTGAGCAGACCTAGAGGTCAGGGTGTTTCTACCCTGCCCTCTTTTGCGCTTTGCGCACTTGTTTCTGTCCCTCGGTTCTACCAAGGGACAAAATGGCTGCCAACCCTTCCTGATTTGGAGTGTTGACAGCCACTTGACAGCCAATTAGCATGCAGCTCGTGATCGGGAGGGTACGCGGACCCTACTCGGCCATAGATATATATGTGACTTTACTTTTGATTTTCTCAGGAACTACTGAACGGATTTACACCATTTAAGCAAAAGGCACAACACTGAACCAAGGGCTACCTCTTTGCCAAATTTGGTGTAATTCCGTTCAGCAGTTCGGGCTGTAGCCGCGATGAACGGTTCCTATGGAAAAATGAATGGGGAAAACGCGTTTTGGGACCCCCTTTTTCTCGGCCCCGCTTGACGAATCACCCCGAGACTTTCAGGATAGGAGCGGACCGGAGCGCCCCAACAAGTTGGAAGCTTTCGCGAAGATTCGTCAATCGGCGCCAACGTTATTTCAAATAGAATGTTGCGGATTTCCTATGGAAAATAGGTCCTAACTATAACTATCTACTGGCGACTGCCAGTAGATATATATATATATATATATATATATATATATATATTCATTCCACAAGTCCCTCTGATTAAGGAAACACTCGGACACCTCGACGTGCTGCAGAAGTCTTTAATGACAGACTAAACGACGCGTTTCGGCTTACGCCTTGATCACGCTCGTAGAAACTCAAAACACACATGATTAAATCCACTTCCTTCAACTCATTAGAAGAAGGACTGTCCCCAATACAGTGTATATACAATGTTAACTACTGTGGCGGCCATTTTGTAATGTGCAAATTTGCTTCCTAGAGATATCTTGAATCACTAATATACATACAAACATATGCATTAAATATGTTATGTAAAGATCATTGAAAGCTGTGCTAGATATAATTCATTATCCATAACACCTCGCAAACCCAAGTGGGCATACAGATATAATGTGCACTATGGCAAAGTGTTGACAAATCAATCTTGCCCAAGTGGGCTGAAATGCACATGACACAATATCTCTATGATGTGCACACGACAAATTAATTTCCTTTCACAGTTGATAGTTGGCGTGCCCCACCTAAAAAATACAAAAATTAAAATTACTAAAACCAGGTAACTGCTGCAATATATGCACATTCTCTACAATAAGCATTATTCATACAAATGAATTGCCAGTTCCTCACTGGAATTTAAACCTTTAGGTGTCATACTTTCAAAATCGATAATATACCGAGATTCGAGTTTTCTCAGTGAGAGTTCCCTGTTACCTCCCCTGACACCCATAGTTACAGAGTCAATGACAACCATGCGGACAGAATTTTCATCTTGGAAGTGACAAGCATGAAAGTGACGAGCTACAGGGTATTGCCTATTGTTATTCCTTACTGCACGGATGTGTTCAAGCACCCGCTTCTTAGCCTGATGTATCGTGCTTCCAACATACCATTTGTTGCATGGACAAATCAACACATACACACAATATGCAGTATTGCAGGTCAAAGACTTTCTAATCACAAATTCCCTCTTGGAGTTAGGTAACATTAGCCTCTCACAGTCTATGCTTCCTTTACAGGCCTTACATTTCTTACAACATCTGAATCCAGGTCGGCCTTTATCGCCCCCTCTAGCGACTTCAGTAACATGATTGTGACTAAGATCATCTCTAAATGAGCGACTTTTTCTAAAAGTAATCTGTGGATTACTTTCCAGATTCTTCTTCAGATTCTCATCTGTCAACAGTACATGCCAGTGTTTTTTGAGAATTTTACGTACTTCACTGGCCTGACCAGAAAACGTAGTTATAAAACGTATACACTCTTTTTTCTCTTCCATTTTAGTAGGATGTAGAAGTTCATTCCTGGTAGCTCTCTCTACTCTGACTTCGGCCTCAGAGATGGTTTTATCACTGTACCCCCGTTCCTTAAAACGTTTACACATAATTTCCTTCTCTCGCATATAAGCAGCACCAGTGCTGCAATTTCTTTTTGCGCGTAAAAGTTTGCCATATGGAATGCTGTACACCAGATTTCTTGGATGTGAACTACTGGCACTTAGAATACTATTTCCAGCAGTCTTCTTACGAAACAATCTAGTTTCCAATGTAACGCCCTTGATCTCAAGAAACACATCCAAAAATTCCATGGAACTTTTACTAATATGCTCCGTGAAAATTAAATTAAGTGTATTCACATTCAACTTGTCAATAAAACATCTAGCTGACTCTTGATCACCACTCCAAATAAAAAGATATCATCAATGTAACGCAGCCACAATACTACACTGCTTTCAAATTCCACCATTTGTGAGGCCACCTGCTCCTCCCACCAGCCCATGAATAAATTTGCATAGCTGGGGGCGAAGCAGGTGCCCATCGCAGTGCCCTGTGACTGCCTGTAAATTGTTTCATCAAAGATAAAAAAATTGTTGGTCAGACAAAATTCAATCATATTTAAAATCATTTGTGAGTGGTAAAATAAGGAGATGGAACGTGTCTTAAAAAATGCCGAATTGCCTGGAGACCCAACTCATGCTGAATGCTAGTATACAAGCTACTCACATCGAGAGTAACTAGAGTATAATTCTTCTCCCAGTATATCCCATCAATGATGGTGAGAAAATGTGTGGTATCCCTAAGGTATGCCGGAAGTGCTACCACATACGGTCTTAAGTAGTGGTCAATAAACCTCGAGGTGTTCTCCAGTAGTGAGCCAATAGACGAGACAATGGGTCTTCCCGGGGGTTCAGGATATCTTTGTGCAATTTAGGGAGTAGGTAAAGGATGGGGATCCTAGGGTGTGCACATTTGAGAAAGTTATATTCCTCCCATTCTAACAATCCCTTGTCTTTCCATTCTTCCAAAAACTCTCTATAAGTGGTATTAGATCTTAATACTTCTGCCATATTAGATTCACAGTAGCATTTAACATCACTCAGCTGTCTTCTCCCTTCTGCCAAATAGTCGTGCTTGTCTAAAACCACCACATTGCCACCTTTATCCGACTGGCGGATAACAATACTCTTGTCGGCTTTCAGATTATCTATGGCAGCTATCTGTTCCACAGTTAAGTTCTTTTTACTGCATGGTGTTTTTCTATATCTAATTTTGTTTAAGTCTGTAAGCACTCCCTTTTCAAATACTTCAATAGCTTCACAATGTACATTAGGAAGAAACACAGATTTGGGTTTGAATTTACTACCCGGATTCACCCATAACTCCTCTCCACAAACCTCTGAATTTGACAATACATCAGATGACTCATTGTCCCCCATGGCATTTAACACATGCAACATCTCCATGTCAGCAATATTCAAATTACTCACTCCATCCGAAGTGATCCCAGCCAAATGTCTGGATGGTTGAGTATCAAACCATTTTTTGAGTTTCAGTTTCCTTGAAAAGAAGAATAAATCAATTCTGGTCTGGGCATAGTTGATATTCATGGACGGGCAGAAGGATAGACCCAAAGAGAGGATCTCAATTTCAGCACTGGAAAGAGACCGCTCGGATAAATTCACAACAGTCATGTTCTCAACTTCCTGCCCCTTGTCTCCATTCCCACAGGGGTTTTTTCTTCGTTTTTTCCTCCTTTCTTTGGCTTGCCTATTCCTCTTGTTTTGCCTCTGCCTCCTTGTCCTCGGCCTCTGTATACAGCTGACTCTTGATGAAACTCTGTCCTGCTCTGGTTCATCATTTGAAACTGTAATAAAAAATTACTCTTCTTTTTCTGTGGATCCTGTGTCAATTCTTGATTAGCTCCAGTAATTGATGCATCAGATAGACTCCCATCGGAGATATCACTTTCACTGATTTCTGTAACCGCTGTTTGCGCACTGGTTGGAGCCGTCACCATTCCCACCTTGTTCTCAAACAAATGATCATATCTTTTATGAAATGTCAGTGTACGACCCGATTGATAATCCTTAAAGTCACGCAAAAATGTACGCTGTTTTTTAGCAGTTATTTCATGAAGAACCTAATGGTACGAATGGCAAAACTCGAGGAAGAAATAACTGCTAAAAAACAGCGTAAATTTTTGCGTCCGAGTGTTTCCTTAATCAGAGGGACTTGTGGAATGAATATTTGGGATTACCGGCAACCCGACTCGGACCGCCCGTGACAGCCTGAGATATTCTTGACCGGGACTTGTGGAACGGATATATATATATATATACATATATATATATATATACTACCAGCGGTTGACAGAAGGTATAGTTAGGACCTAGTGTCCATAGGAAAAGCTCGCCTATGTCTTTGGCGCCGGTTGACAAATCTCCACAAAATTTTCCACAAAAAGTGTCATAATAAGTCTTGTTATGCATGGGAAGTTTCGGGGTGATCTGTCAGGTGAGGCTGAGAAAAAGTGGGCTCAAAATAGTGTGGTTTCCCATGCTAATTTCCATAGCACACGTAGTCGAACTTACAGCCCGAAACGCTGGACAGAAATACACCAAATTTGGCAGAAAGTTAGATGTTGTTATGCAGCTTGTGCTTTTTGTTATTTGGTGCAAATCTGTTCAGTAGTTTTTGAGAAATTTAAGAAGAAAAAGTTAGTGATATTACTGGCTGCGGATATCTTGTGTTGATTCGCAATTAATCAGGACTTTGCACGCCAATAGGAATGCTGTGATTTGGCTGGACGCAACCTGAACAGAAAGTTGTGTCACCATTTTATCGCTCGGGAGCTGTTCCCAGGGCTGAAAAGTTCTGTGAAAGCTAACAAAAGGGGTCAGGGTGGAGGTACTCTGACCCCATGTTTGAGAAATGGGGGTGTTAGTGAAACAAGTTATGTGTCCAAAATAGATTTTTTAATCACATTCGACATTCGTGAGAACAACGCGACCACCAGTGCGGCCCTCCCCGTGTACTGTTGTGGGTCATTGCGACCTTCGCGGCAAAATCGCAAATATTGGTAAAAATATAAAATATATATATATATTCACACACATTTGCCATCAGTTTCACATACATACTCACACACCCTCATGCACTCAGTAATACATCCATTCAGAAACTCATACACCCACAGATAGTTGCACTCCGACACTGACACACACTGTTACAGATGTAGTCAAAGAGTAACACACCCACTTAGAGACTCATGTAGAGACTTAATCATTCAGCAACAGCTGCATGCACACACTCACAATTCCAGTGAGAAAGTGATGCAGCCACTGAGAGACTCACTGAGATATTCAGACACCCACTCGTAGACTGACTCAAACACTGATGGGCCCACTCGGAGACCCATTCAGAAACTGATCCACCCAGTCAGAGGCCCACTGAGACATTGATGCACCAATTCACTGATCAGTGACGCACCCAGTCACAGACTCACTTACACACTCATGCATCCACTCACAGTCCCACTCAGGCAGTCTTGCATTCTCTGAGAGAACAACTCACAGAGTCATTCACCCACTTAGAGACCCAGTCAGACACTCATGCATCCACTCACAGACCCTCTCAGACACTGATACACTCATTCACAGACCCCCTGAGACACTGATGCACTGAGTGATAGGTCCACTCAGAGACCTATGCACCCACTAAGAGACATACTGAGAGACTCATGTGTTCACTCACAGACCCTGTCAGAGACTGGGACACCCACTCACAGACCCACTGAGACACTGATGCCCCGACTGATAGACCCACTCAGCGACTAATGCATCCGGTCACACACACACTCAAAGACATACGTGCCTACTGAGCTAATAAGAGAATCATACAGCTACTCACAGAGACTCATATACCCACTGACAGATCAAATCTGACACTCATAGATCCACTCACAGTTCACACTTAGACTGTAATGCACCCACTGAAAGATCCACTAAGAGTCTGCTACACCCACTCAGATAATTATACATCCCCTGACAGACTCACTCAGACATTGATGCATCCAGTGACAGACCCACTTAGACACTCATACACTCACTCAGAAACTCAGTGAATGTTTGTACACCTACTGACATAATCCATTCACTAACTCTTACACATCGTCACACAGATATTCAGAGACTGATATTTGGTTTTATATCGTTATTAGATAGTAATGTATCTAGTCTGTTGGTTATAATCAATTATATAGTTATACATTTTTAATGCAGTGGTGGCTATTGTAGTCTTGTTTTTGCTTTGCGCTTTCACAATGTTTTTGCGATTGTCGCAGTTACCAACGTCATCACGACTCCTGGTGTTACTGCGAAAATGGAAAATAGGTTTGAGAGGTGGTTTTCCTAGAAACTCACTAGAAAAATCTGAGTTTAAACAGTACTGTAATAAACCTCAGTGTTAAATATACTGTAAAATGCGTGCATATATGTGTTTTAGACTTCATGAAAAAGGCGCAATCGTCGCGGTTACCAGCGCCATTGCGACTCATGGCACCACTGCGAAAACAGAAAATAGGTTTCAGAGACAGTTTTTAAAGAAACTTACTAGAAAAACCAGAGTTTAAACATGTTTTTTATAGAGCCATGTAAATAGTAATGTATGTAGTGTAATGGTTAAAATTAATTTGTTTAGGCTCTAAAGTTTGAATGTATTGGTGTCCGTTGAATGACAGCTTTTGTTTTGCATTTTCGTGATGTATTCGCGACCATCGCAATGGCATCACAAATATTCCCCAAAAAAATCTACAAAAAGTTATTTATGAAGAAAATGAGCAAGATTTTGGACACTAGGATGGCTCTGACAAGAGCCTTTGTTTTGATTGTGTATATGACTACTACAAATAAGACTGGATGCAGAGTTTCAGGTTGCTTAGAAACACCCTGTTGCCTTCATCTGTAAAGTGCAGTCCATCACTTCTATAGATTCCATGCATATCGAAATGCAGGTTGTTGTTGTAGATAGAGCCCATGTTATGGTCTCTGCGGAATGCAGAACTAGTTTTATTAACATGTTTTCTGGCTTTGTCAATCTGTGGACAGAATTGATTAGACCGCTTCTATTTCTGTCTTTGGTATATGTTGGAGTACACCAAGACAGTGTTAGGGAATAGCATCATTAATTCAGAAAATGTGTTCTTCATTAGGATTTCCAATCCTACCCCAGTCAATGTGCCTAGGTCATTGCCACTATAGTGCACAATCATTAAGTCAGGAGCTGGGGAATCCACAATCACTAATTGATGACAATTTAACACTCTTTGGCCAATCCAAGTAATGTCCACATTAGCCAAACCCAGGTCCTTGTCAATACTTCTCTTTCTTGCAGCTTCAGCAGCCCAATAGACATAGCTGTGGCCCACAATCTACACTCTAAGCAGCATTTTGAAGGAAGGGGGAGTAGTACAGAGGACAGGCCTGCAACTCAATATCACAGTTGGTAGAATGAAAGGCAGTGAAAATATGTGTGTGCTGGTGGTTTGAAAAAAACAAAAACATGGATTGGATGGAGGGAATATGCAGGTGAATAAAAGTAGGTAGCATTTGAAAGTATTAGTAAATAGATGTTTCATTGGCTGTGCTAAATAGCAAAAAATGTAATGCAAACTTGGATATGCTTTACAGCGCGTACAGTAAACCACACCTGCTGTAGTTCATGTTGTAACTAGTATGGCCCTTCTAGAATGTGCTATGAATTTGTGACCTACTGGTTCTAGTGGGTTGCTATGGAGAATGGGCTGAGGCTGTATTGGGGGTAGGGTATTAAAAGAGAGGTATGAGTTTTTAAAAATTAGAGAGGTTTCGTTTCATTGTTTAATAATTGGAGGGTAAGATTACCTAGTCAGGATTTTGCAAACAAATGTAGCATAATGTTAGAAATATAAAACTATAAAGGTAAGTCAGTTTTCCACCTCCCTTTTATTCGCAAAGTCATCGCAATGATAGCGATTACATCGCCAGTACTGAAACAAAGGCATCCATTTTGGGCTATCTCTAAAAGTGAGTGAAAGGGTTAACAGACAGTAACCATTCAGAAATGCAGTTACAACAATGAAATATGAAAGGAATGTTTTTATTCGCTGACTTTTGCAGTATCAGGCAATGTATAGTTCAGAAGGTTGCTATTTAGGGTTGCTTTATATGAGAGCGGTGTGCCATTCTTGTGCTAAGTTTTTACAAAACCTGAGAGTATTGCATTTATTTAAGTAGAGAAAAAAACGATTTGCCAACTAACTGAATCTTCTGGTATGTCAATTGCATTTCTTTGTAAGTAAAAAAATTGATTAACAAGGTATATATTTATGTCATATTGTAATAAAAGATTTTGAAATATACGTATAAGTATTTAAAAAAGATAGGAAGATTTATAAGTGATACTGTAAGGGTTGTTATATATCTATTAATAGGTGACTAAGAAATAGTCTGTCTCAGGTGCAGACTAGGTGTATGTGAAGTTAGTTTTCAATGTGTTTCCATGGAGCTGTATTTTGCAGTTGTACTCCTTTACTCCATTCTGTAAGTGGTAGAAGAAAAGACTGTATACAATACCGGCCAAAGGCCTGAAGGGTGAAGAGGTACTTCCACACACTGGAAGTCAAACGGGGGAAGGGGATACGTCCTCCCAAATAATCATCAATAACAAACAGTATCCCGCCCAAAGGAAATTGATATATTAAATAAAGGCACAATTCTCTATTAAGGAGGTCTGATCATATGTCACTACCAGTACTGGAAGCAATACCTCTTTGTATAGTAACCCTCACACACTCTAATAGTGTCATGCTTCATCATCGGGTTAACCCTGGCTCCAAAAGGCCAGGGTGGGCTCGACCGTGTTTCAGGGAGCGCTTATGAGAAGAGGCCAGGGGGGTTAAAGATTAAAAATCCTCCAAATACTCCAGGTATCCCTTTAATATGGAGTAATGGCAGATATTAAACACTAATAGTAGGGTGTCCCAAGGATACAATGGCCCTATGACCCTATACTCATTGCCAACATGTTTCAGCCAGTGAACAGCCCTATGGGTCCACAACTTTCTTCAGGGCAAACCACAATGATAAATCCCTCCCTGGAAATATCAACAGGATAAGATAACAGAACTCTGTTCAATCAAAAATGCTGTATGGATATACTTATCCTCGGTGGGGCGTTTAATTAAAAAGTTTGTCCAACCTGTAGGGAGACAGAACACAACACAAAAATATTGTGTATTGACCACAACATGAGAGAGTCAATGTGCCTAGCGCTAAGTGCTCACCCTCTTTTCAGAATTTGTAAGGGGATTGTGCAGCGCTATCCTAGGGTTGCTTGGTGTGTAAGATTAAACACAGCTCAGCTCGCATATTTATAGAGATCAAGGGTCAAGCACCAAAATCTCACCCGATCTCATAAGATACACAATTCAGCATCCACAACCCAACATGCAAAGTGACCGTAAGGTTTTGTTATGAGAATTTAGAGTTTAGAAAATTCAGTCATTCGCGTCATCTAACCGAGTAAAAATAATAAAAACATCATCTCATCACACTAGGTAAGGTGCTTAGATAGCGAGGCGTCAGGCACCCCTTTTCAAATTCAAGCCCATTGTGATTATTAGAGTAAAATAGAGAAGCTGTGACTCATACCCATTTTGGATGGACAGCACACTTCTCACGAGTGCAGAGAGAAGGGGCAGTCCTGTAGTCAAACTCTGGGAATGCAGTCAATGTAGATGTTGCTATGATATCGGTTCACAACAAGCCCATTGGTGTATGCTCACTGAAAAACCTTTTTTCCATCTCAGTCTAATCCAACACTTACTTTGTCAAGGATTCTTACCCTGCGGCGACACCTACTTGGTTCTGCAGCTCCCGGCGTGAGTACCGGTGAGCTGGACTGAAGTCTCTTTTAAAGGATAAGGAGACCAAGTAGCGAAACCCGCGTTTGCAGGTGATTCCGATCTCAATCAATCAGCATGCATAGAATGCGTCATGTTGAGACAGGGAACTACCATACCCCAAGGAATCATGGGGGATGTAGTTCTCATATTGGCAAATCGTCACGTTCGTATTACAGGGACCGGGATTTTCTCCAAAAACTTTATTAGTGCGAAGCACCACATGGTGGTGTTCTATGGTGTAATACCCTGGTGAGACTAACGTTAGGAATAAATGGCATGTGACAGGTAAGATGATTCGGATCTCGATCATACAGTGCACATAGAATGTGTCGTATCCGACGTTGCGACAGAGAACTACCATACCCCAAGGAATCATGGGGGATGTAGTTCACATGTTGGCAAAACGTCATGTTTGTGTTACAGGGAGCAGGGTTTTTTTCAAAACAACTTTATTAGTGCTAAGCACCGTAAAGAGGAGCTCAATGGTGTAATTCCCTGGTGAGACAAACGTCAGGAATAAATGGCATGTGGCTGGAAAATATATATAAAGGTCATCATTAAAAGCCATCCAGCCTCCCTCATTTGTAGGGATTCCTTAAAACACAGAGGATTTTTTTGGGGGGCGGGGGATTGAGTTTTCTTAGTCATAGATGTTGAAAGATGCTGGTCTATACTAACAGTCTGACCAGGTAAGATATCACAATATGGAATTCTCATATCCGACCCAATTGGCCCCACGGAATAGAGTCATTTAAACCTTTTTCATGGGTTTTGAGTGTATAAACACATCTCTGTTCTTTAAGTAGGAGTCTTCTGGATAGATCGGGACCACCCTTCACCTTTTCGATGACGGTCCACACCAAATCCTTATCAGTGTGTTGGTGTTCCAAATAGTGTGTTGTGAGTCTCGTAGCAGAAACTCTCCTACGAATAGTGCTCCTATGCTCACTGATGTGGATTTTCACCTTTCTTGTCGTCATTCCAATGCAATGATCTCCGCATGGGCATGTGATCATGTATATACAGTTGTCCGAGTTGCAATTGGTATGGCAACGTTGCTCCCACGGCCGTGGGAGTTCCAGATCAATGTGGGAAGTATGTGTTGTAAACTGGCAGACAACACATACCCCACAAGGGAAATGGCCCTTAACTTGGGGTGCATACCATAGTGTCATTTGACTATCATGCTTTGGTTGGTACATATCCGTATGGATCAAGCAATTCCTCAGATTCCTGTATTTTCTAAATGAAAACATCGGTTTTTCAAAATTCAGGTGGTCGGAAGTCAAGATGTTCCATTTGCGGTTAATAATTTTCTTGATGAGATTGGAAGAAGAAGTATATGTGGTCACGCAAATTAGTGATTCTGTCTCTTTTTTCGGAAAAGTTTAGCTGTGTAATAATTATGAATCTGTCAAAGGTGACAGCTATGTATTACATACTCTTTAGTGTAGGTGTTGGATAATTACAGGGCAGATTTTTATGTGCATAGATGGTGAGATATGTTCTTTAATTTTATTTAGAGTGAGATGTGTAATATAACAGTGATAGGCATAGTTACATATTCAGTGTTTAAATATGGATTATGCTTACTAGTGCAGTATTAAATGTATCTTTTATTATACATAGCTGACTTCTAACATATGTTGTAGATGTGCCATAAACCATGGTTCATTCTGGTTAAAAAAAGTGAGAGTTGTCCATTTGTGTTTCATGTGAACCCTATTATCGCAATCACTATATAGACTATACTTCCCATGATGTAACTGACATACATGTTTCTAAAGTAAATAGGCTCTCATTCACCTACTCATGGAGCACCAGAAAAACTTATAAATTCACTAAAATACTCACAAAGCAGATATATATCTAGCACTATCAAAACCTGTTGCAGATAAGTTTCTAATTCCTAATACAGGCACTGATGTATTCATTTAGGTATCTATGTTCCCATTTCTACAGCTTTCAGAACAGGGAGTCAGATACTGGTACATTTTCTTAAACATGTTATGGGACTGCTAGCTAGACTATAAATGGTTAATATGTGGTTAATATATAAGATATGTACTTTGAATATCTGAGGGACCTATTTATACTTGTAAACATGCTTGTACTGTAGCAGACTTGCAGTGTGCTTGCCACACTTCATTCTGACATATCTAAGTAGAAAGCTAGGCATTATGTCTTGGGTATGGTGTAATTGACCTGTGCATGCGGTTTTACTGTTAGGGCTGTCTTCTTACTTAAAAATTCTCCACAAGGTGTAAACTGCTCTTCTAGAACATATGACTCCGCACTAAGGAAAGGTGTAGCTAGGCCAAAGCATAGGGAGCTATCTGCTTAAAACGTACCTCATGTACTCTGAAGATTCACTGAGCTATATGCAGTCCTACAGACCCATGTTCCCAATTATACATGCACTATACCACCCGGATTTCAATGTGACAAAGCTAAATACAAAAGCACAGAGACACTAAAACAACCAGCATGCAGCCCATTAGAGACACATTTAGATAACCATATAGGTTACAAACAGAGGCAGTTATTACCCACAAACCTATATACAGATGCAATGACAGCCCCAGATACTACAGAGATACTACTGAGACATCCATATCAGCTAAAGAACTGACACTTTCAAGTCTAACATGCACAGAAGTAGCCTTTACATCATATTTTGTGCCTTATACAGTTTATTGTCTGGATGCAGTTTTATTGCTAGCCCAGCCTTCATGTTGTAAACACCTACACAAGGCATAGACTCTTGTTTTATTTGATAAAACTGACCACTAAGGTACGTTGTAGTTAAGCCATGGGGTAGGCTGGTATGTGCTTAAAAGATAACACATGTGCTCCTGAAGATCCACTGAGCTGTATGTTTTCAAACAAACTCATGAGTCCCATTAAACATGCACCTTGCCAACCAGAGTTTAATCTGACACAGCTTAGTAGGAAAGCAGACAGGCATTAACACACCCAGTGAGAAAGTGACAAGGGCATCTAAAGATTCACTGATATAGACAGGCACAAGTGATATCTATGTAACAATAATGAAGGCAGTTGCACACACACCTAAAAAATATAGTACTTAGTAACACACGCAAGAGGCAAACCATGGAGCCCTTTACAGACACATTTATGCAACCATAGAGATTACAAACAGAGGCAGTCATCTGTTCACAAATTTACATACATATGCAATGACAGCCCAAGATATGACTTAAACATTCATTCACATATCTGTTAAAGAACTGTCACTTTGAAGTGTAACATGCACAGAAGTAGTCTTTTCATCATATTTTGGGCTTTGTATACTTTAGCTTCTGGATGCAGTTTTACTGTTAGCCAAATCTTCTTATTTTAAACTCCTACACAAAGCATAGACTCTCATAGACATGTACTCTGAACATTCACTGAGCTATTTGTTTTCATACATACTCATGAGCCTCATTAAACACATCCACTGTACCAACCAGAATTTAATCTGACACACCTTAATAGGAAAGCAGACAGGCACTAAAACACCCACTGACATAGTGACAAAAGCATCTAAAGATTTAAAGATTTGCTGATGTAGACAGGCACAAGTAATATCTATTTTTGCGCTAATGAGGGCAGTTGCACACACACCGAAAAATCCTAATATTCACTAATTCATCCAGGAGGCAATCCATGCCGCCCCTGAGAGACACATTTAGATACCCATATAGGTTACGACCAGAGGCAGTCATTTGCCCACAAACTTACATACACATGCAATGACAGCCCCAGATATCACTGAGGCATTCATTCACATATTTACTAATGAACCAACACTTTCAAGTGTAACATCCACAGAATTTGCTGTTGTATCATGTTATTGACCTTGTACAGTTTAGTGCCTGGATGCAGTTTTGCTGCTAGTCCAACTTTCAAATTTTAAACTGCTCCATAAGGCATAAACTGATCTTTTATTAGATATATGTCACCAATGAGGTAGGCTGTAGCTAGCCCATAGGGCAGGCTGGTATGTGCTTAAAAGGTAACACATGTAGTCTGAAGATTCACTGAGCTATATGCTTTATACAAATTCATGAGCCCCTTTAAAAACATCCACTGTACCAACCAGAGTTTAATCTGACACATCTTAGTAGGAAACTCACTGACATATTGACAGAAGCATCTGACAATTGCTGATATAGACAGGCACAGGTAATATTTGTGTGGTGCTAATGAAGGCAGTTGCACACACACCTACAAAACCTAATATTCACTAACACATCTAGGTGGCAAACCAGGCAGCCCCTTAGAGACACATCTGGATAGCTATATAGGTTACGAACAGAGGCAGTCATTTGCCTACAAACTTACATACACATGCAATGACAGCCCCAGATATCACTGAGACATTCATTCACATATCTGTTAAAGAACTGACACTTTGAAGTTTAGCATGCACCTAAGTAGCCTTTACATCATATTTTGAGCCTTGTACACTTTAACCTCTGGTTGAAGTTTCACTGCTAGCCCAACCTTCATAATTTAAACACCTACACAAAGCAGAGACTCTTGTTTTATTAGATAAAAGTGGCCACTGAGGTATGCTGTAGCTAAGCCAAAGGCTGACTGGTATGTTCTTAAAAGATAACACATTTACTCTGAAGATTCACTGAGCTATTTGTTTTCATACAAACTCTTGAGCCCCATTAAACATTCACTGTTACAAACAGAGTTTAATCTGACACACCTTAATAGGAAAGCAGACAGGCACTAAAACACCCACTGACATAGTGACAAAAGCATCTAAAGATTTAATGATTCGCTGATATAGACAGGCACAAGCAATATCTATGTAGCGCTAATGAGGGAAGTTGCACACACACTAATGTTCACTAATACATCCAGAAGGCAAACCATGCAGCCCCTTAGAGACACATTTAGATAACCATATGGGTTACGAACAGAGGCAGTCATTTGCCCACAAACGTACATACACATGCAATGACAGCCCCAGATATTACTGAGACATTCATTCACATATTCACCAATGAGCTGCCACTTTCAAGTGCAACATCCGCAGAAGTTGCTGTTGCATCATGTTTTGGACCTTGTACGGTTTAGCGCCTGGATGCAGTTTTTCTGCTAGTCCAGCTTTCATATTTTAAACTCCTCCACAAGGCATCTTTTTTTAGATATAAGTTACAAATGAGGTAGGCTGCAGCTAGCCCATAGGGCAGGCTGATATGTGCTTAAAAGGTAACACATGTAGTCTGAAGATTCACTGAGCTATATGCTTTATGCAAACTCATGAGCACCCATTAAAAACATCCACTGTACCACCCAGAGTTTAATCTGACTCTTTGAAGTTTAGCATGCACCTAAGTAGCCTTTACATCATATTTTGGGCCTTGTACACTTTAACGTCAGGATGACGTTTTACTGCTAGCCCAACCTTCATAATTTAAACAAATCACACGCCTTAGACTGCTCTTTTATTAGATGAAATTGACCACAGAGTTAGGCGGTAACTAGGCCATAGGGTAGGCTGCAATGTGCTTGAAAGGTAACACATGTAATCTGAAGATTCACTGAACTATACGCGTTCATACAAACTCACATACCCCATTAAACATTCACTTTGCCAACCAGAGTTTAATCTGACACAGTTTAGTAGGGAAGCAGACAGACACTAACACACCCACTGACATAGTGACAGAAGCATCTAAAGATTCACTGATATAGACAGGCACAAGTGATATCTATAAATCTAAAGCAACGGACAGTGGACCATACACGAAATGCAGCACCTGTACCGTAAATCGCCCATATAGTGTCAGTAATAGACAAGAATGCGTGCTAACAACCCAAATGGGCCCCCTGTCCAAGAGCACCTCCCCACTAAAGGGGATACAACATAAACTACCACAAAAATGGTTCAGCACCACAGACCGTCAACAACAAAATCCACAATTGTACGAAACAAGTAACAGTAGAAACAAGTCACTGCTAATGCAAAATCTTCTTGTCTTATTCTTCTTTATTATTCCTTGTGGATTACTGACAAAAAGATAACTATATTCATCTTCAGAAATTAAACCACTTTCCCGCCAATCGTGAAGTTTCATGTTGATATAATTCCCAAGGGAGGCAATGGGATTGGTGGCGACTGGTTCATAGCAGTTCGAATCGCTAAGTTGCCTCTCAATTTCATTCATATAGTCAACGGTATTCATTACCACCACATTGCCTCCCTTGTCTGCTTCTCTAATGACAATGGAGTCTTCTTTGCTAAGATTATCCAAAGCCATTAATTCTGCTTTTGTTAAATTACGATTATGCTTAGGGCGACGTATTGGTTCATTCATAAGAGTATAGATGTCTCTAGTCACTTTTTCTTTAAATTGGTCAATGTTAATATGTGTGTTACTAGGTATAAATTTTGAGCGTGGTTTTAAACCACTATTAATTTGTAAATCTTCACTAATATCAAGGTCATCCCTGAGGCATTGTATGGAAAAATGTTCACCTTCTGGTATAGACAGGGCCATCTGTAAATTCTGTAAATCTGAAACTGTATGTGTAACAGACCGTAAAGGTGTTGTAATAGAACAGACATTAGAGGGGTTTGTGAAAAAGAAATCTTTTAATTTCAACAAACGGGTAAATTTGTACAAATCAATTAGTAACTCAACGGTATCACCCCGTTGTGATGGACAAAAACCCAAACCTCGCCCCAAAACCTTGCACTCCACATCTGATAAGATCCGACTCGACAAATTTACAATAGTCAGTGTGTGTCCTGTATCTATTTCCTCTCCACTACTCCCTAGGTGGTCTTGGATCGTGTTGACATTGCTGGTGTTATGTCTTTTTTCTTTCTTTTTCTTGCCACCTCTTTCCTCCCCTCCTTGTTTTTGATCTCTTTTGCAGCCTGATTGCCCAACCTCAATCTCTCCATCTCCACTAAAAAATTAGACCGTCCTGGAGATATTGATGTACTAGCACCTTCAGTGCGTGATACATTACTGTCAATGGAAGATAGCGAACTGGAGCTGACAGATATAGAGTCAGTGGTTTCCTCCCTGATTCTTTTCCCTTCCCCACTTAATTTGATATTATCAAATTTTCGGGCAAAGGTGTAGATTCTTCCCACATTATAGTCATTATCATCTCGTTTGATTTTTTTGAGTTTCTTATCCCTTAGGTAAATTTGATGATTTTCAATCACCTTGTCATAAATTTCGTAGTTTTTGTAACCACATCTTTCAGGTCTGAACACTCAATCTCCCTTTCCAAGATCACAATCTCCTCCTTTAATTTGGCTGCTTTTTTATCTGCATGCCTAATTAAAATGCGCATCATAGTGTTCGACGCGCTTTGCAAGTTTCCTTCCCAATCTTTAAGTGAGTCCTCATCGAGGTCCTCAAAAGTTGGGAATATTAATATTCTCAAACCTCTAGGAATTTTGTCATTATCAAGATATTTTTGTAGCGTTATACTGTCCCACCAGCGGGACATTTCCTGCTTTTTAATCTTTCCAATTTCTGGAATTTGGTTTTTAGGCCTTCCCCAGATTGTCTCGCAGCTGAATCAGAATTTTTAACTTGCATATTTGAAAAAGGCCAAGGGCCATTTCCTCTCTCTTATCATTAAATTTAGACATTGCATCAAAAGGGTTTGGGCAGAGAAAAGTACAATATGAATAATCAGATCAATATTTTAACCTATTTCTTTGGGTTCGGACTGTGCTACCTAGGTCCCAGTAAGTATAAATCTAAAGCAACGGACAGTGGACCATACACGAAATGCAGCACCTGTACCGTAAATCGCCCATATAGTGTCAGTAATAGACAAGAATGCGTGCTAACAACCCAAATGGGCCCCCTGTCCAAGAGCACCTCCCCACTAAAGGGGATACAACATAAACCACCACAAAAATGGTTCAGCACCACAGACCGTCAACAACAAAATCCACAATTGTACGAAACAAGTAACAGTAGAAACAAGTCACTGCTAATGCAAAATCTTCTTGTCTTATTCTTCTTTATTATTCCTTGTGGATTACTGACAAAAAGATAACTATATTCATCTTCAGAAATTAAACCACTTTCCCGCCAATCGTGAAGTTTCATGTTGATATAATTCCCAAGGGAGGCAATGGGATTGGTGGCGACTGGTTCATAGCAGTTCGAATCGCTAAGTTGCCTCTCAATTTCATTCATATAGTCAACGGTATTCATTACCACCACATTGCCTCCCTTGTCTGCTTCTCTAATGACAATGGAGTCTTCTTTGCTAAGATTATCCAAAGCCATTAATTCTGCTTTTGTTAAATTACGATTATGCTTAGGGCGACGTATTGGTTCATTCATAAGAGTATAGATGTCTCTAGTCACTTTTTCTTTAAATTGGTCAATGTTAATATGTGTGTTACTAGGTATAAATTTTGAGCGTGGTTTTAAACCACTATTAATTTGTAAATCTTCACTAATATCAAGGTCATCCCTGAGGCATTGTATGGAAAAATGTTCACCTTCTGGTATAGACAGGGCCATCTGTAAATTCTGTAAATCTGAAACTGTATGTGTAACAGACCGTAAAGGTGTTGTAATAGAACAGACATTAGAGGGGTTTGTGAAAAAGAAATCTTTTAATTTCAACAAACGGGTAAATTTGTACAAATCAATTAGTAACTCAACGGTATCACCCCGTTGTGATGGACAAAAACCCAAACCTCGCCCCAAAACCTTGCACTCCACATCTGATAAGATCCGACTCGACAAATTTACAATAGTCAGTGTGTGTCCTGTATCTATTTCCTCTCCACTACTCCCTAGGTGGTCTTGGATCGTGTTGACATTGCTGGTGTTATGTCTTTTTTTCTTTCTTTTTTCTTGCCACCTCTTTCCTCCCCTCCTTGTTTTTGATCTCTTTTTGCAGCCTGATTGCCCAACCTCAATCTCTCCATCTCCACTAAAAAATTAGACCGTCCTGGAGATATTGATGTACTAGCACCTTCAGTGCGTGATACATTACTGTCAATGGAAGATAGCGAACTGGAGCTGACAGATATAGAGTCAGTGGTTTCCTCCCTGATTCTTTTCCCTTCCCCACTTAATTTGATATTATCAAATTTTCGGGCAAAGGTGTAGATTCTTCCCACATTATAGTCATTATCATCTCGTTTGATTTTTTTGAGTTTCTTATCCCTTAGGTAAATTTGATGATTTTCAATCACCTTGTCATAAATTTCGTAGTTTTTGTAACCACATCTTTCAGGTCTGAACACTCAATCTCCCTTTCCAAGATCACAATCTCCTCCTTTAATTTGGCTGCTTTTTTATCTGCATGCCTAATTAAAATGCGCATCATAGTGTTCGACGCGCTTTGCAAGTTTCCTTCCCAATCTTTAAGTGAGTCCTCATCGAGGTCCTCAAAAGTTGGGAATATTAATATTCTCAAACCTCTAGGAATTTTGTCATTATCAAGATATTTTTGTAGCGTTATACTGTCCCACCAGCGGGACATTTCCTGCTTTTTAATCTTTCCAATTTCTGGAATTTGGTTTTTAGGCCTTCCCCAGATTGTCTCGCAGCTGAATCAGAATTTTTAACTTGCATATTTGAAAAAAGGCCAAGGGCCATTTCCTCTCTCTTATCATTAAATTTAGACATTGCATCAAAGGGTTTGGGCACTGAAGGTGCTAGTACATCAATATCTCCAGGACGGTCTAATTTTTTAGTGGAGATGGAGAGATTGAGGTTGGGCAATCAGGCTGCAAAAAGAGATCAAAAACAAGGAGGGGAGGAAAGAGGTGGCAAGAAAAAAGAAAGAAAAAAGACATAACTTCAGCAATGTCAACACGATCCAAGATCACCTGGGGAGTAGTGGAGAGGAAAAAGATACAGGACACACACTGACTATTGTAAATTTGTCGAGTCGGATCTTATCAGATGTGGAGTGCAAGGTTTTGGGGCGAGGTTTGGGTTTTTGTCCATCACAACGGGGTGATACCGTTGAGTTACTAATTGATTTGTACAAATTTACCCGTTTGTTGAAATTAAAAGATTTCTTTTTCACAAACCCTCTAATGTCTGTTCTATTACAACACCTTTACGGTCTGTTACACATACAGTTTCAGATTTACAGAATTTACAGATGGCCCTGTCTATACCAGAAGGTGAACATTTTTCCATACAATGCCTCAGGGATGACCTTGATATTAGTGAAGATTTACAAATTAATAGTGGTTTAAAACCACGCTCAAAATTTATACCTAGTAACACACATATTAACATTGACCAATTTAAAGAAAAAGTGACTAGAGACATCTATACTCTTATGAATGAACCAATACGTCGCCCTAAGCATAATCGTAATTTAACAAAAGCAGAATTAATGGCTTTGGATAATCTTAGCAAAGAAGACTCCATTGTCATTAGAGAAGCAGACAAGGGAGGCAATGTGGTGGTAATGAATACCGTTGACTATATGAATGAAATTGAGAGGCAACTTAGCGATTCGAACTGCTATGAACCAGTCGCCACCAATCCCATTGCCTCCCTTGGGAATTATATCAACATGAAACTTCACGATTGGCGGGAAAGTGGTTTAATTTCTGAAGATGAATATAGTTATCTTTTTGTCAGTAATCCACAAGGAATAATAAAGAAGAATAAGACAAGAAGATTTTGCATTAGCAGTGACTTGTTTCTACTGTTACTTGTTTCGTACAATTGTGGATTTTGTTGTTGACGGTCTGTGGTGCTGAACCATTTTTGTGGTAGTTTACAAGTGATATCTATATAGCAATAATGAAGGCAGTTGCACACACACCTAAAAAATTGAGTACTCACTAACACATTGAGGAAGCAAACCATGCAGCCCTTTACATAACTATAGAGGTTACAAACAGAGGCAGTCATTTATCCACAAACGTACATGCATATGCAATTGCAGTCCAATATATTGGCTGAGACACTCCATCGGATATGGGCTAAAGAACTGACATTTTCTACTCTAACATGCAGACATGTTGCCTTTCCATCATGTTTCAGGCCTGCTAGACATGTTGTGCATGTTGTTTTACAGATAGGAAAACCGTCTGATTTAAAACTCCTATACAAGGCATAAAGTGCTCTTCTTCCACATATAAGTTACCACTGAGGTACTCTGCATCTAGGCTATAGTAGAGGTTGATGTGTGCTTAAAAGGTAGCTCATGTAGTCTGAAGATTTACTAAGCTTAATGAGGTCATACAAGCTAAATGTTTAAATAGTTAATCTCATACTACGAAATGAACTAGTAAATGTACTTCTCATTTTTTGTTTTCAGGCATCAATATTTAGTTAACTGCAGAGAATTACAATGCAATAAAAGCTCAGAGAAGAAAGGAGCAGCAGCAAATGCACCATCCCCTCAAATCTGGGAAACAAAAAGGGCAAAATGCAGAAAAGGTGGTCAAAGAGAAAAGAACTGCTGGTAAGAGGACAAAAGACATTTCTGAAAATTGTATGTGCACCCCTGGGAACAGTGCAAAAACAAGTAAACAAAAAAGAAAGTATTACACCAACTATCAATGGAAAAAGGTCTCTCATATAAAACGTAAGAAATTGTCGAAAAAAGGAATGACTTTAACCTGAAGGCAGAGGCAGTTCAAGGAAATCAGATTTAGAATGTTCCGTGCTAGAGTAATTCACAACTTATTAGCACCTATGAAGAAGTATAAAAGAAGAACACAAGCAATCAGACAAAAGGAATATGTTGAAGGTGTAATTAATAAGGCATTTGCTCTGAAGAGGAAGCTTTTTATCTTGATCTTAAACAGAATGAAGAGACTGGACAGAATAGCATTGTCTGTGAAGAAACAGAGCCAAAAGAAGAGACATAAATAGAAATAACTTTTGCAAAGTTTTTAGTGGTGAATGGACACATACTTTGAGTACTGAGCCTTTCTTTAATGAAGAGGGCTATTTGCAAGACAACACATTACTGCATGCAGTTGATGAATCTGGAGGATGTTATGGTCAACATCAACAAAATGGCACCTCGCAAAGGCTCCTGGGTTAGGGATTACCGATAGGTAGATATCCCTGTGTTACACCCGTCATCTACCACCCCAGCTGAGATAGTCTTTTCCAGTGCAATCCCCGGCTCTCCTAACGTGGAAGAACATTGTTTTTTTGCTCATCGGAGCATCGCAGATGTGTTCGGGGACCGGCCGCCCCTGACCGAGCGTCCGCGGAGTAGTCTGCGGGGCCAGAGGAGGCAGATCCACGGAGACTCGTGAGGGCAGGCTCCAGGTCCGGTGAGTGTGCCTCCTGGGGAGCCCTCCTAGTTCCTGCTTTGCCACCCAGGGAGTGAACCACTTGGGGAGCCCTCCTGCTTTGCCGCCCGAGGAGTGATCGGACGATGAGGGCAGCGCTGGGGAGAGCGTGGTGCAAGCGTGGCCCTCCAGGAGTGTTTTCGGGACTGGGGCTCTCGCGGAGGAGACCCGCTGACTCTGCAGGGATTTTCCAACCCCATGAGTCCCAGAGAGGATGCTGGGCACTGCAGCCTGGCAGGAGGAGCTCCGGCATGTCGGCAGAGTGTGGCGGGGATGATCTGAGCTGTTTGCGGAGGCTGCAGCCCCCCCGCCCATACGGAGCGCAGAGAGCCACAGTTTTCACAATTTGTGCTACAATTGGAGAGGGAGTGGAGGTCCCTCTCCTCTGATACAGGGATGGAGCACAGGCGTGGGAGCACTGAGTCTGCTGGAACAGCCAGCATAGTTGCTGATCAGGCTTGTTGCACCACTCTCCTTGGCTATTTTTATTTTGTTTTTACTTATTTATATCTTTCTTCATCTTTTTTATTTGTCAGGTCCTGTCCAGGACCAAAATGGCTGAACTCTGGATCTAGCTAGGGAAAGAGTATCTACACTGTGGCAAAATTAAAGAGACAGGAAAATAAGAAAAAGGGAAAGAGGACTGACAGTCTAGGCTGGAAAGGGAAAGAGGACTTACAGCCTAGAGTGGTCAGCTGCGTGCAAAGAGGCGGCCCTCTTGAAACATCTGCCAATACAGATTAGATTCAGAAACTTTGAGAAAGCCTCCAATATTTTCGGGTATTTAGCCCTCTTTCACAGTCTGGAATGGGAAGGGGAAAGTAGCTTTCTTATAAACTGTCGAAAGCGCATTCCACCAACATGGCAGAATCATGCTTAAAAACAGCAGGCAGAAACTCCTTCACTGTCTTATACCCCCCAACCTCTCCAGGGCTGCAACTAAAACCTTTAAACACAATCTATTGAGAAAACACCCATAGACACTGATTTCTGATCCTTCCGTTAACATAAAAAAGGCACCATACTAAATGACCTGATATTCTTCGCTAGAAAAATAGCAATTTGGCGGGTAACCTTAATAAAAATATTAAACACACAAGAAACCAGAAATATTCCGTATGGCACCAAGCTAAGGATCGCCCCCTCACACGTCCTAAGAGCTGATCTAAATATAACAATCTATAAAAATGGCACAATACTTATTCAAGCGACTAACAAGGATCTAAAGAAATTCGATGACAACTTCACCAACCTGAAAGAGCAGGTACTTAACAACACTCCCAGAAGACTTACTCAGCACCCAGGCACCCAATCTAACTCACCCCCAAGCAATCTTCCTACCAGAACAGACACTAAGACGGCACAAGCAACCTCATTTCAATGAGGTTAGAGCCTCAGGACAGCTAACAACAGCACTCAGAGGTCAATCAACCACGTCTCAGCAATAGCTGCTTAACACCTATGTTAAAACATATGTCCGTCCCTATACCTCCAATCGTGATGCCCAGTCAACACATAGCTCAGGGTTGCAACCCAAAAAAAGCTGACAGGTCTATGGTCAACCCATCGCCTAAACAACATAGCAAACCTGTGCCTCTAACTGCAACAACCATAAATGTTACACCTACTGTCCCCTCGGCACCAGTTACCCAGATAACCCAGAGTGTATCGCTGAACTCCACCTATGGCCCCATGGCCACCCCCCGGATAGAGTCGATCCCTCGGTCACTCCTGCGGATAGAGCAACAACTTCTGGTAGGTTTAAATCTAGCCTCACTCATGAGGGCTCTCTAGCACAAAGAGTTCAGGACCCGGGGACCCCATTCATACATCGTCGGCAACTCAAACGGAGCTTGAAGCACTGAAACTCCAAACCGACAACTTATCTCAGAGCATTCAAATTGCTTTTCTCGAAATGAAGAGCATCTTACACAGCACAGAAGAATCTCTATCAAAAATCAAGCTCATTCAGAATTCCGTACGCAATCTATAAAGACACCCTAACCATACAGCCGCTGTCAAAGAGGCAGTATTGCCAGCACCAACAACTTAAGTATATATCAGAAGAAGAAACTTTAGCCTTACTACTATCCTATGACTCAACACCCGAGGCCTCTAGTCTCCCGGGCTTGGGAGGCAAAAAAAAAATTGAAATGGTCAAAATCAATGTGAATAGAACTTCCATACTAAAAAATAGAAAGTTAAACATCAATAACCTAAAGAGAGTTCTGCTAACCTCCTCCAATCATGACTCAAATCCTGAGAACTCCTTGAAACTGCTCCTAGGTTTTCTACTTAACAGTCGATCAG
Organism: Calotriton arnoldi; assembly: GCA_963921515.1. NCBI lineage: Eukaryota > Metazoa > Chordata > Amphibia > Caudata > Salamandridae > Calotriton > Calotriton arnoldi. The sequence goes on from CAWUFW010000457.1 coordinate 744,908, forward strand.
CAGTGAAGCATGCCTCCAACATCGCCGATCTCATTTTAAACCAAGAAATTGACGTAGCGGTCCTCACGGAATCTTGGCTCACTGAAACTTCATCGCCTTGCTTATATCTACTAGTTCCCCCTAACTACAGCATCGTAAGACTAGCCAGACAAATAAAAAAAGGGGGAGGTATCGCATGCATTCACCACTCCGATCTTGCCATTACGCAGTTAAACTCTGATACATTTGACTCCTGCGAATATCTCGCTCTTTCCATAAGAAACAATGCGAATCTTCCATGCATTTTGCACACCTTTTACCACCCTCCAGGTAAGAACCATACCTTCTTAGACAACCTAATGGAAATCATCACTGTAAACGCTTCCCCCAAATCCAATGATTTATTCCTGGGTGTCTTCAATCTACATTGGGAGGATCTTGCGATAGCCAGGTTAATGTCTTTAAAGAATTCCTAGCTGAGCAAAATCTCACCCAAGCCTGCACTCTCCCAACTCACTGCTAAGGATCTACACTAGACTGGTTCATCTCAAAAGAAAAGGCGGTCAATATAATCTTGATAACTCCATGCAATTGGTCAGACCACCATTCTATTACCTTCCACATTCCAGGAGTTATAAAGGAAAGAACTACACAATTTATCAAACCAAAGAGATGGATTAAAGCTACAAAATGCCTAGACTATGAGAAACTGGCTGTACGTTGCGAGACGGATATTCCCCCACCCTCTAACATTACAAATGTCAGTGAACTTATGGACCACTACAACACTACGATGTCAGACATAATCGATTCAGTTGCTCCTCTAAAACTGAGAAGAATCACGGATAGAGACAAAAATCCTTGGTTTAGTAGTTCCCTGAACGAGGAAAGGAGAAAGCTGAGACTGACCGAACGGAAATGGAGACAACACCAATCATCCCCCCAACTAAAACTACTAAGAAAGACCAGAAACGCATACAACAAAAGCATTCTCAAATCAAAAAAAGATTTCTTTAGATTGGAACTGGAGAACGCTCAAAATAGACCATGTAAACTCTTTGAAATGGTAATGCTGCAGTCGAATGAATTGGCCAAATCCTCTAAAGAAGCAATTAAACCCCTAATAAACTGTGAGGAATTCTTGTCCTTCTTCACAGACAAAATCAATTCATTGGAAAGTGAACTTAGAGCAGCCACTATTAACCTACCCTCCCTGTCGGCTTCACAAATCAATGAACCTTCACACTCCCTCCAAGCAGTGCCCAAAAATGAAGTTCAATGGTCTTCCTTCATGTTATATGACAACAACAACATCTCCAAAATCCTCTCATCTACAAAGCCAAACAACCACTTCAATGATCCTCTCCCTTCGAAATTCTGAACGAAAACCAACCAATTTGTCGTCCCCATCTGGACTGCGATAATCAATGCCTCTTTGTGTCAAGGCTCCATACCAGACTGCCCATCATAAAAAAAACGACATCGAACGCTGCTAACCCAAATAATTTCAGGCCAGTATCCAATATTCCCTTATTAGTGAAAGTGCTAGAAAAATGTGTGCATCAACAACTGTGCCAATATACCTCTAAATTCAATCTTCTGGACGGCTGCCAATCAGGTTTCAGACCAGACCATAGTACGGAAAATACAATACTTCATATAGTGGATAACGCCTTGCAAGCTCTAGACCAAGGCAAAGCTTGTTTTTTAATTCTTCTGGACCTTTCATCTGCATTTGACACTGTAAACCATGATAAATTGCTAGATCAACTCGGAAGCAGGATGGGGCTGTCGGGAACTGTCCTCGAATGGTTTAAATCTTTCTTGGAGAACAGATCGCACAGATTTTTAGTAAATCAAAAGCTATCATCACCGTCCCCTATTGCGATTGGCGTACCGCAAGGATCAACTCTTTCCCCAACTCTCTTTCACCTCTACATGGAAATTCTGGCTGAAATACTGCGACAAGCCAACATCTTGTTTCATATGTATGCTGATGACACACAGATTTACATTAGAGTCTCGTCACTGGAGGGGATCAAGCCAATGAATGAAGCGCTAAAGATGACCATTCAATGGCTAACAAGTAATCAGTTTAAACTAAACAAGCAAAAAACTGAATTGTTATTAATTTCCCTCCTCAAAATCTCTTCTGAAATAAAGGAATGGACCAAACTGATCACCATGCTTAACTGCACCCCGATCTTATTGGACTCAACCAAATCACTAGGAATCATTTTGGACAAGAACCTGAACATGAGAAACTACATCAACTTGTCGGCTAAAAACGCCTGGTACAACCTGAGTTGTCTTAGAAAACTGAAACCATTCCTAGAAACGTCAGATCTCAAATTGGCAGTTCAGGCATTTGTCATCGCGAGGATCGAATAAGGATGTTCAACTTTATCTGGCCTGCCCAAGATCTCAACAGCTCCACTAAAAGCCTGTTTCAGCGCAGCCGCTAGACTCATAACTGGATCTAGAAAATGTGATCACATCTCTCCACATTAAAAGCTCTGATCTGGCTACCATACGAAGCCAGAGTACAACTCAAACTGGCCTGTATCACACATTAGGTGCTACACTCGAAAATACTGGCATACCTTGCTCAGAAAGTGATGATATCCGGAGGAGGCAGGTACTCCCAGGGCACAAAAGATCTTGTGCTGAAACCTCCACTCTCCCAGAAGAAGAAAACATACAACAGAGCTTTTTCAGGTGCCGCATCCAGAATCTGGAACTCGCTACCGCCAAATATTAGAAGAATACCATTCCATTCAAAATTCAAGAAGGAGGCTAAGATCTTCCTCATGAGTAAATTCCTACCATAACTCTTTATAAAGAATCAACTAATTTGTCTGTCTATTGATTCATCATTCCGTTCCCTACGGATTTATAATCAGAGGGCCCCTTAATCACTTCCTGAATTGATGCATATTGGGATCTATACAGTCTTTTCCTGGGTCCCCTATCTCGTTAAGCTACTGAGGCGAGCGCTCAGCTAAACTTTGAGTCTTTTGATGGTAAAAGATAATTTGTAATTTGACGTATTCGGTCGGTCTCAGATATTATTGTAAGAACAGAGAACTTTTACTGTCCACTGTTTTATACTGTTTTATATTATTCTTAATGTGTAAGTTTATGATGCTTGCTGGCTTTCGCAATCCGGACCACTATATCTCTGTTAAGCGCTCTGACACCCTAACGGGTCACGTTTGCGCTATATAAAACACTAAATAAATAAATAAATACATACATAAATACATAAATAAATAAATAAATAAATGAGATGAAGAATGGTACTCCTATTGTGAAAGACGTAATGGTACCTAGAAATGTTGAGGAAGTGATTGCCGAAGAGGTGCAAGGGAGGTGTAGACAGGCCTCTGTGTACAAATGGAATTGTAGTAGTGTTTGCAGTATTCAACAATCAATTGATATATTGAGAAATGTCCTCCATATGTTTCCTATAAGAAGTTTGAAGCAGAAAATAGCTACCTTGCAAGGATTAGATCCATGCAAAGTAAGAAAGCCTACTAATTTACAGGTACACTCACTAGCTTGTCGATCCAAAAGTGTGTTAAAGCAGCTGGCATCATTTCTGAATGGTAAGTGTACACCACTCAAAAATGAGAACTTTCGTTAAGATTTATTATGTAAAAAGCCCTTTTTTATGTCTAGGAGAAATGATTTGAGCTCTTTTGCATGGTACTGTAGTAGAGGTAGAAAAGCTTTATGATAGTGTACAGTTTGGTTTCTTTGGTCCGGAACAGGAGTGTAGGGAAAATGAAGAGTTGGTAACAACAGGAATTGCAGAACAGGATATAGGTATTACTATTGGCAGTTTTGAAAAAGAGATTATAAACTTTAACACGGTGTGTTTCATGAAACCAAAGTGTGTTTGTATATGTTGTTGACGCGCACACTACAAAAGTCAAACTTGTAATGTTGATTTGTATATTGAAAGTGGAAAATAGAATAATGAAAAGTGGAGTGAGTTTTCTGTTTATTTATTTGTAGAGGAATGGTTTGGCTTGTCCAACCAACAAGTTATTTGTAAGTACTGCGATAATAAGTCAGAGGAAAACAAAATGCCTGCGAAATGCAGTAGACAACAACTTCAATCAATCAATCAATCAGGGGTTTGTTAAAGCGCGACTACTCACCCGTAAGGGTCTCAAGGCGCTAGGGGTGGGGGGGGGGGTGCAGGTTCCATTCCATCAAGGAGGGGGTCTGTCGAAGAGCCAGATTTTGAGGTTTCTTGCGAAGATGGGGAGCGATGTTGTCTGTCTGAGGTGGAGCGGAAGGGCGTTCCATGCTTTGGCCGCGAGGAAGGAGAAGGAGCGGCCTCCCGATCTGGTCTTTCTGGTGCGGGGGACCACGGCGTAGGAGAGCTGGGCTGATCGTAGGGTCCTTTGGGGTGCGTGGAATTTGAGTCGGCTGTTCAGGTATGCTGGTCCGGTGCCGTGGAGGGCCTTGTGTGCGTAGGTGAGCATCTTGAAGGTGATTCTCGCCTCGACGGGGAGTCAGTGGAGTGTGCGCAGGTGCTGGGAGATGTGGCAGTGTTTTTGCAGGTTGAGGACCAGTCTTGCGGCGGTGTTCTGGATGTTCTGTAGCTTGCGGGTGAGGTTTTTGTTTATTCCGGCGTAGAGTGCGTTGCCGTAGTCGAGTATGCTGGTGACCAGGGCGTGAGTGACGGTCTTTCGGTGTTCGAGGGGGATCCATTTGAAGGTCCTACGAAGGAGGCGGAGGGTGTGGAAGCAGGAAGACGAGACAGAGTTGATCTGGCGGTCCATTTTGAGCTCGGAGTCCAGGATGATTCCCAAGTTGCGTGCGTGGTCCGTGGGGGTTGGCGGGTTTCCGAGGGCGGGGGGCCACCAGGTGTCGCTCCAGGCGTCGGGGTTTGGGCCCATGATGAGTACTTCTGTTTTGTTGGTGTTTAGTTGTAGGCAGCTGTTTTTCATCCATTTGGCGACGGCTTTCATGCCTTCTCGAAGCGAACTTAGAACTTGCGAACTTAGAAATAGCATCTATTCCAGAAGTACTTAAAGATTGGAATGTTTATGAATCCATACTAATCCAATGTATACACCCTTTTCAAGCTATAGTTCGTATGAAGGCTAAGGTAGGGAAATTATCTCCAACTGAGCCCCAGAAAGGTCTCAAAGGTAGGAAGCAAGAGTATTAAAGAAATTCAAGCTTTTAATTATTGACGAAGTGCTTGCTTTTATACATTTAAGAATGTAGCAGAAGCTAAAACCTGACTATGATATACTATTTGGTGGAAAACACTTAATAGTGTTTGGAGACCTGCTACAGCTAACACCAGTCAAAGGACAACCTGTTTTCAAGACACTACTACATAATGAAACAAGGAATTCACTAGGAAGTATTGGAAATGTAAACGTTTTGGAAAACCTGCAATACAAAGAGTTAGTAAAAAATATGCACCAAGCATCAGATATGCAATACGAAGATATACTTAAGGACATAAGAGTGTGAGTTCTCACAAAAAAGGAAAAAGTGCATTTGAAAACCATCTTATCAAAAATCTATTTCCATCTAATGTTACAGCTTTTAAACTAATGTATCATTTAATTAAAGAAGACAAGTCTATATTTTGTTTGATGCCAACCCTTCAAGAGTATTCTAAATTCAATGAATAACTACTACAGCTGGAAAAAGAAGACATTATAGAAAATACAGCAACTGATAAAATAGAGTATCAGGGAGTTACAATACTACTGACAGAAAAACTGCAATCAAAAATTGGATACTTTAGAGAAGTCTGTTTCCACAACTGCAGGATTTGAGAAATGGTTACATGTCTGTAGAAATTGTTGTGTAATCTTGTGTCGGAACATAAATGTTGAAGAAGGGCTAGTAAATGGCGCAATGGGTAAAGTAAAAAAATGTATTAATTGCCCAAACAGAAATGCCATAAAATTTGATGAGTTTGACGAAGTCAATCAGATGGGTAGATGCGTTGTACGTTTGTTTACTCGTGAAAGACTTGTAAGTCAAACGAAAGCAGTTTCCACTGTCTCTAGCATATGCTGTAACTATCCACAAATCGCAAGGTTTAAGTGTAGATGCAGTTTTTATTAATATTGGTAGTACTGCATTCAAATAAGGAATGTCGCCAGTCATTCACAATGTGCATTTGAGCTTGCGAATCTGCAGATCCACCATGGTTGATGATCGTTGGTGCCGTGGTTTGAAATATACATACATTTTTAGCCTTAATTTCTCAAAAACAGATTAACACCACATCACAAAAATCACTCTTTCAGAATCAAAACCTAGCTTTCTGCCAATGCTTTTGTAATTCTGTTCAGTTTTTTCTGCAGTATTGCTGTTCAATTTTCATATGTGAAATTGCATGAGGAAAAGCAGTCTGGGACCCCACTTTCCTCAGCCCAGGCTTGACAGATCACCTTGAAACTTTCTAGGAAAACGCAGAGGTGGATGAGACTTTTTTTGGAAAGTTTTGTGAAGATTGGTAAAACAGCACCAGTTATTAGCAAACCAAAAATCCATTTCTTATGAAAGCATTGTCCTAACTATTACTGCTCAGTGGCATGTGAAAAAAACCAAAGGTTACAGTGATATTGTTGGGTGAGAATGTCGGTTTAAGTTTTAATCTAAAAAAAACATTGACAGCTATTGTTAGGTCTGCGTTTCTATAGGAAATGCCTTTTTGGGTTTGTTAATAACTTTGTTGCCATTTGACGAAACTTCACAAACCTTTCCCAAAAAGTGCTCTTTGTTTACTAGTTCTTCATGGAAAATTTTGGGTGATCCATCAAGGGGGTCCAAGAACAAGTGGGGGACCCAAAATACAAAATACCCATGCATTTTACGTAGACTTTTTTGAACAGCGCCACCGCAAAAACGGCTGAACGGAATTGCACCAAATTTGGCAGGAAGCTAAATCTTTGTCCTGCAAGCATGTTTTCTGTGATTTGGTGTAAATCAATTCAGTAATTTTTGAAAAATTAAGGATCCAAAATATTTGTATATCTGGGCAGTTAGGTTCGAGGGACTCTTACGAGAGTCCCTTTAATCGATTGTTTTTTTTAAAAAAGCGTTTTGATTTGCCTAACGGGCTTTTTTTTCCTTTGGGCCAATTCACTCCTGAAGGAGCAAGACACCTGCTGGAGCGAGCACTCTGATTGGCTGGCTGCAAAATTAGAAGAAATGTTGCAGGCAACCATTACATGACTTGGTGACTTAGTCCCCTGACCTAGGTTTATTTAATCAATAAGACATTAGAGGGTAGGGTGGGGATACGCTGTCTATAGCCTTTATGGGGTGTACCATAGGGACCCCCTCTGGGACAAGATTAAAAAAACTTTTTTTTAAAGCTGCAATCCCCCGGGAGTCCCGCTGGACTCCCACAGGATCGCGACATATATAAGAAAATGAAAAGGTGGCCCTAGTCCCCATTCCCCAGGCCAAAATGTAATGTTCCACATAAACCTGCATATTAACCTTGACCTATATATTAACCTAATATATTAGTAAATGGGTTTTGCCTATTTAACCCCCCTTCATTTTGGGCTTTTTCACTGGCCAGTTTTGGACCTTTATTGTGAGGCTCAATAACTTGAATCTCACTCACTGTGAATTCAGTGATAATGGCCACAGTATGCTAACCACTAGCATCCACCATTTACAATAAAGTTCCTTGCTGCACAGCTGGGTAAGAGGGTCTGGGCTGGTTACAAATAAATGTGTGAGGAAACCGTGGGTGCCGGTGTGTGGGCTGAGCATGTAAGACTACATCTATCTCAACCCGGTCCACCGCATAAGTAGCTTGTCACAGAAGGAACACTTCAGGGATTGGAGCTGGCATGGTCTAGGCCTTATATTGTGGGTGGGCATTCACAGTATTACATGTTCTGGGTGAAATCTGCACCACAGCTTTTTTAACATACTTAGGGCCAGATATACGACCGGGGCATTTAGCGACTCGCAAATTGCGCTCAATTGCGAGTTGCAATTTGCGAGTCGCTAAATGCGATGTACAACAGTGTCAGAGACACTGTTTGCGATTCCCAATGGGGTCGCAAATTGCATGCCTCATCAATATTCATGAGGCACTCGCAATTTGCGACCCCATTAGGAATGGCTGGCCCTCCCAGGTATGGTGGCCTGCTGGGCTCAGCAGACCTCCATGTCTGGGACTGCTTTTCAATAAAGCAGGTATTTTTTTTTAAATGCAGCCCGTTTTCCTTAAAGGATAACGGGATGCATTTTTTTAAAAATGAAACGTTTTCGTTTCATTTTTTAAGGGCAGATAGTGCTCCCTGGGACCACTGCCTGCCCCTAAAAAATATTTTCCCCTGCATTTGCAAAGGGGAAGGGGTCCCCTGGAGACCCCTTCCCATTTGCGAGTGCATTACCACCCTCTTGAAGAGTGCGGTAAATTGCGAGTGTTTTGCGACAGCAAAACATTCTTACATAGGGTAGGGAGTCGCAATTAGGAAGGGACGCCCTTGGAACGCCCCTTCCTAATTGCAAGTCGCAAATCCTATTTAGCGAGTCACAAATAAATTGCGACTTGCTAAATAGGGTTTGTACATGGCCCTATTCGTTTTTGCTTGCACAAACGGGTCGCTAACCCGTTTGTGCATACAAAAATGGGTCTTACATCTGGCCCTTAGTCCTAGAAGTACCGGTCAGGTATCAATTCTAGGGTAAATGTACACCAAGTGCAGATCCACTCTTACTTTTGTGATAACTGTACTACTAATGCAACTATTCATATTTCTCTGGTTCAGTCATAATGAGATTCCAGGTCTCTGCCCCCACCTACAGGGCCAAGTTAGTTACTCTGCTGGCCAGCAATAGTATTGAAGGGCTCTCCACATTCTAGAGGCAATAACAGTGATTGGCCCAGTTCGTAGGGAAGGAGGAAATCTGCATGTGTTAATGAACGCCTCACATTATGATTGGCCAGGTCAACCCCAAGCCCACTGAAAGAAAGGAGGGAGGCCTGACCTCTAGAGCCAAACACAGGAGGAGCTACCTTTTGATGTTATTGCAACTGTCCAGATCAATCCCAAGCCACAGAAACAAAGGAGGAATGCCTGACCTCTAGAGCCAAACACAAGAGGGGCTACCTTTTGACATTTTGATGGGAAGGGATCAGGGAGCTGTTTCAGTTGGAAAAGGGGTTGAGACTTTTCATACACCACTTGAAGCCCCCATGTTTAAATGTCCTAGAATGCTGGCAGCCAGGACTAGTAGCATGGGTCTCTCCAGGTCCAGTGGCATTGGCCCCCTTATGCCCCCTGATGAACAGCTGGGGAAAATGGACCCATTGGGTTCACTTGATGGTTTCCCTGGGATTTCTGTGTACTGGCCCTTGACTTCACTGACACACAGGTCCCCTTCAAGTAGCCAGGAGGGTGTGTAACCCAGGGAGTATAGCAGTGTGGGTTTCCTGCTTGTTGTCTGTGGGGGGGATGTGTAAGACACCACCCAAACAGGAAAGAGCATCAGGAGCCCAGGCAGAAGACTGATCTGCCAAGGGAGCAGCACAGATCAAGCTCCCCGATGAAAATCCAATTCAGAGGCCAAGAGCCTGGGAAAAATTCTTATGGGAGCTAGAATGGCTTTCAGGAGCAAAACAAGACCAAGATCAGCAAATTCGGCCCGACAGGGCCAGAGAAATCAATCCTAGAAGCTTCGTCCCCTGGGGCTATTGAGAGAGAAAGGGAGCAAGAAGAGCACCACTACTAATTGCTTCAAATTCTCCCTGGTGTGCCAGGGGATGGGTCCACACAGAGTGAAACTGACCCGTCCCCTGACTTTTTCAGACCCCACCGGGGCACTCATACCCATAGTATAGGTGGAGGGAGGGGTTGTGTTGATGGGTTCAGGGCCTGCTAAGTATGGGAACTGTCTTTAGGGCATCACCAAAGGTATTTCCATCCACAAGTGTATATATTTGTAAGTATTGTGTAGTTTTTAGTAGTATCTGTATAATAAAGTACTTTCCCTTTTCATAAGAAAAAGCACTGCCTGGGCAATGATTTATTGAATGTTGTTGTTTTGTACCTGCGATCTGTGGGTATTAGCCCACACAATTTCCCCTGAGTAGGCCTTGAACAACTCTGCTTCACTACAGCGAGAGAGTCAAGTGCTACAAGGTTCACAATAAAGAGAAAGTTGCAGACGTATTACTTGTGAATGACTCACAACCTTCCCATTTTCTTACACACATACACAGAGACAGACACGTGAACAAAAAAAGAGAATGAGTCACTGTGTAATATTGTTAAATATTGCCTTTGGTGGATTAAACTGACAACACAAACCATGAGGTCAAAGGCCAAGTGATCTGTAACTGCCACCTGAACCTCAAAATGAAAAATAAATAGCTATTTTGCATGTTACCCATTACCCGTCATGTATTGTTTATTATTTTAGGATAGTTAGCTTGAAAAGCTGTTTTTATCAAAGTGCAGCTGACAATGTGCTCTGATTGGAAATAAAATGTTTAGGTTAGTAATGTCCCAAGCAGGCATACCTCTCCAGTGGGCCGGCGATTTTAATTGTGTGTTAGATGGATCAATAGAGAGACTCCCCCTGAAACCGCACACAAAACCCAACATGGTAGAAGCCCTCCGGGGGGTGATGCGACGGCTGGAATGCGTGGACTGGTGGAGGATGGTACACCCGACGAAGCGTGAATACACATGCTTTGCCCCGACCCATGCAATCTATAGCCGCCTCGATCGCTTTTTGGTTTCCGGGGAGGCAGCCGAACATGCTCAAAGCATACGTATACTTGGGAGATTCTTTTCGGATCATGCCCCATTAATACTCCAGTGGGTCGCTAGGAGCGGTAGGCCCGCGGTCCCGCTCTGGCAGCTCCAGCCCAGAGTACTGAAAGATGGGATATTCCGAACAGAGCTCTGCATTTCAATCGCTAATTTCTTCAACAGTAATTGGTTGTCTACAGACACCAGGGGCATGGAATGGGATGCATTAAAGGTGGTGCTGCCGGGAGAATGTTTGTCGAAGGTGGGCGGGATGAGACAGCGACTGGAGAGGGACCTTGTGGCTGCTGAGAATGACTTGAACACTCTACAGAGTGTGAGCCCTGATTTGGGAACTGTAGATGAGGAACAGCTGAGAGCTCACCGTCGAGTGGGAGGCATATGGGACAGGCTGGACTGCCTGGTAAGGCATGAATACCGACAGTTCCTACATAGAGAAGGTGATAAAACCGGGAAGCAGTTACCGTGGCTTCTCAAGAGACAGCACCCATCCCCTACCATACTATCAATTAGCCAGTTGGATGGGTCCCTTACACATACTCAGTCTGCCATAAACTTGCGGTTACACGCACACTTGGCGAGCGTATACGGCATGGGCCAGGTGACCGAAGGGGCGGTCATAGCGCGGTTCCTGGACGGAATACCCCTACCGTGACTCACTGATGAGAAGAGTGAGATGCTGGGGGCGGAGATCAGCCTTGAAGACCTGCAAGAGGCAGTGCGAGACATGGCGGGCGGTAAGGCCCCTGGGCACGATGGCCTCCCAGTAGAATATTACCGGGCGTTTGTGGACCAGCTGCTCCCAAGGCTGTTGAAGACCCTGGGCGACACAAAGAAGACAGGGATACTCCTAAATTCCATGAGAGAAGCCCAAATAGTAATGCTACTCAAGCAGGCAGGGACCCTACTTCACCGAGCTCCTATCGCCCCCTCTCCATGCTGGGAGTGGACACCAAAGTCCTGGCCAAAGTTCTGGCATCAAGGCTGAACAGAATAGTAACCCAACTAGTACATGATGACCAATGCGGATTCATGCCAGGTCGGGGCACACACATGAATCTGCATAGACTTGCGCATGTACTACATTCTGTTACAGGCTTGGAGATACCGGCCGCCGTGATTTCCTTAGACATAGAGAAATCCTTTGAAACCTTCCAATGGGACTACTTATGGGAAGTACTGCTTAGAATGGGACTGGGCCCGGATTTTGTGGCATGGGTGCGCCTCATGCACCAGCGCCCCACGGCCAGAGTGCGCAATGGCTGGCGGGTCTCTACCCTAATCACCATCGAATGGGGCACAAGGCAGTGTTGCCCCCTGTCCCTGCTTCTATTTCCACTTGCAATGGAGCCTCTTGCAATTCGTCTGCAGAGAGACATGGAACGCTGGGGCCTAGTGGTGGGGGGGCAGGCGCATGTTGTGTCCCTCTATGCGGACGACGCATTGATATACATGCACCACCCCGCAGAGGCCACCCCGGACCTCCTGACTGTGTTGGCTGACTTCAGAAAGGTGTCCAGGCTGATAATTAACCCCAAAAAGTCAGTTGCACTTCCACTGGCAGGTCTGGCAGGGTGAGATGCGGTTGAACTCCCACCGCGGGCGCTCACTTGGAAGAGTGACCATTTTCGTTATTTAGGGATGCAGATAGCCCACTCAACCGAAGCCTAATATGGCTTGAATATGGGGAAAACCCTTGAAGGTTTGAAAGAGTCAATACTTTTCTGGAACCGGCTACCGTTGTCGGTCATGGGACGGGTGGCGCTGGCAAAGATGGTGCTGCTTCCCCGTTGCATACATACACTGCAAAACTCATTCTGCTGTATTTCGAGTGACACCTTAACCACTCTGAACAGTCTCCTGGTCTCACTGGTTTGGGCCGGTAAAAGTAGCAGAGTCAAAATCGATCTCCTAAAGCTGGATAAGGAGCAGGGTGGCCTGGGGCTCCTGGATTTACACCTCTATTATATCGCGGGTCTTCTCCAGTATGCGGGCAGTGATGCACAGACGGCCCGAACACAGAAAAAAGGCTACTCGCTGGCTGTTGCCCGGAAACGGACCTCCCTAGGTATCTAATGATGGGTTTGAGGACCCACCCCAGACTGCCCATTTGTGATCAAACAGGTTGTCTGGGTCGGGGAACGAGCAGTCACCCTCGTGCTGCAGAGGGCCCTTATGCCTGCTCTCTCCCCCTGAAGTGGCTTCTGGTTTCCACCATATACAATCGGTAATGGACGCGGCCAGTTGGTATGAAGGTGGCTGCACTTCGGCGGGGGACCTTTATCTCAATGACTCCTTACTGTCCTTCGAGGCTGGAAAAGAACACTATAGGGTCCGGGAAGGCCACTTTCTCCAGCATGCGAAGATAAATCGCATGATCCGTGAAATCTGGACTGCGTTCCCGAACGAGCCAGAGGAATCAAGCACTTTGTGTACAATCCTAGATCCAGGCTCCTTCCAAGGATTAATATCTCAGCTATACAAGGCACTGAAAACAGATCGAACACTTGATTTAACAGAGACTTGGGACAGGTGGGAGGAGGATCTAGCTGTGCATTAACAGAGGGGGAATGGAAACGCGCATTCGCACAGTTCCAAGACATTTCGAGCAATGCCTGATTTAAGCTCACACAGTTCAACTATCTCCACAGCACCTACCTGACTCGTCTGCGCTTATCTAAGTTTGACCCTTCGCACTCACCTAAGTGATGCGGTGCCTCCCCAGCTCACTTCGTACATGTGACCTAAGAATGTCCCACGATCCATTCTTACTGGAGTACAGTGCTTGGTACTTTGCAGAGGGCAACGAAGCTCCCAATTGAGCCAACAGTCAAATAATGTCTACTGGGAGTGCTGCCGATCCCCAAGGCCACAATCGCATGCAGCATAAATTCAACATGCTGGGGCTGGTGTTGGCGAAACACCGCATAGCTATCCACTAAAAGCTAGCCACAGCCCCCCTCCCGGAGAATTGGAGAGAGGACCTCTGCAAATGGGGGGTAGCGGAAGAACGCTGTCTACGTGCGGTCCTAACAGACGAGAACGCTGACAGAGATCTAGAGACTTGGGAATTATGTTGGAGAGTACTCAGGGGATAGACCACACTGGAGCGAGCAACACTGAACGTTCACGGAACGGGACACTGACTCCCACACGGAGGGACTCCCCAGTAGGCTCCCTCCCTGTCCCATAGCTCCAGAATGACCACAACTTCAGGCCCCTCCCTCACTGAGGAAACATTTCCTGGCCCACAACATGCACCCGGGTGTCGGCCGCCAGCTAGTTCACATCCCACTGCCTCGGAGACCCTATAGATTAAATATGCCTTTTTCACTACTTTTTCTTCACTTACCTCCCATTGCATCATTCTCCACCCACCCAGATGCACCTCGGCCAGAGACAGGGATTGAGGGACGCAGCAACACGTGAAAACCTCTCTCAACACTCAACCAAAGACACAAAAGTATAATGAGAGGGAGGATGCCGTTACCGCCGGATGCTGTCAATAGCACCAATAAGTTTAAAAAGTTTAAATGTTTCGTTTGGTAATAAAACAAACAAAAAAAGGAGTAAGATGATGGGAGGGCAGTAACTACACACGGATCACTCCTACGGTCACACAGAAGTGGCTACAGGTTGGGCAATGTGAGGTGAAACCCGCCCGCTGGGTTTATCAGAAATGTTGCACCTGAGATGAGGGCTGGGTTAGTACAAAAAGATCTGCTTATGTAAGAAGCCTGCAAATTGTCGGTCTGTGTTATAAGAACTGTACCAAGGATCCCCTGGGAGGGTGATCACACAGCTATCGATGTTTTTGTAACAATGTATGTACGATTATCCTAATTTGCTTACTGTCAATAAAAAGAATTTTAAAAATGTTTAAAAATTAGGTTTTGTTTAACTTTCATGAATAAATTGTCGATGAAAAAGTTGACTATGGTGATGTCATGTAGATTTATGAGCTGCTGAGATTGAAGCACTTACCATATAATTATGCATTTTGTGCACAAAATTTGCAAGTTTCACAAAAATGTTTTTTCTAGCCAGAGAATGTGCCACATAATTTGGAATTTTGCTACATAATTTATAAAACCTTGCCACATATTTTGGTCCTCCATGACTGTTAGACTTAGCATCTTTTGGCGTGTTTCCCCTGACTTTTTGCTTTCTGACCTCCCGGTTTGGACTCTGTTTTTGCTGGTGTAATGATTCTGCGCACTTTCCTCACTGCTGTCCAGTGGGAAAGTGCAAGTGCTCCTGTATAAAATGCGTTATGGATTGGTGTTTCCATGATTGGCCTATTTGGTTTATGTGTCAGTCCCTTGTAAAGTGCACTGCGAGTGCCAGGGCCTATAGACCAAATGCTGTTGGTGGGCTGCAGCACTGGATTGTGCCACCCACGCAAACAGCCCGTAAAGTGTAACTCGGGCCTGCCAACGCAGAGCCTGTGCGCAGCCTGGGGCTGCCATGTCGACTTGGCAAGTGCACACACTTGCAAGTCCCCAAACCTTCCCTTTGCTACATGTTAGTCACCCCTAAGGTAGGCCCAAGGTACCCCTGTGGGCAGGGTGCGGTGTATGCGAAAGGTAGGACATGCCCGGGTGTGTGTGGCATGTCCTGATAGTGAATTACAGCCTAGTTCGTTTTTCACTGCTTGCACCGTGACCTGTGGGCACCGCAGTTCGCATCGCATCGCTTCACTGAACCAACCGGACCCGACCGACGCGGTCGCTGCAACTGGCTCAAGAGTCGAGACCGCACCGCATTTGGGGCACCGCTCGCACGTCTGCGACGCACCGCTCCGACTCGCACCGCTGTCCGACGCCAGCTCCCGCACTCCGGCTTGGTCGCCTGCATCGCAACCTGTCAGCACCGCATCGAGCATCGTCTCACCCTGCATCGCACGCCTTGGACTCACCGACTCCGTCTGCACGACGCTCATCGAGCCGCTGCCTGCACCGCATCGAGGGACACCGCACCTTGCATCGCTCCGTCTTGCACCGCAACCGCGACGAACGCCGACCGGCTCGTACACTCCGTACCAGCCACAACGAGAAAGGTACTGTAACCGAGTCTGTTCACGACTCTGCTGGCCCGTATCGACGCGGTCGGCTGGAACTGTTAGACTCTGTGGTTTTCAGCATCACGTTAGGCTCGGACGGAGCTACCGACTCGTACGAACTTTGCTTTTGTGCTATTCCTGCAAAGAAGAAGTTACCGTATCAAGTATTCATTCGTAAAGTATAGTATTGTGGATTTTTGTCGTAATTGGTCTTGTCTTGAGTATATAAAATATTGGTTATTTTTCTAAACTGGTGTGGTGTCCGTTTGTAGTGCTTACACTGTATTACTGTTGGTTATGTGCAAATGCTTTACACACTGCCTCTGAATTAAGCCTGACTGCTCGTGCCAAGCTACCACGAGGGTGAGCAGAGGTTACTTCACGAGTGTAACACCCTTACCCTGACTAGGAAGAAGGGTCCCTACTTGGACAAAGGTGCAAGCCCTTGCCAACTAGAGATCCCATTTCTAACAATGACACATCAAGAGCTGTAACAATGGTAAAGCTCTACAGTGTAGTTTGTAGGTTGCCATTATGATGATGGGATCTGTATTTGACATGCAACGGTGAAATATAAATATTTGCTTTATTTCAGGGTTCCTGTGGAATATGGGTTTTTATACATTTGCGATTGTTTTTGAAATGTACAAACAACATCATGTATTATGATGTTATATTTACTGATGCTTTGTGGAAGTATTTATGATATGCTCAGATATATTTTAATAACACCGTGATCATGGATCAGAAATAGACAAATGTTTGTGTATGGCTGTGGAGCTAGAAAGCGTTAATTCCACATTGTTGAATTTCTATTCCCACTTATTCTTCTTATAAAATTGAAATTCACCCGGAAGATGTTCCTGAAAAGGAAAAGTAATTTATAACTCAAAGAAAGTATGGTCTTTTAATTAGTTTTTCCATGATAAAATGTCCTGTACTCTCACATGTGAATATTAATTTGTAACCAATGCCAAATATGAAAACTGAGGTTGTAAGCCATAAATCATGTAAATGAATCATTCGAATGAGGTCTGGAGTCTGGGACATCAGCCAAAAGGTAAAAGCATTTAGCTAACACAGTTATAAGAGCAAAAGATCAAATGTGTTTTTTTAATTTAATCTTCTAAAGTTATTTATTTGAATCCCAATATGTTCTGCTATGTTATACCTTTTCTTCACCATGTTTGCACATTGTATGCTAGCCAAGAGAATGTGTATACTTAAATTATTTGAAGCATCCTCTAACCTGCATTATGTCCGAGTTTGAACTGAAGATGTTCACTGAACAAAGCATCTATGGTCACAATAAGTAATAATACCAAGGGAAAAAAACAGAGAACAGGAATGTGACGTCCTGATAACAATCTATTTAGCTAATTATTGGCAGATTGCTTCATTCGTCCATGTAAATCTTTGTGCAGTGTGAGGATACACGAGCTAAATGAACCTTTGAACAGAATTTTAGTTTTGCATGTGTGTTAACACGTACAATCCTAAGACATCAAAAAACAAACAGCTACTACATATGGAATAAAAATATAAGTGATGTGAAGACCAATTAGCCGGAATTTACGCATCTGGGGCAGTGTCATTTATTGTGTCCCTGGAGCACAACAAGCACGTGCGCCCGCTTTGTGCATCCCGGGGCTCATAGTATTACAGAAGGGGCCACAGACTTTAATGCGTCCCCTTCTGTAATACTGATAGTGCTTGCACACATGTATCACCAGCGCTATCATGAGAGGGCGTTCCCTGATGTGCATGTCCCCACGCAAAAGAGGGGATTCTATTTGCCTCTGAGCCAATGCCATTTTATAGATGCAGTCGCAGATGCAAAAAGGGCCATAGAAGGCACAGTGACAGTGCACCACAAAAGGTGGTGCACTTTCAGTGCACCTCCTGAAGGCAGCCCTTTGGAGGGGAGGAATCGGGTCTCCTGGACCCCAAAGACATTCCACTGCAGATGGGTGCAGTCCATCATTGCACCCACCTGCAGGGGGATCTATCTACATTCCTTTAAGTGCAGGCATGTTGCCACCTGCACTGTGAAACATGCAGCGGTTTTGAAGCAGCCACTCTGTATTTCACTGAATGCGCTGCATGCAGGGCAGAACGAGTTGACAGATGCACTGAGGGCAGTGTATTCCTTGTAATAGGTTGCAGTGTCCATGTTTGCATGAGGGAGAGTGTGCCCTTTCTCTAACATGGCCCCTGCAGCACAATGTACCCAACTTTTTTGCTATTTGTTTGTGCTGGTAATGACTGTCTATCTTTCCAAATGGTTGTACGACTTCACCACCCATGCCATTAACTGTATGCCTTTACCGCCCATGTAATACCATACGCTCACCTTTACAATGTGTAACTTTACGTTATGGACTGTTGCTGTACATTTTTGTGGATTTTATATATATGTGTGTGTGTGGGGGGGTATATTGGTGATTTTGGAGAAAGATGATAGATCTGCTTTATATATATATTGATATGCTCAGCCCTTGAGAAAGCCAATAGGCTCACTTTTTATATTTTGGTGCTGTCACACTTTGACAAAGTCAGTAAGTCTGCCTGCGTCGCCAGGACGTGGATGGGGTTCCTTGTCTGCAAGGGGTTGGACGCAGGCCCTGCAGCCAACTCCACAGCACGTACACCCTGCGGCAAGCATGGGAGTTGGATGTACGTATGGTAATGAAATATTACTTTATGTTATAAAAAGGGTAAAGTGACATTAGTTAGGTGAAAATCTCAATGACAACGTAACGTTTCCAACTAAAAAAACATTGAAATTCACCAAATATAGTTATCTCTAGTAACTATATCTCATGCCCTAAAGTAACTATAAATAACACCCTTGCCATGCCCAGCTAATTCCCCCACATATTATATCACTCATGACATATTCTGTAGCATCATTGATAGCATCACTGCAACATTTGAAATAACATCTTTGATGCATGGTGGGCCTGCAAGTTATAATTACTTTATGGCCTGCACCCAACTCCATTAGTAGGACATACCCCAGCAGAAAGCCAACCCCTCCATGGACCTCCACTCCACATTTTCAATTTTTTTTCCCTTTTTGCTTATTTTGTTTTCTGGGGACCTATTGGATGGGTCCCGCAGGGGTAGTTTTCATTCAGAATGATCTACTTTTTGGATTTGCGGTACCATGGGACTCCTGTGGCACCAGCTATCAATATATCACTAAATTGTGATCCTTAATTTCTTGAAAAATGCTGAATGGATTACACAAATCACAAAAGCACATGATCTGAGTAAAGATCTAGCTTTCTTTCAAATTTGATGTGATTCTGTTCAGCCATTTTTTTCTAAAATGGTTCATAAAATTACTATAGCAAATTGCATGGGGATATGTGTTTTGGGACACCCCTTTGTTCTCGCTCCCACTTGATAGATCACCCCAAGACTTTTCAGGAAGGAGCTGTGGTGGGTGAACTTTGCTTTTTGAAATTTTTGTGAATATTTTTCAAGCAGCACCAGAGTTATTAGCAAAAAAACAGACTTCCTCTGAAAATCCTGACCAAACTCTAACTAAACAGTGGTGACTGCTACTGTGTAATATATACATATATAACATTTTGAGAGTCTCTAACTGCTCCTCCTGAGGCCCTGGGGTCTCTAGAAGCATACCTCTGCAATTGTGTAGGCACCAAAGGAAGTTTGGGATTTTTTTGTTCAAAACGTTTACCACAGAGTTTCAATGGGAGTGAAAGTATCCAACGGGCTGTGTAAGACTGAATTTCAGGTTTGGGTTGTGCATAGAAGAGTTTTTTTCTCAGATTAGGACTTAGAAACTTTGGGGCATTTTTACAAGCCCTGTGCGCCACTGAACATCACTTTTTGTGACGTTCCATTGGCCTTGCCTTGCTCTGCGGCAAAGAGACGTTTCATGGGTGTTGCTGTGGGTGTTCCCTTGCCTAACAAAAATGAATGTGTCCATCTGTAACGCAACTGGTGCTCATGTAAAGCGCTCTGATACCTGATACCTACGGGTCAAGTTTGCGCTATATAAAACTCTCCCCCCCCCCAAAAAAAACCCTATGGACTTTGACACTGGCCCAGATTTACAATATCTCGTAAACTTGGGGCAGCGCCAAAACCTTGGGCCTCCCTAGAGCAGGCGTTACGAGGAGATGGCTCAAAATTTAATATTCACAATTTTATCTACTGTAAACACGTCTGAAAAGTGGGGTACATGGACGTTTTCCACTGTAGGCAGAATCTTCAAGGTAATGTTTAATGCAAAGACTATTAGGAAAGAAAGCAGTGAAAGAATACAACTACATCAGACTGTACACAATTATATCTTACTTTTTAATTCATGTTATAAAAACATAAACGGAGATGGATGTTTTCTCTGTGTTAGATTTTTAAGCAGATGTCAGTTTCTGGATCACAATTGTTTTGCAAGTCGGCATTAAACCGAACCTATCTCAAAATGAATTGCTTGGGAAAAGTTTTCTTTCGTTGCCAGCAAAAGAGATGAAGGGAGTTGTGGAGCATATTGTTTGAGGTGGGATTTGACATAAATTCATCACATAACTCCTATAAATATTTCAATCAAGCTCCACAGAAGTGTGGAAAGGAAAGGTGCCTTTGAACAAGGTTGAGAACTGTGTGGTGTTTCTAACCAGTAAACAGATACAGTACACATGTACTCCAAAGATACAGTGCAGACAGTCCAGTTCTACCATCATGTCTATTGACAACAGCCCCTTGTCTGTACGGAAGCACTTCCTATTTTTTAGCTATGTAGGTATGATCTAAGGTAAAGTTTTATGAGGTTTTTTTTCTCAGTCACCGAGTCCTGAACATTTGTTTTCAAAAGCACATAAGGGGGCAGGGTGGGAACATGGGGGGTCCCAAAGAACCCCCTCTTATGTTATAAAAATTGACAAAATATTTTCGGAGGCAGGTACCGTGAGACCAAACAGATGACACTGGTATTCAGCGCAGCTCCCTGCGTACCGCAAACCATTAAAAAAAAAAAATGTGCCCTGCTCCACGGGCCAGCAAGTTTACTACAGAGGGCAGGCGGGAATCGCAATGTCAGCATTACAGATCACAGAGGGCAATTAGTGAGTGGCAGGTGCAAGGGGAAGTACAACCGACCACAGAGGGCAGGAAGGAGGGGCCAGAAGCACCAACAAGGAGAACAAATGGTAGGGGAGATAGAGGGAGTGGCAGCAATCTGACCTTGGGGAGCAGGTAGGAGGGGCAGTGGCTTGCACACAGAAAAAGGAATGCAAAAGGTAGAGAGAGGCAGGGGCATCAAGCTGACCAGTGAAGGCAGGTAGGAGGCGCAGTGGCAGCACAACAGACCATGGTGGGCTGAAGGGGGGGAGCAGGTGGGCACTCACGGAATACGGAGGGCAGTGTGCAATGGCATTACGTTGACCAGGGAGTCATGCAGGAGGGGCAGTGGCAGCAAAACAAACCACAGAGGGCAAGAGGAAGGGGGCAGGGGCATGCACATGGAGAATGGAAGAAGGGGGCAGGGGCAGAAAACTGACCAAGGAGGGCAGACGGGAGGGGAAGTGGCAGCACAGGGGATCATAAAGGGCAGAAAGCAGTCGGCATGGGCAAACAGACAGAGAATAAAGGGCAGGCATGGCAAGCTGACCATGGAGGCCAGGCGGGAGTGGGTAGGTGGCAGCACAATGGATCATGAAGGGCAGGAGGGAGAGGCCAGGGTCATCCACACATAGCACAGATGGCAAGGGGGAGAGAGGTAGGGGAAGGGGAAGCAAGATGAACAGGGAGGGCAGACAGAGGGGAAGTGGCAGCAGTGCAGACCAGTAAGAGATGGAGAGATGGGGCAAGGATATGCAGACAGAGAATAGAGTGCTCATTTCAGGAATATGTGTGAGGTAGTTTTAAGCACTATGTAGGTTTCCTAGTTGTGCATGCCTTATCAATGAGTAATGCATACATATCAAAGCTATTGACTAAAAATTCAATGTCAGATGAGGTATTTAACTAGTACAGCTCATTAAAGTAAATAATGACCAAACACTCTTTTGAATGGTGTTCAAGGTTTAATAAATTGATCGCATTAATGTCTACAAAGACTTTGCATTTCTTATGCATCTGAATACCAGTAAAAAACAGCATAAGATCTAATAATTGTGTGTGCTTTTGCAGATATGCTTATGTCCTGCATATTGCAAATTGTTACACCAATTAACATTACAGAGGTGATTGAAAATTGGTTCTAGGTGTAGGCCGCTGAATACCTTCCAGTATGAAAAGCATACAACAAACTGCCACATTCATTGGATAATGACATAAGTGATGTCATCAATAATATAATTTGAGATGTTATCAATGATGCTTTTAGCCTGTCATGAGTGTTATGAGAACAGAAACAATGACCTGAGGCAACAATGACATACCGTGGACTAACACAGGGAGTGAAATGGATGTACATGGCATGATTTAGGGAAAGTACAATTACAGGGTGAGCACAGACAGGGCCATGGCATGGCAATAGAGAGCACAGTGACAGAGTGAGCACAGACAAGAAGAGCATGACATAGAGACAGGAGGCACAGTGATAGAGTGAACACAGAAAGCTGCATAGCATGGAGACAGAGGACACAGAAACAAAATTAGCTCAAGCATGGCATAGAGGCAAGGGGACAGTGACAGAGTAAGTAGACATATGCATGGTGGTATAGCTTGTAGGCAGGAAGTACGGTGACATAGAGGCAACAGACATGGTGCATGGCATGTAGGTAGGCAGAGGGCACAATGACAGGGGCAGAATCTCTGCACTCGCGCAGTATCCCTGCATTGCAGTATGGAGACTCCACACTTGTAACTTTAAGAGTCATAAGCCTCTTTGTGATTCCGGCCAAAGTGAGCACAGACTGGATGGCATGGTACGTAAGCAGAGGGTACAATGACACAGACATGGGGCATGGCATGGAGGCAGGGTGTACAATGACACAGTGACCACAGACAGGGGTCATGGCATGGAGGCAAGGGCTAAAGTGACAGAGTAAACACATAAATGATGGATAGCTTGGAGGCAGAGGGCCAGTCACAGAGTGAGGCGGTACAGGGGAGCATGGCATAGAAGCGATGTGTAGAGTGACAGATTGAGCAATGGACAAACATGGGGGCATGGAATCGGGGAAAGGGGCACATTGATAATATGGGCAACTACAAGAAATGCAATTAGAGGGTTAGTAGATAGTTTGGCAAAGAGCACAGATGCAGGGATAAAGAGCAGATGGGCAGTATATTTTAGTTGCTGTTTTATTAAACTTTTCAGTGCTTGAAGGTGTTTGTAATAACTGGACTAATGCTATTTTTCTATGAATTTAAAGTTTTTTATTTGCTTTCTGCAGATTTGTAATTCCTTGAAGTCCCTGTTCCTAACTCTCACTGCTCAAGTTCTCGAGAAATGAAGTTCATCATGTGCTGTGGGGTTATTGACAGCACAGGCAGACAGCATGCAGAACAGACAGAGATCCCAGTCACATATATAGTTAGTGTTTGGGTCCTTCGGCAGACCCAGTTCTACCAGGGGGTTCTGCAGAGTTGGCTTTCGGACTTTGAGTCTCTGAAAGGCAAAATCACCTGCTGAATGGCCCTGTATAGCACATCTGGTTTCCAGTTGAGCCAGGGTCATGGTGTAGCTTTTATAATGGGGACAAATAAGTCCACCTCTCTCTAGGGAGTTACCTGATGCATGAACAAGGATGAAGAATGAGGAGTTGTTTTTTTTTGGCTCCATGAATAGACAACTATGAACTCAGTCCGCTTAGCACATAATTCATGAACTATTAATTTTATTATTATATTATTTCATCTTTTACGTAATACACATATTCAAATAGAAGAAGACAAATAGAGTTCTACTTATGATCCTCCTAAATGGCTGCATGTAGAAAGTGGGTATGGCCAATTCTTCAATCCACAGGGTGGTCAAAAGTATGGTCTCAGATGAGACACTGCTTCATTTTAGGCGTTGCTGTATGATGGAAAATATCCTGATATGGCTTCATGGAACTTCAGATACCTGGTACCTGGCAGGGCTGATAACAATCCCTCATGGAATGGTTTCCTCTGCTGGAATAAGACATACTCAGGGGCTTATTTGAAGGCCCCTTGCACCACCGGTGCGTCACTTTTAAGTGGGAAAATGTGGCGTACCAGCGGTGCAAGGGGCCTGTAAATAAGCCCCTCATTTTCATTCGAATGCAAAAATTGTGAACATCCACTGAATTCCCTGGGCTGGCCACAAACCTTGCTGGACAAATCAGCAAACCAATGGTTGATGGGGGCTCAGCAATGACTGAAGGGGTTTGCCAAAAGTCCCTTTCTGTCTAGTTCAGTTTATGTTGTGTTGCAATCTATGTGTGGTGTTTTGTGTGTGTGTGTACTTGACATGAACTGAAGCATACAGGAAAGTGTCAAACCAGACCTAAAAAGGGCTAAACCATTTTTCAATCCAGAAAATATTTGGGGGCAGATTTAGAAGAAAGTGACTCAGTGCGGAATGCAAGCCATTTGGCTGCGCTGCACTGAGTCACTTTCAAAGCACAGGGATGCGACATATTTACAACAATATGTCGCATCTCTCTGCTTCCCCCTGCGCTGGCGCACAAACTGTTGCCATGCGCCGGCACAGGCACCCTTGCACCATGGTACCATGGTGAAAGGATGCCTGCATCGTGGGGAGATTGTTTTTGTTCAGGAAGGGTTCCCTTCCTGCACAAAAACAATCTGAAATACCGATTTTCAACTTCTATGTGTGCTGCATTAGCACACATAGAAGTTGAAAAACTTAATTGTTTCAATGATTGTTTATGTGCAGGAAGGGAACCCTTCCTGTACATAAATAATCATTAGAGGTGATTTCCTCTTTCTATGTGTGCTGCAGAATGCAGCACGCATAGAAAGAGGAAAAGAAAACGAGGAGAAATAAATACATTTCTCCTCGCTGCACCTCCCTACGCCTCCCCTAGGGAGGCGTAGCATTCACACGCATTTCCAGATTTACGATTCCTCTTAAATCTGGAAATGTGTCTGGTTCCATGGGTGTTGCATGGGAACACCAACAGCAGCACCCATGGTACACCCCTTTCACGCAAAGTGCTGCATGCAAAGGGGCCATATTTACAAGGACAGGAAAAGTCACGCAGGGTGACTTTTCTTGTCCTTGTAAATATGGGGCAGAAAAATGCGCCACCGGTACGACACAAAAAGTGACGCACCGGTGGCACAAGGGGCTTGTAAATCTGCCCCTTGGTGTTCTTTATAGTATTTAAAGAAATTCTTAAGAGGACCTCTTGGGTATGTTTGCTTGGTGCTTTTGGCATGAAGCAAAATAACAATTACTCTATGCTTTGTTTCTAAAAGATTGAGGGGCATATTCACAAGAACCTACCGCCAATTTATCCCCACCTTAACCCATCAAAGTGGAGATAGATTTAACACCCCATTCACAAGCGGGTGCAAACTGCAGACATCGCCAGTATTCCCGTGACAACTGCCCCAAAATTTAACACCACGGTGGACACCACCAACTAACCGTAATGAGATGCAGAGTAGGCGTTCCCCTGCAAAAACACACGAAAAAACCACAACACCACTTTCACAACGAACTGCCAGATCTGCGAAGCGAACCAAAAACAGGCGATAAGCCGCGGTAGCACCAGTGATTTAACACCTGCCTTTTGATGGTGTTAAGCAGGACAACTACCTGCAGCATGAAAGGGAGCCCAGCCAAGAGCCACACCCGAAGACCCACAGATGCCATGGAGACAATGACCATGCAGCTCCGAGACCCATGAGGGACACAACACCCACCCCCACCCACCCGAGGCCCGCCACCACCCCCAGGACCCGTCCCGCCCCCCCGGGAATACCACAGAGGCAGCGTACACAAAGACAGCGGACCCACCTGAAACGCATCTGCCACCCAGATCCAACGCCAGAGGAGGACATTGCCCACTACAGGCCCAAAAGGACAACCATCCCCCGCATCCTGACCTACGTCCCCCACCTGCTGATGGTACCAACCCAGCGGACTACCAACATCCCTCCGCAGACAAAGCTGCCGGCTGCGCAGCACATGTCGGCCTCTGGTACCATCCAACCCACAACTGCCAGAGTCAGAGGAGTCACACAGTCAGCCCCATACAAGGTCATCACACCTGTCCTGGTTGCCAAACAACAGCCTGGTACCAAAGCACCTCCACTTCACCCACACTGCGCAGGAGCTGCTGGAGACCAAGCAAGGCCCCTACGCCATAGCTGGATTCCCTCACGTGTCAGGGCCAATCAACTGCACACATGTACCCCTCGTGCCCCCTGCCGACACTGCACACAACTACCACAACAGAAAGCACACGCATATCATGAATGTGCAGGCAACAGTGGACCGCCCAGGACTCCTCAACAATGTCGTGGCCAACTCCCCAGGCAGAGTGCATGATTCTCACATCTCCGGACAGTCCAGCATCACCCAGCGCTCCCAGGATGGCACCCATGGAAATGCAGTGCCCGTTGGTAAGTCCAAAATGAACACACCACACACCTCCAGCCCACAGTCATGCAACTCACGACACTGGCAATGGGCACGCAGCACAACTACATTCAACATGACACACAACATGCCAACCGACCAGACACGACAACACGACTCCATTGTGAAGCTGGCCTTGCCATGCCCACAACCCAGCCACGGCATGGCACCACAGACACACAATAGCAGGATGCAAGGAGAGGCATGGAGCAGGGATGTGCTAGAGCGGCAAGTGATCAAGGAATGTGAACCCACCCAATGCCAGGTGTGGCGCGGAGGTGCCAGACAGACCACAGAGTGCAAACCACGGAAATGGCCATGTGGAGATCAACTGCTGGTGCATGGAGTGCAGTGGCCAGTGGACGCTACCATGTCCCCACAGGCTGTGGGGCAGAACACGGAAATGTTGCACGTTACGTCCCCCCTGCATGCGCGTGCGTAGTGGGTTGGACCTGCGTACGCCAGGCCTGCGTAGGGGTGTGAACAAAAACCCCGTCGCACTGGGAGTGGTTCTCATTCGGAATGGACAACGCATCTGCCAGTGCGGCGGCTTCCAACCCACCACGAGTCCTGCACCGAGCGCGGCGGGGCCTGCGTCCCTGTGCGCCTGCTGCACCCCGGGCCGCTGGTCCCCCGACCCGTCATGCCCGCCACAGTGCACCAACGAGGCTCCGCTTACCTGCCTACACAGGCGTGTGTCGATGAGGGCCCACCACGTGCCGGTGCAAGCTCCAAGCACCAGTCCTGCGACCTCTGCAGCCTCCGCAGACCATCGCTGGCCCCCCGACGCCGGCCCACATTACTCCTTTCTCATTTACATACTCCACCTGCATCCTCTTGGGCCCAGTAGGTCCAACATGTGGAACTGTGTCCTGAGTCTTGAATGGCAGTGACCCCAAGTCCGTGGCAGCGGCCACAGCACCAGACTCCCTTCGATCAGTGAGGCATAATTCCATATCGCAAGCCGGCGACATGTGGTGCCACTAACCCTGTTCAACGCCAGCCGGCAACACGTGGTGCCACTAACCCTGTTCAACACCAGCCGGCGACATGTGGTGCCACTAACCCAGTTCAATGCCAGCCGGCGACACGTGGTGCCACTAACCCTGTTCAACGCCAGCCGGCAACACGTGGTGCCAATAACCCTGTTCAACGCAAGCCGGCCACACGTGGATGAGGGCTCCGGCCTACCCTGCGGACCAGTAGGTCCCACATCAAGCACTTAGTCGCCAATCATGAATGGCAGAGTCCACACCAGTGAACGCACTGAGAGGAGTAAGAGGAAGATGTGGCTCAGTCCGGAGGAAAGCCGGATCCTAGTCACGGAGGTGATCGAACACTATCAACAACTGACCTGGTGCCATCGACCCTGTTCACCGCAAGTCCGCGTCCCGTGGTGCCACTGAACCTGAAGTACGCAGGCCGGTGAGACCATCCAACCTAAGCCGGCGACACTCGGTGAATGGCCCGTGCTGACCGCTGCCTCAGGCCAACACTGCGGTCCAGTAGGTCACACATGTGGAACTGTGTCTTGGGTAAGATGTGGAGGAGTCCACACCATTGGACACGCCTCATCGCAGGCGGCATCCCCTAACAGCACTGGTGCCACTAACTCTGTGCGCAATGAGTCATGGGCACTATCTGGTTGGACCTTGGTGGCGTCTGAGTCCATGGCCTGGTGGTTTTCTGCATCTTCATCTGGCTGGACCAGACTTGGTGTCTGACATGTGTCTGTTCCATTCATCTCCACCATAGTGACTGTTTCAGCATGGTTCTGCCCTCTGCATCATGCCCTGGGGGTACACCTTCCACTGTCCACCGAGACACTCCGCGACAAGCCCCTTTGTCATCTACGGAAACCTACTCTGCACTCGTGACCCTGCCCCAGTGCCCCACAAGTCAGTGGCCCGTGGCGGTAGGCCCGTGCAGGACGCTGTGCATCCGGGGCCACTAACTCTGTGCAGCACAAGTCATGGGGCCTTTATGGTTGAATGGTTGTGTCCTTTACGATGTACACTGTTGTCGATTTCTGACTGCACTAGGCAGCCCTTGCCAGCTGGTGTGCACACACCCCACACACATCCAACACAGGTGTCACTCGATATGTGTGCCTGCTAATAAATGTGGCCGGGCGGATGTGCCCGTAGCCATTCACACCATCTGAGCAAGTGTGTCCGTGTGGTCATTGTGTCAGCATGATGGGCACGGGCACTGCAACATCACAGTGTGCTATCTTCAGCGGACGATACCATGTCACCTCAGCGTTGGCAGTGACCTTGGACATGTAGCTTCGCCCGCCCGCCCCTGCATGCACAAGCGGCGTGAGCTGGCCCGGCATACGTCAGTTCAGCGCAGGGAATGTGCTGATTCGGCAAGGGGAGCAGGGCATGGCTCGGACCTGGCCTTGGGCAGGATGTGCGGTAAGTGTGTCTCTGTGTTGGGGTGTTGTCGCCACCAGGGCCACAGTAGTCGATGTTGCAATGTAGCATGCACCAGGTGGGCGGGCCCGCACGGACGTGGAAATGTAGTAGCGCAAGACCACTCGGGGTCTTGGCACATGCATGCCAAGTGTTATGTGTATCAGCCCTGCGGCTGCATGAGTCAGTTGCCTAGCCTCATTCGCAGCATGATCACAGCCAGCCATGGACTGTACACTTGTGTCCGCCCTGTCCGGACCATTGGCCTACACTCACTTGGCCGCACACCTTCAAAGGCCAGCGTCACGGTGTTGTTGGCATGCCGCTGGACATGCGCAGACAGGCATTACAATGGTGTGCCGTAGGAGTGCACGTGATACAACCGCGCAGCGCACACAAGTGTGGGGGCTCGTGTGAGAGTGGAGCAGCTGTGAGGCAACGTAACACACAGTGAGGCCGCTCATGTGCCACGTGCTGGGCATATCATCCATGATTCCCAGGGTCGCAGACATCCCACCACACCCACGACAGGCCTCTGTACATCTCCTGAATGCATGCAGATGGTGAAGTTACTGTAGGGATGAAGGGTCCTTTGACTGTACTATCAGGCGGTGGCACATCTGCAGCTCCGAGCTGGGACTTGCATGTGGCCAGCACCCCCTGACAGATACAATAGCATTTACTTGCGACTCCCACACTACGCACTGCCCGACGTGAGACCAACATGTACACATCCCACACGCAGAAGTCCTTGGTCGTAGTTAGCGTGCATGAGATGGCCTTCACACGTACTCCGACGCCACCCCAGGCCTGCACCCATTGCACACAGACACTGCTCATTGCTCCGAGCTGTGCCATTTCATCCACAGGACTGGCGCAGGGCAAGCCAGTGCCACTTCAAGCAGAGCCACTGACGCAATGGCAGACCATCCCGGACACATGCTCGACTCCAGTCACGTGGACCTGTACCGTGCACGTCTGCTGCATGTACTGGGGGCACTGCCGTTGGCAGTGCTGCGGATCAGTTACCGGCAGAGCTTCCGCCTTGCGAACGTCACCTGCGTTTATCCTGTGTTGCATTGTCGCTCGTGCATATTCGAGTGGACCATGGATGTCTGCCTCTCCAACGTGACTGTAGCTGACCTGGATTTCGACGTGTGTGTGCGCCCCCTGTTGGCACACGACCAGGAGTGTCACCGTGATGCCCGTTTATGGCATGCATGGACATTTGGCATACATGCTGGCAACTGGACCTGGGAGATTGCACGAGTCGTCGTGTGCAGTGAGCACATTGAGCCGCTACCCGATTGGGCTTTGGTGCACATTGGGGCCAGGGGTTGGAGTCAGCACATCTGGCGGGTCAGCTGATGGATTACGTCGACGACATGTCAGATGTGGTGGACAACGGTCTCTCATTGGAGATGTTGGCCTACGCTGCTGCACTGGCGTTCATGGACGAGTGACAAGGTACCTGCAGCCACAACTGGATGTGACCCATTGCACGTGTCCTGATGCCTGGTTGCATGTTGGGAATCTGGTCACATATCCCAAGAGGACAGTGGACATGGCTGCATTGGCCTGGACTCCTGATCCATGCGCGGACAACCAACGCAGGTTGGCACTGACTTGTGTTGGTGATGGACTCCCCTGGGGTGGACATGTGCGCTTTCCTAAAGTCCTCATTCAGACATGCGGCTGCATTGGTCTGCATTTCGTGGCACTTCTCTTGGCCGTACTGACACTCACTTGTTGATAAAGTTTCCGCACTTTCACTTGTCTCCAACTGTGTTGTGTCTTGATTTGTATGCCAAGGTGTGTGTCACGGACTCTCTGGATCCCTGCCGTACGTGCATTGCTAGCCCATCAGGGCTGTGGGTTTGTACTTGTGCATTGTCATGTCCCTGTTTCGTGCTTTGCCAGATGCGTATGGCCATTTACCGGCCACAGGCGGGTGCACTTGTATCCTGTGTTGGGTTGTGCAAATGTTGCTGGTCGTACCACATTGTGTTGGATGTTGGGGTGCTCTGCTTCCTATGTGTGTGTGCTGCATTGTGTGTGAGATGTCCCTTCAGCTCTGATTTGGCGCACCCTTCACCCTTTCAGGCAGTGTGGTTTTCACTTCTGTGCTTGTTCAGTGGTGTGATATTGCCGGCTTGTGTGACTTGTGCTCTTGGTTGGTGTTGTTCCTCTTGGGCATGGTTTGTCTGCAGTTGTGCTGTGCTTAATTGTGCATGTGTGCCATTGTGCCCATCTCCCCCCGTCCCCCCAGTCCCTGGTCGTTCCTCTCCCTGTTGCTGTTGTGTTTGTTGATTTTGAGCAGTTTCCGGTCCCCGACTCCTGCCACCATCTCCAGACTGATGTGGTGGACACCATTTCCTCCATGTCATCCAGCTCCTGGTGTGGCGCTGGACTCCCACCTCGGGTGTGCATTGCTGCCTTCTTGTTGTTGGCGTATTTCTGCTTGTTTGTGCGTTTCGCATCATTCCGGCTGTTCAGGTTTTCTTCCATTGTCCTCCTCCGCTCTCCGGCTGCATTGACCTTGTCCATGATGGCCTGCCATGTACAATGTTTTGTTGCCAATGGGGCTTGTGGGGTTGTATACTGGCTCAGGTTGCCTCCATTGTGCTTGGCTGTTGTTTTCTGTTTGGTTTGTCTATTTTTTCCTGCTTTTGTTGTGTTTATTCCCGCCTGCCGTGGGTGTGTCGCGGGCCTGGAGGTGCTTTTCGCAGCTTTCCTCATCGCAAATGGGCTCATCGCACGTTTTTTTGTGTTGTGCTTTGTGTTTTTATCTCCGTCGAGGTGGTTGTATCGTGGACATTGGCCGTGTTTTCGGCGGACTATCGCATGGTATCGCCCTGTTGTGAATTCCTGGTTGACAAGGGGTTATTTTCACCCGATAGGCTGCGATGTGTAAAGTTGCGTTAACATTTTTTGTAGATGTTTAGCACACGTTCTTGTGAATATCCCCCTGAGTGGCGTGCCCAACGCTCTGCTCAGAACCACGTGACTGCCTCTATTAAATGTCGGTGCACCGAATACTAAAGCTGCTGGGCCTTGAATCCACCTCATGCCTCTTTAAACCACTACCAGACACATCCTGCCCCTTTATCTTACTTTTGCACCTCCCTGCTTTCTACTTTTGTGACGGTTTTTCTGTTTTTCTCTTCCTTCTTCTTTTCCTTTTTTTGTA
This sequence comes from Calotriton arnoldi, assembly GCA_963921515.1. NCBI lineage: Eukaryota > Metazoa > Chordata > Amphibia > Caudata > Salamandridae > Calotriton > Calotriton arnoldi. Next base: position 776,910 of record CAWUFW010000457.1, read on the forward strand.
TTTTTCTTTGTCTTTCTCTCGTAATTGTTTGATGGGAAAAACAAAAGTCGGTCCCCAAAAATGTGTGCCCACTGGCAAACACGGGCTGAAATAAAGCACTGCACTTACTCAAAGTTCCAATTTCGCACGCTTCATTTTCTTGGAACTGTTGCTTTCAAATTTTATTTTGAATTATAACCTTAAGATATTGAGATGTAAATTTCAGAAGACTTGATGTAAAGAAAAGAGCGTGTGCAATGTAAAGAAAGCTATAAAGCACTTCTTAACAATAAACCAGAATATATTGCTGCCACGAACTGCAACTGCTTTGACCTCAATGCTTTCAGGTTCTATTTGTGATTACTAACAGTGACATTGTCATGGATTCCACAACAGCTCATGTTTTTCTGATCACATTAGCTCCAAGACTAGGACATCGTTCTACAATCTCAGCAGCATTTGAAGGTTGTTTGTTATTGGACGAGGCTGAATCACTCATCTAGGAATTGGTTACATCCAAGCATAAACTCCATTTCAGGGTTCTCAGCAGGAATTCTAATCCAATCACCGTGCAGTCAATGCTTGGTATCGCTGTAGGAATGATAGCTTTAAACATTACAATTCTTTGCCTCAAATCTCATTGAAGGCCAAGGTCTTCTTTGGTCTTTTTTTATTTGATCCCAGGCGATTGTATGAGCACTTCACGCTGCACGTTATGCCTACCTTGCTGATGGCAGGATGATTTCATTTTTATACTGTCGATAATAAAATATGGATATCCTTATTTAAAAAAAGGTGCATGGCATCACATACCAACATTATGTGAAGAATGGCAGAAAGTCTCAGCGTAGAAAAAGCCCCCCAAATGTATTTTAAATTAGGTTTCACTGGCATACAGGTGGTCCAGAAAAGCTCTCTTAAATGCATGCTTATTGCTTATGAAACAGTGTACTAAATATTGCACGCTTAAACATGATGAAACAAGCAAGAGCTTTCAGAGCAAATTATGTCTCACAAATCAATTGTGTGTGCGAGTCACACAAGAGCAAACATTATTGAAGGTAAAGATACATCTTGAATAAATGCAGTGTTGCTCTCCTGGGCTATTGCATAAGGGATGAGCTTTCTGTATTGCTTACACTCCCGAGATGCCTGTGAATGGTATTATCATCAACCCTGTGCTGGCAGGTTTGCAGGTACGGGTGAAAAGGGAAATTTGAAAGAGCATTAACAAAATCTTTACACCTCAATTATTCAGTGCAATAGCTTCTCGCCTGGTGTCTTCTAGCTGTTCGAAACTTCTACAGCAGATTAGTAAAAAATGTGTGTGCTATCAAAAAAATCCTAAATCTGCTAACTATAGGTTTTTATCAGGGACTGCAGAAGTGTATGCAAATAGCAGGTAAGTTCAAGCTACACCTACATAAAAATGTACAGTACTACAACTTTTGCTTTCCCAAATCGTATTTGCGCACAATCCATGCACTGCTGACAATACACATGTATGAATTTAGGAAGTTGAGAAATAATAAAATAAAATAAAGCAATTTGTGGCATTTGACAAATATAGTTTTCTGCCTTTTTCCTCATTTGGAACAGAAAGTCTCGTGTTAAACCTGGCGTTGTTCTACTATACACTTTACCACAGTATCTGCACCATACAATTAAGGCGCAATTACATGCTCCTTTATTAATATAGATACCTGTGGGAAAGTTTAGCAAATGTTTGTGAACAACAAAACTTGCAATCATGTGGGTGCTTAATCTTATTTGTTGGCGTTGCCCTAATCACACTTTCTGAAACATTTGAAGTGAAAATGCATTTGACCACCTTTATGTGTTACTTACGAATGCAGACAAATCGGCATACATCCGAGTGGTATCTACACAGGGGTAGATAATACCTCGCGTATCAAGACACTTTGCTGCATAAAATGAAGAGATGAAAAGGATTTGGAAAGCACAATTTTACTCGACAGTAAATCCTGACTCTGTAGGAGAAATAACTTACAGGCAGACTTGTTACAATGAGACTTTATAACAAAATGTCGACCACAAAAATATTTTTGTACAAAGCATCGATCAGCAAACATTAATTTATTCAGTTGTACATTTTTTAAATGCATAAAAGGTCATAAATATATTTAGAATTGATAACAAATTATCTGTGACATTAAATTATAAATTACAGTATTAGACACAATAAATATTCTTAAATAAAACAACAATCCTAATTTATTATAAAGAATCAATAACATGAAATAATATGAAAACATTTCAAATGTATTTAAAACTCTAATATTTAAAAATAACAAAATTTATATTTTTTAAAATATTTAACAAATAAAAAATAAATTTATAGAAAATTATTTAAAAAACCCAATTTAAAAAATATACATTATTTCACTTTGAATGTGCTTAAAATATCTTTAAAAATACAAATGGTATAAATTAACATGCTGTAACCTTACTCCAATTCAAAATTATAAAAAAATAAACAAATGATAAAAAATAAGCTTTTCTAACTAATATCCAACACAAAATTGGAGAAAAGCATACACTTGGGAATATAACACCAATCTAACAATAATTGGAGGAATTCTATATATTGGAAGGGTCAAATTTACCATTTTAACTGCAATCTAACATTGAAGAAAGTGCATTCATGAGGGAAGTAAGATTTACTCGTCTAACTCCTCTCTAACATTGGTGACAGGGCATTCGTTGAGGGGCAAATTTACTCTAAACAAACACAGGAGAAAGCATATAAACAGGTGTGTCAAATTTACTATTCTAACCCCAGTTTAGCAATCATTGTTGAAAATGCATAAATAGGGGTTCTGTTTTAGTACTCTAACTCCAATTTAGCAAACATTGTCGAAAATGCATACCAGGAAGTTATCATATTCACTATTTTAACTGCAATCAAACAAATATTGGGCAAAGTGCACTCATGGGGATAGGGGGCTAACTTTACTACAGGCACGGCCCGTGGTAGGAGTGCCGGTCGGGCGGTGATGTGGGGTGGGGGAGGGGCAGGGTGGGGGGCAGTAAACTACGGATTAAGGCCGAATACAGGTAATTGAACATTTAAATAAATAAAAAGAATTTCGTTGTGAGCGCTGCATCGCCAAATGCGATGCAGTGCGCGCAACGAAATTCGTTTTATTTATTTAAATGTTCACTTACCTGTATTCGGCCTTAATCCGTAGTTTACTACCCCCCACCCTGCCCCTCCCCCGCCCCACGTCACCGCCCGACCGGCACTCCTACCACGGGCCGCGCCTGCTTTACTAGTCTAACTCCAATCTATCAAACATTAGGAAAGTGCATACATTGGGAGGGTCAGAATTTTTATTATAATTCCAATATGATAAAAGTTGGAGAAAGTCCATACATTGAGGGGTTGGAAGGAGGGGTTAGATTTCTGTTCAAATAAACATTGGGGAAATTGCATACATGGGAGGGACAGATTTATTATTCTAACTCCAGTCTGAAAAACATTGATGAGAGACCACACATTGAAGGCAAGGAGCAGAGGTACTCATCTAACTTCAGTCCAGCAGACATTGGGGAAAGTACATACATTGGGATGGGTCAGATTTAACATTAACTCCAAAATAACAAACATTGGGTAAAGTGCATACACTGGGAGGGTCAGATTTACTATTCTAACTCCAAACTAACGAACAATAGGGAAGGTATATAAATTGAGGGGGTCAGGCTTAGTACTCTAACTTAAGTCTAAGAATATTGGGTAAAGTGCATAATTGAGGGCCTCAAATGCAACCCACACAAATACAAAAAAATAAAAATAACAAATATATCAGAACTGTACAGTAATTAAAATAAACTTTATCCCTTAACCACTCATAAACATTAATGAAAGTAATAAAATATTGTGTGAAAACAATTAAAAATTAATTTGTATTTAACTATAATATAACTGTTTTTCAATATAAACACTGCCTCCTATGTACTGCAACATACAATTAATCTGTATAGAATAATAAAACATATCATAAAAAGCATTACCATTATAAATTATTAAAGAAGTAACTATAATTAATATTTCCCTTTAAAAATAGCAACAGCCGAACAAACCCAAAACTCAAAACTATCCATATAAATTCATAAAATAATAGTTTATAAAACATACATATTAATATTTTACACTTTAAAAAAATTAAACATATTAATTCAAAATATAAAATACAAGTTGAAAATAATAAATACATTAACAAATTCTCAAGGATAGGAAGATTGTTTCAAACTTTCACAGCTATATAAGAACAAAGCGCTATTGAGAACACTAGGCCATATTTTTTTGAATGCCCAAGGAGACATACAGATGGAGCTTTTTTGTTACAGAAAGTCAGTGAAGTGAGTACAAGATAGTACTGTTTCATATGTAACCGGGATGCTCAAAATCAAGTTGACTGTCACATGTTTGATGATATGGAAGCAAAAGAGAGGTTGGAATGGAAGTCCCAGGTAAAGGAAATTACAGTAATCTATGTGAAAAAAATAATTAAAGAGGTTTATCAAAATTAATGGGAAGAGGATGTACCCTAATGGCTAGGGTGGTTGACCTCGAAGATGGGGATTTGGGTTCGAGTATCGGCAGGGACGCTCAACATCCTGTGATTCTGGGCAAATCACTTAATCTCTCCGTGCCTAATAAAAAAAAAGAATGTGTCTGTCTGTAACGCAACTGGTGCTCATCTAATGTACTTTGATACCTCCGGATCGAGTTTGCGCTATATAAAACTCCCTCCAAAAAAATCCATGACAGACGATGTATAAATTTATGACTAATATGATATTCTCACAGAAAGATAAATTGTGGTTGAAAATGACACCAAGATTTCTGACTGATGTAGCCAGCCTAGGTGGATTACGCAAATTATTTCGGCCACTGTAAAACAGACAATACTGATGTATGAAAAACATGCATACTTGGCTATGTCAGGTTATTGAAGCTTTCGTTAAACTAGCATAATTGTTCATCTTGGTACCCTATTAATGTCATCTTTTGCAATATACAGGTGAAATCCAGTGATAAGATGAAAGTATATCCTATCGATCAGCTACTTTATCAACTCTATTGCTTATCGGAAGTGCATTGAAGTGTGGATGTAATTGCTTGCAAGTATAAGTATGTTGAACCACAATTACTGTTATCCATTTCTAGCCTTAAAAGGATCTAATCATATTGCTTCATTAAACTTCCGATGTGCCTTCATCATTTTAAGCCATCATCTTAAGGATGTTATAATGAGATTTATCACCTTTTACATCCCTTCATAAAATTGGACCAGTAGGTCAAACCCCTTCTGTCAACACTCATTCAAAGCAGACAGATGTACAGTAAGCTTTTTCTCTGAGGCATGCTTACTATGTGAGTTGAGTGTCATTGTAAGACAGTCATTATTCTCCTTATCATGAATTCTTGTGTATTACATTTAAGTCACTAAACCAGTGGTCTCCAACATGACTAGACAATGCTGATGCAGCCTTTGTTTAAATGTCCATTGTTCTAAATCCTCATTGAATATGATAAAGTTGAACTATACCAGCCTCCTTTTGCAATTCCCCAATGTAGAATACTGTCAATGCATTAGGTCATCAAAACAATTATGAAGTCAGAGATACCATACTGGGAAATGAGAACACACTGAACACACGGGACATTCCCAACAATAACAACAAGCCACAAACAGGATTTCATAACCTGCTAAATGATACACCTCTCCATAAGTAGGACGACCATTCCTTTAAACGATATAGCTACACACCTAAAATAATAATTGTATGACTGAACTTCAGGCATTTTAAACTAATTAATGACTCAGAGGTCCTCATTTAAGTTCTTGGAAGCAATACATGTTCCACCTGTTCTTCAACAGAGCAGATCTGCAAGACTGGGCACTTTCTATAAAACAGTTTCAAACAGGACAACATTCCCTTCCAGGAGAAACAAGCATTCTTGTTCATCAGAAAGAGCAGAATCACCTCAACTATAATAATTTATGATGTCATAACATTGATGATTCAGTCTAATGATGAGAACTTAACAAAATGTGTGCCTGGGTTACATCCTCTCAAATTGGAAAAGGTTATGTAGGCCTGCTACACTACAATAAACCGCAATCTCCATGGCCTTAACAGACCAACATATATTCCAGCCACACCCTTACAGCCCTGACAAAGTGCTTTGCCTGGTAAAACCTAAAGAGTTCTTCCTTGGCAAAATTGAAGAAGTAGATGATCCTCCATCTCCAGCAATCAACCATTCAAAAAAACTGAAGGTAGAGAAGCAAGCACATTGCCTGTCAATAATACTATCTCATGCTTGGCAAAATCTCCAACTCTCACACTCAGAGTAACACTTAAGTAGTCCAAAAGCCCAGCATGGAGTGTAGCAATCCAAAGGCACCAAAAGAAAAGGCCACATCTGATCACTAAGTCAGTCAGAAAAACTTTAATCTGTTAATAAAAACCATTAATGCAGACTTAGGATAAAATAAGACAACATTTTCTAAAACTATAAATACCTCTAATATATATATATACATATATATATATATATATATATATATATATATATATATATATATTATCTACTGGCGGTCGCCAGTAGATAGTTATAGTTAGGACCTATTATCCATAGGAAATCCGCGACATTCTATTTGCAATAACGTTGGCGCCGGTTGACGAATCTTCGCGAAAGCTTCCAACTTGTTGGGGCGCTCCGGTCCGCTCCTACCCTGAAAGTCTCAGGGTGATACGTCAAGCGGGGGCCGAGAAAAAGGGGGGTCCCAAAACGCGTTTTCCCCATTCATTTTTCCATAGGAACCTTTAGTCGCAGCTACAGCCCGAACTGCTGAACGGAATTACCCCAAATTTGGCAAAGAGGTAGCCCTTGGTTCAGACTGGTGCCTTTTGCTAAAATGGTGTAAATCCGTTCAGTAGTTCCTGAGAAATTCACAATTAAAATCACATATATATCTATGGGCGCGTCGGATCCGCGTACCCTCCCGATCACGAGCTGCATGCTAATTGGCTGTCAACACTCCAAATCAAGAAGTGTTGGCAGCCATTTTGTCCCTCGGTAGAACCGAGGGACAGAAACAAGTGCGCAAAGCGCAAAAAGGGGGCAGGGTAGAAACACCCTGACCCCCTAGGTCTGCTCAGGGGGTCCCACAAGGACCCCCTGGGCAGAAAAAAGCATTTTTTTTTTTTAAATCGGCGGGATGCGCGTAGGGTGCGCGGATCCCGCCGAGAAAAAAAAAAAGAAACAAGTGCGCAAAACGCACAAAGGGGGCAGGGTAGAAACACCCTAACCCCCTAGGCCTGCTCAGGGGGTCCCACAAGGACCCCCTGGGCAAAAAAAAGCATTTTTTTTTAAAAAAAAAAATCGGCAGGATGCGCATCAGCGTGCACAAAAAAAAAAATCGAAGCGCGGTCTCCCGCGCTTCGATGTAAATTTGCCCCCGGGTGGGCCAAGTCCCGGGGGCATGCTGGGGGGGGTTTATTTTATGTATGGGGGGCCTCTAAGGGCCCCCCAAGCCCCGGGGACCGCCACCCCCGGGGCTTTATTTGAAAAAGTAGCGGGAGGGCTCTGAGCCCTCCTGCAGCCCCGGGACCACCACCTCCCGGGGCTTCTTTATTAAATTAACATGTGTGGGGGCTCCAGCCCCCACACGCCCCGGGGACCACCACCTCCCGGGGCACTAACAAAATTGAAAATGGGGGTCCGTTAAGGACCCCGAGCCCCGGGGACCACCACCTCCCCGGGGCTGTGCATTTGGATGGGAGGGGGCCGCGCGGCCCCCCTCCTGGAGCCTGTGGTGGCCCTGGGGACCGCCACCCCCAGGGCCGGCTCCTGCAGTGTCCCGGGTGCCTACCCCGGGACACTGCTGTTTGCAATGACAGGATGGGAGCCTCGCGGCTCCCGTCCTGTCATTGCAAACTGCTTTGGATATTGGAAGAGAGAGCAGGGAAACCTGCTCTCGCTTCCAATATCCAAAGACAATTGCTTTCCACATGGGGAGCAGCATGTTAGCTGCTCCCCATGTGGAAAGCAATGCCGGCTCGCGCAGGAGGCGGGGAGCCGGCGGGACTGTGGGGGGTTTGGGGACCCCCCACAGTCCCCAACCAGAGGCCAGGCCCCGGGGGATGGGGTCCCCGGGGCAAGTAGTGGCTCGGGAGGGGGCCACGCGGCCCCCTCCCCAGAAATAATTTTTAAAAAAATAAAAAGGCCTGCCCCGGGGGATGGGGTCCCCGGGGCAAAAGGAGGCCTGAGGAGGGGGCCACGCAGCCCCCTCCTTAAAAATTAATGAAAAAGTGTGGCCATGCCCCGGGGGATGGGGTCCCCGGGGTAGGATTCGGCCAGGGAGGGGGCCACGCGGCCCCCTTCCCGTATAATTTAAAAAAAAAAAAAGGGGATAAGGCCCTGGGGGATGGGGTCCCCAGGGCCCAAAAATAGGAAAAGGAAGGGGGCCACACAGCCCCCTTCAGGAAAAAAAAAAAACGATCGGGCCGCAGGCCCCGCCCCTTCCTTCACCACTCTGCAAACGCGCCCCCTGGCGCGTTTGCAGATGGGGAAGTAATTCCCCTTCAATACTGGGGTCCCTGGGGCCAACTAGCCCACCAGGAACCTCCAGTATGCGCCAGGGGCTGCGTTGCAGAGAGGTGTAAAGAGGCCACGCCCTTTTACACCTCTCTGCAAGGCAGCTCTGTGGCGCTTTTTGGATATACCTGTTGGGCTAGTTGGCCCCCAGGGACCCTCAGGATTCAAGGGAGTTAATCCCCGACTTAAAACGCGCCACGGGGCGCGTTTGCACAGTGGTGAAGGGAGGGGCGGGGCTTCAGGTGACATGTGTGCAAACAGGCCCCGTGGCGTGTTTTAAGATGGGGGATTAAGTCCCCTTGAATCCTGAGGGTCCCTGGAGTCCAACTAGCCCACCATGTACTTCCAAAAGCGCCACAGAGCTGCCTTGCAGAGAGGTGTAAAAGGGGTGTGGCCTCTGTACACGTCTCTGCAACGCAGCCCCTGGCGCATACTGGAGGTTCCTGGTGGGCTAGTTGGCCCCCAGGGACCCTCATGATTAAAGGGGACTTAATCCCCCAACTTAAAACGCGCCACGGGCGCGTTTGCACAGATGTCACCTCAGGCCCCGCCCCCTCCCTTCACCATTGTGCAAATATTCCGCTAAAATCAGCCGAAATACGAATTCCGATTTACTCACCTGTTATCAGGAGAGACCTCAGTGCTGCATCTTTCAGCCCAGTACTGATCCTGAAAAGTAATTTTTACCGTACTTACCAGTAACTTGAATTTCCTTCCATAGGATATCATTGCCTGCTTTTTGCTGAAAAAGTTTCTAAGTGTCGATTTTTGAAACATACAAATATTCCTCTAAAATCAGCCGAAATACGAATTCCGATTTACTCACCTGTTATCAGGAGAGACCTCAGTGCTGCATCTTTCAGCCCAGTACTGATCCTGAAAAGTAATTTTAACCGTACTTACCAGTAACTTGAATTTCCTTCCATAGGATATCATTGCCTGCTTTTTGCTGAAAAAGTTTCTAAGTGTCGATTTTTGAAACATACAAATATTCCTCTAAAATCAGCCAAAATACGAATTCCGATTTACTCACCTGTTATCAGGAGAGACCTCAGTGCTGCATCTTTCAGTCCAGTACTGATCCTGAAAAGTAATTTTAACCGTACTTACCAGTAACTTGAATTTCCTTCCATAGGATATCATTGCCTGCTTTTTGCTGAAAAAGTTTCTAAGTGTCGATTTTTGAAACATACAAATATTCCTCTAAAATCAGCCAAAATACGAATTCCGATTTACTCACCTGTTATCAGGAGAGACCTCAGTGCTGCATCTTTCAGTCCAGTACTGATCCTGAAAAGTAATTTTAACCGTACTTACCAGTAACTTGAATTTCCTTCCATAGGATATCATTGCCTGCTTTTTGCTGAAAAAGTTTCTAAGTGTCGATTTTTGAAACATACAAATATTCCTCTAAAATCAGCCGAAATACGAATTCCGATTTACTCACCTGTTATCAGGAGAGACCTCAGTGCTGCATCTTTCAGCCCAGTACTGATCCTGAAAAGTAATTTTAACCGTACTTACCAGTAACTTGAATTTCCTTCCATAGGATATCATTGCCTGCTTTTTGCTGAAAAAGTTTCTAAGTGTCGATTTTTGAAACATACAAATATTCCTCTAAAATCAGCCGAAATACGAATTCTGATTTACTCACCTGTTATCAGGAGAGAACCCAGTGCTGCATCTTTTAGCCCAGCACTGACCCTGAAAAGTAATTTTAACCGTACTTACCAGTAACTTGTATTTCCTTCCATAGGAATCCATTGTCTGGTTTTCAGCAGAAAAGTTTCAAAGTGTCGATTTTCACAAACTACAAATATTCCTTAAAAATCGCCTGTATGACTTAAACGCATTCTTTCAACTGTTTACAGGAGATGCACCAGTGCTGGATCCAGGATCCACCACTGAGTGAGAAAAAGTCACGATAACACTACTTACCTGCTAAGTGAATTTCCTCCCATAGGATAACATTGGTGATTCTATGTGAAAAAGTTTCTAAGTGTCAACTTTTAAAATACAATAATATTCCTTAAAAATCACTACTGTAACCAAAACGCTTTTACTCAACTGTTTACAGGAGATGTCCCAGGACTGAATCTAGGATCCAGTCCTGTGGTTAGAAAAGTAATCCATAAAGTAACTAATTGCATTTAGCTAGAAATTCACATTGAGCTCAATGTTGCATTGTGTTTGAAATTGTGTTGCCCATTGCAACAACTGTAACTACTGTACTTAAAAGTCTATTGCCTATTTGCAAAGTATTTAAAGTAAATTAATTCATTCTGAGAAAGTATATTTTGTAATGTAATGTATAATGTAATTACAATGTAATTTAAAAAATAAAATATCTAAAAATAAATAGTTTAAAAAAATGTAGTAAATCAGTATGAAAAAAATAAAAATAACAATTAATACATTTAAAAATTGGCATTTACAAAACCTTTGAAATTCACTGAAAAAAACCATAGGTTTCAGACATGTTATAGTTAGGAATTAGCATTTAAAAAACCTTTGAAATTCACTGAAAAAACCATAGGTTTCAGACATGTTATAGTTAGAAATTAGCATTTAAAAAACCTTTGAAATTCACTGAAAAAACCATAGGTTTCAGGCACGTTATAGTTAGAAATTAGCATTTAAAAAACTTTGAAATTCACTGAAAAAACCATAGGTTTTAGGGACAGTTGTAGTTACTTGGACATTGCACTCGTACAAAACCCGTGAAATTCCCCCGTTATAGTTAGTTCAGCTAACTATAACTCGCGCCCGCAATGCACTGCTGATGACGTCACATATTACATCACTCATGACATGGTCAGTGACATCACTGATGACATCACTGATGACATCTCAAATGACATCACTGATGACATCAACCATGTGATAATTTCATGCATCTTCTCACACCCTAATATAACTTTTGATACACCCACTCTAAATTACAGACTGCCATTCTCAAAAACAAAGACACTCCAACACCAATAACTACATACCCACTCACTGATTCTTAGGTCTACACACACATCCACTCACTCACCCGTACAGTCACTCATACTTACGGTCACTCAGTACAGGACTATCATATGCACTCATACACCTATATAAACACTGACACACCGCCACTCATCCATAGAGGTACTCACACACCTAGTCAGTCATGCAAAAATTTAATCACACACCCATTTACTCACCTATACAGTTATACACACACCAGCTCACTTACTCATACAAATACTAGCACATTCTTACGCTCTTATACAATAACTGATACAAGCACACACGCATCCATACAGCCACTCTCACAATCACACACTCTCACGTATAGCCTTTTAAATACTCTAACACATATATATACTTCCTTTTACATATGTAGTTACTCGCACATGTACCACTGAGATATACATTCACTCACTAACACACCCATACACACACTCACCCACCCAAGCAGTCCATCACAGACGCACTCTTCAAATCATGCACCCAGTGAATCACCCACTCACACATCTATGTACAGAGTCGCACACACCCCACCCACACAAACACTCAGGCACCCATACAGATACTCAGACAACCAATCAATAACTCATATAGACACTCATGTAGCTATTCACAAACCCATGCAGCCACTTACACAGCAACAGACAGACGGATACAGACATTCACCCAGTTTAGTCACTAACCCATGCATTCAGTAAGATAAGTTTAATCACTCACTTATACAGTTAGTCACGCACCTACTAAATCATCCATTCAGACACTTATACACCCACTCACTCTTCAATACGCCTTTCCCTATATATATTAAACATATTTAAACTTTACAGAAACACACAGTCACTGGATGATGTCATCAGTGATGTCATCAGTGATGTCATTTGAGATGTCATCAGTGATGTCATCAGTGATGTCACTGACCATGTCATGAGTGATGTAATATGTGACGTCATCAGCAGTGCATTGCGGGGCGCGAGTTATAGTTAGCTGAACTAACTATAACGGGGGAATTTCACGGGTTTTGTACGAGTGCAATGTCCAAGTAACTACAACTGTCCCTAAAACCTATGGTTTTTTCAGTGAATTTCAAAGGTTTTTTAAATGCTAATTTCTAACTATAACGTGCCTGAAACCTATGGTTTTTTCAGTGAATATATATATATATATATATATATATACATATATATATATATATATATATATATATAGATATATATATATATATCTATATATATATATATATATACATATATATATTATCTACTGGCGGTCGCCAGTAGATAGTTATAGTTAGGACCTATTTTCCATAGGAAATCCGCGACATTCTATTTGAAATAACTCTTGCGTCGGTTGACGAATCTTCGTGAAATTTTCAAACTTTATGGCCCGCTCCGGTCCGCTCCTACCCTGAAAGTCTCAGGGTGATTCGTCAAGCAGGGGCCGAGAAAAAAGGGGGTCCCAAAACGTGTTTTCCCCATTCATTTTCCCATAGGAAACTTTAGACACGGCTACAGCCCGAACTGCTGAACGGAATTACACCAAATTTGGCAAAGAGGTAGTTCTTGGTTCAGAAAGAACCCTTTTGTTAAATGGTGTAAATCCGTTCAGTAGTTGCGGAGAAATTAAAAAAATAAGAGTCAAAAAATCAATTTCCCATAGGAAACTTTATGCAAGGCTACAGCCCGAACTGCAGAACGGAATTACACCAAATTTAGCAAAGAGGTAGTTCTTGGTTCAAAAGAACCCTTTTTGTTAAATGGTGTAAATCCGTTCAGTAGTTGCTGAGAAAATCAAAAGTAAAAACACATATATATCTGGGCGGAGCCTAACCACACATGTCATCGTGAGATCTGATTGGCTGTCAGCACTTCATCCTGGAATTGCTGGCAGCCATCTTGGGACCAATATAAATGATAGTACCCCATTGAAATGCATTGTAGTGAATCGAAGATTTTGAGGGTTACCAAAAGGAGAACTATAAAGGGTGATAACAGACTTTAGTTACATTAGAATTCATTTGTTGATGGTACCATACTAATTTCAGGAATTGTGGTGTGTTCTAAGGTGATTTTACCCTGTGAAAAACCTTCTGCTGGGATATCATGAATCATGTTTGAGAGAAAACTATTTTCACATGCTTGTCCCATACAGTTTTGGAAGGTGCCCCAGAAGCTAAAATGAGAGCATATTTTCTGTAAATTCACATTATCTTTCTCAGTCATGTGAGAATGAAGTCTGACATTCTCAGTAAAACATGTACATCCAACAAGGGCAGAGACTGTCAGTTGATTCCTTTGTGTTCTACTGCAGCTTCCCAGAGTTTTCTAAAGAACAACTAGAGTGCTAACAGCCTTACTTATGACAAAAGTATGGCACACCTGAAGCCATCTTGATTGGAATAAACTGGTAACACTTAAAACATTTAATTTAAAAAGGAACAAAATGATGGGGTTCATCTTGTCATAGAAATTATGGTTAGTGCTCTGGAAAGAAAAATTAGGACATGTTTCAAGTGTGATCTCAAATATCTTCCTGTTATATTTCAACAGGAGCAGCCTGTCAGTTGATGCCTTTGTGTTCTACTGCAGCTTCCCAGAGTGTTCTAAAGAACAACTAGAGCGCTAACAGTCTTACTTATGACAAAAGTATGGCACACCTGAAGCCATCTTGATTGGAATAAACTGGTAACACTTAAAACATTTAATTTAAAAAGGAACAAAATGATGGGGTTCATTTTGTCATAGAAATTATGGTTAGTGCTGTAGAAAGAAAAATTAGGACATGTTTCAAGTGTGATCTCAAATATCTTCCTGTTATATTTCAACAGGAGCAGCCTGTCAGTTGATGCCTTTGTGTTCTACTGCAGCTTCCCAGAGTGTTCTAAAGAACAACTAGAGCGCTAACAGTCTTACTTATGACAAAAGTATGGCACACCTGAAGCCATCTTGATTGGAATAAACTGGTAACACTTAAAACATTTAATTTAAAAAGGAACAAAATGAGGGGGTTCATTTTGCCATAGAAATTATGGTTAGTGCTGTAGAAAGAAAAATTAGGACATGTTTTAAGTGAGATCTCAAATATCTTCCTGTTATATTTCAACAGGAGCAGCCTGTCAGTTGATGCCTTTGTGTTCTACTGCAGCTTCCCAGAGTGTTCTAAAGAACAACTAGAGTGCTAACAGCCTTACTTATGACAAAAGTATGGCACACCTGAAGCCATCTTGATTGGAATAAACTGGTAACACTTAAAACATTTAATTTAAAAAGGAACAAAATGAGGGGGTTAATTTTGCCATAGAAATTATGGTTAGTGCTGCAAAAAGAAAATTTAGTGCATGTTTTAAGTGAGATCTCAAATCCTCTTCTATTTCATTAGAAAATTCTGACATGCAGACTGAAACAATCACTTTCAATACCAGCAGTAGACTTTCAGTTAACTCCTTGGTGAGCAGTAGCTTTACTACAGTGATCTAATGAACAACTAGAGTAATAACATTCTGAATTTATGGCAAATGTGTGACACATCTGAATGCCTTCTTGATGGAATCAAAGTAAAAAACTGAAAGCATTTCCTACTGAGGAGACTGCAGTAAATGAGGAAATTAGGAAACTTCATAACAAAGAAGTCTTCCAAGATGGCCACCAGTGAAAAAAGAGCCAAAATGTAGCACAAATATTACCCAGATGTAGCCCACATATAGCCCAATGACAAAAGTGTGCAAAACACTTTTTATTTTGAGTTTTTTTGCAGTTTTATGTAGTGCAGACTGGTCAGGTATTGGAGCGTTGCATCTTAAAACATGACCCCCTATACTACAAAAACACCACTGCACTACCCTAAACCCTAAAACACTACCCCAGCACGACCCCCTACACTACACAAGCACCACTGCACTATCCTAAACCCTAAACACTACCCCCAGCATGACCCCCTACACTACACAAACACCACTGCACTACCCTAAACCACTACCCCAACACCACTGCACTAACCTAAATCTTAAAACACTACCCCCAGCATGACCCCCTACACTACCCAAACACCACTGCACTACCCTAAAACATGACCCCTACACTACACAAACACCACTGCACTACCCTAAACCCTAAAACACTACCCCCAGCATGACCCCCTACACTACACAAGTACCACTGCACTACCCTAAACCCTAAAACACTGCCACCAGCACGACCCCCTACACTACACAAACACCACTGCACTACCTTAAACCCTAAAACACTACCCCCAGCATGACCCCCTACACTGCCCGAACACCACTGCACTGCCCTAAACCCTGAAACACATACCCTAGCACGACCCCCTACACTGCCCGAACACCACTGCACTGCCCTAAACCCTGAAACACCACCCCCTTCACGACCCCCTACACTGCCCGAACACCACTGCACTGCCCTAAACCCTGAAACACCACCCCCAGCATGACCCCTACACTGCCCGAACACCACTGCACTGCCCTAAACCCTGAAACACTACCCCCAGCAAGACCTCCTACACTGCCCGAACACCACTGCACTGCCCTAAACCCTGAAACATCACCCCCAGCAAGACCCCCTACACTGCCCGAACACCACTGCCCCTAAACCCTGAAACACCACCCCCAGCACGACCCCCTACACTGCCCGAACACCACTGCACTGCCCTAAACCCTGAAACACCACCCCCTGCACGACCCCCTACACTGCCCGAACACTACTGCACTGCACTGCTCTAAACCCTGAAACACCATCCCCAGCACGACCCCCTACACTGCACGAACACCACTGCACTGCCCTAAACCCTGAAACACTACCCCCAGCAAGACCCCCTACACTGCCCGAACACCACTGCACTGCCCTAAACCCTGAAACACCACCCCCAGCAAGACCCCCTACACTGCCCGAACACCACTGCCCTAAACCCTGAAACACCACCCCCAGCAAGACCCCCTACACTGCCCGAACACCACTGCACTGCCCTAAACCCTGAAACACCAGCCCCAGCACGACCCCTACACTGCCCGAACACCACTGCACTGCCCTAAACCCTGAAACACCACCCCCTGCACGACCCCCTACACTGCCCAAACACCACTGCACTGCCCTAAACCCTGAAACACCACCCCCAGCACGACCCCCTACACTGCCCGAACACCACTGCACTGCCCTAAACCCTGAAACACCACCCCCTGCACGATCCCCTACACTGCCCGAACACTACTGCACTGCCCTAAACCCTGAAACACCACCCCCAGCACGACCCCCTACACTGCACGAACACCACTGCACTGCCCTAAACCCCGAAACACTACCCCCAGCAAGACCCCCTACACTGCCCGAACACCACTGCCCTAAACCCTGAAACAACACCCCCAGCAAGACCCCCTACACTGCCCGTACACCACTGCACTGCCCTAAACCCTGAAACACCACCCCCAGCATGACCCCCTACACTGCCCGAACACCACTGCACTGCCCTAAACCCTGAAACACCACCCCCAGCATGACCCCCTACACTGCCCGAACACCACTGCACTGCCCTAAACCATGAAACACCAGCCCCAGCACGACCCCCTACACTGCCCGAACACCACTGCACTGCCCTAAACCCTGAAACACCACCCCCAGCACAACCCCCTACACTGCCCGAACACCACTGCACTGCCCTAAACCCTGAAACACCAGCCCCAGCACAACCCCGTACACTGCCCGAACACCACTGCACTGCCCTAAACCCTGAAACACCAGCCCCAGCACGACCGCCTACACTGACCGAAAACCACTGCACTGCCCTAAACCCTGAAACACCAGCCCCAGCAAGACCCCCTACACTGCCCGAACACCACTGCACTGCCCTAAACCCTGAAACACCACCCCCAGCAAGACCCCCTACACTGCCCGAACACCACTGCACTAAATCCTGAAACACCACCCCCAGCAAGACCACCTACACTGGCCGAACACCACTGCACTGCCCTAAACCCTGAAACACCACCCCCTGCACGACCCCCTACACTGCCCGAACACCACTGCACTGCCCTAAACCCTGAAACACCATCCCTCAGCACGACACCCTACACTGCCCGAACACCACTGCACTGCCCTAAACCCTGAAACACCACCCACAGCACGACCCCCTACACTGCCCGAACACCACTGCACTGCCCTAAACCCTGAAACACCACCCCCTGCACGACCTCCTACACTGCCGGAACACCACTGCACTGCCCTAAACCCAGAAACACCACCCCCAGCACGACCCCCTACACTGCCCTAACACCACTGCACTGCCCTAAACCCTGAAACATCAAACCCAGCAAAACCCCCTACACTGCCTGAACACCACTGCCCTAAACCCTGAAACACCACCCCCTACACTGCACGAACAGCACTGCACTGCCCTAAACCCTGAAACACCACCTCCAGCAAAACCCCCTACACTGCCTGAACACCATTGCTCTGCCCTAAATCCTGAAACACTAGCCCCAGCATGACCCCCTACACTGCCCAAACACCACTGCACTGCCCTAAACCCTGAAACACCACCCCCAGCACGACCCCCTACACTGCCCAAACACCACTGCACTGCCCTAAACCCTGAAACACCAGCCCCAGCAAGACCCCCTACACTGCCCGAACACCACTGCACTGCCCTAAACCCTGAAACACCAGCCCCAGCATGACCCCCTACACTGCCCGAACAACACTGCACTGCCCTAAACCCTGAAACACCAGCCCCAGCACGACCACCTACACTGCCCGAACACCACTGCACTGCCCTAAACCCTGAAACACCAGCCACAGCACAACCCCCTACACTGCCCGAACACCACTGCACTGCCCTAAACCCTGAAACACCAGCCCCAGCATGACCCCCTACACTGCCCGAACACCACTGTACTGCCCTAAACCCTGAAACACCAGCCCCAGCACGACCCCCTACACTGCCCGAATACCACTGCACTGCCCTAAACCCTGAAACACCACCCTCTGCATGACCCCCTACACTGCCCGAACACCACTGCACTGCCCTAAACCCTGAAACACCACCCCCTGCAGCACCCCCTACGCTGCCCGAACACCACTGCACTGCCCTAAACACTGAAACACCACCCCCAGCACGACCCTCTTTACTGCTCGAACACCACTGCACTGCCCCAAACCCTGAAACACCACCCCCAGCACGACCCCCTACACTGCCCGAACACCACTGCCCTAAACCATGAAACACCACCCCCTGCACGACCCCCTACACTGCCCGAACACCACTGCACTGCCCTAAACCCTGAAACACCACCCCCTACACTGCCCGAACACCACTGCACTGCCCCAAACCCTGAAACACCACCCCCAGCACGACCCCCTACACTGCCCGAACACCACTGCCCTAAACCATGAAACACCACCCCTGCACGACCCCCTACACTGCCCGAACACCACTGCACTGCCCTAAACCCTGAAACACCACCCCCTACACTGCCCGAACACCACTGCACTGCCCTAAACCCTAAAACACCACCCCCAGCATTACCCCCTACACTGCCCAAACACCACTGTACTGCCCTAAACCCTAGAACACTACCCCCAGCACGACCCCCTACACTACCCGAACACCACTGCACTACCCTAAACCCTAAAATACTACCCCCAGCACAACCCCCTACACTACCCGAAAACGACTGCACTGCCCTAAACCCTCAAACACTCCCCCAGCACGACCCCCTACACTACCAGAACACCACTGCACTGCCCTAAACCCTAAAACACTCCCCCAGCACGACCCCCTACACATTCCCGAACACCACTGCACTGCCCTAAACCCTAAAACACTCCCCCAGCACGACCCCCTACACTACGCAAACACCACTGCACTGCCCTAAACCCTAAAACACTACCCCCGCATGACCCCCTACACTACCCAAACACCAATGCACTACCCTAATCCCTAAAACACTACCCCCCGCATGACCCCCTACACTACCCTAAACCCTAAAACACTACCCCCGCATGACTCCCTACACTACCCAAAGACCACTGCACTACCCTAAACCCTAAAACACGACCTCCTACACTACACAAACACCACTGCACTACCCTAAACCCTAAAACACTACCCCCTACACTACACAAACACCACTGCACTACCCTAAACTCTAAAACACTACCCCCAGCAGTACCCCTACACTACCCAAACACCACTGCACTAACCTAAACCCTAAAACACTACCCCCAGCAGTACCCCTACACTACCCAAACACCACTGCACTACCCTAAATCACTACCCCAGCACGACCCCTACACTACCCAAACACCACTGCACTACCCTAAACCCTAAAACACTACCCCCAGCACGACCCCCTACACTACCCAAACACCACTGCACTACCCTAAACCCTAAAACACTCCCCCAGCACGACTCCCTACACTACCCAAACACCACTGCACTACCCTAAACCCTAAATCTACCCCCAGCATGACCCCCTACACTACACAAACACCACTGTACTACCCTAAACCCTAAAACACTACCCCCAGCACGACCCTCTTCACTACCTAAACACAACTGCACAATTTGTTACAGGCGTTGCAACGCAGGCCTATGGTGCTTACTGGAAGTACCTAGTGGGCTAGTTGGGCCCCAGGGACCCTCAGGATTCAAGGTAACCTAATCCCCCAACTTAAAACGCACCACGGGCGCGTTTGCACAGTGGTGAAGGGAGGGCGGGGCCTCAGGTGACATGTGCGCAAACACGCCCTGTGGTGCGTTTTAAGTTGGGGAATTAATTCCCTTTGAATCCTGAGGGACCCTGAGGGCCAACTAGCCCACCAGGTACCTTCAGTAAGCACAACAGAGTTGCGTTGCAGAGAGGTAAAAAAGGTGCGTGGCCTCGGAACGCCTCTCTGCAACTCAGCTCTGTGGTCCTAACTGTAGGTACCTGGGGGCTAGTTGGGCCCCAGGAACCCTCAGAATTCAAGGGGATTTAATCCCGCAACTTAAAACGCGCCACGGAGTGCGTTTGCACACATGTCACCTCAGGCCCCCCTCCCTTCACCACTGTGCAAACGCGCCCTGTAGCGCGTTTTAAGAGGTAGTTTTAATCCCCTGCCCTATTATGTACTAGGGACTTGCAGAGGAGGTCATGCTAATCACAGGGGTACCCCAACGCATAGTGTTCCCTAGTGTATGTAGGTGTTTTCACTGTATTCTAAGTGTCTTTTAGCATAGCACTGGCTCTGGTTAGTCAGAGTCAGTTACCACCAGTACCCGTCTGAAAAAGTTGTGGGCACAGGATGATTTTGCAACAAGGCCTCTTTCTGCTCCTCTGTTGGTTCTTTCTGCACATCTTTTGCTTCTTTCTGTGCGTTTTTTCTTCTTTCTTCACATGTCCTACCTCTGTAGGCATAGTTAGAAACTAGCATTTAAAAAAAACGTTGAAATTCACTTAAAAAATCATAGGTTTCAGGCACGTTATACTTAGAAATTAGCATTTAAAAAACCTTTGAAATTCACTGAAAAAACCATAGGTTTCAGACACGTTATAGTTAGAAATTAGCATTTAAAAAACCTTTGAAATTCACTGAAAAAACCATAGGTTTTAGGGACAGTTATAGTTAGTTGGACATTTCACTCGTACAAAACCATAGAAATTCCCCCGTTATAGTTAGTTCAGCTAACTATAACTCGCGCCCCGCAATGCACTGCTGATGATGTCACATATTACATCACTCATGACATGGTCAGTGACATCACTGATGACATCACTGATGACATCTCAAATGACATCACTGATGACATCATCCATGTGATAATTTCATGCATCTTCTCACACCCTAATATAACTTTTGATACACCCACTCCTAAATTACAGACTGCCATTCTCAAAACCATAGACACTCCAACACCAAAAACTACATACCCACTCACTGATTCTTAGGTCTACACACACATCCACTCACTCACCCGTACAGTCACTCATACTTAGTCACTCAGTACAGGATAATCATATGCACTCATACACCTATATAAACACTCACACACCGCCACTCATCCATAGAGGTACTCACACACCTAGTCAGTCATGCAAAAAACTTAATCACACACCCATTTACTCACCTATACAGTTATACACACACCAGCTCAATTACTCATACAAATACTAGCACATTCTTACACTCTTATACAATCACTGATACAAGTACACACTCATCCATACAGCCACTCTCACAATCACACACTCTCACTTATAGCCATTTATATACTCCAACACACATATATACTGCCTTTCACATATGTAGTTACTCACACATGTACCACTGAGATATACATTCAATCACTAACACACCCATACACACACTCACCCACCCATACAGTCCATCACAGATGCACTCTTGAAACCATGCACCCAGTGAATCACCAACTCACACATCTATGCACAGAGTCACACACACCCCACCCACACAAACACTCAGGCACCCATACAGATACTCAGACAATCAATCAATAACCCATGTAGACACTCATGTAGTTATTCAGAAAGCCATGCAGCCGCTTATAAACCAACAGACAGACAGATACAGACATTCACACAGTTTAGTCACTAACCCATGCATTCAGTAAGATACATTTAATCACTCACTTGTAGAGTCAGTCACTCACGTACTAAATCATCCATTCAGACACTTATACACCCACTCATTCTTCAATACGCCTTTCCCTATATATATTAAACATATTTAAACTTTACAGAAACACACAGTCACTGGATGATGTCATCAGTGATGTCATTTGAGATGTCATCAGTGATGTCATCAGTGATGTCACTGACCATGTCATGAGTGATGTAATATGTGACGTCATCAGCAGTGCATTGCGGGGCGCGAGTTATAGTTAGCTGAACTAACTGTAACGGGGGAATTTCTATGGTTTTGTACGAGTGAAATGTCCAACTAACTATAACTGTCCTTAAAACCTATGGTTTTTTCAGTGAATATATATATAGATAGATATATCTATATTACCTACTGGCGGTCGCCAGTAGGTAGTTATAGTAAGGACCTTGTTTCTATTCAAAAAGCGTTTTTCTTTTGCCAATATCTTTGGCACCGTTTGACGAATCTTTGCGAAATTTTCAAAACGAATGGCACACTCCGGTCAGCTCCTGTCTTAAACATTTCGGGGTGATTCGTCAAGTGGGGGCCGAGAAAAAAGGGGGGTCCCAAAACGAGTTTTCCCCATGTTATAGGATTTTAAAACAGGTTACAGCCCGAACTGCTGAACGGAATTACACCAAATTTGGCAAAAAGGTAGCCCTTGGTTTAGAAAGAGACCTTTTTTTTAAATGGTGTAAATCCGTTCTGTAGTTCCTGAAAAATTCAAGAAATAAAAATATCGATATCTGAGCACCGAGGAGGGTTCGCGAACTCTCCCGGGCACGAGCTTCACTCTGATTGGCTGCCAACACTCCAAACCAGGAAGTGTTGGCAGCCATCTTGTGACTCAGTAACCGAGTCACAACAAAAAGGGTGAAAAAAAGATGAAAAACAAGAAAAGGGGGCAGGGTAGAAACACCCTGACCCCCTAGGCCTGCTCCAGGGCCCAAAAAAGCATTTTTTTAAATAAATAAATCTGCAGAATTCACGCTGGGTGCGCGAATCCTGCCGAGAAAATAAAAAAAAATGAAGCGCGGGCTCCCGCGCTTTATTTTAATGAGCCCCCGGGTGGGCCAGGTCCCTGGGGCAATGCCAAAATCAAATAGCGGGGGCCCGTGGGGGCCCCTGCAGCCCCGGGGACTGCCACCTCCCCGGGGCTATGCTAATTATATGCGGGACACGCGGCCCCACACAGCCCCGGGGACCCCCCCTCCCCAGGGCTTTTTTAATTGCATGTGGGGAGCTCCCAGGCCCCCCCAAGCCCCGGGGACCGCCACCTCCCCGGGGCTTTATTTAATTATGCGTGGGGAGCACGTGGCCCCCGGCAGCCCCGGGGACCGCCACCTCCCCGGGGCTTAAATTAATATAAAATAGGTGTGGGGGGGGCTCCTGCTCCCCCCACACTGCCCCGGGGACCACCTCTTCCCCAGGGCACTAATTATTCAAATTCGGGGGTCCGTTACAGACCCTTGGCCCCGGGGACCACCACCTCCCCGTTGCTTTACAAATGGAGGGAGGGGGGCCGTGCGGCCCCCCTCCAGGAACCCTTGATGGCCCTGGGGACCGCCTCCCCCCAGGGCCGGCTCCTGCAATGTCCCAGGGTGCCCACTTCCGGGACATTGCTGTTTGCTATGCCAGGCGGGAGCACGGCTCCCGCTCTGTCATAGCAAACACTGCTTTGGTTTTTGGAAGCGAGAGCAGGAAACCTGCTCTCTCTTCCAAAAACCAAAGCAGAATTGCTTTTGCACAAGGGGAGCTGCATGTCAGCAGCTCCCCTTGTGCAAAAGCAATGCCGGCTCCCGCAGGAGGCGGGGAGCCGGCGGGACCGTGGGGGCATTTGGGCTCCCCCCACGGTCTCCAATGCAAAGGGCCGGCCCAGGGGGATGAGGACCCCGGGGCCAGAAGTGGCCCAGGGGAGGGGGGCCACGCGGCCCCCCTCCCGTGAAATAAAAAAAAAACTAGGCCAAGCCCCAGGGGATGGGGTCCCCGGGGCCAGAAATGGCCCAGGTTGAGGGGGGCCACGCGTCCCCCCTCCTCGCAAATATAAATTATAATTTTTTTTAAAACGAGGCCAGGCCCCGGGGGATGGGGTCCCCGTGGCCATTAGTAGCCCAGGGGAGGGGGGCCATGCAGCCCCTCTCCCGCGAAAAACCCCCCCAAAAAACGAGGCCAAACCCCGGGGGATGGGGTCCCCGGGGCCAGAAATGGCCCTGGGGAGGAGGGCCACGCGACCCCCCTCCTCGCAAATAAAAATAAATATTTTTTTTAAACGAGGTCAGGCCCCAGGGGACCAATAGTGGCCCAGGGAAGGGGGCCACGCAGCCCCATCCCGTTTTTTTTTTTTTTTTAAACAAAATAAAATGCTCAGGCCCTGGGGGCCCAAAAATAATTAAGGGAAGGGGGTCCACACAGCCCCCCTTCCAAAAACAAAATTAAAAAAAGCCGGCATATTGCCGCAGGCCACGCCCCCTCCCTGCAGAACACTCTGCAAACGCGCCCCCTGGTGTGTTCTAAGTTGGGGAATTAAGTCCCCTTGAATACTGAGGGTCCCTGGGGGCCAACTAGCCCACCAGGTACCTCTAGCAAGTGCCACACAGCTGGATTGCAGAGAGGTGGTCCCAGGCCACGCCCCTTTTTACACCACTCTGCAAACGCACCTCTTGACGCACTGCTGGTGGGGCGATGAGGTCCTCTTGTGTCCTGAGGACCTCAGGACACAAGTGGACTTCATCCCCCGAGCAGCAGTGCACCAAGAGGCATGTTTGCAGAGTGGTGTAAAAAGGGGGCATGGCCTCGGACCACGTCTCTGCAATCCAGCTTTGTGGCGCTTACTGGAGGTACCTGGTGGGCTAGTTGGCCCCCAGGGACCCTCAGTATTCAAGGGGACTTAATCCCCCAACTTAGAACGCGCCAGGAGGCGCGTTTGCAGAGTAGTGGAGAAAGGGGGCGTGGCCTGTGTCCACCTCTCAGCAATCCCACTGTGTGGGGCTTGCTGGAGGTAAGAGGTAGGCTGGTTGGCCCCTAAATGACCCCCAGCAGCGAAGGGGACTTCAATCCCCATCTAAGAGCGCGCCAGGGAGCGTGTTTGCAGAGTGGTGGGCAAAGGGGGCATGGCATGTTATGAGAACTTAGCAATCCTGCTGTGGGGTACTCACTGGAGGTAATAGGAGGGGTAGTTGGCCCCCAAGGATGTCCTTGGGGACCAAGTACCCCGCTTGTTACCTTCAGTACGTCCCACACAGTGGGATTGCTAAGAAGTCTTCAGAGGCCATGTCCCCCTTTCTCCACCACTCTGCAAACGCACCTCCGGGCAGACTACGGGATGGGGGATGAAGTCCACTTTACTCCTGAGTGGGCGAGGAGTTGGCCTAACGGCTAGGGTGGTCGACCTCGAATCTGGGTGTTAGAACTGGGGGTCTCTAGTTGGCAGAGGTAGGTACCTTTGTGCAAATAGGGACCCTTGCTTCTAGTCAGGGTAAGGGGGATACACTACTAAAATAACCCCTGCTCACCCCCTTGGTAGCTTGGCACGAGCAGGCAGGCTTATCTCAGAGGCAGTGTGTAAAGCATTTGTGAACACATACAGTAACACAGTGACAACACTACAGATGGACACCACACAGGTTGTATTATAAAAATAAGTATTTTTATATAGACTTAACACAAGACCCAAAACGACAAAAATCCACAATACACTATGAAAATATGACTGTCAATGGTAGAAAATAGTTCAGTTCAAATGCAGGTGGTAAATGCAACACTCTACATTCAATGTACCTTTGGATGCGTAACGCAATACAAACAAAAGAGTTGCAGGGAAGGTGATGCGTCATTTCCTTACACGCAAGAACGGTGATGCGTCGGTTCCTTGCTCCGGGGGAGGTGATGCGTCGGTTCCCTACTGCTGCGTAGGCGATGGTGATGCGTCGGCTCCTTACCGGAGAGGAGGTGATGCGCCGGTTTCTTACTGTGCTTCTGTGGCGATGCGACCCGCAGCGCCTCAATGCAATGACGACTCGGTGCAATGAAACAAAATAACGTCTTCTTCTTGATGCGACAACGAAGGGGGCGAGGCGTGCACGCCCGACAGCCGTGCGGCGACTCAGTGAATCTTCTGAGCCGCGACAGGCTCTGTGACACGCTTCTCTGATGATGCGACGGCGTCTGATGCGACGGCGACACTCTTCTCCGGTGATGCGAGGCTCTTCGGTGATGCGATGGCGACAGCGGCGGCATGCTTTCTCAGTGATGCGACGACAACTGCGGCAACACGATTCTTCTTCGTGAGTCGCGCTTCCAGCTCCCAGTGACACGCAGTCTCCTTTATTTGGCAATCAAGCAACCACTGCAGGCCAATCCCTCAAACAGCACACAGCATAGGGATAGTCTCCTCCTTCAGTTTCTCTGGTTCCTCTCCTCAGCAAAGGTTCTTCTTCTTTCCCAGAAGTGATCTAAAATCTTGGGGTCTGGGCCCCAGTATTTATACCCATAAATCCTTTCTCCTCTGAAGGCAGAGGGTCCTGTACCTAGTCCAAACCAGTTCTGGGTGCATTCTGCCAGTGCACACCTTCTTCCTTTGTCAATGTGGGCCAGGGACATCAGACACACCACAGGAGGTGGAGCCAGCATTGTGGAAGGCAGGCACAGCCCTATTCAGGCCCAGGTGCTACTCCTCCCACCACTCTACATGCAGATAGGTCTATTCAGCCCTGTGCTGACTCACCCTAACTCCTGGAGTCCCCCAGCCCCTGTCACTCACAAACCCAGACATACAATACACAAGCTAGCAGAGGCAGGCTGGATGGTTAGGCAAGAAAATACCTACTTTCTAAAAGTGGTATTTTCAAACACAGAATGTTAAAACCAACTTCACTAAAAGATGTATTTTATCATTCTGAGTTCAGGAATACTAAATTCGTTTTTCTACCATGTTCCCTGGGTCAGTTAGGATTATAAGATGTTATAATCAAACTGCCCATTCTGGCCTATGGGGACAGGTAGCCTTGCAATAGTGAAAAACGAAATTGGCTGTAATTCACTATCAGGACATGCCACACACACACCAGGGCATGTCCTACCTTACACATACAATGCACCCTGCCCTAGGGCCTACCTTAGGGGTGACTAATATGCAGGAAAGGGAAGGTTTGGGGACTGGTAAGTGGGTGCACTTACCAAGCCGACATGGCAGTACCAGACTGCACACAGGCTCTGCAATGGCAGGCCTGAGACACACTTTACATGCTGCTCCTGTGGGTGGCACAACCAGTGCTGCAAGCCCACCAGCAGCATTTGACTCACAGGCCCTGGGCACTGTACTAGGTTCTGACAGTGAATCAAATAGGCCAAACATGGAGTCACTAATCCATACATCAATTTATAATAGAGAGCATATGCACTTTAGCACTGATCAGCAGTGGTAAAGTGCCCAGAGTCATAAAACCAACAAAAATAGGTCAGAAAAAGTACAGGAGGAAGGCAAAAAGTTCAGGGATGACCCTGCAAAAAGGGCCAAGTCCAACACAACCCCCTTCCAGCCAAAACGCAGGGTAGACCAATCACTACCTTGATGGGCTTCCCTGCTTTGGGCGATAGAACCTGGAACCTGGCCCGCAACAGCAGGGGCATATTCCAGTTCTATACCAATCTGAACCTATCTGGATCCCTCTGTCCATACTCTCAGGGCCCACTAAGCTAACCCATGGGGAACCCTTCTCCTCACCTATGGACACCATCTGTGCAGCACCTAACCTTAGCTTGCTCACAGGTGTGTCGCAACAGACAGACAGTAAGCCACAGTGGCCACTGACAGTGATCAGTGATGAGACCCAGACCTTATGCCTCTCAGGGCTCTCAAACCTCTGTGGCGTCAGAGAGCGGGGGCAGTAGCCCCAGGTGCCTGGCACCCTTTGTCCACTCTCCCTCCTGTCAGGTCAGGTATGACATCCTGACACTGACCCACCAGGCCCGGGCCTGTACCCGGCGGCTGGACCGGAGACTGGGGTGGGCTTTCCCACACCCGGTCCTCCTCCTCGGGGCTCTGCACCCTCCCACCTGGAGCGGTACACCCTTCCAGAATTGTCAGGGCACCTGTGGCAGGCGTCCTGCACAATTTGCCCACCAGTTCAGGGGTTCTAGCCTGCAACTGGGATCCCAGCATAGGGTCTGTACCCTTAGACTGGGCAGAGGCCAGGGGTGAGGCTGTCCTCTCCCCGCCCCCCTTACTGGGGCCCTGTACCCTCCCACCTGGAGCGGTACCCCCAGAACACAAACTGGTAGGGGCACTGTTAGCAGCTGCCCCTTCCTCCAGGTCAGGGGGGACACCCTGAACCTGGCCCTTCAACCCAGGGTCTGTACCCTTAGGCTGGACCTGTGCCTGGCAACCCAGGACTTCCGGGAGGGTACACCAACCCCCCCCAAGGGAAACACACTCCTCTAGAGTTGTGTAAGAATCTGCCTGGCGCACCAGGACTTCCTGGGGAGCACGCATGCCCCCCCATAGGGTAACACATCTCTCGTGTTGTGTGACAGTCTGCCTGGTGCTGATCTCCCGACCTCTGTCCACCTGACAGTACGTGAAGACCCCCCAAAACAGAAGTGGTGTCACCATGGTCACTCCTAGGAGGCTTAGCCCTTCTGGCTGGCCCTGACCCACTGGCTCTCCCACTGGGGAACACATCCCCCTCTCACCCCTCAATCTGGACTTCTGCACCCTCCCAACTGGAGCAGCACTGCCAGACACCAGAACCACTGGAGCTCCATTTACAGATGCTCCAGGTTCTCTAGACCCTGGGAGATCCCCCTCAAATTGCCTACCAGTACAGTCTAGGCCCACAACCTGGTGTTCCCTTAAGGAACCCTCCAGGCCCTGAGACTGGGTTTCGGGCACCTTGGGACACACAGTCCCACACTCACTCCTTCTCCGCAGAGACAGGACGTGAGCCCCTACACCCCTCCCACTACACTGGGACCTAGCTGGGCTACACTGAACCTCTCTCACCACTCTGGGTTGGAAGACACCTGAGCCACTCCTCTTAGGGTCACTCCCCAATGCCTCTTCAGATCCTCTGGAATCCACCAAAAGTTCTGCCTCCATTGTGAGCTCCGTGGGGTCAGAGAACTCACACTCCACCAGGTGTTGGCATAGCTCTGGAAAATAGGGACTTACAATATGCTCTCCCTCAATTGGATCACACAGTCCCACCAAACTATCCTTCACCTCACCATCCAGTGCCTTGCACACGTACCCCACACCACTCTCCTGAGACTGGCAAGACAGTATCTGAATGTCTCTGTCACTCAACCCACACTCTTCTGGGCAGTCTCCACACTCACACACCAGGACTTCAACCATGGGGGAACCCCTCTCCCTGCACCTCCCATCTAGAGTCAGTAGAGTGTCCCTCCCACCACTAGGACTATGAACCCCTGTGCCAGTTCCCCAATCCACCTCAGGGACACTGCGCACCACTGGAGCTACCTCATATCCTTGAACCTCCTGGTGTATATTAACCCACTCCTTCAAGTCAGGCGCCACATCTCTGGATGTGTGTACTGCTCCCTCAGCACTAGCTAATTCAATTTTGCTGCCACCATCTGAGCTGGACTCCACCTCCAACTCAGCCAAGCTCACTTCCTGAGCTATACACATTTCTTTTTCAGCTAAGGCTCGCTCTATCTCCTCGCACTCCCGGTCTAGCTGCCTCAGCCTCCGGTCACGAGCACGAATCCGATTCCTCTCTTCACGAGCCAATCTTTCCCAAAATGTTTCCTCCTCAGGGCCACTGCCCTCTTGGTATTCTGGTTGGGGATCCTCCCCCTCAGATTCCTCCTCAGAGTCATCTGCTAGTGTTGCTTCCCAGCATAGCACTTCATAGCTATGCAGGGCTGCCTCAAGATCCTGCCTTGTGTATCTCCTCTTCACAGGTAGCCCCCTCTCCTTGCAAAACACTTTCAGTTCCTTTATCTTCTAGATGTACAGGTGCCAAAAGTTGACCTCCATTTTGACAAGGCCCAACAGGTGCAACAACTAACCAGAGTTTCAAAAACCAAAGTCCAAAGGGAAACAGGGAGAAATAGTACGTGGTTGCGTTTGGTCTGCACTCACTAGTAGTGTACACCAGTCACTGTATATGAGTCACAAATGCAAGTCCAGAATCCTCACCGCTGACCACCAATGTTAGAACTGGGGGTCTCTAGTTGTCAGAGGTAGGTACCTTTGTCCAAATAGGGACCCTTGCTTCTTGTCAGGGTAAGGGGGATACACTACTAAAATAACCCCTGCTCACCCCCTTGGTAGCTTGGCACGAGCAGGCAGGCTTATCTCAGAGGCAGTGTGTAAAGCATTTGTGAACACATACAGTAACACAGTGACAAAACTACAGATGGACACCACACAGGTTGTATTATAAAAATAAGTATTTTATATAGACTTAACACAAGACCCAAAACGACAAAAATCCACAATACACTATGAAAAATATGACTGTCAATGGTAGAAAATAGTTCAGTTCAAATGCAGGTGGTAAATGCAACACTCTACGTTCAATGTACCTTTGGATGCGTAACGCGATACAAACAAAAGAGTTGCAGGGAAGGTGATGCGTCGGTTCCTTACACGCAAGAACGGTGATGCGTCGGTTCCTTGCTCCGGGGGAGGTGATGCGCTGGTTCCCTACTGCTGCGTAGGGGACGGTGATGCGTCGGTTCCTTACCGGAGAGGAGGTGATGCGTCCGTTCTTCACCGCATGGGGAGGTGATGTGTCGGTTTCTTACTGCGCTTCTGTGGCGATGCGACCCGCAGCGCCTCGATGCGATGACGACCCGGTGCAATGAAACAAAATGGCGTCTTCTTCTTGATGCGACAACGAAGGGGGCGATGCGTGCACGCCCGACGGCCGTGCGGCGACTCAGTGAATCTTCTGAGCCGCGACAGGCCCTGCGACACGATTCTCTGATGATGCGACGGCGTCTGATGCGACGGCGACACTCTTCTCCGGTGAAGCGAGGCTTTTCGGTGATCTGATGGCAACAGCGGCAGCAGCGGCACGCTTTCTCGGCGAAGCGATGACAACTGCGGCGGCAGTGACACGCTTCTTGTTTGTGAGTCGCGCTTCCAGCTCCCAGAGACATGCAGTCTCTCAGAAGGCCCAACACAACAGTAGGCACTTCAAATTCCCAGCAAGGGAATTCAGGGGAGCTGGTTGGTGAAGTCTTGTATCCCTGAGACTTCAGCAGGAGGCAAGCTCAATCTTCAAGCCCTTGGAGATTTTCTGCAAGATGATGAAAGTAAGCACAAAGTTCCTTTCTCCTTTCTTTGGCAATCAGGCAACCACTGCAGGCCAATCCCTCAAACAGCACACAGCATAGGGATAGTCTCCTCCTTCAGTTTCTCTGGTTCCTCTCCTCAGCAAAGGTTCTTCTTGTTTCCCAGAAGTGATCTAAAATCTTGGGGTCTGGGCCCCAGTATTTATACCCATAAATCCTTTGTCCTCTGAAGGCAGAGGGTCCTATACCTAGTCCAAACCAGTTCGGGGTGCATTCTACCAGTGTACACCTTCTTCCTTTGTCAATGTGGGCCAAGGACATCAGACGCACCACAGGAGGTGGAGCCAGCATTGTGGAAGGCAGGCACAGCCCTATTCAGGCCCAGGTGCTACTCCTCCCACCACTCTACATGCAGATAGGTCTATTCAGCCCTGTGCTGACTCACCCTGTCTCCTGGAGTCCCCCAGCTCCTGTCACTCACAAACCCAGACATACAATACACAAGCTAGCAGAGGCAGGCTGGATGGTTAGGCAAGAAAATACCTACTTTCTAAAAATGGTATTTTCAAACACAGAATGTTAAAACCAACTTCACTAAAAGATGTATTTTATCATTCCGAGTTCAGGCATACTAAATTCGTTTTCCTACCATGTTCCCTGGGTCAGTTAGGATTATAAGATGTTATAATCAAGCTGCCCATTCTGGCCTATGGGGACAGGTAGCCTTGCAATAGTGAAAAACGAAATTGGCTGTAATTCACTATCAGGACATGCCACACACACCAGGGCATGTCCTACCTTACACATACAATGCACCCTGCCCTAGGGCCTACCTTAGGGGTGACTAATATGCAGGAAAGGGAAGGTTTGGGGACTGGTCAGTGGGTGCACTTACCAAGTCGACATGGCAGTACCAGACTGCACACAGGCTCTGCAATGGCAGGCCTGAGCCACACTTTACACGCTACTCCTGTGGGTGGCACAACCAGTGCTGCAAGCCCACCAGCAGCATTTGACTCACAGGCCCTGGGCACTGTACTAGGATCTGACAGTGAATCAAATAGGCCAAACATGGAGTCACTAATCAATACATCAATTTATAACAGAGAGCATATGCACTTTAGCACTGATCAGCAGTGGTAAAGTGCCCAGAGTCATAAAACCAACAAAAACAAGTCAGAAAAATTACAGGAGGAAGGCAAAAAGTTCAGGGATGACCCTGTAAAAAAAAAAAAAGCCCTCCTGGTACCTCCTTTAAGTCCTACGCAGCAGAATTCCTGAGCGCTGGTCGGAGGCCCAGCACCCTTTCTCTACCACTCTGCAAACGTGACTACTACTTAAAGAAGTATCTTTCTACACCTCTGACTTAGAGGTAGTTTTAATCCCCCTGCCCTATTATGTACTAGGGCATTACAGAGGAGGTCATGCCAATCACAGGGGTACCCCAATGCATAGTGTTCCCTAGTGTATGTAGATGTTTTCACTGTATTCTGTGTCTTTTAGCATAGCACTGGCTCTAGGCCTGGTTAGGCAGAGTCAGTTACCACCAGTACCAGTCAGTAAAAAGTTGGGGGCACAGGATGACTTTGAAACAAGGCCTCTTTCTGCACCTCTGCTGGTTCTTTCTGCATATCTCTTACTTCTTTCTGCACTTTTCTTCATCTTTCTGGACTTCTGTTGCCTCTTTCAGCATTTCTCTTGCTTCTTTCTGCGTGTTTCTTCCTCTTTCTTCACATGTCCTACCTCTGTAGGCATAGTTAGAAATTAGCATTTAAAAAACCTTAGAAATTCACTGAAAAAACCATAGGTTTCAGGGACGTTATAGTTAGAAATTATCATTTAAAAACCTTTGAAATTCACTGAAAAAACACAGGTTTCAGGGACGTTATAGTTAGAAATTAGCATTTAAAAAACCATAGAAATTCACTGAAAAAACCATAGGTTTCAGGGATGTTATAGTTAGTTGAACATTTCACTCGTACAAAACCAGAGAAATTCGTCCCTTCAAGTTAGTTGAGCTAACTATAACTCACGCCCCCGCAATGCACTGCTGATGACGTCACATATTACATCATTCATGACATGGTCAGTGACATCACTGATGACATCACTGATGACATCTCAAATGACATCACTGATGACATCACTGATGACATCATCCACGTGATAATCTGATGTACCTCCTCACACCCTAATATAACCTTTGATACACCCACTCTAAAATACAGACTACCATTTTCGAAACCATAGACTCACCAATACCAGTTACTACATACCCACTCACTGATTCCTAGGTCTACACACAAGTCCCCTCATTCATCCATACAGTCACTCCTACATGCAGTCATTTATCAATACAGCACTATCATTTGCACTCATACACCTATACAGACACTCACACATCGCCACTCATCCATAGAGTTACTCACACACCTAGTCAATCATGCAAAGAATCATTCACACTCCCATTTACTCACCTATTCAGTTATACACACTCCACCTCACTTATTCATACAGATACTAACACATACTTACTCTCTTATACAATCACTGATACAAGCACACACTCATCCATACAGCCACTCTCACAATCACTCACTCTCACATATAGCGATTTATATACTCCAACACTCACATATACTGCCTTTCACATATGTAATTACTCACACATGTACAACTGAGACATCCATTCACTCACCAACACACCCATACGCACACTCACCCACCCATACTTCCCTTCACAGATGCACTCTTGAACCCATACACCCAGTGAATTACCCACTCACACATCTATGCACAGAGTCACACACCCCACACCCACCCACACAGACACTCAGGCACCCATACAGATACTCAGACAACCAATCAATAACCCATATAGACAGTCATGTAGCTATTCACCAACCCATGCAGCCGCTTACACACCAACTGACAGACTAATACAGACATTCACACAGTTTAGTCACTAACCCGTGCATTCAGTAAGACACGTTTAATCACTGACTTATACAGTCAGTCACGCACCTACTAAATCATCCATTCAGACACTCATACACCCACTCATACTTCAATACACCTTGGCATATATATATATATAAAACATATTTAAACTTTACAGAAACACACAGTCATTGGATGATGTCATCAGTGATGTCACCAGTGATGTCATTTGAGATGTCATCAGTGATGTCATCAGTAATGTCACTGACCATGTTATGAATGATGTAATATGTGACGTCATCAGCAGTTCATTGTGAGGGCGCGAGTTATAGTTAGCTCAACTAACTATAACGGACGAATTTCTCTGGTTTTGTACGAGTGAAATGTCCAACTAACTATAACATCCCTGAAACCTATGGTTTTTTCAGTGAATTTCTATGGTTTTTAAATGCTAATTTCTAACTATAACGTCCCTGAAATCTATGGTTTTTCAGTGAATATATAAATATATATATATATATAAATATATATTTATATATATATATATATATATATATATATTCACTGAAAAACCATAGGTTTCAGGCACGTTATAGTTAGAAATTAGCATTTAAAAACCTACAAATTCACTGGAAAAACCATAGGTTTTAGGGACAGTTATAGTTAGTTGGACATTTCACTCGTACAAAACCCGTGAAATTCCCCCGTTATAGTTAGTTCAGCTAACTATAACTCGCGCCCGCAATGCACTGCTGATGACGTCACATATTACATCACTCATGACATGGTCAGTGACATCACTGATGACATCACTGATGACATCTCAAATGACATCACTGATGACATCATGCAGTGACTGTGTGTTTCTATAAAGTTTAAATATGTTTAATATATATCCCAAGATGTATTGAATAATGAGTGGGTGTATAAGTGTCTGGATGGATGATTTAGTAGGTGCGTGACTGACTCTATAAGTGAGTGATTAAACGTATCTTACTAAATGCATGGGTTAGTAACTAAACTGTGTGAATGTCTTTATCCGTCTGTCTGTTGGTGTGTAAGTGGCTGCATGGGTTTCTAAATAGCTACATGAGTGTCTATATGAGTTATTGATTGGTTGTCTGAGTATCTGTATGGGTGCCTGAGTGTTTGTGTGGGTGGGGTGTGTGACTGCACATAGATGTATCAGTGGGTGATTCACTGGGTGCATGGTTTCAAGAGTGCATCTGTGATGGACTGTATGGGTGGGTGAGATGTGTGTATGGGTGTGTTAGTGAGTGAATGTATATCTCAGTGGTACATGCGTGAGTAACTACATGTGTGAAAGGCAGTATATATGTGTGTTGGAGTATATAAATGGGTATAAGTGAGAGTGTGTGATTGTGAGAGTGGCTGTATGGATGAGTGTGTACTTGTATTAGTGATTGTATAAGAGCGTAAGAATGTGCTAGTATTTGTATGAGTAAGTAAGCTGGTGTGTGTATAACTGTATAGGTGAGTAAATGGCAGTGTGATTAATTATTTGCATGACTGACTAGGTGTGTGAGTACCTCTATGGATGAGTGGCGGTGTGTGAGTATCTATGTAGGTGTATGAGTGCATATGATAGTCCTGCACTGAGTGACCGTAAGTATGAGTGACTGTACAGTTGAGTGAGTGGATGTGTGTGTAGACCTAAGAATCAGTGAGTGGGTATGTAGTTATTGGTGTTGGAGTGTCTATGGTTTTGAGAATGGCAGTCTGTAATTTAGAGTGGGTGTATCAAAAGTTATATTAGGGTGTGTGAAGATGCATGAAATTATCCCATGGATGATGTCATCAGTGATGTCATCAGTGATGTCATTTGAGATGTCATCAGTGATGTCATCAGTGATGTGACTGACCATGTCATGAGTGATGTAATATGTGACGTCATCAGCAGTGCATTGCGGGGGCGCGAGTTATAGTTAGCTGAACTAACTATAACGGGGGAATTTCACGGGTTTTGTACGAGTGAAATGTCCAACTAACTATAACTGTCCCTAAAACCTATGGTTTTTTCAGTGAATTTGTAAGGTTTTTTAAATGCTAATTTCTAACTATAAAGTGCCTGAAACCTATGGTTTTTTCAGTGAATTTCAAAGGTTTTTAAATGCTAATTTCTAACTATAACGTGCCTGAAACCTATGGTTTTTTCAGTGAATTTCCAAGGTTTTTTAAATGCTAATTCCTAACTGTAACGTGCCTCAAACCTATGGTTTTTTCAGTGAATTTCAAAGGTTTTGTAAATGACAATTTTTAAATGTATTAATTGTTATATTTATTTTTTGATACTGATTTACTACATTTTTTTAAACTATTTATTTTTAGATATTTTATTTTTTAAATTACATTATAATTACATTATACATTACATTACAAAATATACTTTCTCAGAATGAATTACTTTAGTTTAAATACTTTGCAAATAGGCAATAGACTTTTAAGTACAGTAGTTACAGTTGTTGCAATGGGCAACACAATTTCAAACACAATGCAACATTGAGCTCAATGTGAATTTCTAGTTAAATGCAATTAGTTACTTTATGGATTACTTTTCTAACCACAGGACTGGATCCTAGATTCAGTCCTGGGACATCTCCTGTAAACAGTTGAGTAAAAGCATTTTGGTTACAGTAGTGATTTTTAAGGAATATTATTGTATTTTAAAAGTTGACACTTAGAAACTTTTTCACATAGAATCACCAATGTTATCCTATGGGAGGAAATTCACTTAGCAGGTAAGTAGTGTTATCGTTACTTTTTCTTACTCAGTGGTGGATCCTGGATCCAGCACTGGTGCATCTCCTGTAAACAATTGAAAGAATGCGTTTAAGTCATACAGGCGATTTTTAAGGAATATTTGTAGTTTGTGAAAATCGACACAAACTTTTCTGCTGAAAACCAGACAATGGATTCCTATGGAAGGAAATTCAAGTTACTGTTAAGTACGGTTAGAATTACTTTTCAGGATCTGTACTGGGCTCAAAGATGCAGCACTGAGTTCTCTCCTGATAACAGGTGAGTAAATTGGAATTCGTAGTTCGGCTGATTTTAGAGGAATATTATAAAGTTCCAAAACTCCACACTTAGAAGAATTTCCAAGTGAAACCAGTCAATGTTAGCCTATGGAAGGAAATTCAAGTTACTGGTAAGTACGGTTAGAATTACTTTTCAGGATCAGTACTGGGCTCAAAGATGCAGCACTGAGGTCTCTCCTGATAACAGGTGAGTAAATTGGAATTCGTAGTTCGGCTGATTTTAGTGGAATATTATAAATTTCCAAAACTCCACACTTAGAAGAATTTCCAAGTGAAACCAGTCAATGTTAGCCTATGGAAGGAAATTCAAGTTACTGGTAAGTATGGTTAAAATTACTTTTCAGGATCAGTACTGGGCTCAAAGATGCAGCACTGAGGTCTCTCCTGATAACAGGTGAGTAAATCGGAATTCGTAGTTCTGCTGATTTTAGAGGAATATTTGTATGTTTTAAAAATCGAAACTTAGAAACTTTTTCAGCAAAAAGCAGGCAATGATATCCTATGGAAGGAAATTCAAGTTACTGGTAAGTACGGTTAAAATTACTTTTCAGGATCAGTACTGGGCTCAAAGATGAAGGAAATTCAAGTTACTGGTAAGTACGGTTAGAATTACTTTTCAGGATCAGTACTGGGCTCAAAGATGCAGCACTGAGGTCTCTCCTGATAACAGGTGAGTAAATTGGAATTCGTAGTTCGGCTGATTTTAGTGGAATATTATAAATTTCCAAAACTCCACACTTAGAAGAATTTCCAAGTGAAACCAGTCAATGTTAGCCTATGGAAGGAAATTCAAGTTACTGGTAAGTACGGTTAGAATTACTTTTCAGGATCAGTACTGGGCTCAAAGATGCAGCACTGAGGTCTCTCCTGATAACAGGTGAGTAAATTGGAATTCGTAGTTCGGCTGATTTTAGTGGAATATTATAAATTTCCAAAACTCTACACTTAGAAGAATTTCCAAGTGAAACCAGTCAATGTTAGGCTATGGAAGGAAATTCAAGTTACTGGTAAGTACGGTTAAAATTACTTTTCAGGATCAGTACTGGGCTCAAAGATGCAGCACTGAGGTCTCTCCTGATAACAGGTGAGTAAATCGGAATTCGTAGTTCTGCTGATTTTAGAGGAATATTTGTATGTTTCAAAAATCGACACTTAGAAACGTTTCAGCAAAAAGCAGGCAATGATATCCTATGGAAGGAAATTCAAGTTACTGGTAAGTACGGTTAAAATTACTTTTCAGGATCAGTACTGGGCTCAAAGATGCAGCACTGAGGTCTCTCCTGATAACAGGTGAGTAAATCGGAATTCGTAGTTCGGCTGATTTTAGAGGAATTTTTGCACAATGGTGAAGGAAGGGGTGGGGCCTGAGGTGACATTTCTGCAAACACGCCCTGTGGCGCATTTTAAGTTGGAGAATTAATTCCTCCTCAATCCCGAGGGTCCCTGGGGCCCAACTAGCCCACCAGGAACCTCCAATATGCGCCAGGGAGCTGCTTTGCAGAGAGATGTTCAGAGGCCACGCCCCTTTTTGCACCTCTCTGCAACGCAGCTCTGTGGCGCTTTCTGGACGTACCTGGTGGGGTAGTTGGCCCCCAGGGACCCTCAGGATTGAAGGGGATTTAATTCACCATCTTAAAACGCGCCACGGGGCCTGTTTGCACACATGTCACCTGAAGCCCCGCCCTCCCTTCACCACTGTGCAAACGCACCCTGTGGCGCGTTTTAAGTCGGGGGATTAACTCCCTTGAATCCTGAGGGTCCCTGGGGTGCAACTAGCCCACCAGCTACCTCCATTAAGCGCCACAGAGCTGCGTTGCAGAGAGGTGTAAAAGGGGCGTGGCCTCAGAACACCTCTCTGCAACACAGCCCCTGGCGCATACTGGAGGTTCCTGGTGGGCTAGTTGGCCCCCAGGGACCCCCAGTATTC
The DNA here is from genome assembly GCA_963921515.1 of Calotriton arnoldi. Taxonomy (NCBI): domain Eukaryota; kingdom Metazoa; phylum Chordata; class Amphibia; order Caudata; family Salamandridae; genus Calotriton; species Calotriton arnoldi. The sequence continues at coordinate 816,360 of CAWUFW010000457.1, forward strand.
AGAGGGAATTCGTTCCCCTTCTGCAAACGCACCAGGGGGCGCGTTTGCAGAGTGCTCCAAGGAGGGGGCGTGGCCTCCAGCGCGATGCCGTTTTTTTCTTAATTTGTTTTTAAGAAGGGGGCTGTGTGGCCCCCTTCTTTCTCATTTTTGGCCCTGGGGACCCCATCCCCCAGGGCCTGCCCCCTAATATTTTTTTTTAAAAACGAAAAATTTGGAAGGGGGCCGCGTGGCCCCCTCCCCAGGCCTTAATCGGCCCCGGGACCCCATCCCCCGGGGCTTGGCCTTTTTTTTTCTCCAAAAATACTTATGGAGGGGGGCTGCGTCGCCCCCCTCCTCAGGCCACTTATGGCTCCGGGGACCCCATCTCCCGGGGCCGGCCTTTTTTTTATTTTTTATTTCATTTTGGGGAGGGGGCCACGTGGCCCCCCTCCTGGGCCACTTGTAGCCCCGGGGACCCCATCCCCCGGGGCTGGCCCTCTCCGTTGGGGACCGTGGGCGGGTCCCCAATCCCCCCATGGTCCCGCCGGCTCCCCGCGTCCCTCGCGAGCCGGCATTGCTTTTCCACATGGGGAGCTGCTAAGTGCTTAATTTGACCAAGTCTCTCACTCTGAGTGCCTAATTAATGAAAAGTGTTATGCACCACAACATAAATCACGATTTGAGTGTCACTTTAATTTAGCGTTTTGTATAATAGATGCTAATCATGTGATCTGAGTCTGTTTTCTAATTTGAAGCAGTTCTCCCCCTTTGTTTGTGCATGTTTCTTTTATGTCTAAAATACATGGGAAATGCTTTAAAATGAATTGCCACTTCCGGGTCAATGTATGACTTTGACAAAGACCGTGCTGTTGAAACGCGTCAGTCAATAAATACTTAAAAACTTCATAAGAAATCCTGAGTGCGACTATTCTTACATTCGAACGACGTGGGGATAATCGGATATATATACCTGGAAGGAGTTATTGGAGCCAGCCCCCCGCAGTCGAATCTGAAGGAAGTGCAAGGCAGCGTTTGTAAATTGGCGTCTCCCGTGTTGAAGCCTTGGAGGTGTTCAAGGAGTCGGAGGACCCAAAGAGCCAGCCTGGCTCCAACTTGCGGTAAGCCGTATGCGCTGCATATGCTCATGTGACTACAGCGGGAGAAGAGATATTAGTATAATCATCAATAAGAGACTGCACGACAACTCACATTAATTACAGGCTTATTCAACTGAGTGCATAACTTATTGTGTAATACGAAGCCGTAATGGCTACAGCAGCTGATGTCCTTCGGGACCGGGAGGCGGTGGCAGACGCTCTATTCCTTAACCTGCCTGATATTAAAGAGACGAATACGGATGGAAATAGCAATTTGGGAAGCTGTAATGATGTAAAAGCACTGCTGAAGAAACTGGAGAAACTGCTTCGCACAGAGCTAACAAAGTGGTGGGAGAGGAAGTCTCTCGAAAAATATAAGGAAGCAGGCCAAGTACCACGGGGATTGCGTGTACTCATTGCACCATCTTTTGAGAATCCGAACCCCCTAATGTTAAAGGAATGGGCAACAAATAATTTGGAGGCGTCCATGGATATGGTCTGTATACTAATTAAGTATGCGGAAATTGACAGGACTGACATTTTAAAGCAAATTGATATTTTAAACCAACAACTAGACGCCTTGGAACAACAGGAAGCTGTTAAAAAGGGAAGAGATAAAATCAAAAAGCCTTGACAAACATGAAGAAGTAATAAAAGCGCGCAAGGTGTTTAAATTTGCGCGCGATAAGAGGGACTACGAGACGGGCAGAGTCTTTACATTTTCCAAAAAGTTTGAATCAGTTAAAAGGCAAGCATTAGTCACGAAAGATCCAATTGCTCCTGTACAAAATCAAGGCAGTACAGAGGCATCTGACACAGATTTAAGTTCCCTGGTAAGCAGTATTGATTCCGATGATGGCAGTTTGGTGGTTCAACGTGTGCAGCCTCTGAGTAATTTCACTCCCTCTGAGGAATTGGGGTTTATAATAGAGGATCGCCGGCACACACTCAGGCCGAGAATCCCCCAGAAGAAAAACGACGCAGGCGCAACGAATGCCGCAAACAGAGGCGCAAACGGAGGAGGCAGCAGGAAAGGGAAACGAGGGAGAGGGAACCAACGGCCCCTGCAGTAAACAACACGACCAGTACCGCTAATACAGTTATTAATCTGACAGAAACTGAATTGAATGCTGCTGAGACACAGTTACTGGCATTGGGATTATCTTTTTGCCCTAAAAATGGTTTTAAATATTTGCAATCGCATTTAGATGTATTTAAGTTCATACGCAAACTTAAATTGATCAAACATTTTAAGTTGAACAAAGCCAGTGAAACAGCTGCTACCGTCATTGCTGCAAATCAACCAAGCATAAATCTTCAAACAGCAGACATCTCTACATTAAGATCCATGTACGCATTGGCAGGACATACCGAAGATACCATTCTAGATACACAGGTAGAGCTCCAACAAATGGGCATTGTAAGTGGGTGTGCAGCAGCAAGTCCATTCCGCCCACCATCAACTTTTATTCCCCTTATGCCTAAAGACGCAATAGATACTTTTAGCGATTGCGTAATTGAGGACTTGAAGAAGCTCAATCGCACTATTGTACAAAAACATAAACATAGAAGTTATTCTGAGACACAATACTCCAAACTCATGCGGAAAATCAATGACAATGGCAATATAATTGTCAACAAAGCTGATAAAGGGGGAAATATAGTGTTGTGGCCCCGTGATGCATATTTAGAGGAAGCACAATGGCATTTGAATAATCCAATGTGCTATAGGAAAGCCTCATTCCAGGAACTCAAATCAGTAAAAGACCAAGGGGCCGATTCCGATTCGGGCCGGAAAACGTACCGACCGACTCGGAGCCGGAATTAATACCGACCGACACGTACAGGTGCAGGCCGACCCGCAAAGTACGATGAGAAGCGTGCAAAATCCGACCGACTCGTACGGAACACAAGCCGAACGACCGAGCCGTGCAGAAAACAGCCATCCGGCCGGAAAACCACGCAAATCGAACCGACCGACACGCACTAGGAATGAACCCGAACGAAACGTACCCGCAAAGTCCGACCCGCGCAGTATGATGCAACGCGTGGAAAACACGACCGAGTCGCACGGAGCCCAAGCCGTACGACCGACACGCATACAAAACTGCGAGCAGAAGCAACCCAATACACCGCGACCGACGCATACGCAGCATAGAAAACAGCACAAACACAGCGTGAACGACTCGGAGAAGCTCGTACGAGACAACTGCAGGGTCCGACTCGGTCACAAGAACGTCTCCTACATGCACAAAAACTACAAAGGGAAAAACACACTAAAAAAGACCAAACAAGCAATTACAAAGCCAATAAATACTGGGGGGGGGGGACAGGGAACAAAGACACACCCACAACTCCACCCATATAAAGGACACAAATCCCTACCATGATCCTTTGCAAATTCTAATGACCTGCCAGTACACAACAGACAGCAACCACCCACCCACAGCTCATCCATCACACAAGCCACACACCATCAGCATCTCAACAAATAGCACCCTCACATACACCCAGCTAAACACACACTAACACACCCTCACCTGCACACCAACACACACATCACTAACAATCACCACCCATCATCATGCCCCCAAAGAAGAATCATAAGTTCCTAGATAGTGAATTGGAAGTCCTGGTAGATGAGATCCTCAGGGTAGAGCCACAGCTGTTTGGTACACTGGTCCAACAGACACCCATGTCGCAGAAAACCAAGATGTGGGAGAGGATCGTCGACAGGGTGAACGCACAATCACCATGTTTGCGGACAAAGGTAGACATCCAGAACAGGTGGTATGACGTGCGCAGGAGGGTCAGGGAGCTGTACAGGTGGTATGACGTGCGCAGGAGGGTCAGGGAGCTGTTGAAGAAGGACTACCTCTTGAGCCAACACACCGGCAGTGGCCCTCCTGCCAAACCAGTATACCTCAGGCCCTGGGAGGAGAAGGTGTGGGCCATCCTACCACCAGTGAGCGTCTATGGACTAGAAAACATCCCAGAGCCTGGTGAGTACACAACAAATGTACACAATATTGTGCGACAATACACACACATCACTGTCAAGGGGACAGTCAAACCATGCACCCTAAGCAAATACACACCAACCAGAACAGAATCATCCCAAAATGTGTATGTCAGTCAGATAAACACAACACATGCCATCTCATAGTGATATGTAACTGTGTCATCACATGTACAAACACAACTACAACTACAGCTAGGCAGTGGCACAAATATAACTAACAAACACATCCAGACATGTAGCCACCACTACAACACCACCTCACAGTGAAGCCCACTGAAAGGAAGGAATCTTGTGTATGCTGGGCAAGTCAGTGTAGCCAATAGCATCATGGGAGTCGTAGTCACAGATATTGCCCACCCTCACAATGCGCACATCAACACCACCATGAACCATGCTCACATCACAGGGAGTGGAAAACAACTGACAAGATGGCTGACACTGGCTACTGCTGTGGGGAGCACAAGGACCTGCTGGCAACTGTGCACCAAACAACAGCAGGACACCACTGACTGACATCCTGAAAGACAACTTGGACTCCCTGCAACGGAATCACGTTCCATGGTGGAGAATCTGGCTGGGTGGGAAGGAGGACTGACAGCACTGACCATAGTTACCAGCAGCTCCACTCACACACACCCCTAACACAAACTCCACACAACTCACCTGGGAGAATGCATTGCCTCACACTCTAATCAAATATCCCACAAAGAACCACAACCCTGGGTCATGCAGTGTGAAGCACAGGGACACACATGGGACTTGTAGCAAAACTAACCCCAGGATAACACTGTCAGCCATCTTGTCAGCACAGGCACACAACCCCACAGGGAAGCAGAGTCAAAAGGAAGGAAGCATGGGCATGCTGGGAAGTGGGGTGGAGGCAATAGCATGATGGCAGTGGTAGTCACAGATATTGGTCACCCCCACAACTGTCCCATCAACACCACCCTGAACCATGTGCACATCACAGGGAGTGGAAAAGAACTGACAAGATGGCTGACACTGGGTACTGCTGTAGGGAGCACATGGCCCTGCTGGGAACTGGGCACCAACCAACAGCAGGACACCACTGTCAGCCATCTTGCCATTGCTCTCACACACAGTGAAGTCCACCCAAAAGCAAGTAAGAATGGGCATGCTGGGAAGTGGGGTGGAGGCAACAGCATGATGGGAGTGGTAGTCACAGATATTGGTCGCCCCCACAACTGTCCCATCAACACCACCCTGAACCATGCGCACATCACAGGGAGTGGACAAGAACTGACAAGATGGCTGACACTGGTGCTCAGTTGTGGGGAGCACATGGCCCTGCTGGGAACTGGGCACCAACCAACAGCAGGACACCACTGTCAGCCATCTTGCCATTGCTCTCACACCCACACACAGTGCAGTCCACACAAAAGCAAGTAAGAATGGGCATGCTGGGAAGTGGGGTGGAGGCAACAGCATGATGGGAGTGGTAGTCACAGCCCAACATCCCCCACCCACATGGCCCAGCAAGCTCACACCCAAGCATGCACACCTCACAGGGAGTCAAAAGCCACTACAAAGATGGCTGACACTGGTGCTCAGTTGTGGGGAGCACATGGCCCTGCTGGGAACTGGGCACCAACCAACAGCAGGACACCACTGTCAGCCATATTGCCATTGCTCTCACACTCACACACAGTGAAGTCCACCCAAAAGCAAGTAAGTATGGGCATGCTGGGAAGTGGGGTGGAGGCAATAGCATGATGGGAGTGGTAGTCACAGATATTGGTCACCCCCACAACTGTCCCATCAACACCACCCTGAACCATGCGCACATCACAGGGAGTGGAAAGAACTGACAAGATGGCTGACACTGGGTACTGCTGTGGGGAGCACATGGCCCTGCTGGGAACTGGGCACCAACCAACAGCAGGACACCACTGTCAGCCATCTTGCCATTGCTCTCACACTCACACACAGTGAAGTCCACCCAAAAGCAAGTAAGAATGGGCATGCTGGGAAGTGGGGTGGAGGCAATAGCATGATGGGAGTGGTAGTCACAGCCCAACATCCCCCACCCACATGGCCCAGCAAGCTCACACCCAAGCATGCACACCTCACAGGGAGTCAAAAGCCACTTCAAAGATGGCTGACACTGGTGCTCACTTGTGGGGAGCACATGGCCCTGCTGGGAACTGGGCACCAACCAACAGCAGGACACCACTGTCAGCCATCTTGCCATTGCTCTCACACTCACACACAGTGAAGTCCACCCAAAAGCAAGTAAGAATGGGCATGCTGGGAAGTGGGGTGGAGGCAACAGCATGATGGGAGTGGTAGCCACAGCCCAACATCCCCCACCCACATGGCCCAGCAAGCTCACACCCAAGCATGCACACCTCACAGGGAGTCAAAAGCCACTACAAAGATGGCTGACACTGGTGCTCAGTTGTGGGGAGCACATGGCCCTGCTGGGAACTGGGCACCAACCAACAGCAGGACACCACTGTCAGCCATCTTGCCATTGCTCTCACACCCACACACAGTGAAGTCCACACAAAAGCAAGTAAGTATGGGCATGCTGGGAAGTGGGGTGGAGGCAACAGCATGATGGGAGTGGTTTTCACAGATATTGGTCACCCCCACAACTGTCCCATCAACACCACCCTGAACCATGCGCACATCACAGGGAGTGGAAAGGAACTGACAAGATGGCTGACACTGGGTACTGCTGTGGGGAGCACAAGGCCCTGCTGGCAACTGTGCACCAACCAACAGCAGGACACCACTGACTGACATCCTAAAAGACAACTTGCACTCCCTGCAATGGAAGCACGTTCCATGGTGGGATATCTGGCTGGGTGGGAAGGAGGGCCGGATGTCAACCAAATACAACCAATGCAGACCATGTACACACCCCAACATTCATATAGAAATGCCCAAAGTATGCAGGACAATGTGCTACACCAATAACAACCTCTGACTGTGACAACTTAGGACAATGCAATGTACAGGCCTGCATCCAGAGGTACAGTCACAACTGTCATGTGTGTCAACCATTCATGCCTGCAGAAACATAACATACATTGTGTGTGTCTCCCAAAAACAGGTGATGATGGGGACACAGCAGCAGACGCTGAGGAGTCCCTGTCCCAGGCTCAAGGGGAAACGGAGCTCACTGGTGTGGAACAGCCTCTGCCCTCCTCGGATGACGAAGACCTACCTGGCACCTCCGGAGCAAGTCATCATGCAGCACCAGCAGGACCACCAGCTGCACCCCCTGCACCCACCCCTCCAACGACTGTCAACACACATACCACCCCTGCTGACACGGACAGACCAAGGAGCACCACCACCACCAGCACAGGGACCCTGGACCAACGTGGGGCTATGGACACCAACACCACCAACAACCCCCAAGGGGGCCCAGGGTCACCTGTGCGTGCCACCTCAGGTACTGCACGTGTCGCCAGGGGTGGTGGGAGGGGTGGGAGACATAGGTCACTGATCGCAGAGGGGTCTGGACTGCATGATGACCCACAACTGGTACGCATAGCCGATGCGTACCAGTCCAGCACCGGAGAGCTCAGCCAGGTAGTGGGGCTCCTCAGGGACATTAAACAGCAGCAGGCTGCCCATCATGCCCGCTTGGACTCGCACATGTCCCGCGTGGAGTCCAAGTGGGACACACTGCAAGAGATGACGGCGGTGCATAGGGACATATTACAATGCCTCCGCCAGATGAGCAGCAACCAGTCAACACCTCCCTGTGTGCCCACAACATCTGGTGCTGAAACAACTGCAACTGCCACAGGGAGGGAGGATGACTCTGGCGGAGAGTCCCCTGCACCGCAGCAGCCTGCACTTGAGGGTCCCCCCAAAGAAGAGGGGTCGTCCGAGGAGGGGCAAGTGAGAGGCCGATGGCCATGTGCAACCCCCAGGAAGCCAAAACCTGTACTGGATAATCACCTTTGTGCGCAAACTGTTCACCCTGTTGACTGCAACACAACTCCCCCACATGACATGGGGAGTACAAGTTGGACCAATGTATCAGATGACTGTGGACTTTATTCTGGACATATCTGCTACCAGGACTTCCAATTCATCTAGGAACTTAGGATTGAAATCAAAATGTACAGCACCCACCATCCTGTGCACTATACACACACATGTATGACAATAAACACACTAATACACCATACCTGCCTCTGTTGTAATTCCAACGTGGTTCCTGTCATGGAGATGATGACCTGCGAAATTACACTGTGCATGCTAACTGCTACAGCAAGTACAACACAGGCATGTGAGTCATGGCAACGTGACACATATGAGGGAGACACACCACCAGGGCTACACAACATATACACACCTAGCCCATCTGACTCATCGCTTACACTGATGTTGCCAGGAAATACGGTGCAATGCACAGACACAACACCTATTCACAGTCTCTGTCAACTAGCCCACTGGTGCAGTAAGCAAATGTCAGTCAGATGTGTGACCACAGACAACGCACATCACAAAGTGAAGCACAGGTTTATTACACATTTGCAACATGTTGTAACCACTACAGATGCAAGGCAATCCCACCTGGCAGCGGGCACACAGTCAACAAGTGTAGAAGGAAGGAAGTCCATGGGTGTGGCGCACATCACCTGTAGGGGCACGACAGCTACCACCCTGGAAGTCGAATCACGGTGTTGGGGATCACAGTTGACCAAACCACTCTGAAAGTACCCTGTGAAGGACAGAAATGAAACACAGTCAAAAGCACTGAAGAACAGGACAGAACTGCAATACTCATGCCCAATACATGTCACAAGATACCCACCCAGAACCAAGTTAGCATGTCAACACTGTTGGGGAGTACAGACTACCTGTAAGGACACATAGCTACACGCATACAGTCATGTAGCACATGGACACACTCAAACAGCACCAGAGCACCACCAACACATATCATGCATACTCACATCATTGACATGACATCTCTGGATACTCAAATTCAGCTGAAGAAGTTGGTGATGAGCTGTGTGCGGACATCACCATCATCATCATCATCATCATCACTGGCATCGTGGTCCAGACCAGGATCCTCCACAGGTGGCGGATGTTGGTCATCGTCATCCAGGATGAGAGGCAACTCCTTCCGCACTGCCAGGTTGTGTAGCATCCAGCAGACAATGACAATCTTGCACACCTTTGCTGGGGCATATGGGAGGGCCCCTCCTGTCTTGTCCAGGCAGCGGAAGCGGCTCTTCAGGAGACCAAAGGTCCGCTCAATCACTCTCCTGGTCTGACCATGTGCCTCATTGTAGCACATCTGCTCTGGTGTCACAGGGTTCCTGAGGGGCGTCAGCAACCACGGCATGTTGGGGTATCCGGAGTCACCTACATCCAGACAATTGCACATTAGCTGAGTTGGAAAAGAGGGTGGAACACTACATTGCAGAACACACAAAATGGCACTAAGTCAGTACACACCAACAAGCCAGGCACACTGGTTCCGCATCTGTGACATCATCCTCGGGATGCGACTACTCCTCATCACGTAGGCATCGTGTGCAGAACCGGGGAAACGGGCACAGACGTGTGAGATGCTCATATCTGCAAGACATACCACCAGTGCATTGACCGAGTGGTAGTGTTTGTGGTTCCTGTATGCCTGCTCTTGGGCCTGTGGTGGTACCAAAGCAACATGTGTCCCATCAATGGAGCCAATGACATGCAGCATCCTCCCCAGGGCATAGAAGTCACTCTTCACGTCAGTGAGTTGTTGGAGTCTAGGGAAATAGATGTACTGGTTCAGGTAAATCAACATAGCCTCCAAAACATCGCGGAGCACACGGCTGAACATGGTCTGTGACATCCCACCAGCAGTCGCCACAGTGTGTTGAAAGGTACCGGTGGCAAAGAAGTGTAGGGCTGCCATCACCTTCACCTTGGGGGTCAGCGCTGTAGGGTATGTCCGGCCAGCTTGCAAATGTGGGGCCAACCGCACCGTCAACACCTCAATCAGCGGCCTGGTGAAGCGGTACCGTCGGATGCAGTCCCGTTCCACCATGGTTGCAAGGTCAGGGAATGGTCTATGGACAGCTGGTGCCCTGCAGTGCATAGGTGAAGAAAGAAAGATTGTCAGTCACCCCACATATGTGGCATTGACCATACTCAATATCACATGATACATCATTATGAGGCACAAGTACATGATGTGTGCAGTTCCGTAAGGACATGTATGGCACATACATGGCCAACATCTAACATCACAGTTCAACAAGTGGCATCAACAAGTCTCAGGTTGTGCCATGGGATATCATGAGGCCGTGTCACAGTTCCCATCTCCTGCTGCCACGTTCCAAACACACCCCACAGTGACATGTGAGGACCGATGTGCCCCAGGCATCACAGCTCAACGACAGGTAGATTTCCAGGGACCCTGTATTGCCACATGGACACTGGCATGAAATGGTGTATCATGAATACACCACAGCAAAACAACCATGACCCCCACAGGTAGTGGTCCCTGTTGCCTCTGCAGGACAGACATGGACGTCTGTGACACACACACGTACAACATCAAAGTCCATGCACAAACAACGTGGATGTGGAGACTGTCTCCCATTGTGCACATGGAATCAGAGACATTGTAAACACAACATGCACACAGACTGTGGAGGACCATCACCATTGTGGCAATGGGTCACCCTGGGACGTACATACCGTCACACATGGGACTCAGGGGGTATGTGACATGACATACACATACACCACCGTGAAATGTGACCATGCCACATGCACAGAAATGAACAGTTGCACATCACAGTGGTCATGTACATGAAACACCAAGGATTCTGTCCCCATGAACACGTGCACAGCCTGGGAGTGGCTGCCCCCCAAGTGACACCCACAGAACAACATGTTCACCCCCATACACGGAATAGGTAATGCAGCCTTACATGCCTCAGGATACAGTGTGGACAGGGTGTGGTGTTGTAGGTGTGCCCCTCACTCCCTGGGAAGTATATGTTGCTGGCATATATTCACCTGTGACAGGCATGGTGACATATGCCAGTGACTTGTACAGGGACGCGTTGTACAGCAATGGACCGATCGGTGTGCCCGGCCGGCCCATTGCATTCAATGTGAGCGGGTACGCGTTGCATCCAGCATACGCGTTGAACAGCAATGGACCGATCGGTGTGCCCAGCCGGCCCATTGCATTCAATGTGAGCGGGTGCGCGTTGTATCCGGGTACGCGTTGAACAGCAATGGACCGATCGGTGTGCCCGGCCGGCCCATTGCATTCAATGTGAGCGGGTGCAGCGTTGTATCCGAGTGCACGCGTTGAACAGCAATGGACCGTTCGGTGTGCCCGGCCGGCCCATTGCATTCAATGTGAGCGGGTACGCGTTGTATCCGGGTACGCGTTGAACAGCAATGTACCGATCGGTGTGCCCGGCCGGCCCACTGCATTCAATGTGAGCGGGTACGCGTTGTATCCGTGTATGCGTTGAACAGCAATGGACCGATCGGTGTGCCCGGCCGGCCCATTGCATTCAATGTGAGCGGGTACGTGTTGTATGCGGGTACGCGTTGACCAGCAATGGACCGATCGGTGTGCCCGGCCGGCCCATTGCATTCAATGTGAGCGGATACGCGTTGTATCCGCAATACGCGTTGAACAGCAATGGACCGATCGGTGTGCCCGGCCGGCCCATTGCATTCAATGTGAGCGGGTACGCGTTGTATCCGAGTACGCGTTGAACAGCAATGGACCGATCGGTGTGCCCGGCCGGCCCATTGCATTCAATGTGAGCGGGTACGCGTTGTATCCGGGTACGCGTTGAACAGCAATGGACCGATCGGTGTGCCCGGCCGGCCCATTGCATTCAATGTGAGCGGGTACGCGTTGTATCCGCAATACGCGTTGAACAGCAATGGACCGATCGGTGTGCCCGGCCGGCCCATTGCATTCAATGTGAGCGGGTACGCGTTGTATCCGGGTACGTGTTGAACAGCAATGGACCGATCGGTGTGCCCGGCCGGCCCATTGCATTCAATGTGAGCGGGTACGCGTTGTATCCGGGTACGCGTTGAACAGCAATGGACCGATCGGTGTGCCCGGCCGGCCCATTGCATTCAATGTGAGCGGGTACGCGTTGTATCCGCAATACGCGTTGAACAGCAATGGACCGATCGGTGCGCACCCATTGGCTATGGCCTGGCCTGGCAACGGACGCGTTTTCAAATCTTGAACGAGTCTGATGCTGGAAATTCAGTTGGTCACCCACAACAATGTTGCAAATTCATGGGTGTCATGAAGTTGAACTTTGAAGGATGCTGTGGGCGTGTGTAAGTGGTGCAATTCCATGGATTGGCCAGATTCAGAAGATGCTAAGGACTTGGACCTATCACTTTGGACACATGGGATAGTATCTGCCTCTGCAGCACACATATAATGCTGGCTGTTCCCCTGAGAGCTCACTTGCCTGCACTACATGCTCCAGGACGACATCTGCCACCACCACTGCTGCTGTATCTGCACCCTCTGGACCCTGCAATGGCACGTACTGTGGAGAGAGCCCCAGCCTTCAGCACTGAGGAGAACCAGGCCCTGCTGGACAGCCTCCTTCCACAGTACAGCAAGCTGTATGGGAAAGCAGGGGAGCAGGTGAGTGTGCTGCCCACTGCTTTACTAAATGTGCATGTTGTCTGACTAGCAAGGCTAACAGTCTGCACACCACTGGCTAGCAGGCTCACTGAGTAGTTGTCACCCCCATAGTGTGTAGTTACATGCACTGAACAGGTATAGTGCAGTGACAGTGCATTTAAACAAGGTTTTACTTCCCAGGCAATGATACCATGTAGTAACTGCTGGCATGCTGTCCATAGCCATCGTTGCACTGCCTGTGTACATCATGTGCCCCTGTGATTGAGACATGTATATCCAATTGTGTAATGCACGGATATGTTCCATGTGTAGTAAAGGCATTCTCACTTTGTCTTCCTCACAGGTTGATGCCCACCAGAAGCAGAAGATATGGCTGACCATCGTCTGGGCAGTGAGATCCGTGGGGGACTACAAGCACCGGATCCGCAACTGCCAGAAGAGGTGGCAGGACCTTCGGGGCTGGACCCGGAGGATCGCACGGGTCCAGCTGAAGCTGTCGCCTCCTCGCAGGAGGGGCGGACACCGGACCCTGACCCCCCACATGCTCAGGATCCTGGCGGTGGTCTTACCTGATCTGGATGGGCAGCTGAAGGCTAGAGAGCAGCAAGGAGGGGGTGAGTCCATGACTGCATTGTGAACTTTGTCTGCCATGCTATGTGCCCTCCTCTGGCATGGTTGAACTTCCACAGTACATCAGTCATGTGGTCCAGGACCCATGTCCCTCGATTGTGCACTGCCCACTCCTTATCTGATACCCAGGTGTGGCCCTTGCAGTCAGGGAATTGTGTCACTTGGGTACTGTGTCCTTGCAGTTTGCTTGACTCAAGGTGGGGGACAGCATCTGTTCCCCTAACTCTGTGGTGGGCATCATGGGTGGGTCCTTTGCTTACACAATGCCTGTGTTCTGACATGTAATCTGCGTGTTACTTTGATATGTGGTCCAATTGCTGAGCTGATCCACCACATGTGCCTGGGGTATCTGGCACACACCCATGCTGCGGGTGGGAACAATGCTTGGGCCCCAGGAGTGTGTATATTACGTGTGTCACACATACTTAACCAGCTGCCTACTGTCCAGGGATCATCCCTCATTCATGTGGGGCAGGACAGTCATGCCTACTCCAGGCCATACAATACACTCTGTACTCCCACTCCCATGTATCAGCTGACACGTTGTGCTCAGTGATATGTCCCCTCAGGTGTCTGCCTCTGTGTCAGTGTGCTCTGGCTTCCTTGTCATGACTGCTGGGGTGTCTCTCGGTTGGGGCTCAGCATGCCACCGGAGATGTGACCATAGTAGACGATACTTGGGTGACACATAGGTGTTTGATCACCTGACCGTGCAGACTGGGGTATGCGAATGTGAAGTTCAAGCAGCTGTTTCCCATTCACAGCAGATTGTGAGGTGCTCAGGTTCAGAGGGTTGTGTTACAGGTCTCCCATATGTCCAATCGGTATGACGTGGACAGATAAGGGTTCAGATGATGTGGTGTGTGGGGGATGTACATGTGCACTTGTTCAGCTCCAGGACTTGCATTCCCCATGACCTACTATTGTGACACAGTGCAGACTGTTGTTGTCTGGCTGCCCTGCCCATGTGACTGGAGACAGTGATGTATGACTTAGCAGGCATGCCTGTGCCATGGCATGTAACTTCCTATGAGTGATCCTGCAGGGGAGTGACATGTGCTACATGCACACCATTGTGGCAATGGCTATCAGGACATGGGTGCATCATGGTGTCTGTCACTGGTATGCATCACATGCATTTCATATTTGACTCTGGGCATCCCTTTAATCCGGACACCTGTACTGACTCAGTGGCAAGAGTTGTGATGTGTGCATGTTCACATGCTTCACCGTGTTTTCTGCACTGTCCAACTACTGTGTAGGTGGTGCATGTGTCCACACTGGGGTATTGCCATCCAACAGACACCAGACAGATGTGTGCAAGGCCAGGAGGGATGTGAGTGCCATGGTTGACCATCAGACTGACAATTGGCTACTCCTATTCTGTTTTGGCACTTTTGGCAATGTTCAACTAAGGATGCCAGGGCTTGCACTGTAATGTGCTGTACTTACTGTGGTGTGTGCGTTCGGTGCAGGTGACTGATGTCTGTCTGTTTCCCTATTGTTTGCAGATACATTCACAGCCACAGGAGGGGACAGCTCCACGGACCAGGAGGAGCCGCAGAGCCAGACTGGGTCAGCAGCCGAGGAGTGGTCGGAGGGACCCAGTGGCACGGAGGGCGAGGGGAGCCACACCGAGGAGTCCTCAGCAGCATCCACCTCAGCTGAGGACCACAGCAGCTCGGAGGATGACTCCCTTGTGGATGCGGGTGTCAGCAGCCACCACACCCCAGCTAGTGTTGCTGTCCCCGCCACCACCACCGCCCTCCCATCGGCTCCCATTCCCGAGGTCCGTGGAGGCTCCCATGTTCGGGAGCGTGTCTCCTTCGGGCCAGGCACCGCACCCCTGCCCCTGTGTCCCCTGCTGCCCTGAGTGAGGAGTCTGTGTACCTCCTTCGCCAGCTCCATGTAGGGCAGACAGTGATGCTGAGTGTCCTCCATGCACACACCACTCTGTTGACTCAGCTGGTGTCATTCATGGAGGGCATCTCATCGGGCATGTCTGCCCTACAGAGGGGCAATAGGTCCATGGACTCCTCCCTGACGGCAGCAGTGTCCCTCCTCCAACAGTCCCTCACCCCTCCTGCCTCTGCCCCATCCACACTCCCCAGCACCTTACCTGTCACAAGCACACACACACCGGCACAGGCACACACCAGCACAGACACGAGCAGCACACAGACACACACACCACAAACAAGACGCACACGCACGCACAGTCAGGGGACTGAAACCACACTCACAGGGGATGGGGCCCAGGCACACACACACGCATCCACGAGCACTGCGCAGTCCTCAGTTGCCTCTCCCTCCAAAGCCCCCTCCCTTGCCTCACCTGCAACCCCAAAGACACAGCGGCTCTTCATCAGTGACCTCGGCCTCTTCCCCTCCGATCCAGCTGATCCAGCATTCAGGGGGAAGAGGAAGCCCACCCACACGAAGCGGAGTGCCCCTCGCCCCCGGACACCCTCCACCAGGAGCAGACCGACTGACGCCCCAATCCGCAAGTCCCCCTGGACCCAGAAGAGCAAGACCCCGCTGCCGCCCTGCAGCACAGGCACCAAGTCTCCTTCCTCCATCCCTCAGGCCCCCACTCCACAGGTGCCACCACCACACCCTGCCCCAGGTTCCCCCACCCACAGATACACCATCCCCAAAAAGATCCGGCCTTCTCCCCCTGCCACTTGCTCTTCCGGCCCCACACCCCTGCTGCGCTTGTCTGTGCCACTGGTGTGGAGACGGTGTCCTCCCCCTCTGTCCTGCCCACCTTACCTGATCCCCATTCTCCTCCCCTGGAGGTAGGCACTGCAGTGGAGTCCACTACCACCCTGTCTGACTTGGGCACTGCAGTGGGGGACCTGTCCACTCCATCTGCACGGTCCACTGCAGTCGTGCCGGCACCCACACCATCAGTGTCATGCCCCCCCAGTTGTGCCGGCACACACCATGTCAGACACCTCCACTGCAGTTGTCAGTGGCTCTTCAGCACCTCACCACCCCTTCCCTGCCTCCTTCTGGTGAGCCCTGATCCTGTCCCTGCGGTGCCTGGCCTGCCCCCGTATACCCCTCCGAGGGATTGTCCCTGGTTTTTATCAGTGCAGGCATGCGTAGGGTGACATCTGCCACTGTCACCCTGTTTAGACTTTCAGGATGGACTGGCCATTGGCCTTTGTTTCTTTTTACTGGACTTCAACTTTTGAACCCACATATGCTGAATAAAGCGACTTTCTGTTCTCTAGTGCTTTTGCTTCTGATGTACATGATGTTGATGATGCTAACCATGCCCTTGCTGCAGTGATGGTGATATTTGGTCTCATTAAAATGAAGTGTTACTGTTCAGGAACCCATGGGGTCCAGGGGGAATGTGTCCTATCCTGTGGTGTATCCATGTCATCCTTAGCAGCATCTGAGGGTGTCATATTTTCAACATTTGGCAATGGGATTTCCTACTTACATTAGCAATGTCACATCTGTGACTTCCACCCCTGCACATCTGTTGTGCTTGCCATTGTTCAATTATTCTACTTCCCTGACCGTGTGGCCATCTCCACTGGACATGCAGGTTTGGGCATCAATGGGGAAGGACTCATCTGTGTTGTCAGTGCAACTTGCTATACATGTGTGTTGGATCTGTGCTTATGATTTCGTTGACACTCCCATGACCAGGCTGATGTGACGGTAGCCTTCATTTGGTGCAAATTGTTGACTGTGTGACCAAGTGTTCTGCTGACATGATGGAGCCCTACTGTGGCAACATATGGCACAGCTTTCCTCACACAGGAGTGGAGTCCCCTCATGGCAGTGTGTACTCCTGTGACATCGCCTGCGCCCAAGGTGTGTGTTGTATGAGCATGTCTGTGTGTTCACTTCCATTTTGCTGTGCATGCTGGGATCCCTAGTGGTGTTCCTGTTTGTGATGCTTGCTGAGTTGACCTATGTTCCCCCAAAGTCTTCTCCCTGGGTTCTCTGTGATGTGGGTGCATGGCACATTACTGGTCATCAGAGTGTCACCCATAGGTGTGTTGGCTGTGAGGGCTGAGTTTGTGGGCAGACGTAGATGGGTCACAGTCAGGATTCCCCTTGGCACTTGTTGTTTACACCTGTCATGTGATTTCCAGTTTGTGTTAGCTTTCAGTGATTGTGACACGTTGTGTGAGTGACTGCTGGCACTCATCAGGGTCAGGGCTGCAATGTTGGTAGTTGTCTATGTGTGTTCTTTGTGGGTGACCTTGGCTTCTTCATTGGTGTGGGACTGTGGCTGGGATCCCATTAGTTGGTGTGGTATTGCCGTCATGTCCATGTACAGCATAGTGTGCAGTGTGTCAGACATTCAAGGGTCTTGTTGAGTGGCCATGTGTGATGTGTTTCTGCACCTTGGTTCCCACCACCAC
Organism: Calotriton arnoldi; assembly: GCA_963921515.1. Classification (NCBI taxonomy): domain Eukaryota; kingdom Metazoa; phylum Chordata; class Amphibia; order Caudata; family Salamandridae; genus Calotriton; species Calotriton arnoldi. The sequence continues at coordinate 834,120 of CAWUFW010000457.1, forward strand.
CCATGGGATTGTCATGGGTGCATGTGCAATGTCACCAGTGCATGTGTGCTTCACTGCTGCACATTGTGGGAGGTCGAGGTGTGTGGTGTTGAGTGTGTGCAGATGAGAGTTGTTGCACGGCTAGACCCCTGCCTCCATGTTGGCCTTGGCTTACTGGCCATGCTGATTGATTTGTGCTTGTGTAGGTGTGATGGTAGTTTGTTGCTCAGGACACATGACTGTGGTTCACAGTGTGAATGACATCTAGCTTTGTCATCACAGTGGGATTGTAATGCAGCCCAGGGTCACCACATTGTGGGGACCCTGGGGGTAGTGCTGTGGTGTCTCTGTGTCTTGCTGTGTCAGTTGCTGTTCCTACATGCTTGTGTGACATGTGTGATTGGTGCTCCCTCTCATCTAACAATGCCTGATTGCCCACATAGGGGATTTGGATCCATGAGTTACCTTTGTGTGGCACTGTATGCACATCTGTGTAATTGGTATTCAGGCCTCATCATGTGTTGTGTGGTTGCCTGGGTACACTGGCACCCCCCCCCCTCACCTGTTGTGTTTGATGTTCAGTGTGGGTCTGCCTGTTTGTGTTTGTGCATCTGCACCACTGCATTGGCATGTCTTTAGTGTGCCATTGGCTGTATGTTGTTTGGTGGGTTTCCCCTGCTGTCCCTGGACTCCTAGGTCATCAGTCAGCACAATGATCATTGTGTGTGTGTCCCATTGCTGCCATGGTATGGTATCTGTTCACCTCACATCTACAGTCTCCACAGGGTATCTGCATTTGTGTGCCCATTGGTGCTAATATGTGGGTCTGCATTATCATGGTCACTTCTGTCATTGTGTCATTGATGAATGTTGACAGTGTCAGCCCCCATGGGTGATGTTTGTCTGCACATGGCCAAAGGTATGTCTTATTTGCACTGCAGTGTTTGCCTCCCCCAATCTATGTTGCTATGGGACACAAGCACTACTTTGCCACTGATGTGTTTGTTGTTATGTGACCAGGAATCATCCATGCAGTTTGGCAGTTGCAGCTTTTTCAATGTCAACACTTACTTTTTGGTCACTGTGATGATGGGGGTTTGAACCCCATTGCCACAATGTTCAAGATGTGCTTCAGCTATGGGCCCCACACTTACCTTTTGGTCACTGTGATGATGGGGGTTTGTACCCCATTGCCACAATGTTAAAGATGTGCTTCAGCTATGGGCCCCACACTTACATTTTGGTCACTGTGATGATGGGGGTTTGAACCCCATTGCCACAATGTTCAAGATGTGCTTCAGCTATGGGCCCCACACTTACCTTTTGGTCACTGTAATGATGGGGGTTTGTACCCCATTGCCACAATGTTCAAGATGTGCTTCAGCTATGGGCCCCACACTTACATTTTGGTCACTGTGATGATGGGGGTTGGACCCCATTGCCACAGTGGTCATGGTCTGCTTGCATTGTGGGGGCCACACACATTTATGTGTGGCACATGTGATAGGGGGTCACATTGTATGTTCAAAGTCATGTTCAGTGTTCTAGCCATTTGACACAGTCTACACACGCTTGTCATGGTGTTGGGGGGGATGTCTTTATCTTGCATTGTTTATGTTGGTGTGTGCTTGTTGTGTCATGTATTAGCCATCCTGTGAGTGGGGGTGGTAGTAGTTGTAGGCATCTGGCACCCCCTGGGTAGAGGTGGTGGTAGTAGTGGTAGGCATCTGGCCCCCCATGGGTAGGGGTGGTAGTAGTGGTAGGCATCTGGCACCCCTGGGTAGAGGTGGGAGTAGTGACAGGCATCCAGCCCCCATGGGTAGAGGTGGTAGTAGTGGTTGGCATCTGGCACCCCTGGGTAGGGGTGGTAGTAGTGGTAGGCATCTGGCACCCCCTGGGGAGGGGTGGTAGTAGTGGTAGGCATCTGGCACCCCTGGGTAGAGGTGGGAGTAGTGACAGGCATCCAGCCCCCATGGGTAGAGGTGGTAGTAGTGGTAGGCATCCAGCCCCCCATGGGTAGGGGTGGTAGTAGTGGTAGGCATCTGGCACCCCCTGGGTAGAGGTGGGAGTAGTGACAGGCATCCAGCCCCCCATGGGTAGAGGTGGTAGTAGTGGTAGGCATCTGGCACCCCCTGGGTAGGGGTGGTAGTAGTGGTAGGCATCTGGCACCCCTGGGTAGAGGTGGGAGTAGTGACAGGCACCCAGCCCCCCATGGGTAGAGGTGGTAGTAGTGGTTGGCATCTGGCACCCCTGGGTAGGGGTGGTAGTAGTGGTAGGCATCTGGCACCCCCTGGGGAGGGTGGTAGTAGTGGTAGGCATCTGGCACCCCTGGGTAGAGGTGGGAGTAGTGACAGGCATCCAGCCCCCCATGGGTAGAGGTGGTAGTAGTGGTAGGCATCCAGCCCCCCATGGGTAGGGGTGGTAGTAGTGGTAGGCATCTGGCACCCCCTGGGTAGAGGTGGGAGTAGTGACAGGCATCCAGCCCCCCATGGGTAGAGGTGGTAGTAGTGGTAGGCATCTGGCACCCCCTGGGTAGAGGTGGGAGTAGTGATAGGCATCCAGCCCCCATGGGTAGAGGTGGTAGTAGTGGTTGGCATCTGGCACCCCCTGGGTAGGGGTGGTAGTAGTGGTAGGCATCTGGCACCCCCTAGGTAAGGGTGGTAGTAGTGGTAGGCATCTGGCACCCCCTGGGTGAGGGTGGTAGTAGTGGTAGGCATCTGGCACCCCCTGGGGAGGGGTGGTAGTAGTGGTAGGCATCTGGCACCCCTGGGTAGAGGTGAGAGTAGTGACAGGCATCCAGCCCCCCATGGGTAGAGGTGGTAGTAGTGGTAGGCATCTGGCACCCCTGGGTAGAGGTGGTAGTAGTGGTAGGCATCTGGCCCCCATGGGTAGTGGTGGTAGTAGTGGTAGGCATCTGGCACCCCCTGGGTAGAGGTGGGAGTAGTGACAGGCATCCAGCCCCCATGGGTAGAGGTGGTAGTAGTGGTAGGCATCTGGCACCCCCTGAGTAGGGGTGGTAGTGGTGGTGGGCATCCAGCCCCCATGGGTAGAGGTGGTAGTAATCCAGCCCCCGTGGGTGGAGGTGGTAGTAGTGGTAGGCATCTGGCACCCCCTGAGTAGGGGTGGTAGTAGTGGTAGGCATCCAGCCCCCCAGGGGTAGAGGTGGTAGTAGTGGTAGGCATCTGGCACCCCTGGGTAGAGGTGGTAGTAGTGGTAGGCATCTGGCCCCCATGGGTAGGGGTGGTAGTAGTGGTAGGCATCTGGCACCCCTGGGTAGAGGTGGGTGTTGTGACAGGCATCCAGCCCCCATGGGTAGAGGTGGTAGTAGTGGTAGGCATCTGGCACCCCTGAGTAGGGGTGGTAGTGGTGGTGGGCATCCAGCCCCCCATGGGTAGAGGTGGTAGTAGTGGTAGGCATCCAGCCCCCATGGGTGGAGGTGGTAGTATTGGTAGGCATCTGGCACCCCTGAGTAGGGGTGGTAGTAGTGGTAGGCATCCAGCCCCCATGGGTAGAGGTGGTAGTAGTGGTTGGCATCTGGCACCCCTGAGTAGGGGTGGTAGTAGTGGTAGGCATCCAGCCCCCCATGGGTAGAGGTGGTAGTAGTGGTAGGCATCTGGCACCCCCTGGGTAGAGGTGGTAGTAGTGGTAGGCATCTGGCCCCCCATGGGTAGGGGTGGTAGTAGTGGTAGGCATCTGGCACCCCCTGGGTAGAGGTGGGTGTTGTGACAGGCATCCAGCCCCCATGGGTAGAGGTGGTAGTAGTGGTAGGCATCTGGCACCCCCTGAGTAGGGGTGGTAGTGGTGGTGGGCATCCAGCCCCCCATGGGTAGAGGTGGTAGTAGTGGTAGGCATCCAGCCCCCCATGGGTGGAGGTGGTAGTATTGGTAGGCATCTGGCACCCCCTGAGTAGGGGTGGTAGTAGTGGTAGGCATCCAGCCCCCCATGGGTAGAGGTGGTAGTAGTGGTTGGCATCTGGCACCCCTGGGTAGGGGTGGTAGTAGTGGTAGGCATCTGGCACCCCTGGGTAAGGGTGGTAGTAGTGGTAGGCATCTGGCACCCCCTGGGTAAGGGTGGTAGTAGTGGTAGGTATCTGGCACCCCTGGGGAGGGGTGGTAGTAGTGGTAGGCATCTGGCACCCCTGGGTAGAGGTGAGAGTAATGACAGGCATCCAGCCCCCCATGGGTAGAGGTGGTAGTAGTGGTAGGCATCTGGCACCCCCTGGGTAGAGGTGGTAGTAGTGGTAGGCATCTGGCCCCCCATGGGTAGGGGTGGTAGTAGTGGTAGGCCTCTGGCACCCCCTGGGTAAGGGTGATAGTAGTGGTAGGCATCTGGCACCCCCTGGAGAGGGGTGGTATTCGTGGTAGGCATCCAGCCCCCCATGGGTAGGGGTGGTAGTAGTGGTAGGCATCCAGCCCCCCATGGGTAGAGGTGGTAGTAGTGGTAGGCATCTGGCACACCCTGGGTGGAGGTGGGAGTAGTGACAGGCATCTGGCACCCCCTGAGTAGGGGTGGTAGTGGTGGTGGGCATCCAGGCCCCTATGTGTATATGTGATATTGGTGATGGCCATCCCTCCCCTATGGTGCTGCTGTTGCTGGTGTAAGTAATTTCTGCATCCCTCTGTGTGTGTGTGATATGTTGGTACGTGTAGTTTGTTTTTGTGCTTGGTGTCTGACTTACCTTCTGCGCCGTACGCGTCCGTGCCTGTTCCGGTAGTAGATGTAAAGTATTGGTAGGATCGGCACGATGGGATTCATAGTTGGTTCGTCTCGTTCGTCTTTCTCTTTGCTTCGCCTCGTCCTCGTCGCTGGCGTGTTCGTCTCGTAGCCGTGGATCGTGTTGTGGTGCAAATCGGAGCTTATGTGCGCCTCTCCCGGATGCTTTGACGTGCCGTGCGTAGCGACGGGTTCGGCGCGTACGGAAAGCGCATCGTACTTGTCCGGCCGGACGGGGTTGCATTTTGGCTTCCGTGCGACTCGATTCTGCGTTTACGGATCCGGCTCGGTCGGAGAACAGGACCTGGATTGGGTGAGTACGACTGGGTCGGAATCTATGCAGTTGTGCGCATCGTACTTGCTCGTTCGGGAGAATGTGCGAATCGGTCGGGAAACAGGCATTCGCCTGGCTTTTTCCCGGCCGAATAGTGTTGGGTGCGCCTCCGACCGAGATCGGAATCGACCCCCAAGTGTTTAAAGAGCTGGCACAGTGGAAAAGAGAAGGACTGATCAGTAAACATGAACATGATTTCCTTAGGAATGATCATCCAATTACTCCAACACTATACTTCATTCCAAAGGTGCACAAACAAATATTCCCTGTGCCTGGACGTCCGATTATTTCGGCACAAAGAAGCCTTCTTGAAGCCACGTCAAAATATGTGGATTTTTATTTACATGAATATGTGGAAAATCTTCCATCCTACATTAAGGACACAGGCCATTTCCTCAGTAAACTTAGAGAAGTCACCTGGAATGAAGAATATCAATTTATAGTTATGGACATATACTCCCTCTACACAAGTATCAATCATTGTGATGGTATAAATGCAGTACAGCATTTTTTATCCAGTAGGAGTGTGCAATTTAACCAGCATAACAAAATGCTATTAAGAATGATTGAATTGTGTTTACAGAATAACTTTTTCTTGTTTAACAAGGAGGTGCATCAGCAACTGCGTGGGGTGGCTATGGGGGCATGTTTCTCCCCCAGCTATGCGTGTTTGCACGTTGGCTGGTTCGAGAGACATATCCTCGGCCAGACTCACGGGGAGCTGTTTGCCAAACATGTTATCAAATGGTGGCGATTTATAGACGATATGTGTATAATCTGGCGTGGGTCTAAAGAATCGGCACAGAACTTTGTCAATGCTATCAGTGTTAATAACTTGAATCTTGAATTTACTGCTACTATAAGCAATGAAAAGGTAGAGTTCCTAGATGTTGAAATCTATATTGAGGATAATATCATCCAAACTAAACTTCATAGAAAGGTAACAGCTGGGAATTCGACTCTACATGCTAGCAGCTCCCACCCCAGACACCTCATTAAGAGCATCCCGTATGGGGAGTTTTTAAGAATCAAAAGAATATGTAGCAATAATACTGACCTTACACAATGCCTAGCTGACTCTGTACAAAGGCTTCAGGCTCGCGGATATGATACGAGGGATCTGCAAACAGCTTTAACGAAAGTACACAACACAGGGAGTGAAACTGTCCTGCCAAATAGAACTGGCAAAGTAATAACAGGGAGAGTAAGTAAACCGCACAGGGAGGATAGTGCGGTACGTTTAATAACTACGTATAGTTGCCACGAGAAACAAGTTAGAAATATTATAAATAAAAATTGGCCTATATTGAAAACTGACATTACTCTCGCCCCATTACTGGATGAAAGGCCAGCCATTACTTTTAGAAGGGCACCTCTATGAGGGATGCTCTTGTTAAAACTAGTCCGGAAGTATGTAACACGAGACATTGGCTTTCTACTAGGACAGGATTCTACAAATGCAGCTCCTGCAGAGCATGCAAGTTTGGGATCAATAAACAGGAGTACTTGGATGCTTTCGCACACATCCCATGTAAAATTAATGGGCTTTTTTTACTTGTAAAACTGACCATGCGGTATACGTACTGGAATGTACATGTCTAACCCTGGGCGTAGTGGGCGTAGTGGGGCTACGCGGAGCATCATGGAGTGGGGGGGAATCTACGCACACTCCGCACTCTCCGTGTAGCCCCACTACGCGCCACCCGCCTCCCTCCCGCCCTCTTTTAAATGCCCTTACAATCTATAAAAGCGTTTTAAAAGTAATTAAAATGACTTACCTGAGCTGCAGCATCCCGGGGCTCCCTCTTCCTGCTTTATCGCTGACTTCTTCCTCACAAATGCACATGCACGGGCGTCCGCGCATGCGCATTTCTCGCGTAAGGGCATTTAAAAGAGGGCGGGATGCAGGCGGGTGGCGGGCAACTCCGCTCCGCCGTGGCGTGTGCGTAGTCTGCCTACTACGCCTACTTCGCGGACCGCGAAGTAGGCAACACTACGCACACTCCGCGGGCGGAGCGGAGCACTACGCCCACGGTTATACATGTCATCTCCAGTATGTAGGTAGCACCAAGCTTCAGGTTTTTAATCGCATTTTACAACACATGCATGCGATTGTAAATTCAGATCCCAGCTATCCGGTTGCTCGCCATTTTAAACTTGTTCATCAAAATAACTTAAATGATCTTTGTTATTTTGTAATTGATGCAGTCCCCAGGTCATTAAGAGGGGGCAACAGGGAAAGAAAGCTGCGGCAGCTGGAGAGTCAATATATTTTACAACTTGATACAAAGATGCCAAATGGCCTGAATACTGGAGAGGATCTCTATAACTTTTTATAACATTGTTTATAACATCGCTATTCATTAATGAGCCTTTACCAAATATGTATTAGCTATGTGGAGATCCCCGATCAAAGACCTGCATCTATTTGTTGTTTTCTATTGCTGCTATATATATGAAAAGAGGTTATATTAATTATACATCTTTTTAGCTTGACTGATTTTTAGGTGGATTTTAGCCTTATTTATACCGTGTTTTAGCTGGTTTTACTGGTTTTTATTCGGTGTCTGTGAGGTTTATGGTCTGGCGATTATTGGTTAAGTTATAGAGTTGTATTAATGATTGTTCTTTTATTTGGGTGAAATGAAAAATATTGGAATAAGAGGTCTTAACTTTGGTTATCTCCAATATGCGTATTTGCACTGCTGTTTTTTGCACATTTAAGTGAAAAGTTAAAATTGCTATTGAAATCAATGCAATATAAGGTCTCAGGTATCAGGCATAACACATTGATGTGTATATTTATTGTGTTTTGCATTTGCACTTTATACTCATGATATTAAGGTTTTGAGCTTATGTCCAGCCATCCTATGATATTTTATTATTTTAGTAAGTGAATCAACAATGACTTAATAGTTGGCTCGTATTTACTTTTATCACAAGTATAGTTGTTAAGCACTATTTGCACTTTTTTGGCACGAATTTTGCACTATGCACTTTAGTTGATCAACAGATGTAAGCTACAATGAGTGTCATGTTGAATTTTGGTTACTTGAAACTACCATACTATTGGGCACTGGCCCTATATTTCATATATACAGTAATTCTGTATTCACCTAATTTTGGTAGTGGAAATGTGCAACTATTTGTATCTACTATTAGCAGAGAAAGCAATTAATTATTTATTTGTATTTACACATGAATTGATACAATACTGCCCTGATCTATGTAGCCACTTGATCATGATGATAAAGTAGTCTGTTGTCTTGCTCTACGAAAGGTATGGGAGGGACTGCTTTCATGATGCATCTGTATATAAACGTTATTGGGTCCTGACATGTCATGTGATCAAGACCGGGGAAACTCGGTCGAAACGCATCATGCTGCTGACATCCACAATAAAGCACAGCAATATTTAATTTACTCGGTGGTCCGTACCTGATTTCCCGTTTGATGAGGATGTTACATCAGGATTGTGGTTTTCGATATATATATATATACTTAACAAAATGTCATGACAAAAGAAATGATTATGACAACTTTAATGCAAATGATGACAAACGTGTGCACAGATTTCCATGGTTTTGAAATTGATATGCAAATTTGATTCATACACTGCATCATGAAAGCATGCAGAAAGGGAGAATGGTTTAGTTATATTATACGCTCAATTTCAATAGATGTGAATATTAACAAGTATTAATGATTTTGATCCTATGATTATGAATGTGATATTAATGTAAACAAAGAAATTATATGCATAATAGATTAATTTTCATGTGAAAAATGTAAGAAACCAATATGCCATGCTATAACGTAGGTGTTATACGCATTTTAAAAGTGTTCGTGAAATGTCCACTAATGTACATTTTTATATATATATGTGTGTGCTTTGGATAACATTCGTATAAGGTGACTTGTACATATTTCTCCTATATGTGTAACGTTGACACCTAAAAATATTTTATGAGTACCTTATACTTAAATGAATTAGTTATGATTTGATTGAAGAGTTTATTAATGTATTCACTTATGAAATTAATAATGTCAGTCTATAATTAATGCAAGATTTATAATTCAACATAATTTATCGTGTATTAGTGGTATTTCATCTAGGCCTCATTTCTTACTGCCTTTTTCTAATGGAAGTTGTGAACTGAATATTCTGAGGCCCATGGGAAGATTCAGCAAAGTTACTGTTAGACCTGGCACCATTGTCGTGGGTCTCCCTTCCATCTTTCGCTTTTGTCTCCTCTGTGTTTGCTGGTGTTAGATGCTCTGGGCGCTGTGCCACTGCCATTCAGTGCTACTCTGCGCATGCTCCCTATTGTAAATTGACTGGATGAATTGGTATTCCCATAATTGGCTCATTTGATTTACCTGTTAGTCCCTAGTATAGTGCACCGTGCGTGCCCAGGGCTGGTAGACCGAATGCTGCTGGTGGGCCTGCAGCGCTGATTGCGCCACCCAAAGAAGCAGCTTGTAAAGTGTGTCTCAGACCTGCCATCGCAGAGTCTCTGCGCAGTCCAGAACTGCCATTTTTGACTGTGAAGTAAACCCACTTCCCAGTTCCTCAACCTTCCCTTGGCATCATGTAAGACACCCCTATGACAGGGTGCATTGTATGTGAAAGGTAGGACCTGCCTTGGTCTGTGTGGCATGTCCTGATAGTGAATTACACTCCATTTTGTTTTTCACTATTGCAAGGCTATCTGTTCCCTTAGGCCAGAATGGGCAGTTTGATTATTACATCCTATAATCCTAGTTGACCCAAGGAACATGTTTGGAAAGTCGAATTTAGTATGCCTGAGTTCAGAATATTAAAGTACATCTTTTAGTGAGGATTATTTTTATATTCTGTGTTTGAAAATACCACTTTTAGAAAGTAGGTATTTTCTTGCCTAAGTCTTCCAGTGTGCTCTGCTGTTATGTGTATTGGCTGTCTGGTCTTGGAGGGACAGGGCAGGCTGAGCCCGACCTGGATTGAATAGAGAGATCTGCAGTTGGAGTATGGGGAGGGGTGACCCTTTGATCTGAGCAGGGCTGTGCCTGGTAAGGTGAATGATGGCTCCACCTCCCACTGTGCGTCTGATGGCAGACCCCTCTTCCTCAAAGGCAGGATGCAGCCTTGTAAACAAAGTGCTCCAGGACCACACCGAACTGGTTCTGGCTGGGTTCAGTGACTTGTGACTTTTGAGAACAAAGACCTGTGGGGTATAAATATCTGGGCCAAAACCCCTACAGGGTGTGTTACTTCTGGATGTCAAGACGAACCTCTGTCCGTGTAACTAGAGGGAAAGGACTTTGAAACTTTCATCCATCTTGCTGAAGCAACTACCCAAGGGCCTGATTTGAGCTTGCCTCCTGCTGAAGTCTCAGGGACATTAGACTTCACCCATCAGCCTTCTGAATTCCTATTGAGGGGGGTTCTACTCACAGGTGAGGCTTCTGTCAAGAATTCCAGAGCCTCTGGGTCTACTGCGGGGAACGTGGGCTGAGAATCATCGCTATTGTGGGCAGCTGCAGTCGAGGAGCTGTTGCCGCTGAGAGCCCGCATCTGTCTGTGCTACGAGAATCATCGCTATTGTGGGCCGCTGCAGCCGAGGAGCTGTCTCCTCTGAGAGCCCGCATCTGTCTGTGCTACGAGAATCATCGCTATCGCTATTGTGGGCAGCTGCAGTCGAGGAGCTGTTGCCGCTGAGAGCCCGCATTTGTCTGTGCTACGAGAATCATCGCTATCGCTATTGTGGGCAGCTGCAGTCGAGGAGCTGTTGCCGCTGAGAGCCCGCATTTGTCTGTGCTACGAGAATCATCGCTATCGCTATTGTGGGCCACTGCAGCCGAGGAGCTGTTGCCGCTAAGAGCCCGCATCTGTCTGTGCTACGAGAATCATCGCTATCGCTATTGTGGGCCGCTGCAGTCGAGGAGCTGTTGCTGCTGAGAGCCCGCATTTGCCTGTGCTACGAGAATCATCGCTATCGCTATTGTGGGCCGCTGCAGCTGAGGAGCTGTTGCCGCTGAGAGCCCGCATTCGCCTGTGCTACGAGAATCATCGCTATCGCTATTGTGGGCCGCTGCAGCTGAGGAGCTGTTGCCACTGAGAGCCCGCATTTGCCTGTGCTATGAGAATCATCGCTATCGCTATTGTGGGCCGCTGCAGCTGAGGAGCTGTTGCCGCTGAGAGCCCGCCTTTAATCACCGTCTCAGGATCATCGTGAGTGCACGCCACGGACCGCTGCAGCTGGGAGCTGTGGCCGCTGCGAGTCTGCCTGTCATCATTGAGGCTTCCTCCCGAAGCTGTGTGCTGTGCCCCTTTAAACCTCAGGTACATTGTGCATCACCGGGTCGCGTAGACCCCGGCCTCGAACTAAGTTCGTTTCACACGCTTTTGAGTGCTTTTATTGCCTTTTAAGTGAACCTATATTTACGTGCATTGTGGCTTCTTGTTCGTCTTTGAGCCTTGTGTTAAGCTTATATAAAGATACTCATTTTTCTATAGCTACTTGTGTGGTGTCCCTTTGTGGTGTCTTCATTGCGTTATTGTGTATGGTCATAAATGCTTCACACACTGCCTCTGAGGTAGGCCTGTCTGCTCGTGCTACGTTACCACAGGGTTGAGCAGGGTTTATCAAAGGGTGTAGCCCCCTTACTCTGACTTAGGAAGAAGGGTCCCTACTTGGACATTGGCGCCAGCCACTGCCAACTAGAGATCCCCATTTCTAACAGTTACCATTTGCATTTCAACTTATATATATTTCCTTTGACATCCTCTGTACAGCACAAGTATGTTTGAAACAATATGTACAACATTCTAGAACAGCTGCTTGGGAAAGCGTATTGGTGAAATGTAATATTTTCTTTTTCTGAAATATCTCATCGTTCCACACGGTCTAAGCTTACATTACTTAAGAAAGATACGTAATTGATTTTACTTAATTTTTCCGGATTGTATTCTTTTTCCCTGCTACATCACCCTTATCCCATCGAGATTGACCAATAGGACAGAGTGGTCTGACATTTTTGGTGATGCCAAGGGGTGTCACCCCAGAAACGTATGTAGTATTATTGATCACATTTTTGGGACAGATGCGGCGGCACCCATTCTTGGACTGGAGATGGCTTGATTGGACATCCGAGAATTTCGTCTACTGATGACGTAACTCTGCAATTTGCTACCAACCGGTGTACTGGTGCAGAAATGAACCTTTCAGTAGAACGGTTACACAATATACTACTGTGACTTTGTTGTTGCAGTCTTGATGAATCAGAACTGGTTACTCGGAACTATACTGAACTTCTTGAAGGGTCTGTATAAGGCTCAACTGATTTCCTATCTTCTTTAGACTCATACATTAGGTTGACCTCTGATCTATCTCAGATGAGGTGAACATTATCTTTGATTGTTCTCCCTGAATGCATTTTTCTGTCACAAAGGTTTGGTGTTATATTATTGAATCTTATCTAATTTAATGATAGGGCCCAATGTGTTTTTATTAATTCAGATGCTAATGTCACTTAATCCCAATTCTGAATAACTAAACTTAGATTTAAACCAAATTCTGCTGATTCTGTCTCATCATTTAGTTGAAGCATAATGTATGAGCTTGGTTTATTTATAGAGATGTTAGACAAATATATGACTTATGGAAGAGAGTAAGTTGATAATAGCAATTATCCCATTCCTGGTCCCCATTGGATAATTGCCCATCCTCCAAATATTCTAGTCCCTTTCAGCAAAGAAAAATATCCATTTGAGGACTTAGTAAGTGCATGTGGTAGAAAGAGGTTAAATAAAATCAATTGAAGTAAAAATTATCAAATAAGATAAAGGGTTGGACCCAGATTTACGCTACTTCAGTTTCACAATGTAACCCAGACCCAGCTATTCATTTATAATGTAAGAGGGCACAGACTGTGGGACAGCTAAAGAATGTCTAAGAAATTTATTTTCTGCAATCTGAAGCTCCCTCAGGTCAGTGCAAACCCATACATAGGTGCCATAACTGGCCATTGTAATTCACTTAGCCTGGTACACCTTAATAAGTACCGGAAGTGGCTTTGCCCCAAAACTTTTTGCAAACTCAAAAATTGCGGCTGCAACTCTATAGAAGGCGTTCATCTTAGCCTTCCTTTGAGGGACCCATGAACCTCGATTGTCAAACAGGACCCCCAAATATGAAAAAATGGGTACCTTAGACATTGCTATGCTCTACCCAAAGCATTTTGTTTGTCTTTTTCTTGACCCAATAACCATCAAATGGGATTTAGAAAAGTTGGTTCTCAAATTCAAGGAAGTCATAAAGGCTACAAAGGAGTTTACCAGTTGCTGGACCCCTACGGCTCTCCTAGATATTAGGACAGCATCATCCGCATAAAGAAGCACGAGTATGAGTTGGGAACCTGCTCTAAGAATATCTTTACATGCGGCACACAGTGTCAGCCCCAAGTTATTTATGTATAAAGTGAATGAAAAAGGGGACAAGATACAGCCTTGTCACACAAACCTATTTAGCCTTATATTATCAGACACACTCCCATCCTGATTATACTTTACTGAGGCTACCAGGTCCAAATGTAGTTTATGCAAGAAGTTGACTATATTGTGATCCACCCCCAGCTCGGTTAACGCATTCCACAATTTAGATCTATTCACTCAATCAAAGGCAGAGGTTAAATCCATAAAGACCATAAACAACGTGCCCTTCTTGGCAATAGTATATTTCCCAACCTTCAATTGAAGGTTCAAGCATTGATCTAAAGTTCCTTTGCCAGGCCTGAACCTGTACTGTAATTCAAAGATAATTTTATTTTTCTCAGGACCCCTCCATTAATCTTGACAGAATCACCCTCCCTACAACCTTAACTGTTTAATCTATTAGGGAGATTGGGTGATGGCATCTTGGACTTGATCTCAAACCTTTTTAAAAAACTGGGACGATTATCGCCTTTGACCAGGATGTCGGAATGTCATTTCTCCATACCACATGGTATCTCGTGTAAGAATTTTTGTCCAAATAAACAGATCTGCCTTACCTAAATCTGCAGGTACCCCATCCAGCTCATGTGCTTTATCCTTAGACATAGTCATAATGGCATCTAAAAATTCCCCCTCCGCTAAGTTCAAGGTGTAGTCTTCACTTGGAGTGCTCTGATCCGAGTTCACTAAATCTGTCTGAAAATTATCATAAATACTTTGGAAGTTGTCAACCCAAATATCTAGGGCAATAGTGTAATCTATCGCACTGTTACCAGTCTCCTTAAAAAACGGCCGATTAATCACCTCCCTAAATAAAGCACTATTTTTCAGAACCTTTTTTTGCAGGAGGTCATCCCAGGCCCTCTCTTTGATTTCTTTCTTCCAGATAGCCAGGGCCTGTTTATACACTTTTCTTCTTATAACTATCTCTGCCCTGTCCCTGTGATTGTGATTTAGTGCCCTCGTCAAATTCTGGTGAGCCTTAGAGCAGTTATGATCAAACCACCTCTCCCCCGCTGTTTTTTGTTTGCATGGTGGTCTGCTCAGCTTATAACAACCTGCCCACATATCCTGTTAAAAGCATTTAGAACCTCTATGTCACTTGGTTCTTCACCCCAAAAATATTAAAATCTTCATCACATTCACTGTGAAGATGACTTTAAAAAGTCTCAGGCACAAACTTGCTCCATTGCTCTGAACCCGATCTTTAGTAGTTACTTCCAATTTTCCTGGGCCCACATCGGGTTCATCTACCTCCCCTATGTCACAATCGAGATCACGGACTAAGGGGTTGTGGTCACTAACCTAACACCAGTTGATCGGCAAAAAACTAAAAAATTGTACTGAAACCGATGACATAAAAACCATGGTCAATTATTGAATTGAATCCTCCCCCACTAAAGGATAGGATAAAAACTGACCCCAACTCAACATTAATCCGCTGCAAATTAAAGTATGCAAGAATATTTTCAAGGAGTTCCCCCTGTGGGGTATGCTCAAAATGAGCATTATCAGCATGCTCAGGGCAGGAATCGTCATATAGTACGCAACCCAATGGGCAAAGGTGCACAATAAAATATCCTAAAAGAATCACCAAATACATAGAATTCTGACTCTCAGCATCGGTGTCAAGAAAACATTTCAAACTGTGCAAGTGTTCATTGCTATAGGTTCTTGCAAAAGGAATAAAATTAGTAACCAATAAACTGTGCTTTCTTGAAATCTAAACGAACCACTAACAAATTGTCAAAGCCAGCGTGTGTTTCCCATGTGGTGCACAAGAGGCCCAGTGACACTAACGTGAGTAAACCCCTTTTAGTCCTCCCGTGCTTCGAGGGTGTGGCAGCCTCAAAAAAGGACGAGAACCCGCCAGATAAAATGAGTTATCCACATCCCATGTTTCATGTAAGGCTATTATGTGGTGGCCTGTTAGAGTATTGAGCCACCTTTCATCTTCTTTTTTGTTATTTATCCCTGCTGTGTTCCAGCTAATCACCTGTAAAAAGAACCTAGTTAGGGCCGTGCTCTAGCAAGGGACATGCCTAACTCCCCAGAACCCCAATTCCTTCCTGATTTAACCCCTTGTGGATGGGGTACAGTCAGTCAGTCAAATTACTTTATTCGATTGATACAAAAATAATCATAAAAGTTCAAATATACATCACAGATAAAACTGTAAAAAACTGTTTAAAAACAATCAATTCATATCAGCAGATGTACAATTTTCTGGTTCTCAAAGACAGACATAAAAAGGAGGCAACACAATAACAGGTTAGAGGGTCAGGCAACATTCGTAAAAAATATAAGGCCGGGCGACATTGTCTAAAATTGTGCTTACGTAAAAGTGGGATTATAAACCTTTTCCGATGATTACAATAAAATTTACAAAAGAAAATCAGTTTGACGTGAGAAATCATCACATGGGCAACAAGGGAGATCATTAGTAGAATAGATGCCAGCAGGGTGGCCCAGCATACACGGAATGTAATTAGGGTGAAACCTTAACAGAATAAATCTGTGCCGGGGGATTGTTACAAACTCCAAATAGGAAGGTATACCCTCACCCTGCAGTGGGCCCTCAAGATATTCTCTGATAGTAGATTTACTATACCGTGCATTAATTCTCGCATCATTAGCAAATTGATAAAAAGCGGGTTTTAAAAACTTTTTTCAAGACAGATAGACATTGTCCTGGTGATTCAAATAAGCTCCCTAGGTTTAAAGTATGTTGAGTGTTTTTCACTTACTTTAACCACTTGATATTCTGTGTGTTCTAGGGATAAGCAATCCATTATAATTTGTTGGGTAAGGGTCACAGTATCTCTGCATCATATTGAATGCCAAAGGAGAATAGGTGCTACGTTTATTTGATCAGTTATATAGGGGATATTTAGCTCTTGATGTAATTTAAAGTTGGAACAACCAATAGGGAGGCTCATCATTGATTTCCAAAAGCAATCCTCTATTGATTGAATCCCCTTTACATTAACGTGGCCCCACAATCCGGCACCATATGCAGCTACTGCATTAGATTTGGCCCCGTAAACCTTTATTAAAATATCTGGCTTTCTTGTGCCCAACTTTTTTTAAAACGAATGAATAGCATTTGTGCTCTTTTCAAGCATGATCCCACGATTCGTCACCATATTCATCCAGGTTGCTCTATAATCAAAAGTCACCCATAGATAGGAAAATAACTCTGTCTGCACCACTTTACGATTTAATATAAAAAAGGACGGGGATTTTTCAGATTTTGTCCTGCAATTAAAACAAATGACTTAGATTCGTTTGTTTGAAGATCCAGACTTTTCATAAATTTTACATAGGTATTTAACAGTTTCTGGCGTGACCTTCCCGTACGCACAATTAAAACTGCATCATCTGCACACAACAAAATTGGGATGCGCATCTTATTTATTCTAGGGACATCTATGGCTGATTCAAGCAGTTGGGACTCCACCCCATTAGTATATAAAGAAAACAAAAAAGGGGCAAGAACGCATCCTTGGCGGACCCCTCTAGTAACTGATAACCATCTGGTGCACTCACCCTGTTGGCCATACCTTACATACGCTTCGGGCTTCGAATACAACTGTCTTGTGAAGGTAATTATTTCCTGGTCTACCCCCATTTCCCTCATGATCCTCCATAGGTGGGAATGGTTTACCCAGTCAAAAGCTGCGCTAAGATCCATGGAGGCCATTTGTAAATTACCTTGCTTAGCGTGGGTGTACTTCGCTATAAGCAGACTCAGGTTCAGACACTGATCTTGAGTGCCTCTACCTTTTTTGAAGCCATATTGTGCCAAGGTCAGGATGTGATTTGCCAGTGCCCATGCCTCCAATCTATTTAATAGCACTCTGCCCATGAGTTTTGCCGTGCTATCGAGGAGGGAGATTGGCCTATAATTTCTGGGGTCTAGTTTGTCTCCTTTTTTGTAAATTGGTATTAAAACTGCTTTATGCCAAGAAGCAGGAGGACCCTCTATAGCTATGGCATAAATATGTTTGTAAGAAAGGGTCCCCAAAGATCAGGGCAATCTGTAAAGAAATCTATTGGGGTGTCATCTAAACCCAGCGAATATGCCACTGTATTCCGCATGCTTCTTCCCCGCATGCAATTACAACGTGGTCGTTACAACGACCGCGTTGTAACAACGCATACCATTACCCTGCAAGTCGTAACAACGATTTGCTTTGGGGGGGGCGCTGGATGTTGGAGTAGTATAATTTACTATTCCAACCCCAGTATGTGCAACAGTAGGGAAAGTGTTGGATTTTAAATCCAACACCTTCTTCCCCCTCCGCAAGTCATTGTTCCGACTTGCGGAGTAATGGCATGTGTTGTTACAATGCGGTCATTGTAACGACCGCGTTGTAATTGCCTGCGGGGAAAAGGATTCGTGGTGAACGATGTTTACCATACCAGGCGCCTTATTACTAGTGCATTGTGCCAAAGCAATGCCTATCTCCACGTTATTAAAAATAAGAGTGACATTAGATGAAGAAACAGGCTCTTCATTCATCGTCCTGGGGCCCTCTCTCATTCCATTAAAAATGTTACCAAAATGCTCCACCCATGAATCCTCATCCACATGGGTGTCGAAATTAGGATCAGAATTCGGTTTTAAAAATGGAGCATTAATTGTTAACCAGAATTCCCTCAGATTATTAGTAATCGATGCTTTGAGTAAATTTTCCCAAGCTTCATCTTTCAGTATCTTTAATCTATTCTTCCTGGCCATAGAATAACTTAGGCAGGCCTGTTTCACAAGGGTGGGATTTTTTGGCACGCACTTAAAAGATTGATGTAGATGGGAAAGTGCTTTAGTGCAGTTGTGGTCAAACCATTTCGGTCCCTTGTTTTTATGTGACCCACCACTCTTTAAGAGATTCTTTTTCACCTCCAACAAAATAGTTTCAAAGACCTCAATAGTAGACTGGCGGTCCAGATTCAGGTCTAAACATATTACTATCCCTTTCATTCTGCTAAGTACTACCTGGGGAATAAGAACTGCCTTATCAATGCCCTCTCACTTAAGTGTTATCCCATTCTTCCTTGCTATAATGGGTTTTATATGTGAGAAATTAGGGCCATGGATGCCTATCCAGTTCATACGCCAAGTTACAGTCGCATGATCACTAAAACCCAGAAATTCTACTTTCCTATTACTAAGAGCTCCTCCCAATGTAGCAGAAACTGTTATAAAATCAATTGAGGAGCTATATGAGGTAGAGAGGAAGGTTTCTAGCGGGAGGCCAGTAGATTCCGACAGGGGGTTCATAATCTCTAAATCTTTTGTAATAATGAGTTTATTTAGTGCATTCCCCTAGTGGTTGTGGCAGAAATGTACATTACATCCTCCATCCTCGTCTGTTAGACCACAGACTGAGGTTAGTGCAAAAGGGCAGGGGTGTACATTAAAATCGCCCATCCACAACACTGTTGGATCTTTTTTGCACGATCTAATCAGCCTATTCATATTTTCTACCACTATAGAAACAACTTTGTACATTTCGCCCCCAAATAAATTATTGTAAAAGTTAATCAATAATATGGTGTTGCCTTCTGGACCTTTAAGATGTAGCATATTAAAATATTGAAAATCATTATAAGATGATAAAACTTCAAATCTCAAAGTGTTCTTTAAAAGTCACAATCCCACCCCTCGCCCTTCCAGCAGTGGAGGCAATTGCAGGGGTATAGTATGGCCTATATCTGTCTATATTAACAGGACCCACTACCCAAGTCTCTTGCAGGCATACTATGTCAAAAGTGGAGATATACTTTAGCCAATCTGGATCCAACATTTTCTGACCCAAACCTGCATATTCCATGTAATGGCTGTAAAAGTATCCATATCCTTTGATAGAGGGGCTTCATCAACCAAGCTCTCCAGAGTCTTGTTCAATACAGCGTTCTGAGATCCCTCCTAGGTACACAGTCAATCACAGGCATCCAGGTCAGGCAATGCCATAAAGCGATTTGAGTTTGGTAATAAAGGAGTAGTGTTTCCTCTATACTGCAGGTGTGATTGGGTCTCCACTCTGGAAAAAGTACATTTGTGATCCTTGTTTCTATCTGTGCTTTGCTGATGCATCAACGGTCTATAAAAGAAACCAAGAGGTAGTGCAAATATTTGTGTCAATGCTGAAGGGTTATTGGATAATAAACGTAATAGCTTTTCAGCCATAGCCGGAGATTTCAAACTTAGAACCACACAGTCCCCAGTAATAGATTTGGCTTGTTTCCCAAGCAAAGAGACTCTGAGGGCCATTAGAATGTTACAAAGTCCCTCTGCCAGTCCATTTGTAGTTTTATAGATCCAGTGACGTGCTTTGTGGATTAACTGGGTAGTAGTTTCTGTTTGGTCACTTTTTAAAGTTGTGGTATTTGTCAAAATGACTACATAGGGACCTGCATCTGGGGGGAGATCTAACCTCGGCCCCTCAACCAATCTTTGTGAGGGATTAGTGCCCCCTACCCTTTTAGCTGAAATCTCCCGTTCTATGTCCCTTCGGTGCAAATGGAGATGGGGCACCGTTGCTGATCCTGGTCCTTGAATCACAGCTGATACCGAGGGGGGACAAGCAGCACTACACCGAGATGGAAGCTGGGCTACTGGAGCCACACCGTGAGTTTGATGGATAACTGTCGGAAGGTTTGCACTGCTATTTACCATATCATTACGGTCACCGTCTACAAGATTTTGCAACTGCCCTGGGGGGTTTTCCCTAACCCCACCCTCATAAGATGGCATATTTCTTAATGATGCTATCTCCTTTATTGCCCTTTCATAGGACTCTAAGCGCAAAGTTATGGGAGATAGGAGCTCTCTAAATGTTTCAGTAAAATCATCTACATTCTGGGCCTTAGATGGAGTGACTATCATCTGTTGCTGTGGTTTCTCCATATTACAACTTAATGAACTTTCTGGTACGATTTTACTTTTTCTTGGTCTCTTAGAATTGTTTGTGGAAAGGTTTCTAGAGGTGCCCCTCTTTCTTTTTTGCACTGGTTCTGCAACCGCAGGAATTAGTCCCTCCGATAAAGGAATAGAACTGCTCATCGCAGGGGTAATTGGGATAGAGGGGCTTATTGCGCCCAAGTATGTCCCCAATGTGTTTGGTATCATCGATCAAATCAGATGGCGTGTCCCTATTTGTGGCATTATCTGCACCCAGTAATAATCTCCTTTCTGCTTGGTCAATCTCTAGGGCTATAGCAGATGAGGCCTTTGCTAAAATGGTATCCAAACAAGTAAAAGTTACCTCCTCTGTCGGCGTGTGGGTTGCTTTCCTCCTCCCCGTATTTGCAGCATTCTTTCTCACCATCTTACGAACCTTGCTTTCACCAGACGTTAGAGGGGGGACCCAGCCCAGCCTCCTCCGGGCTCTGATGGGCGTGGACAGCGCACACCCGCGTGCGTCCCGCACTGCGGGGCCCAGCCACTGACTTTATGCACTTCCGGGCACAGGCTGTGAGGTCTCGGTGGCTGCAACGGCCGCAGAGACTGCCGGGGCTTGAAGTCCTGCCCTCCTCCTCGCAATACTTGGCTCCTGCACTGCGGGGCCCAGCCACTGACTTTATGCACCTCCGGGCGCAGGCTGTGAGGTCTCGGTGGTGGCAACGGCCGCAAAGACTGCCGGGGCTTGAAGTCCTGCCCCCTCCTCGTAATACCAGGCTCCCACGCTGCGGGGCCCAGCCACTGACTTTATGCGCCTCCGGGTGCAGGCTGTGAGGTCTCATGGCGGCAACGGCCGCAAAGACTGCCGGGGCTTGAAGTCCTGCCCCCCTCCTCGCAATACTGGGAAGTCAGTCATTACATTCAATACCGCTCAGTGGCTGGAATCTATTGGTCAAGGATATTAGCATTTATTCAACTTCACTCCCTCTCCTCAGGTCCCTTCTAGGCCCAAAGACCCCCTTACTGAATAAACAAGTTTCTTCTCCCTATTGCCAACTCAGCTCACTATCTTGCCATTATTAAATGAGAGGAAACAGACTGCTCTATCCCCATATACTTATCACACCAATGTCTCGCCTTCTGCATTAGCTCAGGTGTTGACTCAACTACTCCTCCTTGCAGTTGTGGGACACCTCAAAGTACAACTAATGGAGTAGACTCTGGAAGACGTTGCAACTTAAAAGGATTCCTTATGGCTTTATTGTCTCTCTTAAGGGATATATCTGTAGGCCCTTGCTTATCCCTGTGAGTGCCACAGGGGTTTCCTAGAGACTGCACATTATGAGGGGGACTTATTTACCCCTACTCGCTTCACTTTTTGCACTGGGATACAACTAACCCTGGGCAAAGCACTACGCTACGCTCGCGTAGTTTGCGAAGTTTGCGCTACTTCGCACTACGCGAATTGCACGTAGCACAGTGCAAACACACGTAGCGTAGCGTAGTGCAGCGGTCATTTTTTGCTTGTTCGCGGTCCTCAACGTCAAGATGGCGACCGCGAGCAAGCAAAATGACATCCCGGCGAGACTTTTTCCTCGTTCGCTATCAGCAACATCAAGTTGCCGATCGCAAGCGTGGAAAATAAACCTCCCGGCGAGATTCTCAACGCGGGGATGTCAGGTTTCTCATTGCGAGTGGTCGCGTATGCTCGCGACCGCTCGCGATGAAAAACTACCAGTCCGCGTTGAGAAAGCTGCCGCTCGAGTAAAAATCTACTTGAGCAGCAGTAAAAGACAGCTCGCACTGTGCAAGATGCCGTTTTCAATGATTGCACAGTGCGGACAAGCATCCGGCACTGTGCAATCATCGCGAACAGCGCACTACACAGTTCGCGTAGTGCTACGCGAGGCTCGCGTAGTGCGAAGTGCACTTCGCGTAGCGCTACTTCGCGAACTACGCCCAGGGTTAGATACAACAGTTTTCCCTAGCATCATTTCTGGGCTTACCCTGATCTGTGACACTGCTGGAGGGTCTAGGGCTGGCCCCTCTCAGACCTACCGAATGTGATACTAAACTACCAGAAGCTTCATGAGACCCTCAAGAACACTGTGCAACCGAAGTCAACTGTGTGTCCAAGGACGTCTGCACACCCCTAAGCCCTACTCCCAGAGCATTCAAATTAGCCACAGTTCATTCAATGGCACCCAATTTTGCATACACGCCCTCCAAACAACTAGAAAGCATTTTAACAGTCTCATTATATGGGGCCTTTACTGCCAAGTCCAAAATGGGCTTTGACTGTGTCTCTAGTGCTTTCGTTACTGCAGAATTTATGTCAGAGGGCAGGGTTGTTATGTCTATATATGTTTCCTTTTCATTTTGAGGCTTAGACGGAGTGTAGGGAAGCTTGTTCCTTATCTTCATAGTTCTATTCTTCTATTTAGGCCCTTGTATATGCAATCAGGAACATGGGTTCCACCTCTCAACTGGATCTCCGCTGAAGTAAGCTGCACTGACACGTTGTCAGTATCTGATTTTCCCCTACATACAGTGTCCAGGGTGATGAAGTACACCCCTCCACAATCCAGGCACTCACTTGTCCCCTGGGGACCTGGAGGAAAATGTGAAAGTGAGCTAGTTCTCTCTCCCTGACCCAATATAATCTCAGCATTTTGTATTTCTTCCGTCAGGGCCCCCACAACCAAGGTAAGATAAGAAATAATGGAATTATGCTTATGTGGATTTACTGAAGTGTCTGAGTTAATATCCGCAATCCTGGACAACTTTATCTTACCCAATGAGAGACGCTAACTACAAAACTAAGAGGCGGATGCCCAGCCCAGCCTCTTCTGGTCACTGACGGGCACGGGAAGAGTTCAAGCGCTTTATATCACTGGGAAGCAGTAGTGGGAGGCTGTAATCCAGGCCTCTCCTCCTCGTAGTAGTGCACACTGGAGTTTTGAGTCCCCCAAAACAAGCCAGAAAAGCACACAGCGTCCACATATGATCAATTTCAGATGATAAAGAACCAAATACCTTCAAAAATCATTAAAACCCCATACAAATCTAATTTAACCTATTCTGACATTTGTTTTTTCTAAAATAGTGGTTTATATTAAGGCCCAGACTTATTAAGGACTTGCATTGCTCATGACAGAAGTCATCGAAAGGCCTTACAAGTCTTTAAATGGTATTTACAAAGCCACACCAGGGGCTATTTGCATCGCCTTGCATGACTTTGTAATTAAATGTAACGCAACACAGCTGCTTGAGCTGCATGGCATAACATTTCATAGTGGCAGGCATTCTATGGGTGGATCATGGGCATTCTCATGCATCAACCCATGGAATTTGATGCAATCTAAGATTTATTGAAAGTAGTAAACCTGGAATTGTGACAAAATGGCACGCCACACACACAGAGGCACAATGAGAAGAAATGGTCCCTTCCTGCACAAGAAATAATCCTACCCTTAATGCAGGCAACCTTGCACCTTGAAGACAAAAATCCAATTCTTAGGGCCGGAGTTGTGAATATTTTTAATTTAATGTTCAAAATAGAGCCAAAGAGCTTTAAGTGACTATCTGGTTGAGCTTGACCGAAACAAAGTCAAAAGTAAAGGCTAACAGCGTTGAAGCATGTGTCACATTCAGGGACCAGGTTCATCTCAGTGAAAAGCTTTACCTTCAAGCTTAGTCTCTTTAATGGAAACCAAAAACCTTCAGCAGTGCAAGGCAGCAAGCTGTGGCCAAAGAGAGCTCCGGGTCATCAGACAGCCACTGGATGAGGTCTCTGTGAAGGCCTTGACTTTTGTCGGGAAAGCACTGAGAGGTAGAAATTTGAATTTCACACCCACAGAAGGTTTTTTGTTGTCTCGATACTTTTCACACCTTTGCTTGGTGAAGATTTCTACCTTTGGACTTAGAGACCTGTTAAAAATGGGGGTCTCTAGTTGGCAAAGGTAGCTACCTTTATCAAAATAGGGAACCTTGCTTCTAGTCAGGGTAAGGGGGATACACACTTTAGATAACCCCTGCTCATCCCCTGAGTAGCTTGGCACGAGCAGACAGACTTATCCCAAGGCAATGTGTAAAGTATTTGTATTCAAAACACACAGTAATACAGTGATAACACCACAAATGGACACCACACCAGTTTAGAAAAATAAAGTATCTTTATTTAAACTCAACAAGACCAAAATGAAAAAATCCAACATACATGTAATAAGAATATGACTTTTCAAAGGTTTCAAGCAACTATGGATGCGTGATCGTACACAAAGTACCTGTAGATGCGTCAAAATTCACAAGGCCAAACAGACGCAGAGATGGCAAGCGTCGAGAAACAAAGAAATGCATCAGGTCCTGAGACCTTGGGGAGGCGATGCAACAGTTCTGCTGCACTCAGGAGAAGTGATGCATCGAATCCGGTCTTTAGGGGAAGTGATGAGTCGACTCCAAGACCGTCCTGGTCCACGGGTGATGCGTCGGGAAAACTTGCCGCACAGGTGCAATGCGTGGAAATCAGGATGCGTCAGCGATTGATGCGGTGACGGCAAGTGACGCTGTGTTGGTTGCTTCAGCCACGATCCCTTGATGCATCAGTTCTTGCAGCCGCGACAGGCGCTGTGTTGGCTCGGCAGTGGAAATGCGTGGAGATTCTTCTCGCACGGCGGTGCTGCGTCAGGAAAAACAGCTGCAAGAAGAGCGATGCGTCGATTTCTTCAGTTCTTTGGGTTTCTTCCAGCTCCCAACAGCAGGAACAACCTCCAGAGGACCACAACTGGAACAGGCACCTCCTGGCAGGTCAGAACTCTCAGCACCAGGGTTCAGGGGAGCTGCGGGTGAAGTCTTTGTGTCACTGAGACTTCAGAACAGGCGGCCAGCACACACAGCCCATTGGAAATCTTCTTCAAGCAGGTTCAAAGCAAAGTTCCAGTCTTTGTCCTTTCCTTGACAGAAACAGCAACTGCAGGCCAACACCACACAGCACACAGCAAAGGGGCATTAATCCTCCTCACAGCTCCTCAGCTCTTCTCCTTGGTAAAGGTTCCACTTGAGTCCAGAAGTGATCTGAAGTTCTGGGGTTTTAGTTCTAATACTTATACCCCAAAATGCATTTGTTCTCTTTGTGCAAGGGTCTCTCAGCCCAGTACAAACCAGTTTTGTCCTCACTGGTGCAGTATGACCACAGGGAGTGGAGACAGCATTGTGCAAGGGAGATAGGCCCTATTTAGGTGCAAGGAAATCTCCTCCCACTACTCTAAATTCAGCCAAGGTCTATTCAGCCCAGCTCTGAGTCATCCAGGAAGGGCCAGGCACACCTCAACACCTCCAGTGGCTGTCTACAGTGAATGCACATCCCCAGCCCATCACTCCAAAACCAGACAGTCAATACACAAACAGGCAGACGCACACAGAATGGTTAAACAAGAAAATGCCTACTTTCTAAAAGCTGTAATTTCAAACACACAATTTAAAAACCATCTTTACTAAAAGATGTGTTATTAAATTCTGAGTTCAGAGGGCCTAAACTTTATTTCTCTATCTTGTTCCAATGGGAAGTTATACTTGTAAGATGTTACAAAGTATTTCCCATTCTATCCTATGGTGCAGATAGCCTTTCAATAGCGAACAACTAAATTGGCATTATTTCACTATCAGGACATGTCACACACCAGTACATGTCCTACCTTTCACATACAATGCACTCTGCCCATGGGACTACCATAGGGGTGTCTGACATGTAGGAAAAGGGAAGGTTAGGGCCTGGCAAGTGGGTGTACTTGCCAGGTCGACATGCCAGTTCACAAACTCTCTAGTTGGCAAAGGTAGCTACCTTTATCAAAATAGGGAACCTTGCTTCTAGTCAGGGTAAGGGGGATACACACTTTAGATAACCCCTGCTCATCCCCTGAGTAGCTTGGCACGAGCAGACAGACTTATCCCAAGGCAATGTGTAAAGTATTTGTATTCAAAACACACAGTAATACAGTGATAACACCACAAATGGACACCACACCAGTTTAGAAAAATAAAGTATCTTTATTTAAACTCAACAAGACCAAAATGAAAAAATCCAACATACATGTAATAAGAATATGACTTTTCAAAGGTTTCAAGCAACTATGGATGCGTGATCGTACACAAAGTACCTGTAGATGCGTCAAAATTCACAAGGCCAAACAGACGCAGAGATGGCAAGCGTCGAGAAACAAAGAAATGCATCAGGTCCTGAGACCTTGGGGAGGCGATGCAACAGTTCTGCTGCACTCAGGAGAAGTGATGCATCGAATCCGGTCTTTAGGGGGAAGTGATGAGTCGACTCCAAGACCGTCCTGGTCCACGGGTGATGCGTCGGGAAAACTTGCCGCACAGGTGCAATGCGTGGAAATCAGGATGCGTCAGCGATTGATGCGGTGACGGCAAGTGACGCTGTGTTGGTTGCTTCAGCCACGATCCCTTGATGCATCAGTTCTTGCAGCCGCGACAGGCGCTGTGTTGGCTCGGCAGTGGAAATGCGTGGAGATTCTTCTCGCACGGCGGTGCTGCGTCAGGAAAAACAGCTGCAAGAAGAGCGATGCGTCGATTTCTTCAGTTCTTTGGGTTTCTTCCAGCTCCCAACAGCAGGAACAACCTCCAGAGGACCACAACTGGAACAGGCACCTCCTGGCAGGTCAGAACTCTCAGCACCAGGGTTCAGGGGAGCTGCGGGTGAAGTCTTTGTGTCACTGAGACTTCAGAACAGGCGGCCAGCACACACAGCCCATTGGAAATCTTCTTCAAGCAGGTTCAAAGCAAAGTTCCAGTCTTTGTCCTTTCCTTGACAGAAACAGCAACTGCAGGCCAACACCACACAGCACACAGCAAAGGGGCATTAATCCTCCTCACAGCCTGGTGTTGGCCTGCAGTTGCTGTTTCTGTCAAGGAAAGGACAAAGACTGGAACTTTGCTTTGAACCTGCTTGAAGAAGATTTCCAATGGGCTGTGTGTGCTGGCCGCCTGTTCTGAAGTCTCAGTGACACAAAGACTTCACCCGCAGGGGCAGGTCTGAGATACTTTTTTCCGGGCTACTCATGTGGGTGGCACAATCAGTGCTGCAGGCCCTCGAGTAGCATTTGATTTACAGGCCCTGTCACACTCAGTGCAATTTACTAGGGACTTACTAGTTAAATCAAATATGCCAATGAGGGAGAACCAATTGTAACAACAATTTACACAGGGAGCACTTGCGCTTTGATACTGATCAGCAGTGGCAAAGTGCCCAAAGCATCTAACCCAGCAAAAACAAAATCCAGCACAGCATCAAAAATACAGGAGGTAAAGGCAAAAAGTCAGGGGAAACCATGCCAAAGATGCCAAGTCTAACAGTACCGATTACGAGTTTGGCGGTGTGGGAGTGGGGTGCCACACCACCGCCTCACTCCCACGCCGCCAAACAGGGCTGCTGCCCTCCCAGCAGATTATGAGCGAAATTGTGATCTGGAGGGAGGGCAGTGTGGCGGTCCCACTGTGGTGCAGTAAAAAGGCTCAAATGTGAGCCTTAATGCTGCACCGCCGCAGGACCTCCACAGTGCGTTCCAGCATGGCATGGACAGTGAAGTCCATGCCGTGGTGGTACTGGGGCTGCATGCAGACAGGGGAGCACTACATGTGTCAACCTGCATGCACCAACACTGGCAAACACCAACCTTCAGGGCCCCCTTTGTTTCCTGACCGCAAGCATTTTCATGGAGTATGAACGTCCATGAGACTGCTGTCAGTCAGGGAACTCGTAATATGCATGGCGGTACTGCAGCGACACCACCAGCATATTGTGAGCCCCTGACCACTGTGCCACCGCCAGTGAACACGGTTCTCTGGCAGTTGCGGTGGTTCAATGGTGGTTTGACTGCCTAATTTGCAATAAGGGGGTCGTACCGCAGGTGCGGTGGTGGCCAGACCGCCACCGCCAAACAACAATGAGTATGGCGGTCCACGGACCGCCAAACTCATGATCAGGCCATTAGTAACTTTTTTGGAGCTCAGATTCTTTCATCAGTGCAACGCTGCAGGTTGGAGCTGAAGAAGGCTCCACAAGGCTGGAGACCTTCTCCGTGGGGGCCTATTCTATCAGATTTGCTGCTGCGGGGAAGAACGAAGCAGAAGCAACCTGAATCTTTGACCTAGCAGTGAAGCACCTTCATTCAATCGGCTTGGCAAGCTGGTCCCCTTCCCCCATCAGCTCTCAGGGCAAAACTTTGGCAAAACATTCCTAAGTCCTGGGTTTCAGGAACCTTCAGGGGGAGTGCAACTTTGAGACCAGCCAAGGGTCCAGGACCTTGGGGACAGCACTAGGTGGGTCAATACTCACTCCAGCAGAGTCCAGCAGTAGAGTCCTGGGCAGTTCCAGTTGGAACTGATCAGCTGGGAATATAGGAAAAAGGCATCTTAGAGTGTGTTGTGTCCCTGTAGATTCACACAGGAGATCAGTCTTATGACCCTTGGAGTCTACTTCTTTGTCCAGTCTTCAAGGCTCTTCTCATGCCACAGAGAGCAGGTCCAGTCTTCAAGGCTCTTCTTATGCCACAGAGAGCAGGCCCAGTCCTCTTCTGTTCTTCCACAGTTCTAGAAGTGATCTGAGAAGGGTACTGGTGAAGCCGTATTTATGTCCAGTGTCATACTGTGGGTGGAGAAAATGTCAGACCACTCCCTAACTAATGGGCAAAAGTTCCCTGGAGTGACCCTTCCCACTTCAGCAGCACTTCCTGTATGTTTTACTGTAAACTATCTCACAGTGCCCTCTCTAATTAAATACAGTATGTCAGGACTCTTCTTCCCCTGGTCAGAGCACCCTGTGCCCGTCCAGAGATATGGCTTTGATAATTGGCAAACACTCCCTTGTGGTCATTTAAAACCAATTCTGGGGCAGCTCCTCCCCCCCACTGGGTTTGGAGCCAAGCTGACTAGGAAGGAAAAGGAGAGGCAGGTCTGGGTGTGAGTTGCAGCCTCCAGTGACAGGGTAGGCACCATTTGAAGCCTGGAAGGGTCTGGTACAACCTCCCAGGCCATATTGATCAAGGAAGAAAAACACAGCTTCACACCCAAGCCTTTAGTCCAAAGTGTGGGAGCGATACACATGACACCACAGGAGAGCTATTAACAGTCAGGTGACACTGGACACTGGCAGAAAGGCATATTTATCTTAGGCAGAGAAAAGGTAACTCTCTAAACGTGGAATTTCTAAAATAGTAATGTAAAATCTGACTTGGCAGTTAAGTTTGATTTAAAAATACTATTGAAATGAGTCCTTGATTCATGGTAATAGCAGCTCCCAAAGTGAAGTTAAGTGTTGTAAATTCTTATAATGTAAACCAGTAGTGTTATCCTATGGGTGGGGGGCCCAGTTTTGCCCCAGTGAAAAATGACTTTGAAGGTGTTTCACTGCTAGGGTATGTGAAACATTAAATATGCATGCATTACTACTTACAAACCTTGCACTCTTCCCTATGAGCATTTAGGGCCGACCTTATGCGTGATGTATTGGTATTAAAAAAGATGACTTAGGCCTGGCAAAAGGTCTATTTTAGCAGGTGGAAATGGCATCAGAAAACCTCACATAAGCAGCAGGGGCAGGTCTGAATAAATGTTTTACAGAGCTACTGTAGTGAGTGACCAATGAGTTCTGCAGCCCATTTGTAGCATTTAATTCACAGGCCCTAGGAACATGAAATACCATATACTAGGAAGGTATGAGTAAACTAACTGTGCCAATTAGCTGTATGATAATTTGCCTAGGTTTAGAAGGGAGAGCACAAGCACTTCACCACTGGTCGGAAGGGATAAACTGCACAGAGTCCTAGGGCCAGCAAAAACGGGTTCAGCATAGGAAGGCAAAAATCTGGGGGACTACAACACAACAAATGGTCCTCTCCAATACATAGGCATTGTGAGTTTCACATGTTAACCGAATTCTCCCTATAACTAAATCAGAAACAATGTTTTTTTACTAGTTGTTCTAACTTGTATTATAAGGCAAGGAATTGTGCAAGCCCATCTAAGTATTCATGAGTGCTGCCTAAGCATAAGTAAAGTTACCAATGTGTTACATTTCCATGGTATAGGAGTTTTAGCTCATCATGCCTCACCCTGCCTCCTACTTCCAAGGTTGTTGTGTTCAGCAAGCTATGGAGAGATACTGATAAAATTCACATCTTGCAGTTGATCTTTGTTTGAATTCTTTTTAGAGTGTAACACTCATCGACAATTAAGACTCCTCTATTGTGGTACAGCATATAATCCCTCTACATATAGGACCCAAGGTAAGGTGAATGTGAGTATTTTTAAAAGGTGGTTGCAGAAGGTCCATTCTTCATCTACTTTACGGCAGTCGCGGCTGCTGCAGGTAAGAGCGGTAGGGCGGTGGGGCCAGGTGAGGGGGATTTCGAGAGACGACCACAAGCGCAAATTAATTATTCATTTAATATTCCCTCGTGGTCGTCTCTCGAAATCCCCACTCACCTGTCCCCACCGCCGGCCTCTCTTACCTGCAGTGGCCACGGCTGCTTTATGGCATCCGTAATCCCATATTCCACCACTCTTGAGTCCCACCATGTGAACAATACCACTGAGATGAACTCACTAAGAGAGTGAGGAGTGCTTACTTTCAACTCCCATGTACATATCAGAGGTTGGTCTAAACAATAGATGAACTCAACCTCATCTAAATGATGTTGCAAAAGTATTTTTCCAAACAATTTGCTTTAGGAGTCAGTGGATCAAATAAATGATCGTTTATTGGAATATCCCGTATAGCCTGTTCTCTGAATGGCTTGTAAGATAGTTCACGTCCTGGGTAATAATATTTGTCCGACTGCCAAAATAAAAATGTTAATAGAAAAAAAGGATGGTCTCTGACACAAATTTGGCCGCCAGTTTATCGATCATACCAGAAGAATGTTAAGAACAGGTGCTTTGGGATAACATGACAATTATAACTTAACAGCTCTCAAGTCTCTTGTCACTGCCTCCATGGGTAGAGAGTGATGGGACTTATAGAGTGAGATGACATATGACTACCAATAGTTGCAATCGATTGAATGATCTTCTGCTTGTTTCCATACTTAATTACTTGCGGCTCATAGAGCTCTACTAAGTAGTGAGAGGTTAAATTCCCATGCCATTTTTACACCATGCCTGTAGGTCTCACCCGCATTACTGTGCACTCACTCCACCTGACTGTTGTTCACTTTTACAGATTTTTCTTGGATCTGCCCATTTAGGGGCAGATTTACAAGCCCCTTGCGCCACTTTCGCGTCACTTTTCCCATGTTAAAAGTGACGCAAAAGTGGCGCAAGGGGCTTGTAAATCTGCCCCTTAGTAAGCATTTTGGACGCTATCTTGGAGTGTGAGTTATACTCTGTGATTGACAGTTTATTTTGTTTACTTTTTATGATGCTTAATCGTGTTCTTTTTATCACTGGTTGTATTTAAAGATCAAAGAGATATTTAATATCATTTAACACAAATACTTAAATAAATACTACAAAAAATATAAAATAGTGAGGTGTAAGTCTTTCCCAACACCACAGAAGCGAGTTTGATTTTCTTTTTCTTCATGAACTTATTGAGCTGAATATTCTAGTATACACTACCCTTCCTTTCATCAAATACTGACAGTATTGAGTCTGGCAATGTGAAGCTCTGTTGTCCGTCCATGCACTTGTAGTACGTCGAGATTTGATTTGATTTGTG
Organism: Calotriton arnoldi; assembly: GCA_963921515.1. Lineage (NCBI taxonomy): Eukaryota > Metazoa > Chordata > Amphibia > Caudata > Salamandridae > Calotriton > Calotriton arnoldi. Next base: position 866,263 of record CAWUFW010000457.1, read on the forward strand.
GGCCTGGCATCACATTACACAGTAGTTTACCGAGTTATGTTAATGTTGCATGTTTAGTACATCGTTCTCCATATGTCCGTGCGATCGATAAATAATGGTGAGTGATTAGATTCCCGTGGATTTCTCGTCCGACTCCTCATCTTCAATGTGGAGGGTAAAAGACACGACATTCATCTATTACAGTCACTCCCCAGATTGACATGAATACCTGAAACGTAAGTGCTTGAGCCAAGCTTCTTCCTACACATAAGCATCCATTTCTACCTGCTCATAGTTTCATTTGTTTACAAAAATAACCCTGCAGCGCACGAGCCCTCGATCTGATTTATTGGCCCTGCATTAAATTGTTTGTATGTTGAAACCTGAAAGTATTTTTTCACCGAGGCGTAGGATCGCTCTTCACTGGAAATTGATTGTTTGCTACTCACTATCTTCATCAATAGTGAGGATAATGCAAGCAGCAGCATCAAAAAACTGACGCAATTCACACTCACTACGCAAAGTAATGCAAGACCGCAATGGTAAAAGCGACAAGTCTGATGGACTGCATTCATTTTTAAATTGGTTTTATGAAGAAAGAGACTTTGGTACAAGCAAATAAGATTCCAGGAACATGGGACGGACAGAAGAATGGTGCAATATTACCATACATTTATCTCATTAGCACACCTTGGATTATTTTTAATTGGCCTGGAAAATGGGGGTAGGAGTAATACCTCGACTGGTACCGCCGATTCCGGACGGGATCACCACCCCATTTACAATCCATAAGTTTCAGTCCTGGGGTGGGGAATAACATGTGGGCCATGACGTTACAATGCCTGCTTCCGCTTTGGTCTGAATTGCAGACCCTTTTTTTTTTTTTTACATTTTAAACCTGCTCAATGAAGGCGGAAAATACAAGCGGATACGTGGGTGGTTTTACTTCGTGCGATGACGCAGTCTGTACAAATTACAATTAAGCGGGTGATAATTATGCAGAAAATCTGCAATATGACCTTCATCCTGCGTTGTGCTGCATGTTAGCAGCACAACGCAGGATGCAGGTTTCAAAGTTAAAATAAATAACACATTCTGAAGCGGAGAATAGAAAGAATGATTGTCAGCCAGCGTCCAAGTTGTGTCATCCTTTTAATTGTTCATACATACGCACAGCATGCTTATTGTCTAGATGTCTAACACAGATTAGTGCAGCGGTGATTCACAACAGGAAATGGAATGAAAGCCATATTAACGTAGACATATTTTTACCACCGGCTGGTCAAAACCGCTAGGAAGTATGAGATAGGAAGCTTGGATTCAACACAGGCTTAACATTTCGTCTTAATTAGCTGGGACCGCCTTTTCTTTGATAACATTGCTGAAGCCCAGAAAAATCTAACTGCACTTTGCGATTATTAGAAAGCTCTGTCCTTTTAGCAGGCTATAGATAATGGAGAAATAGCTCACATAATGCATAGTCCTAGGGGAATTGGTGTCGTTAAAAAATGACCTGATGGACCCCAGGAAGAACTCAATGAGAATGACATTCAATTTGGGAGACCCAACCTAATTATGGTAGGCCGCCCGATGAATATTTTCCCTGCTCTGGTCCGACAGACATGGTAGACACAGTCAGGGAAAATCAACAATGCCCCCCCCCCCCCCTCCATCCCCTCTCCCCCCAGTTCCCCCCCACACACAGAAGAATCATTCACATTAGGGTCAATTTTCTTGTTTTTTGAATTTTCACGAAAGAAAATTCTAACTTTGGGGGTTTCCCTTCTGAGAAACAAACAGCATGCTGAATGAGCTGCAACAACCACATGTCATTCAGTTTTGTGGAAAAATTGCTTCCGATGCAGTCAAAGTACTTTTCGCAAAACAACCTGTGCAAACAGTACAGACATATTAAAATATGGAAATATGGGAGGTGGACCTTCACCAGAACTGAAATTTGTTCTGTCTATTTAATGCCCTTGGATTTTTCATTTTTGGACTACTCAGTTTTGGACTTTTACTGTGAGTGAGTCATACTATCCGAGTCTTACTCACTGTAAATTCTGTGGTAATGGAATGAGAAAGCTAACCACCAGTGTCCACCTTTTAAGACATTTGGCGAATCTAACAAGCATAAAGGTATATACAAAATCAAAAAATTAGGGGTTCTGACGTTACCCCGCTTCCTCTACATTTTGCAAACCTGCCCGGTAAAATACCAGAGTCTTATTTCAGAAGCGTAGAGAGTGAAGTAAGGTCCCTGTTATGGGATGGGAGGGCCCCCCGTATAGCCCTGCATAAGTTGACTAGGAGCTGGTATGACGGAGGTATCGCTCTCCCGGTTATACGCCTCTACTACTGGGCCTCACAATTGGTGCTGGTAAACCACTGGGTATATCGTTCCCCGTCAGACCCAGCTTATCTCCTAGATAAATACCAGATGGGGAGAGAGGGATACTTAGGGGCTCTCTATTCTAGGACCAGAAGAGGTCGCTTCTTAGGCCCTACAGCTCAACCCATAGCAATCTGGAAGCAAGCTAATAAGAAACTTGGCTGGCTGGACGTCATGACTCAGTCTACCCCACTGTGGACCACTCAAAAACTTGGGATGTTATGCCATCAGCCTGGCTTCGATAGGTGGGATACCATAGGTATTTCTAACATCGGTCACCTTTGGAAAAAAGGAAAAATGGTATCATTTACACAACTAGCAAAAGATTATGAGTTGGCACCCGGTGAGCTCTTCTGTTATCTGCAGATTCAACATGCTCTTCAAGCCACCTTATCTGAGATTGGGGAGATACCAGAATCCTCCCCTCTGGAGGACAGGTTACTTACGGAACCATTGCCGAGAAAGGCGATCTCACTAACTTATCGCAAATTATGTAATAACTTGCCTGACCCACTTAGGCGCCTTCGTGAACAATGGCAGGCTGACTTAGGTATATTAGAGGACGAGGATTGGCAAGCTGCACTTATGTCTCTGAGAGAATCAGCCATACCACTCAAGTTTAGACTTATCCAACTGAAGGTACTGCACAGATCGTATTTTACTGGGGCTACACTCATGAAAAATGGGCGAAGGGAAGACACCTCTTGCCTTAGACAATGCACAGAGGAAGCAACCCTTTACCACACTTTATGGAACTGTGCACACATTATGACTCTTTGGAAAGAAGCCACACGGCACATGTGCAGGGCCAGTGGGAGAGAGATCCAACTGACACCGAGATTGGGGCTGCTGAATATTTGGGAGGCAACAGATCTTACTGAAGTGGAACAACAATGGGTAACTCTGTGATATACACTAGTGAAAAGAGCAATTGCTATGCATTGGGGAGTGCTGGGGTGCCGAATGGAAGGGGTTGGGCTAAGGAGCTAGATAAATGCACGATTGCAGAAAAAGAGGTGTTTAAATCCAGAGGATGCCCCAAGAAATGGGGCAAATGGAACATTTATCGGGGGGGATATGCACCTCTCCTACGGTTGAGATGGAGATGCAAGAACAACAAAGAACTGACTACCTATAAATCAATATATGTGGACCTACTAATGTATGACAACTATAATACATGTTATGTAAGATGTCTGATAAGATATTGATAATGTCTCACTGGCGACTGTTTAATTTATAAAACAATAAAAACATCTTTTTAAAAAAAAAATTAGGGGTTCCACAGTACTGGGAACCACTGTTCACACATTGATGATTAAATAACACCAAAAAGAAAAGCTGTGTTAAAGTCAGTAACAGTCGAGGAAATGAAACAGTCTCAGACATTCATCTATACAGAGAAATATATCCAATCCAGAATGTCTGCCAAACTTCACAAGTGATAAGTGCACATTGATGGTGATACATTGTAGTTTTTCATTTTGCAAATTACACGTGTTTATTAACAAAGTGCATTTTACCACGTTAAATACCATGTGCACATTTACCACATGATTTGTAGTAGGTAACCACACTTAGCTATTATAAGCAAACATTTGAGTTAATGCTGTAATGAATTAAGTTAGCCTAATATTAACGCCCTTTTGAATGTTGACTTTATACGTTTAAGATTAAGAGGCAGGCTCACATATTTACGAGTTTGTTTTGTGCCAGTTGTTCTTTTTCTTCCCACTTCAGATGCTGTGTTTTTCCAGAAGCCTCTGTTAGCTAGTGAATAGGTATTTGTTATGTATTAGACAACTGATAGTGAGGTCCTCATTGAGAAGAGAGGAAGATGCCGGGAAGTGCAACTTGTGGGAAGAGCTGTCTGAACCACAAGATTTTGTACAGCATAACAACTCAAGGACATAGTCATGTTTGCACCATTGTCATAGCCTGAGGAATATGGGAGTTTTCCTGCTCCCAGGATATGGTGACGAATGATTGGTTCCTGAGAGTGGGAACAAGCTGAAATGTTGCAAATAGAATTTTGTTAAATTATAATAGTGCTTGCTGACTTTGAATTGAGAAGATCCTTCTCAACTCTGCCAATCTCTACTGCTTCATGACTGAACATTTGAATTCTCTCATCAGAAAGCTTCATTTGGTTTACTGAAGCTGACACCTTACATTATTGACTAAAGGCACTTTTCAACATGCCCTTCTTTAATTTAGATTAAGGAATGTGTTAATGGAACACCCTTGTTGCATACTCTGCATTCTCTTTGTAATTCTTACCAATGTTCTATTATAATATATTTCGAAGTATCAACTTTTAGAGAATTTATATCTATAATAATAATGACTAAAAAGTGAACATTTAAAGAAGTCATGATTTTGGAATAAATTAATTTGATAATAAATCATTTTAACCCATTCCTCTTCTCTTTGTCGTTAACCTCAAAGTCTCAATCGAACTTCACTGTCAATGAAAATTAATGTATATTATAGCTCCTTACTGAATCTCTTTGTCAACTAACAAACGCCCATAGACCAACAGCAGGGTTTGTATGATGATTATACCCAACATTTGAGAATCAAGAATCCCAGCTCCAGCAAAGGTCAAGCTAGATGCTATCACTCACCAACAACTGCCATAGCCACAAAGATGTTACTCAATGGCGATAGTGGGCAAGGCACCACATTTGTATATATCACCATACCAAACAAATATAATTTTGCTATATATAGGTTAGAGCAGATAAAAAACCTAATATAAAATATTACACCGTTTTAATACCCAAAAAGACCAGCTCTGCATTAAAGCGGCATACTGGCAGATGCCAAATCTCACCAGATTCACAAAAATCATATCTCACTCACCCCGACAGGGAGTCTTTTTTGCAATTCCAGAGTGATGTTTCTGAGACTGCTACATTTGCTGATGCTTAAAAAACAAAAAGTTATCTGACAAAGGATGAAGCAATTATGTAGGTATAGCCTATGTTGTTTTCTTATAGTCATTTTGATCCTAAATAAAACATGAAATTGATTGTCCGCTAAGGTGATATGCATAATCCAAACAGTCACGTAATGCCACACTAATCTATTGGAAGAATGTAACCTACTCCACCATTTTAGAGGACTTTTAAAAATCCTAAATAAATCACAGAATCTCTGTTCAGTGGTGGAACATGTATAAATGTTTATAATGGGAGTCTCTGTTACTCAATAAAAGTATGTGTAAACAGAAGGTCACATGATGTCACACAAGTAAGTTACATGAACATAGCCTATAGAGCTATGTTAGAATGGTTTTAATCGTAGATAAAATATGGAATGGCATACCATGTGATAGGAATATTCTTACAGAAAATAGTGAGTTACAAGTGAGAGATGTTACAACATTCTATGTTAAGGAACATTTCTGTAATTGATTACAATTTGGTGATGAGTAACATAGTTAAAAAAGAGATACTCAAAATACCCAAATGAAAGTGTCAACGGCATTTTCTAAAAGGGGCTGCCATCTTGAAGGTTTAGAACCCAAGTATTAAGTAGTATATTCAGATAGTAACTTTTTTCTTTGTGCCCACCTCTTTTTGCAGAACGTTTTTGCTTTACTGCTAAAATTCACAGGACTTCTATATCCAGAATGACTAACCCCTTCCCCAGAAAGGGATCTGGTGCTCTGTAAACCCCCACAATGTAGATGAAATTTATTTCCTTTGTCTGGATCAAGAACTGTTTTCCCCCTGCTGGAGATAGGGCAGGAAAATCTAGGACAACCCTGGAAATGAATGGGAGAAAATCCTATCAGCCCCATTTGGCATTGCCAAGTTAAAAAGAGGTCGTGTGAAGACTCCACTTTCTTTTCCCTACTGCTCCTTCACTCCTGCCAAATGGGTAATGCCAGTAGAGTGTTCAGATATTGACAACCCCTTGCTTTCCTGAGCACGGAGGTCAGACTATTGTCTTCTGGAGTGAGGGCTGGTAACTCCAGATGAGAATGTCAGGAGTGGCTCAGACCATGGATTGTCGCATGCTCAAGAGACATAAGGCCTGATTTAGATTTCGGCAGGCGGGTTACTCCGTCACAACGGTGACGGATACCCCGCCCATCAAAATAGAAATCCCATAGAATAGAATGGGATTTATATTTCGGCGGACGGGATATCGGTCACCGTTGTGACAGAGAAACCTATCCGTCAGGATCTAAATTCAGGCCTTCAGTCTCTTCATGGTTATAGTACATTCTCAATGCCACTTTATATCCATATTCCTTACATTTCAATAAACACATCCCTAATAGGATAGCAGTTTATTTTTTCTATAAGACTGCAAATAATTTGCTATCATATTTTGTCAAAATAGGTAGTAAAATACAATATTAAAAATTGCAGGTCCTTTTTTTAGATGTATTTCATATTTTCCATTTGATTTTTTGAATTTTTGTTACTTCCACAAAGTGGTCTCTGCTGGTTGCAAAAAGTGGATTGTTACACCTAGATGCAAGAGTAAATGTGCATGAATAAATACACATGTTTATATTCTCCTTTGTGAAATCGGGCCGAATGTTTTCACCTTGCCCTTTCGTGTTTATATTTCCTTTTTGTTTTAAATGCATTTGCCTTGTTTCTTCCTTATTTGAGTTTTCCATTCCCCATTCTACAAAGTCTTTTAGCACCTCCTCAAATCTCTTTTCTTTACCCCTACCCAGTTGATCTCACTCCATATAATTTGTATTAAACCATTTGCATTTGTGAAGGTCCATTTTGTATATTTAAGCAATGATTTATATACCTCCATTTAGGCATGTAACTAATGATGGTATTCATACATTACACAGCCACAGGCTCTTAAACACCATGACAACGCACCACATTAAAGTGCATCCTTCCTACACATAAAGCTTACACAACTGCATTTCCACAGACCTACCAGGAATCTCCGCTCCACACACCTCAATGTCTTGAGTCTCTCACTGAAGTGGGTCAGCGAGAGTGCGGTGCAGAGGTGCATTCCAGGCTTTAGCGGTGCGGTGGGAGAAGTATCGTCCTCCGGAGTGGCAGCGGCGGATGCATGGTGTCTGTGCGAGGGCGAGGTGTGTGGAGCAGATATTCCTGGAAGGTCTACTGTAGGAGCTACTACAGCCACCAGGAGTCAATCAAGAGGACTGTGTGTCTGCCGAAGATCAGAACTTTAGTTTTGTCCATGTTGAGCTTCAGGCAGTTTTCATTCATCCAGGCTGAGACGTTCTTCATACAGTTGTGGAAGCTGGTCTTTGTCGAGGTGGGGTCAGCTGAGAGTGAGAGGACGAGCTGGGTATCATTGACTTATGAGATGATGTTGATGTTGTGCGATCTAATGATGTCTGCGAGTGGTGTCATGTAAATGTTGAAGAGGATTGGTCTGAGGGATGAGCCTTGGGGTACACCAGAGATGGTGTGCTTGGGTTGCAAGGTGAAGGGAAGGAGGCGGACACTCTGGGTGTGCCCCGTGAGAAAGGATGCCATCCATATGAGTGTACCGTCTGTGATTACTATCCGGCGTAGTCGATAAATGAGTGTGTGGTGGGAGACAGTGTTGAAGGCTGCAGAGAGGTCCAGCAGGATCATGGTGGCTGATTCTCCTCTGTTGAGTAGGATGCGGATGCCGTCTGTCGCAGCGATCAGGGATGTCTCGGTGCTGTGGTTGGCTCTGAAACCTGTTTGGGAAGGGTCCAGTAGGTTGTTTCTTTCCATGTGTTCAGTGAGTTGGAGGTTGATGACCTTCTCCAGGACTTTGGCGGGGAACAGGAGCAGAGAAATGGGATGGTAGTTTTGGAGTTTGCCGGGGTCTGCCAAAGGTATTTTGAGGAGGGGTCTCACTGCCGCGTGTTTCCAGTCATTAGGAAAGGAGGCTATGGTTATGGAGGCGTTGAGGATGGTGGTAAACTGCTGGCTGATCTCGTCTCATCTGAGGTTGAAAAGTCAGTGGGGGAGGGGTCAGTTGGTGCTCCCAAGTGGATGGAGTTCATAAGAGTGGTGGTGTTTGGTGTGCTGAGCTGTTCCCATGCTGTAAGCAGGTGGTCTGCGGTTGTAGTCAATGGAATGCTGAGGAGGTTGTAGGGCTGAGTATTGAAGTTTCTATAGGTGGTTGCTATCTTGTTGTGGAAGATGTCGGCGATGGCGTCGTAGAGTTCCTGTGAGGAGAGGATTGAATTTTCAGTGGCTGATAGGCAGATGAACTCTCTGCCGATGGTGAAGAGTTCCTTGATTTGGTTGGTGCTGGTCTCGATACGGTGGGTTAGGGTCTCTTTTTTTGTGGCTTTGAGCTGGTGGTGGTAGTCATTGTGGGCTGATTTGAAGGTGGCTCGATCGGTGTGATTCCTGCTGGTGAGCCATTTTCTTTCCAGTTGTTTGCACCTGCGCTTCGATGTGCTGAGTTCCGGAGTGTTCCAGCTGGCTTATTTGGTAGGTCTGTGTGTTTTGGTGGATTGGTAGGAACGACTCGGGGAGGTCCGGCGAGGGTAAAGTGTATGATCGAGTGGTCTGACCAGGTGAGTTCCAAGGTGTAGCTGTATCTAATTATGTTGCTGGATGTGAAAATGGGGTCCAGTGTGTGTTCTGCTTTGTGCATGTGGTCAGTGACCAGCTGCTTGAGGCTGATGTTGTCCAATCTTTCCAGGAGGTCAGTGGAGTTGATGTTTGTGGAGTCATCCAGGTGGAAGTTGAGGTCTCCCAGGAAGACGTAGTGTTTGAATTTGATGGCGAGCAGGGTGATGAATTCATTGATGGCGTCACTGAGGCTGGTTCATGGTCTTGGCAGTCTGTATGCAAGGGTGCCTTTGATGTTGATCTTGTCGTCGGTGCAGAGCTGGAAGTTTATCTGGTTCCATGATCGGCATGGTTTTGTCACTGGTGATGGTGCAGGTGATTAATTCCTTGTGTACAATGGTGATGCCACCCCCTTGTCTGTTGGTACGATTGCAGGGTTTCATCTTGCAGTCACTGGGTATTGCAGTGGCAGTGGCTGATGCGGGGTGGGCCAGGTCTCAGTAATGAAGGATAACATTGGGGGCGAGGTTAGAGATGGTGTCCCAGACTTCGTTGGCGTGTTTGGCAGGTGATCTGTCATTGATCAGGAGGTAGCTGAGTTGTTCTGGGGGGGTTTCAGCATCCAGGGATGGCCTGGGGCCGGTTGCTGCAGTGGAGGTCAGTGCTGGGGGAGAGGTGAATCGGCAGTGGATGCAGGTGAAAGGTCCTGCTGTGGAGCAAGGTGATGTGAGGCAGCATTTGTCGTTGCATCCAGGGTCCAGGGCATGAAGGTGTGCGTTGGAGTATTTTTGGGAGTGCAGGGGGCCAGGGTTCTTGGCTCTGGACATGGTCCAGGTACAGAGGGTGCAGATGGGATTGCCTTTGGCGCGCCAGCATCGTGGCTGGGTAGCAGCCTCCACAAAATGTCCTGGGAGGCGGAAGGGGCTGGCCGGGAGGTGGGAGGGTGTGGAGCGGGATGAAGCCTGCAGGGACTGTAGCCTATGGGAAAATGGTGGGAAGGGCGGGCAACAAGGGAAACACAAGATGGGAAATGGGGAAGTGCACCCAACCCTTGAGAAAGACTTGCCCTGTATACAATGCCCACAACAACAGCCAGCCCAAACTAAATAGTTAAAAATCGGCTCGTCTATCCGCTCAAGATGCATCGCCAGTCAGCCTGAATTCGTGGCTGCTCCCACTATGTCTTCTCTGCAGCAGCAAATCCTATTTAGTGGTCCTTCACCTTTCTTCGTCTACAGCTTTGGCCTCATCCCACTGCAGATATTTGACTTTCCAAAAAAGTGACTAAGTCCGAATGTCGAAATCTTATCAGTGACCTCGTCCAGTGGCTCCCTGATGATGACGCTCCCTCCTCGGACACCTCCTATAGCCTTTACCTGAGGAACTTTACCTTCTCAGAACATTTACCCAAAATGTCTTGTAAGTCCGAAGGTAAGCACTGACTGGACTGAATCCACTCTTTGTATCTGACCCACACTCCATTGCGGTCAGCCATATTTTCAACTTTGTCCCGATCTCGCGCAACTTGATGTTTGCGGTTGGCGCTTTGATCTTTTAGGTGCTAGATTTGATTGCAAATGTTAAAAATTCATAGCTGCTGTTCTACTGATTGAACTTTTGTCATTTTGATGTCCAATATTTTATAAACGTACTTTATTTTTGTAAATTGGTGTGGGATTTTACTTGTGCTGAGTTTTCACTTTATTACTGTTTGTGTGCTGCATAAATACTTTACACATTGCCTCTAAGTTAAGCCTGACTGCTTTTTTTGCCAAGCTACTAGAGGGTTAAGCACAGATTATTTTAGTGAATTTTGTGTTTCAGTCTGACAGGGATTGTGACTGTTGCTTGAACAGGAGTCACGCCCCCTTCAACCAACAACCCAATTGCTCACAGAGGGGAATCAGAATATGGAGGCAGTAGGACAGAATGATATAAAACTGTGTGGCAACAGGATATGAACGTAGGGAACCAAAGTGGCATAGGAAACATGGAAACTTGGGTGGAAATTGGGACAGGATTTAGGGAGGCACCGGATAGGGCATAGCAACATATCTAAATATACAGAGAGAGGATACAGGTATTTAAGGGCATTGAAACATAAGGATGTTGCTGTATGAAATCTGCCTTTTCTGCATGCTTACCCATGAGTTCTCATCTTTTGCTGGACCATATTTTATTGCTGGTTTTTAGGCTCTGCAAACTGTCTAGTGCCTAGTATATGCACTTCAACCCCTGAGACAAGGAGAAATTGACTAATGCTTGATTGACACATTTATTTTTCTATACGGCCATAGTATATGGTGCAGAAATACACTTATGGAATGAAAAGTTAACTGTCATCTGTGGACTACAGCACTTATTGTGCCATCGATTAGTGTGACAAAAGAAAACATAGCTTTAGGCCAACCATTGTAGCCTGACGTCTGTAATTTAAAACCTGCAACACGGCCTACTAAAATAACTCTTTTCAACAGGTAAAAACCTCCCTTCTATATATTAATAAGTCATCCCTATACAGGCCCTGCACTCACTAGCTAGGGTGCAAGGTATTTAAAAGTGGAACATGTAGAAAATTAATGTTACCATGTTTCTACAGTGCCAAGGCCCAAAAAGCTATTTTCACCTCAGCATGCCTAGCTGTCATATACAGAAAACCATAGTGCAGATTAAATACTAATACTGCTAACTTGGGAAAGGACAAGCTAGAAAAATAAGTAAACCACAATTTTTCAGTGTTATTAAAAGTCTAATTCTATTCTGAAGTCAGATTTTTATTAACTATTGAGGGAAAGTAACGTTTAGAAAGTTAGCTTTTCTGTGCCTGTATTTTCTAGAAGCTAATTTGCATTAACTCTTCAGCCACGCCCACCCTGTATTTAGCCCGGTAATAGGTGTAAAGGAGCTGTTAAATGCCTCCCAGGAGCAAACAATAGGCTGACCTGAATGGGCAGATGTGACTGCTCTGAATAAGATGGAGCCTATGCATATCCTGTGACACAGAACTGTCAAATCATTCTTGACATGTCTGTTGAGTTAATGTAACACTTTGGGCACACTTGGGATGCAAAGAACAGGATGCCAAAGCAATCATTGTGCATCCCTTGTCTGGTTGCTGAAGGGCCGTGCTTTTGTCCTACCAGACTTCTGTCTCTGGGTTTGTTGTGGGTACACTGCCTGCTTCAAACTGGATTTTAGTGTTAGATGTGAAGGGACACCAGTGATTTCTCTATGATACTCTCACACACAACCCATGCCCTCAGAGCCCACGTTTAGTGTGTCTGAAGACTTTCGCCATCATAAAAATGCCCTCACGCTTGAAATTTTGGGCCTGTTTGCAGTTATGCAAACAGGAACTACTGAAAAAGTGGGTCTATTTGGCCTCTGGATCTTTAACCCCATTAGTTAGGCAGTGTCCAGAAGTCACCCCTACCCACTAGGTGCTGCCAGACATAAATGTAGCACCACTAGGCACCCACTTCGACCAATTTATTGACCTTCAGAAGATCAGAAGTGGACTGGTCCTCCTGTCTGTAACCTGAGTGCCTCCATCAAGGTCCTGGTCCCTTTAGAAGAGCACTCATGCGATTGTTTGGGCATTAGAATAAAGTTTGGAAATTTTCTCCAGACTAGTGGGACTTTTTTTTTACATTTTCTGACTTACAGACTTTCACTGGGACCAGTTCACTTGGTGTGTCTGAGCCAGACTCCATTGTGATAGGCCTAAAATTGCACCTTAATAAAGGTCTACCACAACCATTGACTATCATTGGCGCATTGCTTTTATATTGGTGTTATTTCTTCTTAAAACTGTAAAAATGTATATCTCCGGTTCCCTTTATTGGAGTTTTGGCATTTGTGTGTCATTTTCTTTATTAAATTGTACTCTATTTTTCTAATTCAGTTTTGGATTTTCATTATTTCACACTTTGACTTTATTACTTTTTTAGTACAGCATAATTACTTTACACATTGCTCTAAGGTAACCCTGCCTGTTCTGTGCCTTAGTTAAAAGAAGGCTAAGCTCAGGTTAATTTAGTGACTTTACAAGTTCATTCTGACAAGAGTGATTACTCCTTAAGGTGGAAAGTCACCCACCTCAAATAATAATCCAATTCCTTACAGTTGCTGAATAACCTACAATAGGCCTACAGAAGTTGATCTAGGCATATTAATCACATACAGCGTCTAGAGGGTTAATATTAGCACTTGTTGCTCAATTTTGTAACAGTTTCCTCTTCAAATTATATTTTTTTTGTAAAACTCTGCAGTCATTGGAAAGTTCACGAATTTGCAACAAAAAAAAAAGAATTCAGATTCCATAAAATTGGGTTTACATGACCACAGCATTCGGAAAAAATGCAGGAGAGCTATCTAGCAAAAATTGTTTTCAAGAGAAAAATATCTTGAAACGCCTTTGCCTGCAGTTGAATTTGAACGAATTGGGAAATTTATCAAATGTGAAGCTTGCACAACTTCAGGGTAAAATTCGAGACTTCTCCTGCCTGGACACACGCGTTTAACTCAGTAGCAGTACTCTCATTTAGGTTTATGATGGATTATGGTATGAGTTGCACTGGAAACCTATGATCGCACTGTGACCTGTTTTATATAGCAGTAAAAGGCTCAGCAAATGCTTAAACAAATTTGTTTAAATAAAATACTGTGAAATATGTTTTCAACAGAGGTTACTTCTACATCATGCTTAAACTTTCATCAAAACTGTTAGATGTATTTTTCAAATCATGAACAAAATTAAAAGTTATCTTGCCATCCAGGCAAATATACCAGCCTATCAGTTCCTGTGTGACTTCCTCCGATTCATATTTCATATATTTCAAGAGAGGAGTCATAAAATCATTGTTAAAATCAACCACAGAGCCACATGTTTTCATCTAACACTTATACACTCAATTATTCTCAGGATCAGATTGCACAGTTAACCTAAGATGGCAGGTCTGAGGCTGAGGACCATGAGATCTAAGGAGAACCGCCATTTTGAGCAATACAGTGACAGGTTTTAAACTCTAAATAGCTCCATGGAAGCTGGGAACTCTGGGGCATATTATCAAGCCCCAGCGATAATTATCGCTGAGCGCGCTTAGCGCGCTTTTTATTATCGCCGGCTATCACTGGAATATATCGCCAAGCTATCGCTGTATTATCAACGCTTAGAGCTATGGCGATAAATATTCCAGCGATAGCAGGAAAATGGCCAAACATCGCTGAAAAACCAGCGATGTCCCTTTTAAAACGGCGATAAGCTTGGTGATAAGGCCCTGTGGCCTTAACCCCATAATCCACCTCCCATGTTAGGTATGCCTTAGTCAGGAATTTAGCAGACGTTAAATTCCTGCGTTAAGGCAGAGTTAGCGCAATTATGATTATCGCTATGCCTCGTTGTTAATATCGCGAAGCTGCCTTAGCGATATTTTCCGGTGTTGTTTTGACAGCCACGCCTACTTTGCATCTCATTATCGATGCGAGTCGTGACAAAAATGGGAGCTAAATCAAGGAAACACGCGCTAGCGTGTCCTTGTTAATAATGCAATAAAATTATCGCCGCTTTTCGCCAGAAAACGGACGCTAAAGCGGCGATAATTCTATCGCCAGCCCTTGATAATATGCCCCTCTGTGCTTTATTACAAAGCTCATACTTGACATAAAAAAACATAACACATATGCTGAGTTTTACCAAAGATTACTTTCTTACTATGGCTATGACAAAGGATCAGTACTAAAAAAAGTAGCAATTCCGAAGTTTGAAAGTAACATTCTTTGTCAAAGATGCACATAAGAAGTACTGTGCTACACTGCAAGGGCACAGGAGAGGTATGCATATCCTGCTGTAGAGGGTTTGTGAATGGAATATGGTTGTTTAAATGTTCCTTAATATCAATGAGAAAATAACAAGATATTACCAATAATCCATGTTACTCCTACTATTCTAGCTTCCTCCTACTCCAAGCTCTATGCTTCCATGCCAGCTAGTAGTGAGACTGGAATCTGCCTTTCAAAGCTCTTTACTGAAGTTGTGTGAAGCGGAACAATTTTCAATATGGTGTATGTTAGAAAGGGGGGTCTCTAGTTGGCAATGGCTGGCCACTGTCCAAGTAGGGACCCTTCTTCCTAAGTCAGAGTGAGAGGGCTACCCTCTTTAATACCCCTGCTCAACCCTGTGGTAACGTAGCACGAGCAGGTAGGCTTATCTCAGAGGCAGGGTGTGAAGCATTTATGATCATACACAGTAACACAGTGAGGAACACTACAAAGGGACACCACACAAGTAGTTATTATAAAAAATAAGTATCTTTATATAAAGGCAGATTTATCACAAGACCAATAACTGTAAAAGCCACAATACTGTCAAAAATAGGATAGCTGTTGAAGGGCTGTCAAAAATAGTTCAAAGGTTGCAAAAATAAGGTTCAAGTTCAAAGCAGTGGTCTCTGCGACCCTTTCTTTCACAAAGTACCTGGGTTTAGTAGCAAAACCAACAAAGTGTCGCAAATAAGCTGTAGCGATGATTCTCGGCACGCGAGGCCGGCGATGCGTTGAAATCCTTGCCGCAAGGGAGGATGATGCGCCGATCTGCGGGATGCGTGCGGAGACGATGCGACAAACTTCTGCACGCTGGACCGCCGATGCGATGACTTTCTTGCCGCGTGGGAGAAGTCGATGAGGTGATCCTGTTGCGCTGTGCGATCGTGTTGCGATGCGAAGACAAGACGCTCCGCGAGGGAGCGACGAAATTCGGTGCGATGCGATCAAAGTGGCAAACGCACGGCGTCCGCACTGCGATGTCTCGAAGCGATGATTTCTTTCAGGGTTGCGAGTGCGCGGCGACAGGAGCGCGATGATCTTTCCAGCGCGTCTCGGCTGCAGCGGCTCGCAAAGGGGCGTCAGCGATGGTTTCGGGTTGCGGGCCCTCGGCGGCAGTAGCGCGATGATTTTCCCAGCGCTCTCGACTCCAGCGGCCCGCAAAGATGCGTTAGCGTCGATTTCTTACCCTCTTTTCTCTGATGCAGACTAGAGGCCCTGGAACTCACAGGAGCCTCCTCAGCAGATAGCAGTCCTCGCAGGGAGGAAGCAGGAGGTTGGTGGTGGAGTCTGATGTGCCTGAGACTCCAGCAGGAGGCTAGCTCTTTTCCTAGCCCTTGGGTGATTGCTGTACAAAAATAAAAGTTCTCTCAAGAGTTCCTTTTCCTCTTCTTCAAGGTCCAGTGGTCACTGCTGCAGGCCAGTGCAAGAAACAACACACAGCACAGGGACAGTCACTTCCTGCAGATTCCTCCAGTGGCACGGACAGAGTTTCCTCTCCAGATCCAAAAGCAATACAAAAATAGGGGGTTTGAGCACAGATATTTATACCCCAAAAACCTTTGATCCTTGAAGCTACCAGTCCCTGAACCTAGCCAGAACCAGTTCTGCTCAGGCCTGGAGCACTTTGTTTACCAGGCTGCATCCTTCCTTTCAGAAAGAGGGGGTCTGCTAGCAGACACACAATGGGAGGTGGAGCCAGCATTCACCTTGCCAGGCACAGCCCTATTCAGATCAAAGAGCCACCCCTCCCCACACTCTAAATGCAGATCTCTCTATTCCACCCAGGTCTGACTCAGCCTGTCCTGCCCCTCTAAAACCAGACAGCCAATACACATAACGGCAGAGCACACTGGAAGGCTTAGGCAAGAAAATACCTACTCTCTAAAAGTGGTATTTTCAAACACAGAATATAAAAATAAACTTCACTAAAAGGTGTATTTTAATATTCTGAGCTCAGGCATACTAAATTCGTTTTTCTACCATGTTCCTGGGGTCAGTTAGGACTATAGCATGTAATAGTCAAACTGCCCATTCTAGCCTATGAGGAACAGGTAGCCTTACAGTAGTGAAAAACGAAATGGTGCATAATTCACTACCAGGACATGCTACACACACCAAGGCATGTCCTGCCTTACACATACAAGGCACCCTACCATAGGGGTGACTTACAGGATGCTAAGGGAAGGTTCAGGGGCTGGGAAGTGAGTGCACTTCACAGCCAAGATGGCAGTTCTGGACTGCACACAGACACTGCAGTGGCAGGTCTGAGACACACTTTACAAGCTGCTTCTGTGGGTGGCACACATCAGTGCTGCAGGCCCACCAGCAGCATTTGGTTTACCAGCCCTGGGCACACATAGGCCACACTACTAGGGACTAACAGGTAAACCAAATAAGTCAATCAGGGATATACCAATTCACATAGACATATTTATACAGGGAGCATTCGCGCTGTGACACTGAATGGCAGTGGCACAGCGACCAGAGCATCTAACACCAGTAAAACAGAGGAGACAACAGCGAAAAATGGAAGGGAGACCCACGCCAATGGTGCCAGGTCTAACACACGTCCCCTCCAGCTGAAATGTGGGGAGAACTACCCATCCCCTTGGAAGTTCTCATCGCTAAGGCGGAAAAATCTGGACAGACCATCAGCATTGGCGTGTTCTGTACCAGGGCGGTGTTCCACCGTGAAGTCCATACCCTGTAGGGAAATGGACCACCTCAACAACTTGGGATTCTCACCCCTCATCTGCATCAACCATCTGAGGGGCCTGTGGTCTGTCTGAACCCGGAAGTGAGTCCCAAATAGGTAGGGTCTTAGCTTCTTCAGTGCCCAGACCACAGCAAATGCCTCACGCTCAATTGCACTCCACCTCTGTTCCCGGGGAAGTAACCTCCTACTGATGAAGGCTACAGGTTGGTCTAGTCCCTCCTCATTTATCTGTGACAGAACGGCCCCCACCCCATGCTCTGAAGCGTCTGTCTGGACAACAAATTCCTTAGCAAAATTGGGCGCCTGGAGTACGGGTGCTGTACACATAGCAGTTTTGAGGGCATCAAAGGCTTTCTGACAGGTGTCAGTCCAGTTCACAATCTTTGGCCGCTTCTTGGAAGTCAGCTCAGTCAAGGGGGCAACAATGTTGCCATACCCCTTGACAAACCTCCTGTAATAACCCGTGAGTCCTAAGAAGGCCCTCACCTGGGTCTGGGTCCTTGGGGGCTCCCAAGCCAGGATGGTTTCAATCTTGGGCTGCAGGGGCGCCACCAGGCCGCTCCCCA
Organism: Calotriton arnoldi; assembly: GCA_963921515.1. Lineage (NCBI taxonomy): Eukaryota > Metazoa > Chordata > Amphibia > Caudata > Salamandridae > Calotriton > Calotriton arnoldi. The sequence goes on from CAWUFW010000457.1 coordinate 884,260, forward strand.
CCTGGTGTCCCAAGTACACCACCGAACCCTGCCCAATCTGGCACTTACTGGCCTTGATTGTGAGGCCTGCTCTGCGCAGCGCCATCAACACTTCCCAGAGGTGGCGCAAGTGGTCCTCCCAGGAGGAATTAACACTGCAATGTCATCCAGGTAGGCGGCACTGAAAGCCTCCAGCCCAACCAACACCTGGTTGACCAATCTCTGGAAGGTGGCAGGGGCATTCTTCATCCCAAAGGGCATCACACGGAACTGGTAGTGCCCATCTGGTGTGGAGAATGCTGACCTCTCCTTTGCCCCATCAGTTAAGGCGATCTGCCAGTACCCAGACGTCAGATCAAACGTGCTGAGGTACCGGGCAGCCCCTAACCGGTCTATGAGCTCATCAGCTCTGGGGATGGGGTGCGCGTCGGTCTTGGTGACCGAATTGAGACCTCGGTAGTCCACACAGAACCTAAGTTCAGGAGTGGCACCAGGCGTCGCAGCTTTTGGTACCAAGACCACGGGGCTGGACCAGGGGCTGCTGGAGGACTCAACCACCCCTAGGGCGAACATTTTGGAGACCTCCTCCTTAATGCAAGCCCTGACCCTGTCAGTTACCCTGTAAGCCTTGTGCTTGACAGGAGAACTGTCCCCGGTATCCACTTCAAGGACGCACCAATCAGTGACACCAGGTACCAGGGAGAACAAATCAGAAAATTGCCCCAACAGGTGGTGACAATCTCTCTGTTGCTCAGGGGTCAGTGTGGTGGAGAGGATCACACCCTCCACTGACCCATCCTTCTCTTCTGCACACAGGAGGTCAGGGAGAGGCTCACTCTCCTCCTCAACCCCATCATCTGTGGCAAGAAGCATGCCCACTTCAGACCTCTCAAAGTGGGGCTTTAGGCGGTTCACATGCAGGACCCGCAAGGGGTTCCTGGGAGACTGAAAGTCCACCAAGTAGGTAACCGGACTTTTGCGCTCCACCACCTCAAATGGACCGGTCCACTTATCTTGGAGCGCACAAGGCTCCACTGGGGCCAGTACCCAAACCTTCTGACCAGGTTGAAATTCGACCAGAGTGGCATTCTGGTCGTGCCAACGTTTCATTTCTTCCTGGCTGGCTTCCAGATTTGCCTCAGCAATTTTTCTGAAACGCCGAGTCTGGTTCCTGAAGGCCAACATGTAGCTAAATACATCTTGGGGAGGTTTCCTGGGAGATTGCTCCCAGCCTTCCTTGACCAGACTCAGAGGTCCTCTAACCGGGTGGCCATAAAGGAGTTCAAAGGGACTGAACCCTAAGGACTTCTGGGGCACCTCACGGTAGGCAAACAACAGGCATGGCAAGAGGACGTCCCACTTACGCCTCAGGGGCTCTTCTAGGCCCATGATCATGCCCTTCAAGGTCCGGTTGAACCTTTCAACCAGACCATTACCTTGGGGGTGGTAAGGAGTGGTGAACTTATACGTTACCCCACACTCCTTCCACAGAGACTTCATGTACTGGGAGATGAAGTTGGTCCCCCTGTCAGACACCACCTCTCTGGGGAATCCCACACGGGAGAAAATCCCCATCAGTGCACGTCCCACCACGGGGGCCGTCACTGTCCTGAGCGGGATGGCTTCAGGGTACTGGGTGGCATGGTCCACCAAGACCAGGATGAACCTGTTGCCCATGGCTGTCTTGGGGTCCAGAGGCCCCACAATGTCAATGCCCACTCGCTCGAATGGGGTACTCACAACTGGAAAGGGCTGGAGTGGGGCCTTGATCTTCCCCCCACTCTTCCCACTTGCCTGGCAAGTCTCACAGGTCCTGCAATGAGTGTCTGAACTCTCATCTGGGGCCAATAAAAGTGGGCGGCCAGCCTCTCAAGGGTCTTGGTCTGCCCCAGATGTCCTGCCAATGGAATGTCATGAGCCAACCCCAGTAGGAAGGTTCTGAAGCACTCGGGTACCACCAGCACACGGGCTGACCCTGGCTCAGCAACCTTAGGCTCACTATACAGGAGACTGTTCTCCCAATAAATCAGATGTGAACCAGACATGTCACCTTCTGCCTAGGCTGCAGCTTGTCGCCGCATACCCTCAAGAGAGGGGCAAACTCTCTGCTGCTCACAAAATTCCTCCCTGGTGGGTCCCCCTTCCTGCTGCCAATGGGTCAGCTCAGGCAGGTCCCCCAGTTCGGTGATCTGCTCCCCGGTAGGTTCCAGGGCATCCCCCTCAGGGTCTGCTCCTTCCTGGGCCGTGGGAACCAAGGGGGCCGGCTTCCCACGCCCCCTGCCCCTTCTCTCTAAGGCAGGGATCTGGGCCCTACTCTCAGGCTCCAGATCCTTTTCAACACCTTCCTTGGCTGCCATGGACCGAGTGGTAGCACACGCCCACTCAGGCAGACCCAACATCTCTAAGTGAGCCTTCCTCTCCACCGTAGCCCACGGGAAGTCCTCTAAATCATTGCCCAGCAGACAGTCTACAGGCATGGCGGGCCTCACAGCTACCTGAAGAGTTCCTGAGACCCCCCACTCAAAGGGAACCTGAGCCACCTCACATTGGCTCTCTGAGTTGTCGGCGGACACTACTGGGTAGAATGCATGAGGGACAACCTGCTCTCTGGACACCAACCGGGAGCTGACAGCAGTTACACTGGCCCCTGTGTCTCTTAGAGCCTCCACCCTATGGCCATTGATGGTCACCCACTGCCTGTATTTCTTAGTGTTAGCAGGCAGTGCAGGCTTGGGGACCATCTCAAAGTCCCCTAATGAGACAAGGGTCAACTCTACGGGATCCCACCCCTCTTGGGCACCCATCTCCTCCTCTCCCAGGGCTACACTAGCAATCTGGCGGGGGTGGTGCACGGGGGGTGTACTGGCCCCCTTTAGGGGCACTGGGGATCAAAATATCTGTGGCCCACTTGACCACAGTTGTAACACGTGGGGGCCCCCTGGGAACAGGCCTACCTGTTGGGGGCCCGGTCCTCCTTTCTTGTGGGGGCTGGGACACCACTGCTTGGTTCCCTGGGGGATTACTTTGGGGCCCTCGGTGGAACTCCCTCTGTTGACCCTTGTCCTCCCCACTCCTCTGCTGGGGACCCTGCCCACCTTTGGCGACGTCTCCCACTGGACCCTTGCGGACCCGGGTGCTCACCCAGCGGTCCGCCTCCTCAGCAAGCTTCCTAGGGTTAGTCAGCTTGCAATCAATTAGGTGCTGGCGTAGCTCAGGAAAACAATTACTAGATAAATGCTCCCATGCAATCAAATCATACAACTGTGCAAAAGTTTCTACTTTGCTACCTTTTACCCAGCGTTCCATGGCTCTGCAAAAAAGGACACATATTCAACCCACGTGGTACCCTCTAGCTTCTTACAGACCCTAAACCTCTGCCTATACATTTCAGGGGTCAAACCATAGCGGGTCATCAACGCTTCCTTCATGTGGGCATAAACCATCCTACTTTCTGGGGGCAGGTCCAACAAGGTATCCCTCCCCTCACTCACAAAGCGTCCCCACAACCCCGCTCCCCAATCCTTCTCAGGGACCCGGTGGGACACCATGGCTAATTCATAAGCGGCAAACCATTGCCCAATATCTTCACTTTTGTGGAAATCTTTAATAACCTCCTTGGGTATATACACCCTACTCTCAGGGTGCACTACAGGTACGCTGCCACCAGAGGGGAGATTTCCATGCTCTTAGCTTTAATCTCCAACTCCCTCAATACTCTCTCATGCTCCAGCTTCATCCTCATAATCTCAATTTCTAACTTCTTGTTCTCTAGGTCCCGGTGACCATCCATTTTAAGCTTAGCCATCTCCATATTATGCCGCCTATCTCTCTCCCTGTCCTCCAGCTCTTCTGGGGACAGACCCTTAGCGGACACACTAGAGCCCGGGTTGGAAAGGGCTGGGTCTCCTACTAAGTCTACTACATCGCCCTGCTGCTCTCCACCCTCCACAAGCTCTCCTAGATCCTTAGGGGCCTCCCTGGCTTCTAGCCAGGCCTTCAGCGCCTTGTAATACTCTTCCCTTCTAGTGAGACCTGTGATAGGGACTGTGAACTGCTTGCAAAAATATTTGAGCTGCTTGGCATTGTAGGTTTCTATTTTCTCTTCTTCCCAGGAGAGATCCTCTGAGGCATTGGATCTGGGCTTGCCCATTGTAGAAATAACTGGCAATATCAATAAAGGATAGAAGAAAACTTCTCAAGAAATGTAAGCGGGTGAAAAATCACCGGCAATATCAATCACAATATAGGATCCTAAAAACTCTCAGAAATGTGCGTGGGTGAAAAATCACCAGCAATATCAATCACAATAGGGGATCAAAAAACTTTCAATAAATGGGCGCGGGTGAAAAATCACCGGCAATATCAATCACAATATAGGATCCCAAGAACTCTCAGAAATGTGCGCGGGTGAAAAATCACCAGCAATATCAATTACAATAGGGGATCAAAAACTTTCAATAAATGGGCGCGGGTGAAAAATCACCGGCAATATCAATCACAATATAGGATCCCAAAAACTCTCAGAAAATGTGCGCGGGTGAAAAATCACCGGCAATATCAATCACAATATAGGAGCAAAAAAAATTCTCAAAAAATGTATGCAGTACGTTATGGGCTGAACTCACTAGTAGTGTACACTATAATTACTGTATGCGATCATAAATGCAAGTCCAGATCCCACCGCTGCCACCAATGTTAGAAAGGGGGGTCTCTAGTTGGCAATGGCTGGCCACTGTCCAAGTAGGGACCCTTCTTCCTAAGTCAGAGTGAGAGGGCTACCCTCTTTAATACCCCTGCTCAACCCTGTGGTAACGTAGCACGAGCAGGTAGGCTTATCTCAGAGGCAGGGTGTGAAGCATTTATGATCATACACAGTAACACAGTGAGGAACACTACAAAGGGACACCACACAAGTAGTTATTATAAAAAATAAGTATCTTTATATAAAGGCAGATTTATCACAAGACCAATAACTGTAAAAGCCACAATACTGTCAAAAATAGGATAGCTGTTGAAGGGCTGTCAAAAATAGTTCAAAGGTTGCAAAAATAAGGTTCAAGTTCAAAGCAGTGGTCTCTGCGACCCTTTCTTTCACAAAGTACCTGGGTTTAGTAGCAAAACCAACAAAGTGTCGCAAATAAGCTGTAGCGATGATTCTCGGCACGCGAGGCCGGCGATGCGTTGCAATCCTTGCCGCAAGGGAGGATGATGCGCCGATCTGCGGGATGCGTGCGGAGACGATGCGACAAACTTCTGCACGCTGGACCGCCGATGCGATGACTTTCTTGCCGCGTGGGAGAAGTCGATGCGGTGATCCTGTTGCGCTGTGCGATCGTGTTGCGATGCGAAGACAAGACGCTCCGCGAGGGAGCGACGAAATTCGGTGCGATGCGATCAAAGTGGCGAACGCACGGTGTCCGCACTGCGATGTCTCGAAGCGATGATTTCTTTCAGGGTTGCGAGTGCGCGGCGACAGGAGCGCGATGATCTTTCCAGCGCGTCTCGGCTGCAGCGGCTCGCAAAGGGGCGTCAGCGATGGTTTCGGGTTGCGGGCCCTCGGCGGCAGTAGCGCGATGATTTTCCCAGCGCTCTCGACTGCAGCGGCCCGCAAAGATGCGTTAGCGTCGATTTCTTACCCTCTTTTCTCTGATGCAGACTAGAGGCCCTGGAACTCACAGGAGCCTCCTCAGCAGATAGCAGTCCTCGCAGGGAGGAAGCAGGAGGTTGGTGGTGGAGTCTGATGTGCCTGAGACTCCAGCAGGAGGCTAGCTCTTTTCCTAGCCCTTGGGTGATTGCTGTACAAAAATAAAAGTTCTCTCAAGAGTTCCTTTTCCTCTTCTTCAAGGTCCAGTGGTCACTGCTGCAGGCCAGTGCAAGAAACAACACACAGCACAGGGACAGTCACTTCCTGCAGATTCCTCCAGTGGCACGGACAGAGTTTCCTCTCCAGATCCAAAAGCAATACAAAAATAGGGGGTTTGAGCACAGATATTTATACCCCAAAAACCTTTGATCCTTGAAGCTACCAGTCCCTGAACCTAGCCAGAACCAGTTCTGCTCAGGCCTGGAGCACTTTGTTTACCAGGCTGCATCCTTCCTTTCAGAAAGAGGGGTCTGCTAGCAGACACACAGTGGGAGGTGGAGCCAGCATTCACCTTGCCAGGCACAGCCCTATTCAGATCAAAGAGCCACCCCTCCCCACACTCTAAATGCAGATCTCTCTATTCCACCCAGGTCTGACTCAGCCTGTCCTGCCCCTCTAAAACCAGACAGCCAATACACATAACGGCAGAGCACACTGGAAGGCTTAGGCAAGAAAATACCTACTCTCTAAAAGTGGTATTTTCAAACACAGAATATAAAAATAAACTTCACTAAAAGGTGTATTTTAATATTCTGAGCTCAGGCATACTAAATTCGTTTTTCTACCATGTTCCTGGGGTCAGTTAGGACTATAGCATGTAATAGTCAAACTGCCCATTCTAGCCTATGAGGAACAGGTAGCCTTACAGTAGTGAAAAACGAAATGGTGCATAATTCACTACCAGGACATGCTACACACACCAAGGCATGTCCTGCCTTACACATACAAGGCACCCTACCATAGGGGTGACTTACAGGATGCTAAGGGAAGGTTCAGGGGCTGGGAAGTGAGTGCACTTCACAGCCAAGATGGCAGTTCTGGACTGCACACAGACACTGCAGTGGCAGGTCTGAGACACACTTTACAAGCTGCTTCTGTGGGTGGCACACATCAGTGCTGCAGGCCCACCAGCAGCATTTGGTTTACCAGCCCTGGGCACACATAGGCCACACTACTAGGGACTAACAGGTAAACCAAATAAGCCAATCAGGGATATACCAATTCACATAGACATAGTTATACAGGGAGCATTCGCGCTGTGACACTGAATGGCAGTGGCACAGCGCCCAGAACATCTAACACCAGTAAAACAGAGGAGACAACAGCGAAAAATGGAAGGGAGACCCACGCCAATGGTGCCAGGTCTAACAGTGTATCTTTACATATTTTATGCAATACCATAGCCGATCTTTTACATTGTTGCACCACCTCAGCAGTAATGTTCCTCATTCACCTGCTCCCCAGGTTATCAGATTGTTTGTCTGTTTACTTTTTAAAACTTCCTTGCCCAGGGTTTTTGTGCTTCAATCAACTTATGCTATAGTGCTCGGAGTTTAAATTGTGCCTGTTGTGCCACACTAGGTTTACTACAGCTGACCTACACAAATACTGTATATCTTGTCTTTACATGTAACATTGGGTACATGTCTGCTGTGTACTACCATCTTGATGAGGTCTTTGGACCCAAGATGTATACCTTGTGCCACTCCAGCATACACTGCTCATGTGTTATTCCAAACTAGCCTTGCCCCTGAGCCTCACCTCACAACCACTTTGTTCCAGGATCAGTGATGAGATGTAGAAGGACGCCCTGGGAATAAATCCTGGAGCCCATTCGATCCTTGATGGATTTGCCTGCCATCTACTGGGAGGGGCAACACCAGCCAGTGCCCTCCCTTACTCCACAAGAGGATACTCCTGTAGGGGTGTGGGAATCCAAACAAGCAGGGAGCGAGAAGAATGACAGCGCAATAAATATAATATATTGAGAACCATTTGGCAATAGCAACACGTTTAATTACAGATCCTAGAAATGGCAGGAGGCTATCTAAAAATACGTTGAAATGCAACTGTTCGGAAATACGACAGTCTATAATGCGATAACAAGCATGTGAAAAAAACTGAAAAGTAGGTCATGTTAAAGACTTAATCCCTTCATACTTGATACCAGAGCCAAGCTAGGAAATGCATTACAGGGCAGCTCTGTGGCAGAGAATGAAGCCTCTTTCTAGAGACGAAGAACTAGGGATGGTAAAAACCACTTCATTGGGATGCAAGGTGCTCATATCAGGTAAGTTAAGAGCTGGCTCAGTGGTGGGGCTTTGACACTGTTCACATTTATCCATTCATAACTTTAGATTCTCAACTACAGCACGGTTGCCTTTCCCTCACAAATCTCTAAACCCCTACTCTTCCCTTTTCCATCAAACTGCATTTGTGCCTGAACACTGCATTTGAACCCTTCTTCCGTTCATGCACTCATCCATTATTCTTGTAACCTATCCGTAAACCGCCCATACACTTCCTCATCCATCCACGCACTCACACTTCCATTCATACACTTGGTCACTCATTCCCTTCCTCTGCTCCATAACCAAGATTCCTTTACTGCTGCTGACTCACTACACTGAGGGGTATATTCACAAGAACGTGAGATAAACATCGCCAAAATAGCTTACCGCAACTTCTCACATCGCAGTCCATCGCGGGAAAATAACGCTGTGTCAACGTGGCAATCACAACACGGCGATACCATGCGATATTCGCACAACGCGGCAGATGTCCGCGAAACAACTACAGCGACGGCGATAAAAATCCAAACCCTAACGCGGAAAAAGTTGCGATGCGCCCAATGGCGATGAAACAACCGTGATAAGCAGCAGGAGGCCAGCAATACCCACGTGCCATGCGTGAAGAGGCGCCATGAAAGGACCCAAAAAATACACCAACAAGTAAACGAACTGCGGAGCACCATGGAAGCACCTGGACCGAGTGCTGAGGCCAACTCGAACCCCACAAGCACAACGGAGGACCAGCCCGGAACCGCGGGGTCGGGGAAGGGCAAGGAGAAGAGGAATACGGGGTTCCAGACTGCAGGAAAACCGGATCCACCGCACGGTGTGGACAGAACACCACCAACAACTGTCCGTCACCACCACCGTGTCATTGGCAAGACAAATGGAAACATGGCAGTACAACGAGATGACTGCGTAGGACTGAACTAGCTGTGGGCACATCACCCATGAACAACATACTCGCAACCCCCCAACGTAGCCCCACGTCCATGTAGGAAATCGGTCTGTGTGTAAAAATGTCAAAGTCGGTAGCAGACCTAAAGGTGTGTCCACCAACACATGTGACAACAGTATGTACCGTCGCATACCTACCCACACCCACCTGGGCAGACACAGACTGTCCAGAACGATCACAGTGACCCACATGCTGAGAAGTTGGACCCCATACCCACATTGGTGACGTCACGGAGCTGCACAGGTCTACCTGCAACTATCCCAAGCCTGGCGCACAGAGGTGGACCTGCCAATAGGGACTCACCCCTAAATGAAATGCGTCATCCAGTCCCACCCTGTGTACGGACAATGCCCAATGAGGCACACGAATTGCCATCCTACCCAACACCAATCACAGTTGAATACAAGTGTGGCAGCGTAGACTTTATTAGCATGTGCGTGTAAGTACGGGCAAGACAAGGGCCACAACATGCAGACCAAGGCATCAGACAATCACAGGCAGCATAGGAATGCAGCCATGTCCACTGTTGTTGTGGGAAATGTGGACTCATCACCAGCATGCAACAAGGTGTTGGGACCTGTGCCATGGGTTACCATCAGTCGTGGCTGCTGGAACGTCGTTAGTCGTCCATGAAAGCGAGCGCAGCTTCCTGTGCAATCAGTTCCAGGAGTACGTCGTTGTCCAGCTCAAGGAACACGAGGGCGAGCCAATCCATCAACTGGTCCGGACAGATGTGCTCCGTCCACGCCGTCTCACCAATGCGCAAAACAGCCCAATAGGGGGGCGCCTCAATGTGGTCACTGCACACGAGGAATCGTGCAAACTCCCATGTCCAACTGCCAGCACATATGCCAAACATCCAGGCATCCCATGAACGGGAATCCTGGTTACACTCATGGTCGTGGGCCAACAGGGGGTGCACACACAAGTCATAATCCAGTTCAGCTACCGTTGCATTGATAGGCAGACATCCATGGGCCACTCGAATATGCATGTTCAACAGTGGAACCAGGGCTGGACGCAGGTGACGTACGCAAGACGAAAGCTCAGACGGTAACTGATGCGCAACACTGCAAGTGACAGGGCCCCCAACATTTGCAGCATTCGGGTACGGTACAGTCCCACGTGACTGGCGTTGTGCATGTGCCCGTGATGTTCGGCCATTGCGGTGGTGGCACTCGTAGAACCGCCACTCCACTGACCTGCGGCAGTGATGTGGATGAAAAGCCACAGCTCGGAGCAATGAGTCGTATGGGTGTGCGACGTCAGGACGAATGTGCTGTTGTGTGCGTGAGTGTGAAGGCCATTCCATGCAGGAGTACCCCAGGCAAGGGCCTCTGTGTGTGGGGTGTGGATACGTTGGTCCTTCATCATCGCTGTGTGAAGTGTGGGAGTCGTGTTCATCTGCTATGATATCTCTCCCAGGGGGTGTCTGCCGCATGCTGTATCCAAGGTCGGAGGTGCAGATGCCTGTCTGCCTCCTGTGTGGTGACAAAGGAGCATTCATCCCTAATGTCAGTCTGACTACTGCTTGCAATGTGGAAATGTGATGTGGTTTACACGCTGCAATTGAGGCTAGGCCTTAGGCCCATGGCGCACCAAGAACGATATACCCGGCAGTTGGCATGCATGAGCCAATAGCCCGAGCGGACTGGCGCACCTTGTACATTCCCATGTGCGCGTGAGCCCTCCGGTTGCATGCAACATTCCAACATTGCACATCGTGGCCCGTGTTGCGCAGACACTGTGACAGGGGCACACGCATATGTACATTTCCTGCCCAGCACAGGACCACGCCCAGAGCCCGGAGATGATACTTCACACCCCTATGCTGGACGTGCTTAGGCAAGCCCAGCCCACTCCGTATATGTATAAAGGGTGGGACGACAGAGCTACATGGACCAGATCTTCCATAATGCCCGAGGGGACAATACTGCGCCCGCCTGCCATGTCACGTGACGCAATCATGAAAGGACCATGACTTGCGGGGCACAGAGTAGTACTGCGTGCGGCATGGCCCGCATGACACGGGACGGTGACTTTTGTTGCACTGGGTTAGTGGCACCCGGAGCACGTCGGCCGGCACGGGCATACCGCCACGGGTAGGTGACTCACGGGGCACTGAGGTAGGGCCACCTGATGTGCTGAGCGGGTGCGCAGCCTGCGATGATGCCCCGTCCTGGCTGTCCGGGCTGGTGAGGGTTGGTGTGAGCCCTGCTGGACCGCAGTGTAGGCCGGAAACTGCGTGCGACGCAGGCCTACCACCACGTGGCGTTGTCTCAAGGTTCACGGAGTTAGTGGCACTTATGATGCTGAGCGGGTGTGCAGCCTGCGTTGATGACGTGGGCACTGTTATGGACTCTCCCATTCCGAAATCAAGGCCCAGATCCAGGTGTGTGACCTAGTGGCCCGCGGGGCGGGTCCGCGTGATGTGGAGCCTGCCAAGGTCGCGTGTCCCTGACTCGGAGCATGCACCGGCATGTGGTTGGAGACACACCGGTGGCAGAAGGTGAGCAGTGAGGCCTGGGTGCGCATGGGTGGACAATGTCCACGGGGCGGCGGGAGGGCTGGGGTGCAGCAGCATGTGTGCGCAGGGGCGGGCGAGCGATGTTGCGTGTGCAATGGTACGTACTCTGCTATTATTACATCTGGACTCCATTGCAAATGAACGGACATGGTGGGCTGCAGTGGATACCGGCACATGGTTGGAGACACACCGGTGGCAGCAGGTGGGCTGTGGGGCATGGGTGCGCAGGGGCGGCTTTCTCTCGCCCTCTCATCCTTTCACTGTCGCTCTCTCCCTCTCTGTCTCTCTCCCCCTCTCTCTCTCTCTCTCTCTCCCTCTCTCTCTCTCTCCCTCTCTCTCCCTTTCTTTCTCTCTCTCTCTCTCTGTCCTTTGATGGGCGCATGACACACGTTCTCATCTTGGATTTTGTCTTGCAGGCTGTGGCTTCCAGATTGTCCGGAGTGGATCCGCAAGGACTAATTCAATTTGTTGTTTTGTGTTGTGTATTAATAAAGTTATGTTATGGGAATTTCACAGTTGAATGTTTGATTCTCCTCATTCTGACCACACATGTGTGTTTGTTGTTGTATGTGTGCGACATCAGGGTCTTTCTCATCTCGTGGTTTTGTGAAGTTGCTGTGGCATATCTTTGTCCGGGGTAGGTGGGCCGGGGGAGGGCCCCGGGATGTGGGGGGGTCCTGGGGGTGGTGGTGGTGGGTGTTGTGGGCCTCTGGGGTCTCCGAGCTGCATGGGCAGTGGCTCCATGGCATCTGTTGTTCTTCAGGTGTGGCTGTGGGCTGGGCTCCCTTTTGTGGTGCAGGTAGTCATCCTGCTTAACACCAGCAGAAACCAGGTGTAAAATCCCTGCTGCTAGCGCGGCTTATTGCCTGTTTTTGGTTCGCTTCGCGGATCTGGCTGTTCGTTGTGAATGTCGCGATGTGGTGTTTTCGTGTGTTTTTGCACGGACACGCCTATTCTGCATCTCATTAGCGTTAGTTGGCGGTGTCGACCGTGGTGATGTTTTTTGCGGCAGCTATCGCGGGATATGTGGTGATGTAGGCAGTTAGCACCAGCTTGCGAAAGGGGCGGTAATTCTATCGCCACTTTTGCTGCGCTAAAGTGCCGATAACTCGGCGATAAGTCCTTGTGAATATGCCCCTAAGAGTGCCCCCATTGAACACTGCCCTTCTTTTCAATATGCTTGCCTCTTCATACAATCTTGCACTCACCGATTCATTTCTTTGTACTCACCCATTAAAATAATAATTCATGCATTCAATCTTACACCTATGCACTCAATCACTCATTCATGTATCCATTATCTACAGTGATTTCTCCATTCATCCAGTCAGAGAATTATTCTCATATTTTCCAAGTCTCAACTCCACACAATCATACATGCAATCAATTAAAGGTGAAGCACTTCTACTGAGTATCCATATTAATTGGCTTTGCAAATTCTTGTCAGTACTGTGCCTGTCTCATGGTGCACCGGCATCCTATACATATATTATTTGAAAAAGGACAAGCCAGCCTTGCAGCAATGAATACCACCGTAAATAAATGGGTTATGTTGTTGCTTGGAAATGAATGTATACTGCAGAAAATGATCTATGATTTAGCAGTTATTTCGTGGGTGGTGGAAGCAGGGCTTTGCCAAAGAAACACAATGGGTGCCCTGTATACTAAACTTGTGGTTCTCACCACCCTACTTAGAGTAGGGGGAACTGCATGGTTTCTGCTAGTGAATTTTCATATCATTCTACCACTAGAAACCCTTTAGCCAGAGGCCCAGTATCCAAATAGTTTGTGGTTTACAGTGTTGGTCATTGCACTTTCTATAAGGCAGGATGACCACACTGGATTTTACTGTCTGGTTCAGCTATGTGCTTGCAGGCAGGGAAAACAAACTATGGCAATAAGGAGCAGTAAGAAAACTCCATGGGCGTTAGGGCCACTCTTTTTATTTTTTTGCAACATACACCCACTTTAGGAGTTTATTAGGGAAAAACAATAAAGAAATGCAGAGCTTGGACATACAAATGTGGCATATGAGTCTGAAAATGAGATTAGAACATGAACAAATATTGGCTCAGACGGCTGATCTAGAAGGTTAAATACACATAAATACTGAATACAATGAGTTTCGTGATTAGATTACTGTTTAGCCTTATTGAGTTGCATGCAGCACATTCAATATAATCATATTGCTGTCCTGTTTCCCCAGTCAATTATTTATTCTTTTCCTAGCTCTTGTTTAGTCTTCAGTATGAAGTTAAAAATTTTAAAAAAACTAAAAGGATGCAGAAAACTACGCAGCCTCTCAGTGAATTGACTCAAATACTTAAATAATTCCACAGTTTCGAATTCAGAAAATTAAATACAATTAGGTTATTACCTTGAATCTGTGTCCTTCAGAATGTTCTTCCCCCGCATTATCAACACAGACTACCTATTTATTGTGTCAGGGTTTGCTGCCTGCGTAAAATACAAAAAAACAACTTTTATATCCATCAGTTCATCAGTCCCAGTGTGCATTTGTTTGATACCTGTGTAGAGAGAATATTCAAATATGGGCCCGATCTCGGCCCTGGCATGCTTCCGCGTCTGCGTATTTGCTTAGTCTTGATGTCTGTCCTCTTGCTTTGTTCCCAGGTTTTCAATTCCGTTACATTTTTTTCTCTTTCTGACACATGACCGCATCTTGTTTTCTCTCAATCTGTCTGTAGATAGCTGCGGGGCATATCTAGGCCTCATGCAGAACACTGTGGAAATTGAGAGCAGGCCTCTGAGACAGCAATCAGTAAACAGCGGAGAGTCGCAGGCGAGCTTTGCTCACATGAGCCCCAGGGCCCCCTTTCACGCGTTGCATGCACAACGTGCTACCAGTTAAAGCTCTGCCAGCTATTTCCTTTTCCTTATAAAGGGAGATTTTGCTTCAACGTTATTTTACTCTAATATGCTCTTGGAGAGGGTTATATCGTCAGTGTGTGCTATTAAGTGTTATTATTAAGGACTATTCCGTGTTGAACCGTGTTCCTTGTCTGCAGGGCCGGACTAAGAACCCAAAGCAGCACGGCAATTTTGTCAGGCCAGCTTCCGGGGGGCCGGGGGGCGCGCTAGTGTGCATTGCTGCTTTTGTTACTGGGGACCGATATTGCAGCACTGCTGCAAAACCGGTCCCCAGTAAAATAACCAGCCCCCACCGCTGAAAATCCCCCCCCCCTTCCAGCCTCCGGTGAAACGCCGATGCCCCCGTCGGCCAGGCCTGCCCTGCTTGTCTGTTTTAATAGCTTCAATAGTGCGGACAGATAACATGAATAGTACATGTGGGGAGTGGGGAAAACTCTTCATGTGCTTGGCAATTTGTATTACTCAAGCCAAATAATACTGATAAGCATGAACATTTAAAAAAAAAAAAAAACTAGTGGAAAACTTTCCTGCTGATGTACAAAACAAATATTTACAGAGCAGGCCCTGCTTATGTGGGCACTCTATCACTGCTACGAAAAACTACTTACAGACAAAAAAAGGAAATGCTCTTTCTGGTCAAATCTCAGTGAGTGCCCCCGAAGATTTATGTAGCGCAAACTTGACCCGATGGTATCGGGTATCAGAGCGCTTGACATGAGCACCGGTTGGTTCCGTTACACAAGGACACATTCATTTTTGTTAGGCACGGGGAGATTAAGGGCCAGATGTACAACTCAGCAATTTGCGACTCGCAAATTTCATCGCATTTGCGACTCGCAATTTGCAACTCGCAAATTGGGATGTATAACAGTGTCTCAGACACTGTTTATGATTCCTAATGGGGTCGCAAATTGCATGCCTCATGAATATTAATGAGGCAGGCGCAATTTGCGACCCCATTAGGAATTGCTAGCACTTCCAGGGATGGTGGCCTGCTGGGGTCAACAGACCACCATGTCTGGGACTGCTTTTCAATCAAGCAGTCTATTTTTTTTTAAATGCAGCCCGTTTTCCTCAAAGGAAAATGGGATGCATTTAAAAAAGAAAAATGAAACTTTTCAGTTTAATTTTTTTTAAGTGTTTTGCGGCCGCAAATGTGGTTGCAAAACAATTGTACATGGCACGGTGACTCGCTATTAGGAAGGGACGCTCCTTACTAATAGCGGTAGTCGCAAATGCTATTTTGCGAGTCAGTGATTCGCAAAATAGCATTTGTACATGCCATTACCCTTTTTTGCGGTCGCAAACGGTAGGATCTCCCGTTTGCGGCTGCAAAGAAGGGTCGTACATCTGGCCCTAAGTGATTTGCCCAGAATCACACGATGTTGAGCGTCAATGCCGAGACTCGAACCCGGTTCCCCAGATTTGAGATCCACCGCCCTAGTCGTTGGGCTACAATAAGAAAACATGCCTGCGCCACCATTTTATGCCATTTTAATTTCACTGCTGCATATCTATGAAATAGGCAGCACAATACCCGAGAATGCAGAGCAAGTTTAGGGACCATACATATGAATGGCATGTCAAGCTTTTTTAATAATTCATTGTCAGTCAAAACATGTCAAAGGAAGAGACTACTAGACCTAATGTGCGCTTTGTAGATAGAAACAGATGGCAAAATCGTGGTCTTTTTACCAATTTGCTATTTAAATATTTTAAAGCAATCTTTCATTTTAAGAAAGTGGTCAACTTAAGAAATGTTTGAGGCACACCTACTGATTTCTTCATTCAAACTTTCAATTAATGTTCTCCAATCATTTTCGAAACTCTCATGATAGCCCATCTACTAATCGTGGGTCTTATCTGTTCCTAAAAAGATATTTCAGAGTTTAAGAACAATACACATGAATTGTATGTCAAGCTGTTTTAATAATTCATTGTCAATCAAAACATGTCCTAGGAAGAGACTACTTGACTTAATGTGCGCTTTGTAGATAGAAAAGATGGCAAAATCATGGTCTTTTTACAAATTTGCTGTGCGAAACAAAGCAAATAAAAAAAACAAAGGCAGAGGCAGAAAAGCAATGGAGAAGAGCAGAAAGAGGGACAGAAACACTAGAAAAGAGGGACAGGAGGGCAGTCAAGCAGCAGAGCAATGACGCTCTATCACTGGACTACCAGGGATGAGGCACAGGCAAGAGCCAGCGGGTGGAGGAGGGCCTCGAACTCCTGACCTCTGGGTCAGAGGAACTAGCAGCAGAAGATGGGGACAGCAGCAATAGCAGCTACCAGGTGGCGCTGCACTGTGGAAGGAGCAAGTCCACTAAGGGATAGTACCCCATACACCCAAAAGCGCACTAACAGGGTGCGAGAAAAGGCAGCACCACCCAGTCGCCTCCTCTTATCTAACAGTGGACGACCAGATTCCCTGTTCCCCAGTGAAAAATGGCGGATCAAGCTGCACGCCCAAGGGCCTGGGTCCGAACCAACCCCCGTGTCCCTGGCACCCGCTGACACCAACGGGCGATATTACCGACTTCAGCCAGTTAGTGGATGTAGGAAGGTGGAATATGACTGCATGGTTGCCCCCACTTTTTTTTCTGGTGTTTTGATGGTTTTTGACTTAGTTTGGCTGGGAACCTGCTATTCACATCCCAAGCCTATCTGCTTTCTCTTATAAATGGATTCCATGTACCTTAGGCACATCTCTGATTGGATTCTGGAGTGCCCTTATAAGTCCCTAGTATATGGTATACTATGTACCCAGGGCATAGGTACCCCAGAGGCCTACCAGGGGCTGAAGCATGTATTATGCCACCCCTGGGAGGCCCTCCAAAATGACACCACAGGCCTGCTACTGCAGCCTGGGTAAGGTGGTGCAGGCACCCCTTACTGTGGTATAGGCTACCTATATCATTACCATTGCACACATATAAACCTATAAGTCACTCCTCTGGCAGGCCTTAACAATCCTGAAGGCAGAGTGCTTGGTTTTTATGTGAGAGGGTGCCCCTGCATGACCAAAGCCCCTCTGCAGTGTTCGGAGCCACTCCTCTGATGCTGTTTGTAGTGCAGCCTGACCATATACTCTTAAGTGCATTATAACCTCGCGTTAAATGCTAACTTTGGGATGGCTGCACGGAAACATGTCATGTTTGGTGTCAAACATCTTGGAATACTACACCCCCGCCAGTTCTGGCGGCGGGGGTAGCATTCCACCCTTCTAGAGGGAGAGACATGTACACACCGGGCTACCCGGTATTAACTTTACAGAGCCCTGGCATCACAAAATGGATGCCGCTGCCACAGACACGGGTCTGGCCTCCTGCTGCTGACCGAAACTCCGGCAGGGAAGGCCTGGACAATAGGTTTCCTGTCGAAGGGAGGTGTAACCACCTCCCCAGACAGGATAGTGTGTATTGGGGCTGGGCGGGAGCACTCTCTGGTGCTTTGAAGTCCTGCACTGGGGGCACATTTGGTGTCCCTGTGCATAGTCCAGTTCAAACCGGTTGCAGGGGCTACCTGCCCCTGCTCTGGCGCGAAACTGGAAAAAGGGAATGGGTGTAACCACCCCTCTTCCCTGACCCTCCCATAGGTGGGTCCCCAGAGTATGTCCAACCACCTTAGTATAAGTATGGGACCCCAGTCCTTAGGACTTTAGATTACCCTGGACGAAACTCTGAAGCTGAATCCTGGACCTTCGACACTCTACTTGAAGATTAGAGGACTGAAGAATCTCCCTTGGGGTCAAGGAGTGACTCCCCTGCTTGGCAGGCACCTAAGAAGCAATTGTCCGGTCTGCATCGCTGAAGCTCCCACCGGATGCCGAAGTCTTTGCAACACCATAGGTAGATTTCCAGACTTCCCCGAGGCTGCCCTGAGACCCCAGCGAAGCTGAGGCATGTAGCTGTCGTGGGTAATGTGGAACCATGACCCCTGGACACCAAGAACTTTTGTAAGTGCATCCTCTTCCTGGCCTCCCACGAAGTTGTGCTTTGGGCTCTGAGTAGCCCCCGCCTCCAGCCCCGACTGCACCGAAGATCACTGGCTTCCACTCCACAAATATCCTGTGACCCAGCTCCAAGTGCGTCCACTTGAGGCTCCTTCGCGGTCGCTAGTCCATTGGCTAGTGGGCCCTCCCGAAGGCAACTCTTCTTCTGCTTGGACTTTTCTAGTTGCTCCAGACGTGCCCTGACTTACTCTCGCTGGGTGAGTCCCCCAGACCTTGCTGGTCTGCATCAACGTCCTTTCTTTGTTTCCACGTGACTTGCCGTTGCCAAGGCTTGTTGGGTCCACTCCGGTCGCCGACACCGCAGCAATCGACAAACAATGTGGGACAGCTCGAATCCAGCTCCTGGTTGTCGTCGACGCCTCCTGGACCTCGTGGCTGAAGAGTCAAGATGACCGTCAACCTACCTGAAGCACCCGACATCGGTGGGTATCTGCTCATCGCCTTCCTGGTCACTGGCTAGTGACCCAGACTCTGTCCCCTTTGCTTTCAGGTCCTTCAGATCTTCAATCCACTCTTGGATCCACCCGGACACTTTCGACTTGGTCGCCAGCAGCCTGCTGCAGCAGATCGCCATTGAAAACAACGACGAAACCCGACACCAAAAGACACCTATGCACCCGGCTTCCCTGGGTGAGGTAACTTGAGTACTCCTGTGCTCCCGTGGGTATTGACTCTAGAACGGCCTAGTTCTAAAGGGGTTTGCTCCAAGTCCTCTTCTAAGTGTCCTTTCCTTTTAAAAACCTAACCGCGACTTTCCCCATAGAAGTTAACGGTGATTTGCGGCTGTGTTCCCACACTGCACGCGTCTCCCGTGGGTCCCCTGTGTCACTACCTTGGGTGGTTCCTTGGGGTCCAAGCACTTCTACAGGCTCTAGGCCTTGTGTCTAGCTCAGTCGTGGTTCTTATACCACTTTATTGGTATATGGTTTGGTACGCCACTAGGGCTCAAACGTGTATTTGTGCTATTACTGTTGATATTTGACTTGTAAACTATGTACTTCGAACTCTAGCCTCATAAAGAAACTAGAGGGGTGTGTTTAAGACTAAATACATATATTTTATATATATACCTGGTGTGGTCCTCTTTCATTTGGTCACTCAAGAGATTATAGACTGGTAAAACAAGCTGCTTTACATTCCTTCAAGACTTAGCCTGAAGGCTGCTCTCCATAGCTACCACTAGGATAGCTTTCAATAAAGGTTGTCTTTAACCTATCTCCAATAAGGGGTTGTTTGGACTGGTGCAAGGTGCCCACTATAATTAGTGGACAGCATATACCAGGACAACTTCTCACATTGGTGTGCAGCGTGTGGGATTCCAGCTTGCTATTGTTTTACCAGATAATCTCAATTGAATTGATCAACTGAAAACCACTAAGGGTACCTTAGGTACATATAAAACAAGCTTAGTATGCAGTACGTTCTACTGAACTTAGAGTTGTGTTAAGGGCTAGCACACCCTTTCTACAACTCAAGAGAGTTTAGTAGGCCACACTAGAGTAGGTAGTGCATACATCACACCTCACTAGTAATGTCTTCACTACCAGGAACCAGTGGGCTCCTGCCATCCAAATATGACAACCTCCCATTCTTGGAATTGAGAGAGTTGTGCAAGATTAGGAAGTTGAAGACAGTCAAAAGTGCCAACACCCAACGTCTCCTGGAGATGCTTCTGCTAGATGATCTTAGAAGACCCATAGGGTCTGCCAGGGTAGGCAGAGAGGGTGGGGCAGAAGATGAGGGAGGGACCAGGGATGAAAATACCCAGGACCTGACCTTTGAAAGTGGCCAGGAGGATGACAATGATCCTACCCTGGACAATGCAGCTCCTCCTGAGGATGAGGAGGAGGATCAGAATGACCTCCCCTTTGTCCCCCCAGGAAGAGTTGGGAGTGTGCCCAGAAGGTCTAGATCTCCTTCTCAGGAGTCTAACCACTCTGACACCTCAGTAGGGACCTCTGTTTCCTCTCATAGGAGGGAATCCTCCAGTGAGAGGAAAGAGAGACTGCTCAAGTATGGGGAAGCTCAGTTGAGACTCAGAAGAGAGCAGTTGGCTATAGACAGGGAGTCCCTAGAGCTTCAAAGACAAAGAAGAAAGTTGGGACTAGAGTCCCATGGTGGCAGCAACTTCCCTAGTGGTAGGGAAAGGTCTTATGTCCATAGAAACCTGAGCAAGATTGTCCCTCCCTACCAGAGTGAGGATGACTTCCACAAGTGGATAACTGCACTGGAGAGGGCCTGTAAAGTACAGAGGGTCCCTCAGGGGCAGTGGGCAGCAATCTTGTGGCTCTCCTTTGCAGACAAAGGTAGAGATAAGCTCCTCACTGTTAGAGAAGACGATGCTGACAATTACAAAGTCTTGAAGAGTGCTCTGATTGATGGGTTTGGCCTAACCACTGAACAGTATAGGTTGAAGTTCAGAGACACCCAAAAGGCTCAGACTCAAGACTGGGTTGACTTTGTAGATTGTGCTACTAAGGCTCTGGAAGGTTGGATACATGGCAACAAGGTGCATGACTTTTTAGGATTGTACAATTTGATTATGAGGGAGCAGATCCTTAATAATTGTCAAAACCAGCTTTTACACCAGTACCTGGTGGACTCTGATCTGACCTCTCCCCAAGAGTTGGGAAAGAAGGCAGACAAATGGGTCAGAACCAGAGTAAAGACTAAGAATCAGGGTGGTGACCAGAAGAAAGATTCTACCAAGTCCCAAGAGAAAGGTGGGGATAAATCTAAGGATAAATCCACTACAGGGCCCCAAAAGTCCTCTTCTGGGGGTGGGCCCCAAACTCCTTCCTCTCCTGAAAAGAAACCATATTGCCATGTCTGTAAAAGCCTGGACACTGGAAAACTGATCCCAGTTGCCCCAGGATTGGCAATAAAGAAAATGTTCCTCCAACAAATACTACCCCCCCCCCTCCTGGTACTACCAGTAGTAATCCTCCAGTTGGGAGTAGTGCACCCAAAAAGTTAGGTGCTTTTGCAAGGGGAACAGAGGTGGGCCCTAGTTTAGACAGGACCCCCTCAACAGACTCCTCTGACTCTGATGGTGGTATAGGATTTGCCACCTTTACCATGGGTCCCAATGCATTGGGCAGGTACAGACTGGAGCCAATGATTAATGGTCAGAAAGCTGTGGCATTCAGGGACACAGGGGCTAGTGTCACCATGGTGGCAGGGAAACTAGTCCCCCTCACCAGCTTTTACCTGAGTTTAAATACCAGGTGACCAACATTGATGGTGTCAGAACAGATCATCCCATGGCCATAGTCAATCTCAGCTGGGAAGGGGTTCACAGGCCCAAAAAGAGTGGCAGTGTCCCCCAACTTGCCTGTAGATTGCCTGATGGGCAATGATTTGGAACTTTCAGCCTGGGCTGAAGTTGAACACCAAGCCCATCTGAGAATGCTGGGCGTCCCTGAAAGAGTTAGTGGGGCTGTGATGGCCACAGCCCAAGCCCAGGGAAATTTTGGAGAGATGGAGCCTGGAAGAATGGCCCACTCTCCCCCAAAAGAGAGCACAAGGGTTGAAGAAAAGTCTTCCTCCCCCAGACAGTAGGAAAGGGTCAGCCTCCTCAGGGAACTGATCTTACCCCTAGTGAAGGAACTGCCCCAGAAATAGTCAGGCCTGGCCTGGTCACACCCCTGATGGCAGAGGACCCTTCCCTGGTGGTACCCAGTCTGGAGCAGGTAACCTGCCCCTCTCTACCCTGCCTCAGTCAGCCCAGGGCTGCAGAGGTCAGGAAGGTCAGTGGACCCCACAGGGCCCTCTGTCCAGAGGAACCCCCCCATCAGCAGATTAGGGGCACCCAGTCTAGTAGCCCTAGCCAGGTGAAAATTCCTCAACACACCGAGGGATCCCCCATACCTTTGTGTAGGGACTTTCCCCAGAAGGACTCTGTTAGGCAAGGGCAAACCTGGGACCAAAAGGTTCCAAACCTGCCATGTCCCTCCAGTGTTCCACCCAGAGGGACCCAACCCCCAGCTGTAGGCAGCCAAAGGTTGACCCTTAGAGCAAAGTGCACCTCAGTCATGGAAAGACAGGAATACATGGTGACCAGTGATCTGAGGAAGCTGAGACCAACTTTCATAGGGTCTCACTTCCCTACTCAGACACCTCATCAGCCTTTTACTTTACCAAAGCACACCACAGGTAGTAATTCCCCATGGTGGAGACCCTCTCATACCCTTAGGGTGAGGGATGGCTTAGTGGACCATAAGACAGGGGGTAACCATGCTAGTGCAGGTACTTCCTTATATGGCCACTTAGTCAATAAAGGCTCAACTGGCCAAGGTTAGCCTTATCTCCTTTCGTTTGGGGGGGGTTATGTAGGAAGGTGGAATCTGACTACATGGTTGCCCCCACTTTTTTTTCTGGTGTTTTGATGGTTTTTGACTTAGTTTGGCTGGTAACCTGCTATTCAGGTCCCCAGCCTATCTGCTTTCTCTTATAAATGGATTCCTTGTACCTTAGGTACATCTCTGATTGGATTCTGGAGTGCCCTTATAAGTCCCTATTATATGGTATACTATGTACCCAGGGCATAGGTACCCCAGAGGCCTACCAGGGGCTGAAGCATGTATTATGCCACCCCTGGGATGCCCTCCAAAATGACACCACAGGCTACTGCAGCCTGGGTAAGGTGGTGCAGGCACCCCTTACTGTGGTATAGGCTACCTATATCACTACCATTGCACACACATATAAACCTATAAGTCACTCCTCTGGCAGGCCTTAACAATCCTGAAGGCAGAGTGCTTGGTTTTTATGTGAGAGGGTGCCCCTGCATGAGCAGAGCCCCTCTGCAGCGTTCGGAGCCACTCCTCTGATGCTGTTTGTGGTGCAGCCTGACCATATACTCTTAAGTGCTTTATAACCTCGCGTTAAATGCTAACTTTGGGATGGCTGCACGGAAACATGTCGTGTTTGGTGTCAAACATCTTGGAATACTACCACCCGCCAGTTCTGGCGGCAGGGGTAGCATTCCACCCTTCTAGAGGGAGAGACATGTACACACCGGGCTACCCGGTGTTAACTTTACAGAGCCATGGCATCACAAAATGGATGCCGCTGCCACAGACACGGGTCTGGCCTCCTGCTGCTGACCGAAACTCCGGCAGGGGAGGCCTGGACAATAGGTTTCCTTTCGAAGGGAGGTGTAACCACCTCCCCAGACAGGATAGTGTGTATTGGGGCTGGGCGGGAGCACTCTCTGGTGCTTTGAAGTCCTGCACTGGTGGCACATTTGTGTCCCTGTGCATAGTCCAGTTTAAACCGGTTGCAGGGGCTACCTGCCCCTGCTCTGTCGCGAAACTGGACAAAGGGAATGGGTGTAACCACCCCTCTTCCCTGACCCTCCCATAGGTGGGTCCCCAGAGTATGTCCAACCCCCTACCTTAGTATAAGTATGGGACCCCAGTCCTTAGGACTTTAGATTACCCTGGACGAAACTCTGAATCCGAATCCTGGACCTTCGATGCTCTACTTGAAGATTAGAGGACTGAAGAATCTCCCTTGGGGTCAAGGAGTGACTCCCCTGCTTGGCAGGCACCTAAGAAGCAATTGTCTGGTCTGCATCGCTGAAGCTCCTGCCGGACGCCGAAGTCTTTGCAACACCAGAGGTAGATTTCCAGACTTCCCCGAGGCTGCCCTGAGACCCCAGTGAAGCTGAGGCACGTAGCTGTCGTGGGTAACGTGGAACCGTGACCCCTGGACACTGAGAACTTTTGTAAGTGCATCCTCTTTCTGGCCTTCCACAAAGTTGTGCTTTGGGCTCCGAGTAGCCCCCTCCTCCAGCACCAACTGCAACGAAGATCACTGGCCTCCACTCCACGAGTGTCCTGTGAGCCAGCTCCAAGTGCGTCCACTTGAGGCTCCTTTGCGGTCGCTAGTCCGTTGGCTAATGGGCCCTCCCAAAGGCAACTCTTCTTCTGCTTGGGCTTTCCTGTTTGCTCCAGATGTGCCCTGACTTACTCTCGCTGGGTGGGTCCCCCAGACCTTGCTGGTCTGCATCAACATCCTTTCTTTGTTTCCACGTGACTTGCCGTTGCCAAGGCTTGTTGGGTTCACTCCGGTCGGCAACACCGCAGCAATCGACATACATTGTGGGACAGCTCGAATCCAGCTCCTGGTTGTCGTTGACACCTCCTGGACCACGTGGCTGAAGAGTCAAGACGACCGTCAACCTACCTGAAGCACCCGACATCGGTGGGCATCTGCTCATCGCCTTCCTGGTCACTGGCTAGTGACCCAGACTCTGTCCCCTCTGCTTTCAGGTCCTTCAGATCTTCGATCCACTCTTGGATCCACCCGGACACTTTCGACTTGGTCGCCAGCAGCCTGCTGCAGCAGATCGCCATTGAAAACGACGGCGAAACCCGACACCAAAAGACACCTATGCACCCGGCTTCCCTGGGTGAGGTAACTCGAGTGCTCCGGTGCTCCCGTGGGAATTGACTCTAGAATGGCCTAGTTCTAAAGGGGTTTGCTCCAAGTCCTCTTCTAAGTGTCCTTTCCTTTTAAAAACCTAACCGCGACTTTCCCCATAGAAGTTAACGGTGATTCGCGGCTGTGTTCCCACACTGCAGGCGTCCCCCGTGGGTCCCCTGTGTCACTACCTTGGGTGGTGCCTTGGGGTCCAAGCACTTCTACAGGCTCTAGGCCTTGTGTCTAGCTCAGTCATGGTTCTTATACCACTTTATTGGTATATGGTTTGGTACGCCCCTAGGGCTCAAACGTGTATTTGTGCTATTACTGTTGATATTTGACTTGTAAACTATGTATTTCGAACTCTAGCCTCATAAAGAGACTAGAGGGTGTGTTTAAGACTAAATACATATATTTTATATATATACCTGGTGTGGTCCTCTTTCATTTGGTCACTGAAGAGATTATAGACTGGTAAAACAAGCTGCTTTACATTCCTTCAAGACTTAGCCTGAAGGCTGCTCTCCATAGCTACCACTAGGATAGCTTTCAATAAAGGTTGTCTTTAACCAATCTCCAATAAGGGGTTGTTTGGACTGGTGCAAGGTGCCCACTATAATTAGTGGACAGCATATACCAGGCCAACTTCTCACAGTGGAGTCCCCCACCAGTCTTTTGCTTCCCCTGCCACATTCTCCTCACCTGGACATCGACACCGGGGCTCAATCCGCCGTGCTCTCCCTGAATCTGTGACTCAGCCAGTAGTATCCTCATCCAGGCTGGATTTCACAAGCCTGGGTACAGCAGTCTCCCCCGAGTCCACTGGGGAACCTCTCGATGTATCAATCAATCAATCAGGGGTTTGTTAAAGCGCGACTACTCACCCGTAAGGGTCTCAAGGTGCTAGGGGTGGGGGTGGGGTGCAGGTTCCATTCCATCAAGGAAGAGCCAGGTTTTGAGGTTTCTTGCGAAGATGGGGAGCGATGTTGTCTGTCTGAGGTGGAGCGGAAGGACGTTCCATGCTTTGGCCGCGAGGAAGGAGAAGGAGCGGCCTCCCGATCTGGTCTTTCTGGTGCGGGGGATCACGGCGTAGGAGAGATGGGCTGATCGTAGGGTCCTTTGGAGTGCGTGGAATTTGAGTTGGCTGTTCAGGTATGCTGGTCCGGTGCCGTGGAGGGCCTTGTGTGCGTGGGTGAGCATCTTGAAGGTGATTCTCGCCTCGACGGGCAGCCAGTGGAGTGTGCGCAGGTGCTGGGAGATGTAGCAGTGTTTTGGCAGGTTGAGGACCAGACTTGCGGCGGCGTTCTGGATGTTCTGTAGCTTGCGGGTGAGGTTTTTGTTTATTCCGGCGTAGAGTGCGTTGCCGTAGTCGAGTCTGCTGGTGACCAGGGCGTGAGTGACGGTCTTTCGGTGTTCGAGGGGATCCATTTGAAGGTCTTACGAAGGAGGCGGAGGGTGTGGAAGCAGGAAGACGAGACAGAGTTGATCTGGCGGTCCATTTTGAGCTCGGAGTCCAGGATGACTCCCAGGTTGCATGCATGGTCCGTGGGGGTTGGCGGGTTTCCGAGGGCGGGGGGCCACCAGGTGTCGCTCCAGGCGTCGGGGTTTGGGCCCATGATGAGTACTTCTGTTTTGTTGGTGTTTAGTTGTAGGCAGCTGTTTTTCATCCATTTGACGACGGCTTCAATGCCTTCTCGAAAGTTGCGTCTGGCGGTGTTGGGCTCGTTGGATAGGGAGAGGATGAGCTGGGTGTCGTCTGCGTATGACACGATGTTGAGTCCGTAGGTTCTGACGAGGGGGGCGAGTGGAGCCATGTAGACGTTGAAGAGCGTCGGGCTGAGGGAGGAGCCCTGGGAGACTCCGCAGGTGGTAGGTGTGGGGTCTGAGAGGAAAGGGGGGAGTCTGACCCGCTGCGTCCTGCCGTAGAGGAAGGAGCGAATCCAGTCGAGGGCCTTGTCCTGGATTCCTGCGTCGTAGAGTCTGCGTATTAGGGTGCGGTGGGAGACTGTGTCGAACGCCGCTGATAGGTCGAGGAGGATGAGGGCTATTGTTTCTCCTTTGTCCAGTAGGGTGTCGTCTGTTGCGGCGAGGAGGGCGGTTTCCCTACTGTGGTTTTTTCTGAAGCCGGATTGGGAGGAGTCGAGGAAGTTGTGTTCTTCAGTGAATGTGGCGAGTTGGCTGTTGATGGCTTTCTCAATGACTTTCGCTGGGAACGGGAGCAGGGAGATGGGTCTGTAGTTTTTGAGGTCGGTAGGGTCCGCTGAGGGTTTCTTTAGGAGGGGGTTGACCTCTGCGTGTTTCCAGTCGTCGGGGAACGAGGCGGTCGCCAGGGAGCGGTTGATGGTGTGGCGGAGCATGGGTGCGATGGTGTCGGCGGCTCTGTTGAAGATGTGGTGGGGGCAGGGGTCCGTGGGGGCCTCTGAGTGGATTGACTTCATTGTCTTCAGTGTGTCTTCGTTGGTGAGGGCTGTCCAGTCGTCAATCGCTGGTTTCCGGGTGTCGGGGGTGGTTGGTGATGTAGGTGATGCAACAGGGCCCTCTTAGGCGCGAAGTCACAGCGCTCCCGCAACACAAGTTCAGTGCAGCTCAGGGGCCTCACCCTCCACAGAGTCCGGGCAGCGCCACCTCCTCCGGCTTGTGATGCAGAGAGGTGTGGCCCACCATCAGCAATCTCCTTTGTGCACCCGGTGTAGTGGTGGCCCATGTTATGCAATGCAAACTTCCCCACGTCGGTGCGCTGGAGCACCTCTACCGATCACCGCTCCGAGAGGCACCAGTCAGTCTACTCACACAGGACAGCAATGTGTCTCCATGCAACCTGCCAGACTTGGCCACCAGGTAAGGGCAATCATTGACGCCTCAATGTCTACAGCCGTGGAACACAGGCTCAGGCCTGACGCGGCCCGCCTCCACCGTCAGGCAGCAGTAACTCCACTGCACCTGTGCCTCCCACTCTGGGTCTCAGACGCAGGCCCAGTGAGGCCTACAGGCCCCAGGGACTGGCCGCGCTTCCAGCATCGGCCGCCAAGGTGTCGCAAGGATGGCGTAATGAAAATTGCTTCATTGCTATTTTTCGCCAGCGATGCACCACTTTTCATTAATGAGTCCCTGATTCAGCATTTCCTTTCCCCCTGGGATTCTGGCTAGTCATCCTGGCTGTTAGGGAGCTTGGGTGGGTTGTTGACCCATGCTGAACTTGGTCCTGGCTGCTTCATTCTGCATTCCGGTGTTTTAATTTTCTTTTATTTCCTTAGAGGTGTATTTGTAGGCTCTTTTTGCCTCAAGAGGCTGGAAAGTGACGTTGGGCAGACTAACATAAATGTTTTTGCCGCTCAGTGGCCGGCCATCAATTTTTTCACTCTAGCGTCAAGATTTTTATTGCTGTGACGCTAGAGTTAGCGGCAATTTTTGCTGCCGCTTGCTGATCCTAACGCCATGTAACGACGTATTGTAAATCCGACGCTAACATGGTGAGGGATTTTGGCGATAGTCAGCAGTAAAAAAAATGCTGCTAAGCAACTTCAAAACTGCTTAGCGGCAATTCTTGTAAATATACCCCCAAGTCTTTTCAGAAAAACTTCTACCACCTAAACTGACGTGACTGGAAGTACACACCAAGTGATCTGAGGTTGTCAGTCCAGCCACTTTGTATTGTCCACTACTTAATTGATCTCATTGCACCTTTTGTCTCCAAAACTTCGCTAGGTTTTTTGTACGTCTGACCCAGAGTGTTAGTCCTGGATGGACACCAATCCATATTTGTGCTATAAACTCATCAAAGTTGAATATATCTCGAATAACTTTACAATATAGGGCCCGATTCTGATGCGGGTTGGAAAAGCTTCCCGACCGATGGCCTGATTCTGATGCGGTTAGGAAGGCCTCCTAACGGCATTTGCTCCTTCCAAATCGGATCGGGAACGTGTCTTCCCGACCGAGGGCCCAATTCTGATGCGGTTAGGATCAAATGTTCCCATTGAAGTCAATGGGAGTTCAACCAAATCGTATCTGGAAACATCCGGATGCATCCTACTCTGCCGGTTGGACTTTCCCGATCCGAGTGGGTCGGAAACCATTTCCCAACCGATTCGGTCGGGAAGCTTTTCCAACCCGCCTCAGAATCGGGCCCATAGTGTAGTAAATAATAATTTGTGGAAGACATAACGACGTCCTGCAAAGTATGCATTTCAAATGAATGCAGTTTACTTACAGATGGCACAGTCTTCCTTCTGGTTTTCAAAATGATTACTTATTTTTAACTGGTCTAATGTGTGTAAATTCCATTAATTCGTTTTGCATATCACTGTTAACATGTGCCTGTTTTGAACCGTTAAAAGCAAATATGAATAATAATAATATCATGCTAATAAGTAATCAGACGCATCACACAGTATGTTGTTCATAAGGTCAAATAATTAACTTTTGCAACTGGTATTGAAATGTTTCATAAGAACCTAAATGCCTTTGGTTATGCAGCTGCTAATCACTACACGTATTATAATTAATGTTGTGTTTAATGCCTATCTAAACTTGCTCATTATTCATTGTGGAGGTTTCTGAACCCCATAGAGAGAAATACATTCAAGGTTCATTTTATCTTTTGATACTGAACTCTCAGACATTGTCTGCTCGATTCATTATGGGCAGTACACAAACTACTTGGTATTTCATCACTCGTCTCAAATCAATTAATATGGAAATCACAATATCTACATGCCTCGCCAGTGGCAGATAAATCGTGCTTATCTTCAATATTCATTCGGAAGCTATTATTAAGAGCAAACAAAATATATTTCAGTGAAATTAGAAGAAACAAGGTAAAACAAGAAATGCCGAATGGTAGTCGAAAGTGCAGTAAGCCTACATAACAGTGATGAAATCAGTTTCTTAATCCCTTCTAGTGAAGACAATTAATTGCATAATATTCTCAATTCTACTCTGCTTTATGGTACCAGCGACCATATGCATGCCATGTTGAAAATTGCTACTAATGTTCTCGTCCACAGCAAAGCATGCAGCAACCATTTAGAATTGAAATAATACACGTGTATACGTTCATAAATACGTACATGTTGTGTTTAATCATGTATTTTTAATGTATTTTTTATTTGATTTATAAAACATGACAATGCTCAATCACATATTTGCTAGATATATATTTAGCAGAAATTAAAAATTAAATTTGTTCTCCTAAAAACATGTAAGCATGCATAATAACTCAACATAAAGCCGTTACATCTTTAAAAACACAGCTGAATTGTTTAAGATGTTCACTAGTCAATTATATTACAGGTTGACTCAAAATTAGAAAATAATGGAATCGACGACTTCCAGTTTTGAAAGTAGTTGACTTGTGGAAGAAAACACATGGGAAGAGATTTCTATCCAGATGGGATTCACCAATTCTCAAAGGAAATATCCATGCCCAGGCAGGGTCTTTGAGTCTCCACCTCCATAAATGAGGGGTTGAAGTGTCATACGATTGAATTTACAGGTAACTTTATGACCATAGTTTAGCTTTATAGACAGATATCTCAGCAGAGGTGGTGGAAATCTCTGCCACTGTTGTGGAAAACTCAGTATGGACCGGTAAAGTGAAACAGCATTTATCTTGACTAAGTCACACACACATGACAAATATTAATCCTGCAGGGGCATAAATTCAGCCCACATCCAATGGCCTGTGTAAGAAATTGGGTTATGTATTGAAGGAAGTGAGAACCCACTCCATTCAAGGGTCCAGGACCTTGAGGACAGCACATGAGGGTGAGGTCTCACTCCCACAGAGACTAGCAAAGGAGGCCAGGTCAGATGCAGTTGGGTATGGTCAGGTGGAAAGCAGGAAATGTCTCTGGAAGCTTGATGTGTCCCTGTAGCTTAAACATGAGATCATCCATTTGACCCTTGGAGTCACTTCTGGGGTTCTGGGTTTAAGGCAAGCAGGTCAAATCATCCCTTTTCAGATAGCAGGACAGTTTTTCTTCTGAATCTTCTCAGGGCCAGGAGTTTTCTCATTTCAGGTTCTGAGGGGTGCCTCGTTTTTACCTACTGCCAGCCTGTGGGTGTGAGAACACCCCTTTGTCTTACTCTAAAATTGGGTCTGGTCAGCTTTTCCCTTTCCCTGGGTATGGTTCCAGTCTGGCTAGTAAAACAAAAAGCAGGCAGGCCCAAGTGTTAGCTGTATCTACTAGTAACAGGAAGGGGTTTTTCTGAGTCAGGAAGAGCAGTGTTCACCCAGGGATCTTTGTCGAGGAGGAGACAGAATTTTTAGTTAACACTATGGTTGATGAATACATGGAGTACATGGTCGGCTTCCATACATCGTTAGTATAGTTAAAAAGGTAGCTAAGAAGGGGGAGGTGACAAACTCTGTCAATGCATTGGTAGTAGATATATGCACTGTGGGGAACCTGACAGTTGCAAGTCGAGAGGAGGTGGTTGAAGGACAAACTTTCCAGGATTCAGTTAGCTAAGGAGCTACATAAAGGCAGACCTGGATCACACCTGATTCACACACCACTTAATGAACCTATCCTCTCCACCGTGCACCCAAACCTGTGATATGGTCTGTCTGTTCCTGGCAATTACAGTGTCAGGCCAGGTGAGAAATACAACTGCTCTACCTATTCACTACATTAGAAATCCCTACTCATGTCACACTTGTCTCCTCCCCAAAAATACACACGCATCTCTCACATCTAACCCAAACTCAACACTAACCCACCTCTTTATTGTGACCATTGATCCTATTAATCTTATTTCACTTTATCTTCCTGTTATACAATTCCCATATCACTGGCATTCGTAGCAACAGCTGAAGTAGTTGTAGATGCTTGTGTTGCAAGGCAACAACCAAGCCTCATAAAGGTATTCCCCACTGATATCAATGTCACTATCACACTCTAGAGAATTGTATTTCTTTGTTCAATCACTTCACTGACTTTAAAATCTCTTTTTTAAAACAAAATATATACAATACATACCTATCTTTTAATGTCATATTCTTCTAATGTGCTCATACATATCATCTTTTACTTTGAAGGTCCTTTGTTATGTTCAATGCTCCATTACCTTCTCTTATGATCAGACCAGTGCACTGGCATGTGGTCAGACCACACATAAGAGACAGATGGCAGAGCCTGGTGAATCTTCAGCAATATGTATGACGAATCTTCTGAGTGCACAAGTGTCAGGATATGCAACTTATTATTCCATTACTTAATGTATGGCTAGATGTATCAAGATACTGGTCAGAAAACATGGATGCTATATGCAACCAGTCTTTTTGCAAACAGTACTTAATGCTGTAAACTGGCTTTTGTAGTAATACGTTGGCTCAAAACCTCTGATTTGGGATGGGTGACAGAATGCCCTACCTAATGAATACTTATTAGGCAGGGCTCAAATTACGAGCCACTACAATTGGACATAATCAAAAGGATGGTGGTCAGCAGACCACCATTCCTGTGATTGTGTTTGAAAGATTAAAACTTTTTTTTAAAACAGTCAAATTTCCTTAAAGGAAACAGGGGTGCTTTAAAATTATATGTTTTTTTCAAATGTTTTAGTGAAAGTTGACAGTGGTCCCCAAAACCACTGCCTACTCCCTTTAAAAGATGCACCAAGTTTTACAATAGGAAAGAGGCCCAAAGTGGATCCCCTCCATTGTACGAATAAATGCCAGAAGTTGAGATTCAGTAACTTTTCGATTATTTCGAACCACAGTGTCCACATTACTTACTCCCAACATGTGACTTCAAGGGTCCTATTGATAGCAGAAATGTGGTGCTCAGTTCTCTGTCTATCAGGTTAGTCTGTGACATCAATACATGTATCACTTTCTAAAACCCTTTTTAACTTGTTTTTATAATTTATAATTTTTTCAAAATGTATGTCCTCTTACCAATAGCTCTCTCGGATATTCTAGTTTTTGGCTCTAGTGTCCACCACCTTCTTTCATGTCACAGGTTCAGCAGCTGACATCTATGGGTCAGTTTTCAAAGCAAGCATCTGTGGCAAGAGCAGTGGATACTTTATTATTATTATTTAAATGGTTGCATATTAAACATCAACTAGCATACAGCATTTAATGTGTCATGCCTCTATGCCAACGTGTTGTCTCTAATTTGCAAACATTGTTCAAGATATCTGTTTTAGCTATATAGACAATATAAAATGTCAAACATATTAATTATATTGCCCTTTTCCTTTGGTTTCTGGGGATGAAGAGCCTGAAGGAAATGTCTTACCAATCACAAGTGGTTGATGGTGGGCAAACACAGGTGAAAGCCATACACTCCCCCAAGCTACCATCTCTGTGGCTACTTCTGTAGAAGAGGAAGAAATGAGATTGTTGATTCCACCCAAGCAGACCTCTCAAAAAGAACTCAAATGCGGCCAGCTGTCACCCTCCTAGGGAAAAAATATGTAATGCAGGTCCCCAGGCAATGACTGCAAAGCCATGTGTGCTTTCCCATAACCTCCCAGATCACAACTCTCTGGATAATGAACTATCAGTGGGTATAGTTAGATGGCCACGCATGTAGGGGTGGCGATTGGTATGGGCAAATCCTATCCTCATGAAGGATCACATTTTTTAACAATAATCCTCTGTGTGAGGGGATAGTTGTCAAATGGCAGATACCACAGGGAAAATCAAATCCCATGAGGATGAAGTCCTTAGGATTGCAATGCAGACCTGTGTCTTGGAATACATTAAAAAAATCATGGTGAAGTTTCA
Source organism: Calotriton arnoldi (assembly GCA_963921515.1). Taxonomy (NCBI): domain Eukaryota; kingdom Metazoa; phylum Chordata; class Amphibia; order Caudata; family Salamandridae; genus Calotriton; species Calotriton arnoldi. The sequence continues at coordinate 917,732 of CAWUFW010000457.1, forward strand.
CCAGGAACATCCTGCGCTTTGAGGAAGGAGGATGCAAGACAACATGCCTTGTCCATTCAACCATGTCCATGCAACCTGCAAGACTCACTCCTACAAACACTACCAACAACCCATGTGCACCACCCACAAAAGACTACACACTTCAACTCCAGATCCACATCCTTCTGTGAGCACACGTTTGCACAGTTGGACACTTAGCAACTTCAACCCTCTCCTCCATTGTCCTGTACAGCTCCCATCACCCCCATGAACTACTCAAGTAATCATCCCCACAAAACACAATCACAATTGTTGAAAACCCAATCTCTCAATATTTTATACATAAACGATCACATTTATTGTTCATAAATGTGAACAAACACCACTTGCACTTTACCTTCACCTGTGCATTATCTCTTTTTTGCCTTGCCATGAATATGTATGAATTACAATAAAGTATTGTAGTGTGTTAGTAACGGTGGAAATTTTAACACTATCCCTTACAGTTCAGTCGTATAAACCTACAAGCATCTCCAAACACAGCAAAATAAGACCATGATCAGGTTTATTTCATGTAACAATATACTAGGATAACATAATTCTTAATGGAGTAACCCATGTGCCAAACTCTAAATCAGGTCCAAACTTTTGTATATGCTGTAAAATAATATTTAACAACTACTTTGGCACAACCTCCACAGTCCTTAGGAATGTACAAATAGCGGTAATAGAGCATGAATACATAGAGCTAGATTAACTTGATGGGGGACTGGGCAACTTCAAAAAAAGCACATCAGTATTGTTGAGGATCAGTCTATGTACAAAGTTAAATGTGGAAAAATCAAAATGACCATCTTCCTCTTCACAGACCAGGACCACCTGAAGCTCCTCCACAGGCACATGTTCTTGGAGTTCTGGGACAGGACTAGACATTACCTGAATATCTTGACACACTAGGATAGGTTTAGGGACAAATGGGGTTGAAATAATGTGGTACACAACTACAGTTGTAGTAAAGATTGCGAGCCAGAACACATAGAGATGGTTGCAGTCCAGGCTAAGAAGCAGCAGAGCTCCTTGTGGTGTTCAGCATGCAGCTCTCTGTATGCCTTTACCTCTACCATCACCTCTTGTTTGGATCAGAGCTCCATGGTCACCTGCTCCATGACCTCCTGGTAAGCTGCCCTGGCCACAAACTCAGGAAAAAGGAGGTGGAACCGCACACAATGGTTTAGGAGATTAGATGCTAATCTCAAACTCTCCTGCTGGACTTCCAGGTAGGCACTTAGAGTTGGGGAATGGGCAGCATGGGGAGCAACTGGAGGTACAGTTCCTTAGGGTCTTCTTCAGGAGTGGAGCGGGTGGATCCAGGTCCCAGTGACATAAGGGCATACTCTTGGTACACCACAAATGTTAGTTTCTGTTGGCAAGAACTTCAGGGAAAATCTGTGTGAGGCATGTTAGCACTTCCTCTTTGAAACTCACAGAGACATTCCAGTGTTGTTCATCAGGAAAGTGAAGTAGCCGGGAGAGAAACATATAGAAGAAGCAGACATTAGAGGCAGCATGCATAGGTGGCAGAATAAGGGGATCTCTTTTAGTTTAATGTCTGTGGACCAAGAGTCTATTCCTCAATAGCTCCAAGATGGGACTTTGGGGAGCTGGATGATGCTCCAACTCTCTGAGGAGTTCTGAAGGTAATGATGTGTGTTCAGTTAGACATTATTTATAAATACTTGGGTATGGATTGAAAAGTCACTAATTTTACTAAACACATTTTAGACTTACAAATAATGAGCCAACATGTTAAAAGGGATTGCATTACTGAAACATTTGAGAAAGTCCAAACTCATGTTTGGAATATTATAATAATACAGAGTGTAATGTTTAAGATGAAGAGCTCTATTTCAATCTGGAATGGAAGAAAAACTACCCAAGATTGATCAATCTTAGCATGATATTACTACTACATTTAAAACATTTATGGTTATGTTAATTATCGAAATTCTGCCTGTTTCAAAGAATTCAAATCATCTGGAAGTAGGTATTAATGGAATCCATTGAAAGCCTGAAAGACCAAAGCTATTAATAATATCAAGTGTATGTCAACAATTGCAAAGGTTTCAGTATAATAATTATGGTATAAACATATCCAACTGAAAAATTCCTATAGGAGGCTCGTCAGAATTTGTCTACTCCTTTACCTATTTTTTCCAGTTACAGAGCCTTGAATAGCACACATGCCATAACTTAATTGCTTTTAGACAGAGAGAGAGAATGGGGACTGAAGGTGAAATATCAAAAGGGGGAACAGTTTTAGAAGAGGCACATTTTTAGTTGTTTCCTAAAAGTGAGAAGGTTATTAGCATGGCACAGGTGTGGAGGGAGTCTGTTTCACAAGCAGGGTCCAGCCACTGAGAAGTGTCTGTCATCTCTGGATTTTGACTGAAGGATCATATGCATCTACAAGAGTTTTTTTTGTTGCTCTGAATGTAGGTGGGTTCAAAGGCATAACAGCATTTGAACGTCATACAAGGGTTATTGAATTTGTGTCTTGTGCTTGACTGGTAGCCAATGGAGGTTTCTTTGATGCTTGGTTTTAATTCAGGTATTTGTTCAGCTATACTCCAGAATTCTTGGAGTCTGTTACTGTGGCAGCACAGCAAGCTGATGTAGCATCTAGTCAAGAGTTTACATGAGAACCTGCTATGAAAGCATGGTTAGGTTTGGGTCTGAAAGTGAGTATTTTCTAGAGCAGATTGCGATAGAAGGGTTACTTGATCACAGTTCCAATCTGAGAATTGTAGTTAAGATCATTATCCCAGTAGGTGCCTATGTTTTTTGCACTTGTTTTGATGGGGACAGTTGTCCCAAAGCATGCAGACAGGGGGAGTGAAGGTTAGAGTGAGTTAATTCTCTTCAGATGAAGTGCAGCCCAAGGGCCAAAACCCTTGTATTAGAGTCATTGAGCTTGACTCATTCATGCTTACATACCTTTGATCTCACCGGTGACACTGTTGAATTGGCTATCATTGCTTGCAACTCTCAGGTAGAATTGATTGCCATTGGCCTCTGAGTGGAATTTGTGTTTGAAGGAGCAGAAAATGTCCATGAGGGACTTAATATAAATTTTGAAGAGATGGAGTGACAAGGGAGAGCCTAGACGGACCATGCGAGCCACAGAGATAGATGAAGAGGTAAACTCACTGAGTTACACTGCTTGAGAATGGTTCTTAATGAGTGATTTGAATAAGAGAAAAGAGGGGTCAGATAAATTGGTGGCAATGCTGTTGAAGCCACCGTATCAAGCAGGCAGACGGTGAACAGTCATAATATCGAGAAGAAAAATATCGACTGGACAGAATATCGAGTTTTTTATATAGAATGGACAGAATATCGAATTGCAAAAATATAGTGGTGCAGAATATCGAAATTCAGGTAAGAAATATCGATTTCCATAATATCGAAGTTAGTAATATCGACAGTCATAGTATAGTTGTTAAAAATATCGATTTTTTTATAGTGTTTTAAGTGTTAGTATATGTGTTAAAAGTATGTATTATTTTTGTAATGTATGTTTTAATTTTTTAAAGTAATGAATTTTATGTTATTTAAGTTTTGCGTAATTTAATTCCGTAGCGGGTTGTGGGTTTATAGGGAATAGGGTGGGAAGTAATTTAATTATAGTAAATTAAATATTAATTTTAGGAATTATTAAATATTTTTAATTTAATTTTGCGTTTTAGTTCTGTAGCGGGTTGTGGGTTTATAGGGGAATAGGGTGGGAAGTAATTTAATTGTTATTAAGTAATTATTTATTTTTATTTATTGGTATTGACAATTAATGTACTGTTAATTAATTATTAATTGGTAATTATTTTTATGAATTGTTAATTAATTTTTATTAATTGATGAATTGATAATTATATTAATTGTATTAATTTATTATTCGGAGCAGGTTGTGGGTTTATAGGGAATAGGGTGGGAAGTAATTTAATTATAATTAAGTAATTATTGAAATTATGTTTGTGTATTGATAATTAATTTACTGTTAATTAATTATTAATTGGTATTTTTTTATTACTTACTAATTTTTGGTATCGGAAATTAATTGGTTGTCAATTAATTATTAATAGGTAATTAATTTTTAATAAATAATATTTATTGGTATTTATAATTAATTAATTATTAAATATTTTGTAATTGGTAATTAATTGTAATTAATTTTTTCTTGGTATTGATAATTTATTTATTTTTATTTATTAAATCATTACTTTCCCTACTGTTGCACTCACTGGAGTGGGAATAGTAATTTTTACCCCTACGCTATCCAACACTTTCCCTACTGTTGCACTCTCTGGAGTGGGAATAGTAATTTTTACCCCTACGCTATTCAACGCTTTCCCTACTGTTGCACTCTCTGGAGTGGGCATAGTAATTTTTACCCTCCCGCTATCCAACGCTTTCCCTACTGTTGCACTCACTGGAGTGGGATTAGTAATGTTTACCCCTACGCTATCCAACACTTTCCTTACTGTTGCACTCACTGGAGTGGGAATAGTAATTTTTACCCTCCCGCTATCCAACGCTTTCCCTACTGTTGCACTCACTGGAGTGAGAATAGTAATTTTACCCTCCCGCTATCCAACGCTTTCCCTACTGTTGCACTCACTGGAGTGGGAATAGTAATTTTTACCCTCCCGCTATCCAACGCTTTCCCTACTGTTGCACTCACTGGAGTGGGAATAGTAATTTTTAACCTCCCGCTATCCAACGCTTTCCCTACTGTTGCACTCACTGGAGTGGGAATAGTAATTTTTACCCTTCCGCTATCCAACGCTTTCCCTACTGTTGCACTCACTGGAGAGGGAATAGTAATTTTACCCTCCCGCTATCCAACGCTTTCCCTACTGTTGCACTCACTGGAGTAGGAATAGTAATTTTACTCTTCCGCTATCCAACGCTTTCCCTACTGTTGCACTCACTGGAGTGGGAATAGTAATTTTTACCCTCCCGCTATCCAACGCTTTCCCTACTGTTGCACTCACTGGAGTGGGAATAGTACATTTTACCATCTCGCTATCCTACGCAAAAAATATTGAATATTTTTATTCATATTAAGTTAATATATATATGTATTAAAAATAAAAATGCATGTTTATTTTTTCTACTTACATTAATTATTTATTAATTTTAAGGCTATTTAAGTATTTTTAAGTATGTTTTAGTTAATTATATTTATTATTTCATTAATTTTACATTACTTTTAAGACATTTTAAAAATTCGATATTTTAACAAACTATAAGGCCCATTACGATACCCTGCGTAAAAAAATCCGCCACGCATGAAAGCGGCAAAAATCCGCCCGCACACACCGTCTGAACACCGACCACGCCATTACGATGACACAAACCGAAAACCGCCATCGGCGGAAAAATCACACAAGATACCGCCCGCCCTCGTCCCGGAGTCAAACCGCCCGCCACGGACGGAAACACGCATGACAACACAAAATCGCCCGCCCTCACAGCCGACACACCGCACGTGAAATTACGATCGCACCGCCATGAGCGTGGGTAAACTACAAATATACCGCCCGCCAGCGCAAACAACGCCGATGAAAATTGACACGGCAGAAGCCATGGCGGCCACGTCCCTGCACAGAAACCATCCGCTGACAAAAACAATCGCACACAACATGGCCAACAAGTCCACACAGCAAGGCACGCACAAATACACAAGCACAGTACACATCCCGAAAACACCCCCCTGGACAAACAAAAACTACAAAGGCCAGAACACCAGACACAACACACCTGAAAACAACAGACCATGAGGACACACCCACATAGGTAAGTACAAAAGCAGCACTCCCACAGACCACAACCCCTTGCAACATTGCAAACCAGAGAGGAGAGGAGAGGACACAGTGACACAGCAAGGACAGCAGCACACCACAGAAACGCACACATCACAACCACCACCACCACCACCACCACCAAACACCGGCACCACAAACCCCCTGCACATTACACAACACACACCGCACCAGCACCACAAACACCATGGCACCACAAAGAATGCCCAAGTTCACGCCCATTGAGCTGACGGTCATGGTCGACGAGATTATCAAGGTGCACCCACAAATCTATGGGAACCTGGTCCAGCACACACCACTAGCCACCAGAAACAGAATGTGGAACCGGATCGTAGACCAGGTCAATGCAGTCGGGACCCTGCCCAGGAACAGAGTAGAAATCAACAAACGGTGGAATGACGTCAAAAGCCTGGTCAAGAAGAAGGAGAGCAAAAACAGAGAGCTGGCTGCCGTCACTGGCGGAGGGAATCCCGCGCTGTTCAAGACCTTCAAAGCGTGGGAGGAGAAGGTGCGAGTCATCATACATCCGGAGATCCTCACCGGATTAGCAGGGGGAGTGGAGGCTGGTAAGTACAAACTAATGTATACCAGCACACCGCTATGTACTCACATGCACTACCACCATGCCACAGCTCCCAGGGACGAACACCCCCATGTCCAGCACACAATACACAACACATCACACACACATGCAACAGACACCACCACACACAGCCCAAACCTAACAACTGTAAGATACGTGGGGGCATGTGTACACTCAGCCAGCCACGTAACCACCAACAGGTCCCCAAGTATGCCAGAAGCGCCACAACGAGCACCCACCACACCCATGTGTCCGCCATAGCTGCACTAACCGACAAGTAACAGGTAAGTGGCAGGAACACAAAGTGCAGTGGGTGGGAGGGTGGACAGCTCAAGTACAACACACACCAGGCCCCTAGTCCCACAGCACAGCAAGGAGGAGCATCCCCCACACCCCACAGCCACGTGTCAGCCACCGCAGTGCACACCGACAGCCGAAAGGTAGACATCACGGTCCACAACAATCGGTGTCAGTGGGTGTCCAGCCATCACCACGACCCACAACACCGCCCCCACCCCCACAGACCTGCAACATGGAGCACCCCCGCTTAGAACCATGTGGCATCCAGTACAGTGCACGCCCGAACAACCTGCAGGTGGGAAACTGGACAGGGCTGGATTACTGGAGGCATGAGGACCGTAACACGACCAACACATGGGACATGTCACGTAGCAGACGAACACGCAGCACCGCCCACTGTCACGAACAAGTGAACAATGTGCACACGGACATGAACCACAGACTCACACCCCACATGACCCATCACAGACACAGCAACACCCAAGGAGCCACGTCTGCATGCACAAGCCACACTGAATATAGTACCACACGGCAGCCACTGTGCAACCCATCACACACAACCGAAACACCATTGAAGTCCTGTCCATGTAGCCCCTACTGCCTGTCAACTACACACCCCACAACTACGCCTATGTAAGACAAACAACACTAGACGCAACAGAGCGGAACAACATAAATGCACACGAACACCACTGAACCCATCAAACACACAGACACACCATGCACATACAACATACCATCCATCCCATCCGTCAGCCCCAGTCTCATGAAAGGCATGTCATCCGAACAGCTGCCACACATACAGCAGTCACGCTAAGATACATGCCCATGACCAACCATGTGCCAGAAGTCAATGAAGCGCACGCCACACTGTGAGCAACAACACACAACATGGGCCACACCCCCCGAGCACTGCAGTGATGCACATGGCACAGGGCAGCACGCACACCAAGGAGATGGGACAACTGCAATACGTCGGGTGGCACACAACCATCACACACTCATAACGATGCGTCCAATGCCATGTCCAGTAATCACAACAGACAGCAAATATGCAGGGTATGTCAGGCATGCACACACCTCAGACCATGCACTGTCATGCTGCCACAACACATGTCACGTTCGGCACCCATGGCTCACAGCATGTAGCCCAAAAGCATATTCCATCCCAAATGCGTTTCTGGGGCATGGCCCCCATGTTGCCATATGCGTTCCTAAGCGTCCCATTTGAACCCCAAAAGCAAAGTACAAACCAGACCCAGGATGGGCCAGGAGCCCGCATACACCAGAGTCACAATAAGTAGGGGCACAGCAACACACCCATCGGCATGGCCAATCCGTCCCATGCCACATGTGCACAGCACACAGTCCCATTGCCAAGCACACACAACTACAAATGGTACAGCCACACACACGCCTCCGGGAAACCCATGTACGAGATTGCACGAACTGTGAATGTCAGACGACAAATACATACTTCGCCAGGTGCAACACATTAACAAATCTCATTCTCCCCACAGGTGACGAACCGCTGGATGCTGGGGATGGAGACAGCAGCCAGCACAGCCAGCCTGCAAGCCCCCAACAAGGACACACGGATGTGGAGGATCTGTCCTCCTCCTCGGACACGGACCACCCAGCAGGCCCATCTGGTGTGGCAGGGCCCAGCCGCTCCCCAGGACCCCTCCTACCCACCAACCCATCATCCAGGGCTGCTGAACATTCCCAGCCCCCTGCTGCCACTGTCGTTGCGGCCACTCCCACAGTCGTTGCGGCCACACCCACGGTCATTGCGGCCACACCCACGGTCATTGCGGCCACTACCACTGCCGCAACCGCCACCACGTCTTCGCTGGCCCCAGCCCCAGCGCAGGTGGTGGCCCGGCCGACTGGATCCACCCTGGGAGCCAGGGCGAGGACCGTGGTGAGCAATGTGGCTAGTGGGCAGGCCGGTGGCAGCAGGACTGGTAGGAGGAGCAGGGTCAGGGAAACGCCAGTCTCCCCTGGGAGCCATGCCCTGCCTCAAATGGCCAGAGTCCTTGGGGCCTATGAAGAGGCCCAAGGACAATGGGCCAGGTCTGCTACAGACACGCGTGAGGTGCTGGGGGTGCTGAGGTCCATGGACGCCCGTATGGGCCAACTCGTGGACCTCATGGGCCAGCTGGTGGTGGCGGTGAGGTCACAGCCAGGGACAGCAGCTCCCCTCCGCCACCACCTGCCGGGGCGCAGGGTCGAGCAGCAGTGTCCAGTTCCCCTGCGTCCACAGCCAGTGAGCACACCTCAACCACCAGCAGGTCGCAAGCAGGCACCCCCCTCGCAAACGTGGAAGGGGCCGTCCGAAGTGGAAACAGATCTCCCGGGAGGACTTCGCACGCTCCAGACGCAAGTGAGGCAGCCAGCCAGCCTTCCTTGACCACCCACTGCATTGACTTGGACTACGATCCCACTCCACACAGCCATCTGGATGGCATGTGTGTGTTGGACTATGGACATAGAACCAGTGGGTACACCCTGAGCATCACGCAGCCATGACCGACAGCTCATTGTCACTGCACGCACCACTTTTGTCATCACCTTACACACAATCACATGTTACAGTTTGAAATAAATGCACCTCTTCCACAAACTGCTGTCTGTGCCCTGTGTTTTAATTGTACGGAATACAACGGCCACCTTGAGCGGAACGGCACCTGATGCGTGGCATGGCAATGGAACCGGAGGGCCTGTAGGGACCTAGGGGTGGGAGACAGAACAGGAGCACATTCAATGAGTGTGTCACACACCCATCACACAGTACATGTCAACAACTACAAGCAATGTACACACATCGCACAGAGCAATAGGGCACAATGCCACAGCCACCATCAGTGGCATACTAACCTGGGCATGGAGCGTTGACACACAGCACGCAGTGAACAAAAGGCCACCCTGACACAGCACACACACACCTGCACAAATACAGACACATCAGCCGTCGTACATGGACACTCACCGTCAAGTGAAGTAGCGGGCGATGAGCTGCTGGCGCACATTCCCAGCTTCCTCCTCTCCGCTGTCCTCCTCACTCGAGCTGTCCTGGTCTGCGGGCTGGGGCCCTGGTTGATCTCCGTCATCCACAATGAGGGGGATCTGCTTCCGAATGGCCAGATTGTGCAGCATGCAGCACGCCACCACTATCTGGCACACCTTCTGTGGGGAGTACGCCAGCGCACCCCGGTGCGGTCCAGGCACCTGAACCTGGACTTGAGGAGGCCAAAGGTACGCTCGACCACACGTCTGGTCCTCCCATGTGCCTCATTGTAGCGATCGTCTGCTGGGGTGCGAGGATTCCTCAATGGACTGAGCAGCCATGCCCCATTCGGGTACGCAGAGTCACCTGGGTGTGAGGGACACAGAGAACCGTTGCTATTCCAACTGGACAGGGGACAGCATCGCACAGCCAGCACGCTACACCACTCCACATACTCACCGACAATACAGCCACGATCCTGTTGCAGATTGGACATCAGTCGTGGCAAGATGCTGTTGCGCATTATGTGTGCGTCATGGGCCGAGCCTGGGAACTTTGCACACACGTGGGTTATCACCATGTCCGCAAGGCACACCACTTGCACATTCAGGGAGTGCGTGTGCTTCCTGTTGCGGTACAGGTGCTCAGTGGCCTGTGGTGGAACAAGGCCAACATGTGTGCAATCAATGGCACCAACGACGTGTGGGATCCTGCCAAGGGCATAGAATGCACCCTTCACTGCCGCCAATTCACGAGCCCTGGGGAATCTGATGTACCTGTTTCGGTACAGCATCATGGCTGCCAGTACATCCCTCAGCACCTTGCTGAACATGGGCTGGGACATCCCTCCTCCACTGCCCACTGTGTGCTGGAATGACCCAGTGGCGAAGAAATGCATGGCGGCCATCACCTTAGCCGTGGGGGTGAATGCTGTCGGATACACCCTGCGGGGACGGAGATGGGGTTCCAACATGGCACACAGTCGATGCAGGGTTGGCCTGTCCAGCCGAAACTTCCTTATGACCTCAGTATCGTCCATGTCCGCCAGCAATTGGTATGGGCGGTCAATGTTCGGTCTCCGCCTAGGGAAGATGGCAGTGGACACATGTCAAAGCAACACAACACATAGCAATTTCGCATTCACATCACTGACATGACTGAGCAAGCACATGAGTCACAGCCCAGCTGTCAAGCAGGGACGGCACGGCCACAATACACTTACACAGGTCTCCCACCAATGGCAATGGCTAGTGATGCAAACCACTGCCATGAGCATGCACATGGGGATCTAGGCCCCAATGACTTGCGGGGCGTGCTGATGGGGACTGACTGCATATTCGTCAAGCGGCAACGCCACGGCAACATGAATGTCTGCTGAGCATGGCACTGCTTCCGAGGCTGGATGAGTATGGCACACGACGACGACGATGTGGGCACAGGCTGAGCGGCCAAAACAAGTGGGACCTGTGGCACGAGGGGATATGAGACAGTAGTAGGTGTCAGCACTGCACCCTATGTACAGCACTGTACGGATCACACCTCCCGAAACATTGACAGGTGTCCACATTGACAGCCCCATGCCAAGACGGCTGTGTGCTTGCAGACACACGTCACAGGTGAGAGGTTACATTGCACGTGCCAGGTGGCAGACGTACATAGTGGGAGCTGGCATGTGTGTGCATGTGTCTCCTGTTCAGGATCCACCAGATGGGCGCTGACTCTGTACTGACCATTGGACACAGCATGTTCCGTGGAAGGCTTGTGTGTGTGGGATGGTGGCACTGGATGTGCCTCCGTTGGGTGGGGGGCCATGCACAGGGCGGGTACGTCGATGATTGCGCATTGTTGGTCACGGTGGGTGCACCCACTCAGATGTGTTGCCCTGTGTTCAATTCCTATGTCCGCATGATGATGGACTGTAGATGTGGGCAGACTACACATTGGTCGATGTGCTGTCTATATGCATGTGCCTTCACACCAGGCACAGCTGCCCCTGCACATGTGACCCCTGCTGGACTCGCTGCTGGGTCTGTGGAGCTGATGCACCTTCTGTGCGTGGGGCGGACAGCTCTCCTCACTTCCCTCATTGCGCATGTCATGACTTTGCCGCAGGTGACATGGATCATGGAGGGCCCACATGTACGCGTGGGTAGGCTACACATGATTGTTCACTGGTCGCCACCCCCAGTCAGTGTTTCGAATGGGAAGGTTGTTGTGCTGGTGGTATATTCGATGTGGCGGATGGGCGGGCCTAGGTGCGGGCTTACATTCCGGACATGGGGGGTAGTTGGATTGGCGACTAGTTGCAGTACACACGGGACACGTCTCTTCCTTTCCACATCTGGGTCATCCCTTGTACTCACTGACAGTGATACAGTCATCTTCGCCCCAGCCCTCATGTCCTCCCCTCGCTCCCCCAATATGCATGTGCACCTGCGAGGCTAGCGCTTGCACAGGCAGCCCCAAGCTCGCACCAGAGAGGGCAAGGAGTGTATGTGTGGGTCCAGTTGCACGAGTGGGCTGTCTCAGGGTATGATGTGTGGCGGGACGCCGTCCACCTGCGTGGTGCCCCAAATGGAGACCCGGCCTGCATGGACTATGCATCACAGTCTTCGCCTTCCGGATCCGCCACCTGCGACACCCAGTGGCTGTGGCTGCCCTTGCGGCCAGGCCGCGTCCGTCTGTAGCTGATGGCCCACACATTCACTCTTTGGCCTCTCTGGGGAGGGCTCGGGGGTGGTGGCGCACGCGCTTGCACTTAGTCGCAATGGCATGTGGCGTGGTTGGTATAATGGGCAATGGATGGGATGGTGCGAGCCACCTCCCGTGACGTCAGTGCTGCTCGTGCTGTGGTGCGTCCCCCTACACTTCCATTTGACTTGTGCCATGCTACACGTTGAGGTTCTATTGCCTGCGTGATATGACCAGGAGGAGCGCGAGGAGACCTCTCACACACCATGCTCCACTGCCATCCCGTGCCCTGTATCGCCTGTGCGGATTGACTATGTTGGGGTTACACCTGGTCGACTGGGGCTGTGTGTGCCTTGTCAAGGGGCATGGCGGGCGCACAACAGGATCCAGCTTGTCCACGGAGGGTGGGCTGACGTGTGCGCCTGGTACCGCATTGTTCGTGTGCCCGGCTGCTGTGCACACACGTGTTCACTTCCCCCCGACAGGTGTCCTCTCACAATGCCCAGGGAAGCGGTGGTGTACTGTTCATGACCCCTCCCAACACGGCGTGCTCCAACTTGGCATGTGCGCATCTACCCGTCACACCCACCCACCTGAGCACTGCGTCCATACGACTTCACACGACACATGTGTGTCTTCCACAGTTGTGCTACTCATTTGCGTTGACATCCAATACCAGTGGACTACATGGTCATGTCACGACTGCCGTGTACTTCACATACTCTCATCCTCTCTCATTCGTACTTGTGAAATGAGTCAGCGGAGACAGTTTTGGTTTCAAACATTATATTGAGTCTTCTGTCCTCTGTGATGCAGTATAGTGGACACTACTGGCAGCGGAATACATGTTGAGGATATACTGAGCATGATTACAAATGGGATAGGGTGTAGGGTTACATGTGATTGGCTGTTGCATGTGGGATGTGGGCTTCAGAGTTACATCTGCTTGGCCAAGGCTGTGCTAATGTACATTTACGTATAGCTGCGGAGCTGCGGACTTTGACACAGACGGTATACAAGTAGCCTACCAGACCGCTTGGCATCATGGGCACAGTCCATCTCAGTTCCATGTGACAGGTTTGCTGCGGTTGTTCCTCATGCACGCGTGCATGTGAGATGACATCAGGGCATGTGCTTGCGTGCATGCAGCGGCGTGCCACTTGTTGTTGCAATGTGGTGGTTACTGGACATGTCACAGTCACTGGGGTCGTGTTGTTGTTGTATGCACTTGTCGTCCATGCAAAGGTCCTGGTATGGGATTCCCGGGGCGGGGGTGGGAGGGGTGCAGCACCCACAGACTCCAGGCGACCTATTCATGTCCACTGAGCGGTGTGTGTGTCCATGGGCGCTGGATCCATGTCGTGTCCTGGTTGTTCGTGCAGTTCCGTCCATGTGGGTGCGATACACAGACCCCATGCCACTGCCTCCCACGATGCATGCGGTGTTCCTGGATGTGATGGGGAACAGTGTGCATGTCCCGGTCATATCCGATGTCATGGCGATGTCGTTGATGGTGTGGTAATTGTTGCCGGTCGTTTGGTATGGCTGTTGTGGTGGTGACTGGCCAGTCCGTGCGGAAGCTAAGCATGGGTGCGGGGTTGGACATCATAGGTCAATTGGGGAACTTGCGTTGGGGTCCGACGAATTGACAGGTTGTCAGGTATGCGATGCCGTCCAGCAGGGCTTCCATGTCATTGGTGGTATACATGTTTGCCAGCCAATGTAGCGGATGGTGGCTGTCAAGGTGTTGTTCGTAAGTTGTCCCTTGGAGGAGCATGATGGGGCATGCTGGGTGACATTCGATGTAGCTGTGCTCGATGATCCGTCGTGTGGAGGCACAGTGGTCCCATTTCAGTGCGGGTCCGATGTTGGCCACATACGCCATGCCCCCATAGGCAGAGCAGGCCCTGTCGTGTGCGTCCAGAGGGAGGAATAGTTGTAGCAGGTCCGCCTTTAGACATGCCGGGTTGGAGAGACACAACTCCACAGGATGCTGGTAGGGACACCTCCGACAGTAGAAGACGGGTATGACGCAGCTGAACAATGTGATGCGGTAAGTCAGTCGGTAACTTACGTTCAGCAGGGACAGGGGTTCGCATCCCAATATCTGTATCAGGTTGTTTTTGTACAGCTTGACCTGTCCGGCGTAGTTGGGTAGGTGTGTTGAGAGTGCCATTTTGCAGCGGTGCGTTGTGGTGGCGTGCTCCGGCTGTGTGTGCAGTCTGCAATGTGCACGCTCCGAGGTTGCTGTGAGCTCTGTGTAGTCGTAGGGAGACAGGACTTGTGTTCTGTTGGCTTGTGCGGAGGACACGGGCCCTCATCCCACATGCTTCTCAGACTGTTCAAGGTCAGTGATGTGTGACTCCTTCCAGATAACTTGCATGGGGCCGACATGGGGGAGTGTTTTCTTTTTTCTTTCCCGTCCGTAGTGTTCTTCTGTGATATGCGCTATCTGCCCTGTGGTCGGTCTCCTCTGCATGCCTGTGTTGGTCTTTTATTGGACAATGGCTGTATTCACCGGCTTCTTTCGTAGGGCTGTGGTTTCGGAGTTGGAATGGAAGGTCATTCAGTGCTGTCTGCTCTCCCTTGTGTGGGCGGCAGGCTGCCTTTCCGCTCTGCGTTGGGCCTTGTGTGTGGATGTTATTCTTGGGCCACCTGTTGTCGGTCCCCGGGCTCTTTGGTGTTCCGTTTTGTATGTCTTGTTCATGTGTGCAGGGTGGTATGGGTGTTTCAGTGTGGTACTGGCGTTCCTCTTCCCGAAGGGGCCCTGCTTCTCCTAGTTGGTGTTGCCGCCGCTGTGTGCTTCGCCATGTTTGTTACACTGGGGTGTGTCCTGCTGTTGCGTGACTTCACTGACATGTGTGCGTCGGTTGTGTGACGTTGGGTGTTGACCGTGAATTGGGCGTTGGGGACATGTCTGTGGCAGGCCTGTCACGTGTCATGTGCGTTCGGGGTGGGGCTGGTGTGTGTGCTGCTTGGTTGTGTCCCTGTGTCTGTGTGCGACGCATGCATGGCGCTGCGGTTGGCCTCTGCGTTGTGCGCATGTGTGGCAGCGTCATCGCCGCTTTGGGGCCGTGACGGGGTCGTTGGTTCCTAGTCCCAGGTGGTGTGTACACATGTGTTACGAGATGTTACAATTTGGCCTGTGTGTCATATGTGGATGCAATGGTAGATGTGTCGTGTACACGCGGGGGTGGGGGTTGTCCGCTTTTTCCGCCCTTGCACTGTGTGCGCTTTTGCGTGCACTTGTTGTGTGTGTGCCTACCTGCGTCTTCGCGGTACGTTGCGTCCTTGGTGGTGCATCAGATAGAGCATAGGGAGGGCCTGCAGTGCTGGATTCATGCTCGGGGGTGCCGCTTCTTCGGTGTCCGTGCTCGGCGTTCGTGTTACCGCTTCGGTTTGACGTACGGTGTCTCTTAGCCGTGGGATCAGTTTGTTTGCGGCATCGTAATTTGTACGCCGGGCGGTACGTGTTTCGTCGGACGGTGTGTGTCAATTGGGCTGCGCCGCTACGTGTACGGGCGCACTTTGATGGCGGACGGTGTCGCTGGCTTGCCGGCGGTGTTTGGCTGACTTTTCGCATCGTAATCGGGCGGGCGTGTGGACTGCTGCGTGCCGACGGTAACTGGTGGTTTTTGCATCCGCCAGCACGGCGGTAGTGCTTCTGCCCGACATCGTAATGGGCCCCTATATTATTTGCAACGATATTTTGGATTCGATATTTTTGTACTTACCTGTTTGTAGATAGGAATTCGATATTCTGGCACTCTATATTTTTTCCTCGATATTTTGGCAGGTCGATATTTTGCTCCTCGATATTCTGTCAGTGATCCAGGCAGACACTTCAAGAGGGATCACCATACACAGAGATCACTTGCCAGCCAAAAAGAGAATGTCATCCCATGCACTCGGAAAAGCAGAAGGGACCAAAAAAAAAGAAAAGGTAGATGCTGTAGTTCCTACCCACCCAACTTATCGTGCGCATCAGAAACAAACAGGAGAACTAGTCTGCATCTATGAGAAAAATCCCAGGAGTCCTTCTCTAAACCCAATTACCGGTCAGAGCAAACAAAATGCAGGCCCGCAGGCTGGTGTAGCACTGTGGCCCACTCTTGCCTTGAGACTCTGTTGATTAAGGAAAAGAGATAGCAAAAGAGAGAGAGAGAGAGTCTCTTGGTGGAGAAGACACCAGATGCATGGCAAAGAGTATGCCAGAAAAGGAGCCAAGATGAGTTGTTGGAATGGGGAGGTGCAACCTTTAGGGTGGACTCACCATCAGACAATGCATCTTACCAGGAATAATTAGGGGTTTTAACAGATGCACATCTCACCAATCATGTACGCTGAATTTGGGGGCATGATGGAGCCAGGATCTTAGGGTTTCAACATAAGCTATATCAGCCAGGTCTCCAGTGGAGAAAAGGCGAAGACATGTTGTCTACCCTAACCACACATAACCTTCCTTGCAGGCAAGTGTGATAGGAGGAAACAGGGACGGGGCAAAGGGAGGTATGTAAGTGGCGATAATACAGATATCTGTACCTTACCCTGACCGCACACATTTTTCCTTGCAGGACACATTGGCTCATCCTTACCCAAGTGAGACTCAATTCACCAGAGTGAACTGAAAATTTCTGAATGGACTTTTCTCCACTTCTGCTATAGTCCAGCATCTCCTTCATATAAAGTGATAAACTCAAGATTCCTCATGAACAAAGCTGTGACATGAACGCTTTGAAAAGGACAATACTTTAGGACATAATAAAGTTGGAAAATGATGGTATGAAGGGTATAAATCGGTATGATTTAAATAAAACATTAATAATGAGAAGTAGGGTGTATACGTTAGTTGGTTCTATGTTGCCCTGAACTGATCATAGTGATGTCAGAAGTGGGATTTTAGGAACACCACAAAGATAGGAGCCCTACTCTAAAAACTGGCTGAGGGTCAACTTCAATTAGCCTAAGCAAACACCACAACTCTTAGGGGCACGCCAGTTAGTCACTTGAGAAAATAATCAGGAAATGATGACATAGCTAAGTGATTTTACCGCTGCATAACAATTACATCCTAATGTAACTGCTTTTGTTATACAAAAATATTCTCCAGGAGATGATCTGGCATATGTTTTACTATTTTTAAGAGCACAGCTTGAAATACCACCTGACCTTCAGAAATGTGCTGTCATTGTCAAGCAGTATACAAGAGGCAAGCAACCACAATGGTATCAGCTCCTATGCTTAGATCATAAAGGCAATCTTGGATAAAATTGGATTCAATGAGGATACTTATCATCAACAGTTTTGCAACATATGGTTGAACCATCAGAAACACCATGGCAACTATTCGTCCACATGAAGTATCCTGCAGATAATAGGTTGAGTATGGCCTCAACCGGTAAGAAGGGCATATGAGACAATTGTAAAAGAATAATTTCTGTAGGCCTTAGCTATGGAATATAATGATGGGTGTGCCAGAATCAGTTCCATTTTGGATAATGTAGTGGAACTAGACTCAAACTATTAGAAAGCTACACTTCACAAACTCCTTGGACAACCTCTTACTTTTCGGTCCACTACGCCTTGTATATCTTCTACCTGTAAATGAGCAGTGAGAGAAAAATTCAAACCAAGACCTGGTCTTAAAGATGCAGCGAAGCAGAAAAAACAATAGCAAAAAGCATAGGGTAAAGATTCTTTCACCCTAAAGGGCTACAATGGTTTGAGTGTTGGGATTGGGACCATATTGCTCTCCTTTACCTAAATAAAAACAAACCAGAACCTATGGATGTACACCTAGATGTAATTCATTTTAGGGAACAAATTCCACATAGCCAATCTTGCATTTCAAAAGTGAGTATCAACGGCCAGTTGATCAGTGGTCTGGCATATACTGAGTGGAAATAGATTAAATTGACTCCTGAGGTGACCAAGGCTTCACCAAATGGGAGCATCTCCCTTACCAGCATATATGCGAACACTGAGCCTTATTCAACTGCTTTAAAACTCCTAGATGTGAGCAGTCAGGACATGCCACACATAGTGGAGCTTTCTCCAACTCTTCCTGAGCCATTTGTGTTAAGAACTGACATACACTCTGTTAGAAATGGGGGTCTCTAGTTGGCAATGGTTTGCACCTTTGTCCAAATAGGGACCCTTCCTTCTAGTCAGGATAAGGGGGATACGTTACTTAAATAACCCCTGCTCAACCCCTTTGTAGCTTGGCACGAGCAGTCAGGCTTATCTCAGAGGCAGTGTGTGAAGCATTTGCACATAACATACAGTAATACAGTGAAAACACTACAAAAGGACACCACACCAGTTTTAGAAAAATAACCAATATTTATCTGTGCAAACAAGACCAAAACGATAAAAGATCAACATACAGTAATCATAAACATGCACTTCACAAGAATAACTTTAAAATGCAGTTCCTTGAAGCCGGTAGCTCCGTCCCGGGCTACCGCGGTGCTGAAAACAACAGAATCCAACAATTCCGGCCGACAGCGTCGGTGCAGACCGGTGTTAGTGTCAGCAAACTCGTAAACAGTACCTTTGGTTCTGGCTGACCATGTTGGTGTGGGCCAATCATGGCAACCACCGTGGCTGTGGTGTGAAGCACAGCGGTGTGGCGTGCGGAGCCCTCAAGTCACGGTGCAGGCAAGAGCTCGGTGACGGTCGTCCAGCGGCGTCTATGAGACCAGGGATTCGGTGCGGAGTGAGGCGGTGCTCGTAGTGGTGCTGACAGGTCACGGTGCAAGCGACAATGCCGGTTGATGGGTTCTGGTGTCAGTCAGCTCAGACTGTGGTGTGGGATGGGGCGGTGCATTGTGTGACTTATGAGCGGTGCCTCCAAACCACGGTGCATTCATGGGTGTCGAGGTCAGCGCGCAGTGACGTCGTCGGTGAGACCAGGGTGGTGGAGTGAAGCGAGGTGGTGCGGAGTGCGGTGCCCACAAGTCGTGGTGCAAGCAGCGGCTTGGTGGTGGCATCGGTCATCGTCATCAGTGAGACCAGGGTTGCGGTGCGAAGTGTGCAGTGCCTTCAGGACATGGAGCCAGCAGCAGTGTTGGTGACGGTGTCGGCTGCTTTACCCCTCTGTGGCAACTGAAACCCACGGTTCCAGAGGCGGTACCCAGAGGTAAGTGAAGTCTTTGCTGTCCCTGAGACTTCATGAACAGGGGGCAAGCTCTATTTCAAGCCCTTGGAGATATTTAGCGACAAGTGAAGAAAGTTCAGTCTAGTCCTTTCACTGCCCAAGGCAGAAGCAGCAACTGCAGGCCAACCCAGCAAAGCAACAACACAGCAAAGGGGCAGTACTCCTCCTGGCAGTTCTTCCAGCTCTTCTTCTTGGCAGGTTCCTTGATCGAAGTGAGTTATAAAGTTCTGGGGTCTGGGCCCCAATATTTATACTCAGTTTCTCTTTGTTTTCTTGGGAAGAGAGTGTCTGTGCTCAGTCCAAACCAGTTTGGCCCTCTCTGGCCCAGCTTCCTAGCAGGAGGTGGAGACAGCATTGTCCAAGGCAGACCAGGCCCATTTAGGTGCAAGGAAATTTCCTCCCACGTCTCTAAATGCAGCCCAGGTCTATTCAGCCCAGCCTTGACTCATCCAGGAAAGGCAGGACACTTCTCTACCTCCCCAGTGGCTGGCTGAAAAGAATACACATCCCTAGCACCTGTCCCTCTAAAGCCAGATAGTCAATCCACAACCCAGCAGAGGCACACAGGATGGCTAACCAAAAAAATACCTACTTTCTAAAAGTGGTATTTTCAAACACTGAACATAAAAATCATCTTTACTAAAAGATGCATTTGTACATTCTGAGGTCAGGCATTCGATGATATACTCATAAAATGTTACCAAGTATTCTCCATTCTATCCTATGGGACAGATAGCCGTTCAACAGTGAAAAACAAAATATACTGTATTTCACTATCAGGACATGTCACACACACCAGTACATGTCCTACCTTTCAAATACACTGCACCCTACCCATAGGTGTACATTGGGCCTACCTTAGGGGTGACTCTTATGTAATGTAATAAACGGGAAGGTTAGAACTTGGCAAGTGGGTGCACTTGCCGAGTCGACATGGCAGTAAAAACTGCGCAAACATTGCAGTGGCAAGTCTGAGAACCATTTGAAAGGCTTCTTGTGTGGGTGGCACAATCAGTGCTGCAGGCCCACTAGCAGCATTTGATTTACAGGCCCTGGCACTCTCAGTGCACTTTACTAGGGACTTACCAGTAACTCAAATATGCCAATCATGGAAACACCAATCCATAATCCAATTTACAATAGGAGCACTTGCACTTTAACACTGGACAGCAGTAAGAAAGTGCGCAGAGACACTAAACCAGCAAAAACAGAGTCAAAACCAGGAGGTCAGGAAGCAAATAGACAGGGGACACACGCCAAAAGATGCCAGGTCTAACACACTTCTTTACATATTTTTTCCGTCCTTAACTTCAACAGAAAGCATGATTACGGGAAGGCCCTTTCTCTCCACTGAGATGGAAGCCAGTTCCCTGAAAATAAGATATCACAGGAGGCAAAGGAGGCAAGAAAACAGCAAAGTTGACATGCCTTTATTGATCAGACAGGATTTCGCTGCTGGACTGATTTCAAGGCCAACAAGCAATGCACCATGCTGGCCTTGGCCTTTTCTGCAAGTTCATCCCCAAAGGTTTTGCCTTCACTCTCTTGTTTTCTGAACCCGTTTTTGTTTGCTTTTAGGACTCTGCACACTTTACCACTGCTAACCAGTGCTTAAATGCTTGTGAGCTCCTCTTTAAACATGGTAGAATTGGCTTACACCCAATTGAATATTTAATTTACTTATAAGTCCCTAGTAAAGTGGTACTATAGGTACCTAGGGACTGTAGTTTAAATGCTACAAGTAGGGCTGCAGCACTTATTGTGCTATCCACTTAAGTACCTGTGGGACTTGGCCCTTTTGGCTAAAGTTCCCTAAACTTTTTGCTTTTCCCCTAGACCTTTTTTCTGACATTGTGTTGCCAACTTAGATGCTTTGGACACTTTTCCACTGCTAAACAGTGTCAAAGTGCAAGTGCTCCCTGTATAAAGTGTAATGGTAATTGGTTGTCCATGATTGGTATGTTTGCCTTACTAGTAAAGTCCCCAGGAAAGTGCACTATGTGTGCCAGGGCTGGTAATGCAAATGCTACTAGTGGGCCTGCAGCACTATTTGTGCCACCCACACAAGTAGCTTGGAAAAGGGAACTCAGGCCTGCCCTTGCAGGGCCTGCGCGCAGTTTGTTAAACTGTCATGTTATTCTGACCAGTGCACCCACTTTCCAGACCTTACCCTTCCCTTTCTATGCACATCAGACACCCCTATGGTAGGCCCAAGGTACCCCCTGGGCAGGGTGCAGTGTATGTGAAAGGCAGGACATGTACTAAGGTGTGTACCATGTCCTGACAGTGAAATAATCTCCATTTCGTTTTTCACTGTTGAAAGGCCATCTTGCCCATAGGACAGAATGGGGAGGCTGTTTAATATGTTTTCCATCCTATCTTCCCAAAGGCTTAAGATGGAGAGGTGACGTTTAGTATGCCTGAACTCACAGTGTAATAACACATCTTTTTATGAAGGTGGTTTTTGCATTGTTTGTTTAGAAGCCACTATTTGAGAAGTGGCTGGGTTTTTGTGCTCTAACATTTCTGTGTGTCTCTGCCTGGTTGTGGATTGACTGTCTGGATTTCAAAGTGATAGGATCTGGGGAATGTCTTGACCCAGGGGAGGAGGTGAGACAGCAACAGGCTGACCTGCATCTGGAGTGTAGGGGGAGGAGTAGCCCCTAGAGGTGAAGAGGCCTGGGCTGCAGCCATAAACCAATGGCTCCGGCCCCTGCTGAGTGATTGAGGATCCAGACCCCCACTATCAAAGGAATAAAGGTGTCACTGGCAGGGAGGCACCCAGAACTGGTTCGAACAGGGGTCAGTGCCCTATGAACACAAAGACTTCAAAGCCATTGAGGGGTATAACTATGAGAGCTGAAGCCCCTGAACTTTGGAGAATGGCTTGATCAAGATTGAACAAGACTGGAGCTACTTTGTGGTCAAGAGGAACCTTTGCCAAGGAAGAAACAACTGAAGAGACTGAGGGATAGGACTGACCCTTGCTGTGTGTTCTGGGGCTGGCCTGCAGTTTGCTGTTTTAACCAAGGAAAGGCTAAAGGGACTTTGCTGTGTACTGTGTCCCCCTGCTTGAAAGGACTTTGCTGTGTGCTGTGTCCTGAAGTAACTTATCCACAAGGGCCCGAGGTGAGCTGGCTCCCTGTTGCGGAAACTCAGGAACACAAAAGTTTCCAGGAGAGTCTCAGTGACGCTGTGTGCGTGTGCTTGTTGCAGCCTGAGACCCTCGTAAGAAGTGCCCTGTGATCGTGGGCACCTGGAGTCCAAGCGAGGATCAGCGACGCTGTGTGCATGTGCTTTTTACAGCCTGAACCCTTTGTGAGGATTGTCCAGTTATAGTGTGCACCGGAATCCAAGTGAGTCTCATCGACGCTGTGTGCGTGTGCTTTGTGCAGCGTGAGACCTTCGTGAGGATTGCCTTGTTATCGTGCACACCCGGAATCCAAGTGAGTCTCATCGACGCTGTGGGCGTGTGCTTTGTGCAGCGTGAGACCTTCGTGAGGATTGCCTTGTTAACGTGCACCCAGAGTTAAAGTGAGTCTCAGTGACGCTGTGCGCATGTTCTTCGTGCAGCCTGAGACCTTCGTATGGAGTGCCAGGTGATCGTGCACTGAAGCTCAAGGGAGTCTCAGCGACACTGTGTACGTGTGCCCTGTGGCAGCCTGAGATCTTCGTAGCAGTAGCGGCCCGGACCGGCAGCCTCGGAGGAGTTGAGCCGCCGGCCCGAGCCCGCCGTTGCCCATTCACAAAGATTGCATCTGAGGCCCAAGTCGTTGGAAGAGGAGAGGAGAGTGGGTTCGCGCCCCCCAGGTAACATGTGTCGACTCCTGGGGCGGGGTGCGGGCTCGGAGGGAGACGCTCTCGGCCTCTCTCTCATTTCAGCAGCGCTAGCCTCTGCTTCGGCTCGTATCGCGGCACGTATTGCCAAAGGAGTGGCAGTACCGGGGCCGGAGTGCGGAGCTGCACTTTTTGTTACACCATACCCGTGTTGGGGGCAACTGTTGGCAGAGGCTGACTGCGAGTCAGAAGGAGTGGCGGAGAGACCGCCTAAGGCACCTTGATCGGTGCCGGAGTGTATTACGCATTATCTTACTTCTGCATAACGAACTACCTGATTGTAGTATTACACATTGCATCATTGCTGCATAACGAACTACCTGACTGTCGTATGACGCATTGCATTGTTTCTGCATAACGACTACCTGATTAGCGTAGTACGCATTGCATTATTCCTGCATAACGAACTACCTGATTAGTGTATTACGCATTGCCTTATTTCTGCATAACGACGTACCTGGTGGTTGTATTACGCATTGCATTATTTTTACATTGCAAAGTACCTGATTGTTGCGTTACGCATTGCATTATTCTTACATTGCAAAGTGCTTGATTGTCGCGTTACGCATTGCATTATTTTTACATTGCACAAGCGCCTGATTCTAGCATTATGAACTGCATAACATGGTATTAGGATTACAGTGGAATGTGAGGAAGTGCTCATTAATATCGTCAGAACTTACAAGGGCAGGCTGGCCTAATAACCGGCCAGGAAGAATATTACAAATACGCATATGTTGGATTATTATTGTGTGGTCTTATCGTATATCTTTTTCTATAAAATGTATACTCGTTTTTATAAAACTCGTGTGGAGTCTATTTGTGGTGTCATCATTGGGTTGCTGTGAGCGTGGTTGCAAATACTTTACACATTTGCCTTGTAGATAAGCCTGGCTGCTCGTGCCAAGCTACCGAGGGGGTGAGCAGGGGCTATCTCAGAAGGTGACCTTCCTTTCCCTGACGTGGAACCGCGGGTCCCTATTTGGACTAAGGTACCTACCTCAGCCAACCAGGGATCCCGGGTCTAACAGTACCCTTTTAAACACGTCTCAGGCCTGCCATTGCAGGCTGTGTGTGCAGTTTTTAAAATGTCATGTCAACCTGGCAAAATGAACATTTTACCAGGCCAAAACCCTCCCTTTTTATACATATAAGTAACCCTTAGGGTAGGCACTGGGCAGGCCAGAGGACATGGTGGAGTGTATTTAAAAGTTACGACATGTACTCTAAAGTTTTACATGTCCTGGTAGTGAAAAACCCTTACATTTCTTTTTCACTACTTCAAGGCATACCTCTCCCATAGACTAACATTGGAGTTTCCTTATTATATTAAATAAACTGTAATTTCCAAATGGGAGCAGGTAACCGGCTCATGCTTGGTGTCTTTGGAATTGTAATGAAAAATCCTAACTTATGGTGAATTTGGATTTTGAATGACAATTTTGAAAATGCCACTTTTAGAAAGTTGAAAGGACAAAAAGACAGCTGTATTGCACTCAGTGTTCACAACATAAACAGCTTGAACAATAGAAACAAATAGAATTCAATTCCAGTGTGCAACCTCTGAAGCGGTTCTACCACACCGCCTTTTCAAAATTGAGAAGGAAAACTAGGACAGAAATGTTAGACAGAAAGTGCACTACTACCTGCACTCACTAGAGTGTCTCACAATTGTTAAACTTCACTTAGATCAAATAATAAACAGTACACATTGTGTGAGTTCCAATGTAAACAGGAAGAATCTTGAATGAGAGTCCCAAACAATTGTCCATGACACCATCAATTCATTACTTCATGAATCTCGGTTTATTCGAAGTTGAATCTTTCCAAAACATAACTCCATATGTGTCAGGCGTGGGTCAAATAAATCCCAATGCATTTCGGGTGATGAAAACACCCTTCCTCAGGGGAATCTACAAACAGATGATAAAACTAATAAACATGTATTGAAAACAGTCACATTGATACATATGATTAATCAAAGGCTCTTAATCCTGTGAGGTAATTGAGAGTAGGAAACATCAAATAGATCAGAAAAGACCCAAGTTTAGTACAAGCCTGTAGAGCAAAACTGAATTGAATACGATGAACAACACAACGAAAAAATGTGAAACAAGGATAAAAGGAGCAAACACGAGAATGTGAGAATGTGAATCTCATGTAACTGATCGTGCTCTAATGATCCAAGTGAAAGTGACACCCTGTCAGTGGTCATGCTCACCCCGACGCAAAACACTATTCCGCTCAAACTCCCCAGAATTTTAAACTCGATAGGTGATGCCCGTAAACAATTGACTGTGCACTCATGCCTTATAATACTACAACATGATGCCATGGTGGGGGTTTTCAAAAAGAATCCAAAAGTACCTCCACATCGAATATCCTCTCTTGTACTGACTAGAGTATTTGTATACAATGCTGAAGAGAACAGTGTTGCTGCCACAGGAGTAAATTATATTGCTCGTGTAACTGCCAATTATCCGTGTTGTTCGATAATACAGTTTCCGGTATTAATCGGAAAATACAACAGTGCCTCATGAAATCCGCAATACTTCTTATCGCTAAATTTCACCCAATGTGAATGCTAATGTCACTCACCAGTAATATAGTTTCAAATACGTAGCAATAACCGCACCCGTCCTGAACACTAGGCACCTCCCTCTGGTTTAAGGGACACTTTTAGAAAATGAGATCCTCCTCAGCAAACGGACAACTACCAACTGTGGGGTAAACAGTATGCCGTAAGTTACTACCCTCTATACATGCATGCACCATCCGCTATCCTAAAACCTACTTACTTGACAAATGTCTCGGGAGCGTTATCAAAAACGCTGTCGTATGATCTGTATACCACGTATGAAATGGTGGTACCGCTGTGTTAATGAAAGTAACCCGCCTCCTATCGAGAACGCTTCCTTTCAGTGCGTGACGCCCTTCCACCAATAGTAAAGATAGATAAAGGACAGGAAAATCGTGGACCAAGTCAAAGCTAGGCAACATGTCGGCCAAAGTAGAATCCGATGCCCTTACACTACTGTGCTTTATGCTAATGCAGGCTTGTTGATTCCTCAATTATTTCTGCTGGTATATGTCACGAAATGTCAATTGCTTGTTACCAAAACACTCAGTAAGAGAAATCCTGCAGTGACAGATGCACAAATGTACCAGACATTTTTCAGATACAATGTAATTAAATGAGCATGTAAACAATTGCACAATAGCCTAACACGTACACCGTGCTAATCATGTTCAACACTTCTTTTGATCAATCCAGAGGATGCTTGGCAATATATTAAAGGACTCCGAACCTTGCTAATCCAGGTGAACTGGTGCTGCTACAAATATAATCAAGATACATCACAACATTCTGACATAAACAATGCTTATTTCAACCCTCCTGTATATACCACACTGTTTGTCTAACTGAAACCTTAGTACTTTTCATGAATCAAGGTTAAATGCATAATACATCGTTATAAAGTGAAGTGAAATTGGAAATGTGCTTCCTAATTTTTTATCATACAGGTCATAGTGAATACAGATTGCATTATACATTGCTTAATGCCCAGTCCTATATAGTTACAGTATACATTGGAGTATGTGTCCTCAAAGTCTCCTGACTTAAATGACACTAAATCCACCAGAACAGAAGTATGCTTGTTACCCCAGGTGTCTGAGATCTGGAATGAAAACAGAAATAAATGAAAATACTTAGAAACGAAAAATCAGTGAAAGCAAAATCTACATAAAAAAAAAACATGCTAGTTCCAATTTGTCATTAAGACCCTTGGGCAATAGAGTGTCCAGAAATTGATTCCAGAAGCTTTCTTGCTGAATTAAAAACTTAGACGTATCCCTATCGTTTCTGGTCTTTACCACTTCCAACACTGTGAATCTGAGTTGAGCAATGGTGTGATGATTATCAGCCCAATGACTAACTAAACATGAGCTTGTGGTCCTGGTTCTGATCCTGCTTTTGTGCTCCGTAATCCGAGTTCGCAACGATCTCTCAGTCTTGCCCACATAATACAGGCTGCATGGGCATTTCATGGTATAAATCACATTTTGCTCATTGCAATTAGCAGTAAAGTGTAAATGAACAGGTTTCCCTGTCCAAGGATGAGAAATAGAAGAACCAGTTAATACGTTGTTACAATGTGAGCAATTGTGACACTTTTGTATCCCTCTGTGTTGCGTCTTTTGTTCTGAGACACTTTCCATCAAAATCTCTCTGAGATTCCGTGATCTTTTGTAGGCAAAAATCGGAGGGTTGCAGAATAGATTCTGGAAATCAGGCTCAGATTGCAAAAGCTCCAGTCTGTTAAGAATCACTTTTTTAATAGCTGATGACCGAGTAGAAAATATAGACACGAAAACCTATCTTTGATCCGTGGTCCTTTCTTTCTTCTTTAAAAGGTCCGATCTGGGTATTGCCTGTGCCCTGTTTTCTGCTGTCTCAACCACATCAGTGGGATAGCCACGCTCGAGAAAACCATGTTTGTACTCTGCCAGTGTGTTAATGAATCGGGTGTTATCTGACGTGATCCTCTTCACTCTGAGAACCTCGGAGAATGGAAGATGTTTCTTCAAAGATGTAGGATGGAAACTACTGTATAGTAATGTGTTGTTGTGGTCTGTGAGTTTTTTAAAAACCGTAGTTGTAATTGTGGTACCGTCCAGTTCTATCATAACATCCAAGTAGGAGATGCTCCGACGATCAATGGTGTAAGTAAATTGAATACTCTGATTCCTTTCATTCAACTGTGTGAGTTTGGCCACTAGATCTGGTTGTGTGCCTCGCCAAATGATTAATATATCATCAATGTACCTTCGATATAAAATGAGATGCTCCTTCCAGGTGGTGTCATTCAATACATAATCAGACTCAAATTTCATCATGAAGATGTTGGCGTAGCTGGGGGCCCCCGAAAAACCCATGGAGGTCCCATTGGTCTGTAAATAGAATTTCTGCTTCCATTTGAAGTAGCTGTGGAACAAGCAGTATTGAAGCAATTCAAGAAGAAAAACTTTACTGGCCTGCACTTCTGCCTGTTGGAGAAGTGCCCACTCAACAGCTTCAATGCCCTCTATGTGGGGAATGGAAATATAGAGTGCAACAACATCCACTGTACATAACCAAATCTCCGCCTCCTCTGGTATCTTCATGTCATCCAAGAGTTTTAAAAGGTGAGTGGCATCCTGGACGTATGTTGTTCCTGACTGTACAATAGGCTGTAGGAAAGAGTCCAAATACTGTCCAAGCGGCTTGTGGATAGATCTGCAGCCCGATACAATGGGGCGTAATGGAGGATTTCTCAAATCTTTATGAATTTTTGGCAGCATATAGATAAGGGGTCTGCGTGGTAGTCTTGAGTACAAAAAATCCGATGTCCTATTTGAGATCCATCCCATGGCTTTGGCATACAGCAGGATCTTGTTGAGGACATCTTGAAACTCTGTTGTTGGATCTTGTGTCAGAGGCAGATAAGTCGTTTCATCTGCTAGCATTATGTAAACTTTCCTCTCGTGAAAAAATGCGGTCCATCACCACCAGTGCCCCAAGTTTATCAGCAGGAAAAAACACTAAAGAGTCGTTCTTTTTCAAGGACTTGAGTGCCTCTTTATCCGATTTTGTCAAGTTCTGTTGTTTCTTAGAAACAGTTGGTATTTGTGCTAAATCTTTTTTCACTAAGGTCTCA
The DNA here is from genome assembly GCA_963921515.1 of Calotriton arnoldi. Classification (NCBI taxonomy): domain Eukaryota; kingdom Metazoa; phylum Chordata; class Amphibia; order Caudata; family Salamandridae; genus Calotriton; species Calotriton arnoldi. The sequence continues at coordinate 946,869 of CAWUFW010000457.1, forward strand.
AATGAATCAATCACTTTATGTGATATCGGAGATATAAAAGTACTCTTTGGCTTGAACTCTTGATATTCATATCCAGTCTCTTTGGGTTGGGTGTTATCTAGATTTGCAAAGAAGTATCGTAGTCTTAATTTCCTCATGAACTTGTAAAGATCTACTTCTGTGTCAAAAGTTTTAGTGTGGAAAGTGGGTACAAACCCAATGCCCTTATTCAATAGTGCCGTTTGAGCTACTGACAAATGTGTGGAAGATATATTGACCACTAGTGTTTCTTTTGTCTGCGACCTGCACTTGCTGGTTTTGTTGAGTCTCCTGCCTCTGCGGGTTTTACTGCGTCCGTTTGAGCTTGTGCTATGGGCGGATTGTTGGCAGCTGGACTGATCTCTAAAAAAGATACCTTGGGGACTGAAGCTGTGTCTATTGCTGGTTCTCCCTGTGCGGCCCCAGACGTGGAAGGGACTGGTGATCTTGTCATCCGAGTGTCACTAATTGATGCTAAGCTCTCTTCTGAGGAAGTAGTTCCTGGTTTCTGGAAGTTTCGTTTTTGGGCATATACCTCCGCCCAGGAGTACACTTCATCTAACTTATAATCAATTGTGTCCCTCCTAAACTTGCGGACCTTACGCTCGTGAATCTCCTTGGCGTAGACATCTAATTTGGCATTGACCTCTGTTAGTGTTGTGGACCAATTTTCAGCTTCCATGCGCTGTTTAAGAGAATCTTGTAATTCGCATATCTCCTGTTCCAGACCCACCAGAACTGCTGACAATTCTTCAACAATCAGAAGGATCAAGTCTAGGGAGCATTTGTTGAGAATCGAGTACCACTTATCCATAAACTTCTTATTTGTTTTAAACATCATAGGTTTGATGGCAAGTCTTAAGCCTCTTGGTATTCTGCTGGCCTTATGGTACTGGATAAGGGTCGTGGCATGCAGTCTCTGGTTTATCTCTCTCCGCATTAAATATTCCAACTGTCTCAATTGCTGTGTGACCGGCCGTGGGCTGTATCGAATGTCCGTACCTCACGGATAAGGACATATATATCCTGTGCCTCAGATGCGCTATAAACTTTGGTTTCTGCTTTATTTTCAGTTAAGTGTAAAATGTCCTCAAATGACATTATGTGGTGCAACTAATAGCTGTATAGGGTAGAAAAATTCTAGTGAAAGGACAAAAAGACAGCTGTATTGCACTCAGTGTTCACAACATAAACAGCTTGAACAATAGAAACAAAATGAGTATACCTGGGCTGATTCTCCTAGACTCACTAGGCCCCCGCTTCATCCATCCCCGCGACGGACTTCACTCTGGTGGGACTACCAGTCCCAGAGTGCTTCATGCTGTCCGTATAGGCTGCAGCTGAGGGGAGGCGTGGTCTGAAGCCTCAAAAGCGGCAAGTGTCTCCCGCATCGCGGGACGCGCGCGGGCCGTGCCCGGGCGAAGCCTGGACCAAGGGCGGGCCCGTCCTTGCCCATCATAGCCCGTAAGAGGCTGGGCAGGGCCACCCCCCTTTTATTTGCTCTTCAAACTTGGGTACTAAGCGTACCAACTACCGGTCAACCAAGGTACTGTTGTTCTTAGGTCATATCCGCACCTATGTGTAGAAATTATTGATTATTGCTTGCTGGTTGGCTGGATATTAGCACGGCTTCTTTTGAAACAACTGACTTATAATGGGTAAAAGGAAGTCCATGGAGGGAGGAGCAGGTACTGGGAATGTGGGAGAAGTGGGGGATGGTGGAAACGCAGGTAAAATTGGCAGAGGGAAAAAAGTATGGAAGACAATGAAGAATGTTGGTAGTAATTGTGTAATGGACAGAATTGACACCTTAGTTGAAGAATGTGAGGAAATATTAGCGGCAAAACCAAAATCTAATTATGATGGTGTTAATCTCCGTACAGGCATGGGAAATAGAAGGAGGGCTAGTCCAAATAAGGGCTTAGCTGTCCCGGCAATGTTTTTACCACGTAAGAAAAACACCAGAAACCCGAAGGTAGCCACCAGTAAGAAAATGGCTGAGACAGTTGACTCCCCCCTACTTATAGAAACTGCTGAGCTAGATGATAACTCGCTGCAGTCTCAACCTATTGAGGTCGTAGTTACCTGTTCAAATAGGTATGCCATATTGTCTGAGGTACAGGGAGATTCCAACATTACCTCACACATAGCAGGCACGGATAACACAAAAGGGGTGGTTGCCGAAAATACACAGCATCTGACATTACACGATGTTATTCAGGAGGTGCACACCCTGCAGGATGAAATTAAGTCTATAAGGGTGTTGCTGGAGGGTTTGAGAACTATGGTTGGGTTTCCGTCACGAGGAGAGGTTAATGCCCCTGATAGTGTAACTCGTGACGCAGCGGTTCCTTTTTTATCAAACCAACCGTTTGCATACGTGACGATGCCTGCCTCACAAAATAATACCGGTCTGACTAAGGATGCCTCCTGTTATAGTGAGGTGACAAAACGTAAAGTGATACCATCGCGGCATACCAACATAAATAGAGGCCATATTAGAGGAGCTAATTGTAATACCCCTCCTAATAGGAATAAAGCATTTAATTTCTCACACAATACACAGAGTGACAACATTACCATGTCGAGTCACATTCAAAAAAAGGGTTTGGGCTGGAGGGGCGAGCAATACCCTACTAGAACACATAGCGCCCATACAATATACATGGTGAATGTCCCAAAGGTAGTTCCTAGTAGTGGTAGGGAATGTGCAGATTCCTTAACTAATAAAGTGACACACTGGATACGATATGTTAGGGGTTGCCGTTCCCTGATTAGAGAGGATATCACTAAGGCGCGTAGGCTTACCTCTCCGAACAGCCTATGGGACTGCATTGAACTAACCTTAAAGAATGAAGAGTTGGCCGAAAATTTATGTGCTCTGGAATATAGGTCTTGCTTCCCGGACTCGTCTTTAATTCAGATGCGGAGGGCTCCACTTATTGTCCCACCTAGATCCCAGTTGGGGCAATTCCCCCGGGCTGGAATAGATAGGATGGGTAGCTCAACGCTTGAATGCATTGATTGACTGGAGCCTGAGAGTGTTTGTAGTCCCTTGATGGTCTCTGATACCTGTTTGTGGCAGCCTAGGGGCAATCTCCAATTATGCGAATAGTCCTTTAATGTGCACACAATCTATTGCAACATGTAAATCTTATTCTGATTGTCCAGTTGTGATAGGGCACACTCTTTTGGAAAATGTTAGTGAAGTAGTGGCTACTTGTCTTACCCCTATTAGGGGAAAAATGTTATCTTGGAACATTGCAGGGTTGAGTTCAAAATTCTTGTCATCGGAGTGGCTAGCTTTTATCCACTGTTTTGACATATGTCTCTTTCAAGAGACATGGCTTTTGACACCTCTGCACTGCGTGGGATTTTTAAACTATTATGTCCCAGGGGTAAAAGGCAGATTGGGTCGTCCTTCTGGTGGTCTAACAATATGGATTCGCCAGGAACTGAATATCAATATAAAAGAACTCCCCTCTAATAATAATGATATACAGGTGCTGCGACTAAAGCTAAGTCAGCTAGAGTCAATTGACATCTACAATATTTACGCTAGGGGAACACGGGGAGGAAGGTCCAAAACTTTATCAGCCCTGGAGGACTGCCTTGAGCAATATTCTGCTAATTCTAATATTATTATAGCAGGAGATTTGAATACAACATTTGAGCCACTTGATATAGGAGATTCGCGCCTTACCGATGAGGAAGATGCTCAATGGGGCATTCCACAATTGGAACTTACCCCTGTCAAGAAGTGGACAGATGTAGTTATTTAGATTAACTCCATTTGTCTTGACAGGGGATTAAGAGCACTAAATGGGAGGACACCGCACGATAGACTAGGGCTGAGTACATTTAATAATGGGTCTAGCAATAGTAGAATAGACTACATCTTGGTGAGTTTGAAACTGTGGCATAAGATAGATGACATGGAAATAAGGGACCGTATGGAAAGTGATCATAATCCCCTGTGTGTTACCTTTGAGATGTGGTGGCATACGCGTCCTCAATCTAGTGAGGTAGAATTATGCACATTAGATGTGGTTCCTACTCACGATATGAGGCGATTGAAATGGGCAAATTTAGCCAAACAGGGTGATGTACTGACTAGTATTTCTAATGACACTGACAGTGCCCTGATAGAGTTAGAAAATATTTTATCTACTGGGGGAATTTAGAATGTGTCACCCAGTTACACGAAAGTTTTTTGCCCAAATGAGAACTTATTTTGTTAAGAGACATACGCCTAAGATATTAATACCCCAAAGATCCTGCCGTTGGTATAATAACGAGTGTAGACAGGCGCGAGCTGGCCTTGGGAGGGCGATTAAAACCGGGGAGCCTGTACAGGTACGGACTGCTAGGGCGAATTACAAGACCACAATGTACAAAGCAAAGCGCTCTTGGGATGAAAATCGCTGGCAAGACCTTAGAGAGGCTAGCATACAAAATAATAGTAAATTATTTTGGAGCTTATTAAAATGGGATCATGGTGACCAACCTGAGGAACCACATAACCATGTCTCCCAGGATGACTGGGTAAATCATTTTAAGCCGCAGTACGCTCGATGCCCAATGGAGGAATATGGGGTAGAATTTAATCATGTGTTTTACACTAAAGAGGTTTTTAATAGCAAGGATGTGGAACTGGCCCTTAGATTGGTGGCGGGTGGAAGAGCACCAGGTCAAGACGGCATCCCCGCAGACGTGTTTACACATGATAAGGAACGGTGGGGGAGATATATTAAAATGTTGGCAAATGCCATAGCACAGGGAGCACGCATCCCGGATTCTTGGAAGGGTGCGGTAATAGTCCCCGTATACAAAAAAGGGGATAAATCATTACCCGGGAATTATCGACCCATAAGTCTGATCGACTCATTACAGAAGATTATAGGTAGGTTAGTACTAAGTAAAATACAGGACTGGATAGATGACAATAACATACTGTCCCCTCTGCAAGCCGGATTCCGGGCATTCACTAGCACCATTGATCAGGTGTTTCGCTTTATCCTTATATACTGGAAAGTGGTGTTTCTGAGCAAAGGCAGTCTTTATGCCACTTTTGTGGATCTGAAGTCGGCCTTTGACTTAGTACCACGCACTAAATTGTGGGCAACCTTGAAGGACCTAGGGTTGCCAAGCGAACTCTTATCAATGGTAATTAGGATGCACGAGGATAATTCAGCTAGAATCCGCTGGGGCTCCCAGGGCATGGACACTAGTACATTTCCAGTAGAGCGTGGGGTGCGCCAAGGGTGTGCTATGGCACCCACTCTATTTTTGTTGTTTATCAACGGCATAGTGGACCACATATCATCCGTGAATACTGATGCCCCAACACTAGCAGGGATCAAAATACCCATTTTAATGTTCGCCGACGATACCTTAATAATTTCGAAAACTCCGAGCGGACTCCAGCAAGCTTTGCTTATTTTTGAAGAATTTTGTACCGCTCGTGGTCTAGAAATTAATGTATCTAAGACGAAGTTTATGACTTTTAACTCACATAATGTTTTAAAAGGAAACATTTTAATGAATAATCACCCGCTGGACCAAGTTAAAATGTTCACTTATTTGGGGGTAAACATTCAGAGCGATGTGAAGTGGAATCAGCAAATTGATCTTGCCACACTTAAACATCGGCAATTGGCAGGTGCGTTAAATGTGGAGCACAAAAAGTCACTTACAAAACCTATGCGACCTGTGCTCCAGGTTTACGATATGAAAGTGGTCAGTGCGGCCCTTTATGGTGCCGAAGTTTGGGGGTTTGAGAATATGCCCAAACTTAGAGTTTCTGAAAATAGATTCCTGCGTAGTATCACCAATCTCCCCAAAGTACACCACAGTGCCCTCTGCTCTATGAGCTTGGCAGAAAGTCCATATCAGACATTGCAAAACTACGCCCTGTTTTATACTGGCGTAGATTGTGGACTACGCCGGAACTGAAGCCGTATGCATTGGGTTTTATAGATGTCATTAACTCTGATACTTTCCATAAGATAAGTTGGCTGCGGGGAGTTAGGGATGTACTTATAAGCATGGGGATGAATTCTCTTTGGTTGGAACCACTCTCAGCACCTTTTCCTTCAAAAAAAGCACTAAAAGAAAGGTACTGGGAGGTGGTGGTGTATAACACCCAAAGATGCAGTGAATCATCCTCATTGACAGGTTTGTTTTTGAATTTTAAAGACAGCCCTATCTTTGAACCCTACTGGGACACCATAACCAAACCGTTGGATAGAGAATTGTATTTCCAGCTGAGGGTGGGCACGCTACCTCTTAAATCTTTTACATCTAGGTGGTCGAGCTCAGGCGATGATAAGTGTCCAGTTTGTTTATTATATAGTGAAACGATTGCCCATATGCTATTTGTGTGCCGAGGTTATGCTGCACCGCGTCGGACCTGGTTGAAACGTATATGTAAAATGCTGGGTACGAGGAAGAGCGTGGAGGCAGAAAGGATAATACGCACTAGCACCCTATTGTATATCTCTATAGGAGTTGCAAAATTTTTGAGGTGGGCGTGGGTAATAAGGTTAAAATCACAATAGTACAAGTAAATTTGATTGTTTAAAACTTGATAGCCGTAGATTGATTGTTATAATGAAATCCATATTGCCCAGGTAGAAGACTTATCTTATTGTCAAGATTAACTGGAAGTGAACTAATGAATTCATGATATTGTACAATTTTTTATTGTGATTCCTTTTTATTTGTTTTTTTAAGGCAACTTTTTAACTTTTTCTGATTGTAACATGTTCTAGTGGTAATAATTATTGTAGGATATTTATTCCTTTGTCACACATTTTACTAGATTTTAGTTGTATTCCGGACCAATCATGTATATATATGTAAAATGCTTTTATGACAAAGTGTCGAATAAAGATTTTTGGAATGGAATGGAATAGAAACAAATAGAATTCAATTCCAGTGTGCACCCTCTGAAGCGGTTCTACCACACCGCCTGTTCAAAATTGTATTGGGCTGCGGCTCTATCCACGAGCCGCTTGGACAGTATTTGGACTCTTTCCTACAGCCTATTGTACAGTCAGGAACAACATACGTCCAGGATACCACTCACCTTTTAAAACTCTTGGATGACATGAAGATACCAGAGGAGGCGGAGATTTGGTTACGTACAGTGGATGTTGTTGCACTCTATACGTCCATTCCCCACATAGAGGGCATTGAAGCTGTTGAGTGGGCACTTCTCCAACAGGCAGAAGTGCAGGCCAGTAAAGTTTTTCTTCTTGAATTGCTTCAATACTGCTTGTTCCACAGCTACTTCAAATGGAAGCAGAAATTCTATTTACAGACCAATGGGACTTCCATGGGTTTTTCGGGGGCCCCCAGCTACGCCAACATCTTCATGATGAAGTTTGAGTCTGATTATCTATTGAATGACATCACCTGGAAGGAGCATCTCAATTTATATCGATGGTACATTGATGATATATTAATCATTTGGCAAGGCACACAACCAGATTTAGTGGCCAAACTCACACAGTTGAATAAAAGGAATCTGAGTATTCAACTTACTTACACCATTGATCGTCGGAGCATCTCCTACTTGGATGTTATGATAGAACTGGACGGTACCACAATTACAACTACGGTTTTTAAAAAACCCACAGACCGCAACAACACATTACTATACAGTAGTTTCCATCCTACATCTTTGAAGAAACATCTTCCATTCTCCCAGTTTCTCAGAGTGAAGAGGATCACATCAGATAACACCCGATTCATTAACGCTCTGGCAGAGTACAAACAAGGTTTTCTCGAGCGTGGCTATCCCACTGAGGTGGTTGAGACAGCAGAAAACAGGGCACAGCCAATACCCAGATCAGACCTTTTAAAGAAGAAAGAAAGGACCACGGATCAAAGAGAGGTTTTCGTGTCTACATTTTCTACTCGGTCACCAGCTATTAAAAAAGTGATTCTTAACAGACGGGAGCTTTTGCAATCTGAGCCTGATTTCCAGAATCTATTCTGCAACCCTCCGATTTTTGCCTACAAAAGATCACGGAATCTCAGAGAGATTTTGATGGACAGTGTCTCAGAACAAAAGACGCAACACAGAGGGATACAAAAGTGTCACAATTGCTCACATTGTAACAATGTATTAACTGGTTCTTCTATTTCTCATCCTTGGACAGGGAAACCTGTTCATTTACACTTTACTGCTAATTGCAATGAGCAAAATGTGATTTATACCATGAAATGCCCATGCAGCCTGTATTATGTGGGCAAGACTGAGAGATCGTTGCGAACTCGGATTACGGAGCACAAAAGCAGGATCAGAACCAGGACCACAAGCTCATGTTTTGTTAGTCATTGGGCTGATAATCATCACACCATTGCTCAACTCAGATTCACAGTGTTGGAAGTGGTAAAGACCAGAAACGATAGGGATACGTCTAAGTTTTTATTTCAGCAAGAAAGCTTCTGGATTCAATTTCTGGACACTCTATTGCCCAAGGGTCTTAATGACAAATTGGAACTAGCATGTTTTTTGTAGATTTTGCATTTCACTCATGTTTCATTTCTAAGTATTTTCATTTATTTCTGTTTTCATTCCAGATCTCAGACACCTGGGATATCAAGCATACTTCTGTTCTGGTGGATTTAGTGTCATTTAAGTCAGGCGACTTTGAGGACACATACTCCAATATATACTGTAACTATATAGGACTGGGCATTAACCAATGTATAATGCAATCTGTATTCACTATGACCTGTATGATAAAAAATTAGGAAGCACATTTCAAATTTCACTTCACTTTATAACGATGTATTATGCATTTAACCTTGATTCATGAAAAGTACTGAGGTTTCAGTTAGACAAACAGTGTGGTATATACAGGAAGGTTGAAATAAGCATTGTTTATGTCAGAATGTTGTGAATTATCTTGATTATCTTTGTAGCAGCACCAATTCACCTGGATTAGCAAGGTTCAGAGTCCTTTAATATATTGCCAAGCATCCTCTTGATTGATCAAAAGAAGTGTTGAACATGATTAGCACGGAGTACGTGTTAGGCTATTGTGTAATTGTTTACATGCTCATTTAATTACATTGTATCTGAAAAATGTCTGGTACATTTGTGCATCTGTCACTGCAGGATTTCTCTTACTGAGTGTTTTGGTAACAAGCAATTGACATTTTGTGACATATACCAGCAGAAATAATTGAGGAATCAACAAGCCTGCATTAGCATAAAGCACAGAAGTGTAAGGGCATCGGATTCTACTTTGGCCGACATGTTGCCTAACTTTTACTTGGTCCACGATTTTCCTGTCCTTTATCTATCTTTACTATTGGTGGAGGAGCGTCACGCACTGAAAGGAAGCGTTCTCGAAAGGAGGCGGGTTACTTTCATTAACACAGCGGGAGCACCATTTTGTACGTAGTATACAGATCATACGACGGCGTTTTTGATAACGCTCCTGAGACATTTGTCAAGTAAGTAGGTTTTAGGATAGCGGATGGTGCATGCATGTATAGAGGGTAGTAACTTACGGCATACTGTTTACCCCACAGTTGGTGGTTGCCCGTTTGCTGAGGAGGATCTCATTTTCCACGAATGTCCCTTAAACCAGAGGGACATGCCTAGTGTTCAGGACGGGTGCGGTTATTGCTACGTATTTGAAACTATATTACGGGTGAGTGACATTAGCATTCACATTGGGTGAAATTTAGCGATAAGAAGTATTGCGGAGTTCATGAGGCACTGTTGTATTTTCAGATTAATACCGGAAACTGTATTATCGAACAACACGGATAATTGGCAGTTACACGAGCGATATAATTTCCTCCTGTGGCAGCAACACTGTTCTCTTCAGCATTGTATACAAATACTCTAGTCAGTACAAGAGAGGATATTCGGCGTGGAGGTACTTTTGGATTCTTTTTGAAAACCCCCACCATGGCATCATGTTGTAGTATTATATGGCATGAGTGCACTGTCAATTGTTTACGGGCATCACCTATTGAGTTTAAAATTCTGGGGAGTTTGAGCGGAATAGTGTTTTGCGTCGGGGTGAGCATGCCCACTGACAGGGTGTCACTTTCACTTGGATCATTAGAGCACGATAAGTTACATGAGATTCACATTCTCTTGTTTGCTCCTTTTATCCTTGTTTCACATTTTTTCGTTGTGTTGTTCATCGTATTCAATTCAGTTTTGCTCTACAGGCTTGTACTAAACTTGGGTTTTTTCTAATCTATTTGATGTTTCCTACTCTCAATTACCTCACAGGATTAAGAGCCTTTGATTAATCATATGTATCAATGTGACTGTATTCAATACATGTTTATTAGTCTTATCATCTGTTTGTAGATTCCCCTGAGGAAGGGTGTTTTCATCACCCGAAATGCATTGGGATTTATGTGACCCACGCCTGACACATATGCATGTCATATAAAGGAGTTTTGTTTTTGAAAGATTCAACTTCGAATAATCCGAGATTCATGAAGTAATGAATTGATGGTGTCATGGACAATTGTTTGGGACTCTCATTCAAGATTCTTCCTGTTTACATTGGAACTCACACAATGTGTACTGTTTATTAATTGATCTAAGTGAAGTTTAACAATTGTGAGACACTCTAGTGAGTGCAGGTAGTACTTCACTTTCTGTCTAAGACTTCTGTCCTAGTTTTCCTTATCACTTTTAGGAAGTTGCCATTTTTCTGCCCATAGACCTTTTGTGCCTGTAGCCTGTTTTGGGTCACAGGACTGGGTATAACTGACAGACTTTGTGAATTCCTCCCAGACAGTCACACAATAGAGGGATTAGGTGTGCCTTAACAGGCTATGTACCGGCAGGTTGAGGGGGCAGACCGGAGCACAGCCCTACTTGCAACTGAATAGGGAGTGCTCTGCCCTCATACAAAGGACCTATCACCTACACATTGTCACTAAAGCAAACTTGGAACCAGGACAGGGGAGTCAGGAAATTCCAAGCACTTCAAAGTCACTGTCTAGAAGCTTCTCCCAACCTCCAGAAGGAGAGCACAAGGGGAAAATAGGGGATTCAGACACCAACTCTTCAGTACACTAGTAGACCAGTGAGCTCTGACAAGAAGAAGGACTGTTGCGCTGCTGAAAGTACTGCTACTCTGCTGGACTGATGCCCTGCTGTACTCTTGCCTGGGGAAGAAGGACTGGACCTGCAACTTCATCATGAACCCAGGGCCACCAGAGTGACTCAAAAGGCTAGTCTGCTGGCCTCCTGCTCTGAGTCTCAGGGATATAACAGGCTGCCCCTATCCTGCACAAGTACCTGGACCCAACTGAAATGAGTTCCTGGCCCCTACGTGGGACCCATTAGGTACTGGACCCTTAGTGTGGCCCCAGAGAGCTGTATTTAAGTTTTTGGGCTCTTCGCAACCACAAACAGACTCGTTTGCCACAGGACCTCTCTTCCTGTGCTGCCATTCAAAGTGAAGCTCCGGCAGCTGCCTCTTCATGCTATAGAATTGAACATGCGCAAAGCTCTAGCAGTGCCCACCAGTGATGCCTGTCCTGCTCTTCACGCTACTCCAACAGCCTCTTGTGATGCTCTCTCTGCTCATCACGGCCCCTCCACCGCGAACAGGACTCTTGCCACTGATTTGAGAAGGTAAACTTTGAGCGGGACTAATCTGGTGACTGTAGTCAACCTGCAATCCTTTGCAGTCAGCCTGAACTTCTTGTGACTTTGACCTGGTCCAGTGCAACCAGATTTTAATAGTTGGCGCTTTGTTTTTTTTGGTGCTATTTTCAATAAAAACGTAAAAAATTCATAACTCCGGTTCTACTGATTGGATTTTTGTTGTTTTGGTGTCAAAATATTTATTAAAAAATGTACTTTATTATTTCTAAATTGGTGTGATATATTTCCTGTGTTGTGTTTCCACTTTATTACTATTTGTGTGCTGCACAAATACTTTTACAGATTGCCTCTAAGTTCAACATGACTGCTTATTATGTCAAGCTACCTAGGGTTAAACACAGGTTATTTTAGTGACTCTGTGGTTCACCTTGCAAGGACTTGTGGCTGTTGCTTCCACCCCAGTCAACCAAGAACCCAATTTCTCACATACCAACAGGAAGTCAAGATTCCACCTTAGGCTATGAATTAGAATGGGCCCAAAAGGATGGGGACCCTGCAACTCCTCCTTCTAATCCTTACTTTCATGAGAAAAAAGACCTTGCATATAGGATTGTAACTGAAACTTCAGCGCCCTAGTTTGGACAGTTATATTTCCCAAATCCATATCAAGAATCAGTCTTGAATCCTGCATATTGTTACCTCACACGAGGACACATGGGGGCCAATAAGAACTAAGCACATTATTCAACAACATTTGTTCTGGACAGCAGTTTGTACTTAAAATTCTAGATTCTATAAGCAATGTGTAAAATGTCTGCTAGTTAATCTGTAGTACACACCGCAGACCTCATGACACCTAATGCCTGTTATCAAGGTCACATCCACATGGTAGGTCTGCATATGAGTGGACCTTTGAAAACACTCGTAAATTAGACTCATAAGTTAGATTACTACGTAGCTGGAGGCTTTCTCTCTCTAGGGCACCTAAACTACCAATGTGGGTGACATTATTATTACATATTTTTCTATGGTTGGATTACTGACCAATTCACAGTTGGCTGACTAAATATCTTAGACAAAAATATCAGCTAGGAAAATATCTCCAAATTAATATCCAGAACACAAATATCAACTTTGCATACGTTGCTATCAAAGCTAACAATATCAACAGCAAAAATATAGAAGACTACAATATTACCAGAAAGTAAGTATATTTTAAATATTATGGACTATATTAACTATAAAACATATATTACCTTTAATAATAATAATACAAATAACAAAAATACTTGTAACATAATATACAAAAAGTGGAGCAAATATAAAATAAAAATATACATTTTGATATATACTTAAATTATTATAATTATTTAAACATGCGTAATAAAAATACTACTAATTATTAATTATAATTGCAAACACTAAGGGCCTGATTCTGATGCGGTTAGGAAAGCATTCCCACCTAGGGCCTGATTCTGATGCGGTTAGGAAGGCCTCCTAACGGCATTTGCTCCTTCCAAATCGGATCGGGAACGTGTCTTCCCGACCGAGGGCCCAATTATGATGCGGTTAGGAACATATGCTCCCATTGAAGTCAATGGGAGTCCAACCAAATCGTATCTGGAAACATCCAGATCCATCGTACTCCGCCGGTTGGACTCTCCCGATCTGAGTGGGTCAGAAACCATTTCCCAACCGATTCGGTCGGGAAGCTTTTCCAACCCGCATCAGAATCAGGCCCTAAATATTTAAAAATATAAACTAACAACTTTAAAACCAGTATTAGAAACAATGATTTTAAAAAATTGCATTAAGCTGCCTTTTAAAATGAAAGCAAAAATGTAAATTCAAACAATTAAAACGCCCCTGGAGAGTGAAAATTCACTACTCCCACTCCAAGCTGAGTAGGTTAAGTCTGGAATATGGGAAGGGTCATATTTACTATTCCACACCGTGTTAGCAAAAGTAGGGAACGTTTGGCTTTGCTATCCCCACTCCAATCTAAGCAAAAGTAGGGAAAGTATAGAGCTTTGTAGGTGTCAGATTTAAATTCCCACTCCAACGTAAGCATAAGTAAGGAAAGTGTTAGACTTTGGAGAAGTCAGATTTACTATTCCCACTCTAATCTTAGGAACAGTAGGGACAGTGTTGAACTTTTGAAGGGATAAGATGTACTATTCCCACATCAATCAGAAAAACACTAAGGAAAGGGTCAGATGGACTACTCTCACTCCAATGTAAGCAAAATTATGGAATGTGTTGGACTCTGGAGAGGTCAGATTTTCTATGTCACTCCTACATAAGCAAAATCAGGGAAAGTGTTGCACTTTGAAGGGGTCAGATTTACTATTCCCACTCCAATCTTAGCAACAGTAGGTTAAGATGTTTTTGAATGATCAACCAATCTGAGATATCCATTTTGGTGGTGAAGTGATACAAAACTTGGGACAACTCATTTTAAGGTGCGTGAAGCATAATGCCCCTGAAGTTATGCAAGCATTAGGTTTGGACATATTCAACCTCAATTTCTTGCCATTCCATATCTGTTTCTTCACATCTGGATCAATATTCACAAATAGTGCATTTTGAATATGAAGAGTGACCATTCCAAAAACACAGCAGGGTCTAGGCATTGCCACCATTTTGATAGTTTGAGCCCTATCCAAGAAGGCAGATGTAAATTTTACCAATTTCAGAAAATCTTTTTTGGCTTTGCCTAACAGAGGGAGAACATTGTTACTTATCATGTAAATTATGTCCTGGCTCACCACTATACCCAGGTTACTCTGCTGGACAACAATGGAAAGTCAGTGTGTATCAACAAATGTTTGAAAGTGTGCTTCGTCATTGTCTGTACATAGGATCATCTGCATACTGCATTAATGTTAGTTTTCCTGCTGCTGTTGGTTTGCACTTTACCTCTGGTTATTGTCATATGGCCACTGTCTGTGATTTCTGAGCTACCATAAATAGCATGGCAATAGCAGGCAGCCCTTTTGTGTTACCCTCTTTATTCTAAATTGGTGGGGTATGAATCTATTAAATTTCCTGAAGGCATTGGCTGCTGATAAAGTATTTCACTTTTCCCACACAATTTAGCCGTTGGTCAGACCTCACCATGGACTGGAATAAATGCTGTCATTCAACTTAGTCAAAAGCATTTTTAGTCTGTAAATTGAAGGCTAGCTTCTTGTCAGGGTCATCCCTCCTGTTCCAAAGGTTCTTTAAGTGTCCTTAGGTGATTTTTGATTATAGACCAGGCAAACAATACATCTGATTCATGTGTACAGTGAAGGTTCAGAAATATGGAATGATCGTCTAAATTACTACAAAAAAACCCATGTAAATAATCTCTTTTCTGATACCGAATGCTCACCTGAACTTAAGAAATGTTGCTCTGTTCCTGTATTTGATGTTCATGGTTTTGTCCTGTCACCCCCTCCTTCTCTATCCCTCCTCCCGCCCTCCATATCACATGCCTAGAAACTACAATTGGTTTTGGTAAATGCTACAGATAACAAATAAAAAAAAACAAATGCAATGTTATCACAATTTTGTAATCAGGATGGTAGTGCCTTGGCCAATGTTTGACTTTCTAAACTGTAGATAGATTCATGTTTGTAATTAGCCCAAACAAAGAAGTCCTTTCCAGTTTTGGGAATCAATGATCTGCTTACCCCAAGTTCATCCATCCCTTACCAACATTTTCCTTGAAAACTGTGCTAAGGTACGAGCATAGTCAATTTATTTTATGAATCTTAATTGGAAAATCATCCTCCCGTGGCACCGTTTGGGTTGGAGATGTCACCCGTTGACTGATATATTGCAGGCATGATATGTTTCAATTGTAACACTTGCAGAAAGCACTTTTCCTAAGGTAGATTTTCATTCACACTATGTAGGTGAAAAAAGAAAGAGGCAACAGAATGACAGAGTTGGAGGGCCTGCATATTTTCAATTGCTGGTGTAATGGTCCTGTAGACCATTTGCTTAAACTGCATCACCAACATTCTTCTAGATTTTTAAATCTGCTCATAATGTTTTATTTTGGTGTGTGATGTAGTCAGTTTGGCTAAAGAGGTGAAGATGGCAGAAAGCTTATATTTTCCCTGTGTCATTTCCCCAAATTGGCAATTGACTGTGATTCATAGTAGTGCGTATTAAGCAGCTCTTTGCTTTCATTGTCTCCTGTCATCAATCAGTAGTATTGTGCGCAAGTGCAGAGTCTGTCAACAAGGAGCATCACATGTAGGCATTTTAGCCAGTCCAAAGCGTTTGGTACAAAGTGACTCAGTGCTTACTAATTTCAAAGCAATCCTTGAGATGCTCCTTGAGTAATTTCTTTTCTTAATGATATCTATACTTCATAACATTCACTCTCCACCTCCTATGTCGAGAGACTCCAGCCCCTTTACCCAATTCAAATTGCATCATTATATGATCCTTTATATATCCAGTTAATATCTAACTACCCGTATTCATGGTAATAATACATCACTATTCTCAAATTAGTCAATTTGAAGTCTAGTAACAAGCACACACAAAATATATGTGCATGTCTTTTTACTTTAGTAAAGTAGATGCCATTGTTGTAGTAGGACTTTGTAAGATATTATGTCTCTGTTACTCACTACTTCAGGTCTACGGAATTGGTCCAATACTTGATCCAGTATGAATATCCACCCACTCCCCTTTCCCAGCCTAGAGTTTCCAAATTCTGTGAGGAGTCCATTTATTTGTTAAAGAAATCAAATTTAGTTCCATTAGGAAAATTGATGGGGACAACTATGAAGGATGAGTTCTTAACTCTACTTTTGAAAGTACCAATCTGATTAGTAGTTTAATATGTGCACTGCTGATGATTTATGGAAAAAATGACTAGTCCCCTCTTATATTAAGTCAGTATTAGATGCTGTGAAGAATCCAAATGTTTATTGGATCAGAGGAGTAGACAATTTTTCCCACCTACTCATGTTTTGGCTTCTCTAATATAGTCTTTGAGAGGTGATTATCCTGCAATAGTACAAAGTCTGGTCTCTTGAAAGCCAGATCTATGAGACTTTGTTGCCACTGGACATAGCCTGAGAGGCCCTTCACATTCAAGTATCTTGTAGGAAGGTCTGTACAATACAAATAGCAAGAGTACCGCACTGTCAGAAGAATTTCAGAATAGGGCATCACTTTACATTAGGGAATGCCATCCTAGGTTTTCAGTGGAGATATTTTGTTTTACTTTTGGGGTAACCCTTTCATGTTTATGTTCTTTTAATAAACTTCAGCAAGCCTGGTTCTTGGAGGTGGAATTCCTTGGGTGCCCAGGTATTCTCCATTATGTGCAGCGTAGTCAAGGAAATCATTGCTTTTCATTTCTGCTACATCCATGGCTAAGTCTTCAAGAGATTCCAAAAAGCATTCTACTTTGTCAGGGTATCACGCTCTTTAGATTTGCAATCTAGTGTTATTAACACTGTTGAAAGTTCAATCAGGCCAAATCAAATGTCCATTTTTTGAGAAACAGTCAAATTATCAGTAACATATTCTAGCATATGCTGGTTTCCTAGGAGAAGTCAGTATGGTAACTTACTTCCTGAATCTTGAATTGATAATGGCTGTGATTTTTTTATAGGCCATTACAATCCAGTTTCTGTGTCTGTGGTGGAGATCGCTGCCTATTTTGGTTTTGCATGATCCCTCTTGTTCATGTTCCTTGATCGTATGTTACACGCTCGTCGAAATTAAAAAAGCAGCCCAAATTTGTATTCCATACCTTTTGAGATCAATTTTAAAAATTATGCGTATTTATCGCCTCCCTTCTCCAGGGCCTCAAAGATGTATACATTGCACCTCCTTCTCCTGTCTTCTAATTTTATCATTTTCTCAAGCAGGTTCCAGATTTCTGGCTGCTGACTGGGGTACCAAGCATTATATCTTCAACAGCCTTCGGTTGTTTCTCTGTAGTTTCCAGGATTGGATTAAAAGTGTATATTGTTTTGATCTCTACGTCTCCACTGTCGAATGCTCTACTGTCTGAATTGAAAATGTGATTGCCTTCAGTTCTGTTGAAGTGATCGAGGACTTATTGCTGGAAGATAATGACATCTTCTTGAACTTGCCTTAAATGGTTTGAGAAAAAAGCTAATGTCTCAAAACGGTAGGTTTCAACAGATGCAACAAAACTGGGGTAAAGATTTTTCTTTATCTTGAGTGGCCACGACAGCTTCAACGCCACGCCCGCCCCGACAACCACTGAGACCTCCGCCCCCACGACCACCATCCGCACCAACCGCCTGCTCTCCTGGACCAACATCAACGACGACGACACCATCAAGATCATGAACACCATCCACTCCGGATCTCCGTCAGACCCATGCCCACACCACATCTTCAACAAAGCCAGCACAGCCATCGCACCCCATCTCCGGAAAGTCATCAACACCTCCTTCGAGACAGCAACCTTCCCGGAGAGCTGGAAGCACGCCGAGATCAACACCTTACTCAAGAAACCCAAGGCGGACCCCAAGGACCTCAAGAACTTCCGGCCCATCTCCCTGCTCCCGTGCCCGGCAAAGGTCATCGAGAAGACCGTCAACAAACAACTGACCCGCTACCTCGAGGAGAACAACATCCTGGACCCTTCCCAGTCTGGGTTCCGCAGCAACCACAGCACCGAGACTGCCCTCATCGCCGCCACCGATGACATCAAGTCCCTGCTGGACAACAGAGAAACGGCGGCCCTCATCCTCCTGGACCTGTCAGCCGCCTTCGACATGGTCTGCCACCACACACTACGAACACGCCTCCACAACGCTGGGATCCAAGAGAAGGCCCTGGACTGGACCACCTCCTTCCTCTCCAGCAGAACACAGAGCGTCTGCCTTCCCCCCTTCCACTCCGAAGCCACCGAGATCATCTGCGGCGTACCCCAGGGCTCATCCCTCAGCCCAACTCTGTTTAACATCTACATGGCACCGCTCGCCCACGTCGCCCGTCGGCACGACTTCAACATCATCTCCTACGCCAATGACACCAAGCTGATCCTCTCCCTCACCAAGGACCCCCACACCGCCAAAACCAACCTTCACGAAGTAATGAAGGCTGTCGCTGAATGGATGAGGAACAGCCGACTGAAGCTGAACTCAGACAAGACGGAGGTCCTCATCCTCGGATCCACCCCTTCGGCCTGGGACGACTCCTGGTGGCCGACTGCACTGGGAACCGCCCCAACACCCACCGACCACGCACGCAACCTAGGGGTCATCCTCGACTCCACCCTCTCCATGACTAAACAGGTCAACGCCGTCTCCTCCGCCTACTTCAACACCCTCCGCATGCTCCGCAGGATCTACAAGTGGATCCCCACTGAAACGAGAAGAACGGTCACCCAGGCCCTCGTCAGCAGCAGGTTGGACTACGGAAACGCCCTCTACGCAGGAGCCT
The DNA here is from genome assembly GCA_963921515.1 of Calotriton arnoldi. Taxonomy (NCBI): domain Eukaryota; kingdom Metazoa; phylum Chordata; class Amphibia; order Caudata; family Salamandridae; genus Calotriton; species Calotriton arnoldi. The sequence goes on from CAWUFW010000457.1 coordinate 965,932, forward strand.
CGGCCAAACTCCTGAGACGGCTCCAACGCATCCAGAACGCCTCTGCACGCCTGATCCTCGACATCCCTCGCCGCAGCCACATCACACCCCACCCGAGAGACCTGCACTGGCTCCCGGTCAACAAGAGGATAACCTTCAAACTCCTCACCCACGCACACAAGGAACTCCACAACACCGGACCAACGTACTTCAACAGACGACTCAGCTTCTACACCCCCACCCGCCAGCTCCGCTCCGCTGACCTCGCCCTCGCCACTGTCCCCCGCTTCCGAAGAGCGACCTCCGGTGGCAGATCGTTCTCCCACCTCGCCGCCAAGACCTGGAACACCCTCCCCATCCACCTATGGCAGACCCAAGACCTGCTGACCTTCAGAAAACTCCTCAAGACCTGGCTTTTCGAGCAGTAGCAGCATTCCCCACCCCAGCGCCTTGAGACCCTCACGGGTGAGTAGTGCGCTTTACAAATGATATGATTGATTGATTGATTGAACTACTCCAATCTGTTGGAAGCCAGGTATAATCTTTTTCTTCACAAATGGAATATATTGAGTCACCTATATAAAGTGGAATTTTATCTTTATCAGTTATCATACGGAATGTCATATTGCAATTTATACTATGGCCCACCTGATAGGTACCATTGCATCTAATACAAATACTCCCTATTGCGGTGTGTTTTTTTTATTTTTTATTTAAAAAATAGTATGTTCTTGTTAACCTCTGTTTGAAGAACCTGCTATCCTCGTGCTCGTATTTTTGTATAAGAAAGGGGGAGTGAAGATATCAGAAAGGGGAATGTCCCATTATGTGCTACTACTTCTGTGCAGTTTCCCTCTGTCAGAATATCTGCCGTATATTTGTCATATAATACCCCTGCAGTCTTCTCTGTAGGTGTTCCTGCACCGGAGTTTCCTTTTTTATATTCTGCAAAACAGGTATTAGCTCCATCTTTTTTATTGTTATATATAGAGCATAACAGGATGCTTCAAAAGGTAAGTGAACTTGGATCAAGGGTAAGCCTTGATCGACAGAAGCTGGGAATTGCAAACATGTCCAGCAATCTCCCTTTGTTAAAACCTTATTGGTATGATACAGCAAAGTCACAAAGGAATTGTGATACATTTCCACACTGTGGGCAATTTCATAGGGTGATAAAGTGTATGCAGGTGCTATAGCAGGGGGTGTTGGGACTATCTGTCCCATGGGCTAGGACACATTCAATAGATATACAGTGACTAATAGGCAGAATATTACCCCAGGTAAGCACATTTTAGACTGGTGCCATTTTTTCTTTTCCATTTTCATAGTTGTATATTCCCTATGCATACCTAAGTAAGTTTTCTTTCCTTTCTTCAACTAGATGTACTACTATTAATGACAAAATGGGGCCGATTCCGATCTCGGTCGGAGGCGCACCCAATACTATTCGGTCGGGAAAAAAGCCATGCGAAAGCCAGTTTCCCGACCGATCCGTACAGCACACCGAACGAGCAAGTACGATGCGCACAACAGCAAAAATTCCGGCCGAGCCGTACTCACCCAAACCAGGTCCTGTTCTCCGACCGAGGCGAATCCGGAAACGCCGAATCGAGTCGCACGGAAGGGAAAATGCAGCCCCGTCCGGCCGGACAAGTACGATGCGCTTTCCGTACGCGCCGAACCCGTCGCTACGCACGGCACGTCAAAGCATCCGGGAGAGGCGCACATAAGCTCCGAATCGCGCCACAACACGATCCACGGCTACGAGACGAACACAGCACCGACGAGGACGACGCGAAGCGACGAGGACGAAGCGAGCGACGAGGACGAAGCCAAGCGACGAGGACGACGCGAAGCAACGAGAAGGACGAACGACACGAACCAACCATGAATCCCTTCGTCCCGATCATACCAATATTCTACATCTACTACCGGAACAGGCACGGACGCGTACGGCGCAGAAGGTAAGTCAGACACCAACCACAAAACACATACAACACGTACACGACACATCACACACATACACTGGGAATCTGAATATACTTACACCAGCAACAGCAGCACCATAGGGGCGGGATGCCCATCACCAATGCCACATATGCACACAGGGGCCTGAATGCGCGCCACCACCCCAACCCAGGGGGCTGGATGCCTACCACTACTACCACCCTTAGCCAGGGGGCAGGATGCTTACCACTACTACCACCCTCACCCACGGGGGCAGGATGCCTACCACTACTACCACCCTTAGCCAGGGGGCAGGATGCCCACCACTACTACCACCCTCACCCAGGGGGGCAGGATGCCCACCACTACTACCACCCTTAGCCAGGGGGCAGGAAGCCTACCACTACTACCACCCTTAGCCAGGGGGCAGGATGCCTACCACTACTACCACCCTTAGCCAGGGTGGCAGGATGCCTACCACTACTACCACCCTTAGCCAGGGGGCAGGATGCCTACCACTACTACCACCCTTAGCCAGGGGGCAGGATGCCCACCACTACTACCACCCTCACCCAGGGGGCAGGATGCCCACCACTACTACCACCCTCACCCACGGGGGGCAGGATGCCTACCACTACTACCACCCTTAGCCAGGGGGCAGGATGCCCACCACTACTACCACCCTCACCCAGGGGGGCAGGATGCCCACCACTACTACCACCCTTAGCCAGGGGGCAGGATGCCTACCACTACTACCACCCTTAGCCAGGGGGCAGGATGCCTACCACTACTACCACCCTTAGCCAGGGGGCAGGATGCCTACCACTACTACCACCCTCACCCACGGGGGCAGGATGCCTACCACTACTACCACCCTCACCCAGGGGGGCAGGATGCCCACCACTACTACCACCCTTAGCCAGGGGGCAGGATGCCTACCACTACTACCACCCTCACCCACGGGGGCAGGATGCCTACCACTACTACCACCCTCACCCAGGGGGGCAGGATGCCCACCACTACTACCACCCTTAGCCAGGGGGCAGGATGCCTACCACTACTACCACCCTCACCCACGGGGGGCAGGATGCCTACCACTACTACCACCCTCACCCAGGGGGGCAGGATGCCCACCACTACTACCACCCTTAGCCAGGGGGCAGGATGCCCACCACTACTACCACCCTCACCCAGGGGGCAGGATGCCCACCACTACTACCACCCTTAGCCAGGGGGCTGGATGCCTACCACTACTACCACCCTTAGCCAGGGGGCAGGATGCCTACCACTACTACCACCCTCACCCACGGGGGCAGGATGCCTACCACTACTACCACCCTTAGCCAGGGGGCAGGATGCCTACCACTACTACCACCCTCACCCACGGGGGCAGGATGCCTACCACTACTACCACCCTTAGCCAGGGTGGCAGGATGCCTACCACTACTACCACCCTTAGCCAGGGGGCAGGATGCCTACCACTACTACCACCCTTAGCCAGGGGGCAGGATGCCCACCACTACTACCACCCTCACCCAGGGGGGCAGGATGCCCACCACTACTACCACCCTTAGCCAGGGGGCAGGATGCCTACCACTACTACCACCCTTAGCCAGGGGGGCAGGATGCCTACCACTACTACCACCCTTAGCCAGGGGGCAGGATGCCCACCACTACTACCACCCTCACCCAGGGGGGCAGGATGCCCACCACTACTACCACCCTCACCCACGGGGTGCAGGATGCCTACCACTACTACCACCCTTAGCCAGGGGGCAGGATGCCCACCACTACTACCACCCTCACCCAGGGGGGCAGGATGCCCACCACTACTACCACCCTTAGCCAGGGGGCAGGATGCCTACCACTACTACCACCCTTAGCCAGGGGGCAGGATGCCTACCACTACTACCACCCTTAGCCAGGGGGCAGGATGCCTACCACTACTACCACCCTCACCCACGGGGGCAGGATGCCTACCACTACTACCACCCTCACCCAGGGGGGCAGGATGCCCACCACTACTACCACCCTTAGCCAGGGGGCAGGATGCCTACCACTACTACCACCCTCACCCACGGGGGCAGGATGCCTACCACTACTACCACCCTCACCCAGGGGGGCAGGATGCCCACCACTACTACCACCCTTAGCCAGGGGGGCAGGATGCCTACCACTACTACCACCCTCACCCACGGGGGGCAGGATGCCTACCACTACTACCACCCTCACCCAGGGGGGCAGGATGCCCACCACTACTACCACCCTTAGCCAGGGGGCAGGATGCCCACCACTACTACCACCCTCACCCAGGGGGGCAGGATGCCCACCACTACTACCACCCTTAGCCAGGGGGCTGGATGCCTACCACTACTACCACCCTTAGCCAGGGGGACAGGATGCCTACCACTACTACCACCCTCACCCACGGGGGGCAGGATGCCTACCACTACTACCACCCTTAGCCAGGGGGCAGGATGCCTACCACTACTACCACCCTCACCCACGGGGGGCAGGATGCCTACCACTACTACCACCCTTAGCCAGGGTGGCAGGATGCCTACCACTACCACCCTTATCCAGGGGGCAGGATGCCTACCACTACTACCACCCATAGCCAGGGGGCAGGATGCCCACCACTACTACCACCCTCACCCAGGGGGGCAGGATGCCCACCACTACTACCACCCTTAGCCAGGGGGCAGGATGCCTACCACTACTACCACCCTTAGCCAGGGGGCAGGATGCCCACCACTACTACCACCCTTAGCCAGGGTGGCAGGATGCCTACCACTACTACCACCCTTAGCCAGGGGGCAGGATGCCTACCACTACTACCACCCTTAGCCAGGGGGCAGGATGCCCACCACTACTACCACCCTTAGCCAGGGGGCAGGAAGCCTACCACTACTACCACCCTCACCCACGGGGGCAGGATGCCTACCACTACTACCACCCTCACCCAGGGGGCAGGATGCCCACCACTACTACCACCCTTAGCCAGGGGGCAGGATGCCTACCACTACTACCACCCTCACCCACGGGGGCAGGATGCCTACCACTACTACCACCCTCACCCAGGGGGGCAGGATGCCCACCACTACTACCACCCTTAGCCAGGGGGCAGGATGCCCACCACTGCTACCACCCTCACCCAGGGGGCAGGATGCCCACCACTACTACCACCCTTAGCCAGGGGGCTGGATGCCTACCACTACTACCACCCTTAGCCAGGGGGGCAGGATGCCTACCACTACTACCACCCTCACCCACGGGGGCAGGATGCCCACCACTACTACCACCCTTAGCCAGGGGGCAGGATGCCTACCACTACTACCACCCTCACCCACGGGGGCAGGATGCCTACCACTACTACCACCCTTAGCCAGGGTGGCAGGATGCCTACCACTACTACCACCCTTAGCCAGGGGGCAGGATGCCTACCACTACTACCACCCTTAGCCAGGGGGCAGGATGCCCACCACTACTACCACCCTCACCCAGGGGGCAGGATGCCCACCACTACTACCACCCTTAGCCAGGGGGCAGGATGCCTACCACTACTACCACCCTTAGCCAGGGGGCAGGATGCCTACCACTACTACCACCCTTAGCCAGGGTGGCAGGATGCCTACCACTACTACCACCCTTAGCCAGGGGGCAGGATGCCTACCACTACTACCACCCTTAGCCAGGGGGCAGGATGCCCACCACTACTACCACCCTCACCCAGGGGGGCAGGATGCCCACCACTACTACCACCCTTAGCCAGGGGGGCTGGATGCCTACCACTACTACCACCCTTAGCCAGGGGGCAGGATGCCTACCACTACTACCACCCTTAGCCAGGGGGCAGGATGCCTACCACTACTACCACCCTTAGCCAGGGGGCAGGATGCCCACCACTACTACCACCCTCACCCAGGGGGGCAGGATGCCCACCACTACTACCACCCTCACCCAGGGGGGCAGGATGCCCACCACTACTACCACCCTTAGCCAGGGGGCAGGATGCCTACCACTACTACCACCCTCACCCACGGGGGGCAGGATGCCTACCACTACTACCACCCTCACCCAGGGGGGCAGGATGCCCACCACTACTACCACCCTTAGCCAGGGGGCAGGATGCCTACCACTACTACCACCCTCACCCAGGGGGGCAGGATGCCCACCACTACTACCACCCTTAGCCAGGGGGCAGGATGCCTACCACTACTACCACCCTCACCCACGGGGGCAGGATGCCTACCACTACTACCACCCTCACCCAGGGGGCAGGATGCCCACCACTACTACCACCCTTAGCCAGGGGGCAGGATGCCCACCACTACTACCACCCTCACCCAGGGGGGCAGGATGCCTACCACTACTACCACCCTCACCCAGGGGGGCAGGATGCCCACCACTACTACCACCCTTAGCCAGGGGGCAGGATGCCCACCACTACTACCACCCTCACCCAGGGGGGCAGGATGCCCACCACTACTACCACCCTTAGCCAGGGGGCTGGATGCCTACCACTACTACCACCCTTAGCCAGGGGGGCAGGATGCCTACCACTACTACCACCCTCACCCAGGGGGCAGGATGCCCACCACTACTACCACCCTTAGCCAGGGGGCAGGAAGCCTACCACTACTACCACCCTTAGCCAGGGGGCTGGATGCCTACCACTACTACCACCCCCACTCATAGGATGGACAATGCATGACACAACAAGCACACCACAACCTAGGGAATGCAAGATTAAGACATCCCCCCACCACCATGACAAGCGTGTGAGCAGGCTGTGTCAAATGCCTACAACACCGAACATGACTTTGAACATACAATGTGACCCCCTAGCACATGTGCCACACATATATGTGTGTGGCACCCACAATGCAAGCAGCCCATGACCATTGTGGCAATGGGGCCTAAACCCCCATCATCACAGTGACCAAAAGGCAAGTGTGGGGTCCATAGCTGAAGCACATTTTGACCATTGTGGCAATGGGGTCTAAACCCCCATCATCACAGTGACCAAAAGGCAAGTGTGGGGTCCATAGCTGAAGCACATTTTGACCATTGTGGCAATGGGGTCTAAACCCCCATCATCACAGTGACCAAAAGGCAAGTGTGGGGTCCATAGCTGAAGCACATTTTGACCATTGTGGCAATGGGGTCTAAACCCCCATCATCACAGTGACCAAAAGGTAAGTGTGGGGTCCATAGCTGAAGCACATTTTGACCATTGTGGCAATGGGGTCTACACCCTCATCATCACAGTGACCAAAAGGTAATTGTTGACAAAGAAAGAGCTGCAACTGCCAAACTGCATGGATCATTCCTGGTCACAGAACCAAAAACTCATCTGTGGCAAAGTAGTGTATGTGTCCCATTGCAACATAAATTGGGGGAGCCAAATACTGCAGTGCAAATGAAACATTCCTTTGGCCATGTGCAGACAAACAACACCCATGGGGGCTGAGACCGTCAACAGTCATCAATGACACAATGACAGAAGTGACCATCAGAATGCAGAACCACATATTTGCACCAATGGGCACACAAATGCAGATACCCTGTGGAGACAGCAGATGTGAGGTGAACAGATACCATACCATGGCAGCAATGGGACACACAAACCATGATCACTGTGCTGACCGATGACCTAGGAGTCCCAGGGACAGCAGGGGAAACACACCAAACAACATACAGCCAATGGCACACCCAAGATATGCCAATGCAGTGGTGCAGATGCACAAACACAAACAGGCAGACCAACACTGTCATCATACACAGCAGGTGAGGGGTGGGGGTGCCAGTGTCCCCAGGCAACAACACAACACATGAGGAGAGCTGAATACCAATCATACAGATGTGCATACACTGCCACACTAAGGTAACTCATGGATCCAAATCCCCTATGTGGGCAAGCAGGCATTGACAGGTGAGAGGGAGCACAAAACACACATGTCACACAGGCACGTAGGAACAACAACTGACACAGCAAGTCACAGACACACCACAGCACCACCCCCAGGGCCCCCACAATGTGGTGACCCTGGGCTGAATAAAAATACCACTGTGATGACAAAGCTAAATGTCGTTCACACTGTGAACCACAGTCAGGTGTCCTGAGCAACTAACTACCATCACACCTACACAAGCACAAATCAATCAGCATGGCCAGTAAGCCAAGGCCAACATGGAGGCAGGGGACTAGCCGGGCAACAACTCTCATCTGCACACACTCAAGACCACACCCTCGACCTCCAACAATGTGCAGCAGTGAAGTACACATGCACTTGTGACATTGCACATGCACCCATGACTATTCCAGGGTGGTGGGTGGGAACCAAGGTGTAGAAACACATCACACATGGACACTCAACAAGACTCCTGAATGTCTGACACACTGCACACTACGCTGTACATGGACATGACAGCAATACCACACCGACCAATGGGATCCCAGCCACAGTCACACACCAATGAAGAAGCCAAGGTCACCCACAAAGAACACACATAGACAACAATCAACATTGCAGCCCGGACCCTAAGGAGTGCCAGCAGTCACACACACAACGTGTCACAATCACTGAAAGATAACACAAACTGGAAATCACATGACAGGGGCAAACAACAAGTGCCAAAGGGAAACCTGACTGTGACCCATCTGCGTCAGCACACAAACTCTGCCCTGACAGCAAACACACCTATGGGTGACACCCTGATGACCAGTAATGTGCCATGCACCCACATCACAGAGAACACAGGGAGAAGACTTTGGGGAACATAGCTCAAGTCAGCAAGCATCACAAACAGGTACAACACTAGGGATCACAGCATGCGCAGATGAATGAAAGTGAACACACAGACATGCACATACAACACACACCTTGGGCGCAGGCAATGTCACACGTGTACACACTGCCATGAGGGGACTCCACTCCTGTGTGAGGAAAGCTGTGCCATATGTTGCCTCAGTAGGGCCCCATCATGTCAGCTGAGCACTTGGTCACACAATCAACAATTAGCACCAAATGAGGGCTCCCATCACATCAGCCTGGTCATGGATGTGCCAACGGAATCATCAGCACAGATCCAACACACTTGTATAGCAATGTTGCACTGACTACACGGATGAGTCCCTCCCCATTGATGCCCAAACCTGCATGTCCACTGGAGATGGCAACACGGTCAGGGAAGTAGACAAATGCAACGATGGCAGGCACAACAGATGTGCAGGGGTGGAAGCCACAGATATGAAATTGCCAATGTAAGTAGGAAACCCATTGCCAAATACTGAACACATGACACCCTCAGATGCTGCTATTGATGACATGGATACACCACATGATAGGACACATTCCCCCTGGACCACATGGGTTCCTGCACAGTAACACTTCATAATCATGAGACCAGATATCACCATCACTGCAGCAAGGGCATGGTTAGCTGCACCAACAACATGTACATCTGAAGCATGAGCACTAGAGAAAAGAAAGTTGCTTTATTCAGCATATGTGTTGTTTGATAACGACGTCCAGAAGAAATTAGAGCAAAGGCCAATGGCCAGTCCATTGTCAAAGTTCAAACAGGGTGACACTGGCAGATGTCACCCTACGCATGCCTGCACAATACCAGGGACAATCCACTAGGAGGGGCAACCGGGGGGCAGGCCAGGCACCGCAGGGACAGGATCAGGGCTCACCAGGGGAGTCAGGGAAGGGGTGGTGGGTGCTGGAGAGCCACTGACAACTGCAGTGGAGGTGTCTGACATGGTGTGTGCCGGCACAACTGGGGGCATGACACAGATGTCGTGGGTGCCGGCACAACTGCAGTGGACCCTGCAGATGGGGTGGACAGGTCCGCCACTGCAGTGCCCAAGTCAGACAGGGCGGTAGTGGACTCCACTGCAGTGCCTACCTCCAGGGGAGGAGAATGGGGAACAGGCAAGGTGGGTTGGACAGAGGGGGAGGACACCCTCACCACATCAGTGGCACAGACAAGCGCAGCGGGGGGTGTGGTGCTGGGAGAGCAAGTGGCAGGGGGAGAAGGCCGGAGCATCTTGGGGATGGTATATCTGTGGGTGGGGGAACCTGGGGCAGGGTGTGGTGGGGGCACCTGTGCAGTGGGGGCCTGAGGGATGGAGGACGGAGACCTTGTGCCTGAGCTGCAGGGCGGTGGCGGGGTCTTGCTCTTAGCACTCCGGGGGACTTGCGGGTGGGGGCCTCAGTCCGTCTGCGCCTGGGGGAGGGTGTCCGGGGGCGAGGGGCACTCTGCTCCGTGTGGGTGGGCTTCCTCTTCCCCCGGGATGCTGGAGCAGCTTCATCGGTGGGGAAGAGGCCGAGGTCACAGAGGAAGAGCTGCTGTGACTTTGGGGTTGCAGGTGAGGCAAGGGAGGGTGCTTTGGAGGGAGAGGGAACTGAGGACTGCGCAGTGCATGTGGATGCGTGTGTGTGTTCCAGGGCCCCATCCCCTGTGAGTCTGGCTTCAGTCCCCTGAATGTGCGTGCGTGTGCGTTTTGTCATTGGCGTGTGTGTCAGTGTGCTGGATGTGTGTGTGCTGGTGTGTGCCTGTGCCAGTGTGTGTGTGCCTGGGATGGGTAAGGTGCTGGGGAGTGTGGATGGAGCAGAGGCAGGAGGGGTGAGGGACCGTTTGAGGAGGGACACTGCTGCCGTCAGGGAGGAGTCCATGGACCTATTGCCCCTCTGTAGGTCAGACATGCCCGATGAGATGCCCTCCATGAACGACACCAGCTGAGTCAACAGCGCGGTGTGCGCATGGAGGACACTCAGCATGGCTGTCTGCCCTACATGGAGCTGGCGAAGGAGGTACACAGACTCCTCACTCAGGGCAGCAGGGGACACAGGGGCAGGGGTGCGGTGCCTGGCCCAAAGGAGACACGGTCCCGGACATGGGAGCCTCCACGGACCTGGGGAATGGGAGCCGATGGGAGGGCGGTGGTGGTGCTGGTGGTGGCGGGGACAGCAACACTAGCTGGGGTGTGGTGGCTGCTGACACCCGCCTCCACAAGGGAGTCATCCTCCGAGTTGCTCTGGTCCTCAGCTGAGGTGGATGCTGCTGAGGACTCCTCGGTGTGGCTCCCCTCGCCCTCCGTGCCACTGGGTCCCTCCGACCACTCCTCGGCTGCTGACCCAGTCTGGCTCTCCGGCTCCTCCTGGTCCGTGGAGCTGTCCCCTTCCGTGGCCGTGGATGTATCTGCAAACAATGGGGAAACAGACAGACATCAGTCACCTGCACATAACGCACACACCACTGTGAGCACAGCACATCACAGAGCAAGCCCTGGCATCATTAGTTGTACATTGCTAAAAGTGCACTAATTGAACAGGAGAAGTCAATTGTCAGTCTGATGCCAAGCATGGCACTCACATCCCACATGGCCTTGCACCCATCTGTCTGGTGTCTGTTGGATTGCAACACCCCAGTGTTGACACATGCACCAAGTACACAGTAGTTGGACAGTGCAGAGGACACGGTGTGGACACATCACAGCTCTTGCCACTGAGTCAGTACAGGTTTACGGATGTAAGGGATGCCCAGAGTCAAATAGGAAATGCATGTGATGCATACCAGCGACAGACACCATGATGCACCCATGTCCTGATAGCCAGCGCCACTATGGTGTGCATGTAGCACATGTCACTCCCCTGCAGGATCACCAATCAGTAGACACATGCCATGGCGGAGGCATGACTGCAAAGTCATACATCACTGTCTCAGTGATGTATGACTTTGCAGCCAGACAACAACACTCTGCACTGTGTCACAATAGTAGGTCATGGGGAATGCAAGTCCTGGAGCTGCACAAGTGCACATGTACATCCCCCCACAACACATCCTCTTAACCCTCATCTGTCCAGGTCATACCTATTGGACATATGGGAGACCTGTGACACTACCCTCTGAACCTGAGCCCCTCACACTCTGCTGTGCATGGGGAACAGCTGCCTGAACTTCACATTTACATGCCCCAGTCTGCATGGGCAGCTGATCAGACACCTATGTGTCACACAAGTATCGTCTCCTATGGTCACATCTCCAGTGGCATGCTGAGCCCCTACCAAGAAACTCCACAGCAGTCCTGGCGACTAATCCACAGCACACTGACACAGAGGCAGACACCTGAGGGGTCAAATCACTGTGCACAATGTGTCCTCTGATACACGGGAGTGGGAGTACAGAGTGTATTGTATGGCCTGGAGTAGGCATGACTGTCCAGCCCCACATGAATGAGGGATGAGCCCTGGACTGTAGGCAGCTGGCTAAGTATGTGTGACACACGTCATATACATACTCCTGGGGCCCAAACATTGTTCCCACCCGCAGCATGGGTGTGTGCCAGGTACCCCAGCCACATGTGGTGGATCAGCTCAGCAATTGGACCACAGATCAAAGTAACACGCTGAATACATGTCAGAATACAGGCATTGTGTAAGCAATGGACCCACCCATGATGCCCACCACAGAGTCAGGGAAACAGATGCTGTCTCCCACCTTGAGTCAAGCAAACTGCAAGGACACAGTCCTAAGTGACAGAATTCCCTGCATGTAAGGGCCACACCTGGGTATCAGATGAGGAGTGGGCAGTGCACAATAGAGGGACATGGCTCCTGGACAACATGACTGCTGTACTGTGGCAGTTCAACCTGGCCCGAGGAGGGCACATAGCATGTTAGACAGAGTACACAGTGCAGTCTTTGACTCACCCCCTCCTTGCTGCTCTCTGGCCTTCAGCTGCCCATCCAGGTCTGGAAAGACCACCGCCAGGATCCTGAGCATGTGGGGGTCAGGGTCCGTGTTCCGCCCCTCCTGCGAGGAGGCGACAGCTTCAGCTGGACCCGTGCAATCCTCCGGGTCCAGCCCCGAAGGTCCTGCCACCTCTTTTGGCAGTTGCGGATCCGGCGCTTGTAGACCCCCACGGACCGGACAGCCCGGACGATGTCCTTCCAGATCTCATGCTTCCGATGGGCAGAAGCCTGTCAGGATGACAAAGTGATAAGGCCATTACTACACATGCAACATATCCGTGCATGACACAGTTGCATATACATGTCGCAATCACAGGGGCACATGGTGTACCCAGGCAGTGCACGGCTGCCCATTGTCAGTTTTCCAGAAGTCACTACATGGTATCATTGCATGGGGAGTAAAACCCTGTTCAGAAGCACTGTCACTGCACCATACCTGTCCAGTGCAAGTCACTACACACTATGGGGGGTGACAACTACTCAGTGAGCCTGCTAGCCAGTGGTGTGCTGACTCTCAGCCTTGCTAGTCAGACAAAATGCACATTCAGAAAGGCAGTGCACAGAACACTCACCTGCTCCCCTGGTGTCCCATACAGCTTGCTGTACTGTGGAAGTAGGCTGTCCAGCAGGGCCTGGTTCTCTTCAAGGCTGAAGGCTGGGGCTCTCTCCACAGTACGTGCCATTGCAGGGTCCAGAGGGGCAGAGACAGCAGCAGTGCAGTGGCAGATGTCGTCCTGGAGCATGTAGTGCAGGCAAGTGGGCTCTCAGGGGAACATGCAGCAATATATATGTGCTGGAGAGGCAGATACTGTCCCTTGTGTCCAAAGTGATAGGTCCAAGTCGTTTGCATCTTCTGAATCTGGCCAATCCATGGAATAGCAGCACCAAAACACGCCCACAGCATCCTTCAAAATTTCAACTTCATGACATACATGATTTTGCAACATTGTTGTGGGTGACCAACTGATTTTCCAGCAACCGACTCGTTCGAATATTCGAAAACGCGTCCGTTGCCAGGCAAGCCCATTGTCAATGGGTGCGCACCGATTGGTCCATTGAGGTACAACGCGCACAGGGGTACAACGCGTACCCGCACACATTGAAAGCAATGGGCCGGCCGGAGGCACCGATCGGTCCATTGCTGTTCAACGCGCACAGGGGTACAACGCGTACCCGCACACATTGAATGCAATGGGCCGGCCGGAGGCACCGATCGGTCCATTGCAGTACAACGCGCACAGGGGTACAACGCGTACCCGCACACATTGAAAGCAATGGGCCGGCCGGAGGCACCGATCGGTCCATTGCTGTTCAACGCGCACAGGGGTACAACGCGTACCCGCACACATTGAATGCAATGGGCCGGCCGGAGGCACCGATCGGTCCATTGCTGTTCAACGCGCACAGGGTACAACGCGTACCCGCACACATTGAATGCAATGGGCCGGCCGGAGGCACCGATCGGTCCATTGCAGTACAACGCGCACAGGGGTACAACGCGTACCCGCACACATTGAAAGCAATGGGCCGGCCGGAGACACCGATCGGTCCATTGCTGTTCAACGCATCACTGTACATGTGACTGGCATATGTCAGCATGCCTATCTCAGATGGACATATGCCAGCCACAGATAGCTCCCAGGGAGTGAGGGGCACACCTACATCACGACAGCCTGTCCAAACCTTATCATAAGGCATGTAAGGCTGCATTTCCTATTGTGTGTATGTTGGTGTACATGTTGTCCTGTGGGTGTCACCTGTGGGCAGCCACCCCCAGGCTGTGCACGTGTTAATGGGGACAGGATCCTGGGTGTTACGTGTACGTGACCACTGTGATGTGCAACTGTTCATATCTGTGCATGTGCCATGGTCACATTTCACAGTGGTGTTTGTGTATGTCATGTCACATACCCCGTGAGTCCCATGTGGGACGGTATGTTTGAGCCAGGGTGTCCCAGTGGCACAATAGTGATGGCCCTCCACAGTCTTTGTGCATGTAGTGTTTACAATGTCTCTGATTTCATGTGCACAATGGGAGACAGTCTCCACATCCACGTTGTGTGTGCATGGACTCTGATGTTGTGCGTGTGTGTCACAGACGTCCATGGCTCTCCTGCCATGGCAAGTGTGGCCACTACCTGTGGGGGTCATGTTTGTTTTGTTGTGGTGTACACATGATACTCCAGGTGATGCCAGTGTCCATGTGGCATTACAGGGTCCCTGGGAATGTGCCTGTCGTTGAGCTGTGGTGCCTGGGGCACATCTGTCCTCACATGTCACTGGGGGTGACTGTGACACAGCATCATGATATCCAATGGGCCAACCTGGGACAAATTGATGCCACCTGTAGGACCGTGTTGACAGATGTTGGCCATGTATGTACCATACATGTCGTTCCGGTACTGCACACTTCATGTAGTTGTGCCTCATGATGATGTATGTTGGGATCTTGAGTGTGTTCAATGCCGCATATGTGGGGTGACTGACGATCTTGCTTACTTCTCCTCTGCACTGCAGGGCTCCTGCTGTCCATCGGCCATTCCCAGACCTGGCAACGATGGTGGAACGGGACAGCATCCGACGGTACCGCTTCACCAGGCAGCTGATTGAGGATTTGGCAGTGCAGTTGTCCCCACATTTGCAGCCTGGCCGGCCGTATCCTACAGCGCTGACCCCCAAGGTGAAGGTGTTGGCAGCCCTACACTTCTTTGCCACCGGTACCTTCCAACATACTGTGGCGTCTGCTGGTGGGATGTCACAGACCATGTTCAGCCGTGTGCTCCGCGATTTCTTGGCGGCAATGTTGCTCTTCCTGAACCGGTACATCTATTTCCCTAGACTGCGACGACTCACTGACGTGAAGAGTGACTTTTATGCCCTGGGGAGGATTCCGCATGTCATTGGCTCCATTGATGGGACACATGTGGCTTTGGTACCACCACAGGCCCAGGAGCAGGCCTACAGGAACCGCAAGCACTACCACTCGGTCAATGCACTGGTGGTGTGTCTTGCAGACATGACCATCACACACGTGTGTGCCCGTTTCCCTGGTTCAGCACACGATGCCTTTGTGATGAGGAGTAGTCGCATCCCCAGGTTGATGGCACAGATGCAGAACCAGCGTGCCTGGCTTGTCGGTGTGTACTGACTTTGTGCCATTGTGTGTGATCTGATCTGTAGTATTCCGCCCACTTTTCCAAGTCAGCTGATGTGCACTTGTCTGTCCGTAGGTGACTCGGGATACCCCAACATGCCGTGGTTGCTGACACCCCTCAGGAACCCTGTGACACCTGCCCAGATGCGCTACAATGAGGCACATGGTCGGACCAGGAGAGTGATTGAGCGGACCTTTGGTCTCCTGAAGAGCCGCTTCCGCTGCCTGGACAAGACCGGAGGGTCCCTCCCATATGCCCCTGCGAAAGTGTGCAAGATTATCATCGTCTGCTGCATGCTCCACAACCTGGCAGTGCGGAAGGAGTTGCCTCTCATCCAGGATGACGATGACCAACATCCGCCACCTGTGGAGGATCCTGGCCTGGACCACGATGCCAGTGACGATGATGATGATGATGGTGATGGTGATGTCCGCACACAGCTCATCACCAACTTCTTTAGCTGAATGTGAGTATCCTGAGGTGTCATGTGAATGATGTGAGTTGGCATGATGTGTGGGTGGTGCTCTGGTGCTGTTGGAGTGTGTCCATGGGCTACTTGACAGGATGTGTGTTGCGATGTGTGGTGACAGGTGGGCTGTACTCCCCAACAGTGTTGACATGCTAACTTGGTTCTGGGTGGGTATCTTGTAACATGTATTGTGCATGAGTTTTGCTGTTCTGTCCTGTACTGCATTGCTTTTGACTGTGTGTCATTTCTGTCCTTCACAGGGTACTTTCAGATTCGTTTGGTCAACTGTGTCCACCGACGACGTGATTGCACATCCAGGCTGGTAGCTGTTGTGTCCCTACAGGTGATGTGCGCCACACCCATGGACTTCCTTCTGTCTACAGTTGTTGACTGTGTGCCCGCTACCAGGTGGGGTTACCTTGCATCTGTAGTGGTTACGGCATGTTGCTACTGTGTAATAAACCTGTGCTTCACTTAGTGATGTGCGTTGTCTGTGGTCACACATTTGACTGCCATTTGCTTACTGCACCTGTGGGCTACTTGACTACAACTGGGAATGGGTGTGGTGTCTGTGCATTGCACCGTCTTCCCTGGCAACATCAGTGTAGGCAATGAGTCAGATGGCCTAGGTGTGTATGTGTTGTGTAGCCCTGGTGGTGTGTCTCCCTCATATGTGTCACGTTGCCTGTACTCACATGCCTGTGTTGTCCTTGCTGTTGCAGTTCGCATACACAGTGTAATTTTGCTGTTCATCATCCCCATAACAGCACCCACGTTGGAATCACGACAGAGGCAAGTATGGTGTATTATTGTGTTTATTGTGATACATCTGTGATAATAGTGCATAGGATGGATTGTGCTGTACATGAATCTTGCAATCCCAAGTTCCTAGATGAATAGAAAGTCCAGGTAGACAGGATCCCCAGTATCGGGGCCACAGTTGTCTGACACATTGTTCCAACTTGTACTCCCCATGCAATGTGTGGGAGTAGTGTTGCCATCAACAGGGTGAACAGTCTGTGCACAAAGGCGAAAATCCAGAACAGGTTCAGGCTTCCTGGGAGTTGCGCTTGGCCATCAGCCTCTCACTTTCCCCTCCTCGGACGACCCCTCTTCTTGGGGGGGGCCCTCAAGTGCAGGCTGCTGCGGTGCAGGGGACTCTCCGCCAGAGTCCTCCTCCCTCCCTGTGGCAGTTGCAGTTTGTTCGGTACCAGATGTTGTTGGCACACAGGGAGGTGTGGACTGGTTGCTGTTCATCTGGCGGAGGCATTGTAAAATGTCCCTGTGCACCGCCGTCATCTCATGTAGTACATCCCACTTGGACTCCACGCGGGACATGTGGGAGTCCACACGTGACATGTGTGACTCCACATGGGACATGTGGGAGTCCAAGCGGGCATGATGGGCAGCCTGCTGCTGTTTGATGTCTCTGAGGAGCCCCACTACCTGGCTGAGCTCTCCGGTGCTGGACTGGTACGCATCAGCTATGCGTACCAGTTGTGGGTCTTCATGCACACCAGCAACGTCTGCAAGCAGCGACCTCTGTCTCCCACCCCTCCCACCACCCCTGCTGACATGTGCAGTGTGTGCAGTTGCACGCACAGATAACCCTGGTCCACCTTGGGGGTTGGTGGTGGTGGTGGTGTCCATGGCCCCAGGTTGGTCCAGGGTCACTGCGCTGGTGTTGTTCCTTATTCTGTCCATGTCGGCAGGGATGGTATTCGTGGTGACAGTCGTTGGAGGGGTGGGTGCAGGGGTGCAGCTGGTGGACCTGCTGGTGCTGCAGCTGGTGGTCCTGCTGGTGCAGCATGTTGACTTGCACCGGATGTGCCAGGTTGTTCTTCATCGTCCGAGGAGGACAGAGGCTGTACGACGCCAGTGAGCTCGGCATCCTCTTGAGCCTGGGACTGGGACTCCTCAGCGTCTGCTGCTGTGTCCCTATCATCACCTGTTTTTGGGAGACACAAACAATGTATGTCATGTTTCTGCAGGCATCAGTGGTTGACACACCTGACAGTTGTGACTGTGCCTCGGGGTGCGGGCCTGTACATTGTATTGTCCTAAGTCGTCACAGTCAGGGGTTGATATTGGTGTGGCACATTGTCCTGCATTATTTGGGCATTTCTATGTATTCTCTGGGGTGTGAACATGGTCTGCATTGATTGTGTTTGGTTGACAGCCAGACCTCCTTCCCACCCACCCACCCACCCAATCAGTTATCCCACCATGGAACGTGCTTGCATTGCAGGGAGTGTAAGTTGTCTCTCAGGATGTCAGTCAGTGGTGTCCTGCTGTTTGTTGGTGCACAGTTGGCAGCAGGGCCTTGTGCTCCCCACAGCAGTAGCCAGTGTCAGCCATCTTGTGAGTCCTTCTCCACTCCCTGTGATGTGAGCATGGTTCAGGGTGGTGTTGATGGGCCAGTTGTGGGGGTGACCAATATCAGTGACTACGACTCCCATCATGCTATTGCCTCCACCCC
This sequence comes from Calotriton arnoldi, assembly GCA_963921515.1. Lineage (NCBI taxonomy): Eukaryota > Metazoa > Chordata > Amphibia > Caudata > Salamandridae > Calotriton > Calotriton arnoldi. Next base: position 984,727 of record CAWUFW010000457.1, read on the forward strand.
CTTCCCAGCATGCCCATGCTTCCTTCCTTTTGACTCTGCTTCCCTGTGGGGTGGGCTGGCTGTGCTGACAGGATGGCTGGGAGTGTTGTCCTGGCAGTTGTTTGGCTAAGAGTCCCAAGAGTGTCCCTGTGCTTCACACAACATAACCCAGGGTGGTGGTGCTTTGTGGGATCTTGTGTTAGGATGGAGGGCATTGCATTCTACCAGGTGGGTACTGTGGAGTTTGTGTTGGGGGGGTGTGAGGGGAGGTGCTGGTGACTATGGTCAGTGCTGCAAGTCCCCCTTCCCACCCAGCCAGCCAGATATCCCACCATGGAACGTGCTTGCATTGCAGGGAGTGGAAGTTGTCTCTCAGGATGTCAGTCAGTGGTGTCCTGCTGTTTGTTGGTGCACAGTTGGCAGCAGGGCCTTGTGCTCCCCACAGCAGTAGCCAGTGTCAGCCATCTTGTGAGTCCTTCTCCACTCCCTGTGATGTGAGCATGGTTCAGGGTGGTGTTGATGGGCCAGTTGTGAGGCTGAGCAATGTCTGTGACTACGACTCCCATCATGCTATTGCCTCCACCCCCTTCCCAGCATGCCCATGCTTCCTTCCTTTTGACTCTGCTTCCCTGTGGGGTGGGCTGGCTGTGCTGACAGGATGGCTGGGAGTGTTGTCCTGGCAGTTGTTTGGCTAAGAGTCCCAAGAGTGTCCCTGTGCTTCACACAACATAACCCAGGGTGGTGGTGCTTTGTGGGATCTTGTGTTAGGATGGAGGGCATTGCATTCTACCAGGTGGGTACTGTGGAGTTTGTGTGGGGGGGGTGTGAGGGGAGGTGCTTGTGACTATGGTCAGTGCTGCAAGTCCCCCTTCCCACCCAGCTAGCCGGATATCCCAGCATGGAACGTGCTTGCATTGCAGGGAGTGTAAGTTGTCTCTCAGGATGTCAGTCAGTGGTGTCCTGCTGTTTGTTGGTGCACAGTTGCCAGCAGGGCCTTGTGCTCCCCACAGCAGTAGCCAGTGTCAGCCATCTTGTGAGTCCTTCTCCACTCCCTGTGATGTGAGCATGGTTCAGGGTGGTGTTGATGGGCCAGTTGTGAGGCTGAGCAATGTCTGTGACTACGACTCCCATCATGCTATTGCCTCCACCCCCTTCCCAGCATGCCCATGCTTCCTTCCTTTTGACTCTGCTTCCCTGTGGGGTGGGCTGGCTGTGCTGACAGGATGGCTGGGAGTGTTGTCCTGGCAGTTGTTTGGCTAAGAGTCCCAAGAGTGTCCCTGTGCTTCACACAACATAACCCAGGGTGGTGGTGCTTTGTGGGATCTTGTGTTAGGATGGAGGGCATTGCATTCTACCAGGTGGGTACTGTGGAGTTTGTGTGTGGGGGGGGGGGGTGTGAGGGGAGGTGCTTGTGACTATGGTCAGTGCTGCAAGTCCCCCTTCCCACCCAGCTAGCCGGATATCCCAGCATGGAACGTGCTTGCATTGCAGGGAGTGTAAGTTGTCTCTCAGGATGTCAGTCAGTGGTGTCCTGCTGTTTGTTGGTGCACAGTTGCCAGCAGGGCCTTGTGCTCCCCACAGCAGTAGCCAGTGTCAGCCATCTTGTGAGTCCTTCTCCACTCCCTGTGATGTGAGCATGGTTCAGGGTGGTGTTGATGGGCCAGTTGTGAGGCTGAGCAATGTCTGTGACTACGACTCCCATCATGCTATTGCCTCCACCCCCTTCCCAGCATGCCCATGCTTCCTTCCTTTTGACTCTGCTTCCCTGTGGGGTGGGCTGGCTGTGCTGACAGGATGGCTGGGAGTGTTGTCCTGGCAGTTGTTTGGCTAAGAGTCCCAAGAGTGTCCCTGTGCTTCACACAACATAACCCAGGGTGGTGGTGCTTTGTGGGATCTTGTGTTAGGATGGAGGGCATTGCATTCTACCAGGTGGGTACTGTGGAGTTTGTGTGGGGGGGTGTGAGGGGAGGTGCTTGTGACTATGGTCAGTGCTGCAAGTCCCCCTTCCCACCCAGCTAGCCGGATATCCCACCATGGAACGTGCTTGCATTGCAGGGAGTGTAAGTTGTCTCTCAGGATGTCAGTCAGTGGTGTCCTGCTGTTTGTTGGTGCACAGTTGCCAGCAGGGCCTTGTGCTCCCCACAGCAGTAGCCAGTGTCAGCCATCTTGTGAGTCCTTCTCCACTCCCTGTGATGTGAGCATGGTTCAGGGTGGTGTTGATGGGCCAGTTGTGAGGCTGAGCAATGTCTGTGACTACGACTCCCATCATGCTATTGCCTCCACCCCCTTCCCAGCATGCCCATGCTTCCTTCCTTTTGACTCTGCTTCCCTGTGGGGTGGGCTGGCTGTGCTGACAGGATGGCTGGGAGTGTTGTCCTGGCAGTTGTTTGGCTAAGAGTCCCAAGAGTGTCCCTGTGCTTCACACAACATAACCCAGGGTGGTGGTGCTTTGTGGGATCTTGTGTTAGGATGGAGGGCATTGCATTCTACCAGGTGGGTACTGTGGAGTTTGTGTGGGGGGGGTGTGAGGGGAGGTGCTTGTGACTATGGTCAGTGCTGCAAGTCCCCCTTCCCACCCAGCTAGCCGGATATCCCACCATGGAACGTGCTTGCATTGCAGGGAGTGTAAGTTGTCTCTCAGGATGTCAGTCAGTGGTGTCCTGCTGTTTGTTGGTGCACAGTTGCCAGCAGGGCCTTGTGCTCCTCACAGCAGTAGCCAGTGTCAGCCATCTTGTGAGTCCTTCTCCACTCCCTGTGATGTGCGCATGGTTCATGGTGGTGTTGATGGGACAGTTGTGGGGGGGCAATATGTGTGACTGCGACTCCCATGATGCTATTGGCTACACTGACTTGGCCAGCATACACAGAATTCCTTCCTTTGAGTGGTCTTCACTGTGTGTTGGTGTTGTTGTGGTGGCTACATGTGTGGATGTGTTTGTTAGTTCTATTTGTGCCACTGCCTAGCTGTAGTTGTGGTTGTGTTTGTACATGTGTTGGCACGGTTGGATGTGACTTTTTTGATGGCATGTGTTGTGTTTCTCTGACTGACATACACATTTTGGGATGATTCTGTTCTGGTTGCTGTGTGATTGCTATGAGTGCATGGTTTGACTCTCCCCTTGACAGTGATGTGTGTGTGTTTTGTGGCAGTATATTGTGTACATTTGTTGTGTACTCACCAGGCTCTGGGATGTCCTCTAGTCCATATATGCTCACTGGCGGTAGGATGGCCCGCACCTTCTCCTCCCAGGGCCTGAGGTATATTGGCTTGGCAGGAGGGCCACTGCCGGTGTGTTGGCTGTTGATGTAGTCTTGCTTCAGCAGTTTCCGTACCCTCCTGCGCACGTCATACCACCTGTTCTGGATGTCGGTCTTTGTGCGCCGACATGGTGATTGGGCGTTCACCCTGTTGATGATCCTCTCCCACATCTTGGTTTTCTGCGACATGGGGGTCTGTTGGACCAATGTGCCAAACAGCTGTGGCTCTACCCTGAGGATCTCGTCTACCAGGACTTCCAATTCACAATCTAGGAACTTGTGATTCTTCTTGGGGGGCATGGTGATGGGTGGTGATGGTGGGTGATGTGTGTGTTGGTGTGCAGGTGAGGGTGTGTGGGTGTGTGTTGTGCTGGGTGTATGTGAGGTAGGTATTTGTTGGTGTGCTGCTGGTGTGTGGCTTGTGTGAGGGATGAGCTGTGGGTGTGTGGTTGCTTTCTCTTGGGTGCTGGCAGTGGAATGGCATTTGCAAAGGCTCATGGTAGTGATTTGTGTCCTTTATATAGGTGGAGTTGTGGGTGTGTCTTTGTTCTCTGTCCCCACCCCCCAGTATTTATTGGCTTGGTAATTGCTTGTTTGGCCTTTTTTTGGTTGATTTTTCCTTTGTGCTGTTTGTGTATGTTGGAAACGTTCTTGTGACCGAGTCGGACCCTGCATTGGTCTCGTACGGTGTTTTCCGTTTCGTTCACGCTGTGTTTGTGCAGTTTTGTATGCTGCGTACGCGTCGGTCGCGGTGTATTGTGTTGCTTCGGCTCGGTTTTGTATGCGTGTCGGTCGTACGGCTTGTCCTCCGTCCGACTCGGTCGTGTTTTTCGCGCCTTGCATCGTACTTTGCGGGTTGGAGTTGGCGGGTACGATTCGGTCGGATTTGTTCCGGGTGCGTGTCGGTCGGTTGGATTCGCGTGTTTTTCCGGCCGGATTGCTATTTTCCGAGCGGCTCGGTCGGTCGGCTTGGTTTCCTGACGTGTCGGTCGGATTTATCGCGGCTTGCATCGTACTTGGCGTGTCGGGCGCCACTGGTACGTGTCGGTCGGTAATTTTTCCGGCTCCGAGTCGGTCGGTGCTTTTTCCGGCCCGAATCGGAATCGACCTCTATGTTGTGAATTATCACTGTAAATCTGCACAATAATATAGATTACATACACTAAAAGCATGAGCACATGTAAGTTGAGGCTATAATACACAATGTACTGGGAGCATTAATTTTTTTAATATATCAGAGGGCCTCTGAGGGCCCCTTTGTATTGCTTCTCGCCTCCCAAAGATTTTTATGCAATGTTTGTAAGGGACGACCCTTTGGTCATGCATATCAACCGCTAGGGCAGCCACACATATATTGCAGTAGTGTCCACTGTACCTCACTCCAAAGGTAGTCCTTCAAAGTTGGCAGTCTTGACCAGCTGAGAAATGTTTTTTTGCTGGATGCTGCAGCAGCACGGGAGCTCCCAGTGACAGAAGGACTCGCAAATACCTCCTGGACCAGTTCATCTACCCTAATGCTGCAGTGGCATGGGCATTTGCAGTGACAGGAGGACTCGCAAGTATCTCTTGGATTTGTTCATCTACCTTAATGCTGCAGTGGCACACTTTTTAATGGGTTTCAAAATTTCTGTTAGAACGATATCTATCAGCAATACTACGTCTGTTTCCTGCAGGAGATCATTCACCGGAGTTACTGACATTTCATCTCATTCTTCATTGTGTACCTTAAATAGTATTTGGGTTCTTCTTTGATCAGTTCTCGTGTTGGCATATGCTGCTGGCCTGGATCTTTGCTAGACGCCGTCTCAGGCGGTTCCCTCTTGATGCGGCTGGTGTGGATCTAGGGTTTGTGGTTGGTGCACTTCACCGCCGTCTGTGTCGCGAGCAGGACTTGCTCTGGACCCTTCCAGCGAGCTTGAAGACAGTTAGACCTCTGGAATGACTTGAGGAGCACTCAGTCTCTTGGCTTATACCTGTGTCCCTTGACCTGCAGTGGTTCTGGAAGGGCCCTCTTCACCTGCTGGTTGATAGAAGCAAGAGTATGTGTAAGTGACATGCAGTAATCATTCAGCAATTCATTGTTTATCATAGGTGGAGCATTTTTTTCTGGCACTCCCCACACAACCATTGGCAGCCTAGTGACAATTTCAAGTGCACTGAGTTTTGTCTTGGCATCTGGTGTGCTCCTCATGCTCATTAGAGCAATTGGTAAGGCATCCATCCAGGTCAGTTTTGTGTCAGCACACACCTTTGCTATCTTATTCTTCAGTACGCCATTGTGTATTTCAACTGCACCTGTGGCCTCGGGATGATAGGCACAGTGCAGTTTCTGCTGTATTCCCAGAGCTTTGCATGTCAGCTTAATTATTTGATTGCAGAAGTGGCTGCCATTATCTGACCATATTGTTCTTGTGACCCCAAAATGTGGAATCAATTTTTTAATTAAACATTTGGCTGTTTAGATGGCATCATTTGGTTTTACCGGATATGCCTCTATCCATTCTAAGTACATACACACCACCACCAGGATATACCTATAATTGTTGGTAGGTGGCAATTCCACACAGTCAATTTGCAGGGCTTCACATGGCATTGTTGGCTTCTCAAAATGGCCCTTGAGTACTGGAGCAGTTTTACCCACATTGCACTGTGAACATACCATACATGTTTGACATATTTCCTGTGCTATTTTTCTTATGTTCTTGTTCACCCAGAATTTGTTCATGCAATTCACTATGGCATCCCTGCATATGTGGGCTGGGCCATGCATGGCCAGACACATGGAGTAAACCATTCTATCTGATAACATGTACTTTTCTTTTGTCTCGTTCATCCAGCACCCTTGAACAAATGACCCATTCATTGACCAGCTCATCTGCTCTTCCGCCGTAGCCCCTTGCTGCATTAGTCTCACACCTTCAGTTGTTAGATCCAGTGAATTCCCTTGTTTGAGCAGCTGTTGGGCTGTTAATGTTAGTGCCGAACAACTTTGTGCTGTCTGTTTTGCTGTTGCATCCGTGAACGCGTTTCCGTGGCCTATTCTGTCTGTCACCTTTTTGTGGGCACTGCATTTTACTGTGGACAATTTCTTTGGGAGTGCCAAGGATTTAAGTCATTTGTTGATACGTACACCATGCTATATTTTAGTTCCTTGCGAGGTAATAAAAACTCTTTCCTTCCTGAGTCTCCCAAAGGAATGTGCCATGTTGAATTAATATTGGCTATCTGTAAATATGTTAACACATCTTCCTACAGATAATTCACAAGCTTGTGTCAATGCCACAAGTTCCGCTGCTTGTGCGGACAACTCAGGTATTTTACAGGATTCCACTATAGTGTTGTTTGTTACAATTGCATAGGCTGCTGATGTATAGCCATCCTCTGTTCTCAGGCAGGACCCATCTACCCACAATTCTCCTTCAGCATTTGCATAGGGTGTATCAGTCATTTCAATTCTACCTTTCGTTTGTTCCTCAGTTAACAAAATACAATCATGGTCTTCATTCAATAAATCATCAGTGGGAACAGTTAACAGGGTGGCAGGGTTCAAAACAGTGCATTTGTGGAGTGTAACGTGCTGCAAACAAACAGATCTCATACTACGTGAGCCTGGCATTTGTGAGGTGCTGAGTACGTGTTTATTTCAATATTAGCTCCACAGTATGTGGAATATGCACGTCAACTTCATGTCCCATTATTACACTTTCTGCACGTTGTATTGATAAAGCAGTTGCTGCAACTGAACGTACCCAGGAAGGTAAAGCCTTGGCTACAGTATCCAAGGTGGCAGAGAAATATGCGCATGGTCTTTTGTGGTCACCTTGCTGCTGGGTGAGGACCGCAAGAGCTCACCCATAAGATTCATGAACAAATAGCTGGAAAGACTTGGAATAGTCTGGTAGGCCCAAAGCAGGAGCAAAGCACAGAGCCTGCCTGATGGCAAGGAAGCTTTGTTCATGTTCTGGCAACCACTGAAGGGTTTCAGGTGTGTCCTTGTGGGTTAAGGCCAATAAAGGTTTTGAAAGAAAAGAGAAGTTAGCTATCCAGTGCAGGCAATAGTTAGCCATACCTAGGAAGGCTCGCACCTGTTTTTGGGGGCGTGGCACTGGTGTCTGTATCTTCTCTGCCCTTTCGACAGGATGTGACCCAAATATGACACTTCCTGTTGAACAAATTGAATTTTCTCTGGGGAAACCTTGTGACCACGTGCAGCTAGAAAATGTAACAAATTTACAGTGTCAGTGGTACACTGTTCCTGAGAGGTATAGGCAATTAACAAATTGTCTATGTACTGAATTAACACAGAGGGGCCGATTCCGATTTCGCTGGGAAAGCCCTACGGCCGACTGGCGCCCGTAGAGCTTTCCGTGCAACTCGGGCTCCTGGGCTACGAGCGACAGAGTATGATGTGCTGCAGCCCTGATGGACTCAGGTCACTCGGAGCACCATTGAAGTCAATGGGAGCCCGGTGTACGTTGCGTACATGGGCTCCAATAGACCAAAAACGCACGTCTCGGACAAGGGTGCCCCCTGTTGCAGGGACGCATCGGTCCCACCCACACCGTGCAGGCATGTGTAGGGGGGACGCTTGGGACCCCCCAGTAATTGAGTCGTAGGGCTGCAGGTGAAGGGGGGTCCGCTACGGACCCCCGAAGTCCGCTTCCCGGAGCTTTTTCGAGTCGGTAGCTCCGACTTGATCCGGCTGCTCGACGTGCGCATCGTACTTGGTCGCTTGAATATTGGACCCATTGCGCGGTGCGCGTCGATGAAGTCGGAGTCGTCTGGACGGCGTCGCTGACGGGTACGAGTTGGTTGGAGCGCGAGGCTATCCTCGCATCGTACTTGCTCACTCGTACAGCGGTACGAGTCGTCCGGAAACTGGGGCTACGGATCCTGTTCGGTGCCCTTCCGAGCGAGATCGGAATCGACCCCAGAATCGGGTGACAAATTGAAAGTATCTAGTTCTCTTTTCAAGGCCTGATTGTAGATACTGGGGTTCTCTGTGAATCCTTGAGGTATTCTGGTAAAACAATAACTCCATCCACCTTCGGAGAAGGAGAACAGATACATGCTACTCTCATCTACTGAAATTGTGAAGAAGGCATTTTTCAAATCTACCACCAAAAAGTATGCCATTTCTGGTGACAATGTTGACAATATCGATACTACATTGGGAACCACCGGGAACTGTGGCACTACAATTTTGTTTATCTCTCTGAGATCAGCTATAAATCTGTAACTTTTTTGATCAGCATTCTCATCCCCTTTTTCAAGACTGGTAATATCGGGCTGTTGCACAGACTGCCTGTTATTTCTTTCACAATCCCTTCTTTTAGTAAGTCACTTGCTATATTCTGCAACTCCTTTAGACCTAATGGAGCTATCTTGTACTGTTGTATCCTTGGTAGTGTCCCATTCTGCCTGACGATTATCGTTACAGGTGTGATGTTCATTCTCCCAGTGTCATTATTATGTTTTGCCCAAATCCTTGAATCTATCTGATCCATTATGTGTTCTGCAATGTTCCTCATTCCTATTGACACAAAACAGTTAGCCATTTCCTCTGTAAGTGGCCCATCAACTTCCAAGTAAACTCCATCTGCACTGCACTCAATTGTAGCGTTCATCTTCTTTAACAAGTCCAAACCAAACAAATTTAATGTGCATTTGTCTGATATTAGAAACAAATGGGTGTCCTGTATTGGGCCTATGGTATATTTCAATAACGCGGACAGGTATATTAGTGCATCCCACTGATTTATTTATTTTGCCTGAGAGAGGAATATCTGGTAAAATGTTCTTTGTCAAGGAGGAATCTGTGGCCCCTGTATCTATTAACAATTTCACATGTGTACCTTCAACCTCGCCCTTTACATATGGTCCAGTGGGATCTACAGGGACTACCATCCACTGTAGTAACTTTCTCGGGCCTCCCTATTGTTCATAAAAATCCCAATCCCATGGGGGCCCTTCCTGATATATTCCATCATAGGGATGGTGTACCTGCATTTTGGGCATTTCTGCATTGTCAAAAGATGTTTGTCTGGGAGGGATATTGTGTTGGGCCAGGAAGTGAGTCACATCCTTGTTGTTGATATCCAGCTCTTCTCATACTTCTTCCCCGGCCTCTTGATCTTCCTAACCCAACCTCTCTTTGTGACTGTTTGGGGTGTGTGGGCACTGGGCTCTCCAATGATCTAGTTCACCACAATTAAAACATACCTGTGTGTGTGTGTGTCTGCTCATTTGTGGCTTGATGTTGCTGCTGTACTGGGGGAGCCAAAAATGACCTTTGTGTGCCTCCGCGTCCCCTTCCTCTCCTCCTGCCCACGGGCACCATACTGTTGTACCTGCTGAATTAGGACATTCGTTTTTAGGTCCTTTATTTTGCTAGTTTTAAATTCCAATTCCTTGTTTCCTAGAGTCTCGTAGTATTGCACTAATTGCAGTATTTCTGTCAGTGGCTTGCATGACCATGTTGGGTTATGTTCCAGAATCCCTTTCTTTATTGCAGGCTTTAAATTATTAACAAGGCAGGAGACAAGTGGACTTTGTGTGGCTTCATTTTCACTGTCTAATTCATTGAAGCTGTGAAGACCTTCTGCATTCTAGTGAACAAGGCAGACACAGTTTCTTCAGTGTCCTGGACACATCCATTTAATTTGGACCAATTTATTTGTTTCCTTGGTATTAGTATATTTACTTAGGCCATTAGCTTTTTCAGGCAATTTTTTAATTGCATCCGGAATGTCCTCCCCTTCTTTCCTGTCTGCTTGTGTAATATGTTCCCAATCTATTTGTAAATTGTCATCATTTTTTTCTTATTTTCCCCCAAATATCATATTATAGAAAACATTTGTTCTATGTCTTCCAAGGTAAGGGTGCCAACTCTTAGTATTATTTCTGTCTGCCTATACCATTCTTCTCTATCTTGTCTAATATCTGGAAATTGAAGGGAAAATAATTGTAACTCAACATTAGACCATGGTGTGTGAATTTTAATAGTGGGTTTCCCTTGCTGACTTCCTGGTTCTTCCCTCAAGGGCATGTTTATATTAGATGAAAGTTCTTGTGTGTTCTCTAGTTTAGCTTTTCTCACATATTCTCTCTATTAGTCTAAGGGTGTCTAACCATTCAGTTAATATCTGGAGTGCATCTAGTCTTTCTTCTTTTGTTGCCACTACATTTTCTAATATTGTTAGTAATTTGCTATAGAGTTCATGGGACAAATTTTCTACTTGTGGGTATCCTTCTTTAGAAGGCCAAAATGTCTCCTATTTCTTAAACCTGTGAAATGCTTTCTTATCTAAATCTACCAAAGCACAATGTTGAAGTGCAGGTGTGTAGTTGTTTGGAATTTGCCCTTTCCATTTGGCCTCAAAGAGGCCCCTTTTTTATAACATCTCCTAACCACCCTTGTACCTAATTCTGTTCTTTCTGTGAAAGTGTAAATCCTGATTGCAGATCCTGTCTACCCGTTCGAGAACCAGATGTAGAGGATGTATCTTTTTGTTGCATAGGTGTTGTGTGTTTTTGATCTTGTGGCATATGTAATGATATTTGCACTTGTGGTGTTTGCGGACTGTATGGTGGTGGGGTAGTTAATAATGCTTCTATTACAGGATCCTCTGTATCCTCCTGGGCTAGGGGTGCATTGGGCAATGTGGGGTAAATATCTAGTATAGGTTTGTGAACTGTAAAACATTTGTCTACTTCCATTTCCTTTTCCCTGCATTTGGCCTTCTATCTTTCTTGTGCGTTATTTTTATCGTAGTCTATAGCCTTCTCTCTGCTTGTTTGAGGCCCCTCCGACCATCTTCCAGCTGCATATGATCGCCATGCGTGAAACGAATCCCATTGTAATAAACGTACTTTCTTCTCTTTCTTTTCTCTTTCCCTCAAACATTCTTCTAAATACAGCAATTTATCTCTATTGAAGGTACCATACTCTGGCTATTGAATATCAGGATTCTTTCTGGTATTATGAGTCCACTGTTCCAGATGGGCAGCAGTAGGGTATCCCCGTTTACGTACTACATACCAGGCTGCTGAACCGCGGGGAGGTGCATTTTGAGTGGTATCTAAGGCTGCTCTACGCCCTTTGGCTATACTCAAAAATAGTTTACTGAGCATTTTTTTTAAATAAAGTACACTAACCTCTAGGGGCTTCCAATACCCGACACATGTAACTGCACTACTTAAAAATTAAAAAGCAATACTTCGAGAGTCAAAAAGAACACACTTCTAAAAATACACCGGAAAGACACTGTTGTGCAACACAAATCAGCATATACATTTAATCAGACGTCATCTAGAGCTGAACACATAGGGGTCGATTCCGATTCGGGCCGGAAAAAGCACCGACCGACTCGGATCCGGAAAATACCGACCGACACGTACCCGTGGCGCACGACACGCCAAGTACGATGCAAGGCGCGAAAATCCGACCGACACGTACCGAAACCAAGTCGACCGACCGAGCCGCACGGAAAACAGCAATCCGGCCGGAAAAACACGCGAATCCAACCGACCGACACGCACCCGGAACAAATCCGACCGAAACGTACACGCGAACTCCAAACCGCAAAGTACGATGCAAGGCGCGAAAACCACGACCGAGTCGGACGGAGGACAAGCCGTACGACCGACACGCATACAAAGCCGAGCCGAAGCAACACAATACACCGCGACCGACGCGTACGCAGCATAGAAAACTGCACAAACACAGCGTGAACGAAACGGAAAACACCGTACGAGACCAATGCAGGGTCCGACTCGGTCACAAGAACGTTTCCAACATACACAAACAGCACAAAGGAAAAATCACCCAAAAAAGGCCAAACAAGCAATTACCAAGCCAATAAATACTGGGGGGTGGGGACAGAGAACAAAGACACACCCACAACTCCACCTATATAAAGGACACAAATCACTACCATGAGCCTTTGCAAATGCCATTCCACTGCCAGCACCCAAGAGAAAGCAATCACACACCCACAGCTCATCCCTCACACAAGCCACACACCATCAGCACACCAACAAATACCTACCTCACATACACCCAGCAAAACACACACTCACACACCCTCACCTGCACACCAACACACACATCACCCACCATCACCACCCATCACCATGCCCCCCAAGAAGAATCCCAAGTTCCTAGATAGTGAATTGGAAGTCATGGTAGACGAGATCCTCAGGGTGGAGCCACAGCTGTTTGGCACACTGGTCCAACAGACCCCCATGTCGCAGAAAACCAAGATGTGGGAGAGGATCATCAACAGGGTGAACGCCCAATCACCATGTCGGCGCACAAAGACGGACATCCAGAACAGGTGGTATGACGTGCGCAGGAGGGTACGGGACATGCTGAAGAAAGACTACATCAACAGCCAACACACCGGCAGTGGCCCTCCTGCCAAGGCAATATACCTCAGGCCCTGGGAGGAGAAGGTGCGGGCCATCCTTCCGCCAGTGAGCGTATATGGACTAGAGGACATCCCAGAGCCTGGTGAGTACACAACAAATGTACACAATATACTGCCACAAAACACACACATCACTGTCAAGGGGAGAGTCAAACCATGCACTCATAGCAATTACACAGCAACCAGAACAGAATCATCCCAAAATGTGTATGTCAGTCAGATAAACACAACACATGCCATCAAAAAAGTCACATCCAACTGTGCCAACACATGTACAAACACAACTACAACTACAGCTAGGCAGTGGCACAAATAGAACTAACAAACACATCCACACATGTAGCCACCACAACAACACCAACACACAGTGAAGACCACTCAAAGGAAGGAATTCTGTGTATGCTGGCCAAGTCAGTGTAGCCAATAGCATCATGGGAGTCGCAGTCACACATATTGCCCCCCCCACAACTGTCCCATCAACACCACCATGAACCATGCGCACATCACAGGGAGTGGAGAAGGACTCACAAGATGGCTGACACTGGCTACTGCTGTGGGGAGCACAAGGCCCTGCTGGCAACTGTGCACCAACAAACAGCAGGACACCACTGACTGACATCCTGAGAGACAACTTACACTCCCTGCAATGCAAGCACGTTCCATGGTGGGATATCTGGCTAGCTGGGTGGGAAGGGGGACTTGCAGCACTGACCATAGTCACAAGCACCTCCCCTCACACCCCCCCCAACACAAACTCCACAGAACCCACCTGGTAGAATGCAATGCCCCCATCCTAACACAAGATCCCACAAAGAACCACCACCCTGGGTTATGTTGTGTGAAGCACAGGGACACTCTTGGGACTCTTAGCCAAACAACTGCCAGGACAACACTCCCAGCCATCCTGTCAGCACAGCCAGCCCACCCCACAGGGAAGCAGAATCAAAAGGAAGGAAGCATGGGCATGCTGGGAAGGGGGGTGGAGGCAATAGCATGATGGGAGTCGTAGTCACTGATATTGGTCACCCCCACAACTGTCCCATCAACACCACCCTAAACCATGCTCACATCACAGGAAGTGGAGAAGGACTCACAAGATGGCTGACACTGGCTACTGCTGTGGGGAGCACAAGGCCCTGCTGGCAACTGTGCACCAACAAACAGCAGGACACCACTGACTGACATCCTGAGAGACAACTTACACTCCCTGCAATGCAAGCACGTTCCATGGTGGGATATCTGGCTAGCTGGGTGGGAAGGGGGACTTGCAGCACTGACCATAGTCACAAGCACCTCCCCTCACACACCCCCCAACACAATCTCCACAGAACCCACCTGGTAGAATGCAATGCCCCCCATCCTAACACAAGATCCCACAAAGAACCACCACCCTGGGTTATGTTGTGTGAAGCACAGGGACACTCTTGGGACTCTTAGCCAAACAACTGCCAGGACAACACTCCCAGCCATCCTGTCAGCACAGCCAGCCCACCCCACAGGGAAGCAGAATCAAAAGGAAGGAAGCATGGGCATGCTGGGAAGGGGGTGGAGGCAATAGCATGATGGGAGTCGTAGTCACTGATATTGGTCACCCCCACAACTATCCCATCAACACCACCCTGAACCATGCTCACATCACAGGAAGTGGAGAAGGACTCACAAGATGGCTGACACTGGCTACTGCTGTGGGGAGCACAAGGCCCTGCTGGCAACTGTGCACCAACAAACAGCAGGACACCACTGACTGACATCCTGAGAGACAACTTACACTCCCTGCAATGCAAGCACGTTCCATGGTGGGATAACTGGCTGGCTGGCTGGGTGGGAAGGAGGACTTGCAGCACTAACCATAGTCACAAGCACCTCCCCTCACACACACCCCAACACAAACCCCACAGTACCCACCTGGTAGAATGCAATGCCCCCATCCTAACACAAGATCCCACAAAGAACCACCACCTTGGGTTATGTTGTGTGAAGCACAGGGCCACTCTTGGGACTCTTAGCCAAACAACTGCCAGGACAACACTCCCAGCCATCCTGTCAGCACAGCCACCCCACCCCACAGGGAAGCAGAATCAAAAGGAAGGAAGCATGGGGATGCTGGGAAGGGGGGTGGAGGCAATAGCATGATGGGAGTCGTAGTCACTGATATTGGTCACCCCCACAACTGGCCCATCAACACCACCCTGAACCATGCTCACATCACAGGAAGTGGAGAAGGACTCACAAGATGGCTGACACTGGCTACTGCTGTGGGGAGCACAAGGCCCTGCTGGCAACTGTGCACCAACAAACAGCAGGACACCACTGACTGACATCCTGAGAGACAACTTACACTCCCTGCAATGCAAGCACGTTCCATGGTGGGATATCTGGCTAGCTGGGTGGGAAGGGGGACTTGCAGCACTGACCATAGTCACGAGCACCTCCCCTCACACCCCCCAACACAAACTCCACAGAACCCACCTGGTAGAATGCAATGCCCCCATCCTAACACAAGATCCCACAAAGAACCACCACCCTGGGTTATGTTGTGTGAAGCACAGGGACACTCTTGGGACTCTTAGCCAAACAACTGCCAGGACAACACTCCCAGCCATCCTGTCAGCACAGCCAGCCCACCCCACAGGGAAGCAGAATCAAAAGGAAGGAAGCATGGGCATGCTGGGAAGGGGGTGGAGGCAATAGCATGATGGGAGTCGTAGTCACTGATATTGGTCACCCCCACAACTGTCCCATCAACACCACCCTGAACCATGCTCACATCACAGGAAGTGGAGAAGGACTCACAAGATGGCTGACACTGGCTACTGCTGTGGGGAGCACAAGGCCCTGCTGGCAACTGTGCACCAACAAACAGCAGGACACCACTGACTGACATCCTGAGAGACAACTTACACTCCCTGCAATGCAAGCACGTTCCATGGTGGGATAACTGGCTGGCTGGCTGGGTGGGAAGGAGGACTTGCAGCACTAACCATAGTCACAAGCACCTCCCCTCACACACACCCCAACACAAACTCCACAGTACCCACCTGGTAGAATGCAATGCCCCCATCCTAACACAAGATCCCACAAAGAACCACCACCTTGGGTTATGTTGTGTGAAGCACAGGGCCACTCTTGGGACTCTTAGCCAAACAACTGCCAGGACAACACTCCCAGCCATCCTGTCAGCACAGCCACCCCACCCCACAGGGAAGCAGAATCAAAAGGAAGGAAGCATGGGCATGCTGGGAAGGGGGTGGAGGCAATAGCATGATGGTAGTCGTAGTCACTGATATTGGTCACCCCCACAACTGGCCCATCAACACCACTCCTGAACCATGCTCACATCACAGGAAGTGGAGAAGGACTCACAAGATGGCTGACACTGGCTACTGCTGTGGGGAGCACAAGGCCCTGCTGGCAACTGTGCACCAACAAACAGCAGGACACCACTGACTAACATCCTGAGAGACAACTTACACTCCCTGCAATGCAAGCACGTTCCATGGTGGGATATCTGGCTAGCTGGGTGGGAAGGGGGACTTGCAGCACTGACCATAGTCACAAGCACCTCCCCTCACACCCCCGCCAACACAAACTCCACAGAACCCACCTGGTAGAATGCAATGCCCCCATCCTAACACAAGATCCCACAAAGAACCACCACCCTGGGTTATGTTGTGTGAAGCACAGGGACACTCTTGGGACTCTTAGCCAAACAACTGCCAGGACAACACTCCCAGCCATCCTGTCAGCACAGCCAGCCCACCCCACAGGGAAGCAGAATCAAAAGGAAGGAAGCATGGGCATGCTGGGAAGGGGGTGGAGGCAATAGCATGATGGGAGTCGTAGTCACTGATATTGGTCACCCCCACAACTGTCCCAGTCAACACCACCCTGAACCATGCTCACATCACAGGAAGTGGAGAAGGACTCACAAGATGGCTGACACTGGCTACTGCTGTGGGGAGCACAAGGCCCTGCTGGCAAATGTGCACCAACAAACAGCAGGACACCACTGACTGACATCCTGAGAGACAACTTACACTCCCTGCAACGCAAGCACGTTCCATGGTGGGATAACTGACTGGCTGGGTGGGTGGGAAGGAGGGCCGGCTGTCAACTAAACACAACCAATGCAGACCATGTTCACACCCCAGAAAATACATAGAAATGCCCACATAATGCAGGACAATGTGCCACACCAATATCAACCCCTGACTGTGACGACTTAGGACAATGCAATGTACAGGCCCGCACCCAGAGGCACAGTCACAACTGTCATGTGTGTCAACCATTGATGCCTGCAGAAACATAACATACATTGTTTGTGTCTCCCAAAAACAGGTGATGATGGGGACACAGCAGCAGACGCTGAGGAGTCCCAGTCCCAGGCTCAAGAGGATGCCGAGCTCACTGGCGTCGTACAGCCTCTGTCCTCCTCGGACGATGAAGAACAACCTGGCACATCCGGTGCAAGTCAACATGCAGCACCAGCAGGACCACCAGCTGCAGCACCAGCAGGACCACCAGCTGCACCCCCTGCACCCACCCCTACAACGACTGTCACCACGAATACCATCCCTGCCGACATGGACAGAACAAGGAGCAACACCAGCACAGTGACCCTGGACCAACCTGGGGCCATGGACACCACCACCACCACCAACCCCCAAGGTGGACCAGGGTTATCTGTGCGTGCCACTGCACACACTGCACATGTCAGCAGGGGTGGTGGGAGGGGTGGGAGACAGAGGTCGCTGCTTGCAGACGTTGCTGGTGTGCATGATGATCCACAACTGGTACGCATAGCTGATGCATACCAGTCCAGCACCGGAGAGCTCAGCCAGGTAGTGGGGCTCCTCAGAGACATTAAACAGCAGCAGGCTGCCCATCATGCCCGCTTGGACTCCCACATGTCCCACGTGGAGTCACACATGTCCCGTGTGGACTCACACATGTCCCGCGTGGAGTCCAAGTGGGATGCACTGCATGAGATGACGGCGGTGCACAGGGACATTTTACAATGCCTCCGCCAGATGAACAGCAACCAGTCCACACCTCCCTGTGTGCCAACAACATCTGGTGCCGAACAAACTGCAACTGCCACAGGGAGGGAGGAGGACTCTGGCGGAGAGTCCCCTGCACCGCAGCAGCCTGTACTTGAGGGCCCCCCCCAAGAAGAGGGGTCGTCCGAGGAGGGAAAAGTGAGAGGCCGATGGCCAAGCGCAACTCCCAGGAAACCTGAACCTGTTCTGGATGTTCGCCTTTGTGCACAGACTGTTCACCCTGTTGACGGCAACACTACTCCCACACATTGCATGGGGAGTACAAGTTGGACCAATGTGTCAGACAACTGTGGCCCCGATACTGGGGATCCTGTCTACCAGGACTTTCAATTCACCTAGGAACTTGTGATTGCAAGATTTATGTACAGCACAACCCATCCTATGCACTATTAACACAAATGTATCACAATAAACACACTAATACACCATACTTGCCTCTGTCGTGATTCCAACGTGGGTGCTGTTATGGGGATGATGAACTGCAAAATTACACTGTGTATGCGAACTGCAACAGCAAGGACAACACAGGCATGTGAGTACAGGCAACGTGACACACATGAGGGAGACACACCACCAGGGCTACACAACACATACACACCTAGGCCATCTGACTCATTGCCTACACTGATGTTGCCAGGGAAGACGGTGCAATGCACAGACACCACACCCATTCCCAGTTGTAGTCAAGTAGCCCACAGGTGCAGTAAGCAAATGGCAGTCAAATGTGTGACCACAGACAACGCACATCACAAAGTGAAGCACAGGTTTATTACACAGTTGCAACATGCCGTAACCACTACAGATGCAAGGTAACCCCACCTGGCAGCGGGCACACAGTCAACAACTGTAGACGGAAGGAAGTCCATGGGTGTGGCGCACATCACCTGTAGGGACACAACAGCTACCAGCCTGGATGTGCAATCACGTCGTCGGTGGACACAGTTGACCAAACGAATCTGAAAGTACCCTGTGAAGGACAGAAATGACACACAGTCAAAAGCAATGGAGTACAGGACAGAACAGCAAAACTCATGCACAATACATGTTACAAGATACCCACCCAGAACCAAGTTAGCATGTCAACACTGTTGGGGAGTACAGCCCACCTGTCACCACACATCGCAACACACATCCAGTCAAGTAGCCCATGGACACACTCCAACAGCACCAGAGCACCACCCACACATCATGCCAACTCACATCATTGACATGACACCTCAGGATACTCACATTCAGCTAAAGAAGTTGGTGATGAGCTGTGTGCGGACATCACCATCACCATCATCATCACACGTCACTGGCATCGTGGTCCAGGCCAGGATCCTCCACAGGTGGCGGATGTTGGTCATTGTCATCCTGGATGAGAGGCAACTCCTTCCGCACTGCCAGGTTGTGGAGCATGCAGCAGACGATGATAATCTTGCACACTTTCGCAGGGGCATATGGGAGGGACCCTCCGGTCTTGTCCAGGCAGCGGAAGCGGCTCTTCAGGAGACCAAAGGTCCGCTCAATCACTCTCCTGGTCCGACCATGTGCCTCATTGTAGCGCATCTGGGCTGGTGTCACAGGGTTCCTGAGGGGTGTCAGCAACCACGGCATGTTGGGGTATCCCGAGTCACCTACGGACAGACAAGTGCACATTAGCTGACTTGGAAAAGTGGGCGGAATACTACAGATCAGATCACACACAATGGCACAAAGTCAGTACACACCGACAAGCCAGGCACGCTGGTTCTGCATCTGTGCCATCATCCTGGGGATGCGACTACTCCTCATCACAAAGGCATCGTGTGCTGAACCAGGGAAACGGGCACACACGTGTGTGATGGTCATGTCTGCAAGACACACCACCAGTGCATTGACCGAGTGGTAGTGCTTGCGGTTCCTGTAGGCCTGCTCCTGGGCCTGTGGTGGTACCAAAGCCACATGTGTCCCATCAGTGGAGCCAATTACATGCGGCATCCTCCCCAGGGCATAAAAGTCACTCTTCACGTCAGTGAGTTGTCGCAGTCTAGGGAAATAGATGTACCGTTCAGGAAGAGCAACATTGCCACCAAAACATCGCGGAGCACACGGCTGAACATGGTCTGTGACATCCCACCAGCAGTCGCCACAGTATGTTGGAAGGTACCAGTGGCAAAGAAGTGTAGGGCTGCCATCACCTTCACCTTGGGGGTCAGCGCTGTAGGATACGGCCGGCCAGGCTGCAAATGTGGAGACAACTGCACTGCCAAATCCTCAATCAGCTGCCTGGTGAAGCGGTACCGTCGGATGCTGTCCCGTTCCACCATCGTTGCCAGGTCTGGGAATGGCCGATGGACAGCAGGAGCCCTGCAGTGCAGAGGAGAAGTAAGCAAGATTGTCAGTCACCCCACATATGCGGCATTGAACACACTCAAGATCCCAACATACATCATTATGAGGCACAACTACATGAAGTGTGCAGTACCGGAAGGACATGTATGGTACATACATGGCCAACATCTGTCAACACGGTCCAACAGGTGGCATCAATTAGTCCCAGGTTGGCCCATTGGATATCATGAGGCCGTGTCACAGTTCCCATCTCCTGCTGCCGTGTCACAATAACCCCCCACAGTGACATGTGAGGACAGATGTGCCCCAGGCACCACAGCTCAACGACAGGTACATTCCCAGGGACCCTGTAATGCCACATGGACACTGGCATTACATGGAGTATCATGTATACACCACAGCAAAACAACCATGACCCCCACAGGTAGTGGCCCCACTTGCCACGGCAGGACAGACATGGACGTCTGTGACACACACGCACAACATCAGAGTCCATGCACACACAACGTGGATGTGGAGACTGTCTCCCATTGTGCACATGAAATCAGAGACATTGTAAACACTACATGCACAAAGACTGTGGAGGACCATCACTATTGTGCCACTGGGACACCCTGGCTCAAACATACCGTCCCACATGGGACTCACGGGGTATGTGACATGACATACACATACACCACTGTGAAATGTGACCATGGCACATGCACAGATATGAACAGTTGCACATCACAGTGGTCATGTACACGTAACACCCAGGATCCTGTCCCCATGAACACGTGCACAGCCTGGGGGTGGCTGCCCACAGGTGACACCCACAGGACAACATGTACACCAACATACACACAATAGGAAATGCATCCTTACATGCCTTATGATAAAGTTTGGACAGGCTGTCGTGATGTAGGTGTGCCCCTCACTCCCTGGGAGCTATCTGTGGCTGGCATATGTCCATCTGAGACAGGCATGCTGACATATGCCAGTCACATGTACAGTGATGCGTTGTACCGCAATGGACCGATCGGTGCCTCCGGCCGGCCCATTGCATTCAATGTGTGCGGGTACGCGTTGTACCCCTGTGCGCGTTGAACCGCAATGGACCGATCGGTGCCTCCGGCCGGCCCATTGCATTCAATGTGTGCGGGTACGCGTTGTACCCCTGTGCGCGTTGATACCGCAATGGACCGATCGGTGCCTCCGGCCGGCCCATTGCATTCAATGTGTGCGGGTACGCGTTGTACCCCTGTGCGCGTTGAACTGCAATGGACCGATCGGTGCCTCCGGCCGGCCCATTGTATTCAATGTGTGCGGGTACGCGTTGTACCCCTGTGCGCGTTGTACCGCAATGGACCGATCGGTGCCTCCGGCCAGCCCATTGCATTCAATGTGTGCGGGTACGCGTTATACCCCTGTGCGCGTTGAACTGCAATGGACCGATCGGTGCCTCCGGCCGGCCCATTGCATTCAATGTGTGCGGGTACGCGTTGTACTCCTGTGCGCGTTGTACCGCAATGGACCGATCGGTGCGCACCCATTGACAATGGGCTTGCCTGGCAACGGACGCGTTTTCGAATTTCGAACGAGTCGGTTGCTGGAAATTCAGTTGGTCACCCACAACAATGTTGCAAAATCATGTATGTCATGAAGTTGAGGATTTGAAGGATGCTGTGGGCGTGTTTTGGTGCTGCTATTCCATGGATTGGCCAGATTCAGAAGATGCAAACGACTTGGACCTATCACTTTGGACACAAGGGACAGTATCTGCCTCTCCAGCACATATATATTGCTGGCTGTTCCCCTGAGAGCTCACTTGCCTGCACTACATGCTCCAGGACGACATCTGCCACTGCACTGCTGCTGTCTCTGCCCCTCTGGACCCTGCAATGGCACGTACTGTGGAGAGAGCCCCAGCCTTCAGCCTTGAGGAGAACCAGGCCCTGCTGGACAGCCTCATTTCCACAGTACAGCAAGCTGTATGGGACACCAGGGGAGCAGGTGAGTGTTCTGTGCACTGCCTTTCTGAATGTGCATTTTGTGTGACTAGCAAGGCTGAGAGTCTGCACGCCACTGGCTAGCAGGCTCACTGAGTAGTTGTCACCCCCCATAGTGTGTAGTGACATGCACTGGACAGGTATGGTGCAGTGACAGTGCATTTGAACATGGTTTTACTTCCCATGCAATGATACCATGTAGTGACGTCTGGCAAACTGTCCATGGTCAGCTTTGCACTGCCTGTGTACATCATGTGCCCCTGTGATTGAGACATGTATATACAACTGTGTCATGCACGGATATGTTGCATGTGTGGTAATGGCCTTTTCACTTTGTCATCCTGACAGGTTAATGCCCATCGGAAGCAGGAAATCTGGAAGGACATCGTCCGGGCTGTCCGGTCCGTGGGGGTCTACAAGCGCCGGATCCGCAACTGCCAGAAGAGGTGGCAGGACCTTCGGGGCTGGACCCGGAGGATTGAACGGGTCCAGCTGAAGCTGTCGCCTCCTCGCAGGAGGGGCGGAACATGGACCCTGACCCCCACATGCTCCAGATCCTGGCGGTGGTGTTTCCAGACCTGGATGGGCAGCTGAAGGCCAGACAGCAGCAAGGAGGGGGTGAGTCAAAGACTGCACTGTGAACTCTGTATTACATGCTTTGTGCCCTCCTCTGGCCTGTTTCAACTGCCACAGTGCAGCAGTCATGTTGTCCAGGAGCCATGTCCCTCTATTGTGCACTGCCCACTGCTCATCTGATACCCAGGTGTGGCCCTTACATTCAGGGAATTGTGTCACTTGGGACTGTGTCCTTGCAGTTTGCTTCACTAAAGGTGGGGGACAGCATCTGTTTCCCTAACTCTGTTGTGGGCATCATGGGTGGGTCCATTGTTCACACAACGCCTGGGTTTGGACATGTGATCTGCGTGTTGCTTTGATATGCGGTCCACTTGCTGAGCTGAGCCACCACATGTGCCTGGGGTATGTGGCACACGCCCATGCAGCGGGTGGGAACAATGTTTGGGCCCCAGGAGTGTGCAGATTACGTGTGTCACACATACATAGCCAGCTATCCACTGTCCAGGGCACATCCCTCATTCATGTGGAGCAGGACAGTCATGCCTACTCCAGGCCATGCAATGCACTCTGTACTCCCACTCCCGTGTATCAGCTGACACATTGTGCACAGTGATTTGACCCCTCAGGTGTCTGCCTCTGTGTCAGTGTGCTGTGGATTAGTTGCCAGGACTGCTGGGGTGTTTCTTGGTAGGGGCTCAGCATGCCCCTGGAGATGTGACCATAGGAGACGATACTTGTGTGTCACATAGGTGTTTGATCAGCTGCCCGTGCAGACTGGGGTATGCGAATGTGAAGTTCAGGCAGCTGTTCCCCATTCACAGCAAATTGTGAGGGGCTCAGGTTCCGAGGGTAGTGTCACAGGTCTCCCATATGTCCAATAGGTGTGACCTGGACAGATGAGGGTTAAGATGATGTGTTGTGTGGGGGATGTACATGTGCACTTGTGCAGCTCCAGGACTTGCATTCCCCATGACCTACTATTGTGACACAGTGCATAGTGTTGTTGTCTGGCTGCCAAGTCATACATCACTGAGACAGTGATGTATGACTTAGCAGTCATGCCTCTGCCATGGCATGTGTCAACTTATTGGTGGTCCTGCAGGGGAGTGACATGTGCTACATGCACACCATAGTGGCGCTGGCTATCAGGACATGGGTGCATCATGGTGTCTGTCGCTGGTATGCATCACATGCATTTCCTATTTGACTCTGGGCATCCCTTTCATCCGGAAACCTGTACTGACTCAGTGGCAAGAGCTGTGATGTGTCCACACCGTGTCCTCTGCACTGTCCAACTACTGTGTACTTGGTGCATGTGTCCACACTGGGGTGTTGCAATCCAACAGACACCAGACAGATGGGTGCAAGGCCATGTGGGATGTTAGTGCCATGCTTGGCATCAGACTGACAATTGGCTTCTCCTGTTCAGTTAGGGCACTTTTAGCAATGTACAACTAATGATGCCAGGGCTTGCTCTGTAATGTGCTGTGCTCACAGTGGTGTGTGCGTTTGGTGCAGGTGACTGATGTCTGTCTGTTTCCCCATTGTTTGCAGATACATCCACGGCCACGGAAGGGGACAGCTCCACGGACCAGGAGGAGCCAGAGAGCCAGACTGGGTCAGCAGCCGAGGAGTGGTCGGAGGGACCCAGTGGCATGGAGGGCGAGGGGAGCCACACCGAGGAGTCCTCAGCACCATCCACCTCAGCTGAGGACCAGAGCAACTCGGAGGATGACTCCCTTGTGGAGGCGGGTGTCAGCAGCCACCACACCCCAGCTAGTGTTGCTGTCCCCGCCACCACCAGCACCACCACCGCCCTCCCATCGGCTCCCATTCCCCAGGTCCGTGGAGGCTCCCATGTTCGGGAGCGTGTCTCCTTTGGCCCAGGCACCGCACCCCTGCCCCTGTGTCCCCTGCTGCCCTGAGTGAGGAGTCTGTGTACCTCCTTCGCCAGCTCCATGTAGGGCAGACAGCCATGCTGAGTGTCCTCCATGCGCACACCGCACTGTTGACTCAGCTGGTGTCGTTCATGGAGGGCATCTCATCGGGCATGTCTGACCTACAGAGGGGCAACAGGTCCATGGACTCCTCCCTGACGGCAGCAGTGTCCCTCCTCAGACAGTCCCTCACCCCTCCTGCCTCTGCTCCATCCACACTCCCCAGCACCTTACCCGTCCCAAGCACACACACACCGGCACAGGCACACACCAGCACACACACATCCAGCACACAGACACACACGCCACAAACTAAACGCACATGCACGCACAGTCAGGGGACTGAAACCAGACTCACAGGGGATGGGGCCCTGGTACACACACACGCATCCACGGGCACTGCACAGTCCTCAGTTGCCTCTCCCTCCAAAGCACCCTCCCTTGCCTCACCTGCAACCCCAAAGACCCAGCGCCTCTTCCTCAGTGACCTCGGCCTCTTCCCCTCCGATCCAGCTGCCCCAGCATCCAGGGGGAAGAGGAATCCCCCCACACGGAGCAGAGTGCCCCTCGCCCCCAGACACCCTCCCCCAGGCGCAGACAGACTGAGGCCCCCACCCGCAAGTCCCCCGGAGTGCTAAGAGCAAGACCCCGCAGCCGCCCTGCAGCTCAAGCACCAGGTCTCCTTCCTCCATCCCTCAGGCCCCCACTCCACAGGTGCCCCCACCACACCCTGCCCCAGGTTCCCCCACCCACAGATATACCATCCCCAAGAGGCTCCGGCCTTCTCCCCCTGCCACTTGCTCTCCCGGCACCACACCCCCGCTGCGCTTGTCTGTGCCACTGATGTGGTGAGGGTGTCCTCCCCTCTGTCCAGCCCACCTTGCCTGTTCCCCATTCTCCTCCCCTGGTGGTAGGCACTGCAGTGGAGTCCACTACCACCCTGTCTGACTTGGGCACTGCAGTGGTGGACCTGTCCACTCCATCTGCAGGGTCCACTGCAGTCGTGCCGGCACCCACAACATCTGAGCCATGCCCCCCAGTTGTGCCGGCACACACCATGTCAGACACCTCCACTGCAGTTGTCAGTGGCTCTTCAGCACCCACCACCGCTTCCCTGCTTCCTCCTGGTGAGCCCTGATCCTGTCCCTGCGGTGCCTGGCCTACCCCCCCGGTTGCCCCTCCTAGTGGATTGTCCCTGGTTTTGTGCAGGCATGTGTAGGGTGGCATCTGCCACTGTCACCCACTTGTGACTTTGTTGATGGACTGGCCATTGGCCTTTGTTTATGTTCTACCGGACTTCTACTTTTAATGCCACATATGCTGAATAAAGCAACTTTCTGTTCTCTAGTGCTTTTGCTTCTGATGTACATGATGTTGATGATGCTAACCATGCCCTTGCTGCAGTGATGGTGATATTTGGTCTCATGATAATGAAGTGTTACTGTGCAGGAACCCATGTGGTCCAGGGGGGATGTGTCCTATGCTGTGGTGTATCCATGTCATCCATAGCAGCATCTGAGGGTGTCATGTGTTCAGTATTTGGCAATGGGATTTCCTACTTAGATTGGCAATTTCACATCTGTGGCTTCCACCCCTGCACATCTGTTGTGCCTGCCATTGTTCTATTTGTCTACTTCCCTGACCGTGTGGCCATCTCCAGTGAACATGCAGGTTTGGGCATCAATGGGGAAGGACTCATCTGTGTTGTCAGTGCAACATTGCTATACAAGTGTGTTGGATCTGTGCTGATGATTCCGTTGGCACTTCCATGACCAGGCTGATGGGACGGGAGCCCTCATTTGGTGCTAATTGTTGATTGTGTGTCCCATTGCTGCCATGGTATGGTATCTGTTCGCCTCACATCTGCAGTCTCCACAGGGTATCTGCATGTGTGTGCCCATTGGTGCAAATATGTGGGTCTGCATTCGGATGGTCACTTCTGTCATTGTGTCATTGATGATTGTTGACGGTGTCAGCCCCCATGGGTGTTGTTTGTCTGCACATGGCCAAAGTTATGTCTTATTTGCACTGCAGGATTTGGCTCCCCCAATTTATGTTGCAATGGGACACATACACTACTTTGCCACTGATGTGTTTGTTGTTCTGTGACCAGGAATCATCCATGCAGTTTGGCAGTTGCACCTCTTACTTTGTCAACACTTACCTTTTGGTCACTGTGATGATGGGGGTTTGGACCCCATTGCCACAATGTTCAAAATGTGCTGCAGCTATGGACCCCACACTTACCTTTTGGTCACTGTGATGATGGGGGTTTGGACCCCATTGCCACAATGTTCAAAATGTGCTGCAGCTATGGACCCCACACTTACCTTTTGGTCACTGTGATGATGGGGGTTTGGACCCCATTGCCACAATGGTCATGGCCTGCTTGCGTTGTGTGTGCCACACACATATTTGTGTGGCACATGTGCTAGGGGGTCACATTGTATGTTCGAAGTCATGTTCGGTGTTGTAGGCATTTGACACAGTCTACACACGCTTGTCATGGTGTTGGGGGATGTCTTCTTCTTGCATTCCCTAGGTTGCGGTGTGCTGGTTGTGTCATGCATTGTCCATCCTATGGGTGGGGGTGGTAGTGGTGGTAGGCATCCTGCCCCCCCTGGGTGAGGGTGGTAGTAGTGGTAGGCATCCAGCCCCCCTGGCTAAGGGTGGTGGTAGTGGTAGGCATCCTGCCCCCCTGGGTGAGGGTGGTAGTAGTGGTAGGCATCCTGCCCCCCTGGGTGAGGGTGGTAGTAGTGGTAGGCATCCTGCCCCCCTGGGTGAGGGTGGTAGTAGTGGTAGGCATCCTGCCCCCCTGGGTGAGGGTGGTACTAGTGGTAGGCATCCAGCCCACCCTGGGTGTGGGTGGTAGTAGTGGTAGGCATCCTGCCCCCCCTGGGTGAGGGTGGTAGTAGTAGTAGGCATCCTGCCCCCCTGGCTAAGGGTGGTAGTAGTGGTAGGCATCCTGCCCCCCTGGGTGAGGGTGGTATTAGTGGTAGGCATCCTGCCCCCCTGGGTGAGGGTGGTACTAGTGGTAGGCATCCAGCCCACCCTGGGTGAGGGTGGTAGTAGTGGTAGGCATCCTGCCCCCCTGGGTGAGGGTGGTAGTAGTGGTAGGCATCCTGCCCCCCTGGGTGAGGGTGGTAGTAGTGGTAGGCATCCTGCCCCCCTGGGTGAGGGTGGTACTAGTGGTAGGCATCCAGCCCACCCTGGGTGAGGGTGGTAGTAGTGGTAGGCATCCAGCCCCCCTGGCTAAGGGTGGTGGTAGTGGTAGGCATTCTGCCCCCCTGGGTGAGGGTGGTAGTAGTGGTAGGCATCCTGCCCCCCTGGGTGAGGGTGGTAGTAGTGGTAGGCATCCTGCCCCCTGGCTAAGGGTGGTAGTAGTGGTAGGCATCCTGCCCCCTGGGTGAGGGTGGTAGTAGTGGTAGGCATCCTGCCCCCCTGGGTGAGGGTGGTACTAGTGGTAGGCATCCAGCCCCCCTGGGTGAGGGTGGTGGTAGTGGTAGGCATTCTGCCCCCCTGGGTGAGGGTGGTAGTAGTGGTAGGCATCCTGCCCCCCTGGGTGAGGGTGGTAGTAGTGGTAGGCATCCTGCCCCCCTGGGTGAGGGTGGTAGTAGTGGTAGGCATCCTGCCCCCCTGGGTGAGGGTGGTACTAGTGGTAGGCATCCAGCCCACCCTGGGTGAGGGTGGTAGTAGTGGTAGGCATCCAGCCCCCTTGGCTAAGGGTGGTGGTAGTGGTAGGCATTCTGCCCCCCTGGGTGAGGGTGGTAGTAGGGGTAGGCATCCTGCCCCCCCTGGGTGGGGGTGGTAGTAGTGGTTGGCATCCTGCCCCCCCTGGCTAGGGGTGGTAGTAGTGGTAGGCATCCTGCCCCCCTGGGTGAGGGTGGTAGTAGTGGTAGGCATCCTGCCCCCCTGGGTGAGGGTGGTACTAGTGGTAGGCATCCAGCCCACCCTGGGTGAGGGTGGTAGTAGTGGTAGGCATCCAGCCCCCCTGGGTAAGGGTGGTAGTGGTGGTAGGCATCCTGCCCCCCTGGGTAGGGGTGGTGGTGCGCATTCAGGCCCCTGTGTGCATATGTGGCATTGGTGATGGGCATCCCGCCCCTATGGTGCTGCTGTTGCTGGTGTAAGTATATTCTGCATCCCTGTGTGTGTGTGTGATGTGTCGTGTACGTGTTGTATGTGTTTTGTGGTTGGTGTCTGGCTTACCTTCTGCGCCGTACGCGTCCGTGCCTGTTCCGGTAGTATATGTAGAATATTGGTATGATCGGGACGAAGGGATTCATGGTTGGTTCGTGTCGTTCGTCCTTCTCGTTGCTTCGCGTCGTCCTCGCCGCTTCGCCTCGTCCTCGTCGCTTCGCCTCGTCCTTGTCGCTTCGCGTCGTCCTCGTCGCTGCCGTGTTCGTCTCGGAGCCGTGGATCGTGTTGTGGCGCGAATCGGAACTTATGTGCGCCTCTCCCGGATGCTTTGACGTGCCGTGCGTAGCGACGGGTTCGGCGCGTACGGAAAGCGCATCGTACTTGTCCGGCCGGACGGGGCTGCATTTTTCCTTCCGTGCAACTCGATTCGGCGTTTCCGGATTCGCCTCGGTCGGAGAACAGGACCTGGTTTGGGTGAGTACGGCTCGGCCGGATTCTTTGCTGTTGTGCGCATCGTACTTTCTCGTTCGGTGTGCTGTACGGATCGGTCGGGAAACAGGCTTTCGCATGGCTTTTTTCCCGACCGAATGGTATTGGGTGCGCCTCCGACCGAGATCGGAATCGGCCCCTTTGTCATGCTCTATCTTGAGGAAACCACCCACGGCTCCTCCTGAGGCAACCACCCACTGTTCCTCTTCTGTCCTTGAGACCCTAGTGGTCTTTTTCAGACTGGACAGTCCTCCTCAGGCACCTATCTTAAAGTCGCCCTCAGACCTCCCCTAGGTGATCCCTAATGGATCCAAGTTTGTACCCTTTAGATATTGGGGAAACAACATACAATCATTGAATGGGGCTTAGTGCATTACGCACTGCCTACCTGATCATCTGACCAGTAATGCTGTTGTGCGTGCTCTTCCATGGTAAAAAAACATTATGGCTCATAAGGAAGCTGTCGGTGTCTGATGTCACAGGCTGGTCAACGAGAGCCCTGATGCATGGGTTTCTGCAGGAAACCAAGTCCAATCAGCAGGTGTGCATACCGAGACTTCAAGGCCCCCTGGAGAGTCCTGGGACCACAGTACAGCAAACCCCTGCAGAGATCGACAGTTCCTGAGGAGTCACGGCACCATTTGTGAAAGCAAAATATCTATAAAGATAAACAAAGAACGAACACACACAAGAGCCAAGAGCTTGGAGAGCAGCAAGCATTTATTTGCCAAAGAACTGCAGTTGAGACAGCTTGCAGTGAAGACTACAGAGTGATCTGATTACAGAGTAAAGAATCAGCCTTTATATACAATTGTGAAGCCTTCAGGCATGTTAATCATTAACAACAGCACTGTTGCGTGAGCATTTCTTAAATATGTCTTCGTGTACATTTGCCTTATATGTGATCGCAGTGACGCACATGATCGTGCTAAAATTAGCCAATCTTCTAAGCTCCTATCTTCTGACCCACAGTCTAAGCCTGTTATCTTGTTTAGGTCAAACAAGCGTTGTTTTATTTAGTCAACAGATGTTTTTCTGCGTCCTACACACAATTTGACTTTATTTGACATGCTCAGGTTAGAGAGCCATTTCTCAGAATTGAGAAGGACTGGCAGCTGACTTTACACGTACACATTACATTTTCAATTCATTTGTTTCTTGCTGACTTTCAGACAGTTTATTTTAACTATTTGTGTAGCATAGAGTTGTGCTTGGTAAGTGAGCACATATTATTTCTAAGCAGTTTTTACACAGAAATTAATGCAAAACTATGGTTCACTTTAATTTACCTATTCATCACAGGAGCTAATTAATTTTCTTTATCTTTCACAGTCTTTGGTTTCTCTCCTTTTTGCTAGTGCAATCTCCACATATTAATTCTGGGCCAGTTTAGGTGAAGCTTCATCTAGTCTAACTTTCTTTAGGACTCCTGTCTCGTCTATTCAGGGTAATGCTTTTTTTCACCCATGGTCATTGATATTGTATTAGGTATTTCCATCAGAGTTTGTCTCTCTCATCTTGAGGTGCGGTTACAGACCATTTAACACCAGTGGCGGCTCGCAGAGGTAACACCGTGGGGTGGTGAGGTGGGCGGGGGCGGGACTGGGTGGGGGGTAGTGGAGTCCGACATACGACAGCAGGTATTTATTTATTTATTTACGTTCACCTTTGCCGTTGTATGTCGGACTCCACTACCCCCCACCCAGACCTGCCCCCTCCCCGCCTCACCGCCCCACGGCATTACCTCTGCGAGCTGCCACTGTTTCACACTTAACCTGAGCACCTTACTCATACAAATACTCAGTAATTTTTTCTGTAAGTCCATGTGCCTACATTTTCACTCAGATATATGCCTTTAGGCTGTTTTTTGCCTTTGTAAATTGTGCCTTATACAGCTTGGTCTCTTTGATGTTCATTGTAGGGTGGCTGCTTTGTCTAGAAAAACTATAACAACAATGGTTAGGTGCAGATTAGGGTTGTTCTTTGTGCATTTGCTTTGGGCAAGCATAATATAACCCTTTGGTTGTGCCTAAAAATAAAGGTACTCCTAAGTCTTGTGAGGACAGTGTTGCAAAAATATGTCTTCTCTGAGTTTTGTATGGTCTTTAGGCCAAGACAAAATGATCATTACACTGGTGTAACCTTGCATAATTTTAGTAAGTTTGTGTTATTCTTTAAATGCGAAATATTAGAAAATACACTATTTCATCATGTTGCTTAATTTCCCCTCTGTTTAGGCAAAATCTTATTGTGGTAGCATTGCAACAATGTGACTGAACAGAGCGTTAGTGGCTGCTGTGTGTATCAAATGTGATTTAGTGCTTTTTAAGAGCAAAATGCAACCTTGCATTCAAAACGGACACAAGGACACATTTCATGCTAAAAAATAACACTCAATGCTGAGTTTGTGATTTGTTCCATTTTAATCTAATTTCGCATACCTTTCTCCAAACTGCATATAACTATAGAGAGATAAATTACCTGAATTTCACAGCCCCCTAATGGTTTGCATAGCCTGTTTATGTGATCATTCCTTTACTGCACTGTTTTACCTTTCACACATCAACTGGCTGCCAATAGAAATATATTTAACTTTGCTCTGTTTACAAAGATTTGATCCAGATTATTGTTTCCTGATCAAGTTAACTCAAATTACTTCTTATCAGACCATGCAATTTCTACTGCTGCCTCAGTGACTAGAAGGCAAGGCCGCTGAAGATCTTATGTATTCTAGTGACTGTGGATTTGTCCATAATAGTGAATCCTCATTGGTTGAACATCTCCCCAGGAGGCTTTAAGTAGATTGCAGATTCAGGTTTGTAGAGCACACTATCACCCTGGACGGTGTATTTTTCAGCTGTTTATTTATAAAGCAGGAAAAGTGAAACATTATTTGTCTTTGTGTCTTCTGTTTTATTCTGTTGCCATTAGTCAGCTGAGATTCTTCACAACAATGTTCTCTTCAGCTTTTTTATGTTCCTGGAGTCACGCATGGGATAAGCGTTATGATCCTTGGAGATATTTCTCGCCTTGGATTTCAAGTTGAAGGGGTCTGATCTCTTCAGGTCCTTCTCACAGGTCACATATACCAAGCACAGCAGGTTCAGTCCTCCTGGTATCCTTTTGTAGGTCCAATGAGGGTCCAACTTTGTAGGGTTCACCAACCAGTGGGTGGGGGATGCCCTAAGACACCTCAATTTCTTCTCAGTCCAATGGATTAAAGGTTCCAAGCCTCCGACTTGACAACTTTTGCTGTAGTTTCTGTTTGCATTACTGCAAACAGGCCTAAAATGCCAAGTGTTACTTGACATTTTGAAGATGGTGAAACTCTTCAGCCACACTAAACTTCCTCCCACATCTAACTCCAAAATTCATTTTGAAGTAGGCACTATATTCACAACAAACACAGAGACAGAAGTCTGGTGTGACAAGCAGACAGGTGATACACAAGAATTGTCCTCACATCCTGTTTACTCCCTTTGAAAGGAGCAAGACGTTTACGTGTGCTTCAGTCAGACCTCTGATGCAGGATTTGACAGTGGGGCATCAACAGGAGGGGCAGAGCTCCCACCCTGCATATTCTATTGAGCACAGAAGAATCATATTTGTTCATTCAGGTCAGCCTATTATATGCTTCTTGGAGGAATTTTACATCTCATTTGCCCCCTCATTCAAGGCAGAGCACCGAGTCACAGGAGAACTAATGCAAAATTCCCTCCTGAAACCTAAGGCCCATAAAAGGTAGCTGTCTAAAGATAATTTTTCCTTAATATTTATTAAAAATCTGGCTTCACCATGGAATTGGATTTGTACTAGCTATTAAAAATTGTGGTATAATTATTTTTCTATCTAAACTCCTCGGGTTAGAAGTATTAGGGGCATATCCACAAGGAGCCATTGCCGAATTAAAGGCACATTATCGCAGCCAAAGTCGTGATAATTTTACCTCCCCATTCACAAGCCGGTGTTAACAGCCCACAGCACCAGTTTACCCGCGATAGCAGCCGCAAAAAACATCACCACAGAGGACCCCGCAAATATCGCTAATGAGATGCAGAGTAGGCATTCCCGTGACAAAGGCCGAGACAACGTCACACCTCAACATTCACAACGACCAGCCACATCGGCGATAAGAACACAAAACAGGTGATAAGGCGCGTTAGCACCAGGAAATTTACACCTGCTCTGACCTGGTGTAAAGTCGGACGGCAGCCAGCATCACAAAAGGGAGCACAGCCCAGGGCCACAACCGAAGGGCAACAGATGCCATGGAGCCACTCATCATGCGGCCCGGACACCCAAGAGGGCCACAACACCCACCGCCACCACCCCAGGACCCCAACCCACACCCGGAACACCCCCCCCACGGACCACCACAGACGCAGCGTAGACAAAGACAGCCGACCCCCAGGAAGCTTACCAGCCTCACAGACCCAACATCTGACAATGTCACCGTCCACTACAGGCTGAAAGTGACAAACATCCTACGCATCCTGACCATCATCGCCTAACAGGCCTACGGCACCAACACAGCGGACAACCAACATCCCACCCCACACAAAGCTGCTGGCTTGGCTGCACCTGTTGGCCCCTGGTACCCCCCAACCAACACCCACCAGAGTCATAGGAGTCTCACAGCCAGCCACATCCAAGTCCCCCTTACCTGTCCTGGACATCACCATCACCCTGGCACCCCAGTCCCCATACGTACAACACAATGCGCAGGATCCGCTGGAGACCAAGCAAGGACCATACGCCCAAGCAGGATGCACGCACGTGTTGGGGGCAATACACAGCACACATGTACTACCTGTGCCCCCTGGTGACACAGCACACAATCACCGCAACAGGAAGCACACGTCTCACATCAATGTGCAGGCAATAACAGAACACTGTGGAACCCCCAACAATGTCGCCTTCAAATTCACAGCCAGTGTGCATGATACCTTCATCCTCCGACAGTCCATCATCAACCAGTGTTCCCAGGATGGCAACAAGGGAAATGCACAGCCCCTTGGCAATATCCAAATGAACACCCCACACACCTCAACTCCACAACCATGCAACTCACAACTCTGACAATGCACACGTCACAAAATCACATACAACAGGCACAACAACATGCCCACCCACCAAACACAACAGAACAACTTACAATGTTCACATGGGCAAGCCCTGAACATGAGCCAGCAACGGCATGGCACCACAGCCACATAATAGCCGAATGTGTGGAGAGGTGGCAACCAGGCATGTGTGAAGGATGCAGTAGAACCATGATTGGGAAAGTACACAATGCCATGGGTGGCAGAGATGTGCTGGACACACCGCAGTATGCAGAGCACACCCCTATCCATGGCGACATACACCGCTGGTGTATGGAGTGTAGTGGACAGTGGACGCAACCATGTCACCCCAGCCAGTGGGGGACCTCGAAGAAATGTTGCCTGTTACGCCCCCCCTAAGCGTCACCGGAGTGGGATGGCCCGGCGTACGCCACGCCAGCGTAGGGGTGTGAATAAAAAGCACGTAGGCCTGGGCGTGGTCCTCTTCCAGAAAGACCCACGTCTCTGCCAGGGCGGTGCCTCCCACCCCGCCACGAGGCTGACGCCATCCTCGTGAGTGGAGTTGCCAGCGATGCTTTGCGCCTGCCGGACTCCGGCACGCTGGACCATTAACTCGTCAGGCCCGCCCCTGCGCAGCCAGGCCACACTGATCACCCGCCGACACCGGCGTGTGTCAAGGAGGGCCCACCACGTGCTGGCGCAAGCTCCAAGCCCGAGTCCTGCGACCTTGGCAGCCACCTCAGACCATCACGGCCTCCACAACACAGGCCCGCTTTATTCCTTTCTCGTTGACGTACTCCACTGCCGCCTTAGGCCTACTCTTCGGACCAGTAGGTCCCATATGTGAAACTGTGTCCTGAGTCATGAATGGCAGTGACCCCAAATCCGGGCCAGCGGCCACAGCACCAGACCCCCCCGATCAGTGAGGCATAGTTCCATATGGGCATCTTGCGACACGTGGTCCCACTAACCATGTTCAATGCCAGCTGGCTACACGTGGTGCCACTAACCCTGTTCAACGCCAGCCGGCTACACGTGGTGCCACTGAACCTGAACTACGCAGGCCGGTGGGGCCATCCAACCTATGCAGGCGACACTCGGTGAATGGGCCGTGCTGACCACTGCCTCAGGCCTACACCACGGTCAGGTAGGTCACACATTTGGAACTGAGTCTTGATTACACCATGGCAGTGAACATTATTGAAGGCAGAGAACAATTCACTATACACCCTTCGATGTGGTGGCAACAAGTCTGTGCATGGCATCACAACCACACGTGTCTGTGGGCCTACGCGGACTACTGCCCTCGGCCTACGCTGCGCCCAAGTGGGATCACAGATTTGGAACTGAACATCAGTAATTCAAAAGGCAGAATACATTTCATCGCACGCACAGAGAGGCGTAAGAGGATGACGCGTTGCAGTCCGGAGGGAACAGGATCACAGTTACGGAGGTGATTGAACACTCCCGACAACTGCCACTGTGTCACTAACTCTGTGCCTCGTGAGCTAACGACACGTGTCTGTGGGCCACTGCTGACCGCTGCCTCCGGCCTACACTGCGGTCCAGTAGGTCACAGAGTCTTGATTTGGCAATGTTGGAGTTCCCATCTGTGTACCGGCATCATCGCAGACTGCATCCCCTCTCAGCACCTGTGCCACTAAGTGTGTTCCCAAACATTCATGGACACTCACTGGTCGCACATTGGTGGCATTTGAGTCTATGGACTAGGGGCTAGTTTTCCTCCTCATGTAGCTGATCCCGAATTGTTGGTGAGGACGAGGGTTGCGCTTTCCACTCCTCCATTTGCTGCTTCCAGATAACATCAGACCTTCCGCATCACGCCCTGGAGGACACCTTCCACTGTCCCCCGAAACATACACCTCGGACATTGATGGGGACCCACTCAGGTCGCATGGCCCATCTGACTGCACCGCAAGTCACCATCCCGTGGCTGGGTGCCTGTGCTGGCCGCAGTGCATCCGGGGCCACTAACTCTGTGCTGCTCAGGCCTGGGACCCCTTCTTCTGAGACATTGAATGGCCTCTGTAGCGATGGTCTTGGGGTCATCAACGCCATGTGTCTGTGGCCCTGCGCTGTCCGCATCCTCCGGCCTCAACTGCGAGCCACCAGGGCCCACACAAAGCATCAAGTCTTGACCGGCCCGGATGTCGCATCACCGCAGGAGGCACACGCCACCACCGCGGGGACCACCTCCAACTGCCATCTGCCATCGTCGAAACGGTGGTCCTGACAGACCTACGGAGTTGCTCAGACCTGTCGTGGATGCCATCATCGGCCTGATACCCTGCTTAGCACTCCAGGTGCCAGTGACTCAGTGCACCGCAAGCCATTGTCCGTTACTGATTAAGTTTTGTGCTGTTGTGAGGTTGCGCAGCAATGTCACCTCATGCAGTGGGGAAGACCTGGGACCATGATGAGGCGGATGTGTCAAGTGAGCGGACGGGAGAAGGCACAGACAATGGGAGGGCAGGAGGCAACAGCCCCAAGGCAGGAATGCAGACTGGTGGTGGTAGTCAAGCTACACACCCGGATCTAATACTGGGTATTGCGCTGTGGACTGCGGACGCAACTGTCACCTCAGGCAGTGTGGGAGACCTGGGACGTTGATGAGGAAGTTGATGCAGGTGTAACACACCCCACTGCATCTGCATCAGGAGTAACCCGAAGGGACACAATCCTAGCAATTTCTTCACATGAGCGCGCTCTTCTCTAGTGCCCCTACCTCAGTGCACTGCAACACACGGAACCTCCTGACTGAATATTGGGTGACCTCTGTCCTTACTCCGGATCCCTCCATGTTGCTCTGCAGTTGACTCTGTTATGCTGGTGTTTTCTGTTTCCATTACACTGGTGACCACTGTTCAGGTTGTTGGCAGCACAAAGCACTCCGTGCGGGCTGGCTTATACTCACCCCACACACATCCAGCACAGGCGTCACTGTACATGTGGCCCTGCCAATAAAGGGGCCGGCCGCACGTGCCCGTAGCCAGTTCAACATGATATGTGCATGTGTCCCTGTGGTCTTGTTGTATGCATGGGGGCCCTGGGCCCTACGACATTACATTGTGCTGTGTACAGCGGATGCAGACATGTCACCGCAGGAAGCGGGCTAGAACCTGGAGCTTTGTCGTCACCCACTCAATTCGTAAGGGGAGTGGACTGGTCCGTCGTAAGCAGAGCCAATGTGGGTGTGTGACTGATATGTGCGTGCCCTTTGGCGTGGTTCTGTACTGGGTATGTGCATCTGCATGTGTCTCTATGGAAGTGTGGGTCTCCTTTGTGGGGTGTAGGTGGTACCTGAAGGGTATTGGACACCCACGTATGTGTTCTAGTTCACATTCCATGGGTTCGGCAACACCCTCACCTGTTAGGCCACCTCCTTTTGGCGTTCTGCCACCTGGCATTGGGGTGCCATGTGTGGGTTGGTGAAGTGTTGTAAGGCAGCCGTGATTGCGGGTGCTTCATGCTGTGTGGTCTGTTGCAGGGGCTGGGTTCTCCTCTGAGTAGCTTGTCTGCCCTGATCCTGGTGGTGGGTTGTGTGGGATGTCCATGGGCTGTTGTAGGGCGTCGGTGTCGAAGGTGTGGTGTTCTTCTCCGGCATCACTGATGGGTTGTCTGTTCTGACCTGCTGGAGGTGTTGTTTGTCCCTCTGCATTATGAAGGGGAGGTGCATGTTGGCATTGTGTTGGCACCTTGTTCTTGTCGACATGCAGACTGTGTGACAATGTACATTGTGACTGTTTGGGCGGTGGTGGCTATTTGAGTTGGGACAGTGTACATTTGGCCTACATGGCTGATGTGGGATTGTAGGGGTAGATATGCATCTCACACTTCCCTGCTCTGTCCAATGTGATTGTTCTGTTTCTGCGCCTGGGCGGACCCAGTTGTGTCCCCTGTTCTGCAGTGTGGGTGTTGCACTTTGTGCCACATTGTCATGGTATGTGTTGTGATTGCTATGTGTGTGTGCTGCAGTGTGCCACGGGGATGGGGGACATGTCCCTGGGTAATTGTGGGTGTGCAGTGTGCTACACCTCATTGTGCATGTGTGGCATTGTGCCCATCACCCCCGTCCCCCCAGTCCCTGTTGGATCCTCACCCTGTTGATGTTGTGTCAGGTCCTCTCGAGCTGTGTCCGTACTCCCTACTCCTTGCACCATCTCCACACTGATGACTGTGGCCTGGGTTTCCTCCAGCTCCTCCTGTGGTGCTGGACTGCCACCTCCTGTCGCCGTTGCTGCCTTCCTGTTGGCAGCGGGTTTGTACCTGGTTTAGGTTGTCACGTCCTGCCGGCGCCTCTTGGCCTCCTAGATTGGCCTCCTGGGCACTCCGACTGCATTCCAGGTGGTCTGCTTGTGGGTAAGTTGATGGTAGTGTTCTGTCACCTCCGTGGCGCTGGTCTTGTTTTCCTGCGGTCTGCACCCCGTCTTCCTCTCCCTTTTCTCCTTGGCCTTCCCCGACCCAGTTGTTCCTTGCTGGTGGTCTGTGGGGGTTGTGGGGTTCGCGTTGACCTCTGCGCTGGGTCAGGGTGCATCCATGTTGCTACGTGCTTTGGCTTGTTTCCGGTGTGTTGTTTCTGTGTTTTTTATGGTTTTTTATGGTGCAATTTCCCGCCAGACGCGTGGGATTTGCAGGCCTGAGGCTGCTTTTCGCTACTTTTTGTACCGCGATTGGCCTCATCGCATGATTTCTCGCGTTTCGCATTTTTTCGGCGTGGCGTTGACATTTGACGCGTTATTTGGTGACTATTGCATGCTACCGCCTTGTTGTGAATTCCAGGTTGACACAGGGTTGTTTTCCCGTGCTAGGCTGCGATATTGAAAGTTGCGTTACGCTACTCTTGCGGTAGTTATCACACGTTCTTGTGAATATACCCCTTAGTATTTTAATCTGCACTCTTATTTTCTACTTAGGACTGCTAGGCCTTCTGCAGTGAAAATAGCTTTTTAGAACATGTAAACATTAATTGTCAACATGTCCCACTTTTAAATACCATGCACTCTACACCTTTTGGCTACAAGGTCTGCATAGGCGTGACTTAATAACATTTAGGGGCCGATTCCGATTCGGGTCGGACAGCTCAAAAAGAGCCGTCCGGACGCTTACCTCCCGACCGACCTGTCCCGGGAGCCGGTCAGTCCTGCCGATCAAGTACGATGCGTGCATGTGCTGAAAACTCGACCGACACGAACTCGCCAAATAAATACTCAATTCACCCTACGACCCGGTCCCGTAAACGCAGAATCGACTCGCACGGGGGCTAGGTCAGAGCTGTTTCCGGCCGGACAAGTACGATGCGCACTTCCTATGTGCCGAGCGAGTCGACACGTACGGCACGTCACAGCATC
This sequence comes from Calotriton arnoldi, assembly GCA_963921515.1. Lineage (NCBI taxonomy): Eukaryota > Metazoa > Chordata > Amphibia > Caudata > Salamandridae > Calotriton > Calotriton arnoldi. The sequence goes on from CAWUFW010000457.1 coordinate 1,024,330, forward strand.
CGGAAAAGCTGCATGAAAGGAACGATTCGCGCCACAACACGATCCCCGGACACGAGACGTACAAGCCTGCAACTGGGACGAAACGAACCAACGACCAGTGCAGACGAGACGGTGTCGACATGAATCCCATCGCACAGGCCATACCGATCCTCTACATCCATGGACTGATCCGGAACAGACGCCAACGACGGAGACGGTAAGAGACACCCCCCAAACAAACAGCCGACACGTACCAGTAAACCTGTGACAAACACCCAGGCCCCCCTTGCCCATCACCCCCACCCATAGGGGCCTCTTGCCTGTCACCACTACCACCCCCACCCATAGGGGGCCTCTTTGCTGGGACTACTCACACCCCCACCCATAGGTGGCCTCTTGCCTGCCACCACTTCCACCCCCACCCATAGGGGGCCTCTTGGCTGGGACTACTCACACCCCCACCCATAGGGGGCCTCTTGCCTGTCACCACTTCCACCCCCACCCATAGGGGGCCTCTTGGCTGGGACTACTCACACCCCCACCCATAGGGGGCCTCTTTGCTGGGACTACTCACACCCCCACCCATAGGGGGCCTCTTGCCTGTCACCACTCACACCCCCACCCATAGGGGGCCTCTTGGCTGGGACTACTCACACCCCCACCTATAGGGGGCCTCTTGCCTGTCACCACTCCCACCCCCACCCATAGTGGGCCTCTTGGCTGGGACTACTCACACCCCCACCCATAGGGGGCCTCTTGCCTGCCACCACTTCCACCCCCACCCATAGGGGGCCTCTTGCCTGTCACCACTCACACCCCCACCCATAGGGGCCACATGGCTGGGACTACTCACACCCCCACCCATAGGGGGCCTCTTGCCTGTCACCACTCCCACCCCCACCCATAGTGGGCCTCTTGGCTGGGACTACTCACACCCCCACCCATAGGGGGCCTATTGCCTGTCACCACCACCAATAGTGAACTGTGTGAGTACCACTACCAATGCCCACACACATAGGATGGGTGATGTGTAACACATACCCCATACCCCAACATAAGGACTACAAACCAAAGGATATCCACAACAACCTCATGACCACAACATGTACAATACCCACCACAGTGAACATGACCATGTACACACAATGTAACTCACAACACGTGTCTGCAATACCATAGTGTGGCTAACACAAGCCAAGCCTCACATGAGCACTGCAGTAATGTCCTCAACACCCATCACTTCAGTGTACAAAAGGTAACTGTGTGGTACTAAACAGCAGCATATGTAGAGCACTGTGCTAATGGGGTCTCAACCCCCATCAGCACAGTGACATGAAGGTAAGTGTGGGGATCACACATGCAGCATATGTAGAGCACTGTGCCAATGGGGTCTCAACCCCCATCAGCACAGTGACATGAAGGTAAGTGTGGGGATCACACATGCAGCATATGTAGAGCACTGTGCCAATGGGGTCTCAACCCCCATCAGCACAGTGACATGAGGGGACTCCACTCCTGTGGAAGGAAAGCTGTGCCATATGTTGTCCATGCAGGCCACCAGCATGTCAGCAGTATACTTTGTCACACAGCTAACATATACCACACATTGGTGGCCCTGGTAACAGCAGCCTGGGCACAGGAGGGTCCCCTGAGTCAACTGCACAGAGTCAACACACATGTAGATGAAGTAGCACTGAGGACACAGATGAGTCCATCCACATAGATGCATACACTTGCATGTCCATTGGAGATGGCCACACAGTCAGTGAAATGGGCCAATTGAACCATGCTAAGCCCAACAGGTGTGCATGTGTGTAAGACACTGATGAGACATTGCTAACAAAAGATAGATAACACATTTCCAAAGACCATAATCATGACCCCGTCGGATTGCTGCAAAGGATGACATGGATACACACCCCAACAGGACATACCCCCCATGGGCCACATGGTCTCCAGCACAGTGACACTACATTCCCTAGCCATGGAATACACCATCACTGGAGCAAGGGCATGTCAAGTATCAACAACATCATGTACATCTGAAGCAAAACCACTAGTGAACAAAAAGGAGCTTTTATTCAGCCGAGTTATTTGTGAAATGGAAAATCAAGAAGAAAAACATGAAGGCCTATGGCCAGTCCATAAACAGACCCAACAGGGTCAAGTGTCCAAATGCCACATTTGGCATGCCTGCACTGCCAACGGAAGGGGACATACCCCTGGGAGGGGCATACATAGAGGCCAGCCAGGCACCGCAGGTACAGGATCATGGGTCTACAGAAACAGGCAGGGAAGGGCTGGTGGGTGCAGGAGCGGCAGCTGCAGCGGAGGAGTCTGACAGGGTGGGTGCCGGCACGACTTGGGGGCACAAGTCAGGATCAGTGGGTGCCGGCACAACTGGGGGGCACAAGTCAGGAGCAGTGGGTGCCGGCACAACTGGGGGCACAAGTCAGGATCAGTGGGTGCCGGCACAACTGGGGGCACAAGTCAGGAGCAGTGGGTGCCGGCACAACTGCAGTGGGCAGGTCAGAGGGAGTGGACACGGAACCCACTGCAGTGTCCAAGTCAGACCAGGAGGGCAGAGACTCCACTGCAGTGCCCATCCCCAGGGGAGCAGGAAGTGGATCCGGTGATGTGGGCAGGACGGAGGGGAGGGCACGCCCTCCACAGCAGTGCCACACACAGGCTGAGTGGGGTGTGGGGTGCTGGAAGAGCAAGAGGCAGGTGGGGAAGGCCTGAGCATCTTGGGGATGCGGTAGCGGTGGGTGGGTGAACCTGGGGCAGGGTGTGGTGGTGGGACCTGTGGAGTGGGAGCCTGGGGGATGGCGGGTGGAGACTGTCTGGTGGAGTGTTGGGCCGGTGGTGGGGTCTTGCTCTTCCGTGTGTGGGGGGACCTGCGGCGTGGTGTCTCAGCCTGCCTGCGCCTGGGGGAGGGTGTCTGGGGGCGAGGGACACCCCCCTCTGTGTGGCCGGACCCCCTCTTCCCCTTGTGTGCTGGTGTGGATGGATCAGTGGGGAAGAGTCCGAGGTCGACCAGGAAGAGCCTCTTTGCAGCTGGGGATGCAGTTGAGGCAGTGGAAGGGGCCGTGGAAGGGGCTGTGGAGGGTGAGGCATCGGAGGACTGCGGAGTGCCTGTGGATGCATGTGTGTGTGTGTCTGACCCATCCCCGGTGAGTGTATTATCAGTCCCCTGAGTATGCGTGCGTGCATGTTTAGACTTTGGCTTGGGGGTGTGTGTAGTGCCTGGGTCTGTTGTGTGCAATGATGGTGCAGGTGTGTGTGTGAGTTGGACAGGTAGGGTGCTGGGAGTAGGGGATGGGGCAGGGGCAGGAGGGGGAGGGACTGCTGGAGGAGGGACACTGCTGCCGTCAGTGAGGAGGCCATGCCCTGACTGGTCCTCTGTAGGGCAGACATGGATGATGACATGCCCTCCATGTACGACACCAGCTGGTTCAACAGACCCGTGTGCACATGGAAGACACGCAGCATGGATGACTGCCCCACATGGATCTGCCGCAGCAGGTCGACAGACTCCTCACTCAGGGCTGCAGGGGACACAGGGGTAGGGGGTGCGGTGCCTGACTGGAAGGAGACATGCCCATGAACACGGGCGCCTCCACGGACCTTAGATGTGGGAGCCATGGGGAGGGCAGTGATGGTGGGGGCGGGGACAACCTCAACAGGTGTTGGATGGTGGCTGCTGCCACCCACCTCCACAAGGAAGTCCCCGTCACTGCTGCTGTGGTCCTCAGCTGCGGTGGTGTTTGCCGAGGAGCCCACAGACTCACTCCCCTCGCCCTCCGTGCCACTGGGTCCCTCCGACTCCTCAAATTCCGACCCAGTCTGGCTCTCTGGCTCCCTCTGGTCCATGGAGCGGTCTCCCTCTGTGTCCGTGTCTGTATCTGCACAGGGAAAATAGAATGAAAACACATTAGTCATCTGCACTGACCACACACACCACAGAAAGTACAGCACATCAGTGGCCAAGTGCGGGCATCAATCAGTTGAACTTTGCTAGGAGTGCTCACACAGATTTGCATAGGCCAATGGTTAGTCTGAGAGTCGAGCATGGCATTCACATCCCTCCTGCCCTTGCACCCATCTGTCTTGCGCATGTAGGATCCCTACACCCCACTGCAGACACATGCACCACCTACCCATCACTTGACAAGACCTGAAAATACCTAGTGGTCTGTCAACATGCACACATCACATCTGCTGACAATGGACCTGTACATTTGCCTGGACGTAGGGATGGCCAGTGTTGCATCCGAGAGGCTGGGGCTGAGTACATGCACCAGTCATCCTGATCCCCGCAAGTCCTGCATACCTTGGCACAATGGAGTGCATGTTGCACATGACACACTCCTGCTGGATCACCCCTAGGTAGTGTAGTCCCATGGCTCAGCCATGCCTGTGAGATCATACATCACAGTCTCCAGTCACAGGGGGCAGGGCAGCCCTACAACAACTGTCACCACTGTGTCACATTCCCAAGACATGGGGCCTGCAAACTCTGTAGCTGACAACTACACATTACCATCCACAGTAACAACAGCGTCTGGATTCTGATGTGCCCACCCCAGATCCATTGGACGCATGAGAGACATGGGACAGGGCACTCTGAAGCTGAGCAACTCGCACGCTGCTGTGAATGACACCCAGCTGCTGGAACTACCCGGTTGCAGGCACCATTGTGCACGGTCAAGTCATCACATCCATACATGTCACAGAGGTATTGTCTCACATGGGCACATCTCAGATTGCATGCTGACCCCAAACCCATGTACACACCAGTGGGCCTGACAACGGTGCCACAGCACAATGACACAGGGGCAGACACCTGAGGGAACTGTTCACCTGGCACAAAGTGCCAACCGAGACACGGGAGTGGGAGTACAGACTGTAGCATGCCCTGGACTAGCCATGACTGTCCTGCTCCACGTGGAACAGGTGATAGCCATGGACAGTAGGCAGGTGGCTGTGCATATGTGACACACTTGAGGTACATGCTCCAGAGGCCCCAACAGTTTACCCAACCAGCAGCATGGGTGTGTGCCGAATGCCCCAGGCACATGTGGTGAGCCCGAGCTGTCAATTGGCCACATGACAGGAGTACATGCAGATAAATACCAGGACCCTGGCAAGTACTGTACAATGGTCCCACCCTTGAAGCACAACACTGAGTCCCCTGAAGCAATGCTGGCCCACATCCCATGCACCTTCACATGTAAGGGCACAGTTCCCACGTGACACTATGCCCAGACAGAAACAGCAACACCTGGCAAACAGATGAGAAGGGGGCAAGTCACCAGAGAGGGACATGGGTCCTAGACTAACTGAACAATGTACTGTTGAGGTGTTACCAGGCCAGAGGGGGCACATAGCATGTCAGACACAGCACACAGTGCAGTCATGTACTCACCCCCTCCTTGCTGCTGTCTGGCCTTCAGCTGCCCATCCAGGTCCGGGAAGACCACCGCCAGGATCCGGAGCATGTGGGGGGTCAGGGTCCGGTGTCCGCCCCTCCTGCGTGGAGGCGACAGCTTCAGCTGGACCCGTGCGATCCTCCGGGTCCAGCCCCGATGGTCCTGCCACCTCTTTTGGCAGTTGCGGATCCTGCGCCTGTAGACCCCCACGGATCTCACCGCCCGGACGATGCTCCTCCAGATATCATGCTTCTTCTGGGCAGCAACCTGTGAGGATGACAAAGTGCAGAGGACATTACTACACTGGCAACATATTAGTGCAACACACAGGCAGTCACACATGTGGGCATCAGCAAGGCTAATGAGGTACACAGGTGGTGCAACTATGGTTGAGGGACCGGTGTCCAGCACTCACAGCTTTGAGACATGGCCTGGGAAGGGGACCTAGTGACAATACACCTTGCACTGCACTGCAACTGTGCAGTACATGTGGGTGCCCCATTTGTGGCAAGAGCAGTAGTCAGTGGGCAACCAAGCCACTGGTGTACACACTAATGCTGCTGCTGGTCAGACCAGTAGCACAATTAGCAGAGCAGTGGACAGCACACTCACCTGCTCCCCTGGTTTCCCATAGAGCTTGGTGTACTGCGGCAGGAGCCCGTCCAGCAGGGCCTGGTTCTCCTCCTCACTGAAGGCTGGGGCCCTCTCCACAGTACGTGCCATCATTGAAGCCAGAGGAAGCAGAGACAGCAGCAGTGATGATCTTGATGTGCTCCAGTAGCATGTGGTGCAGGCAAGTGGGTTCTCTGGGGGCCAGGCAGCCTTATATCTGTGCTGTGGAGGCATGTCTGCCCAGGGGTACAAAGGGATAGGTCCAAATAGCTTGCATCCTATGAATTAGGCCAATCCATGGGATAGCACGACTCGTACACGCCTTCAGCATCATTTAAAACATCACCTCCATGACACACTGGCAATTGCAACAATGTTGTACGACTCCAACTGAATTTCCTGCACACGCCTCGTTCAAATTTCAGATCCGCGTCCATCACCATGACAGCTCATGGCCAATGAGGGTGCAGGGCCCGGCAAATGACTGTACTACGCGGATTTTGAATGGCAACACACACCCGTCTCCATCAGATTCAATGGGCAAGACATGCGCGCGGCTCGGTCATACACGACCGACGCGTCACACGCGTCCGTCGCCATTGCAATGTGTGTCCCTGACATGCGCGCGGCTCGGTCATGCACGACCGACGCATCACACGCGTCCGTCGCCATTGTAATGTGTGTCCCTGACATGCGCGCGGCTCGGTCATGCACGACCGACGCGTCACACGCGTCCGCCGCCATTGTAATGTGTGTCCCTGACATGCGCGCGGCTCGGTCATGCACGACCGACGCGTCACACGCGTCCGTCGCCATTGTAATGTGTGTCCCTGACATGCGCTCGGCTCGGTCATGCACGACCGACGCGTCACACGCGTCCGTCGCCATTGTAATGTGTGTCCCTGACATGCGTGCGGCTCGGTCATGCACGACCGACGCGTCACACGCGTCCGTCGCCATTGTAATGTGTGTCCCTGACATGCGCGCAGCTCGGTCATGCATGACCGACGCGTCACACGCGTCCGTCGCCATTGTAATGTGTGTCCCTGACATGCGCGCGGCTCGGTCATGCACGACCGACGCGTCACACGCGTCCGTCGCCATTGTAATGTGTGTCCCTGACATGCGCGCGGCTCGGTCATGCATGACCGACACGTCACACGCGTCCGTCGCCATTGTAATGTATGTCCCTGACATGCGCACGGCTCGGTCCGAACAAGTTATTTGGGTTTTGGGGACATTGAACGTGTCGGTCAGCCTTGCTGTCAATTCCTGACAGATGACATCCTCTGTCACTAGCTAGGGACTATGGGGCACACCAATGGCACCACTGCCTGTGCCACAGTGTGTCCCCAGTCATGTATGGCTGCCTCTTATGTGTGTGTCTGGGGGCACAGGATGTGTTTGGTTGTGTGCCACTTGTTGACAAGCACTCCCAGGCTGGACCCGGATGTGGGTGGACACATACATGTGTGGTGTGCCCATTGCCACAGGGGGCGCAGCAATGCAGTACAGGACATTGGCAATGGACACAGTCCCAGCCAGGATGTGCGTGTGTGTCGTGTCACATGTACCCTGTCTCATCAGTGTTAGTAGCTTCAACGCAGGGTGAACCAGTGTCGACATTGTGATGTCCATACACTATCTGTGTGCATGTGGTGTGATCCAATGTGAGCTGATCCACACATCACATTGGTTTGTACATGCACAGTGTTGTTGTGTGGGGGTGGCACAGACACCTACATATGTCCACTTGTGGCGACAGGGCACATGGACTGTGGCTAACATGCTTGTTGTGTGTAATGTCAACGATACGTCACATCATGACTGTGTAACTGTCAGTCAGGGAGCTGTGATGTGGAGAAAATATCTGTCCTCACTAGTCACTGTGGGCTTTGTGTGGTAGGTGGCAACAGGGCAGATGTACTGTGCTAGGGCCCATTGCTTTGTCATGGCACAACAGGGGCCCTATCATGTGCACATCTTGGGCTTCAATGTGCGTTGATGCCATGTATGGGACATTAATGTCTGTAACCTGTGGCAACCACCTCAGCTCATTGTGTTATGTGTTTGTTTATGATGGGCTGTGTTGCTGTGGCTTTGTGACATTGCTGGAGGGTGTGCCTTCATCCTTTGTTTCTGTCTGTACTGCAGGGCCCCAAATGTACCTAGGCCATTCCCGGACCTGGCAACGATGGTGGAACGTGAGTCCATCAGAAAGTACCGTTTCACCAGGGCAGTGATTGAGGAGTTGGCAGGGCAGTTGGGCCCACACCTGCAACCTGGCCGGCCATACCCGACGGCACTGACCCCCAAGGTAAAGGTGATGGCAGCCCTTCATTTCTTTGCGACGGGTACCTTCCAGTACACTGTGTCTTCTGGTGGAGGGATGTCGCAGACAATGTTCAGTCGGGTGCTTCGGGATGTGTTGGAGGCCATGTTACATTTCCTGGACCTGTACATCTATTTCCCCACACCCCAACGACTTGCAGACATAAAGGACTTCTATGCCCTGGGGAGGATGCCAAATGTCATAGGCTCCATTGACGGGACACATGTGGCTTTGGTGCCACCACAGGCACATGAGCTGCCATACAGGAACCGCAAGCATTTCCACTCCATCAATGCTCTGGTGGTTTGTTTGGCGGACATGACAATCTCCCATGTGTTGCCCATTTCCCTGGGTCTGCGCATGATGCCTATGTGATGAGGAGTAGTCGTGTCCCTAGACTGATGTCACGGATGCAGAATCTACGTGCCTGGCTTGTTGGTGTGTACTGACTTTTCCTCATTGTGTGTGCCTGCCAATTGTGTGCTACCTGTTTTTCTCCAACTCCTCTAATGTGCATGTGTCTGTATGTAGGTGACTCTGGATATCCCAACATGCCATGGTTGCTGACACCCCTGAGGAACCCTGTGACACCAGCCGAGATGCGCTACAACCAGGCACATGGTCGTACCAGGAGGGTGATAGAGCGGACATTTGGACTCCTGAAGAGCCGCTTCAGGTGTTTAGACAAGACAGGAGGTGCCCTCCCGTATGCCCCTGCTAAGGTGTGCCGGATCATCATCGTAGCATGCATGCTGCACAATCTGGCAGTGCGAAGGGAGTTGCCCCTCATCCAGGATGACAATGACCAACACCCGCCACCTGTGGAGGATCCTGGCCTGGGCCAGGATGCCAGTAGCGATGATGAGGCTGCGGAGGATGTCCGCACACAGCTCATCAACAACTTCTTCTCCTGAATGTGAGTATACAGTGATGTGTTGTAAATGTGTTGTGTGTGCAAGTTTTGTGTGTGTGGTGCACCTTGCGTGTGGCTGTGTGCTACTTGTGTGGATGCCTGCAGTGATGTGTCCATCCAGTTTACCTGTACTCCCCACCAGTTGTGTGATGATTAGTATTTTGGGGTGGTGTAGTCTGTGATTTGTGTTTGCCATGTGTGTTGCAGTTGTATGGCGTCATGCAGTGTTAACAATTGTGTTTCTGTCTGTCCTTCACAGGGTACTGTGGCTGTTGTTTGGTGTACAGAGACCCCTGATGCCCATGCTCCACTGCCAGGATGGAGTCGTTAGTGTCCCGACGAGTGATGTGCCAGGCACCCCAGGACTTCCGTAGTTATCCACTTGGTGACCGTGTGCCCACTGTCAGGTGTTGCTAGCTTGCATGTGTGTAATAAGGGACATGTGGCAATTGCCTGACAATAACTGTGCTGCACCTTCTGATGTGTGTTGCTTGTGCCTACACATCAGACTGACATTGACGTACTGCACTTGTGGGCCTGTCACCACTGACTCAGGTTGGCTGTGTAGTTTGTGCATACCACAGGCTTGCTTGTCAACATTGATGTTGGCAATGAATTGGTTGGACGTGGTGGGCATGTGTAAAGTAGACCTGGTGGTGTGTCTCCCACATATGTGGCACATTGGCCTGACTGACATGACAGTGTACTCATCACAGTACAGGTTTGCATGCACAGTGTTCTTCAGCACATCCAGATCTACATGCCACTCGCAACCTCTCAATCACCACAGAGTCACGTCTTGTGTTTAGGTGAATTTATTAGCACATAAGTGGGGATGGTGCTCAGGATTGGGAGTGTTGTCCGTTGGCTTTAGAATCCAAAGTTCACAGATAACAAGTTAGGAGTGTTGGTAGATGAAATGTCTAGAGTACAGTCCACAGTCATTAAGCACATTGTTCCAACTCAGACCCTCCATGTCATGTGGGGAGTACGATGTCGTACAACAAGGTGAACGGTTTGCACACAAAGGTCACTGTCCAGAACAGGTGTTGGTTTCCTGGGGGATGTGCATGGGCATCTTCGTCTCACTTGTTCCTCACCGGACGACCCCTCTTCTTCTTCTCAGGGGAGTCTCACCTGCAGGCTGCTGCCGTGCACGGGGCTTCCACCAGACCCCCCTCACTCCCTGTGGCAGTGGCAGATGTTGTTGCCCGAGATGTAGTCGTCGCACAGGGAGGTGGGCTCAAGTTGGTGCTGATCTGGCGGAGGCAGGTCAACATTTCCCGGTGCACCACTGCTATATCTTCCATGGTATCCCACTTGGACTCCATATTTGACAGGTGTGTTTCAACACGGGACATGTGGGAGTCCAAGCGGGCATGGTGGGCAGCCTGCTGTTCTTTGATGTCCGTGAGGATCCCCACTACCTGGCTGAACCCTCCGGTGCTCTCCTGGTACGCATCCATGATGCGTTCCAGGTGGGTGTCATCTTGCAGACCCGCACCCTCAGTGGAGCCTCTGCTCGGCCTCCCACCCCTTCCACCACCCCTCGCCACACGGCCAGCACCTGTGGTGTTCCGCACAGGTGTCACAGGGGGACCTTGGATGTTGTTGCTGTTGTCAGGTGCCCTGGTGCCCTGTGACTCTGTGCCGTCTGATGGTTCGGTGGGTCTGTCCGTGTTGGCAGGGGTGGCTTGCGGTGTATCAGCAGTTGCAGGGGTCCTGCATTTGGTATGTGCACATTTCCCATCAGGGCCTTGTGCTCCCCACAGCAGGACCCAGTGTCAGCCATCTTGAGGGTACATTTCCACTGCCTGTGAGGTGCGCATGGTTAGAAGTGGTGTTGTTGGTCCATTTGTGAGGAGGACTATTGGCTGTGACTACAACTCCCATCATGCTTTTGGCTACACTGACTTATCCAACATCCCCGAGCTTCCTTCCTGTGGGTCAGGTTCCCTGTGAGGTGGTGTGACAGTGGTGGCAGACTGTGTGGCAGTGTCTGTTGGGGGTTTTGTGGCACTGAGTTGCTCTGATTTTTGCTAGGTTTGTACACGTGATGACATAGTTCAATGTTGGTATGAGATAGCAGGTGTTGTGTTGCTGTGCCAGGCATATGGCTGTAGGGATGACTTTGTTTGTGTTACTGTGGCTTTGTTGACGGAAGTTGTTTTGCCTGTCCCCTTGACGGTGACATGTGTACATGGCCCCACAATCTTGAGTCTCTTATTTGTGTACTCACCAGGCTCTGGGATGTCAGTCAGACCATGTATGCTCTCCGGTGGTAAGATGGCCTGCACCTTCTCCTCCCAGGACCGGAAGTAAACGGGTTTGGCAGGGGGCCGCTGCCGGTGTGCTTGCTGAGCTTATGGTCCTTCTCCAGCAGCTTCTTGACCCTCCTGCGCACGTCATACCACCTGTTCTGGCAGTCGTCCTTTGTGCGCAAACAAGGTGCTTGTGCGTTCACCTTATTGACGATTCTCTCCCACATCTTGGCCTTCTGGGACATGGGGGTCTTCTGTACCAATGTGCCAAACAAATGTGGCTCTACTCTGATGATTTCATCTACCAGCACTGTCAACTCACTATCTGTGAACTTTGGATTCTTCTTGGGGGGCATGGTGGTGGTGGTGTCGAGGGTGGTGGGTTGGTGGTGGTGGTTGTGGTGAGGGGGGGTGGATGTGGGAGTTGGGGTAGTGGTGTTGGGGTGGGGGTGGTGGGGGTGGTAATGGTGAGGGGGTGGATGGGTGAGTTGTGGTAGTGGTGTTGGGGGGTGGGGGGTGGTGGTGGTGGTGGTGGTAGTAGTGGTGAGTGGGGTGGATGGGGGGTTGGGGTACTGGTGTTGGGGGTGGTGGTGGTGGTGGTGGTAGTGGTGAGGGGGGTGGATGGAGGAGTTGTGGTTGTGGTGTTGGGGGGTGGGGGGTGAGTTGGTGATGGTGAGGGGTGAGTGGATGGGGGTTTGGGGTAGTGGGGGGTGGTGTTGGTGGTGAGGGTGGGGTGGATGGGGGGGTTTGGGATCGTGGTGGGGTGGTGGTGATTGGTGTGTGTGTGTGTGAGGGTGCAAGTGAGGTTTGTGGGTGTGTGTGTGTGAATGCTGTTGGTGAGATGGCAATGGTGTGTGTCAGCAGAGTTGTGTGTGTGGAGGTTCTCAGGAAATGGCAATGGCTCATGGGAGTGATTGGTGGCCTTTAAATATGTTGAGTTGTGGGTGTGTCTCTCTTAATTGATTTTATTTTGTTTTATATATTTTCGTTGTCAGTGCTTGTTTGGTCCTTTTTTTGTGTTTGGTCAGCTGTTGTTTGTGTGTGTGTACGAGATGTTCTTCTGACTGTGCCGGACGCTGCTGGTGAGTCGTACAGGCTTCTCCGAGCCTTTCACGCTGTTGTTATGCTGTGTTGTGTATGTCGTGTGCGACTCGGTCAATGGGCGTTCGACTCGGTCGTGGGCGTTCGTTTCGCTCGCGGGAGTTCGAGTCGGTCGCGGGCGGAGTCCGTTGGTTTGAGTGTTTGTATCGTGTGCGTGTCGGTCGTGCGGCTTGTGCTCCATGCGAGTCGTTCTTGTTTCCCACGTATGGCATCGTACTTTGCAACTCGTACGTCACGGGTACGTGTCGCTCGGCTCCGTTCCGGGAACGTGTCGGACGGTACTGCTCGAGGGCTTTTTCCGGCCGGAGGCTATTTTTCCGTACGGCTCCGTCGTCCGGTTCATATTCGGGTGAGTCGGTTGGAATTCACAGGCTTTCCATCGTACTGCGCGGGTCGTACGGCGGCGAGACGTGTCGGTCGGTACTTTATCCCGGGACGTGTCGGTCGGTTCACTTTACAAACGGAATCGGAATCGACCCCTTAAAAGGAAGGTTTTTTACCTGTCAAAATTGTTATTTAAACATGTCACACTGCAGGTTTAAACTGCAGCAGTTAGGGTACAATTGTGGACCTGAACCATGTTTTCCTTTGTCACACTAGTGGGTAGCACAATAGGTGTTGCAGTCTACAGCTGACATTTAACTTTCCATGCCATGGGTGCAGTTTCTACATCATATTTTAATACCTTATAGAACAGTTAAATATGCCACCCAAGGATTGCCCATTTTCAACATGTTTAGGGGTCAGAGCATGTACACTGGGCACAAGGCAACAGTATCCCAGTGTGCAGAGTTTAAAAACTAGCAATAAAATACACACAAAATGGGTGTGACCAATCAAAAATGGGCATTTTCTCACAGCATGAAATCCGCACTTACCTTTCATTTTCATTTTCTATTTCTATGCTTCCCTTATATCATGGTCCCCTTTTATCTCATTTGCAACCTTTCTCTTTCATTTCACCTTCCCCATTTTATTATGTTTTTCAACCCTTATTCAAAGCTTTGCTCTTTTTCCTTTCCTTTCCTTTCCTTTCCTTTCTTTTCTTTTTTTTCCCCCTTGTTCACCCCTCAAACACATAGTACCTTATTCTAGAGTTGCCCAATGTGATTGGCCACACCTTCCCTCAACATGCCTTCTTTCACTTGTATTAGTCTCTGTAGTCGCATCATTTCACCCCTGTCTCTCTTTTTTCACCTCTCATAATATCTCTTTCCCCTCACAACGGTAGTTAAATATTTCCTTTGTGAATCCACTGATCTTTCTGCTTGCTCTGTGTGAGAGTTACTCTACTTACTTTCGTATTCACAGTCTTTTTTCTCAAGCCTTCAATACCTACTTGTTTCCAAGTCTCTATGGCCTTGCAATGAAGTAATTTAGTAATTACAGTGAGATGCTTGTGAAAATGGATGGGAAATATTTAGTTGTTTTTTAGGATGGCCACTTAATTTCTTTGTGTGCAAGTCTTTCAGTAAAATCCACACTTTTCTTGGAATAGCTTTTTTCAATGTTAACATTTTCATATAGGCTTTATGGAAAACAGCTATCAACTAAATACCTTTGTGATCACTTTTGAAGCCCTGCATATCATTTTATTTTTATATTACACTGTAAGCTTTGCAAAATATTTGTGTAGAGTACTTATGGGTTAATCACCTTAGGGTCATTTGAATCACTCAATAGGTAGAGATTATTTTGAGAGTTAAGTATATTTTGGAGAGTTACATATTTTGGGAGACAGGTTGTAGATGACCTTACTTTAAGGGTGCTCTTGTCTGCTGGCTGTTAAACAGATCTGCAAGCTGTGAGACTGAGCAGATATTACTTGCTTGGTGTATGAGGTCCTGATTTGTATCTGGGGTCTCCGTGACACATCAACGAGACAGGTGATGAATGAAGGTTGGCATGTGGGCAAGTGTGACGCTCAATGATTATGTGTCATGCCCCAAAGTCCTATTAGGTCATAGTTGTGACTAAGTGTTGCGAAAGGTGATCAAATGCAAGTAGGCAGCAGAATGTGTGATGCACCTGCACACCAAACGCAATGCTGATGACCTCTGTATTACAGAAAGAAATGCAATTAAAAATGCAAGTTATCTTACAGATGATATTACATATCATGTTACCTTACCCACTTTAACAGAGACAACTATAAATGTATTATCATTAATTGTTTTCACTATGCATTGTTGTTTAATTGCATTACACGTTTAGGTATTGGCATAAATATTGTAAGGTCAAAAGCATTCCATTTGGTGTTTGAGTTGTAGTTTGCTTGACTGTGGGTGAGCTATAGATTGTGCTCCTAACCATAACTTCTTAATTCCAGTAGTTTCTAGGTTTTAATTCCATAATCGCACTGTAATTGCTGAGGCGAATTTCGAAGGTTTTTTATTCTATTACACCTTGCTGTGTTTTAACCAAATCTAAATATAACTTCACATTACCTTTGCTTTTTCAGCATATTTCGCTTGTTTTTTAAAATAAAATAACAAGAGTTCCCTGCAGCCAAACCACTAAAGGACATGGATTTTATGGGACAGGGGTAGGAAAAGGCTCAGGGTTAACGGGGAGGTTTTTTAGAGTTCAACATTCTTTTTAACTTATATGTTAATTTGATTTGTATGGTTTAGGATTGGTAGTGCTTTGGGACCAATGGGCTTTTAAGGTTCAGGGTTGGCACGAGCTCAGAGTTGAACATGAGCTTTTGGTTTTTGAGGTGGGTTTAGGTACAAGGTTTGCTTAGGGTTTTTTTTTTGTTATGGGTAATGGGATGTTTAGGTTTAAGGGATGGGTAATATTAATCAAAAACAATCACAGCAGAAATATGATTTTTTTATTATTAATAATATTAATAATATTTTACTATTAAGGAATGTTTATTAACAATATTATTATAAATATTTGTATTCAAATTAATTCTATTACAACTTAGAAATGGAATTAGACTAATTATTACAGTTTGTTCAAAATTAGTAAAAAATAACAAGTACATACATGTATATAGGCCGACATATGTACATATACACACACATATATATAAATATATATATATACATTACCTACTGGCGGTCACCAGTAGGTAGTTATAGTTAGGACCTAATTTCCATGGACAAAGCATTTTTTGTTTTGCTAATAACTGTTTGACAAATCTTTAAGACATTTTCAAAACTAGTATGTATGCTAATCACTTCAGCTGAAGTCTGGAAAGTTTTGGGGTGATTTGTCAAGCAGGAGACTAGAAAAAGGGGGGTCCCAAAATGTGTTTTCCCCTTGCAATTTCCCAGAGGGATTTTGAACACAACTACAGCGGAAACCGCTGAACGGAATTACACCAAATTTGGAAGAAAGCTTGATCTTGGTTCTGAAACAGTGCTTTTTGTAAGTTAGGTGTAAATCTGTTCAGTAGTTTTGGAGTTATTGAAGAAAAATGATTTATAGATATCTAGGGACATAAATCCTCTGTGGATCTGACAGATCTCTTGGTGAGATCGGATTGGCTGCCAACATTTCAAGCAGGAAGTGTTGGCAGCCATCTTGGGACTCAGGCCTCAGTCCGAGCCCCCCAGAAAATGCAAAAAAGCCCAAAAGGGGGCAGAGTAGGAGTACCCTGACCCTCAAGGTGTGGTTGCTGGGTCCCACAGGCACCAAAAGTTACTGGAAATCTGTGGTAAAATAAAAAAAAATAAGCATGGGCTCTCCCACTTGTTTTGTTTATGACCCCTCAGTGGGCCAGGTCGCAGGGGTGGATTCATAGATCTAATGGAGGGAGGGGGGCACATGTGGCCCCCTCAACAGACCGATTTGTGCCCTGGTGTCCCCATCCCCTGGGGCCTAGGTAAAATTAAAAACACGGGGAGGGGGAAGTGCAGCTCCCCTCCACGGGCCAATTTCGGTTCAGCCATAATTGAAATGGGAAGTGGCCATTTGGCATAAAAAATGCTCCTACCCGCTGAGAGTGGACTTTTCATGTGTTTCCCTGCCCACTATCAAGTGGGCAGGGAAACACATGAAAACATTGCTCTCGCCAACACGGAGCAGCATTTTTATCTGCTTCCTGCGGCCGGGATCATTGCTGACTCCTGCTGGAATGGAGCTCTGGCTGGGGCCACAGGGGATTCGGGGGCCCCCCTTGGCCTCCAAGAAAAAGGAAGTGGGTGCCCTAGGTGGGCTCCAGGGTGCCCGTAATTTACTGGACAGGCCATGGGGTCCCCAGGACCAAGATTGACCTGGGGAGGGGGACTGCATGCCCCCTCCCCTTTAGACAATGGCAGGGCCCTGGGAGATGGGGTCCCCGAGGCCAGAATCCACCTGGGGTGGGGGGTTGTGCAACCCCTTCCCCAATTATTAAAAGATTAGGCCCCGACGGATGGGGTCCCTAGGGCCATTGTGCCCCCTTCCACTTATAAATATGGCCAGACCCCAGGAGACGGGCTCCCTGGGACCTGAACTCAGCCCAGGGAGGGGAGCTGCATGTCCCCTCCCCATTTAAAATAAGACCAGGCCCCAGGAGATGGGGTACCTGCTCTGGAGAGGGACCATGTGCACCTGTCCCCCTGCTAAATATGGCCGGGCCCTGAGAGATGGGGTCCACAGGGCTAGATATTGGCCGGGGAAGGGGGGCTGTTTGCCCCCTCCCCATTTACAATAAGTCCAGGTCCTGCGAGATGGGGTCCCCGGGATGAAATATGGCCGGGAGACTGAAACCACATACCCCCTCCCCTAAAAAAAGTCACAGGCCCCGGGGGATGGTGTCCCTGGGGCTGAAATCAGTCTGGGGTGGGGGCTGCAAGCCCCTCCCAGCTTGGCTGCCTTTGCAGGGTTGGCCGCAAGGGCCTGGCCACAGGTCAGGCCCTGTGGCAAACCCCACCACACAGAGCTGAAGGCCATGCACGGCATGGGGTTTGCTGCATGCAGGGGGTTGGCTGCAGGCCGTATGGCCCAGTATGGTAAAAAAAACATAGAAAATTGCTAACCAGACCAAAGGTTACAAAATTATTATAGTTAGGAAATAGAATTTAAAAAACCTTAGAAATTCAGCAGTTAGAGTTATTTCAAGAAACTATAACTCATGCCCTAAAGTAACTATAACTCGTGCCCTTGCCCTGCACTGCTCATTACGTCACATATTACATCACTGATGACATAGTCTATGAAATAATTAATAATGCCACTGCAACATTTGCAGTAAAATTATTGATGATAAAACTGTGGATGGCCGGGACATGAGTTATAGTTACCTTACTTCCCCATCCCCTGGGGCCAAAATCAATCAAAAAGGGTAGGGGGGCCTTCCTGGGAAACAGAACAGATATTGCCCCCATCCAGTGGGAACATGCCAATAACATCTGCTCCATATGGGAGGGAGCAATACCAGCTCCGGCAGCTTTTGGGGAGCCGGCTGGGGCCGTGGGGGCCCTGGAGCTCCTCAGCATCCCCCAACATGTGGTTTGTGGGTGCCCCAGTAGGGCTTTGTAATTATACAGGAGCAATGGTCCCTTACAACATAGATGAATAACAGGCATTAACACAGTGATATAATCAATGCAGTTTCCCTGCACCTGCGTGCGAAACCCTTGCGCCACCATGGATGCTTCGGGGCAGATTTACGAGCCCCCTGCGCCACCAGTACGTCACTTTTTGTGACGTACTGGTGGCGCAGGGGGCTGCTCCATATTTACAAGGAGAGGAAAAGCCACCCTGCGTGACTTTTCCTCTCCTTGAAAATACGGCCCCTTCACACGCAGAACTTTGCGGTGAAGGGGCGTTCCATGGGTGTTGCTGTGGGTGTTCCCACGCAACACTCATGGAACAAGACACATCTCCAGAATTACGAGAAATCGTAACTCTGGAGATGCGTCTGAAAGCTACGCCACCCTAGAGGTGGCGTAGCGAGAGCGCACCGAGGAGAAATGTTTTCATTTCTCCTCGTTTTTCTCTTTCAATGCGTGCTGCATTCTGCAGCACGCATTGAAAGAGGAAAATGGTTGTAGTGATTGTTTTTGTGCAGGAAGGTTCCCCTTCCTGCACAAAACAATCTCCCCACGACGCAGGCATCCTTGCACCATGGTGCAAGGGTGCCTGCGCCGGCGCATGGCTGCAGTTTGTGCGCCAGCGCAGGGGGAAGCACAAGGATGCGACATATTCTTGTAAATATGTCGCATCCCTGTGCTTCAAAACTAACGCAGCGCGGCACAGCAAAATGACTTGCTGTACCCCGCTGCGTTAGTTCAACGTAAATCTGCCCCTTCGTATTTACAATACGGAGCACCATGGCGCAAGGATTGACAGATGAGTCAGAAATTCTGACGCATTGGTTGGTGCAAAAGCCACGCATTGCTGGAGTTGTGTCGCAAGCACGACACAACTCCAGCAATGCATGATGAGGCCTATACTTATTGTGCTGCGTCACTCCTTACGCCTGCTCCAAGCAGGCGTAAGGTTTTGACGCAGTGGCATCCTAGAATTGGCCCAGTGAAATCTTGTAGATATCACTGCATCACTTCTACGAGGCTTTCCTGCATGCGAACGCCCACCCTGCATACATTATACCTGACGCAGGTATAATGTGGCGCAGGGCTTTACAAACGTGGTGCATCTTCAAGATGCATCAGGTTGTAAATGGGCCGCTGTTGGAAGCCGGAGTCCCCGTCACGCATCACTGTCACAAATGCGCGACCCGGGACTCCCCACTCAACGTTAGGCCAAGTAAGGACACCGTTTGAGATAGCCCTGCTCACCCCCTTAGTAGCTTGGCACAAGCAGCCAGTCCTATCTCCAAGGCATGAGTGTACAGTGTGGGCAACCACGCCCACAGCAACCCCCTGGTGACACCACAAATGGACTCCACACGAGTTTGATAAAATGAGTATAAACTTTATATAGAAAGATATACGATCAGACCACACGTTACAAAAGCCAACATATAATAAAGGGTAATATTCGTTCCGGCTGGCTGGTAGGTTCAAATCCCAACCACTGCTTTCCAAACGCTATGCTGGTCGTAATGCTAGAATCACACACGTTGCAATGGACAAACAATAGTGCTCTGCGCAACGATACAATCCTGTGCCGGGCACAGGTGAAATAATACAATGCGTAACGATACACTCCGGTACCTGCAATGGGAGAAATTATGCAATGCGTACCGCCACAATCATGTACTGCGCAATGAAGGAATAATGCAATGCGTCACACCCCAATCACGTACTTTGCAATGAAGAAACAATGCAATGCGCGCCGCCACAATCATGTACTTTGCAATTAAGGAATAATGCAATGCGTAGCCACAATCATGTACGTTGCAATGACGAAATAATGCAATGCGGGCCGCTACAATCCTGTACTTTGCAAGGGAGAAATAATGCAATGCGTAGCGCTACAATCGTGTACTTCGTTAGGCGGAAATAATGTCAGCGTCATAAGACAGTCCGGCAGTTTGTTAGCAGCAATATTGGCAATGTGTATTACGACAGTCAGCCTCTTCGATAACAGTTGCCCTCCACACGTATTCACGATGAAATAAAGTACAGCTTCCCACTCGGGCCCCAGTACCACCACTCCTTGGTCAGTACGGGCCCCAATCTGAGCCGAAGCAAAGGCTCACGTCGTCAGAAGGACGGAGAGGCCGAGAGAGTGTCCCTCCGAGCCTGCACCCCACTCAGGCAGTGATCCACATTACCTGGGGGGCGCGACCCCACTCTCCTCCCCTCCTTCAATGAACTAGGCCTTTCGTGCAGAAGTTTCTCAATGGGCCTCAGCGGCTCTGCCTGGCAGCTCAGTTCCTCCGGGGCTGCCGGTCCGGGCCGCGACTGTTAGGAAGGTCTCAGGCGGCCGCAGGGCACACGCCCCTGAGATTACGTTACTCCGGGTGCACGTTCACCACCGCACCCTCCAGGTCTCTTCTGGCATGAAGCCACACACACAACGCTGATGGGACTTCACGTCGACTCCGAGTGCACGTTCAACCGGCACTCCTTCCTGCGGTCTCAGTTCACACCAAGACACGCACACCACGCTGCAGAGACTCACTTTCTTCCGGTGCACACGATGATCAGCCGATCACTTCCACAATCCCAGGTTGCACCAAAGCAGGCACACTGCTTCACTGAGACTTACTCCAATTCCGGTGCCCCGATATCCAGGCGCTCTTCACCAACGCCTCTGGCCGCACCTCGGCACGCTCACCGTGTCTGAGCCTCGCTTCTCCTCCGGTGCACTCGATCACCAGGCGCTCTTCACCAACACCTCAGTGCACCCCGACACGCACCCTGCGCGTCCGAGACTCACTCCACTTCCGATGCACGCATTGACCAGGCGCTCCTCGCCAACGCCTCCAGTGCACCGCAACATGAACCCAGCATGTCCGAGACTCTCTTCACCTACGATGCACCCGCTCACCAGGTCCTCTTCACCAGCGCCTGCGGTGCACCCCGACACGCACCCTGTGCGTCCGAGTCTCACTTCACCTCCGGTGCACACTTCACCAGGCGCTCCTCGCCAACGCCTCCAGTGCACCGCAACATGAACCCAGCATGTCCGAGACTCTTTTCACCTACGATGCACCCGCTCACCAGGTCCTCTTCACCAGCGCCTGCGGTGCACCACGACACGCACCCTGCGCGTCCGAGACTCACTCCTCCGTCGATGCTAACGTTCACCAGGCGCTCTTCACCAACGCCTCCTGTGCACCACGACACGCACCCAGCGCGTCCGAGTCTCGCTCCTCCTCCGTGTGTCCAAGATCACAGGGCACACCTTCTGAGGGTCTCAAGCTGCCACAACACGCGCCCACCGCGTTGCTTGAAACTTCTCCGGAAACTTTTATGTTCCTGTGTTTCTAAACAGGGAGCTAGCTCACCTCGGGCCCTTGGGGTTACAAGACACAGCACAAAGCACAGTTTTCTTCAAGCAGGGGGAACCAGCGCCTCCAAGCACTGTCCCAACAGCCTCTCCCTTAGTTAGAACAGCAAACTGCAGACCAGCCCCAGATCACGAAGCAAGGATTGGTCTTTCCACAGCAGTCTCTTCAGTTGCTCCTTCTTTAGCAGAGGTTCCTCTTGACCACAGAATGGGTCCAAGCCTTTTCAGTCTCAATTAATTTCTGTTTCTTTCCAATGTTCAGGGGTTTCAGCTCTCATAGATATACCCCTAAATGTCTTTGAAGTTCGTTGTGCTCAGGCGTCCCTGACTCCTGCCTAAATCAGTTCTGGGTGTCTCCCTTCCAGTGTCACCTTTCTCCCTTTGATACTGGGGGTCTGGATCCTTAATCACTCAGCAGGAGATGGGTCAATTGTTTTATAGCCGCAACCCAGGCCTCTTCACCTCCCGGGGCTTCTCCTCGCATACTCTCCAGCTGCAGGTCAGCCTGGTGCCATCTCACCCCCTCCCCTCTCAGATCCAGACAGTCAATCCACATTCAACAGAGACACACAGAAATGCCTAAAGCACAAAACTCAGCCACTTTCTAAAAGAGCGGCTTATGAACACCCAGTGACAAAACCACTTTCATAGAAAGATGGGTTATGACGCTGTGAGTTCATACATACCAAACTTCACCTCTCCATTTTAAACTTATGGGAAACTAGGCTAACAAACACAATACCCAGCCTCCCCCATTCTGTCCTATGGGCAGAATGGCCTTTCACCAGTGAAAAACGAAATGGAGTGTTTTTCACTCTCAGGACATAACACACACCTCAGTATATGTCCTGCCTTTTACTTACACGGCACCCTGCCCAGGGGTTACCTGGGACCTACTACAGGGGTGCCCACTGTGTACTCAAAAGGGAAAGTAAGGCCTGACAAGTGGTTGCACTTGTCAGGACAACATGCTAACTTAGCAAACTGCGCGTAGGCCCTATACTGCAGGCCTGAGTTCCCTTCTCCGTGCACCCTTTGCATTACTAGCCCTGGCACACACAGTGCACATCACTAGGGACTCTACTAGTAAGGCAAACATACCAATCATGGCCAACCAATTGCCATTACACTTTACACAGTGTACTATTGTACTTTGACACTGATCAGCAGTTTCAAAGTACCCAAAGCATCTAAAAGCAAAGGAGGTAGAAGCAAAAAGTCAGGGGAAATCACGCCAAGATATGCCAGGTCTAACACGCGTCCCCTCCAGCCGAAAAGTGGGGGGAACTACCCACCCTCATGGGAGTTCTCATCACTAAGGCGGAAAAATCTGGACAGACCATCATCATTGGCGTGTTCTGTTCCCGGACGGTGTTCCACCGTGAAGTCCATCCCCTGTAGGTAGATGGACCACCTCAACAGCTTTGGATTCTCACCCCTCATCTGCATCAACCATCTGAGGGGCCGGTGGTTGGTCTGAACCAAGAAGTGGGTCCCAAACAAGTAGGGCCTCAGCTTCTTCAGCGCCCAGACCACAGCAAAAGCCTCCCTTTCAATTGCACTCCACCTCTGTTCCCTGGGAAGTAGCCTTCTGCTAATGAAAGCTACGGGTTGGTCCAAGCCCTCGTTGTTCAATTGTGAGAGTACTGCTCCCAACCCATGCTCTGAAGCATCTGTCTGCACGATAAACTCTCTGGAGAAATACGGCGCCCGTAACACGGGCGTGGTGCACATGGCAGACTTCAGGGCATCAAAGGCGGTCTGGCAGGCATCAGTCCAGACCACCTTCTTGGGCTGTTTCTTGGACGTCAGTTCTGTCAGGGGGGCAACGAGGGTGCCATACCCCTTCACAAACCGTCTGTAATACCCAGTGAGTCCTAGAAAGGCCCTCACTCCGGTCTGGGTCTTGGGGGGTTCCCATGCCAGGATGGTATCAATCTTTGCCTTTAGGGGCGCCACCTGGCCACTCGCCACCAGGTGTCCCAAGTACACCACGGAACCCTGCCCTATCTGGCACTTACTTGCCTTGATAGTTAGGCCCGCCCTCTGCAAGGCCTTCAATACTTCACAGAGGTGTTGCAAATGTTCCTCCCAACTGGAGCTGAACACTGCAATGTCGTCCAGGTAAGCGGCGCTGAATTACTCCAGCCCACTCAGCACCTGGTTAAACAGTCTCTGGAAGGTGGCAGAGGCGTTCTTCAACACAAAAGGGCATAACCCTGAACTGGTAGTGCCCCTCTGGCGTTGAGAATGCTGACCTCTCCTTAGCCCCCTCGGTCAAGGCAATCTGCCAGTACCCCGATGTCAAATCAAATGTACTGAGGTACCGGGCAGCTCCCAGCCGATCCACGAGCTCATTAGGTCTGGGGATGGGGTGCGCGTCAGTCTTAGTGACCGCATTGAGTCCACGGTAATACACACAGAACCGAAGTTCGGGAGTGGCACCCGGCTCAGCAGCTTTTGGCACAAGGACCACTGGGCTGGCCCAGGGGATGCTGGATGGCTCAATCACCCCTAGCGCTAGTATCTTGGAGACCTCCTCCTTGATGCTGGCCCTGACCTTATCAGCTACCCTGTAAAATTTGTGTTTCACAGGCAGACTGTCTCTAGTGTACACATCATGGATGCACCAATGGGTGACTCCTGGGGTCAGGGAGAACAGGGAGGCAAACTGACCCAATACCTGGCGACAGTCCCTCCGCTGTTCCGGGGTCAGGGTAGGAGAGAGGTACACCCCATCCACTGACCCGTCCTTCTCCTTGGCTGACAGGAGGTCAGGAAGAGGTTCACTCTCCTCTTCCGCCCCATCATCTGTAGCCAAGAGCATGGTCACCTCAGACCTCTCAAAGTGTGGTTTGAGGCGGTTCACATGGAGAACCCTCAAAGGATTCCTAGGAGACCGTAAGTCCACTAGGTAGGTCACTTCGCTCCTGCGCTCCACCACCTCATAAGGCCCAGTCCACTTGTCCTGGAGCGCACAAGTCTCCACTGGCGCCATCACCCACACTTTCTGCCCAGGTTGAAACTCGACCAGAGTGGCATTCTGGTCGTACCACCGTTTCATATCCTCCTGGCTGGCTTCCAGGTTCGCCGGAGCGAGTTGCCTGAAACGCCTAGTTTGGTTCCTGAAGGCCAGCATGTAGCTGTATACATCCTGGGGGGGTTTACTAGGAGCCTTCTCCCAGCCCTCCTTCACCAAACTCAAGGGTCCTCTGACCGGGTGCCCATACAAGAGCTCACAGGGACTGAATCCCAATGACTTCTGTGGCACCTCACGGTACGCAAACAGCAGGCATGGCAAGAGTGCATCCCACTTACTCCTCATGGGTTCCTCCAGACCCATAATCATGCCCTTCAAGGTCCGGTTAAACCTCTCAACCAGACCATTACCCTGGGGGTGGTAAGGTGTCGTTAACTTATAAGTTACACCGCACTCATTCCACAGAGATTTCATATACCTCGATATGAAATTAGTACCCCTGTCGGACACCACCTCTCTGGGGAACCCCACACGGGAGAAAATCCCCATCTGTGCACGGCCCACCACGGGGGCTGTCACCGTCCGGAGAGGGATGGCTTCCGGGTACCGGGTGGCATGGTCCACCAAGACCAGGATGAACCTGTTGCCCATGGCCGTCTTGGGATCCAGAGGCCCCACAATGTCAATGCCCACCCTCTCAAAGGGTGTGCTGACTACAGGGAAAGGTTGGAGGGGAGCCTTTCGCTTCCTTCCACTCTTACCACTCGCCTGACAAGTCTGACAGGTCCTGCAATGAGTATCAGAACTCTTGCGCATCTGGGGCCAGTAGAAGTGGGTGACAAGCCGCTCAAAGGTCTTGTCCTGCCCCAAATGTCCCGCCAAAGGTACATCATGAGCCAACCCCAATAGGAAGGCTCTGAAGCGCTGGGGTACCACCAGCGCCCAGGCTGACCCAGGCTCAGCCACCTTTGGATCACTATACAGGAGATCATTTTCCCAGTAAATCAAGTGTGATCCCGACTGATCACCTGCTGCCTGGTTTGCTGCCTGCTGCCGCAAACCTAGAAGAGAAGGGCACCCCTTCTGTTCCTCACAGAATTCCTCCCTGGAGGGCCCCCCTTCCTGCTGCCATTCGGTCAGCCCGGGTAGGTCCCCCAGTTCAGCCACTTGTTCCCCCGTAGGTTCCAGGGCATCCCCCTCAAAGGGTGCCTCCTCCTGGACCGTGAGAACTGTGGGGGCCGGTTTCCCACACCCCCTGCCTCTTCTCTCCCTGGCAGGCACCTGGGCCACTGTTTCAGGCTCCAGGTTCTCTTGAATACCTTTACTGGCTACCATAGACTGAGTGGTCACACACGCCCACTCAGGTAGACCCAACATCTCCAAATGCACCTGGCGCTCCACCTCCTTCCAGGAGGAACTCTGCAGGTCATTCCCTAGCAGACAGTCTACATGCATGGACGGACTTACAACAACCTTCAAGGAACCTGAGACCCCTCCCCATTCAAAGGGAACCAGTGCCACCTTGCAGAGGTGCACTGAATTGTCTGCTGACATTACAGGGTGAAGCACATCGGGAATTACTTGCTCTTCAGACACTCACTGACACCTGACAGATGTCAAACTGGCTCCGGTGTCCCTCAGAGCCTCCACCCTCTGTCCATTGATGGTCACCCACTGCCTGTACTTTTTAGTGTTCTCAGGCAGAGGGATTTCCTGGACCATCTCTCGATCTCTAAGGAGACCACGGTCATAACTGCTTGCTCCTCCCCATTCCAAGGACTCAATTCCTCCCCCAACGCTACACTCACTAAACCAGGTGTTGGAGCACCAGTGGGTGCAGATGACTTTTTGGGGCATTTAGGGGAAATATGACCCACTTCTTTACAGAAGTAACATGTAGGAGGACCTCAGGGCTCCTTCCTGCCCTTGTAGGCCCAGGCCCTCTTGGCCTTGGGGGACTGGGACCCTTTCTTGGGGGACTACCTTGGGGCCCTTTAGAGGACTCCTTGGGGTTACCCTTGTCCTCCCCTACCTTAGGCGGGGGACCCTGCATACTCTTGGCAGTGGTATTCCCAATCCCCTTGTGGACCCAGGTACTAGTCCAGCGGTCTGCCTCCTCAGCAAGCTTACTGGGATCAGTCAGCTTACTATCCAATAGATGCTGGCGCAGCTCTGGAACACACAGACTACTCAAGTGCTCCCAACTGATTAAATTGCATAAGCCCTTAAAATCATTGACCTTGCTGCCCAGCATCCAACCATCCAGTGCCCATGTGTACTCATTCACACATTCTACCCAAGTTCGGGATTCTAGTTTCTTGGAGGTCCTGAACTTCTGCCGGTATTGTTCAGGGGTGAGCCCATACCGGAGGCATAAAGCCTCCCTCATGTTGGCGTAGGTCAGGGTTCCCGCCCTCTCTAAAGGTGATAGAACATCCCTCCCCGAAGCCTCAAAGTGTTTCCATAGGCCTGCCCCCCAATGCTTTTCAGGCACCTCATTCATCCTTAGTGCAATCTCATATGCCGTGAACCACGCATAAATGTCATCCCCCCTCTGGTAGTCTCGCACTAAATCCTTGGGAATGTACACCTTCCCTACTGGCACTGGTGGTGCGCTGCCACCATTCGAACTGGGCTTGGCTTGTCTACCCTCAATGTCCAGTTCCCTCATGCATAACTCATGAGCAAAGAGAATCTGTTTCTCTTCCAACGCAAGAGCGTTCCTGCTCTCCTCTGCTTGAGTTTTAAGTTTTAACACCTCCAACTCATGCAGTCTGACCCTTTGGTTTTCCTCCAACTCCTCTGGTAAAAAACTCCTCCCAGAATGGCTACTACCAGCCCCTGCGGCTGGTCCCTCCACTGGCAAATCCTGTGGACCAAATCCATTCCCTGGGTCATCCTCATCCACCTCAACATCACCCGTCTCCTGAGCCTCTTTGGCTTCCCACCAGGCCCTCAAGGCTACTTGCAGCTCCTCCTTCTTGGCGCTACCCTTCATGGGACATCCCAAAGCTCTGCAGAATTTCCTCAACTGATCAACCTTGTAGGTCACCAATGCCTCAATGTTAAACTCCAATTCTGCAGCTGCAGCCTCACCGGCTATCTGGCTCCCCTCCTGAGACATGATGTGTGGTTTAAAGGTTTCTCAGCAATAGAACCAACAATTCAAAACAATATGTTGTTGCGTCGTGGTTTGTGATCAATTTATGATGTACACCAATTACTGTGAGTGGTTTGCACACACGCTTTTCAATTACGTTAGGATCGTATCCCACCGCTCTGCCACCAAATGTTGGAAGCTGGAGTCCCCGTCACGCGTCACTGTCACAAATGCGCGACCCGGGACTCCCCACTCAACATTAGGCCAAGTAAGGACACCGTTTGAGATAGCCCTGCTCACCCCCTTAGTAGCTTGGCATGAGCAGCCAGGCTTATCTCCAAGGCACGAGTGTACAGTGTGTGCAACCACGCCCACAGCAACCCCCTGGTGACACCACAAATGGACTCCACACGAGTTTGATAAAACGAGTATAAACTTTATATAGAAAGATATACGATCAGACCACACGTTACAAAAGCCAACATATAATAAAGGGTAATATTCGTTCCGGCTGGCTGGTAGGTTCAAATCCCAACCACCGCTTTCCAAACGCTATGCTGGTCGTAATGCTAGAATCACACACGTTGCAATGGACAAACAATAGTGCTCTGCGTAATGATACAATCCTGTGCCGGGCACAGGTGAAATAATACAATGCGTAACGATACACTCCGGTACCTGCAATGGGAGAAATTATGCAATGCGTACCGCTACAATCGTGTACTGCGCAATGAAGGAATAATGCAATGCGCCACACCCCAATCACGTACTTTGCAATGAAGAAACAATGCAATGCGCGCCGCCACAATCATGTACTTTGCAATTAAGGAATAATGCAATGCGTAGCTACAATCATGTACGTTGCAATGACGAAATAATGCAATGCAGGCCGCTACAATTCTGTACTTTGCAAGGGAGAAATAGTGCAATGCGTAGCGCTACAATCGTGTACTTCGTTAGGCGGAAATAATGTCAGGCGTCATAAGACAGTCCGGCAGTTCGTTAGCAGCAATATTGACAATGTGTATTATGACAGTCAGCCTCTTCGATAACAGTTGCCCTCCACACGTATTCACGATGAAATAAAGTGCAGCTTCCCACTCGGGCCCCAGTACCACCACTGCTTGGTCAGTACAGGCCCCAATCTGAGCCGAAGCAAAGGCTCACGTCGTACGAAGGACGGAGAGGCCGAGAGAGTGTCCCTCCGAGCCCGTACCCCGCCCAGGCAGTGATCCACGTTACCTGGGGGGCGCGACCCCACTCTCCTCTCCTCCTTCAATGAACTAGGCCTTTCGTGCAGAACTTTCTCAATGGGCCTCAGCGACTCGGCCTGGCAGCTCAGCTCCTCCGGGGCTGCCGGTCCGTGCCGCAACTGTTAGGAAGGTCTCAGGCGGCCGCAGGGCACACGTACCCCGTGCCCCTGAGATTACGTTACTCCGGGTGCACGTTCACCACCGCACCCTCCGGGTCTCTTCTGGCACGAAGCCACACACACAACGCTGATGGGACTTCACGCCGACTCCGAGTGCACTCCTTCCTGCGGTCTCAGTTCGCACCAAGACACGCACACCATGCTGCAGAGACTCACTTTCTTCCGGTGCACACGATGATCAGCCGATCACCTCCACAGTCCCAGGTTGCACCAAAGCACGCACACTGCTTAACTGAGACTTACTTCAATTCTGGTGCCGCGATATCCAGGCGCTCTTCACAAACGCCTCCGGCCGCACCTCGACACGCTCACCGTGTCCGAGCCTCGCTTCTCTTCCGGTGCACTCGATCGCCAGGCGCTCTTCACCAACGCCTCGGTGCACCCCGACACGCACCCTGCGCGTCCGAGACTCACTCCACTTCCGATCCACGCGTTGACCAGGCGCTCCTCGCCAACGCCTCTAGTGCACCGCGACACGCACCCAACGCGTCCGAGACTCTCTTCACCTCCGATGCACCCGCTCACCAGGCCCTCTTCACCAGCGCCTGCGGTGCACCCCGACACGCACCCTGCACGTCCGAGTCTCACTTCACCTCTGGTGCACACTTCACCAGGCGCTCCTCACCGATGCCTCCTGTGCACCACGACACGCATCCAGCGTGTCCGAGTCTCGCTCCAAGATCACAGGGCACACCTTCTGAGGATCTCAAGCTGCCACAACACGCGCCCACCGCGTTGCTTGAAACTTCTCCGGAAACGTTTATGTTCCTGTGTTTCCAAACAGGGAGCCAGCTCACCTTGGGCCCTTGGTGTTACAAGACACAGCACAAAGCACAGTCTTCTTCAAGCAGGGGGACCCAGCGCCTCCAAGCACAGTCCCAACAGCCTCTCCCTTAGTTAGAACAGCAAACTGCAGACCAGCCCCAGATCACGAAGCAAGGATTGGTCTTTCCACAGCAGTCTCTTCAGTTGCTCCTTCTTTAGCAGAGGTTCCTCTTGACCACAGAATGGGTCCAAGCCTTTTTAGTCTCAATCCATTTCTGTTTCATTCCAACGTTCAGGGGTTTCAGCTCTCATAGATATACCCCTAAATGTCTTTGAAGTTCGTTGTGCTTAGGGGTCCCTGACCCCTGCCTAAATCAGTTCTGGGTGTCTCCCTCCCAGTGTCACCTTTCTCCCTTTGATACTGGGGGTCTGGATCCATAATCACTCAGCAGGAGATGGGTCATTTGTTTTATAGCCGCAACCCAGGCCTCTTCACCTCCCGGGGCTTCTCCTCGCATACTCTCCAGCTGCAGGTCAGCCTGGTGCCATCTCACCCCTCCCTCTCAGGTCCAGACAGTCAATCCACATTCAACAGAGACACACAGAAATGCCTAAAGCACAAAACTCAGCCACTTTCTAAAAGAGCGGCTTCTGAACACACAGTGACAAAATCACTTTCATAGAAAGATGGGTTATGACGCTGTGAGTTCATACATACCAAACTTCAACTCTCCATTTTAAACTTATGGGAAACTAGGCTAACAAACACAATACCCAGCCTCCCCCATTCTGTCCTATGGGCAGAATGGCCTTTCACCAGTGAAAAACGAAATGGAGTGTTTTTCACTGTCAGGACATAACACACACCTCAGTATATGTCCTGCCTTTTACTTACACAGCACCCTGCCCAGGGGTTACCTGGGACCTACCACAGGGGTGCCCATTGTGTACGCAAAAGGGAAAGTAAGGCCTGACAAGTGGTTGCACTTGTCAGGACAACATGCTAACTTAGCAAACTGCGCGCAGGCCCTACACTGCAGGCCTGAGTTCCCTTCTCCGTGCACCCTTTGCATTACTAGCCCTGGCACACACAGTGCACATCACTAGGGACTCTACTAGTAAGGGAAACATACCAATCATGTCCAAACAATTACCATTACACTTTACACAGGGAACTACTGTACTTTGACATTGATCAGCAGTGGCAAAGTACCCAAAGCATCTAAAAGCAAAGGAGGTAGAGGCAAAAACTCAGGGGAAATCATGCCAAGATATGCCAGGTCTAACACCCGCAAAGTGGCGCATTGTTTACGCCACCGCTGCGTCACAAAAAGTGACGCAGCGGCAGCGCAAAAGTGACACAAGGGGCTTGTAAATCTGCCTCTGTGTTTGTAGAAATACCAATAGGAATATGAATAGTTTATTTACATCATGAATAAAAAGAAAACATGGAGGGGCAGATTTACAAGCCCCTTGCACTGCCGGTGCGTTACGTTGCATGACTCACCGGCGGCGCAACCTGCTGAGTGATATTTACAAGCACAGGTAAAGCCACCCTGCTTGACTTTACCTGTGTTTGTAAATATCGCCCCTTTTCACGCAACACTTTGCATGTTAGGGGCGTGACATAGATGTTGCTGTGGGTGCTCCCACGCAACACCCATGTCCACTGATGCATTTCCAGATTTACGAGCAATCGTAAATCTGGAAATGCGTCAGAATGCTACGCCACCCTAGAGGTGACGTAGCGAGGTGCAACGAGGAGAGATGTTTTCATTTCTCCTCGTTTTTTTTCTCTTTCAATGCATGCTGCATTCTACAGCACGCATTGGAAGAGGAAATCACTTCAATTGATTGTTTTTGTGCAGGAAGGTGCCCCTTCCTGCACAAAAACAATCTCCCCACAACGCAGGCATCCTTGTACCATGGTGCAAGGGTGCCTGCGCCAGCGCATGGCAGCAATTAGTGCGCCAGCACAGGGGGAAGCACAGAGATGCACCATATTGTTGTAAATATGTTGCATCTCTGTGCTTCGAAACTAATGCAGCGTGGCACAGAAAAATTACTTGAGGCACCGCGCTGCGTTAGTTTCTAGTAAATCTGCCCCAGAAAGTGGGACAGTATTCACAAAGAGCGATTCGAAGAACTCAGGCACAGTCATATGTGGCCACAGGCACATGGAGAGCACCATTGCACAAAATACAGTAGTTATATAGACAATTCAGTGTCAAGGTGCTAAGGTCGACTGCGTTTCGATCCCTGACATAATAATGGGATCATCATCAGGACTAGAGAAATATAGCCTGAGAAGGATGTCTGCTAAAAAATGAGGGGGAAAAAAGAGGAGAATAAAAACAGAAGTGAAAAAACAGAAGAAAGGATAGTTAGATAGCGAATGAATGACGCTCTAATATATGAATAGTGAAGGTCGTAGTGCACACATGCTGGCAAGTGCCTATAGTGAGAAAAAAGGGGGAATTGTAATCTAAGCACAGGAGGCGGTGGTTCATTTAATTGTTCAGGGCAAGGTGCACATATTGAAAGAACCAAAGGTTACAGGGACATTATAGTTAAACTGACATTTGAAACATACAAAACCATAGAAATTCACCTGCTTTTCACCTCACATATTACATACATCACTCATGACATGGTCAGTGACATCACTAATGACATCTCAAACGACATCACCGATGACATCATCCACACACAGTGGGGGATGGCCGCAGGGTCTGCTGCGGTCAACCCCCCACATGCCTGCAATCTTATGTTATAATGGAAAAACAAGCTGTAAACTCTTATAAAACATGGAAAAAAGCACAGAGAAAACAGAGAAAACCCGGAGAAAATAAGGAAAAGGCACAGAAAAAATGAGGGCACTAGGAAGGTGAAAGCACTGGAAGCAATGCAAAAGGAAAGAGAGGTCACACAAAATACAGGGGAAAAGCAAGGAGAAAGTAGTAATAATAAGAGAAAACTAGGGAATGGTCATTTAAAGAAAGAGTGAAAACTGAAAACAAAAGGAGCCAGAAAGAGGGGAAAGCAAGGCATTGGCACTGAAGTAATATGCGAAAAAGGAGCAAGAGAACTATATGAACGAGAGAAATGCAAAAAAAACACACCACAAAAATGGGGATAAAGCAATGAGAATGCATTGATTAAAATGACCGAAACAACAAGATAAAAGCAGTAAAAAGACAGTAATGGAAGGAGTAGTAAGTGAAATTTGGTTGAAAAAGAAAAAGTACTGAGCATTTAAATTTATAATTTTAATATATATTTTTTTATTTCTTTATTTTTGATTCCGCAGTTCTCCTGCAGAACTGCAAACAGAGACGGTTCCTACTCTATGGTTTTTGTTTTAATCAAGTGATTGGAATGTTCCTGCAATTCTGGGACCACAGATTCACCGATTAAAAAAAAAATTACATAGGAACATCTCTTTTCTATTATGCCATTAAGCCGACCATATTTTGAAACAGAAAATGGTACTGTATATTTATTTTTTAAAGAAATAAGTGTTTTTACGATTTTGTCAGCTTTGCGTATATTCAGCCAAGATCCGCAGAGATGCTCGACCACAAGAAGAAATTCTCCCTTTCTATTGGTTATTGTTTAACCACACCTATTTTTTATTAGGACCACTCCCAAAAAGTGTTTTTTTTTAAGCTGAGACTTGTGGGAGAAGCATCACTACCTCAGAGTTCCTGGCTGCAGAACTTTTTAGAATGGCTGGAGAAAGTGCTCCACCTGAATCTGGAGATCCAGAATTTATTGGTGATGAGGAGGAAGAAGTGACATCTAGTAGCAGAAAAGAGAGTGAACTGTGGCAGTTGTTTATAATCCTCTCAGGGGAGAAGAAGGTTTGTGATAGATTTGTACAATGCAAATTGTGTGGCAAGCAATTGTTAAGTTGCACTGCCACGAAGTACAGTTACAGCACCTCTAGCATGTAGAAACACATAAAGATTATTCATGAACTGGCTTATATGTGGATGGTGAGAGAGAGAGAGAGCAGATCTGGAGATGCCTCAGGTGCCTCAACTTCATCAGCAACTACAACTCCTGCTGAAATTAGTATAACAGCTGCCTTTGCAGAGTTGGGGGGAATGGTGACACATTGTGCCACCTGTCACACACTTGTGGCCGTTAAAATACATAATAGGTTTGATTTTTTCATTGCTGTTAAGAAGCATAGATGTTTGATTTTTTACTGTTATAAATTTGTTTTTACAGTTGCAGGACACCGCTTTGATGAAAAGTTGTTTCATCCAGTTTATTTTTGCATTTTGGTTAGTTTTTCAAGAAATGAGTATGTGACTGGGTATGTCAAAGCAGGCACAAGTGTGGTCATGTGTGTCTCAGTGTATGCATCTGTGTGTGCCTGGTCACGTTATTATCTGTATGAGTGTGTGCTTGAGTTTTACAGTGTATCCAGCAATGTCTGCCAATATGTCTTATTCAATGTATTATATAGCTTAAAAAAGTATTTAGGCACCTACATAACTGCAAAAAATGGTATCATGGATCTAGGTAAAAAGAGAGAAAACAAAAATAGAAGTTATTGTTAAAAGTTATAAACTTGCACAGCAAAGTTTATTTTTCTGCAATTCAAATGTTTATGTTTTTAATAAAGAATTACACAACTGTAACACTGTGAGGGACTTATACATTTAATTGAAACATTTCATTTTCCCTTTTTTCTGTTCTCAGCCTTCATACTTGTACACCATAAATGATGTACTGTATGGTGATTCACTCTTGAACAGTGGGAAAAAAATCAATCACATAGATTGTAGAAACAAAACAAAATTGCACAGTACATCACTACGAATAAGTCACACTATGTATGGCACTCACTACAATTATTAAATAAACGGTTTTACCTACAGTTACTGTACTAATCTAGACAAACATACATTAAAATCATTGTTTTATAATTATGAGTGGTACAATACTACGAATAGATATAAAGCACACTTGAATTTTGGAGATCCTTTTGAAAACATCAACCCTGGTATTTATTTAATTTTATTTTGATAGTTTTTTATTGCATGAACATGACCCTTGTGGGCATCAGAACGCTTTACAAATTTACAGAGAGCAGAGCCAACAAAGCATTAATAACAATAATATAATATTTGAGAAAATACAGGATAAGGTAGTACACAGAAAAGGGAGGGTATACTTTACAATGTTCAGAGAACAGAGGAGATAAACCACTAAAAACAAAAATATTGTTGTCAAGAAAACTGCCAGATAAGGCAGTGTCAGGAAAAGGGAGGGTACGACAAAATGTCACAACTGATAAGTCGAAAAACTAAGGTAGCCGGTAAGCAGTAGTCATGAGTGTGATTGAGAAATCACGTTGGGTACGAAGAGAGGTGATCTTAGGCTCTAGGGAAGAAATTTGTTAATAAGGAGTACTTTTACTTATTTCTTAAAGGATACATTTGAGGGATTCATTATGACTTCAGGGGGTAAGGTGTTCCAAATTCTAGGGGAAATCCCAGAGAAAGATCGGTTGTAAGTTTTCTTCTTGTGGAATCTCTGAGGTTTCAGAAGTAAAGTGTTGGAGCTTCTGGATGATCTGCAGCCATCAGAGAGTTGGAGCTTCTGAGCGAAATATCTAGGGGTTTTGAAATGGAGGGCTTTATGTGTCATGCAGGCAATTTTTAGCTGGATTCTCACTTCATAAGGTAGCCAGTTGAGGGATTTCAGATCGGGGTAATGTGGTTGTTTCTTTTTGAGCCAGTGATGAGCCTTGCAGCAGAGTTGAGTGAGGCCCTTAGAGGAGCCAGTTTGGATCTGGGTAGGCCACAGGTAGGCTGAATGATGTCTTAAACACTGACGATCCATAGAGAAGAAATACTGTATACCACTTTTCAAAATTGTAAAACCTCCTTAGAACTTTGTTGAAGAAACAAGAGGTAATAATTTGCAAGTTCGAAAGGCAGTTTTTGTTTGAATTTAAGGTTGATGTCATTGCATTCTGTCCATCCAGTTTCACTCTTTAAATAGACAGTATAGTGTACAGATGTTACATTGACTCCTTTGTGAGTAAGATGATAGCCATAGTAGTATATGTTCTTCCAGAAGTTGATATTTGACCTGCTCTGAGGTTTATAATTTCGGTTTCCAATTTAGATCCATCTGCTCTGCATCATTGTAGCATTAATATAAGGTATTTTCCACTTCTCTTTATATGCAATGTAGATGTAACATCTGACCTACAAGTTGGGCAGGTCATATTTTGGTCAGCCGTTTTGATCAATCTCTCAAAAGACACAGTTTTGGAATCCGGTAGCGTTAAGTAGAAAAATTGCTCAGAATTTAAAATGTAAAAGAGCAATCTTCACGCTCATGGTTCCATGTGTAACTGAGTCCACATAAGTCATCAATACTGATTTATTTTTCTAAAACTCCAAGGATCACCATTATAAAGTCCTCTGCATCTTGCTGAGTGTTCTGAGAAAATAGTAACATTCCATTACATATATCTACTAGATGTTCATTGCCTTGAGCACAAAGTAGTACAGTCCTATGACTATGTAAATGTTGCTTTAAACCACACAGTGCAAACAATTTCTGTTCAATTGCATTTAAAAGATGCGGTAAATGAAACAGTACATTGAGAACAACATTTGCATAGCAGTTGCACCAGAAAGGTTTGACAACTGGTTACCTACAGTATCTCCCTCATTGTCCAGTTTTTCTTCTTAACCCCTTCTTTGCTCCCCTTGTTTTCTTGTTTTCAGCAACATCCGTAGATTCTTTTGTGAGCTTCCTCTATGGACAGCTTATCCGTTTTTCCTAATTGGGATATTATGCCATAGATAGATGCTTCTCGGAATCTGGAACCAACTCCCTCAAAATACATTACCCACCGAATCTCTCTAAGAATGCAGCAAAACAGTTCAAACACAGACTCTTAAAAGCCAACCCGGAAACACTAATCGCTGACTCATACTTTTGCCTAAAGAAAGGAGCACTAAAATCACATCTGATCTTCTTCTCATGTTGCACAGCAAGGTGGAGAAAAGTGATACACGCAGTCCTACAGGTATCTAAATCCACCAAAATACCACATGGTCTCAAACTGTCTATTTCCCCCTCCTAAACATTCAAGGCAGAAGTGGTAATATCCATCTACAAAAACGGCATCTTACTGATACAAGCATCAGACCCTAATCAAACTAAGAGCACACA
This sequence comes from Calotriton arnoldi, assembly GCA_963921515.1. NCBI lineage: Eukaryota > Metazoa > Chordata > Amphibia > Caudata > Salamandridae > Calotriton > Calotriton arnoldi. The sequence continues at coordinate 1,061,308 of CAWUFW010000457.1, forward strand.
CGAGAGCCATCTCATCCCAGAGCATGCCCCAGGATACGCAGTCAAATCAACAACCTCTCAGAATTGATAAATCTCCAGAACAAGACCCAAACTCTACGGTAATGGTTTGTTACACACCCCAAATCTTTATGAATTCATGCCAACTAAACTTGCTCCTCAACACTAACGACCAAGACCCTAAACCAGCTGTCATCAATCATCTAAACCATCACCATAGAAGGAACAGCAACAATTCTTCAATAACGTAAAAACGCTTAAAGATCCTAGTCAAACTCCAGTCGCTCACATTCCATACACTACCTTAGGGCCACCGCACCAGATGACAACAACGAACAATAGAGAAGAACGGAGAGTAAAAGAGACCCACAGAGACAAGTATAACATATACGATAGGAACATCGAACTGCACCCGTACAGAGCAAAGACGGGCACAAACCCCCAAATGAATTTGAACATTGGGACACAAGAACTGCACATCGCCGTCTGCAATAAGTCCATCACTCACAAACCTCGCCCAGGGTATCAGAAGTCTCGAAGAAGCAAACTCTCCTTACTTGATGACACAGGAAGAAAACCCTACAATGACCACAGCAATCCATCGCACGGGTACTTAAAGTCACATACAATAAGTTGACCACCAACTCCAGACAACACCAGTTACGAAGATCACTCACCAATACCATTCCATAGCTATGATCAACAGATGGAGGCAAACGTTATAAAATCCACAAAATACGATTTGCTCAGCAGACACAATCTGGCCTCCTGTTGGAACACCCAGCATGAGCAAGCTGGAACACAAAATTGAAACCCATTTAATGGAGTAAACATAGCATATTCGATCATCAAAGAAACCTCAGTAGCTTGCTAAGAGATTAAGACACTAATTCGAGACACATTAACCCCTATAGCTAACAACCTCTCACTTTCAACATTTAGCTATGGCACCCAACCTTGGCCATCCATTTTTCGGCCCAAGAGAGCACAGAACCATCTATCCACGAAAGACACTGAAACCTTGCTTCTATTCTACAACAACCCCTCACCTCCTATCAATACACACGTTTTCAACATACAGACCATGGATTTCAAGGAAAGGCGAAAGCCCAGGGATAAAAGACAGAACACAAACCATGAGAACCTAATTGAAATCCCTAGGAGACTAAATCCCAATCCCACGTCCCTCGCAAATCCAACCACCAAATGCATGTTACCAAACTGCAGATCTGCGATCAAACATGCCACAGACATTGCAGAAACTATCCTTCACCATGAATTGGATATTCTTTTCCTGACAGAAACATGGCTAAATCAATGGTCCACACCCATGCTTGACTTACTTGTTCCTCCAAACTACACCATCCAACACATTGACCAACAAGAGCAACCGGAAGGCGGAATTGCAATCATTCACGAGAACTCCCTTCAAGTCAAAACCTTCCCTGTAGACAATCTCACATCCTGTGAGTACATGGGTGCAGAAATCTACACAGCAGAGAAATCACTAGTCAAAGTACACCTATTTTATCACCCTCCAAGACACAACCAGCTGTTCAGCGAACAGATAATGGAAACAATCACAATACATTCCATGCTACACCCCAATGCAATTTTTCTTGGTGACTTTAACCTTCACCGGAATGACGAGGAAGATACACAGGTTGCTACCCTTAAACAATTCCTCGATGATTAAAACTTGACCCAATCTTGCACAAGTCCTACACACAACAAAGGATCAATGCTCAACCTAATCATATCCAGAGAAGGGGCTTCATCAATAGACTCAATAACACCCATCGACTGGTCTGATCATTACTCAATATTATTCCACCTAATTACGCACTCACAGGCCACCAAAGGGCAAGTAATCAAACACAAATACTGGGTCAGAGACACCAAAAACATGGATAAGGTGACACTGACAGAATTGTGCAAAATACACCTCACTCCTCAAGCAACCAACCAGAATGTGCTCGAATTAATCGAACATCACAACAAAACAGCTTTAAATATAATGGGGACAGTAGCCCCTCTCGGACTCAAGAAACAAAGAATCAAACCCTCCCAACCTTGGTACAATCAAAAGCCTGAATGAGGAAAAGAGAAGTGTAAGACAAGCGGAACGAAGATGGAGACAGGAACTCTCAACATTATGTCTAAGCAAACTACGTGAACCGCGAAACAGCTACAAAAAACGCATCTGGGAAGCCAAAGCTTCGTACTTCAGAACCAAACTTGACAATGCAAGGAATCGCCCAAGATGACTGTTTGAAATTGTCAACCAACAAATGGGGGCAAACAATGTAACCAAGCTCAGCAATAGCACAGTGGAAAAATGTAAAGCGTTCTCTTCATTTTTCAATAAAATGATCTTAGAAATCGAAAAAGAAATTACAACAGACAGGCATAGCTCACAAGACAATAAAGCCAATGATCGCCATCCCGTCGATGACCCGACATGCCAGGTGGTGGAACCAATGACATGCCAGGTGGTGGAGCCAATGACTAACCACCCTTCCAAGACCAAAAATCAAGCTATCTGGAGCGAGTTCAAAATACTAACAGAGGAAGAAGTCCACAAGGTCTTACTATCCATGAAACCAACTTCACATTTCAATGACCCCATCCCCTCAACAATACTAAAGGAACTAAGTCCCCTCTTCTCACCTATACTAAGGAAGATTGTAAACTCATCGCTAAAACAAGGCAGTATCCCAGAATGCCAGAAGACTGGACAAGTGACACCCCTCTTGAAAAAAGTGGGTGCTGACCCTACAATCCTGAGCAACTTTCGCCCGGTTTCAAATATCCCCTTTCTGGCAAAATTGCTGGAAAAGTGTGTGCACAACCAACTGAGCCAGCACATTGACCAATTCAACCTACTCAACAAATTTCAATCAGGATTTAGAACAGGACACAGCACTGAATCAGCCATTGTGCACATAATGGACGACACCCTTCCAGGGGTCTCCAACCTTTTCTGTATTGAGAGCAACTCATGTTCAATGAAATGCATTGACAGCTACAAATATTATTAGTGCTTTATAATTTCAATTTATTTTTATGTATTATACTTCAACCTAGCAAAAACTTTCTAATTTAATAAGCTGGGCTGCACACAAGTGAGCTACTTGGAGGTAGCTGGAGAGCTACAGTAGCTCACGAGCTAGTGGTTGGAGACCCAAACTAGACAACAACGACTCATGCCCACTCATCCTCCTAGACCTCTCAACGGCATTTGACACAAGTCAATCACAATATCCTACTAAAAATACAAGAACACAGAATGGGGTTGTCTGGGAAAGTGCTTTCTTGGTTCGCTTCCTTCCTGCAGAAGTGCTCACAACGCATCAAACTAGGCAACTCATTCTCTGACGCCTCACCAGTGAGGTGCGGAGTCCCCCAAGGGTTGACCATTTCCCCCACACTCTTTAACATATATATGGAACCATTAACTGAAATCCTCAATCAATCGAATATTGCATACCACATGTACGCACACGACACACAACTATACTTGAAGATTTCCTTCCTAAATGACGTCAATCAGCTAAATAACACGGTAGTCAAAACTCAGTCCTGGCTTTCTCAAAACAACATCGAGCTGAACTCTCTGAAAACCGAATAACTTCTGTTCTCGCCGCAAAACAGCTCCAGATTCATCCAAGATTGGCTACAGCACGCAGACGCCCTCAATTGCAAACCTACCATCATTGACTCCACGAAATCCCTTGGAATAATACTAGACAAGAATCTAAACATGAGAGCTCACATCAGTGCTACCACGCACAGTGCGACATTCCAATTCAAATTACTGAAGAGATTGAACCCATTTCTACCATCTTCAGACTTCAAACAAGCAGTACAATCACTTGTGGTCTCCAGACTAGAATATGGCTTGGCAACCCTGTCAGGTCTACCCAAAGCGAGAACAGCTCCACTCAAATTGACTCTTAATGCTGCAGCGAGACTGGTAACAGGTACTAGACTCATTGACCACATCACTCCTTCATTTAGGTATTTAAACTGGCTGCCCCTCGAGGCAAGAACCCATCTGAAAATTGCCTGCCTCACAGGCAAAGCACTACATTTTAACGAACCAAGTAGTTACCTTTCAGAAAAGATTCAAATCTCCGGTGGCAGCTGCCGCCTAAGAAGTGCTAACTCTCTCAGGCTTGAGCCTACTAGATTCTGAAAACAAAAAACGTACACACGGTCCTTTTCTGGGGCGGCGCCAAGGATCTGGAACTCCTTACCACGCAAAGTGCGCTCAAACCCATCATCCCACTTTTTAAAAGAGGTGAAAAAGATCCTAATGAATAGATTCCTTGCATAGACTCTCAGTGAGTCCCTCCCCAGGGCGCAAGGTTCGTCACAATGGCAGCATTTTCTAGATCAGTCAGGAGCACGTCGTTTACAGGTGAACCCTTTAAATGTTGCTCCCCTGGGTACCTGGATCTGAATAGTTTCAGAGAAGCAGCAAAATAGCCACCATGAAGATGCTAGAGCAATGCATACTAAGGCAATATTAATTGACTGACGGGGGTTTTATGTGATATTTGTTGCAACAGCCAACTGTGGCTCTTTATTTTTTATGTACCTGTCTATACCTATCACTTTGTTCATTCAATCCTATGTACAGCACTCTGACATCCTTGGGTCATGTACGTGCTTTATAAAACACTCTAAATAAATAAATGTTGTCCTAAATGAGGAGCATATACACTCCTTAACCAATTGTACTCTCTGACACAACTTGCATCAGTACTAACTTTCCTATCATTAAAATCAACCAAAAATAAACTGGACAATGTTCTTACTCGAGACAAGGCAACATATGCCATAACTTCTTTAAACAAAGTAATACCAATATTAATAAAAGCTGCGTCTTCACTTTAAACTTGAGATTTATGGATGGCTACAGCATATGCTAGAGAGAGTGGGAACTGCTGTCGCTGGACATGTAAGTCCTTTACAAGCAAAAATGTACAACACATTGGCCTATCTGCTTCAAACCATCAATCTGATCAGATTTTAGATCCAAGTAATCAGCCTGATTCCTATTTGGAAAGTTAATAAAATCAATCACTTTAGTCAAAGCATCATTTACTAATCCTTCCTCAACATTGAAATTACACCGCAAAATTACTCTGCAGTTCTGCATACGTGTAAAAACACTTTTCTAATCCTGCAGTACTGGAAGCAGATTTTTCCAATGAATCCAATTTTGCTTCTTGCTTTGCACTTAGCAGTACTGCAACCCCCTGGTGTTTAATTTTGTCAATTGCTATAATTTCCAACATTTGTTCTTTCCCCAGTTTTAGTAATTCTTTGTTAAAATTGGAGTACTCCTGAAGTGTAGGCATTAAACAGACTATGGATTTCCCTTCTTCAATAAATTTGAACTTTAGCTGTGCTGCTGTGTTGTTAGAGGAAACAAGTTTCTTTATAATTCCACTTTCTAAATTAAATTTTCCCTCCTTTTACAGAACTCCTACTCTAATATCCTTCAGAATATTCCCATATTCCACGTCAGATGCTTGATGTGTGTTCCTCAGTAGTTCCTTGTATTGGATGTTTAGCCAAATGTTTACATTGCCAATACTTCCCAAAGAATTCTGATTTTCATCATGGAGAAGCATCTTGAAAGTAGGCTGTCCTTTGATAGGGAGAATTTGCAAGAAGTCACCGAAGACAATTAAATGCTTTCCTCCAAACAGCACGTCATACTCTGTTTTTAAAATCTGTTACATTTTCAAGTGTAGGGAGGCAAACATTAAGTTTGATACCATATTCACTTCATCAATGATTAAAAGCTTCAGTTTCTTCAGTACTCTTGAGACTTCATGACAAGCTTCACTGGATAACCTCTCGTATTCCAGTTTTTCGTCATGTTCAAAAGGCAGCATAAGCAGTTGATGTAAAGTTATTCCATTAATGTTGTGTACAGCTAAACCAGTTGCTGCTGTTACTATACATGCTAAATTTGATTCTGTAGTCCTCTCTAGATAAGCAGTGAGAACTTTAATTAAAAAGATTTTTCCAGTGCCAGTTTGATCACTGATGTACAATAATATAGGCTTAAATGATGAGCATTTGCATTCTTTCCTTTTGTGCAGGAATCCATAATCTATTTTCTCTTTTATCAGTTTTATCAGTTTCCTGTCTTGCTAGTTCCATTGCAGTTCCCACCTCATTCATGGCTATTGCAGCTTCATTTTTAATAATTGGTTGTCCAAGAGGATCTTGACTTAGGGGTCCTGAACTTTGCTTTGTGAACTCTCCTTAGCTACCTCAGCAGCAATCGTTTCTTCCTGTTCAATTTCATCATTTAACATCTGCAAATAGTCTGGGAAGACTGAACACTGAATGGTATCTTTCACAGTGTTGAAAGAATCTTTGTAGTAGTCAAAGTCTCCAAGTAATTCCGATTCAGTAAGCCAAGGCTTGAAGAGTTGTAGAAGTGCCAAATACAAAACCTCTCTTCTGGCTGGAGTTTGGCAACTAAGTTTTCTGTGGTTAATTAGATGTCCTTTTGCGTGTCTCACCAAACAACCGTCACATCCACCTACTGAATATTTTCCTTCTTCTATGTTTTCTGTTACATTGTGTTAGACCTGGCATCCTTGGCGTGGGTCTCCCTTCCATTTTTTGATGATCCCTCCAATGTTATTGATCTGATTTTGCTGGTTTAGATGCTTTGGGCACTGTGCCACTGCTATTCAGTGCCACAGTGCAAGTGCTCCCTATGATAAATTGTGTTATGTATTAGTGACTCCATGATTGGATGATTGGTTTACTTGTCAGTCCCTAGTACAGTGCACTGAGTGTGCCCAGGGCTTGTAAATCCATTTGTATTGTAGTGCTGAAGTGCTTCATAAAGGCACTTGTTTTCTAGATGCGGACTCCTTCTTGGATAGTACATGTCCAACACATTTGATTTTGCAATGTCTGTACTTTCTGGGTCGTGCTCTGCTAGGTACTGAATTTCCTAAAAAAGACTTTAGCACTCTATTTCATGTACTTGCTAGGCCTAGACTTACCCAAACAATTCCCCTTGACTTTGAGAACAAACTGGCCAAGCTTAACTGGTCACAGCACTCATAGGACCCCATTTCTCTATGGGAAAGCATTTTCAAGCTGAAGCTCTACAACCTTTTGGTTAGGGTCTTTTCTACATAAATCTACACCCACATCTCCTTCATATCTGTTTTCTCTAATTTTATAATGTATGAAATAATGTACCAAGCAATAGCGATGGAGTTGTCTGCAACAAATTGTATATCCATATTTGCACTCCAGATTTTGAGAATCACAGGGTTATAGTCATTAATATACCTGGAGGCCTCTGTTCTTCTCAGGTTGTATTTGTTTTTGGGTGATTTCCTTGTCAGTGTATATGTCACTGCAAAACAAAAGGCTGTACACTCTTCCTTGGGAAATGACAAGTCATCAGAATCCTAATCTACATGTTGTGTAAACTTTTCATTTGCATCTGTATTTTTGACAGCAGTACTTCCCTCATCTACGTGTTTGAAAGTGCAGAATTTGTTGTCTCAGATCTTTTTCACTACTGTCTTTCGATATGGTACATGTCACATACTGTTCTATAAAAGATACATAGACTCATCACTGTCTGTTCCAATTTCAGTACATCTTGTGTCCATAACAGCATGTGAATATGAGGGGCACCAGGGGCGGCTCCTCCATTAGGGCAGAGGAGTGTTGTCCCACTGCTTTCTCGCAGTGCAAGAAAGCCAAAACATAGAATGGTAATAACTTTTACTTATTACCATTTTATGTTTGCTGTGTGCATTGCGGGCGGGCAGGACTGCTGTGCTCTTTGAGCAGGGCAGGGAGGGAGTACGCAAAGGCTGTTTGGTCAGCCCTCTTGGGCCGCCCAAACCAGTCATGCGCACTCTGCCCTTCTCCACGCCCACCCCATTAGCCCCTGGCTGGGCGCCATCCCGACCAATCACAACGCTGTTTGATGCGTTGTGATTGGCTTAGGGGAGGAAGCCTGGCTGCCTGCTTCCTGTTCCTGTCAGAGACCCCCGTGCACCCACCCCCCACCAGCAAGCCAAGCCGGCCACTACTGGAGGGCACATTGTTATTATTGTTATTACAAGTAGTAGTATTATTGGTATTATTATTATTATTGCTGTTGTTGTTATTTATATTAGTAACAGTATTATTATTGTGATTGTTATTATTGTAATTGTATTATTATCATCATTGGCAGTTGTAACATTATTATTATTATTGTTAACTTTTTTGCTGTTGACATTCTTGTGGTTTTGTTGTCGTTATTTATTATTTCTGTTTTCATACTTTTTATGCCAAAAGAAATCAGTTATTTCACCGAGAGGAGGATTTGTTTAATTGCAGATGAAAGTCAGCATGGCTTGGAATCTGTGGTTAGAATATCTACACACATTAGCAGGATCCACCAAGCAAAGTTGTCCTACTGTCTTCACATTGATGCCCTTAATGTTGGAGTTCATTCCTCTCAAAAATTAAAGAAGGTCATCCTACTCGTACACCGCACAATTGAGTGTCAGGTGCACCTAGGTTTCTCAACATACATAACATACATTTGAGTTCTCCATGACAATGATACCAATACTGGTTGGTGCGACATTGGCACGCCATCAAATAAATCAAGTTGTATTCTAACTTTTCATATTTTCCATGAACTTTGCCAACAAATTCCCTTCCAGAGAGATTTTAAAGATTAACTCCTGTCTTTAGTATGTGGTTTACAGCATATGAAAGCCCATACAAGTCACTCTCAAACAGATGTATGGAATGCACTGGCAAAATCTTGGATCTTCTAAATATAATCTGGTTGACCGATATTCAGCTGCTGGTATCTGTATGGGGCAGTCATCATAGCTGCCTCCTGCTCCAATGGGAAACAGTTGTGGAAAACAGTGAGCCTCTAATCTTTTCCTTCATAATCTCATGGGAGCTCCTTTTGCTTGTTTCATTTGAGCGAGATCACTAGCATCACCAGTTACTTCTTTAGAAGGCAGGGGATCGATGCTGTAGTGTTCATAAATTTCTTCTGATCTGGATTGATCCCCTTTTGCAGCCTGTCTACTTGATGGTAATGTTTCATCCTCCATATATGTCATATTTTGAAAAACATTTTGAAAAACAGCAACATTTATAAAATAAATATTATTTTGTACCGGGCATAATTTTGCTTTTTTTGCTTTGTTAACATCCACTAACTCTTGCCAGATTTTTGGCAGGGTCCCCATTTACAAGAATAATAAGTGATTCATGAAAGTCTCTGTGTACACCAACAGTTTCAATATTCCTTTTAAAATCTAAAAGTAACTAGACAACTCTTCCTTTAAGGCCTTTCTGAAGCTCAGTTGGTGGCAACTCCCCTGTCTTTGACTCCATATGAGCAATAGCCTGAACTGGGTGTATATACTGTACGAGCATCGATTCATAAACATTTAATTCTCTAAGTTCTTGTTACTGCTCTGGCTGGCATTTTGTTATCCTCTAACTTATAATAGCAGTACTTACATATAATTTGCCGTGTGGGCAACGCAAAGTGTTGCTCTACAAATAAGTAAACAGCAAATTCTTGCCACTTATCTCTGTTTTCCTGTTCAGTTTCTGAGAATACAACTACATTATGAGTTTGGCTTTTGTATGAGGTGGGGGGACAACAAATACAAACACAGTTTGGTTTCTCCGAAGAAACTGTGCTAAACTTTGCAATCTCTGACGTAAAGTTATCAGTACAATTGCCTGTGTCCTGTTCCTCCATGCCTTCAGTAACTAACTCTTCATTTTCCCTAGACTGCTATTCAGAACCAAAGAAACAAAACTGAACATCTTCATAAACTTCTTCTACCTCTGCTACTGTACATTGCAATCGAGCTCTGTTCATTTCTCCTAAACATAAGCAAAAACAACAGTTGATGGACAGAATGCAGAACGATGTCATACATTCACCCCAGTACAGAGATCTGGGCCTAAATCCATCGTTTTTTTGCTCACCATGCCATTCCAGTTTGAACCCAGCCATATGCAAATCAGTCTTGACCCTGTGCCTCATGGGAACAGTCCAGCCCGAACTGCCAAGCCAGGTCCTCCCTGAACTGGAAACAAGCATCCTAGGACCGGTTTCGGGGTTTCACCCTCTTCAGCCAGGATAGCTTGATTCCAGTGGCATGGAGAGCACGGGACCCACGTCTGGGCATACCCGTCCCACTCTGGGTGACAAATGCAAAAACAACAGTTGATGGACAGAATGCAGAACAATGTCATACAGTCACCCCAGTACAGAGATCTGGGCCTAAATCCATCGTTTTTTTGCTCACCATGCCATTCCAGTTTGAACCCAGCCATATGCAAATCAGTCTTGACCCTGTGCCTGTGAACTGGGGTGGTGGAGTGAGCTAAAGAATGATGATGGATTAAACCCAGATCAGTTGACTGGGGGTGAGTGTTTGATTTGCTCTAACGCTCCGTCCATCATCCCCTTTGGTATCGCTTTGTTAGCCCTAAGTTGGCAGGGTATGCCCAGACGTGGGTCCCTTGCTCACTTTGCCACTGGATTCAAGATAGCCTGGCTGATGAGGGTTTTGAACCCAAAACCGGTCCCAGGATGCTTGTTTCTGGTCCAGGGAAGACATGGCTTGGCAGTTCGGGCTGGACTGTTCCCATGAGGCACAGGGTCAGACTGATTTGCATATAGCCATGTCTGAACTGGGGTGGTGGAGTGAGCTAAAGAATGATGATGGATTAAACCCAGATCAGTTGACTGGGGGTGAGTGTTTGATTTGCTCTAACGCTCCGTCCATCATCCCCTTTGGTATCGCTTTGTTCGCCCTAAGTTGGCAGGGTATGCCCAGACGTGGGTCCCTTGCTCACTTTGCCACTGGATTCAATATAGCCTGGCTGATGAGGGTTTTGAACCCGAAACCGGTCCCAGGATGCTTGTTTCCAGTCCAGGGAAGACATGGCTTGGCAGTTCGGGCTGGACTGTTCCCATGAGGCACAGGGTCAGACTGATTTGCATATGGCCATGTCTGAACTGGGGTGGTGGAGTGAGCTAAAGAATGATGATGGATTAAACCCAGATCAGTTGACTGGGGGTGAGTGTTTGATTTGCTCTAACGCTCCGTCCATCAGCCCCTTTGGTATCGCTTTGTTCGCCTCTAAGTTGGCAGGGTATGCCCAGACGTGGGTCCCTTGCTCACTTTGCCACTGGATTCAAGATAGCCTGGCTGATGAGGGTTTTGAACACGAAACCGGTCCCAGGATGCTTGTTTCCGGTCCAGGGAAGACATGGCTTGGCAGTTCGGGCTGGACTGTTCCCATGAGGCACACGGTCAGACTGATTTGCATATGGCCATGTCTGAACTGGGGTGGTGGAGTGAGCTAAAGAATGATGATGGATTAAACCCAGATCAGTTGACTGGGGGTGAGTGTTTGATTTGCTCTAACGCTCCGTCCATCATCCCCTTTGGTATCGCTTTGTTCGCCCTAAGTTGGCAGGGTATGCCCAGACGTGGGTCCCTTGCTCACTTTGCCACTGGATTCAAGATAGCCTGGCTGATGAGGGCTTTGAACCCGAAACCGGTCCCAGGATGCTTGTTTCTGGTCCAGGGAAGACATGGCTTGGCAGTTCGGGCTGGAGTGTTCCCATGAGGCACAGGGTCAGACTGATTTGCATATAGCCATGTCTGAACTGGGGTGGTGGAGTGAGCTAAAGAATGATGATGGATTAAACCCAGATCAGTTGACTGGGGGTGAGCGTTTGATTTGCTCTAACGCTCCGTCCATTATCCCCTTTGGTATCGCTTTGTTCGCCCTAAGTTGGCAGGGTATGCCCAGACGTGGGTCCCTTGCTCACTTTGCCACTGGATTCAAGATAGCCTGGCTGATGAGGGTTTTGAACCCGAAACCGGTCCCAGGATGCTTGTTTCCGGTCCAGGGAAGACATGGCTTGGCAGTTCGGGCTGGACTGTTCCCATGAGGCACAGGGTCAGACTGATTTGCATATGGCCATGTCTGAACTGGGGTGATGGAGTGAGCTAAAGAATGATGATGGATTAAACCCAGATCAGTTGACTGGGGGTGAGTGTTTGATTTGCTCTAACGCTCCGTCCATCAGCCCCTTTGGTATCGCTTTGTTCGCCCTAAGTTGGCAGGGTATGCCCAGACATGGGTCCCTTGCTCACTTTGCCACTGGATTCAAGATAGCCTGGCTGATGAGGGTTTTGAACCCGAAACCGGTCCCAGGATGCTTGTTTCCGGTCCAGGGAAGACATGGCTTGGCAGTTCGGGCTGGACTGTTCCCATGAGGCACAGGGTCAGACTGATTTGCATATGACCATGTCTGAACTGGGGTGGTAGAGTGAGCTAAAGAATGATGATGGATTAAACCCAGATCAGTTGACTGGGGGTGAGTGTTTGATTTGCTCTAACGCTCCGTCCATCATCCCCTTTGGTATCGCTTTGTTCGCCCTAAGTTGGCAGGGTATGCCCAGACGTGGGTCCCTTGCTCACTTTGCCACTGGATTCAAGATAGCCTGGCTGATGAGGGTTTTGAACCCGAAACCGGTCCCAGGATGCTTGTTTCCGGTCTAGGGAAGACATGGCTTGGCAGTTCGGGCTGGACTGTTCCCATGAGGCACAGGGTCAGACTGATTTGCATATGGCCATGTCTGAACTGGGGTGGTGGAGTGAGCTAAAGAATGATGATGGATTAAACCCAGATCAGTTGACTGGGGGTGAGTGTTTGATTTGCTCTAACCCTCCGTCCATCATCCCCTTTGGTATCGCTTGTTCGCCCTAAGTTGGCAGGGTATGCCCAGACGTGGGTCCCTTGCTCACTTTGCCACTGGATTCAAGATAGCCTGGCTGATGAGGGTTTTGAACCCGAAACCGGTCCCAGGATGCTTGTTTCTGGTCCAGGGAAGACATGGCTTGGCAGTTCGGGCTGGACTGTTCCCATGAGGCACAGGGTCAGACTGATTTGCATATAGCCATGTCTGAACTGGGGTGGTGGAGTGAGCTAAAGAATGATGATGGATTAAACCCAGATCAGTTGACTGGGGGTGAGTGTTTGATTTGCTCTAACACTACGTCCAACATCCCCTTTGGTATCGCTTTGTTCGCCCTAAGTTGGCAGGGTATGCCCAGACGTGGGTCCCTTGCTCACTTTGCCACTGGATTCAAGATAGCCTGGCTGATGAGGGTTTTGAACCCGAAACCGGTCCCAGGATGCTTGTTTCCGGTCCAGGGAAGACATGGCTTGGCAGTTCGGGCTGGACTGTTCCCATGAGGCACAGGGTCAGACTGATTTGCATATGGCCATGTCTGAACTGGGGTGATGGAGTGAGCTAAAGAATGATGATGGATTAAACCCAGATCAGTTGACTGGGGGTGAGTGTTTGATTTGCTCTAACGCTCCGTCCATCAGCCCCTTTGGTATCGCTTTGTTCGCCCTAAGTTGGCAGGGTATGCCCAGACGTGGGTCCCTTGCTCACTTTGCCACTGGATTCAAGATAGCCTGGCTGATGAGGGTTTTGAACCCGAAACCGGTCCCAGGATGCTTGTTTCCGGTCCAGGGAAGACATGGCTTGGCAGTTCGGGCTGGACTGTTCCCATGAGGCACAGGGTCAGACTGATTTGCATATGACCATGTCTGAACTGGGGTGGTGGAGTGAGCTAAAGAATGATGATGGATTAAACCCAGATCAGTTGACTGGGGGTGAGTGTTTGATTTGCTCTAACGCTCCGTCCATCATCCCCTTTGGTATCGCTTTGTTCGCCCTAAGTTGGCAGGGTATGCCCAGACGTGGGTCCCTTGCTCACTTTGCCACTGGATTCAAGATAGCCTGGCTGATGAGGGTTTTGAACCCGAAACCGGTCCCAGGATGCTTGTTTCCGGTCCAGGGAAGACATGGCTTGGCAGTTCGGGCTGGACTGTTCCCATGAGGCACAGGGTCAGACTGATTTGCATATGGCCATGTCTGAACTGGGGTGGTGGAGTGAGCTAAAGAATGATGATGGATTAAACCCAGATCAGTTGACTGGGGGTGAGTGTTTGATTTGCTCTAACCCTCCGTCCATCATCCCCTTTGGTATCGCTTTGTTCGCCCTAAGTTGGCAGGGTATGCCCAGACGTGGGTCCCTTGCTCACTTTGCCACTGGATTCAAGATAGCCTGGCTGATGAGGGTTTTGAACCCGAAACCGGTCCCAGGATGCTTGTTTCCGGTCCAGGGAAGACATGGCTTGGCAGTTCGGGCTGGACTGTTCCCATGAGGCACAGGGTCAGACTGATTTGCATATGGCCATGTCTGAACTGGGGTAGTGGAGTGAGCTAAAGAATGATGATGGATTAAACCCAGATCAGTTGACTGGGGGTGAGTGTTTGATTTGCTCTAACGCTCCGTCCATCATCCCCTTTGGTATCGCATTTCTCCTAAACAGAAGGCAGGACTTTTCACATAGTAACGCCTCCTAACTAAATTTCACATTTTAGAATGATGAACAGCTAACATTCTGAAGTGAAGGAAGGTGCTTCTGCACACTTTCTTCAATAGACATGCCAGTGAATGTCCCTGTAAATTAGTATAATTTCTTACTTTGCATGGATCTAATCCTTGCAAAAATGTGACTTTCTGTTTCAGACTTTTGCATGTAAAGTTATTTAGGAAACTTCTCATTATATCAATTGATACCTGATGAACACTGCAAATACTGCTACAGTTCCATTTATATACAGGGGCCTCTTTGCGTCTCCCTTGTTCCTCTTCAGCTATCACTTCCTCTACATTCCTAGAAATAATCTCCTCTTTAGCAATGGATACACCATCTTTCACTTCATAACATCAACTAGTTGTTTCAACTGCATGCACTAATGTGTTCTCTTGCAAGTAGCTTTCTTCATTAAAGTAAGGCTCAGTACTGGATGTATGCTTCCATTCACCTCTGAAAACTTTTACAACAATAGCTCTATTCACAAGTCTTTTTTGTGTTGTCTTCTCTTCATAGCCAACACTGTTTTATCCAGTGTTCTAATCCTGTTCAGAATCAAAAGAAATAGCTTTCTCTTCAGGGCAAATGCCTTATCAACTATAGCCTCAACATGTTGTTTTTGTTTGACTGCTTCTCTTCACCTTTTATACTGTCTAATAGGTCATACCAAATTCTGAACTACCATACTATGAAACATTCTGCTTCTTACTTCTTTAAATTGCTGCTGTCTTCTTGTTAAACACCTTTCTTTTAAGATTTAATACTCTTGATGTCCCTTAGTTTTTCTCCTTTCTTAGCCAATTTGTAAACTTGCTTTTTATGTGCATGGTTTTGCTCACTTTGCATTTTTCCACATGCTATTTTAAGAAGCGTTTTAGTTTTCTTACCAGCAGTTCTTTTCTCTTTCACCACATTCTCTGCATTATGTTCCTTATCTCTCTGTGTTGTAAGCATATTTCAATCAATCAAGCGACACTTATATAGCACTCCTTATCCCCGAGAGGGTATCCAGGCGCTGTGCTGCGGGTGCTAGTTGAAGAGCTAGGTCTTGAGTCAGTTCCTAAAGTGAGTCAACGAGGGTGAAGTATGGAGATAGAGGGGAAGGGTGTTCCAGGATTTGGCAGTGAGGTGGGAGAAGGAGCGTCCACCAGTGCGTCAGCAGCGGATGCGTGATATCTGTGCGAGGTTGAGGTGAGCGGAGGTTCCTGGGAGGTTGGTGAAACTTCAGGCGGGAGTTCATGGAGGTGGGTCCTTGGTTGTGGAGCGTTTTGTAGGTATGGGTCAGATGCTTGTATTGGCATCTTTTCTGGATGGGGAGCCAGTGGAGGTCTTTCAGGTGCTGGGAGATGTGGGTCTTCTTGGGCAGGTTGAGGATCAGTCTGGCTGCTGCATTCTGGATTGTCTGGAGCCGCCTCATGAGTTCGGTGGTGGTATTTGCATAGAGTGTGTTGCCGTAGACCAGCCGGCTGGTGATGAGGGCCTGGGTCACAGTATCCTGGTGCTGATGTGGAGCTACTTGAAGACTTTGCAGAGCATGCATAGATTGTGGAAGCAGGCTGAGGAGACAGCATTGCCTTGACACTTCATGGAGAGTTTGCTGTCCAGGATGATGTAGAGGTTGCGAGCATAGCCTTTCGGGGTAGGGGTAGGTCCAAGTTCTGCTGGCCACCAGGAGTCCTTCCTCAGGGAAGTATGTCTGACAAAGATCAGTACTTCAGTTTTGTCGGTGTTGAGTTTCAGGCAGTTGTTCTTCATCCAGGCTGATACGTTCTTTATACAGTTGTGGAAGTTGGTCTTTGTTGTGGTGGGGTCCACTGAGAGTGAGAGGGCGAGCTGGGTGTCATCAGCGTAGGAGAGAATGTTGATGTTGTGGGTTCTGACGATGTCTTCGAGTGGAGCCATGTAGATGTTGAAGAGGGTTGGGCTGAAGGATTAGCTTTGGAGGATGCCACAGATGGTACGCTTGAGTTGCAATGTGAAGGGAGGGAGACAAATTCTCTGGGTGCGCCCCTTGAGGAAAGATGCCATCCATTTGAGTGCGTTATCTGTGAATCCGATCTAGCGCAGTCGATTGTCGGGAGATGGTGTTGAAGGCTGCAGAGAGGTCAAGCAGGATCAGGGAGGCTGTTTCTACTCTGTCGAGTAGGGTGCGGATGTCATCTTTCGCAGCGATTAGGACTGTCTCTGTGCTATGACTGGCTCTGAATCCTGATTGGGAAGGGTCCTGCAGGTTGTTTCTCTCCAGGTGCTCAGTGAGTTGGAGGTTGATGGCCTTCTCCAGAACTTTGGCAAGAAACAGGAGCAGTGAGATTGGCTGGTAGTTCTGGAACTTGCTGGGGTCTGCAGAGGGTTTCTTGAGGAGGGGTCTGATCTTTGCATGTTTCAGGCATCATGAAAGGTGGCTGTGGAGATGGAGGCATTAAGGATCGAGGTGAGCCGGTGGCTGATCTTGATCTTGGAGTTCATTAGAGTAGTTGTGTTCATTGTGCTGAGTTGTTCCCATGTGGTGAGCGGGTGTTCGGTGGCAGTGGTCGATGGAATGCTGCTGAGGTGGATGGGTTGTGGATCAAAGTTTCTATAAATAGTTTCTATCTTGTTGTGGAAGTGGTTGGTGAGGGCATTTCAGAGTTCCTGTAAGGAGGAGATCGATTTTTTGGGTGGCTGATGGGCAGGTGAACTCTCTGACGATGGTGGAGAGTTCCTTGGTTTGATTGCCGCTAGTCTCGATTCAGTGTGTCAGGGCTTCCCGTTTCGCAGCTTTGAGCTGGCGATGGTAGTTGTTGGGGGACAACTTGAAGGTGGCTCAGTCAGTGTAGTTCATGATGGTGTGCCATCTTCTTTTCAGTTGCTTGCACTTGCGTTTTGATGAGCTAAGTTCCCGGGTGTATCAACAGGCTCGTTTTGTTGATCTGTTTGTTTTGTCTGCTTTGGTGGGAGTGACTTAATCAGTGGCACTAGTGGTCTAGGCAATGAAGTTCTCTACTGCCTGGTTTAGGTTGGTGGTGACGTTAGGCTGGGTGGTGCTGAGGCCATCGGTCCATTGGTGCTGAGTGACCTTAGTCATCCTTAGGCAAACAGAAGAAAGTATCCTTTCTTTTGTTTCTTTCTTCTTTCTGTTTTTTTGGCATTTTAAATCTCTGTTTTTAGGTACAAGCAGATATCTGGAAAGAAAAAATAAATCAACACATTTAGCTTTTCATTACACAGTATTAAATTACATAATGTAAGCATTTAAGTACTTACATAAGCAGCTATGCCCCTATGTTATAACCACTGTAAATCTGTTACTTTTCAAGTATATATCAGAGTAAGCCTTGGTGTGGCAACGTTAGCATCAATGTGTGACTGGATGTGTCACTGTATGGATTAGTGTGTGCCTGGGTGTGTCACAATGTGCATCTGTCAGTGCTTGGGTATGACAGCATATGCATCAGTGTGTACCTTGGTGTGTCAGTGTATTAATCAGTGTGCTTGGGTGTGTTAGTGTATATATCAGTATATGCCTGGGTGTGCTACTCACAGTGTATCTGGGTGTGTCAGAGTATGCATCATTCTCTGCCTGGGTGTGCCAGAGTATAGATCAGTGTATGCCTGGTTCTCTTACTGTATGGATAAGTGTGTGACTACATGAGTTACTGTGTGCATTAGTGTGTGCTTGGGTCTGTCAGTGTATGCATAGGTGTGTATCTTGGTATGCTAGTGTATAAATGAGTATGTGCCTGGGTGTGTCAGTGTATGCATTAGTGTGTGCCTGGGTGTGTCAGTGTATGCATCAGTGAGCGCCTGAATATTTCAGTGTATGCATCAGTGTATGCCTGGGTATCTTCATGTATGCATGATTCTGTGCCTGGGTGTGTTAGTGTTCACATGAGTGTGTCCTTGAGTGTGTTAGTGTATGCATCAGTGTTTTCCTGGGTGGGTGCTGCTTGCATTAGAGTGTGTCTGGGCATGTCAGTGTATGCATCAATGTATGTCTACCTGCAGCCAACACTATTGGTCACTTGTGTGTAGAAAAAAGAAGCTTTGGCAAGGGATTTTAAATGACTACTCAACCTGTCACTAAAACTGTACACACAGCCTGTACAGTAGCATGCCCAAAACATGTTTAAACTGCTACTTGTTTGGATAGGTGACATAGAGTGCCAGTACTTGAGTAGATACTTAAATACCTATATCAGACCCTCTCTGGGTGTGTCACTTGATGTGTAAGTAACTATGTCACTATATGACTGGCTGTCTTAGTATATGTATAGGTTTTTACATGTTTGTGTTAGTCGCTTGTTGGATTGCTTACTGGCTGTATTAGTGAGTCTAGGGGTATCTAACTGTGTATGTAACTGGTTCTGTTACTGCTGGATACATAAGTGCTGTTTGGCTGTGTGTCTGAATGTGTTAGTGCATATGTAGCTGTCTGACTGTGTATGTGAGTAACTCTATACTTTTGCAAATAGGTATGTGACTTGCAGTGTGGGTAGGAGACTGGATACATAACTGGGCATATGAGTATGTAAGTTTACTTGTAACTCACTGAAACTTCAAAGTGCATGTCTTACCTTTTAAGCGCATAGCATCTTAACCTATGTCCTACCTAGAGCCTTCATTATGAGTGACTTATTTGTACTAGAACAAACGTTTAAGGTTATGCTAAGGGGTTTTAAATGGCAAGTCAGCCTAGCAGTAAAACTGCACACACAGGGTCTGCAGTAGCAGGCCTGAGACATATTTACAGGGCTACTTGTCTGAAGGGGTGACTTGGTTGTGTCATTTCTTGAGTACACATGTGAATGAGTGTATCAATCCCTCTATGGGTGTGTCATCGTAAGTGCAAACAACTGTGCAGCTATAGCACTCTCTAAGTAACTCAATGGGTCTGTAAATGTGCATGTCAGTGCCTGTATGGATTGCTTAATGTCTCTGTTAGTGAGTGTTGTGGTATGTGCCTTTGGCCCAACTGTTTCTGTTAGTGCTGGATACATAACTGCTGTGTAGATGTATGACTTAATGTGTAGGTGCCTCTGTTACTGTGTGACTGGTTGTGTGAGTGGCTATATGGTGTTGAAAATAGGTATCTCAGTGAGTTCAAAGATACATGATTGGATGTATAACTGGGTATATTGGTGTGTAAGTGTGTTTCTAACTCACTGAAACTTCAAACTGAGGGGCATATATACAAGGGGATTGTGCCTCCAGAATGTCACTTTTACAGACGTTACCGTGGTGCAATACCCTGCTCCATATTTACAAAGTGGTGTTAAGCCAATTTTTGTGGCTTAACGTTGCTTTGTAAATATGGTACCCTTTCATGCAGGTATCCACGTGAAAAGGGTGTGCAATGGGTGTTGCTGTGGGCGTTCCACCGCAACACCCATTGCTTTTTGACGCTGACCCAGATTTACAAGGATCTGTAATCTCCTCGTTTTTGCTTTCCCTATGTGTTCTGCATTCTGCAGCACACATAGAAGGAGAAAATCACCATTAATGATTGTTTTTGTGCATGAAGGTGTCCCTTCATGAACAAAAACAATCATTGAATAATGGCAATTTGCAGAATGCAGCACACATAGAAGTAGAAAATCGCCATTATTGATTGCTTATGTGCGGGAAGGGACACCTTCCGGCACATAAACAATCATTCCTACAACGCAGGCACCCTTACACTATGGCGCAAGGGAGTCTGTGTTCGAGCTAGGCAGCTATTTTTTGTGCCAGCGCTATGGAAAACACAAAGATTCACTGTATTCTTGTAAATACGGTGCATTCCTGCATTTTGGAAATGGCGCGGCCCTGCAAAATGTGCCGCAGCGCTTCGCTTTCCTTGTACATGCCGTACATGTTTTACCTTTTAAACACAAACCTTTTTGCCCTATAGGCTACATACAGTTTACCTTAGGGATGAGTTATATGTAATGAAATAAAAGCTTAAGACCTCTGGCTCTCCACCTCCTTATTCCCTCCAGATGTCTTCATTGCCCCATCAGTTTTCACAGAGACAGAATACTTTTCTCCAGCCAGGTTAACACAGATGGTCACTGTCCTGACTGCATCTACACGTGGCTCATTTTATCCTGATAAATCACCTCTCTCTATCATTCACGCACACACGATAGACAAAGGAATAAGGAAAGCAAAAGAAGCAATTGCAAATTGTATTTCTCTTTCGTTATCTCAACTGCATTATTCCTGAATTCATACCTGGAATTTAATTAAATTCCATGAAATTTAGAGTAGCCCTCTTACTATAGATCACTTTTTCCTCATCCACAACCCTATCATTTCTTGTAATCATCAGACAATCATTTGTTTAAATATATCTTTAATGTGTTTTATAACATCTTCTTTGCCTCAAGCAAGGATTGAGTAACAAATAGTTATACGATTTGAGAAAGAATTTCCTGTATAGTATCCCAGCTAAAGATATATATTTTGTTTTTCAAAGTATGCACATTTATAATCATCCCAGTTCCAGCAATTGTTGCAGACCAAAAATAGTGAGATCTCCAACAATAATACAGCTTTGTGAAAAGGAGCCACATGCTTCTGTGCGAGTTCAACATCTGCCCTCTTCTTGAAGGTTCCTTTTAAACTTTCTATTTAGCATCCAGTATTAACTCCATTCTGTTCGATATCCAATCTTAAATCTGAGGGTGAAATTAAAGCCATTGCAGAAATCTTCTTGCATACTTCATCTTTCAGAGTCTCTACCAATTTAATTTTGTCTGTTCCATGTTCATTTTGGCCCTACTTCTTTGACGTTGAGAGTGCGCAGGTGCATGATTTACAATCTCTCACTCATTGGATCTTTTTAAGTTGGCTGAGATGTCAAGGGAGTTAGCAATAATAAAGCAACTCAATCTTCAAGAACCCCATTTTGCCTCACAATAAGAACCAGGAATCAGTGATTGAAGTTGAGTAGTTTTATTAACAATTAATAATCGCTTCAGTACCTATGCAAGTCAAGAGAATGTTTAAAAAGCAGGATTACACCTACCATGCTGAAATATCACAATAGATTCAGTCAGGTACAGTAGGTACAGCATTGCCGGAACTTCAACATCTTGCAGACTCCACTCTCTTTTGCGAGAAGGATGACTAATGCAAGATGAGTCTGAAAAACCATGGATCTCACAGCTATCATCTCAGTATCTACGGCCAATGAGGAACTTGCTGTACTTGTGGACAATTTACCCACTATGGTGGAAAATTTTCTAATCTTGAGATCATTCAAGACTACACCTACAGATGGAATCACTGCACCAAAAATGTCTCCCACAATTTCAGCAACACTACTACCTCATTTAGTTCTAATTTTCGTTTCCCACACAGGATCATCTAAATGTTCTACATGATAAATCTTTGGGAAAGCTGCACCTAAACAAAATGTACCATACCAATCTCTGGACAATTTGAAGTATGCATGCTTCCCACAAACAAAATAAAGTCCAGGACCAGCGGGAACAGACCCATGTACTTAGTGTTTAGGGTCAATTTATCTCTACTCACACATAATTTCCCTTTCTTTTGCCAATCTAAAAGTAGTACAGGCCTATCTCCTAAGTCTCAATGTTTCGCTTCTTCCTTATCCCACGTTCCTTTATATTTCTCATCCCATCCTGTTGTTTCCCTTACATCTATTCCTCTCTTCCTGCCTTCCATTATTTCTTCCCAACCTCAGTTAAAGAATAGGTCAGAATGTTTCTATGAGCATAAGCTGTGTCTAGTGTAAAATTCAGTCAAAGGAAACAGTTAACTATTTTCATTGACTTAGCATGAAAATGATGATTCGCATACTTGAAAAAAGGAACTTCAGAAAATACCAAATTATAATTTGAGTAAGAATATTGGAAATGTCCCTTTCCATGAAACAGACTTAATAGAAGGCTACACGTAATACTATACGTAAGAGGAATATGGTGGTAGTGAATATCCTCTGACGCAGTTAACTGTGTACCAACATAACAGTTCTTTTCATCCACAGTGTCAACGTAGTCATAAAGCAATTTAAAATTGGCATTTGAGGAATAATCTCCTCTAGATGAATCTACATGCAAAGCTTTATAAACTAGTGCATGCAAACTATTATCCTTAGGACTCGGGGTCTCAGAAGCAGCACTAGGCTTAAGATTGGCTATTGTGGAAAATGTGGTGAAAATAATCCTACGAGGAGAACAATTAACAATACAACAATGGCAAACAAAACCCATACTAATATATATCTATGTCTATTTGTGTTATTAGTTTCCATGACTTCTCTAGAATCAGACTGTTGAATAGAAATTAGCAGCAACAGGGTCTTCTCTGTTTGTTTCCACTTGTACAAAGGTAAAGCAAAGTTCAACTGTGAAATTATTTATAAAGTCTTTGTGAGTCTTCGCTAGCCTTTCTCTGTGTTCTTCTAAGTGAAACCATTATGCTCCTTCAGCATCCTCGGGCCTAGGTAATCTTTTTTAATTATTTTAACAAAATGTATTTTTATTTTGTTTAACAAAGCACAGGGCAAAGTTGAGCTCAAATGATTATATCAACAGTAATTCAAATCAGTTATTTTCAGGAGAGTGCAAGTTTAAACTCAAATCAGATTGCAGCTTGAGTTCATGGAGGTTCAACTGGGATCTCACTCTTGTTTCCAAAGTCACAGATTTTCCCTTCACAACCATTAGCAGCAAAATATGTCCATTCAGGGAATGAGTCCCTCCGACATGGCATTAGATCCTGAGTACAGGTTGTCTTTCACTGTCACTCAGACCAGAATCCTCAGTATCCTCCAGGACAATACTAAGTTCTCAGTCTGTATGCAATCTTAATCTTTCCTTCTTGGCTTCTCGGCCAATGGTCCTCAGTCTCTACTCGGCATGACACAGCACTAGCCCCTTCGTCTGCGTCAGGGTCTGAGTTTGGCACAGGTAGTGGTTCAGGCCAAGACCTCTCAAGTGTCAGTTCATAAAGACTCCCTTCAGGCTGAGGATGTGCTGTCACAGGCTCTTGCTGAGTCTCAGTACTCTGTGCACCCTCTTCTTGCTGTCTCTCAGTTGTGGGTTGCACTTCAGAAAGCGGTACTGTCTCATCATTAAGAGGATATTCCACTCTATGATTGTGCGTGCATGAATCCAGTTGGGAAGACTCCCCCAATTAACAGCAGTATTCGTCAGTAGGATGACCTGGTACAGTCCACTCCATCTAGGCTCCAGACATGGTTTCCCAACATATTTCTTCACCAGGACCCAGTAACCAGGACTGAGGTCATGGCACTGCTCCAGACGTGGAGAGGCGGCAACAGCTTCAACCTGGCGGGACACAGAATGGACCACATCAGATAGTCCTTTGCAGTAGTCAAGAACCAAATGTATCTGTAAAGTTCACAAGCACATTTGCGGGCACTGCACGCAGCCTCATTGCTCTCCCCATGATTGTCTTGTGCGGGGATACTCATGTTTTTCTGTCAGTAACACTACAAAGACTTATCAGCACAAGGGGGAAAGTGTCTGGCCATGTCAGAGATGTTGATGCACACACTTTGGCCAATCTGACTTTCAACGTTCCATTTTCCTGCTCCACAAAGCAAGAAGCTTCTGGCCGATAACTGCAATGCAATCTCTGCTCCACTTGCAACGCTGCACACACTATTTTCAGGACCTCATTATTGAAATGAGTCCCTCAGTATGACTCCAGTGAAGTTGGGAAGCCAAATCTAGGTATCAATTCCCTCAACAACAACTTGACTACTGTGAGACTGTCATTTTCTCCTAGTCGGGTAGACGCCCACCCAACACAAGAAGATACGCACAACGACTACGACATATCTCAGCCCATTGCACACAAGCATTCCCAAAAAGTCAATTTTCATTCTGTTGAAAGGCCCTCCTGATCTTCCTATATGACTCAACGTCACCGGAGTTCTTTTACCTATATTCATCTGTTGACACACAACACAAGTGGCACAATACTTTAGTCACCAATCTAAGTCATGGGTTAAACCAAAGTTGTTTAAACAAACTTACCATGGCATCCCTCCCTCTATGCGTTGGTCCATGGAAATGTCTTGCCATTGGGGACAACATGCTGTCTGGCAACACTGGTCTACCATCTACAGAAACCCACATATCATCATCTCTCTTCACACATCCTGCTCTGATCCAACCCTGCTGTTCTGCCTTTGACACCTCCTCCTGCAATCTCTTAATTTCCTCCCAGTTATCAGTTGTTGACAACAAAAATGTTATGGTTGGTCTCACCCTCAGGTTCATTGACATATTCACCAATGAATGTTTGTGACCCATGAACACAATGTTGTGCAACCTCATCAGCATAATGGTTGCCCACTGTCACATAATCATTACCACGGCAGTGAGAAGAACACTTAACAACTGCATTTTTTGCAGGCAGCTGTAGTGCTTCAAGTAATCTCAAGACGTTTCCTTTGCCAATCAGGGATCCAGATGTCATAAATCCTCTTTGTGACCATAACTGTCTGAAGTTATGAACAACACCGAAGCCATATTGACTATCTATAAATATAGTCAGTCTCAAGTGTTCAGAGACACAGCAAACCATAGTAAGAGCTATCAGTTCAGTCACTTGTGCAGAGAACACCACTTGTAGCCAGGAGGCTTCAATTACCCCTGAGACTGTGCAGACTGCATATGCAGCTCTCATGTTTCCTTCATTGTCTCTGAAAAATGACCCATCCACAAAAAGTATGTAATCAGACTCTACCAGTGGCTCATCCTGTATATCTGGTCTTGGCTTGGTGCATAGTTCAGTGACATCGAGAAAATTATGCTCAACCTCCCCCTCATCATTTTCATTCTCCGGTAGAGGCATTAAGGTGGCAGGATTTAAAGTAGCATATTTCTTAAGGGTCATATTCTCTGAAGCAAGTATAATCTGTTCATATTTTGTCACATGACTGTTTGTCAAGTGCTATGTGCATGTATGTGTCAACAAAATCTCAACTGGATGGGACACAAGAACAGTTAGGGGATGTTCCATCACAATACTGTCACACTGTTCTACGCTGACATCAACTCCTGCCACAGCTTTAAGGCACCCAGGCAGTCCGGTGGCTACAGGATCAGAAGTAGCAGAAAAGTAAGCAACAGTTTTTCTCGCATTTCCATGCATTTGCGTAAGGACTGAGAGAGCACAGCCCTCCCTCTCACTGCAGAAAAGAGTAAAAGCTTTATTGTAATCAGTCATTCCCAATGCTGGGGCACGACAGACAGTTTCTCTCAGCTCTAGGAAGGCAATCAAGCAGTCATTATTCCATGGTATCGGATCACACACATCCCTGTGTGTCAGCCTGTGTAAATAATTGACCATTAAGGAAAGGTTGGGTATGCATTGGCGACAGTAGCCCACTATTCCTAAAAACATCCTGACTTCTCTCTGGGGGGTTGGCAGATTCATTTTAAGAATCACAGAGATTCTTTCTTGTTCCACCTTCCTCGCTCCTTTCTCAATGTGATGTCTGAGATACAAAACTTTCTTCTGACAACACTGCAACTTACTCTGGGACACTTTGTGTCCATTCTCAGCTAAGTGGTTCAGCAATGCAATGGTATCTTGTTTACAAGCTTCCTGTGTATCTGATGAAACCAGTAAGTCATCTATGTCCTGCACTAGGACTGAGTTACAGGGCATGACTAGGGCCTCAAGTTTCTTTATGAGGATCTGATTAAAAACTGAGGGGCTCTTTGTATACCCTTGTGGGACACCGCACCATGCAAAAACAAGGTTATGGAACCGGAAAGCGAAGAGGTGCTGGCTGTCCTCATGCAAGGAAACATAGAAAAATGCCTGACACAAATCGATGACAGTGAACCACTCAGCCTCACATAGAATTTGAAAGAAATTCACAGCTGGATTCGGTACGACGGGACAACAGGGTACAACAATACTGGTAATATATCTCAGGTCCTGTTCTAGGCAGTACTTACTGCTAGGCTTCTGCAAGCCCATAATGGTTGAATTATATGGACTCCCCATTATCTCCTTAAAAATGCCTTGTTGTATCATTGACTTAATCACTGGAGTAATCCCAGCAATTGTTTGAGGGTCAGACTATACTGTGGGGTTCTTGAGTATTCAACATTGGGTTTTACTTTTATGTGAACAGGCTCAACTACCTTTACAAGACCAATAGCTTTCCCTGAAAACTCCCAGACCTCAGGCTTCACCGTATACCTAAGGTCCGGTGATAAATCCTCAGGTGTCTTTATGGGATACAACCCGACCTCTGGCCCTTGACTCATCAGTTTAAAGCCTACATCTTCATTATGGGACTGGAATTCTACTCCTTTCAAGGTACAATAGATAGTGCCTTTTATGGCTCACCAGGTATGGACAGTTCCCTTATGATAGGGCGGGTGAGATACTACTAGTTCGGAGAGTGGGGTGGGTTGGTAAGAACCCCAAGACAATCAAAGGAGACTGTATAGTTATTAATTATAGTAATCCCCGGACAGTACGAATTTTGGCTGATCAGTCTCCCAGCTTTTATGCACCGCCTACAGGGATCCAATTACACACCTTGGCCTTTTTTTATTCTTGTAACTACCCATCTCCATGGACCCCAGGCACTAGAGCTCCAACACACTGGTTACAACCCCATCTCACATTTGGCCAACTCTCCAGAATACAGTATAATGTTCCAGTAGCAAATAGGTTTGGGGCCCTTGAAGAGGTAGATTGACTTTCGACTCCATCTGATCCCTCTTTTACCCGGGGGCTAGGGGGGACTAAAAGTGAGCCTAATCCGAAAATCACTGGGTTGCAGCCCCTAAATAATGCTGGTGTGACACAAGATGCCTCTGGCGAACTTTTTTATGAATCTCACCTCCAAGGTTCTGTAGGTGCTACTTCAGTTGTATCAAATAATCAAGCCCCTCTTACCTCTGAATTTATTATTGCACCTATGGGCAGGAATAGATCTTTAGTGGATGTGGGAGTACCAGATCCTGAGATCGAGCCAGACATCACACAAACTTCGAACCCCTTTGGTCCTATTGTGCGTGATGCCACCTTGAACTTCGGCCTCCAGCTGAGGGTGCTGTCGTGGAACATTGCCGGTATCAAAAATAAACTTCAAAATCCTGATTGGATACAATTTGTACAAAATCATGACGTGTGTATGTTTCAGGAGACTTGGGCTAGAGAGGACTCTGTCATGAGGGGCTTTGCAACTTTTAATGTGCTAGCAACTATGGGAGGCAGAGGTAGACCATCGGGAGGGTTAGGCATGTGGGTCGCTACACATCTGGACTGTACTGTTGAACAGCTGAACACCTCCTCAGATGATATCCAGTGCACCCTTCTTACTTTTAATGCTGGGATTAAAATTGCATTTATTAACATCTATTCCCGTCCGGTAACCTTTGCCCAGGAATCCCAGACCATAGATATGCTTGCCACATTCATTGAGCTAGTTCCCCCGAATACTAGAATGGTGCTAGGAGGTGATTTTAATTGCCAGTTTGAGCCCCTAGCCCTCCCTACTGACTCTTCGTTCACTACCGAGGATTCCCTTTGGCTAATTCCTGAACCACAGATTCCTCTGGTAAGAGCTTGGACCCCCTTGGTATTACAAATTAATGCAGTCACACTAACTCATGCACTGAGGGCATGTAATGGTCGTAGTAAGTCAGACCAACCAGGAAAACCTACTTTTAATAGACCAGGGCAAGCATCTCTTTTGGACTATATTCTGGTGGAAGCAAGTATATGGCATTGGGTAGTTGACTTCGCTGTCTGGCCAAGACATGACAGCGACCACAACGCTCTGGTACTCGATCTTAAGCTCCCGGAACCTTATAGTCCACCAATCACTAGCCCCCTCTCTGGTACCAATCTATCTTTACACAATAACAGAAGGAGAATTAGGTGGGAAACCCTGAAACAGTCCCCAGGCAAGGCTGCTGCCCTGTATTCCCTAATTATTCCACCTTTATTGGCAATGGAGAAGGCCGCAGAGAGTTCCATCTCTCCTGGTACTATCGCTCAACTTACGGCTATCCATGCGGACTTGACCACTAGCCTGACCAACATTTT
This sequence comes from Calotriton arnoldi, assembly GCA_963921515.1. Taxonomy (NCBI): domain Eukaryota; kingdom Metazoa; phylum Chordata; class Amphibia; order Caudata; family Salamandridae; genus Calotriton; species Calotriton arnoldi. The sequence continues at coordinate 1,089,869 of CAWUFW010000457.1, forward strand.
TAATCCTCTGATACATTCTAAAGGCAAGAGGACACCTAAATCCACTTGGTTTAACAACTCCTGCCGAATGGCAAAGGGTGCCCTCATTGACGCCATAAAATTAAAAGACAGATCACTGATAAAAACTAGGAGGGCCTTGTACAGTGATAGTCTAAAGTTAGCCAAAACGGAGTGGGAGTCTGAAAGATGGGATGCAATTAAACAGGCTCTCACTAATAGACATGAGGGCGATTTGGACCTTGGTTCGAACAGTAAGTTCCTCAGAGAGCTCACCTATTGAGCCGAACATTGCTGCTGACGCTTGGAAACTTCATTTCCAATCGTTGTATTCTACACAGGACATTATAGAGCCCATAGGGGGAATTGTGCCAACTGTTGTGGGGGATCCCCTCGAAGACGATGTAGGGTTTACTCTGACTGAAGTGCTGAGTGCAATTGGGAAGCTTCCCTTGGAAAGGCCCCTGGATTAGATAAGATTCCCGGGGATCTTTTTCGGGATCAGCCCAATATTTGGGGTCCTTATTTATGTGTAATATTTAATGCCATATTAAATTGCATGAAAATCCCGGATACTTGGTTAGGGGCAGAAATCTTCCCAGTATACAAGAAGGGTTCTCCCCTCCTGCCCACTAATTACTGGCCAATAAGCCTGATTGACGTAACTCAGAAGTTGTTTGCCAGGATTGTCTTGGAGCGCCTTCAGTCCTGGGTGGACGAGCGGGAGATTCTGAGTGCGTACCAGGCAGGCTTCCGTAAAAATATTTCTACCATTGACCAAATCTTTAGGCTCCAATTACTATATTGGAAGACGGTGACTATAGAGGGTGGGAGCCTCTATTTGATCTTCGTTGATTTAAAAACAGCCTTTGATTTGGTGCCTCGTGTCAAACTTTGGGCAGTTTTAGAGCAACTGGGCATTTCGCCCTATTTGCTATCTTTGATCAAGCGTTTGCACACTGGAAATTTTGCCCAGGTGAGATATGGGAAATTTGGGGAATTGACCCCACGCTTCCCAGTGAATAGGGGTGTAAGGCAGGGGTGTGTTCTGGCCCCCACACTGTTCTGTCTTTTTATTAATGCCCTGGTGGACCAATTAAATGAGGTAGTCAACATTGATGCCCCAAAGCTCGCCCGTGGCCGACACCTTGTTACTATCTAAATCGCCCATGGGCATCCAAAGGACCCTTGACAGCTTCTCTTTATTTTGCAAAAATAGGGGCTTAGAGATTAACACACTAAAAACCAAGTACATGGTATTTAATCCTAGTAAAACATCTAGCCATAACCCTACCTTAAATGGTATCCAGCTAGAGAGGGTAGCTGTCTTTGACTATCTGGGTGTTACGCTGACGGAAACCTTTGGGTGGGGCCCACAGCAAAACAAGGCAGGTTTAAGGTTAGCACAGATGGCTGGGGGAATAGCAGAATTATACAGGGACTCAACATCTAGACAACCGGGTCCGTTGACTGAGATATATAAAGTTCAAATCAGGAGTGCTATAATATATGGGGCAGAGCTATGGGGACACCTCCCAGTAGGTGGACTGGTTAAAACCGAGAACAAGTTTATGAGACAGCTCTTGGGCCTACCACAAAGCACTCCTCTTATCCCCCTTCGTATGGACCTCGGGATTAGACCCATAGATGAGGAGATCGGACTGCGACCCTTGACTTTCTGCCGTAGACTATGGGCGACTCCCGAGCTAATAGCCTACCAGTCGGAACTCAAGGCGATCTTGGGGCTCCCAGGGGTGGGAAAACTATCTTGGTTCGCATGCATAAAAGACCTGTGCATTAGACTAGGCCGGCCGAACCTATGGACCCACCCTGAGGAAGTGTCCCCGACAATATCACGGCTTGATCTAGTCAAAACTTACAGACAGTTTAGACTGGCTGAAATTCAAGGGAGTATAAAATCAGGCCGTTTAACCTCGGACTTCCTCAATTTTAAAGATCAGTATTTATTTGAGGTCTTCCTTGATGAAGTTCATCCGTTTATGGCAAGGAAACTCTATGTCCAGTTTAGATTGGGCTGCTTGCCGGTCCATGCATTTATAAATAAATGGTCAAAAACTTCCCCTATTGGATGTCCTGCCTGCAATAGCGAAGAAGAGACACCTATTCATGTTTTCTTCTTTTGTCCAGGATACAATATACCCAGGAGGTATTGGCTCTTGCCAATATGCAGGAACCTGGGGTATAGACAGTCACAGGAGGCCTTTAGAGTTTTGAGAACTGATACTCATCCCCCGATTGTTTTTGCTGTGTCCCGTTTTCTTAATTCTATGTGGCATAGGCGCCGCAAGTTTTTAACCTCCCTCGCACATGATAAATGTTCCTTTCCCATTTCCTACTGTTTTGATCTTACTAATATATGAAATCTTTGTTTAATTTGCATTTTTACATTTTAATATTTTTTAACTGCCATGAAATTTGTTCAGTTTACTGTACATGGTTATACTTTGTAATGTTTATTGATGTTTTTATTGCTCAAATTCAGTGATGTATGTATTTTATTTTTGCTTTTATGGTCTACAAAGATCGAAATAAAGCTTGGAAATGGAAAAAAAATGGAAAATTAATTTGCATAATAAATTACATCCTAGTAAGCTGACAGGACTCGAATCACACACCACAAACTGGTGATTCTACTCAAAGGACCCCGTTTTAACAGGTACTTCTTCTGTTATGGGGTTTGCCATTTGCTTATTTGCGACTCCTACAACCTGTATTCTTTCTCCCGAGAGGGGTAGGTTTGGAACTTCCACTGTTCTAACAGTAAAATGGGTAGCACCAATATCAATCAAAAATGATACAGGGTATCATCATCTGACTGGGAAAAATATATTCTAAGGCTTTATAAACCCAATTATCAGCATCTGATCTTCCCCAGACAGTATCAAGCGTTGAAGAGCCAATGTGAGCAGCAACCAATGGAAATCTCAGCCACACAAATCTCTACTTTTATATCCTCTGCCAGGTCATCTGCAGCGATGGGTCCAGATCCCAATTAAAGTCTTACAAAAAAACGCAGATGACTGGAGTAAATTCTTAGCCCCACTTTTCCAACATTGTCTGAAAAGCGGGGAAATACCAGAATCTTGGTGGGGGAGTGTGGTGGTTCCTCTCCTAAAAAAAGGCTCAAGAACGAATCCTGCAAACTATAGACAAATAGCTCTTCTCGACGCCACCAGTAAGATCTTTGCAGCTTGCGTTTTGGAACACGTAAAAGACTGGGCTTTTTCGAGAAAAGTGATCCCTATGTCTCAGGCTGGGTTTCGCCCAAAGCATTCAACATTGGATAACATTGCTGTGTTCCAAACATACTAGACAAATATGTTTAGTTTAATGCCCAAACTTTATATTGTGTTTTTATCGACTTTTCGACTGCTTTCGATAGAGTAGATAGATTTACTCTATGGAGAAAAATGGCGAATCTGGGGATCCCTATAGATCTTTTAACAATAATAATTTCCCTTCATACATCAACATGGTGTAGAGTCCAAATGGGGGGAGAAAAAGGCCTAACCAAACCTTTCCCCACGAAGAACGGGCTGAAACAGGGATGCTTATTAGCCCCCCTATTAGTCTCCATCTATATCAGTGACTTACCAGCGCGTCTCTCCCAAATTAAAAATTACCCTCCAAAATTAGCACAAGTTGACATACATTGTTTAATGTATGCCGACGACATCGTTATACTCGATCGTACTCCGATAGGCCTGCAAAGAAACCTGAACGACCTAAATCTATATGCAACTGAAAACTTTCTGGTGCCTAACATTACTAAAACTAAAGCTCTCCCTTTTAGTGGCAGAAGGAAACCTTTATCTTATATATGGTCTTTAGGAGGTGAACCCATTGAGACAGTAAAAGAGTATGTCTATTTGGGCCGTGTTTTTACTTATAATTTACAAGACACAGCCCACCTCCAACATTTAAATCGGAAGGCAGAATCCCACGTTGGGGCCCTTCAGAGACTGTATCACTCCACAGGAAATAGACATTTTATGCCAATGCTGGAGGTTTATGGGATGAAAATCCCCCCGATTCTATCATATGCCATGGAATACATACAAATTAAAACATGGCAATCTATTAAAGGAAAGGAGGGAACCATACTTCGAAAATTGGTAAAAGTATCGCAGTCGGTACCAGTCCAAGCTCTCCGCCTCGAGCTATCTCTAACGGGAATTTTTGCTCGAGTCATTTCCAATATCTTAAGGTGGGCATACAACCTCTTACATGCAGCGCCAGACACATTAAGGTATTTGCTAAAACTGGAGACTTTTCGAGAGGAGGCGTCTGGGTATACTTTTAATAGGAATATGTTAAAAGCCTTTGAGGTTTCACAATGCACTGTTGCACTTTTACAGGTGTGGTCTCCAGCGCTCTTGAAATTGTTTTTAAAACATTTGCTTTTACGTTTGGGTATACTCCCGTTAGCAACATTCTTAGCAAGCTGGGATGGTTCAAATAACTCTATAGGCATATGTGAATTGTGCAAAGGTGGTCCACAAGATTTGCTTCATGTTTTATTAATCTGTCCTAATGCGAGTGTGGTAGAGGCTAGACGTCGATATATAACCCCAATTCAACTAAAATATAATGCTACCTTGGCCCATGATTTAATTATGTTGTGTAACTCTCCAGTCAATGAATTTGTATGCCATAACTTGTTTAAGTTTTTAAAAAGTTTCTTGAAGCTGTTTTAAAGAGAAAGCACACAATTTTAACATCTTTATTTTATTGAATGTTGTATAAGTAGAAGATAAACATTATTACTTCTCCATTCTATAGTGTGTTTTAAAAGTTTTACCATTTTAATAATTTTAAACTCTATAATAATAATCTTATATCTGTATTTTTTGATCTCTGTTGAGGTCTGAATCAAATAAACTATTGTATAGAGGGTGGCCATTCACTTCACCTTTTACAAATGGACCACTCTGGTATACTTCTAAGACTGCGCCAAGTTCACAAACTTCCTCCCCCCAGGTGCCATCATTGAGACTGATCAGAGCCGTAGTCGTCAAGTGCATCAAACATAGGAAATTGCTTGTTTTGTAAGAAATTATGATTTACATTTGGGACTTGATTTGAATCAAATTGGGGCCCATTTGCATTTTGCTGAGGCATCGGGGCTTGTGGTACCTGAATCACTGGAGCTTGAGGCACAATATAATTTTGCATTCTCGGTCTCTGTACACTCTGTGATGGTAAAGAGTTTTTACTCTGGGGCTGTGTAAACCCTGAATTCTGAACCTGGTTCTCTTTCATCACTGTGTTGGGGTTAAGACAGCATTCCCGCTTCCAATGCCCTAACTTATTGCGATAATGTCAAGGATTCGATCTCTGCAGAGTTGCCACATCAATCCCAGGACTCGGGTCAATTGGAATACCATGGCCTCTGCCTTGTTTCTTGAACCCTTTTCCACCTTGTATCATAGTAGCTCTCTGTGATACAATCCTTGCATAGGACCAATGTTCCCAACAAAAGGTTGACTCTGACTTCCTCTATGCGCTGCTTTCATCTGTGCCACCATCAATTTCTCCTTCAATCGCTTCTGCTTCATTTCCAATTCATCACTACAATATTTTGCATATATTAAAATCTCATCAACCAATTTATTCTGCTAACAGATCAAATGCTATTGAATCCTCAAGCTAATCTTGGGTCTCAATCCCGTCACAAACCGGCACACACAACTTCTCATGTCTTCAGCTTCGAGAGTCGCCATTCCACTGTGCTGCTTAAACACCTGCAACAATCTCTCATAATAGGCATGCACTGAATTTTTTATCAATTTGGGGAAATTATTGGTGAATGACGCAAGATCACGCCTACTGCAAGGCACATGGACATAAATTCCACCAGGCACTTCCCTCAATGGAAAATTTGAAGTGCCCTCTCCATCCCTTGAAGACGGAGGCAGCTCTCCCGTTGTTTTCTTTTAATCTCTCTTCTTCGTCCTTCTGCCTTCCCACTTATCTAGCTCACTCTATTTTGGGATGCAACTAATTAATTCCTTAATTTGCATTTTTATTCCTGATGTTCTTATACTGCAAATGTCATTCTCATCAAAACATACACAATATCTTTTCTGCAATGACTTGGCTTGGCTTAAATCTACATCATAAGTTGGGCCAATTCATACAAATTATCATGAGCTTGTCCTGCACGCTTAGTGATGTCTTACAAATTAAGTTTGTTCTCTCGGTAGGTATCTAATCGGGAAAGATCAAGGTTTCCGTGTATCATTTCATCCAGTTTTAATTTTTGTCTGACCGCATCCACTGTATTTTCCCTCAGCAGTGACTGAATTGCTTCTCTGCCTAATCCTGAACCTTCCCTTTCTCTTGCAAACCCATTTAGAAATCTCAGCAAATCATCTAGTTCTCAGGAATTAATACCATGCTGTACTACAGAGGTATTAGGCACTAACCTTTCTCTGGGACTACTGTGGATAACACTCTATGGTGAATTCCAAATAGACATGCCAGAATTCTGTGATCTTTGAGTGTACTCTCCTACAGGAGTAAATCCTGTCTGATTCATGGTTGATTCTGTAGAAGCAGCATAAGAGGTACTCACCTGAGCCGAGACTAAAGGAGTTCCTCCCATTCCTGAGACCACAGGAGCATTAGCTGATATATCTACTCCAGTAGGGATTGTCAAAGTATGTGTCGTGGTACCTGCCGACTCGGGTTTATACAAATGAACTGCGGAGCCAATAGTGACCGGAACGACGATTGCATCTGGAGCATTGAGAACAGTGGGGTTAACAGGGGTACTAATCCTTGAGCTCTCTCCCATCAGGTTCTGACTCATTTTTACTGGTGCTGTGGGTATTCCAGAGTTCCTACTGGGAACAGCACCATTTATTTCCTTGGGTTGGGCCACATTAAATGGAGGCGGACTCATTGATAACAGCACACCTAGGAAATCATCAGTAGAAGGGTTTCTGTCTTTTCCTTCTTCTTCTTCCCTTTCTGTTCCTTCTTTTTCTCAAGTTCTTCACTTGTCAATGCAGGGTACAGTCTAATTTCCTCTACTATATCAGTTCTCTACTGCTGTTGTTCTGCATCCCATATACCTTCAGCACAGCTACGCACTGCCTTTCAGACTCTTCCCTGATACTTTTCCTTTTTGCCTAACATGAGCTGTGTGCACCCAAGCATTAAGTGCTTCAAACTGTGTCGGCCTAGGCGGTGGCTTAATTTTGTACAATACCCGTCTCAAGTTTTCAATGATTCTCAAATTTAATGTGCCATAGCATGGAAACATCAATACACCTTCTCTCTCAGTGATCTTACGCCATTGACTCAGCCAAATATATGGGTGAAGGCCCCCATTTATGGCCATGTAATGACATGGCGTGTCTTCGGGTGGTGCCTCTTCCCCCTCTCGAACACGTAGTCTCACATCTCTCCTCTTCAGATTTCGTATAGTCTTAAAGAATTTTATTTTCCAACAATAATCTCAAATAGAATTTTGTTTCAAACTAGGAAATAATTTCTTTATCCACAATTCTCATTCGGCGTCAACAACCAACAACAGCACGGTGCTCTATGACGTAGTCAACCAATAGCAGCGAGCACTAAGGTCAACTGTCCAATTTCAGTGCGGCACACTGTGAGGTTTTTCTAACTTCCTCGCAGTGGTTCACCCTCCTCTACAATTCCTTGCAAACATTGCAATTCAAGCACAACAACAATGCCAAGCAAATTCAGCAAACTTTGTCTGATCCACTAAAAAATCTATAGTATTCAATCACACAAGAAATGGTCCAGAGCAACACCTCCCGGCCTACTTTGACTCACACTCGATTGAAATCTCGACCAGCAGGGAATCACCTGGATTAGTGTAGCTTCTCCCCTGCACAAAAGGATCCACCACACCAACCGCACCTTTTTCTCACACAATGATAAACATCCCTATCTCAATAGCGCCATTGATGTTACCTCACGTCTAGCGCCACAAAACCTTAGCAGACAATTACAACACAGGCTTTTCTGCACTGATAACCTGTGACTATTTTGGGATCTTAGGCTACGTCCAGTTCGATAACCACTTCAACTTCTTTCCATTTAGCGCATCTACATCCGCACAACAATTTAAAATATAAACGTATCACACCATGCAATCTCACCAAAAACCCGCAAGCTAGATATAAAGAATAGCAACCCGTGACCCTATTGGTAGTCACTCCTCAGCTGTTACAACTCTTTTCTGAACTGCTGGAACTCCGCCAATCCTCCCAATTGAGACATGGGCTTTAGGGGCTTGGACTGAGTTTGAGCAAGTCTGGAATAGGATACTCTAACTCCCTTTGCTTCAGTAACTAACAATCTGACAAGCTACCATCTGAGAGTGTGCAGGTGCGTGATTTACAGTCTCTCATCTGGTGGATCTTTCTAAGTTGACTGAGACGCCGAGGGTATTAGCAATAATAAAGCAATTCAATCTCCGTGAAGCCCATTTGGTCACACAATAACGACCAGGAATCAGTGATTGAAGTTGAGTAGTTATATTACCAACTAATAACCAGTTCAGTACATATGCATGTCAAGAGAATATTAAAAAGATAAAGGATTACAGCTATCAAGCTGAAATATCGCAATAGGTTTAGTCTCAGTAGAATACTCATAAATAAAATAATCATAGCCACAGCAATACAGAAACTGAGAATTAAAAATAGGTGTTCTTTAAAGAAACTCCGATTCTCTATCCTAAACATGAATACATTCTAAAGTCATCTATTCAAGGTTCTAAGTCTAGAATAACAATGGATTATAGCATGGGGTCTCAAGGAAATTCGGAAATGCTGGAAGGTGTCTGCATAGTGAAGACTCCAGTAAAAGTCTTTCAGAATTGGAATAAGTGTTGAGCATGAAGCTTCACACTTGCAAGACTAAAGGAAACAGAGAGGTATATTCCCCTCAAAGTCTAAGGAAACCTGCTCTGACTTCTAACAGTGTGAACATTAACTAAACAAACAGAAACTTTGGAAACATTCTCATCTCTTCCCACCCCACCAGGAATCAATCATTTCACTTCTCGGGGTGTGCATTTGCAACATCACCTGAATTTCACATACCACAGAACTTGGACAGATATTGCAACCTTGGGCATCCTCCGTTTCTGATATGCGATGAATAGGAGACTTTATCTGCTCATTAGATCTTCATGTTTCTTGCCAAGAATTCTCTTCTCGGACCTTATTATCAATAAACTAATACATACAACAATATTCCTTTCTTTAACTAATGAAGCCTTGAAAACAAATCTGCAAAAGAAAGAACACACTAACCAAGCAAAATACATTTCAAAATTAAGGTCTTTACTCAAGCTAATTTTAACTAAACATTTAGGGTGCGATTGCTTAATGGGCCGGTCGGATTCCATTCCAACCGCCTCATTTTGATGGAGGCGGTCGTAAAGAAATCCGACCGGTCATTCCGGCTGGCTTCCCACAAGCTTGGAGAGCCCATCTGCCAGTCGGAATGCGGCCTGTAATCTCAAGGGCGGCTCTTTCCGCCCTTGAGATTACAATGCACGGTTTCCGACATGGTTTCCATGCTGGTCTGTCTGACATGGAAATCATGTCAGAAAGCGTGATAAGGGGCCCCCAGCAGGGCCCCCTTTGGTGCATGGCCTCCATTTGGAGGCCGAGGGGGCACCTATGGTGCCCCCTGTTAATCCCTGCACCTTGTGGCAGGCACCTTGAGGTGGAGGGATGAAATGCACCTCCCATTTCCCTATGGGAGCATGCATTACAGCTGGTTTATGGCCGTAATGCATGCTCTCATAGTGAAATATAGGAATGCGATGAACAGTGTTCAGTCGCATCCTAATGGGGAGGTCGGAACCGACGACCTGGTGTCGGTCGGTCCCATGACCGAGTCGGTGTTGGGCGGAAGTGATTCCGCCCAACATCGTAAGGAGCCCCTTAATGTGCGCTTCAAATATATGATTACACATGCACACATATAACTTTAAAATTAATGCAGAACAAGAAATAAAGAATGCATGTTTAATTATGCAAATATAACTTAAAGTGTAAATATAAAAAGTGAATAATACATGTAAGCATTTTAAATGAACATTAAAGCACACATTTATAAAGCTTCAGTTTCTCAATGATCACATTTCATTATTGCATTTAGTTGTTCACACGTGTTAATATTATTCAGGCACACAGTAAATTTAATGTCAAATATAAATGCTTAATTGCGCACTGATAATGTGTAAAGGATGGAGTCCAAATTGTGCTACTCCACCGTTCCCTGTTAAAATAAACCAGATGCTGTTTCGTCAAATCAACACGCATATTAATAAATTATTTAATAATTGATTCAAATAGAGCTAAATGCATCAAAGAGCATAAGAGCGCATTTGAAGTTTAAATGGGAATGTATGAACTGTCTTTGGAGATTGAGTGCAGAAAGAATTAAGAGATTTGGAAAGACTTCTGTGTACTACAGAGGCTAATATTATTTTCATTTATCAGGTGATTTCACTTTGAAGGCAAAGCCAGGCAGATCCAAATGTACAGATTACAAGTGCAGATTTGCCACTTTTGAGAAATCACAAACATTCCCAGTAGAACACTTGAAAAGCTGTACCAGGGACAGGATTGCACATGTAATACTGGGAATGTCATGAGAAATAGTTCTCCACATGGTCCTCTTTATCCAATGCAGAATTATACATATTGTACAATTTTGCCCTATGGAAATATAGCCCGATGTGCAATGCAACATTTTTTCTATCAGGTTGTTCTCTTAGAGAAAATATTTTCCACTAGGCTAAAAACACCTTGCGCTACAGCTCCTACAAGTTTGGAGGTAATCAGTTCCTCTTACAAGTATAGAATGTAAACTATTCCAGCCCTAAGCTGGTCAAAATGACAACAATGTCCAGGGCAGGAAAGGGTAAGATCAGAGTTTGCGAATGCCAATAAATGTACACATTTGTGGGCTTTCACAAGTCTTCAAAGCAAACCATGGAAAACAACTAGTCCCTCAAAGAATATGTGGATCCACATATTCTTTGAGGGACTTGTTGTTTTCCTTGCTTTAGTTACCCTGTCCCTATGTGCAGTTATAGGGTGGCTCCTTTTTGATTACGTTCAAAGCAAACCATGCCTTCATCTGCTCACTCCCAACCATTTCCTTGATGTTACCTACTGTGGATTTCACTGCACTCATGTTAGAGATAGCCACAGTAGTAAAACATTTTAAACTTGTCAGGAATTCTTCTGTTAATTCTAGACAAATGGCATTGAGGCCATTACTAGCCGTAACCATAGCTTTGCAGCTGAAAATGGCATTGTGAATCCAGCCAAATGTGTTTAATACACTTGAGAGTAATTAATAATCCAAACAGTGCAAGTAGATAACAAAGCTGTCAAAAAAGGGGGCAAAATGTTTATGTGAATCTTGATGATGATATGACAGTACACTGATATCTGTGCCTCACTTGCATAATGATGAGCTTGCTTTTTTTCAGGGAACCTAATAACTGAAGTGATGCATAAAGGCTCTATGTAGAGATATTTAGAATTCTCAGGAAAATACATTTATTGAAAATCAACAGGAATTAGACTGCCATTATTCTGATTGGTTTTCCGACTTCCAGTGCTGATTTTGTAAACCAAAAAAGCATCACAGTGTGTCACAGGAAGTAGCTCTGATTAGTTTCATGAGCCGCAATCTGTTGACGGTTGCATGGAATAACTTTGGGACTCCTAAAATGGGATTGAGAATAGATACTGATTTGATATCTGAAAGGGGCATGTTTTTGGAGTCCCTTCCAAATACTGAATCAATGTCATATGTTAAAAATGTTTTGCAACTGAAATCCACTCCCAAAATATTCAAATGTTTCCAACACTACAAAGGAGGTGGTAATGCATCTCGCAAAGGGAACCCCTTCCCTGTTGTAAATGTAAAAAAAAACTTTGTTGAAGAGTAAGTTGTGGTCTATCTGTCAACTCTAAAACAAAATTTATAAAAAAAGAAAGCTTTTTTTTTAACACAGCCCAATTTCCTTAAAGGAAAATAGGCCTTGTGTAAATAAAAATGTTTTCTTCATTTCAAACAATCGTAGACATGATGGTTTGCTGACCACAGTTGGTCACTATACCTGTGATGATGTTAAATCATAATGAGTCATAATTTGTGACCTACCTCCTTAATATTCACGAGATAGGTCAGATTGTGTCCCATTAAAATCTAAAATTTTAAGAACTGGTCTATTTGTACTTTGGTCACGTCTTACATTTTTTTAATGGTCACAAAAAATGCTGGTCACAAATAGCTACCAGTATGTTTTCTGACCAATAAATAATACATTTGACCCCTAGTGCTCATAGTGAAATATAGACCAACAGCTAGGATGGTTAACAAGAGCTTAACCTGGTACTATGATAGGCACAAGTATTTGTTTTGGCACAACTGGCTCACGTTTTTGTCATTCCTACTGGTTTGCATCATTTTTATCTGATCACTCCCAGGCAATTGCCATACCGAATTTTCACTCTATCTTCAGATCTCATGCAGTGTTCTAAAATATTTATTTAGTACCCCCTTATTTAAAATCATACTCTTATGACACTCAAATTATCATTCAGCTCATCAAACTATACCTTGTTCTGCAATCAGTTAAAAACATGACTGTAAGAAATTGATGTATTAGTTGAGGGGGTTAAGTACCCACCTCAAGTAATATTACAATCCTTGTCAGGGTGAACCCTCAAACTCACTAAATTAGGCTGAGCTCAATTCCCTGGTAGCTATAGTGCAGAGCAGATAGGCTTAGCGTAGGGCAATGTGTAAAGTATTAATGCAGCGTCAAAACAGTAATAAAGTTACAGTACAAAACAATAAAAAAAAACTAACCTGAATTAAAACAAATAACATTTAATAAACAAAATGACACCAAAATCACAAAAATCCAAAAGAGGAATCAGAGATATGATTTTTTTAATTTTATGTAGGAATAGTGCCAAGAACCATAAAGTACCATTGATAGTCAATGGTCACAATAGACCAAGACCTAGATTCAATCTAACTCTGACCGCCATCGAGTGTGGGTCACATACACCAACCAGATTTGTTCTTGTGAAAGATTTTGCCTTTCGTCCTAAGTCTCTTAAGTTTCAATTCAGAGCTGGAGTACACATCTAAAGCCCCAGGGAACCCCAGAGGAGGCCCTTAGTGACTCACCTGGTGTCAGACAGAGCATAATAGTAGGGTCCAGTCCAGGTCCAGTTACCATTGATCTTCTGGGCAGCTGCAGGAAAGGCATCTTGTAGCTTGTTGAATCGCTGCAGCTAGAACAGGAGATCACCTCTTTGTCCTGGGTATATGAGAGAGCAGGTATAGTCCTTCGGGGCTCTTTTCAGGTCATAGACAGCAGGTTCAATACTCTTCTTACCTTGTTTAGGTCCTGTAGTGTTCTGAAGTGGGTGCTTGGAGATGCCACATATATACCTGGCACAAACTTGTGGGTGGAAATGCCCAAACCAATGGAGTAAAAGTTGCTGCAAACAATTCTACCTACTTTGGGCATCTTTAATATGGCGAAAGTATTCAGCCACACTTGGGCTCTGAGGGGTGGGAATGTTTGTGGGGAGTGTTCTATGGCAATTCTAGTGTCCCCCCACATCTCAACTAATAAACTCAGAAGTGGTCAAACCGAAGTAGGGTTTTCCAGCAACCAGACAGTGGATACGCAAGAATTGTCTTGCCACTCTCTTCTCTGTCTTCCAAGTGAAGCCCTAAATGTTATCTGTAAACCCAGCAGACTTTTCAAGCAGGATTTGACAATGTAATGTCAAAAGTAATCAGTCCCCTCCCCTCCACATATTCAGTGAGGTTCAGAGGAGTCATCTCTGCCCGTTATGTTCTGCCTATTGTTTGCTCCTGGGAAACATTTTGCACCTTTTTCACATCTACTCAACTGCTGATCCCTAGCTGGGAGAATTATGAAAGCAAATGCAATTAGCCCACAGGAATTTCAGGCAGGGAAATGATATATTTCTAAAAGTTAATTTTCCATAATATTAATTAAAAATCTAACTTCATTAATGAATTGGATTTTTATTAATTGTCAATCATAGTTGTTCAATTATTTTTCTAGTAATTCCCATTCCCAGAGAGAGTATTAGGATTTTAATCTGTACATTATTTTTCTAAATAGGACAACTAGGACAGTTATAAAGAAAAATAGCTTGTGGATGATATTCATTGTAAGGACATGTTAACATTACATTTATACATATCCTACTTTTAAACACCATGGACCCTGCCTTGTGAGCCACAAGACCTACCTAGGGATGACAATATTTAAAAGGGAGATTTTGATCTGTCAAAAGGGTTTATTTTGACAGCTCGAATTGCAGTTTTTACATTGCTACATTCAGGCTACAATGGTAGGCCTAAAGCCATGTTTTCTATTGCCACTGTAGTGGACAGCACAATAGGTGCTCAGTCCTCTACTGACATTTAACTTACAGGCCCTGGGTACACTTTGTTCCAGGTACTAGGGATGTGTATGTCAGTAAAATATGCCAATTAAAAATATACAAATATCATCATGTTGAAAGAAGCAGCACAGGTACTTTTTCCCACTAGTTAACATCTGGGCACAAATCTGGGGTACACCGCGGTTAATATGGTCATTCCATTCATACAATGACCTTTTTCTGCATTGGTATATTTTTCTGGTCTGGTAGAGGAAGTGTCTAGTGCCGGGACATCTTTTTATAGTGTAATACAATTTTTAGAGTAACAGGGACAAGACCAGAAAGGGAGTGAACTTTTTCTTACAGTGTACATCAAACACATTTTATTTTGCTGAACAAAGTCTGTATTGCTGACATGTTACAGTAGTTGATTAGACACAAGCACAGGCATAGTGTCCTTGAGAAATCCACATTCTCGATTCTGCAATGAAAATATTATTGCCATTTCGTGCCCCCCAAAAAATCTAAATCTGTAACAAGGGGGTCGGAAAAAAAATAAACAAGGTCTTCCTCAGGATCTAAATTTCCATTACCAGCCAATAAAATTAAGTATAAACTCAGCCTATGCATATCACAATATCTTCCGATCAAAACAATAGAGACAAGTAAATGTACTTTCACTGTAGCCGGTCCTGTCACTAAAACCTTCAAACCTGGCGTTATTTCTGACGCTCTTTATTCTGCATGATTTCATTTAAACCCTATCTTACAGCATTACTTTATGAAACTGCACGCTCTTCTTGGCATTTGCCCCCCGACACACCCTCCCTCGTTTCAGAAGAGCACGTAATATTATCCCATAGGAAAACGCATTCTATTCAAATTTATAATTCAGCCCTAATGCAGCCAGGGGACTTTTGAGAAACCTTGTAATGAAATAGTCATTTCTATCCTTTTGTGCATAAAAGAAAAAACAGGTTTGGGGGCAGAACAATCATAGCTACTGATTAATTAGATTCGGAGCTTTCGATTTGAGTTTATTGGAAATAAATTGCTAGTTCGAAAAGAAGCATGCCTTACTGTGCATACTTTCGTGTTGAAACGGAATTTTAGCATGCACACTCCATTTAAATAAGAGTGCATCAACATTAGATTCAAATATAGATCTGTGTATATTTAATATACATATAAATATGAGATAACAACTTGCATCTAAATGGCGCATTTTCTCAGTTTTAGTTGAATTATTTCCGTTAAAAGTGTGCCATCCCAAATGTACGCTTTCCATAACGAGATTCGAAATTTCTCAGCCCCATCCATCTGTTTATGGAATGCCTTGTCTTGAGTTAATTCTCCCACAGAATTAAATTATAAAGCATGTCTAAACACATCAGCATCAAACGTTAAGCAGGTGTGACTTACACAAGCAGTGGGGCTTGGGAGTTGTAAGTTGTCTCATTTCTATGCGGGCATCTATTGCACTGCACTGGGTAGCTCTAATTGCACCGAGATTTCATTTAAAATTAATTAGTTTATTTACAAAAAATGGTGCATTCGACCAGAATGGATGTTGTGCAAACAGAATTGAACAAAGTTGTGACTATCAAGTAAGTGCATGAATGGCTGCAAACTAGAACATTTGTACCATCCACACAACTGAGTTTGAGATCAAGATAGAGTGCAACCAGAGTGTATGAAGGGTCATTCAGGAGGGCTGATTCAACTACCTAGATTCTGAGACGTCAGTAGTAACAACAACCGTTGGCCTCCTTGGCTTAACGACACGCTCCGCCACTTCTGAAACGCAAGGCTGCACCATATTTACAAGAATGTGGTGCAGCCTTGCGTTTCCCCCTGCGATGGCGCTAAGTTTAACAACTTAGCGCCAACGCAGGCACCCTTGCACCAGAGTGCAAGGGTGTCTGTGTGCAGGGGAGGATTGTTTATGTGTAGGAAGGTGTCCCTTCCTGCACATAAACAATCCTAAAATGCCATTTTGTAACTTCCATGTGTGCTGCTTCATGCAGCACACATGAAAGTTACAAAATGGCATTTTTAAAAGGTTTGTTTATGTACAGGAAGGGACACCTTCATGAATTCAGGCAAAAATAAATAACAAAACAAGTGTGGACTCCCGTGCTTGTTTTTATTTAACCCCCGGGTGGGCCAAGGCATGCCAGTGAAATAGAAGGGGGTGCTTATAAAAGCCCCTGGGACTGCCTCCTCCCCATGGCAAATGTTTATAAACTAATGCGGGGGTCCCACACAGCCCCCTCGCAGCCCCAGGAACCACCATCTCCCCCGGGACACTTAACAAAATGTTGCAGGCGGGACCACTGGACCTTCCTGCGCCCCAGGGACCACCACCTCCCCTGGGCAAATCATACTAAAATATTGCAGGAGGCCTGCATGGCCCCGGAGCAGTTAACAAAATGTATGCGGGCGGGCACGCTGAGCCTGCCCACTTCCCGGGGACTGCCACCTCCTCAGGGCAAATTATGTTCCAATAATGAAGGGGCCCATGTGCCCCCCGCAGCCCTAGGAACCACCACCTTCTCGGGGCAATTTCTTCAAAATAATGGGAGGCCAAATAGCCCCTCCACCCCCAGGAACCACCACCTCCCTGGGGCTAAATTGTACAATGGAGGGGGGCCACACGGCCCCCCTTGTGGAGCCATGGATGGCCCTAGGGGCCACTACCCCCCAGGGCCAGCTCCTGCTACCTCCCAAGGTGTCCACCCTCAGGAGGTAGCTGCTTGCTTTTGCTTGGTGGGAGCTGACAGCTTCCACCCAGCAAAAGCAAACATAACTCCGCTTTCTGCAAGCCGAGCTCTCTAACAGCTCTGGGTTGCAGAAAGAGGAGATTTCATCTGTTTCCCTGCATGCAAATATACGTGCAAGGAAATAGGTGAAAATATTTACTCTAACAGACAGGGAGCTGCCTTTCAGCAGCTCTCTGTCTGTCAAAGCAATGCTGGCTCCGACAGGAGCTCTCTCATTGCTGAGTTTCAATGGTTTTCTACGAAATCTGAGCCTAATTATAATGTCCCTTTAAACTTTGTTTTTTTTCAGTGAATTACTATGGTTTTTATAATTCTATTTCTTAACTATAATGTCCCTGTAACCTTTGGGTTTTTCAGTGAATTTCTAAGTTTTAAAAAAAACTATTTCTTAACTATAATGTCTCTGTAACCTTTGGTTTTTTAAGTGAATTGCTATGGTTTTTTAACTATTAGGTGCATTTGCGGAGTGGTGGATAAAGGGGACATTGCCTCCAACCAGCTCTCAGCAAGCCCATTGTGTGGGACTTACTGCTGGTAACAGGAGGAATTCTAGGCCCCCAAGGACCCTCAGCATCCAAAGGGACTTTATCCCCCAACAAGTAGTGCACCAGGAGGCTCGTTTGCAGAGTGGTAGAGAAAGGGAGAGGGGCCTCCAAGGATCTCTCCACAATCCTGCTATGTGGGATTTCCTGGAGGTAACAGGAGGGGTTCTTCACCCCCCAAGGACTCTCAGCATCCAAGGGCACTTCATTTCCCAACCAGTACTGCACCAGGAGGTGCATTTGCAGAGTGGTGGAGAAAGGGAGTGGGGCCTCCGATAACTTCTCAGCAATCCTGCTGTGTGGGACTTACTGGAGGTAACAGGAGGGGTTGTTGGACCCCAAGGACCCTCAGCTGCCAAGGGGACTTCATCCCCCAATATGTTGTGCACCTGGATGGCCCTTTGCTAGTGGTTCAGAAAGGGAGTGGGGTCTCCGGTAGCTTCCCCCAGGGCTGGAATCTTAAAAAATATTTTTTTAGTAGGGGCTCATTTTGGCCCTGGGGACCCCATCCCCCTGGGCCCAGACTTTTTGCAATGGGGAGGGGGGCTGCGGTGCCCCCTTCCCTGAGCCAACTTCAGCCCCAGGGACTCCAACCCCCGGGCCAATCATATTTTAAATTTCATTTATAAAAGGGGAGGGGGCCATGCAGACTCCCTCCCTGGGTCTAATTTGGCCCAGGGGACCCCATCCCCCGGGGCCCATCCTTTTAAAAAATGTCATGTATAATAGGAGAGTGGGGCCGCACAGACCCCCTCCCTGAGCCTACTTTGGTCCCATTACCAAATGGGAGAGGGAGCAGAGTGGCCCCCTCCCCAGGCTCATTTTGGCCCAGGGACCCCATTTTCAGTTTACAAATGGATGGCGGAGCCTTGCGTCCTCCCTTGGCCCAGGGACCCAATCCCCCGGGGCCCAGCCTCCATTATGGCTGCCATGGTCCCACCCAGGGCACCCAGTGACATCCGTTGGGGACCTCGGGGGTAGCCTCAAGGCCCCCACTGTCCCTGCCAGCTCCCCACCTCCTGTGGGATCCGGCATTGCTTTCAGACACAGGGAACTGCTAAACATGCAGCTCCCTGTGTCTGAAAGCAATTTGTCTGTTTAGCAGTGGGCAGAGAAACAGATGAATGCTCCACTTTTAGCATGCAAGAGCATTTTGTTAGCTCTCGGTTGCTGGCAGCGGAGCGTTTGCTAGGACTTCTTGCGCCAAACCACAGCAAGCAGCTATGTTCCAGGGGTGGACACCTTGGGACATAGCAGGAGGCGGCCCTAGGGGGTGGCGGTCCCCATGGCCGAAAACTATCCATGAGAGGGGGCCTCTCTCTAATTTAAAAAAATATATTTGGCCCTGGGGAGGTGGTGGTCCCTGATTCCCACCAATTACAAATTAAATAGGCCCAGGAAGTGGTGGTCGCCAGGACACAAGGGGGTTTGTGAGGACCCCCAATTTATTTTCTCAATGTGGCCCCAGGGAGTTGGCAGTCCCCGGGGTGAGGACGTGCCCAGTGGACCAACCCTTATACATGATTTTGAGTGCCCTGTGGAGGTGGCAGTCCACAGGACTGCGGGGCAGCTCAGGCCCCCCTGCATTTATTTGACATTTGCCCTGAGGAGGTGGTGGTCACCAGGGCACAGGGGTGCAGCGAGGGCACCCCCGCTTTCATTAAAACAACAGCCCCAGGAAGGAGGTGGTCCCCAGAGCTCTTATAAGGAGGGGGGCCCGAGTGTCCCCTCCTACATATATTAGGACAAGTCCCAGGGACCTGGCCCACCCGGAGGCTAAAGTTTAGAGAATGGCGGGCTTTTTAATTTTCGGCGGGAGCCACGGATCAAGCATGGCTCCCACTGAAAATTAAACAAAAAAAATGCTTTTTTGCCCTGACCCCCCAAAGAGGCCTGGGGGAGGGGGGAGGTCAGGGTATTCCTACCCTGCCTCGTCTCTTTTTTTAATGTTTTTTCTGTGACTTGGCTCAAGCCGAGTCACAAGATGGCTGCCAACACTTCCTTGTTTGAAGTGTTGACAGCCAATCAGATTTGAGCACAGGGACTGTTGGATCCTCAAAGGATCCGATTCCTTATATATACAATTAATTTTTCTCTTGATATCTCAAAAACTACTGAACAGATTTACGCCAATTTACGAAAAGGTCTCTTTCTCGACCAACAGCTATCTTTCTGCCAAATGTGGTGTAATTCCATTCAGCACTTTGGGCTGTAGTCATGTCTAAAATCTCCATGGTAATTAACATGGGGAAAGCTCGTTTTGGGACTCCCTAGTTTTGAAAATTTCACAAGGATTAGTCAAATGATCCAAAGTTACTGGCAAGTGAGAAAATGCTCTTCCTATGGAAACTAGGTCCTAACTATTACTACCTACTGTCAGCCATCTTGGGACTCTGGATTCCACCCGAGTCCGGAAAAAAAAAAAGCAGAAGGGGGCACGGTAAGAATACACTGACCCCCAAAGCCTGGTGCCAAAAATGTGTGTTTTTTTTTTTTTTATGTACCACAAATTCATGGAGGATCCATGAATCCACCATATAAAAAATAAAAAAAAAGCAGGTGGGCCAGGTCCTAGGGAAATATGTGCAGTAGAATTGGGGGAGGGGGGCACACGTGGCCCCCTTACCCGGGCCAATTTCAGCCCGTAGGACTCCATCCTATGGGGCCTGGCCTTATTTTAAAATCAGTGGGGGGCATGCGGCCCCCCTCCTGGGCTGGGATCAGCCCTGGGGAACCCATCCCTGAGGTGGGCAATTAACATAAATTGGGATGGGGCATGTGGGCCCCTCCTGACTGATATCGGCCCCGGGAACCCCACCACCCGGGGCGCCGTGAAAGTTGAAAAATGGGGAGGGGGTCAAGCAGCCCCCCTTCATGGGCCAATTCTAGCCCTGGAGTCTCCATCCCATGCTTTGAGGAGGGAGGGGGATTAGTGGTTTCCTTGCCCACACTGGTGCGGGCAGGTAAACCTGTGTTTGCTCTCGCTTGACAGTAGAAATTTCAAAGTTCCTCCCAAGTAAGTGTAAACACGAAGTCTGCTTTCAGCTTGCGAGAGCTTTTAAAATGCTCCAGCCAGCTGGGAGCGGACTTCTGATCTGTTTCCCTGCCTGTAGAATTTGTAGCTGCCCACTTCAGGTGGGAGCAATGCCTGCGCCCGCTAGATGCAGGGAGGCAGTTGGGGCGGAGGGGGCCTTGGGGCTCCCCCTGCATCCCCCAAAACGGAGATGGTGGGTGCCCTGGGTGGACACCAGGGTACCCACTCTTAGCTGGCAGGGCCCCAGGGGATGGGGTCCCCAGGGCTGAAATCTGCCTGAGGAGGAAGCCATGCAGCCCCCCACCCCCTATAATCATTGGCCGGGCCCCTGGGAATGTGGTCCCCAGGGCTGAAATCAGCCTGGAAGGGGGCTGCATCTCCCTCCTCTTTTAATGATTGGTCAAGCCCCAGGGGATGGGGTCCTTGGGGGCCGATATCCACTCAGGGATAGGACTGCATGCCCCCACCCCAACTAAAAAGATGACAGGCCACAGGGAGTGGGGTCCCTGGGGCGGAAATTGGCCCAGGGAGGAGTGCTGCATGCTCCCTCCCCATTTTCTAATTGGGTGGGCCCCATGGCACAGTGGCACAAGGAGAAGGCCTGCGCGCCCCCCTCCCATTTACACAAGGTGCTGGGCCCCGGGGGATGGGGTCCCCAGGGTAGAATTTGGCCCAGAGAAGGGGGCTGCATTGCGTACCCCCCTCCCCATTTACAACATGGCTGAGCCCCGGGGACAAAATTAAGGGGGCTCGGTGCGCAGCATGAGGTTTGCTACATGCAGGGGGGTGGCTGCATATATATATATGTATGGAAAAAAACAATTTTTTCTTCCACCTTAGCTCCAAACTGGAAAAGTTTGGGTTGATCCGCCAAGTGAGGGCCAAGAAATAGGGGAGGTCCCAAAATGACCATTCATTTTTCCATAGGAACATTTGTCACTTCTACACACAAAACTGCTGAACAGAATTGCACCAAATTTAGCAGAAAGAAAGATCTTGGTCTCATGGGCAGGAGAAAACACAGAATTGCTCTTGCCCAATGGAAACAAAATAATACTTTTCTGACCAGTGGGAGCAATGCTGGCTCTTGCCACACCCAGGAATTAACACATTTCTGTGGGGTGCCACAGCAGGTGGCTGGTGGGGTCATGAGGACCCTGGGGCTCCTCCAGCGGCCCCCAACAACAAAAATGCTTTGGGGCATCCCAGGAGGATGTTGAAATGAGATGTGTGTACCATTTTCTCAAGGGCACTCAAATCCTGCAGCCGGTGGTGTCCAACTGCTGCGAGTGCCTAACACATTTGGCTGTGTGCATCAGGGAGTTGGCCACAGCTCCAGCCAACCATGGCTAGGTACCCAAATCCTGCTCTGCCTGACCTTAGGCGCTGTGTTCAACATCTCCCTGGTGCTCAGAAGGCTGTGAGCAGCAGGGGGTTGTTCTCAGGGCCTGGCCGACTCAGACAGACACTCAACACCCCGCAGAGTCCTTGAGTCCTGTGATGCTGGCCACAACAATTTCTTCAGTGTTGTGACAACCAATCAGATCATTTGGTAACATGGTACCAGCACAGGTACCACAGTACAGCAATAAAAAAATCTCCCTCTGCCAGTCACAATCACGTATTTTTTTTTATTTATTGGTACTGCGGGAGTCCGCAGAACCAACCATCCAGTTATACTTAACTTTTTCAGAAGGTCAGAAGGTTAACCCTTTCATGCCCAACCTGAACCCCTCTTTAAACACTAAATGCTGAATGGATTTACCCTATGTCACAAAAAGAACACTTTTGAGTACATTTCTAACTTCTTGCAAATTCTGATGTAATTCCATTAAGCCTATTTTGCAGTATCGGTGAACAAAGTATCCTAAGGGATTTTACATGGGAAACTGCACTTTAGGCTCTTTCCCCTTTTTCTTGTCCCCAGCTTGATGAATGAGTGCAAAACTTTATTTGAAGGACCCAATGTGGATGAACTCTTCTTAGGAAATATTTGTGCAGATTTGACAAACGGCGCCAAATTTCTTACCAAGAAAAAAATGCCTTTCTTATGGGAACTCTTACTTATTCTATAGCTACACAGTGGTAACCACAAATGTGTAAAATAAAAAAATAAATATTATATATATATAGCGGTAGCGCTTTTAAACGTGCACCACCAGCGTTCTGGTAGCCAGCTATAATAACCACAAACCAGGAGTAGCATTGTGCATTTCGGCTGCCCCCGAAAATTTGGATTTGATGAAGCTGTGGAAGCAGGCTGGCAGGGTCGAGGGGGTCAACGTGGAGAGCCCTTGTGTGCTCCCGGTGGAGCCGCTCTTCCCCGGAAGCCTGCACCCTGTGGTGGGGCGCTAGAAGGCAGTAGGCCGTAGCTGCGCTCCACAGAATAATGCGACACAGACACAGTTAACTATACTGGTTGGCGCGAAGACCACGAGCGGTCTTCCGCCGTTTATTTATCCCCTCGGGTCGAGCCCGCCCGAGGGGTGTGTGTGAGTGAAAATGGCAACAATGTTCACGAGAGCCCGGATGGCTCTCTACATCCCTTCCTTCTTTTGGTTCTAGTCACCAAAGTCATTTTTCTTTTCATGGGGACATGTACAGGAAGTCCTTGAGTCTTTGGCTCGGCACCGGGTTTGCCCGGAGGCCATACCTCTGGCTCCGGGGAATAACGGTGTTCCCAGTGCCGCCCGGGACGCCCACGGGCGGGCCAACATCGTCTTCTGAAATGGCAATGTCAGGCGTGGTGACTGCTTCTCTGTTCTCGGGTGGCAATACTTCTGAGATGGGGCCGCCGGCCCTGGGGGACACTTGGGACGACGCGCTAGGACTCGCAGCAGGGTTGTCCCATTCTTCACTGTCTCGGCCGCCACCAGCGATCAGTTTGAAACACGACACGTTTCTTGTGACTTTGTGGTGTCCTTTTCGAACCATGACCATTGTTCCCTGCACCTCCGTTACGGTCCATGCTTCTGGCTCAAACGGTGTTCGGAACTTCCACCCAGGGTGTCGATCTTTGATCACCACTCGGTCTCCGATACGGAGTCGGGGTTCTTGAGCCCGCCGGGTCTCACTGGCCTTCCGGTTGGTGACCTCTCTGCGGGCTTGAACGGCATCATCATCTCTCACTGGAGGGGCCCACGTTGGGTCGGCTGGGATACTGTCCCGTGGTGGCCGCAGAAACATCAGGTGTGAGGGTGCACACTTGGTGGTGCTGTGAGGCGTTTGTCGGTACACTCCAAGAAACTGATCCAGAGCTGCTTCGGCATCCTCCTCTCGTTCCACCGTGATGCGCAGGGCCCTGTTGAGAGTTATCATCATTGGCTTGGGGCCAGAGTGGCGTGATCTTGCGGTGTCGGATGGCTTTACTTTCCAAATACTCCTGAAACTCCCTGCCCTGGAACTGAGGTCCGTTGTTGGATTTGATCTCTTCGGGCAGCCCCAGCATGGCAAAGATCCTGTCTAGAGCCCTCTTCACGTGAGGAAACGCCGTTGACCCCACGACTTCCACCACTGGAAACTTCGAGAAGGCGTCAACCACAACCAGCATGTGACGGCCATCTGGGAAACTCCCAAAGTCGAGACTGACATGGGTCCAGGGGACTTCGACAGGATCCTCCGTGATTACTGGCGCCGTCGGGGGGTCTCCCCCTGTGATGGTACATTCATGGCAACTTCTGACCATCTCGTCCACTTTGGTATCCATGGCCGCAAACCAGACCTTTTGCCGTAGCCTTGCTTTCGTCTTGGCCATGCCCTGATGGCCAACGTGAGCGAGTTCCAGAATGCGTTGCTGTAGGGCTTCAGGGATTATGACAAGATGTCCTCTCAGGACAACACCATGCTCCCCCACGCTGAGCTCATGCCGCACCCTCCAGAGCTGCTGCCGATCGTGTCCAACCTCCGGTCGTAGTAGGCGACTCCCATCCATGAAGCGGGCCCATGTGTTCTCCTCCAGGGCTCCTTTCACCCTTGCCAGTGTTCCGTCGTCTGCCGTGGCCTGTCCGATTTCCTCCAGAGTCATGGCCTTTGGGCATGCGCACTGTGAAACCATCCACACAAACTCCTCCGTGCCCCTTTCCTCGGCAGATGGGTCCATGGGCGATGAAGGGTCGGGGTGGCGTGATAGGTAATCGGCAGGGTTGTGTGCTCCAGGTCGATACACGACCTTGAACTGATACGCTTGCAGCTGCACGGCCCACCGCTCAATCCTTGGGGGCGCTAACCTTGACGATCCGGCAAAGAGCGGGATCAACGGTTTGTGATCCGTCACAACTTGAAAGTCCTGGCCACACAGGTATAGATGGAAATGTTGGCATGCCCACTTGATGGCGAGAGCCTCCCTCTCGATTTGAGCATATCTGGTCTCAGTGTCGGTGAGGGCCTTGCTAGCATATGCCACGGGCTTCCAAACTTCCGGATCATGTTCTTGCAGGAGCACCACTCCTAGGCCCATGGGGCTGGCGTCAACGACCAACTCAGTGCGTTTTTTCGGATGGAAATAAGCCATGACTGCTTTGTCCTGTAACGTCTCCTTGATGTCGTTGAAAGCCTTGTTGGCAGCCTTCGACCACTCCCATGGTTGTCCTTGTTTCGTCAGGGTCTGGAGTGGCTCAGACAACGTTGCGAGATTCGGGATGAAGCGCCCGCAATATGTTGCCATGCCCAGGAAGCTTCGCACCTCCGTGGGGTTCTTCGGCGTGCTGGCCGCCTGAATGGCGGCTGCCTTTCTTGGGTCCACCCGGAGCCCTTCCTGCGTGAACACATAGCCAAAGAATTCCATGGTGTCCTGATAAAATGAGCACTTCGCCTTGTGCAGCGTCAGTCCAGAGTCCTCTAGCCTCTTCAACGCCGCGCGGAGGTGCTTATGATGAACTTCCAGCGTGCTTGAAAAGACGAGGATATCATCACTCAGGTTGATCACCCCTTGCAGCCCCGACAACACCTCTCTAACTGCGTTCTGGAAAACTTCAGCTGCCGAGGATATGCCAAAACTGAGTCTCTTGTATCGCCGGAGGCCGACGTGGGTCGAAAATGTTGTGATGTACCGGCTTTCCGGTTCTAGCTCCAGCTGATGATAGCCAGCGTTTAGGTCCAATTTGGAGAACCATTTAGCCCCGTTGAGGTCGGCCACAATGTCCTCCATAGTCGGGGTTATGTGTCGTTCCCTTTTCACTGCCACGTTGGGCAGGCGCATGTCTACACAGAGTCTTATGGCCCCCGGCTGTTTGGGTTTCGGGGCCACGACCAACGGAGACACCCAGGGAGTGGGACCTGAGACTTTCTCAATTACGTCTAGCGCCTCCAGCTTTCTCAGCTCTTCCTCGACTTGTGGCCATAGATTGAATGGCACTCTCCGGTGCCGGAGCGCCACCGGTCTGACAGCGGGGTCGATATGTAGCTTGAACCTTTTGCCCTTCAGTTTCCCCAGGCCTGTGAAAAGATCTGGGAACTCCTTCAGGATGGCCTCTGCGTGTGACAAGTCCGAGATCCTCAGCTGTGTGGCAACTGAGCAGGGTTCCTTTCCGTCCTTCTGTTATGTGGAATCGGGTGTTCGTGGTGTATGTTCCGCTGTCGATTTTGGCCTGGATGACCCCCCTCAGCGGTAGCGGATCGGTTCCTCCATACACGTATATCCTGGCTGTGGACGGCTCGAGCGGGGGCCTTGGTGACAGGTGATCGTACTGTTCCGAGTCCATGACGTTGACTGAGGCGCCAGTGTCGATAAGGGCCTGCATGTCAGTGCCTTCCACCATCACCGAGCACATCGGGGGAGGCCTCCGTCGTCGGTCCTCTCTGCCGGCATACGATACCACAAAGACGTCATCGTCTTCATCTTCCCACACTTGCCTGGCTTCTTCGAGAGGGGGCGAGTCTTCTAGGGATACCTGCTGGACCCGTTGCGAGATGCTCCTCTGTCTTGACGGGCCCTGCCGGAATCGTCCACCCCGGCATACCCTGGCGTAGTGGTTGAGCCTCCCACACCGGGAGCATGTCTTCCCTTTCGCCCCGCAGACAGCTGTCTTGGCATGTTCGTCCCCACAGTATCTGCACTGACCACCTCGCGGCGGTGCCTGCGCTTGACGGACCTGGGTGAGGCGCCTCTGTATTGCGTCTAACCTTTCTTCTTTGACGACTGGGTATCGTGGTGTACACGGAGTGGCTACGGGCGTGTGTAGTGCTGCTTCCATTGCTTCGGCCCGGACATCCGATAACTCGTGGGAGCGTTCCAGGACAAGGATCTCATCCAGTGAGATCCCCGGTTGTCGCAGTATGAGTTTGCGCAAAAGCTTCAAGCGGCAGCCCAGGATGATCTGATCCCTGATCTCCGTCTGCGGGGCCACAAATGCGCATGTGCTGGCCAGCTTGCGCAGCCTCGCGTAGAACATATCGACCGATTCCGAATCTGTCTGTGAGGCCCTTCGGAACTTGAACTTTTCGAAATCCGGATTCAGCTGTGGGTCGAAGTGTCTATCGAGCGCCCTGCCGCGTCGTAATCATCCTCATTTCCGGTGTTCGGAAGTGTCTCAAATAGATCATATATTTCGGGCCCACCGTAGTATATGAGGAGCGACCACCTGACAGTGCCGTCCGTTTCCCTAGTTCCTTTGAAGTAAAGATTCAGCCGCCCTACCCATGCCTTCCATCGCGGCGCGGCTGTAGCCGGATCCGAAGCCTCGCTGAACGGCGGCAGGGGAGCAAAGGCGGTGTGGTGGTGGTGCCCGGGGGGCAGCGCACCCTGTCCTCTGTCCTGATCCTGAGCTCCGGCCTGTGCGCCGGCCGTTTGGTTGTTGCTCATCTTGGGCACGCCTCACTCTCCTCTGTCCCGCGTTGGCCTGCCACCTGCTGGGGGAAACCCTTCGTGTTTCACCTCTCCCGTGGCCTGCGCGCGGGAGCAGGGCAAATGCTGCTGTGGGCACTGTAAGGCGGTGGGGGCTGGGGTCACCCACGCCGGTGTAGGTCAGTGTGCAGGCGTGCTCTGGGCCTTGTCGTGTCTCTGGCCAGGTTGCCCTCCTTATTTCTTGTTGTTTTTTTTTTTTTTCCACAGGCTTCCCTCTCGGCAGCCCTGGGGTCCTGTAGCAGCAGGGACACTCAACGGGGGCGGGGCCTAGGGCACCGGCTCACACAGCTGCCCCGGCACTCCTCCATCGAACAGGAGCCTCCCCTGTGGTCGCGCAGACAGGTGCACTCACCCGCTCCCGCACCGCCGATCAAAAAGCGCCGCCGGCTGAACGTGCTCCCGATGACCAGGGAGGCACGTGGGCGGGCGCAGGCGGCAGCGGCAGGATCAGGCGCTGGCTTCCCGGACAGGCGCCGCCAGCTGAACACGCTCCCTTCAGGCCAGGAGACGCGTGGGCGGGCGCCACTCACGGGTAAGCAACAGCACGTCGTGATGCGGGTGGGCACAGCAGCCGCAGCAGGCGAGGCGCACACCCGTGCCGGTCCAACTGGCCTCGTCGCCAGTGTGGTGGGGCGCTAGAAGGCAGTAGGCCGTAGCTGCGCTCCACAGAATAATGCGACACAGACACAGTTAACTATACTGGTTGGCGCGAAGACCACGAGCGGTCTTCCGCCATTTATTTATCCCCTCGGGTCGAGCCCGCCCGAGGGGTGTGTGTGAGTGAAAATGGCAACAATGTTCACGAGAGCCCGGATGGCTCTCTACACACCCTTCACTAGAGTGTCAATGGTGTTCGGAGCTGGACACTGTGGCATTTGCCAAGAGGTGGGGGATGGAAGCTGCGAGTTTAGGCGATTGGAACACACTGGAATTGAGCATATAATTACAGTTTGCAAACTTTATCAAGGTAGCATGTGAAAAAAAAGAAAGTATAGGTCCTGGTAGACGGAGTCGAAGATTGAGGATTTAAAGGCCTTCACTTACAGAGAAGTAAAATTAAGGTGATTTTTAATATGACCCGACTGCGGAAGAGAAGGCAATAAGAAGTTACTGACATTCGTGAATGAATTTGAAAGGTTTCATAGACTGTTTTTTAACCAGTTTGAATGAAAAACTTTACTTAGGTTCTTGCTGCATCAGTAGAGGACAAATATTAATTGTGACCCTTGAGGCATTACTTTATTTTCAAAAAAGTGCATTCGGTGATGTTGAAGTTGCACATTTACAATAGAAATTTCTTAGCCAAGAAAGCGGTGGTATTAAGCACTTGAATGATGTTGAAATGTGTTGTGTTTAAAGCGACACTGATAGTGCGTTTATTTAAAATGTTTACATATAACTCTGGCTAATTAGAATGGAAACCAATTATAATGGTTAAGAACCGGTGCACTTTTTATTAGTGGGAACTATATGCAGGAAATTAACTTGCTTTTTTAGCATGACGATTCATTAAGTTAATTCTTTAACTTTCTATGAGTGTAATTATGTTTATGTTCAAACCTGCAGTGATCACATTATTGTTTTTATTGTTTGACGGCTTCAAGCATGTGAAATGAGGGCAAGATACCTTTGAGTAATTTGTTTATGCCTAAATTGTGTATTAATACGGTTTTAAAATGGCGCTCATCAGGTGACAAAGGCTGTAGAGCACAGCTGAAACGCGTCCTGTCCGTTGTGGCCTGATGGAATAAATGGAATTCCTTGCATCCCAGAGTGCCGTGTCTTTTTTATATGGAAAAGGAGTTGTGGTGATATATAGACAGACAGACAGACAGACAGACTGACTAGACGGGGTCACCACTAGGTAGGTATAGTTAGGTCTGCATTTCCATATAAAAAACGTTTATGGTTTGTTATTAGCTTTGGCTACGTTCAAAAAACTTTACAAAAATAATCTTCACAAAACTTTCTCAAAAAAAGTTCAGCCACCTTAGCTCTTTACTGGAAAGTTTTGGGGTTCTGTCAAGCGGGGGCCGAGAAACAAGGGGATTCCAAAATGCAAAATCCTCACGCATTTTCCATAGACTTCTTTAGACAATGCTACAGCTAAAACTGCTGAACTGAATTATGCCAAACTGGGCAGGAAACCAGATCATGGTCTTTTTGTGATTTGGTGTAAATCTGTTCAGTGGTTTTAGAGAACTTTAGGGTAAAAAAACAATTGTATATTTTGGCAGTTGGGTCCACATGAGTCTCAAGAGACTCTTGTGGGAGCGCCAGTTTAAAAACAGAGCATTCTGTTTCGGCCAGGGAGCTTTATTTCCCATAGGCCATCTCGCTTCCACGATAGTGAGCACTCTGATTGGCTGCCAGCAACATGAGAAAAATGTTGCTGGTAGGCATTAAAGAACTCTGAGACTTAGTCTCCTGTCCTTAAGTTATAATAAAATAAAGATATATGGGGGCAGGGTAGGGATACCCTGACTCCCTAAGCCCCATGGGGCGGACCCACAGGTACCCCCGCCTGGGGCCAAAAAAGAAGAAAAAAAATACAAAAAAGGCAATGATCCAGCGAGATTTGCGCAAAAGGTTGCCTAGCTGCAGTTAAAAATTATATGCCCAGAGGAACCCACCACCAGTGTAGTATTCATAATGGGGAGGGGTCTGTATGGCCCACTTCCTAAGCCTCCAAAGGCTCCAGGTAGACCACTCTGTGGCCGAAAGCATTGCTTATGTGGAGAGGGGACATGCGCCCTCCTCCCGAGCCGTCAGAGGCCCCGGGGAGCCCATGGGTGTGAACATATGTACGAGAGGGGGACACGCAGCCTGCCTACCCGAACCGTCAGATGCTATGGGGAGCCCCCCAAGGGCCAAACATATTTTGTATGGGGAGGGGGATGCGTGGCCACCCTCCCCGAGCCTTGAGAGGCCCCGAGAGCCCACCCAATACATATATCTGTGGTTCATTGTTAATGTGAACTATGGTATAGGGTAAATGTTGCACATAATGCCGGCTTTCTACACCTAAGGGAGTTGTATCTGTGATGGCACTATTGATGCCTGATATTCTCCTGAACTATTTTGTACTTACTGTCAGGCCTCTAATGCCATAGTAATTTATAGAGCAATTTGGGGAAAAATTAAGCTTGCGTAATGTCATCAGCGATGTCATCAGTGATGTCTAAAATTATGTAATTTGAGATTTCATCAGTGATGTCATAAATTATGCCATAGAACATGTCATGAGTGATGTTAAATGTGAGGTCATAATCAGCAAATGACAGCAGTGCAAGTTATAGTTAGTGCTGCTAATTATAACTGATGAATTTCTGTGTTTTCTTAGTTCAAAATGTTAATGTTGTCATTGAAAAATTCCCCTAAGTATAATGTTACTTTAACCTTTGTTTTTTAAGTGAATATATATTGATATATATACACGCACAAACACTCACACATTATGATTGACCTTCGTAGGTGGCCCCACCAATTTTATCTGTGGCCCAATATGTGCCCTGCTAAAAATTCACTTTTAGGGATGCCACTCAGTTTTTTTGTAACAATTGTTTTGGTATTAACTGTAACTACCTGTAACTGCCTTAAATGTTTGCCATTTCCCCTTCTTACACCCTTTCCAGAAGGCCTTCCTGAATTTCAGCATCCTACCTTTGTCTTCTTTTAGTTGTTATCTTGGAGGCAAGAAAATCCCATGCTAGTATGGGCCTTGTGTTATTATTACTCTCTACCCTTTGGATTTTTCTAAAGGCTTTAAATTCAGTATTTTAGAGGATTGGTTTTGAATGTTATACCGGATTGCGTAAAGTTTTTTTGGATTGAAAGAAAGAAAATGTTATAAGGTGAAAATAAGTCATGGTCACCTAAAAATTTTAAGAGAGCATTGACTTTCTTATCTATTGATCAGAATCCATGTTGTAAAATGTGTATTTGTTAAATATTTGTAATGATAACTGCTTCCATAAAACATGGATGTAAGTTTTTACAGAAAATGTAAGTTATTAGGGTCTAATGGTCTGATTTAGAACTTGGTGGACGGTTTACTCCGTCACACCAATAACGGATATCCCATCTGTCAAAATATAAATCCCATTACATCCTATGGGATTTATATTTCGGCGGATGGGATATTCGTCACCTTTGTGAAAGACTAACCAGTCTGCCAAGTTCTAAATCAGACCCTTAGTTACAATGCACACTATATTCTCTCTACAGCCAGACAAACTAGTTTGTTGTTATTTAGCATTTGCTTACTTCTTCATTAATTCTTTCATTACTTTATGTGTGTGTATGTGCGCATGTAAGAAACTTGTGTCTGTCATTCTAAATCAAGAGCTAATGATACTGCAAAGAGGACCTTGGACTCTAGGAGATCTTATGCATGTGGAGCCTCTAAAAAAAATGAAAACCGCGTCATTAACCTCATATCTAGGCAAATTGCAACAAACTGCTGAAATCACACTGAAGCATCTTAGGAACCGGGGCGAGGATGTGACTTTCAGCCAGAGCTGCTGACTTTGGAAAGAGGGAGCCAGGTACGAGTCTCGGTGTCAGCTCAAATTTGTGTAATTTGTGGCAAATCACCTAAACCATGCCTTAAGAATAAAGTTAATATGACCTCATACTTGAAACTATAAAAAGTATCAGCCACGTATTCTTTCTGTCTCATTTTAATGACTGGTAAAACAGTGCACAGGATAAGTACAGTTTCACCTTCAGCAATACAATATCTGCTTTCCAAGCTCGATAAATCAGAGGCATGTGAAAGTAGACACACTGCAGTGAAACAGCAAGGGACAATAAATCTAGAAAATCTAAAACTGTATTGCTATTTTCTGATTCAGGCAGGTCAGCGATAAAGTCTAAACACTCAGGGGGATATTCTCAAGAATGTGCGATAAACATCGGCAAAATAGGTTAACGCAAGTTTTCATATCGCCGTCTATCGCGGGAAAATAACTCAGTGTGAACGTCGTATTTTCAACACTGCTGTAACATGCGATAGTCTCCCGATAACGCGTCAAATGTCCGCGATAACATTACCGGGACGGCGATGAAAATCCAAACCCGAAAAAAGTTGCGATGGGCCCAACCGCGATAAGACAATCAGCGAAAAGCAGCGCCAGGCCTGCAAATCACACACGTCAGGCAGAAAAAATCACTACAACAGCAGGAAAAAAAAAAACACAAACAAAAACCAAACTACAGCGAAGCACAATCGTGGCAGCCGGAGCAGGTACAGCGGACTGCCAGAACCCCACAAGCTCCCCGGAGGAGCAGCTTGGGACCTCGGGGACAGGGAAGGGCAAGGACAAGAAGAAGAGGAAGACGCCGTTCAGGCCGCAGGAAAACAGGATCCTGATCACAGAGGTGATAGAACACCATCAACAACTGTTTGTCACCTCCACTGTGTCATTGGCAACACAAAATGCAACATGGCAGTCCATCCTGGACAAGGTGAATGCAGTCGGAGTGCTGAGGAGGACAATGGAAGAGCTCAAGAGGCGCTGGAATGATGTGAAGCGCAAGACCAAGCAGAAACTCGCCAACAACCAGAAGGCAACAATGCAGACTGGAGGTGGGAGTCCAGCGCCACAGGAGGAGCTGGATGAGATGGAGGAAATGGTGTCCACAGTCATCAGTGGGGAGACGGTGGCAGGAGTTGGGGGACCGGACACTGCTCAACATGACCTGACACAACAGCAACAGGGTGAGTAACGACCAGGGACTGGGGGGACGGGGGAAGATGGGCACAATGGCACACATGCACAATCAAGTGGAGCACAGTGCACACCCACAATGACTCTGGATCATGTCCCTGATCCCCTTGGCACACTGCAACACACATAGAAACAGCACATAGGCCCCCGTCGACTATGTGCCCAGAGGAGGCCCGCCCACACATCACTTATCTCACAACCAACCTATGCACATGTGCTGAACCCAGCAAAGCTGCGGGTCCGTGAGCCACACTGACAATGCAAGTGACACTGCATGACGATTAGCATGGCTGCAGTCCGATCATCATGACATGGTGCACGCCACCACACTGAGGTGGCTGAGTGTGGACCACATCCGTAAAGGAGCAGGTCACACTCTGACACATCCACCTGCACAAACAACCCCTGACGTCAACAACACATCTGCGGACAAACCATGCCCCAGAGTCCCAACTCCCACCAAGACCCAAATTCACCCAAGTCTGCAACATCTCAGTACTGTATGGGCACAGAAGTCAAAGGCACACTGCCTGAAAGGGACAAGGGGCAGCAAAATCAGAGCTGCAGGGGCGACTCTCCCAAAATTCAGCACACACACATGACATTCAGAGCACATCAGCATTGACAACAATGTGGTACAAACTGCGACACGTTTACAACAGGACAGAGGACACAACAGGTGCCGCTTGTGTGTAGAAACTGGCCAATCACATTTGGCATAGCAGGGAAATGTGAGATGTCAATGTACAAGTACAAACACATACCCGTGATGTTGACGAAATGTCCACTGTCCCGCATCAAATAGGCAGCTCCTCCTAAACAGTCTCAATGTACATTGTCATGCAGTATGCATGTGAACTTGTACAATGCGACAACATACATGTGAACACAATGTAATACTGCATCTCCCCTTCACATTGCAGATGGAGCATCAACACCTCCTGCAGAGCAGCCCTAACAACTCTTCACTGATGACGATGAGGACATCCCCAACATCGACACCGAAGCTCTCCAAACCCTCATTGACAGCTTCGGCACCCCACCTCCAGGAGGAGGGCAGCCCAGCTGCATCGAGGAGACCCCACCCCCTGCACAGACCACACAGCAGGAAGCACCTACCACCCCGGCTGTCTCCCAGGACCCCCACGAACAACACATGGCCTTCCATCGCCGTGTGTTAGAGGTCCAGGAGAAGATGGCTGATCAGGTGCGGGTGGGGTTCGACCTCATGGCAGCCAAACTTGATGCCATACATGGGTGCCTGAATCCCATCAGGGACCACTTACAGTCCCTAACGGACACCCACAGTCCGCTCCATGCTCTCCAATGATCCATGGATGACATCGCTGGAGTCATGATACTGAGACAAGAACAACTGTCCAGTCAGAATGGCTCCAGCGATGTCAGCCGGGAGTTGGGACAGATGCGGGGGCTCATGTAGAACATAGAGCGATGACGGCGGAAAGAATGGCTGCCACGGCTGCACACCAGCGAGATGTGGCTGGGACCTTCCATGCCCTGCAGCACATCGTCATGGCATTGCTGCCTCAAGGCCTTGCGCAGATGAATGCTTCTGCTGCTTCTACATCCACATCTCCGCCCCCTGATGTGTCAGTGCCTCACAGTGCGGCAGGCAATCCACCTCTGGCCCCCGATGTGTCAGTGGCACACAGAGCGGCAAGCAATCCACCACCACCCACGTGTGAGGCACATGTGACATCAGAGGACGAAGATGCGGGTGAATTAACCTTACTGGTAAGGAGGAGGCAGTAGCATTCATCTCTGCCATATGGCCTGTTTCTGCTTGGTTCTGCCCTTTGCATCATCACCTTCCACTGTCCCCCGATACACTCTACGACACTCACCTTGGACCTCGACATGGACTGCCATTTTCTGTTTGGTTACCAATGACACAGCGATCAGACTGCGGACTGAACTCTTCCTCTTCCGATGTACTTGTCATTCCCTCTGGCTGGCCCTCCACGGGCCAATAATGTGAAGTGGGTTTTGCATGGCACTGTACTGCTCCAGCTGCAACACTCCACTGGATGTGAATTAAACATTCAGAATCGCACAGATGTTTCATGTCTTTGATCATTCAAGTATGAGAGTATGGATGAATGTAGGGTCAGTCATTCCCCCTTACGTCCATGTTGCTCATGTCGTGGGACTTGAGTCACAGGGTGCAACATTGCCGATTGCGGTCCGGGTGGCGTAGACACTACAACAGAGACACAAGCATCAGTTACTTCCTTGTCCAGTCCAGAACTGAAGCACGCCCAGAGCCCCGGGCTCATTGTTCCCACCCCTACGCTGGCCTGCCATACGCCAGGCCAGTCCACTCCGCTTACGCTCAGAGGGGGGGACGACAAAGCTACATGTCCCAGTACTTCCCTGTAGTGATCTGCTGATCACTGGTCTAGTTGTCAGCATGCCACAACCACTCCCTGAGGGCTGGTTAACACCCACACCACACCCATCCAGCACAGGCGTCACAGGACATGTGACCCTGCCAATAAAAGGGGCCTAGCAAATCACATCCCCCACTGCCGGAGATGACATGATGGCGTCTGCACCACAAGACTCAATCATGAAGGGTCCATGACTTGTGGCGCACTGGGTTAGTGGCACCCGATGCACTGCGGCCGGCACCGGCCTACCGCCACGGGACGATGACTTGCGGTGCACTGAGTTGGTGGCACCCGATGC
Source organism: Calotriton arnoldi (assembly GCA_963921515.1). Taxonomy (NCBI): domain Eukaryota; kingdom Metazoa; phylum Chordata; class Amphibia; order Caudata; family Salamandridae; genus Calotriton; species Calotriton arnoldi. The sequence continues at coordinate 1,125,984 of CAWUFW010000457.1, forward strand.
ACTGCGGCCCGCACGGGCCTACCGCCATGGGACGATGACTTGCGGTGCACTGAGTTGGTGGCACCGGATGCACTGCGGCCGGCACGGGCCTACCGCCACGTGACGATGACTTGCGTTGCACAGGGTTAGTGGCACCCGCTGCACTGCGGCTGGCAGGGGCCTACCGCCACGTGATGATGACTTGCGTTGCACAGGGTTAGTGACACCTGAAGAGCTGAGTGGGTGTGCAGCCTGCGGTGATGCGTAGGCCTTGATGAGCCGTCCTGCTAATCGTGGTTTGATTTGAATTGTGAGTCCTGCTGGACCGTAGTGCACGCCGAAGGCAGCAGTCAGCACACACATGACTCCGCGGTGCGGTGCTGCAGGGTGCGCTGGGGGCCTATGGTGCGGAATCCAGCGATTGGCTGAGGAGGATGCACCAGCACGTGGTGGGCCCTCTTGGAGACACGCCGGTGGTGGCAGCTGAGCATTGAGGCCTGGGTGCGCAGGGGCGGCCAGTCATCGCTGGGCGGAGGACCGGTCTGGGGACCAGGGCTGGGGTGCAGCAGGCGCACAGGATCGCGCAGGCATCACCGGTCACGACAGCAGACTCGTGGCTGGGTGGGGGGCGCCGCCCTTGCTGACACGACCCTGCATGCGATGATCGTGATGTGCGCGGGTTGGTTTGGGACGTAGCCACCTCGTCTCCAGTGTGAATGTGCCCATTGAAGGTGGTCAGCCACGTGTGTGTAGGCCTATGGACAGGTTGTGGCAGAGACTTAGACACACGCAGTAGTCACTTTGGTGGTGGATTTGTGACTTGTGCATTCCCACAGTTGTGAGTTGGGGTATTGTGGAGTTGAGGTGTGTGGTGTGTTCAGTTGGTACTTGCCGATGGGCAGTGCATTTCCATGGGGGCCATCCTCAAAGCGCTGGTTGGTGGCGGACTTGCGGACATGTGGGAATCATGCACACTGCCTGGGGAGTTTGCGACGACATTGGTGGACAGGCCACGGTGGTCCACTTTTGTATGCACAGTGATGGCATGCGTGTGGTTGCTGTTGCAGTGATTGTGTGCAGTGTCTGCAGGGGGCACAAGTCATACACGTGTACTGTGAATTGCCCCCAACACGTGCGTGACGCCAGCTATGGCGTAGTTCCCTTGTGTGGTCTCAAGATGTTCCTGCGCAGTGTGGGGGGAGTGAGGGGCAGGGGTATCGAGCTGACACACACCGTGATGCTTTCAGGTATGATGAGTCCTGCATGATGTGACCGTTAAACCAGTTTGTGTGGTCGTTACCTTCCTCTTCATTCCTACGATGGTTACGGCCACACGAACGTCTGTTACCGTCTTCTCATGCATGGTTTATCATGCCTGTGAGCATTCCAGTTTGTCCAAGTGCAGTACACTGTACCAGATTAGGCATGTGACTATACGGAAGTTTGACCATTGTCACCATTTCTCCCACAGGTTTCTGAAGACACGTTGCCTTGTTGAAGTTCCCCGTTGGGAATGGAACGCGTTGGCTGAGCTTTTCGTTTTGTTTGTTTGTGTGTTTGTAATAAAGTTCTGTTTTTACACTACTGTTGACTACTGGACTTCATGACCTGGCACACCCACATTTCGGTTACTACGATCTTGGGTCTGGGGCACGGAGGCGTCTAGCACGGCTGGCGTTGGGGTTGGTTGCGCAGGTACACTACGAATTGGAACTATCGTGTGGTGCGGATACAGGGCCCGCCGTTGCTTTTGTGGACATGCATCCATGACTTATGTGAGGGAGTTTGATGGGGCTGGCTGTGAGACTCCTCCGACTCCGGCAGTTGTTGGTTGGAAGGTACCAGGGGCCAACAGGTGCAGCACCGCCAGCAGCTTTGTCTGCGGGGGGATGTAGGTTGTCCCTGTTTTGGTACCGTCGGCCTGTGGGCAATGTGGGTCAGGATGCGGAGGATGGTTGTCCTTTTGAGCCTGTGTTGGCCAATGGCTTCCTCTGGCGTTGAGTCTCTGCGGCTGGTGCGTTTTAGGGTCGTCCGCTGTCCTGCACTGCCTAGGTGGTAATCCTGGGGGGGTGGTCCGGGGGGGGCCTGGGAGTGGTGGCGGTGTGTGTTGTGGCCCTCTTGGTTCTCCGAGCTGCATGATCAGTAGCTCCATGGCATCTGTTGGTCTTCAGATGTGGCTCTGGGCTGGACTCCCCTTCATACTGCAGGTCCTGCTTAACACCAGCAAAAGGCAGGTGTTAAATCCCTGCTGCTAACGCGCCTTATCGCCTGTTCTTGGTTCGCATCGCAGATCTGGCTGGTCGTTGAGAATATCGCGAAGTGGTGTTTTCGTGTGTTTTTGCATGGGAACGCCTATTCTGCATATCATTAGCGTTAGTTGTCGCCCTCATCCGTGGCGATGTTTTTTGCGGCAGCTATCGCTGGTAAACTGGCGATATCGGCAGTTTGCACCAGCTTGAGAATAGGGCGATAAATCTATCGCCACTTTTGCGGCGCTAAAGTGCCGATAAATCGGCGATAAGTCCTTGAGAATATGCCCCTCAGTACGTCATTTTTTCTTGGGGAACGCAAAAGCAACAAAGCACTGCTATATTTAGTTGTTGAACTCTTGCCTTGAACAAAAGTTCAATGTTTTTGTAAGTAAGTTTTTTTTGTAAGTTTCTGTAAGTAAAGGCAACAGAAATCAGTATTTCATATCATCAGATTGATGATAATCACGTATGAAGACGTTTATCCTTCCACCCCATGTGACTTTTTAGCTGGTATTCTCCAAACTCTTTTTCAGTCACTGCTACATCTTCAAGGATAATAGACAGTAACATCTCTAGACGTGAATTTATCGTTTATCATTATATAAACATGTTTTCCCCATGCAATTTCCCAACCGGATTTTAGACACGATTATAGCCCGAACCGCTGAGCGGAATTACACCAATATTGGCAGAAAGCTAGATCTTGGTCCAGAAAGAGTGTTTTTTGTAATTTGGTGTAAATGTGTTCAGAAGTCAAAAAAAACATTATGTCTATCTAGAGATGGGGATCCACCACATACAGTGGAGAAGTGTGGCTCAATGGTTAGAGCGGCAGACCCTGATGCAGAGATCTGGCCTGGGACCAGGGTTCAATTCCCGCCTCGGCGGGTCTTGGGCTCAACTTCCTCGGACCTGATAATTCTCGCCTCAGTGCCTATTCTAATCATGGGTCCCACTCTGCAACTCTGGGCAATAGCTTGCTTAATCTCCACAACGGCCCCACCAGCGCTGGGATGCCTGGCTTCACCTTGGGGGTCCCCAGGAGTGGACATTTCACAGGGAAAAGCCAGGAAGGGTTCCACAGCGGTATGCGTTCAGTGCCAGGAAGCCTCAGGGTAGCAGTGTGCTTTACAAGTACAAATTCATTTCATTTCATTTCATACCAATGTGCCAACAGCAATGCTGTGATTGACTGTTGCCACTTCAACCGGAAAATGGTGGCAGCCCTTTTTGGACTCAGCTGAGTCCCAAGAAAAAAGGCAAAAAAAAACACAAGGGGGAAGGTTAGGAATGCCCTAACCCCCCTAGGCCTTGTGGTGGGGTCCCACAGAGGGCCAAAAAGATTTTTTGTATATTTCTTTGTATATTCAAATAAAAAAAAATTAAAAAGCTTGTTTGTTTTACACCCTCTGGGGGCGCCAGATCCCAGGGGGGAACAATAAATATATTTGGGGAGAGGGGGGCGTACCTGGACCCCTCCCCAGGCTGATCTGATTTTGGCCCCAGGACCCCACCCAAAGACAATTGTTAGAAGGGTGAGGGGGCACACAGCTTCCCTCACGAGCCAATTTCGGCCCCAGAGCCCCCCTCCCCGGGCTGATTACAGCCCTGAGGACCCTATGCCAGGGCCCATCTGCAACTACAAAGGGGAGGGGTGCCTCGCACCCCCCTCCCTGTCCATTAATGGCCTTGGGGACCCCATCCCCCAGGCCCACCTTGTATGCTATGTTCTGGGGTGCCTACCCCCGGGACGTAGCAGTTTCCCTGCCCGCACTGACACGGGCAGGGAAATTTGTGTATGTTCTCGCTTGTCGGGAGCAATTTCAAAACTCCCGCCAAGCGGGAGCAAACACCAAGTCCGCTCCCAGAAGGCGGGAGCAGGAAAAATTCTCCTGCCCACTGGGAGAGAACTTTTTATCTGTTTCCCTGCCCACACTGAAGCCGACAGGGAAACAGATTAAAAGATTGCTCCTGCCCGTAGAGAGCAGCACTTTTAGCTGGGGAGCAATTTAGGTGAATATGTATTGGGGCCAAAGAATTTAGCAAACAATGAAAATAAGTCCCAATTAAAGTGTTGTAGACACTTGTATGTTATCAAAGTTTTAACCCATGAGAACAAATTAGCGACATCTAAAGCAAATCTATAAAGAAAATAAAGAAAGGGGAAAAGCATCAAAAATGTAATTATTGAAATGGTTGTTCATAATGTGTTCCAAGTGATTAAGTAGAAAGAAATTACAGACGAATATGGCTCACCATGGTTGTCCCTTGTTGTACTGAAGGTCCAGGGGTCCTGTTCCTGAATGGTATTGCCTTAAGTTAGTGGGTGGAGGAGAGTAGCTTGAGGCACTGGACCTTTCCAGCCTCGTTTAGTTTAGAGTATGGCGGGGGATTGAGCGTGTGCTTCTCCTTAAATAATGCAGGTAATAAAATAATGTTTTGGCACTACCTTAGAGGTTCTAAGGTGTTGAAGAAAAACGGTTGGCTTGAGTTGTCTTTAGAAAGTATTTTATTGGTTGTTCCTGAGTATTGTAATACTGTAGTTGGAACGAACAGCCGACACGTGTCAATCGGACCAGGGCTTTCTCAAGGCTTCACAAGTATTCAGATGTTCACAATTCAATTATATACGTTCTTAGGTCTTCAAATTGATATCTGGTAGTTAGATGATGAGATTTTAAAGTTACTGTCAGAGTCCCGGGATAATCCCTCGCCGTCTGTTCGGTCGTCCTTGGCTCACCATGGTCCCTGTACTTACCTACTGAGAAATAAAGGGTTACAAAATTAGTGAGAATAGAGGAGAATTAGATGTTGCTTAGATAAAAAGTCTCCAAAATATAGTTTGCATACATTATGAACAGTTACCCCCAGTCAGCAAATAGAATGTGACAAAAAACTGAATCAAATAAGTATGTGCACTAGTAACTTTAAAAAGGATGTATGTTAGTGGTATTTAAAAAATATTTAATCAATGAGATAGGTTAAGGCAACAGCCCACTAGGCAAGTAAGGCTGGGGGTGGGGGATGGCAAGCTATACATTAAAAGGCGAACACAGAAGAGAAAGTGCAGCGGCAAATGTTGCTGTCTGCTAAAAGAACTCAGTGAAAGAAGAGGTTTGTGGAAGCATGGCACATTGAGATGATCATCATTCACCACATAGGTATGTCTGCTGTGGACCAAAAATGTTGGAAAAATTGTGGATAGGCAGAAAAATAGCCCTAACAAACATTTGTAATGGAAACACAGACAGGAATATTGTTGAAAATTAATATAGGACTGTACCAGAGAAATGAAAATAGAAAGAAATAAGCATGGTGGCAGGTTACAAAGGAGATACCCAGTACAATAACATATAATCACCATATTGTGATGTTGAAAGTGAAATTATTGACATTGAAGCAATTATTAAGTTGATGAATAAGCATAGGTGTTCATACCTCATGTACAGCTCTTTTCTGGTGAGGATGGATGCATTTTCATCTGTCCTGGATAGGTTTTTGCTCATCTATAATTTGCTAGATGAAATAATATTCACTATGTCTGGCTTGTGTAAAGGTGTAAAATAAGTCACTGAAGGAGTGTTTTTTTTCTTGCAGAGAATTGTGCTCCAGTGTGGTGAGATTCACACACATGCCCTTTGTGTTGTTTGACCTTCATAGATGAGTTTGAAAGGTCACCAAAAGCAAATGAAATTGTAAAAAGTTGTGAAAGGTAAAAGGACATTTGTCCACGAGTCAATGTCTTTGTATTATTTGTGGAGTCAGAAGCAGTGCAGTTGTCACATTTATTATACCCAGTCATAGTCATAAGACCCTTTTGGGGGCTGGGGGTTGTTTTGCATAAACTGTGTCTCTGGCTCATTTATACACGGTTTGTTTTCATACCACAGGTGACATGAGTCCTCATCCTCGGCTCCAACCCCTCAGCCTGGGACGACTCCTGGTGGCCAACGACGCTGGGAGCAGCCCTGACACCCACCGACCACGCACGCAACCTGGGAGTCATCCTCGACTCAACGCTCTCCATGGCCAAGCAAGTCAACGCAGTCTCCTCCTCCTGCTTCAACACCCTCCGCATGCTTCGCAAGATCTACAGGTGGATCCCGACAGACACAAGAAAAACAGTCACCCAGGCCCTCGTCAGTAGCAGACTGGACTATGGGAACGCCCTCTGCGCGGGAGCCCCGGCCAAGCTCATCAAGCGACTGCAACGCATACAAAACGCCTCCGCACGCCTGATCCTCGACATACCACGCCACAGCCACATCACCCCCCACTTGAGGAACCTGCACTGGCTCCCCGTCGACAGGAGGATCACCTTCAAACTCCTCATCCACGCACACAAGGCACTCCACAAAACTGGCCCAGCCTACCTCAACAGACGACTCTTCTTCTACGTCCCCAACCGCCAGCTCCGCTCCGCTGACCTCTCCCTCGCCACCGTCCCTCGCATTCGAAGAACAACCACCGGCGGCAGATTCTTCTCACACCTCGCCGCCAAGACCTGGAACACCCTTCCACTAAGCCTACGACAGACCCAAGACCTGCTGACCTTCAGGAGGCTAATCAAGACCTGGCTGTTCGACCAGTAGCAGCAGCCCCCCCCCCTTCCCTCTCCCCAGCGCCTTGAGACCCTCACGGGTAAGTAGTGCGCTCTACAAATTCTGTGATTGATTGATTGATTGATTGAGTGAACTTAATTCAATTCACGAACACTTGATTGTAAAATACAGGTTTTTCTAGCTACACAGCACCCCACCCAATACATCGTTGAAGTGGCATCAATGCTTTTTGGTTACTAACAGTCCCTAAACAGGGATTCAGGGACACCATGGAGATCAGAAACAAACATTTCTTTGTTCTCTTCAAGAACACACACACAAGCTGCACTAAGAAAAAGACACTTTAACTAAAAAGCGTGTTTATTTCAACAGGTGCACCCTGATGCTCAATAATCTAAAATAACAATGAGAATAAAGTGAACATCTCTACCATGGTAAAAATGTCATCTAATGAAAACATAAAACAATAAAATCTACTTCTATGTGCTACGCTAGCATGGAGTAGAATAACGCGTCTAGATTCACAGCAAAACTCTGCAATTATAAGTGGTCAGGGAGGCCGTGTTCCCTGAGAAAGGCAAATATGCATCGCATTACCAGAAGATCTTCCCAGACTCTGACTCGATATCAGCTTCTTAGTAGAAAGTGCGATACGGCAGCATCTCTGGCAGGCAGGATCTTCTCTGGCAGTATCTTGCTCACGACAATGTGGGGTAAAGGACCTTTCCTGTCAAGTGGCAGTCCTTATATACTATATCTTATCTAAGATGGAATTTCTCCTAAGGGATATTTTATATAACCAATGAGCATCAAGATGCTAGTCTAACATGCATTCTTTCAAACAAATAATGTAAAAATATAACAATTCAGACTACACTGTTTTGACTATTGTTCTTGTTTGACCTTGAAATTGAGATAACAAGACATTTGGCCTAGACTGATGTCACATCAGGTGTCTTTTTGCTCTCTATATCTAAATGACTTGACACTTTCACATGTTCTTGAAAAGAAGGACAGACAACATCTGCGTCAAAGGCAGACACGATGATTCTGCAGAAATACAGAAAATGGAGCCTTGGACAACTTAATATTGAGAAAGGCCTTCTAATCTTTACTTCATCCCCAGCTTGTACATCTGGATTGTGATGTCATATGGGCAGAGAGATATATGGAGATTTGTCTAACTGATAGGGAAATCTATGCTTTCAGAACATTGAGATGTAAGACTCTTAATACAAACTAATATCATAGTGCTAAAAAAAACTGTTTTTGGACAATTTCTTGCCAATGAGGGGTCCCTCACAGACCCCTCCATCAGTTCCCTGGAGTTAGCGTACCTCTACCATGACCCCTTTGTTGTATCTTACCAGATGTAGCCGAGTCGTATCTTAGTAGTTTCTTTATTAGTCTTGTTGCAGGATGGTAATCATGTACATCAGCAACCTGGTAATCCATGTACTACATCTGATAGTCCATATATAACAGCCCCACCAGGAGCAGCCTGCCTGCTGCTCAGCCCATCTTCAACTGTCACACCTCACTCACACAGGCACCCAAACATTCCATGCATCTCTGTCACACCAACATTCCACTCAGAACACTCACACTGGCTGAGAAGCAAGGAGCTAGGTAAACTGGGATAAACATAAGTAAATAAGCAGGATATAACACCCTTCTACATTTTTAAATTTCATTTTCCCAGCTGGAAACCAGATCCTGCTTAACAAAATGGGAACCGCAACTTTCCTCTCAGGTTGCAGCCAGCCAATTATGGCATTGCTGTTGAAATGCGGTTCCATGGTGGATATGTGTCTCTAGTTATACATAAAACTTTCTACTTCAAAAACTCCAAAACTACTGAACAGATTACGACCAAATTAAAAAAAAAGCTCTCTTTCTGGACCAAGAAATTTGAAAATCCATTTAGCGGTTTGTGCTGCAGCTGTGTCTAAAATCCCTACAGGAAATTGCATGGGGAAAATGCGTTTTGGGACATACCTTTTTTCTCAGCCACCACTTGATGGATCCCCCTGAAACTTTACAGATAGCAGCTGAAGTGACTGGCAAACTAGTTTTAAAAACGTAATGAAGATTCGTCAAAAGGTGCCTAAGTAATTAGCAAAACAAAAAATGCCTTTCCTATGGGAACTAGGTCCTAACTATACCTACTAGGCAGGGAATGAGATGAAACGATTGCTCCTGCACGCAAGGAGTTGCATTTCCAGCAGCTCCTTGTGTACAGCAGCAATGCTGGCTCCCGCAGGTCAGCAATGAGCAGAAAGAAGCAAAAAAGGTGAAAAATGAGCAAAAAGAGGCAGAATAAAGGGCAGAAATGAGTGGAAAGAGGCAAAATAGAGGTGAGAAATGAGCAGAACGAGGAAGAATAAAGGTCAGAAAGGAGCAGAAAGAGGCAGAATAAAGATCAGAAATGAGCAGAAAGAGGAAGAATAAAGGTCAGCAATGAGCATCAAGAGGCAGAATAAAGGTCAGAAACATGCAAAACGAGGCAAAATAAAGATGAGAAACGAGCAGAAAGAGGCAGAATATAGGTCAGAAACAAGCAGAAAGAGGCAAAATAGAGGTCAGAAATGAGCAGAAAGAGTCAAAATAAAGGTCAGAAGGGAGCGAAAAGAGGCAGAATAAAGGTCAGAAGGGAGCGGAAAGAGGCAAAATAAAAGTGAGAAACGATCAGAAAGAGGCAAAATTAAGGTCAGCAACGAGCAGAAAGAGACATAATCGAGTTGAGAAACGTGCAGAAAGAAAAGTCAGAAGGGATCAGAAAGAGGCAGAATAGAGGTCAGAAACTAGCAGAGAGGCAAGATAAGGGAGAGAAATGAGCAGAAAGAGGCAGAATAAAGGTCAGAAACGAGCAGAAAGAGGCAGAATATAGGTCAGCAACAAGCAGAAAGAGGCAAAATAAAGGTGAGAAACGAGCAGCAAGAGGCAGAATAAATGTGAGAAATTAGCAGAAATAGGAAGAATAAAGGTCAGAAATGAGCAGCAAGAGGCAGAATAAAGCTCAGAAACAAGGTCAGAAGAGGCAAAATAGAGGTCAGAAATTAGCAGAAAGAGGCACAATAATGGTCAGAAGGGAGCAGAAAGAGGCATAACAAAGTTGAGAAATGAGCAGAAAGAAAAGTCAGAAGGGAGCAGAAAGAGGCAGAATAGAGGTCAGAAACTAGCAGGAAGAGGCAGAATAAAGGTGAGATACGAGCAGAAATAGGTAGAATAAAGGTCAGAAATGAGCAGCAAGAGGCAGAATAAAGGTCGGAAACGAGCATAAAGAGGAAGAATAAAGGTCAGCAATGAGCAGAAAGAGGCAAAGTAGAGGTCATAAATGAGCAGCAAGAGGCAGAATAAAGGTCAGAAACAAGCAAAAAGAGGCACAATAAAGATGAGAAATGAGTAGAAAGAGGCAGAATAAAGGTCAGAAATAAGCAGAAACAGGCAAAATAGAGGTCAGAAATTAGCGGAAAGACACAAAATAATGGTCAGAAGGGAGCAGACAGAGGTAGAATAGAGGTCAGAAACTAGCAGAAAGAGGCAGAATAAAGGTCAGAAACGAGCAGAAAGAGGCAAAATAATGGGCAGGATGAGCAGAAAGAGGCAACATAGAGGGCAGGAGCAAGCAGAAAAGAGGCAGAAAAATGAGCAAAAGATTAGCAGAGGAGGCACAAAACCAAAGGCAGCAGAGGGTAGCGGACTGCAGACAAGCTGGACAAGAGGACCATCACAGGGGAAGCTGCCATGAGGACCTGCTCCCATGTGCCCAGACCCACTCATACACTCATGTACCCACTCATAAATCTACTCACACACTCACGTACCCATTCACAGAACGACTCAGAGACCCAAGCACCCACTGACAGACACACTTGGATGCTCATGCACCAACTCACAGATCCATTCAAGCACTCATTCACCCACTCACAGCCTCACTGAGAGACTCACACACACTCACAGACCCACTCAGAGATATACACTCATGTACCCACTCACAGACCTACTCAAAGACTCACACACCCACTCACAGACCCACTCAGAAACTCACACACCCACTCACAGATCCACTCAGACACTCACGTACCCACTCACAGACCCACTCAGAGACTCATGCACCCACTCACTCACCCACTCAGAGACTCATGCACCCACTCACAGATTCACACAGGCACTTCTACACCCACTTACACAGCCATGAACACACCCATACAATCCCTCACACACCCTCTCAAAGACCCATACAGCCCCTCACACACCCATAAACCCACTCACACACCCACTCAGAGACCCATACAGCCACACACACTCGCCTACCTATACAGCCACCCACACACCCACTCTCAAAGGTTACAGGATACAGTTAGGAAATACAATTAAAGTTAAGGAATTGTATTTAGAAAAGTGTAGAAATTCACTGAAAAACCAAAAGGTTCAGCGGATGTTTTTGTTAGGAAATGTAATTAAATTAACCTTAGAAATTCACAGAAAAAAACAAAGGCTAAAGGGACGTGATAATTAGTCTCAGATTTCACTTGCACAAAACCAGTGAAATTCAGCAGTTATAGTTACGTGAGCTAACTATAACTTATGCCCCCGCAATGCACTGCTTATTACCTCACATATTACATCACTCATGACATGGTCAGTGACACCACTGATGATATCTCAAATGACATCATCCAGTGACTGTGAATGTTTGTAAAAAGTTTATGAGTTTATTCACAGTCACTGGATGATGTCATTTGAGATATCATCAGTGATGTCACTGACCATGTCATGAGTGATGTAATATGTGAGATCATAAGCAGTGCATTACGGGGGTGCGAGTTATAGTTAGCTCAGCTAACTATAACTGCTGAATTTCACTGGTTTTCTACAAGTGAAATCTGAGCCTAACTATAATGTCCCTATAACCTTTGGCTTTTTCAGTGAATTTCTAAGGTTAAGTTAATTCTATTTCCTGACTATAGCATCTGCTGAACCTTGGGTTTTTCAGTGAATTTCTACAGTTTTCTAAATACAACTTCCTAACTATGATGTCCCTGTAACCTTTTGTTTTTTCAGTGAATTTTAATGGTTTTTAAATTGCATTTCCTAACTGTGTCCTATAACCTTTGAGAGTGGGTGTGTGAGTGGATGTATGGGTCGGTGAGTAGCCACTCTGTAGTTATAGTTTGGGTTACTAGAGACAGGAATTTTCAGATATTCGATCATTAATAAATTTTCGCCTGTTTGATGAATCTCCACAAAACTTTGCAGACCTATTCCTTTTTCTCCATCGGTGAATTATGCAAAGTTTTGCAGTGATTGGTCAAGGAAGTGCAGAGATAAAAGGTGGGTCCCAAAATGCATTTTGGTACTAATCTATTTTCCATAGACTTTGTGCTCATGCATAGCGGCCCAATGCCAAGTCGGCTTTGCACAGAATTTGGCAGGATTTTAGATTATGGTGTACAGATGATCAGTTTTGGTATTACAGATCAGTAGGTTAAGTATTTTATGACATTTAAACTTAGTCACAAAATTTCGCAAAATATCTCAATACTACGGCAGTACATGGCAATGACAAGTCATTAAGTGATTGGCTAAAGACTGCTTTTACAAAAGTTAAAGGCAACCATGTTGTTTTAAGGCCACTTTCCCTGCGTTCTGGGTTATGGGCCCACATGTAGGTAAGAGTTAGGTTTTATAATTTCCCTACCTATTACCACTTAGTTAAAGTAGTAATAGATAGGGAAGAACTATATATAGTTTCAGTAAATTAAAAAATAAATTATGGCGTACTGCGGTACTACCTAGGAAGTACTGCACTACTTAAAATAAGTTTTAAAAAAAACAGTTTTAAAAACACTGTAATACACTAAGTTTCACAAATATAGTGTACTACAGTGTATTTTCAATGTTTTACATATTTAATTCTTTCTAAAAAAAAACATGTGGGGAGTACACAAGATATACTGAAAAATGACTATGCTACTCCATTTTGTTTTTAAAAAGGTACATTTAAATATAAAACATGGTACCAGTGCAGTACTCAGTAAACTTTAAAACAGTATATAGAAAAATATAAAATTTCCCTTCATATTAACACTTTAATAAAGTGGGAATTGGTAGGGAACAACAATCAAATTTACTACTTACCTATATTTAAGGCCCCAACCCAGAACACAGCTAAAGTGAATTAAAAAAAATTGTTCCTGCCTGTTAATTTTGTAAAGGCAGCCATTTGCGACTTGTTTACTGCCTTGTTATCACCATGTACCGTGGTATACCATGGCACAGCATATCACGAATGGACAGACAGATTTATCATTGTATTGTGTTACCTTTGATTGACGCCATATTCTACATTGCTGGGAAAGTTTTACATTCATCCATTCAGCCATTTTCACTGTACGTCTCTATACTTGACTCTACGACACAACACACCACTCCACTCCACTGTGACAACACTTGAATATACGACAGTTCACTACACTCTATGAAACTCCACTGTACGCCACTAAACTGTACTCCACTCTACTTTATTCCACTGTATGCCACTCCACTCCACTCCATGCCACTCTACTCTATGCTGTTGTATTGTGTGCCACTCCACTCTGCACAACTCCACTCTACGCCACTCTAGTGTATGCCACTCCAGTCCATGCCATTCTACGACATGGCACTGTGCCACACTGCACTGTACGTCACTCCAGTCAATGGCACTGCAGTATATTTTGCTTCTACAACAGTGTACTCAAATCTACTACACTCTACTTTCGTCCAATCTAACAAAGTCTACTATACTCTATGCAACTGTACAGTACTGTGTTGTAGTCTATTTCACTGTACAACACTATAGTACAATCTATGCCACTGTACAACACTCTACTCCATTCTATTCCACTCTACGCAACTTCCTCTATGCCACTCCACCCCAATTTACTCCACTCTACTCTATGACACACTACTACACTCTACTACACTCTACTACACTACTCCATTCTATGTCACGCCACTCGATGCCACTCGACTCTAGAACTCTCTATGCCACTCCTCTCTACCACACTCTAATACACTCTAGTGTACTCCACTCTACGATACTGTACTCCACTCTATGTCACTCCACTCTATGACAGTTTCCAACACTCTAATACACACCACACCACTCCACTATACGACAAGCCACTCCACTCTATGCACTTTACTACACTCTATCTGATGCCACTCCACTCTACTTCATAGCACTCTCCTGTACGACACCACACTCCACTCTATGATACTTTACATCATGCTATGCCACTCAACTCCACTGCATGATGTTTTCCCCAATCTGCTGCTCTCTTTGCCACTCCACTCTGGGCCACTCCACTGTACAACACTCTGCTCTACTCTATACAACTCCACTCTACAACACTGTACTACACAGTATGCCACTGTAAGCCACTCTATTTCACTCTATGCCACTGTATGGCACTCTGTTTCACTCTATGCCTCTACACTTCTCTGAACAACATTCTACTGCAGTCTGTGCCACTGTACAACACTCAACTCTACTGTATGCCACTCTATGACACTTTATTCCACTGTATTACACACTACACAACCCCTTCTATGCCACTACACCCCACTTCACTCCACTCTACTCCATGACACACTACTCCACTCTACTCTACTGTACTCGACTACTCCACTGTACGCCACTCTATGCCACCAAACTCTACTCTGCTCTACAACACTCTTTTCAACTCCATGACACTCTACTCCCCTCTACCACACTATACTCCACTCCATAGCACTCCACTGTACAACAGTGTACTCTAGTTTATGCGAGTATCTGGCACTCTAGTTTGCTCTATGGCACTGTATTGCACTCTACTCCACTGTACAACACTCTATGCAACTCTTTCTATGCCACTCCACCCTACTTTGCTGCACTTGATTCTGTGACACACTACTCTACTCTACTGTACTCCACTACTCCACTCTACACCACTACACTCTATTCTACTTTATGTCACTCAAATCTACTCCACTCTATGTCACTCCACTCTACCAAATGGTACCACACTCTACTCTACTCCACACCATTCTACTGTACAGCACTCTAATCCACTCTGTGGCACTCTACTCTACTCCACTGTACAGCACTTTCCAACACTCTACGACACACCAGACCACTACACTGTATGGCACGCCATTCTAATCTACGACACTTTAATCCACTGTATGCTATGCCAGGTCACTCTACTCCACTACTCTGCATGCCACTCCACTCTACAACATAACACTCCATTCTATGACACTATAATCCACTCTATCCTAGGTGAATCCACTCCACTCGACTCCACTTCACTCTACTCCTCTTTACAATACTTTACACCACTCTATGCCACTGTTCCACACTCTGCTCTACACCACTCGACTGTGCGACACTCTCTCCCACTCTATGCAACTCCACTCTATAAAACTATACTACACTCTGTGTCACTCTACAAGTCTCTAATCCATTCTATCTCCGTTCTCTCCACTGTATAACTCTGTACTCTACTCTATCCTGCTATTCTCCACTGTATAACACTCTCTGAGAATTTACAACACTTTATGGCACAGCACTCCACTGTACTCTACTAGAAGTCACTCCAATTTATGACACTTTACTCGACTCTACGCTATGCCACTCTACTGTACTGCACTCCACCCCACTCTCCTCTATGAGGCACCACTCCACTGTATAGCACCTTACTCCACTATACATTATGCCGCTCCACTGTACTCCACTCTGCTCTACTCCACTCTACGACACTCCACTCGACGACACACGATTGTATGATTTGAAACACATTTTCACTAACTAAAACTTATAGTTAGGAAAAATGTATTAATTCTTTCTATACAAACTCAATTTAAATTATACAAACATTAGAAATTCTAAAGTTATAGTTATAACCTAAATTTATAATTTACGCACCAGCTTTAAATTTCTGTAAGTCTTGTCACCTCACTTGCCTCACTACATTAACTATAATTCGCCACTCTACCATGCACTGTGTTCTCATAAATCATGTCATTTGTCAAGTCATAAATGTTGTTATGAATGCTAGGATTTCACATGCTATTAGTTATGTGATATGCAAGGGTATAACAAGTGCATGAAGAAGGTGCCTTTACAACACATGCCTTAACAATGCATACCTTTGAAACACATGTAAGAAGGCGAAAGTAAGTATCTAGCAATAAGGTATGTTTTTTAGGGCTTTGGGAGTATAAGTAAAGCAAGGAAAGGGTTTTTAAGGGTCAGGGGTGGGTAAAAGTAAAGAGAGGTAAGGGTATTTTAGTGTTCAGGGGCAGGTAGAGATCAAGGGTGGTAGGGCTTTTTTTAGGGTTCAGGGTAGGGTAGGGTTAAAAGGAGGTAAACGTTTTTTTAGGGTTCAGCAGAGGGTAGAGATAAAGGTAGGTAAAGGTTTTCAGGGCTTGTGGCAATTAGAAATGAATGGAGGTAAGGATTTTTAGGGTTCTGGGGCATATAGAAGTAAAGGGAGGTAAGAGTTATTTAAGGATTCAGAAGTGGTAAGAGGTCAAGGGATATAAGGTTTTTAGGGTTCACGGGTAGGTACAAGTGAAGGGAGGTAGGTTTTTAGGGTTCAGGGGTGGGTAGAGGTAATAGGAGGTACAACTAAAAAGTGTATTTTTTAAAAATTGAAAGAAAGTTTACAAAATTGAGGTTTTGGAGTTATTACCCATAAACAAAATAAAAAATACACACACAGACATGCATACACACACAAACATACACACACACACACACGTTCTATGCATATTCTTTATTTAAAAAAGAAAAATGACAGCAACGTATTGTAAAAAGAATGTGTCATAATGACTAGCATTGTAAAGATACTTTACATTGTAGTATATTAAAATTAGTTGTAAATGTATGCATAAATGAACGTGTTGTAATGTACAATAATGTAAAGACTGGTTTTAATATCTGATTTTCAATAAGTCTAATTGTCATGGGTGTTACTGTTTCAAAATAGTTTCATTGTTTTTTTCAGGGTTTACTAATTGTGAATTTGGAATGGCTAAATAAGTAAAATACAATTTGAAGATAGATCAAGTGCTCTTTAAATGTTAGAACATTACGACCGAGGTGAGTATGTAATATTTGTGTTGGTACAAGTGTATATGCAAGACAGTTATCATGGGTGAAAAGATTAAACAATTGTTGTTTGATGATCTGTGTGTGACTCTGCTAGTGGGGTGTCAAGTAGAGTAAGTGTCAGTCCCTGTTATGAGGTGCCATGAGGCAGACAGTGGCTAGTCAGTCTTAACCATGATGGTTGAGGTAATTTGCCACTCATGTACCTGGGCCGATCCTGTAATGCTCTTCAACCTGAGCCAAGTAAAACCTTCTGCACTTGACTCTCAGATAGCTTTGTTTGGGTTGTTATTAATTGTGTCTTTGATATGACTAAATGACTAAAATACAATTTTAAGGTAGATCAACTGCTTTCTAAATGTAGGACATCGGGGTTGGGGTAAGTTTGTAATATTTGTGTTTGGTATGAGTGTGTGTGTGTAAGACAGTTAACATGGCTGTTGAGACTACACAATTGTCGTTTGATGATCTATATGATGATTGCGCTGGACAATATATGTAAGAAAGGTATAATATGTTGGTAGGGTGTCAAGTAGAGTAAGTGTCAGACCCTGTTATGGGGTGTCATGAGGCAGACAGGGGCTGGTGCATCCCAACCATGGTGGTTGAAATAATTTGTCACTGATGAATGAATGAAGTGAGACTTATATAGCGCATGGCTACCCTGAGGCCTCCCAGCGCTGCGGACGGAACAAGCGGGCTAGGAGCAAGTGCTAGAAATGGATGTTAAAGAGATGGGTTTTCAAGAGTTTTCGAAATGCCAACAAGTTGGACTCCTTCCGCAGATGGAGGGGGAGGGAGTTCCAGGAGTTTGTGGCATTGAAAGAGAAGGAGCGCCCGCCCCATCTGGCTCTCCGTATTCTGTGCATAACAGCAGAAAAGGTGAGACTGGAGCGGAGGTTCCTGGCTGGGTGATAAGGTGTAACCAAGGATTGGGAGATGGCTGGGCCATACTTCCAGAAGGCCTTGTGTGCCAGACACATGGCTTTGAACAGGATCCTTGCCCTGATGTCCCTGCTATACTCGTCAAACTAAGCCAAGTACAGCTTTCTGCACTTGACTCTAAGGTAGCTTGGGCGAGCAGTCATAGTTTCCAAGGGAGGAAGTGTGGGGTGCTCAACAATAAACCAAGAAACTCAAGAACTTCAATATCTAGCTTAGTGCTTGTCTTTCTAAGAAAAGAAAGTAATTTTAAACACAGAGCGATACCATATACAACACAAATCAAATAACCTGTATGAAATCCTCCATCATGGTGCTACACCCCTGATTTCCCTTTACCAGTCCCTACCTGGTGGTTTTGCTCGGATTTTTCTGGTCCTGGAAATTACATAAAGCATGAATCAGTCTGAGGGTGTGTCCTTGGCAAGCCAGCAGTACCGAAAAACTGCATCTCTCAATAAAACAAGGGTATTTTGTATTTGATTGGAGTGCTACTGTTCTTTCTTTGCAGTATGAGAAGAAGCAGGCTTTATATATAACACCAGTCAATTAACTTGATCCATAAAAGAGGGCCAGCACATTCCCAGATTGTCAGTGCTTCAGTATAATAAATCAGCTTGACACATTTCGGCTATTCAATATCCTTTCTCACAACAACGAGCACCATCTTGGAATATATATAATTATATATATATATATACAGACCCTCAAACACCCATTTTAATAGACATAAAAACAATTCTTATGAAAACAAAATTACCTAAACTCAAACATTTCTACACTGTTGTTTCAAGTCTAACAGAAAAATTATTCATTCAAACAAACGTATTCATAATCACTATTCCTGATCAATCTGCACTAATGTGCTTGTAAATGCTAATGCATCTCCATGTATTAATTCATACATGCACCTGAATTTTAATTCATTATTCATATTTAATGAATACACCAACGTCATAGTGATTATTATCAGCATTGCCCACACAATATTGTGTAAACAGGTAACATCAAAACATTCCATCATGGTAAAGCCCCAGTGGGGCACCTCTACCGTTATATATCTTTATTCTACCAACCACATTTGGAAAGCTTCAATTATTTAATCTTATTTTCCATCACCTTTTCAGCCCATAGTCTAACTCACTGATTATTCATCCAACTATTCAACAATCCAATATGTTGTTTTTGTTAAAGCGAAAACCAACTGCAAAAAAACATAATAAAACAAATCATATTTCACCTCAACATGGTGCTCCAGTTCTAAGAGGGTTCAAAGCTTAACATTCTATTATTGAGAATAATAAATGCACATATCATTCTTTATCCATATTTAACCCAAAAGGTTTGTTGCTCCAATATGTTTAGCGATTCTTCTGTTCAAAATTAATTTTCTCTTTCACCCCCTCTCAATGTTTTGGTTCTCCATATATCACACCGTATTTCAGTTCACCGCTGTCCCCTTCATGAAACTTCTAAAATGCCTAGCTAATGGATAGGCATTAACTTTATTATCTATAGCCTGTAAATGTCGGAGTATCCTCTTATGTACAGCTAGTTTTGAACAGCCAATTTTGTTTTCTCACATTTACATGATAACATGAACACAACATGGTCACTTTTACAGGTGTAAATGCCCTTAATGGTTTAGATGACCCAATGAAAGTAGCACTCAAACTTTTCAAGTTTTATCCATGTTTGCAAGCCTTACATTTGGTACATTTATAAAAGCCTGGCTCAGCCTTTCACCAAGTGGTCCTTTCATTTTCCACATTGCTTTTCACCAACTGATCCCCCTTTGACTGTGGTCTCCTGAATGTGCATATGGGAATCTAGAATTTTAACTATTACAGGACAATTTCTCCATATCAGCAAATGTTTGTTCAGTATGTGTATTGCTGCTTTGTGTTCTAAACTGTATGTTATTATAAATCTATATGTTGCCCCTTTCTTTTCTTATATTGCTGGAGACTAGGATATCTTCTCTCTTTCTGTCTTCAACTCTTTCTATTGCCCTGTTGAGTATCCTTCTTTATATCCTGAATCTATGGATAGTGACATCCCTAGCTATTTTGTAAGATTCATTGGTGCTCAAATTTCTTTTCACCCACACGAGCTCACTCACCAAATGTGAAGCTCTCTTTCAAGGGTATAGGGAGGAAAGCTGCTGGCAGGTAGTAGGCTATTGTCTTCCTTTAACTACCTGTACACATATGTACATAGTTTGTTGTTCTCAATCCTGACTTGTACATACAAAAATGTCACCTCTTTCCCATTGATGCTCCTGGTAAATCAATAATAATGTTAATCAGATGTCCAAATTCTTTACCATTGATCCTTTCCAAACCACAAAAGAGGTCGTCAGTGTACATCAACCAGAGCACTACATGCTGTGACCAAAGTTAAATTCCTTGGGCCGTCTGCTTCTTCCACCAACCCATATGCAAATTAGCACAGCTAGGTTCACAGCAGATGTCCATAGCTGTTCCTTTTTTATTGCCTGAAGCACTCATTATTGAATAGAAAAATGTTTTGATACAAGCAGTACTGCATCGTTTACATGAGCATTTTATTGTGTTCATTAAATTTAAGAGGACAGGATCTCAGGTGTATGTACACTACTCTCCAATCCCAAAACAACATTTCCTCATGTATCGGTGTTAGTGCTGGAAACCGGTGTTGGGACCTGTTTTCCAATGCAAATTAGTTACTCCTCGTGAGCTGAAAGAACTTCAACAAATCCAAAAACACGCATGTTTGTTAGAGATGCTGCATTGTCAGTCCAGAGTGCTCATCCACCATTGAAACATTTAAAAAACATATGACTGATAGTGAAAACAGACTACTTAGAATTCCCTAATGTGAGTCAAGCCTTTAAATACATATTAGAGCAAAATGCATCAAGATATAATATTGTGTGAATCCTGATTGTCCTGATATGGATTTCATACTTAAATATTGCAAATCCATTACCTCTGAAATGAATTGTGGCCTCATTTAATCAATTCCACTTTTGATCACTGCTAAAGGTAACACCTTCACATTTTAAGAACAACATGCATCAAAATATGTGGCGATATCACTGTATCATCAGCTATATTATCTGTGGGATAAAATAATAAAAGAAAATAACAAAATAATAAAAAGATACCCTATCAACTATCACCAATTATACTATAGGGTGAAACACTGATGCACCTTGGAGCAAGCAAAGCAACCAAAATTCCACTCCAGTCGACTGATTAAGTCAGTCTATTGCACTACCCAAGTGCCAATTCCAGGCTTGCTTTGTGTCTCAACATGCATCCACAAACTATTGCCCTAGGGGGTTCACATGCCTAATAAGACATAACATGGTGTGACCACAGTACTCCAAATGTACTTAAAATGAGTCTAATCCATTCATTCACATATCAATGGATTTGAAAAAATTATATTTCTCTGAGGACTCAATACATAATCGTATCCCATACATCAAATATCAACAATCAGTATTGTATGCAGATAACAGATGATGATAGAGTTGGAGGCAATTGTAAATCAGGCATTTTACTGAAATTTGATGAATTCAATTCCTCACAGATCTAACCCCTTCAGTGGCTTGAGCAAAATGGTTACATCCAAGGCTGTGGTGAAGGAAGTGACCTGCTTGGGGTCACCTGGGTCACCTTGGACCACCTCTCAGCCTTCCATACCAAAGGAAGAGTCGGAAGAACAGTGGAGAATATACCAATAATTGCTTTATTCAGATACATTCAGAGTGGAGCCCCATCTGCACAGTCTCGAAGAGTGGTACAGAAGGAACTGAAATCAACAAGCATAGAGATACATTATGTACATTTCATAGCCGGGCAAAGACACGCCCACAGTGGAATTTTCCAAGCAGATGCAGCTGGACAGTGAAATACAAAAAAAAGGTTTTGGTTCTCGTCTCTCACACAACCTAACACAATCCAAGGTCATTTCACCCTGTGCCCACCACCATACAAGTGGGAGAGGGCCTCTATCTAGTGAGAAAGGTATGCGTTAATAAGAACAAGCTATTCATTACTGAGACAAATCTTCAACATTTCAGAAACAAAACTTAACAGAGGCTTTTTCTCGGAAACAGCAAAGGATTAGTTTCAATCATCATTCAAAATGGCGTCGGAACAGAAAATGGTGCAGGGAATGCTAACTTATGTAGGGCACTGCAAAAGCATTCACAGGTCTATTCTAACAGACCCTCCTTTTAGCATGAGCTAAACATTTTCAACTATAGCAAAAGGAACAGAATTGCAAGCAATAACAGAATATCAAATTGGGAGACAGTTATGAACACTCCATACCATCAACATCAGAAAGCAAAACAGCAAGGAGGGATGAATTCTCAAATATTTCTTCATCAATATTCATCAAATCATCAACATCTTTCTGAAGCATTATAGCGGCATTTGTGTCATGAGTTGATATTTTCTTTTTGGGTGCGAAATCAGTAGTGCAATATGAACAACAAAAGGGGAGACACTGAACGAGGACACAGCAGAGCATCAATACCACAACAAGATAAATCACTTTTTCAAGAATCCAGCCCCAGCTGCCGAAAAGGGACCAACTCCAATTCCCACACTCCATTCCCTTGACATTTTCAAGAATATCTAAAATGTGTTGGGTAATATTCTTTTCCATATTCTTGATCCCGACCACACACTGATCGCCAACTACCACGCATACACCACCACTCTTGGCTTGAATAAAATCCACTGCATATCTAGTCTGTTCCGAATATGTCCGCATACTTTCCAACTGAGTGGTGATGTTGCGCAAAGCTGCCACTGCAGTATTAGATAGAATTTGCAGCTTGCATCCAAAGTATTCTCTAGCCTTCTCACCCCTCGCCATGGAAGTACCACCCAATGTGAAAATAGAAGAAAGGATGTACCCAAAGGTGATACCTTTACTGTAATTATTGACCTCTATATTGGTCACTCCCTCACAGAATTCTTTTGTTAGTGTCCTTTTTACCCATCTTATATTAGGCTTGGCATATTTACAGGGCACACCCAAAGGCAATACCATTCCAAGAGCTACATCATCTGTGCAATTATAGACATTGTAATAAGTCCCATTAGACAAAAAGAAAAACCCTGGGTGTGCATAAATCGGTCCCTCGTAATCTACTGCAACGTACCTAGAGTTAATTCCAAAAGTACTTGGATCCTCTTTATGCACTAACGGGACCGTATGTTTGTACAATACTATCCCCAAACAATTTATATACAATGAAGTATCTGTACTGTTCATAATGGGGCAACAAGCAGGGTAATAACCGGCCTCTCAAGGGACTGTCAACTCCTTGTAGTGCCAACCCACTAATGTTATGTTCTGTTTTTCCATGTAAAAATTATCACAGTATGTATTGTTATCACAACCCCGATAACCCACTCCCAGTGGCTTTCTATGGTATAGACATGGCCCCGGATAACCAAAACCAAACACTCCTTTCACTTGTGTAAACTGAGGTGGGCGAGTATATGTGTAATTAACGAGTGACAAAGGATATGCAGTCCACAGGCTGGTGACAGATTGGGTGGGGTAACAAGCGGTCCCTTCACCAAAGAATCTCTTATGTGTTTCCAAGAATACATTACTCGGGGCAGTTCTTTTATTTCGGTCTCAGGGAAATGACCTTACCCTTACTGCATGAAGGCACGCTTTGAGCATCTTCCAAAACCCATGACACCCCACACAGTATTATTATCATCAGAATCAAAAGAACAACGCATATTATTTTACATTTACTCGACCACATCATATTACGTTGTGTAGTAACCATTGGCTGCTCTTCCTAGGCAACCTTTGTGCCAAAAGGATGCATAGTGAATTCAAAAGAAGGGAAGTAAAAGAAAATATAAAGTTCCCAGTGTCTGTTAGAGCCTCACTGGCACAGGCTCCTATTGTCCATCAATAAGTTGGTGCTCTTGAGCACCGGGGGTGGAGCTTGCTCTGTCCTAAGCTCTTCTCCTAATCTATCCCACGTCGATAAAGGTGGTATACCTTCAAAGTATACTTTTTCTTTTCCTGGCTAATGTTCAAACAACAAGGGCAAGGCAAACACAGAATTTTCACTCGTTTCAATTATTCGTTGGTACTGTTACTCAGTACTACCAATCTTGTACAGTCCATCCCTAAACTGTTTTCTCCTTAGACTCAGTAGCCCTCAGCCGAGGGCACAAATTGTACCTGGCAGCCCCAGGCACTGTATGATCAAAGAACAAAGGCTCCTGGATAGCTCGTATTTCTGGTGGAACAGCCTCGTTCAAAACATCATCATTCTCCTTATCAGTCTGTGTCCAGGTCAACTTGGCATCACTAAAGGGGACAAACCTGGGCACTTGCTCACATTCAGTGTCGCCGATACCCTCCTTGACCCACTGGTCGTATGGCAACGGTAAGCGAATTCTCTGGCAGTGGGTGGCATTCACCCAGTGTTTCCGACCAGCAACCTTTACAGCCGTCCGTGTCACCAACAGAACTTGCTCAGGGCCTTTCCAGCGGGGCTCCAGACTTTTATTCCTCTGGAAATTTCAGATCAGGACGTAGTCACCAGGTTGAATGTTGTGGCCAAGTCCCTCTGGAATAGGAGGTAGGGATTACCGTACCTGTTGGTGAATAGAACGCAAACTTTCTGTCAATTGTCCAAGATAATCAAGCAATACAGGGTATTCAATATCAGAGTATTTACGAGGACGTGGGACACCCCAGACATTTGTCAGGCATCCGAACACGACCTCGTAAGGTGACAAGCCTGTTCTAGAATGAGCTGTAGTTCTTGTTGACAAAAGGGCTAACCGTAGAGCATCTGGCCATTTCAACCCTGTTGTCTCCTGGATTTTTGCCAATTTCAATTTGAGAGTACCATTGTACTTCTCAACCAAACCTGCTGACTGAGGATGATTAGCAGCATGAAATTTCTGTTTAATATGTAAACCTTCACATATCAATTTAATCACTATCCCAATAAAATGAGACCTGTTGTCACTCCAGATAATTTGGAGCAAACGAATCGAGGAAAGTATTCTTTAAGGAGTACTTTCGCAGTTGTAATGGCCATATTATCCTTAGTGGGATACGCCTCAACACATTTGCTGAATGCACATATAACCACTAAAACATACTTTAGATTATTACATCTTTCTAGCTCAAAGAAATCCATTTGGAGGACTTCAAACGGGAAAGTGGATGGTGCAAAATTACCAGGCGGTGTAGGGGTACCTTTCCATGGATTATGTTTTATACAGATCATGCAATGTTTCACCAAATACGCAGCTGTCTTAGAGATAGTATCATTATGCCAAACAGGGGCTAACAATTTACAAATGCCTTTCGCACTAATATGGGCTGGACCATGGGCCATAGTAACCACGGGAAGTACATATGCATCGGGCAACATCCATTTCTGTTCTCCAGATTTATCAATCCAACATCCTTACTCATTCAACTGTGCTGTACTCTCCTGCCATTTTGCAAATTCCTCTATCGTGGCTTCACTTTGTATCTCCTTTACACTTTCAACTGTATTTTCAAACATAGCAACCTCAAGAACCCACCTTGCTGGACCTGCAACAAACATTCTTTTTATTTTACTTCGGGCCGTCTCCTTGGCTACCTAATGTGCGAATGCATTCCCTCTGCCTACATCATGTGTAACCTTTCTGTGAGCGCTACACTTAATTATTGCCAATTTCTTGGGGAGCGTTAAGGCGGACAAAAGCCACAATACAAGATGCCCATGTTGGATTTTGGTACCATGAGAGGTAAGGAATCCTCTCTCTGCCCACAATCGCCCGAAGTTATGCGCGACCCCGAATGCATACTGGCTGTCTGTATAGATATTGATAACCAGCCCTTCACTCAATTCACATGCTCGGATAAGGACAGCAAGCTCAGCGGCTTGAGCCGACTGATAGGAGACCAGTGATGTCTCTCCCACCGTCCGCAATGTAGTAACAGCATAAGCTGCAGTGGCAGTGCCATCTGGTAATTTAAAAGAGGAGCCATCGACATATAGTTCTCCTTGGGGGTCAGATAAGAGATCATCAGTCAGGTCTACCCGTCCTTTCATCTCTTCTTCAGTCTGAAAAATGCTGTCATGTTTGTCAACTGCATCATTCTCAGAAGGGAGGGGTAGTAACGTGGCTGGGTTCAGAGTGGCACATCTTTTGATCGTAATATGTTTAGCAAACAATGTCAATTCTTAACCAGTAAGACATGCACTGGTGCAGTGCTGTGTCTTATTCAAAAGTGTAGTGTAGTTCCTATTTCCCTAATAGGCTCTGCGCATTGGAATAATATAACCTATAGGTTTGACATAGGACTAAGGTCGGTATGTCCCTATCGATTATATTAAACTTAATTACCTGTGCCAGCTAGCTCAGAGGCCACTAGAAACTTCTTGAAGACAAGAAGGGAATTGTTTCTGGCAACCACATAACATAAAACCCTGATCCCTCAGGATCATGGAAACAATATACTACTTCTCATTCAGTCACTCATCTCAGAGAAGTACATAGAAGAAACAGTCGGGTGTGTTTACAATAAAATGTATTGCACAGTTGTTGTTCTAGTACTGGTTATATGTGCTGCAACAACTGTTGGACAGTAGCAGAGAAATATGGCCAGCAGTGCAGTTAAATAAAAATGCATGGTACAGTTTTACCATTGTGCAATAGTAATGAACACATACATGAAATGCAGAATGCATTAAGATAAAGCCTATACCCCTATGATGCCTAACTAGATGTCCCTAAGTGTACCTAGCATGTGTGTAGGTCTTAGAGAGCCAAGAATCCCCCTAGGATTTAATCTAACCCCATTACCTTAGTGGGACTTCATCCTAGTGTTGAGCTGGACACCCCAGGATGGGTGGATGGACCTCTGCCAGCTGGAGCTGTGGCATGATGCAGGTTGCAGCGTCTCACGTCAGAGTGGCGGCATGGAAAGTCTCGGTCCTCTCTAGTTTACTTGGGCAAAGGGAGGTATATTTATACCTGATAGATGCCTTGGAATGTTAGTATTGACGTACAGTCGGTCAGAGGAAGACGTCAGGAATGAACCCTTAGGAAATAGTGGTTCATGCATATTTAATGAGTTCTTGGAGAAATCAATAATCCTGTGCTAGGGAAAATCCCAAGAGCGAAGGGTCTTTGTCTAAGAACTCGTTGTGACATAGGTTAGTCACTGTTGGACATGGATATGACGTATTTAGGATGGACCGTCTTCTGCACCCAGAGCACACGTCAGATAAGGGACAGACTCTGTTGCTCGTTATTTGTAAAGGGAGGGCCAATGTAGGTGAAAGGTCCTGCCTGTCTCTGTGGCACAAAGGATTTGAGCCTCTGAAACAGCGCACCTATGTTAGGGCCTCAATCCAGCACATAACACCCACTCCTATCTATGGATAATCGTGAATAACCCATTAAAAGCAAACTACGTGACTAAAATAGGCATTAGCATATGATTGGCAGGTAGTTGCATGAGAGTGTTGTTTATGAGCTGAAAAAATAGCAGCTGTTAAAATATGTAAAATTACTATAGACTCTGTGGAGACAGGAAATATCTATAGTGTCATTAAAAAATACTCTCTTAGAGTCAGTAGTTACTTATAAAAGTTCCTGTTTATAAAATTGAAAACTCTTACAAGCTGTTCAGAAGACCATGCTTTCTTTAGAAGAAAAAAAAAAGAAAGAGAAAGGTAATTTTTAGAGGGAATGCTCCAAGCACTCGGTCAGAGTTGAAACAATAAGAGAAAAAATGTGTTTCAGGACATGTTTTAGCAAAATCGAGATAACAAGTGGCTGAGAGACACAACATTTCTGTTGCTATAGTTACTGCAGGGGACGGACCTTTGTAATACCTCGCAGAATCAGAGCACAGAATGAGCAGTGCTGCCAGTTGCTGGTTCTGAGGCAGCCGGTGCTGTAATCGATACCTTGGATTTGCAAGGAATGCTTGGGTTTGAAGGGAATACGCTTGGGACACAGCCAAGCATGGGACTTCAGCAGTTCCAGCCTGGTGGTAAATGCCGCTGGCGTTTCCTTTGGAAGTGTCAGACAGATGATGACCACGCATTCTTCACTGCAAAAAACAGGCATCAGAGAACAGGTATGTTGCAGTCTTTTCAGACTGGTCTTTTAAATATTAGAAACCATGAGAAGCATAGTTCCTGTTTGCAAGGTATTCCCAAGGTGCATCACACTGCTTGTGTGTGAAAGATAAAATGTATCAAAAAGGAAAGAGGGGCAGTCTGTATTTAAGAGTGCTATTTTGCAAAAAAGGAAAAATATTTCTTTAGCTGATGTGAAATGAAAAATAAAAGTGCTGCACAAGCATGGTTTTCAGATTGCTCAAGGCATTTGAATTTTACAAAGGAAACTTTTGGTTCACTACTTTCAGTGTTGGGGCTTCTAGCCAAAAAAGGGCACAACTTCCCTACACTTGTAGGATTTCACTACCTCTGGATGTTATATGTACATAACGTAGGTCTGGCTTATATATACTGAGTCCCTTGGTGATGTTCAGGAATCATTTTTGTGACAGGTATTTGTGTCAAAGGGCCAAACCATCCATACTTTCCTAACTGGGTCTGTCCTGTTGTTTTGTAAATGGCATCTAATGTTGCCCCTTCTGATGTATGTCAACTATTCCACCCCGTGTCATGGTGTTTGGTGGTGTTTGGCAACGTTCCTACTGGTGTTTAAACAACCACATTTCTAGATGCATTACAATTGTGTAGGAGTTGATAACCTTAATGAAGGTAACAGGTATAAAGCGTCACAATAAGAATAAATCTCTAACGTTTCATGATCTGAAAATGTAGCAATTATTCCTAGAACAGACAGCATATTATTCACTGTATCAGTAACCCAATTTTCAGAAAAATTTACTGCAGGTAATGACATCACTGGATGAATGATAAAATGAATGAAAATGAATGAAAGTTCAAAATACATTAATCAGAATTAAAAACCGGATGATTAAATACATCATTTAGAATACAAAGGCTTGTTCAGGCCGAATACATTTATAAGTCTCTTTTGCATTTGAATTTAAAATGGATGTGGCTTCAGTTTTATGTTGAGTCTGTTTTGTAGAAAAGTGTCCACTAAGAGTCATACTAAAAGCTAGCTCTAAGCAAAGCTAGAATAGAAAAAGATGGACCCAGAAATACTCCATAGTTCTACCCATGGTGAAGCCAGGTCTGTATCTTTTTGGAAAAAGAAAAGGTTCAAAAGTTTGTACTTGCATGTTCGTTGTTTTTTTTGACTGGCTGCACTTCCTATTCACGTGGAGCCATGGAAAACGTATCACAGTTAATGAAATAGCCAGTAGCTGTATGATCAATTGTTGAAATTGCATCGTGTTTAGTTGAAGTTATTTCTGCTGTTTTTGTTAAAAAACGTTTGAAATGTTGAAATTAATAGTTGATGTCTTTGCTGAAAAACTTTCAGATGGTGAAGTTAATATTTTATGTTTTTGTTGAAAAACATTGAAGCATGTATTAGTTGTTGCTTTTGTTGAAAAATGTTGATGCATTTATTATTTGATGTTTTTGTTGAAAAACGTTGAAGCTTTTATTATTTGATGTTTTTCTTGAAAAAACAGTGGTGTACACATTTGTTTTTGGCCAAATTGCAACTTGAGTGTTGTCTTGACTTTTATTTTGAATTTGAAAGGTTGGTTCAAGGAGAACTAGTTCCATTGCATAGTTGCATAGTCCCCCACTCCATGGATTTGATTACTCAAACGTGATGAGCTTTTCAGTTTGAAGTTCTTGAATAGTAGTGAGAGGGACGTCTACTACTGTGGAGTTCACGAGGCCTACTGCTCAGTATTGGCCACATAGTGTTGTTTGATTCTTTCATTTGAAATGAATCAGTTTTCCTTTTTCACAGCAAGATGCGGCAAAAGTACAGTTCTTGTTCCTTTCACTTCAAGGAATGGCACAGGTTTTCCTGTATGAGGGGCCAAATTCCTTTGTGTCCGCGATCTTTATCTCTCTCTGCCCAGATCCCCAACTTTTGGGATTCAGACAGGTCTTGCCGTGATTACCTCGACTTCCCAGTGGCGGCCTGTTTCACTTTGACAGAATCTTTGTTTGTTTGTTTGTTTCCTTTAGTTCCTGTAAAACAGCCAAACGATCATAGATACAGAATGGTTTTCATCCGCCACTGTGCCTTCACATTTATGATCAGGTTCCCACATTCGTAAATGGAGTCAGACCTCCTAGAGAGCTTCTTGGCTGGGTGTGTATTGCCCCCTGAATCCATATAAGTGTTTGACCTCACTAGCGCCCCGCCTAATACCCTAGCTGTTAAGGATTGCTCTATGCCCCAGTCCTTCCTCTCCTCTACCTAAATTCCCTCAGGATGGCGTTAGAGAGGAGTACCGCAATATTACGTCCATCCCTTCCATGGCCTCTTTGTCAGCCCGAGAGCTAAGCGTGGAGCCACAGTCAGGGTGTAACGTTGATTGCGTATCTCCTGTTATGGACTCACAAATCTTTTTATAACAGTTTTGAGCGTCAGCCGAGCGCTAAGGCCATACCTATAGGAAACTTGAGCACAGATCCACTGCCACCAAGATATATTTTTAAGCCACCTCAAAATTTGAGGGGCCACAGTGGTCCTGTTACATGACACGATCAAGTGGACAGTCTGATGCTGTCTAGCAATGGGACCTGCGCGGGTCTTGTGATGGTGTAGCCTGGCATTTGTTTGCAGATTTTGCAGTTCAAGACAAAGCCAATAGTCTGACTTCTGAACCCTGGGCACCAATAGCACTGTTTGCAATGAAGAAATAGTAGCTATTACCCCTGAATGTGCGGAGCCCACCCCTTGTGTGCTTTAAATGATTAATTCCTGCCTACTATCCATATTTGGAAATACTCTATCCCCCACTCCAGGAATCTGAGCATATGGAATGTTGTTTGCACCTAACTTGTAGGAGTATATAAGTGGAAATTTCTTAGGCACTGCTGTGCTGCCTTTGCGTGAAGCAATTACAGCCACCATATTCTAACCATCTATTCTCGTTGTTGAACGAGTGTGTGCAGCTACGGAAGCTGTGTGAACAGCCCCCTGTGTGGCTTCTACAGCCAATGAATTCCCTGCAACGTGCACGCCATCACGTTGATGACTCAGTGTGTTAATCACGTGAGTTTATGTATGGTAGGTCGTATTTTTCAACTCCACTACCTGTTCCCATAATTTTTGTTTTTAATTATGCCACCTTTTTCATCTTTAAACCCATTTTGTTCCCAATGGTGTAAATATTTATTACATGATTGCACACAGTAAAAGGAATCACACACTATAAGTGTGGGGAATTCGCGATCCGTGTTTACAAGTGCAAGTATCAGGGCTTTTAAAGCTGCCAACCGAGCCGTGCTATTACCTAGAGGTAGTTTTTTGGTGCAATGAGGACGGAACTTGCCATCCAGCATCTGTTCTTTAACAAAGGCGGCCGGTGGTGCAGACCCATCAGTGTAAATCTTAAAAATTCATACTGATCTAGAGGCAAGATTTCATTTGGTAGATGATGTTCTTTCTCATATTGCACGAATGCCTGTGTTTTTAAACTTGGATCAAATCTGGATTCAAAGTCTGATGCAGCAAAAGAATTAGCCCTTTGTATCCCTTCTGGATGTAAGGCTTTGGCATTAGGAATGCTAGCCCCGGTACTGGGGTGACGACAATAATGCATCATCCCATGAGCCAGTGCTCTTTCTTTTGCTACAGCAGTCTGAATGGTTGTCAGAATTTTTCCTGTTGAATTAAAACTCATTTCTGTGTTTGTGTACAGATGAGATTTGTATGCGATTGGTACAGTTTCACCTTCATTAAAGGTTTAATAAGTGTACCCGTATTGACCATAAATGATACTGAGTACCAAGTGGTGCAAGTTTACACGTGTGTGTATGTTTTTGGAAGCAATAATATCTTCCTGGAGTGAACAAAGAATATTGGTGTGTTCTTGTGTCCAGTGTTTGACTGAAAAGTCAGGTTTGAAAAAGGTCGTAGAAAGGTTTTACTCTCTCTGCGAAATCCAAAATGTATGTTCTGCCAAAATCTAGGAATCCCAGTACTGATTGGAAGTTGTTTTAATGTCTTTGGAGGCTGGAGCAGCGCACACTTTTCTAAAAAGTTAGCTGCCAGGCTTTTTCCTTCACTTGAAAACTAGTATCCCAAAAATAGGACACAGAGGTGGGCAATTTTTGATTTCTCAAAATTAAATTTGTAGCCCCCAGAGGCGAATCCCATAATAATGGTGCTCACCCTGGTCAAGTGTTTCCCCAATAGGTCGTCCGTTAGATAAATATCATCCAAATAGGACAACGCTTCTTCATCAAAGTGCTTTAACCATTCAGTAACTCTTTCAGAAAATACCCCTGAGCTGTTCTCATACCCACGGGGGAGATGATAAAAAATTGTCGCTGGGACTCTAATATACTAAATGCTGTTAGGTACCTGTTTTCAGGTGCTATAGTTTGACAGAAAAATCCATTTGAGACAACAAGTGTCGTTTTGTATTTTTTCCTGCATAATGTTATTCATTAATGCGGCACTATCTGCATGTTGGACAGCATATGTCTTTGTGCAAGTGTTCAAGTGTCTGTAAATGAAAACTAGATGAAATGTATTATCATGTTTTGATAAGTGAAACAAGGGATTGTTCTTTTGTGAAGTGCATTTTTCAATGATCTCCTGGTATTCAAGTTGATCTAAGATCTCCCTGACCTGTGTTTTTAGCTTCTTGCTTAATACGATATTGTCTTTGGTGAAACTATTAATGGGATCACGTGGTGGGTTGAGGCATCATCCCATCCAGTGTGATTTTTATACAATGCTGGAGCTTGGGCTACTGCCCACTCCCGTGCATATGTATGTTTAAGGTGAACGGGAACATGGTTGGAAAATGCAGGAAAAATATACTTTCTCCCTTTGGGCGCTCCCTGACGAATGCTGGCGGCTAATCTAGTTCTGCTAACAGTATGTCAAAACCAGACAATAAGCTCTTTGCAAAGAGACCTTTTACTTTCCTGTGTTTGTCCTCCTCCATGCGGAGTGTTATTTCATATAACTTGTGTGGGACGTTCACCCTTTTGTCTGGTGTTTCCACCGTGATGTAATCATTCAATTTTGCTGTCCAGAAATTCCTTCAGGTTCTGGCGAGCTATTGTTACTTTTGCCGCTCTGTCTAGCATTGTATGAGCCCATATCCCGTTCAGAAGTTGAGTCCTTAGGATTCTGTGCATGTCTAACTTTGAGACCTGCAACTTTCTTCTTTTAAATTGAGGTTTGGATTGTGGCTTGTCTCCTGTTTTTAGAAGAATCCTGAGCGTGCTTGTCCCTGGACTGCTTGCGCTCTTCTTTGTGTGCTGACTTTCCTTCTCTCCCTGTGTTGATTGTCGAGAGGAATGTGTATCAGTATCCTGATACCTGTCAGGTTTCCTAATATTATCCCTATTCCTAAGGTTATACCTCTTTGCAGAGGGCTCCTGTTGAGGAGACCTACCTCAGGACTGAGAATCTTTTCAGAAAATGTTTGTTTTTTATTATTATCCCACTTCTTTTTAGAAGAAGTAGGTGTCTGCTTAGAATTGTCCTTCTCAGGACTGCCCATTAGCTGTGGTTTTAAAAGCCTTCCCACCCAAACTGTCCCTTCCCAGTTCTGCATATGCAGTTTCAATTATTTTGGGAAGTTCTTGTGGTTGGTCTATAAGACTGACCTCTCTTAGGTGTTTGGCGGATCGCCACTGAAGCTGCTTCCCCTTTAATGTTAGCTAGTATTATTTTTGATACTTGGTCGTAGTTACCTAGTAATTTCATACCTAAGGTCAGAGCTGGTTCAACTCCATACTTGTTCTGTATCTGTCGTAAGACATCTGGAATTACTGCTAAGGAAGGAATACCATGAGTCCTGGTATATATGGCAGCAAAGACTGTACCCCAAGTGGTGTAGTCCTCTAACTGTGGTGTGATCCCCATGGGCAAGCAGAGTGTTAGCATTATATGCTTTCAAATGGTGTGGTATTTGGAAATACTGCTTCTAACTGGATAATTTTCTGAGCTACCTAGAAAGGAATCTGTTCACATTTTGTGGGTAGTTTACCCATTACTGTGTGTAATGTTTGTGGAGTGATTTTAGTAGCGGTGCTCTGTGTTGGAGCTGTGTTATTTGTAGCTACTGTGGGCTGGACACCAAGTGTCCTCATGACGAGTTGCGTCATGGCTCTGTAAGAGTTTTACCAACTCTTTGTGTTGTAAGAGCAGTGCATCTTGTGGCATTATGTCAATGTCAGGATGTGGTGTGTAGCCGGCTAATGTCGGCCTTGTAGCTCCTGGTCTACCTAGTGGACCGAACCTGGTTTTATTTATTTGTTGTAGGGCGCCATTAAACCAGAAATTGTGGTCCTGGTCAGTGTGCGGAATCTTAATCTCCTCGAACGGAGTGTAGACCGCTGGGACTTTTTCATGTATGTAAGAATGAATGAAAAGTCTGAGTTGTTGCATTTACTGCTGGGAATGTAACCCAAGAATAGAACACATCTGTTTGATAATCTTTGTGTGCCTCTATTAATATCACTGTACCCTCTTGGTCTGTTAAACCATGTCTGAGGGGTTTTTGTGTGAGTGTATGCCTGATTTTGGGTGCAAAATGTGTTGCATTTGCTTCCTCTTCGTCGTTTGAGACCTGTGTCCCAGTGACAGGAACAGCTGCCTCGACAGACATTGTGTTGTGAAAACAAAATGTCCTAAAAAAGGGTTTTAAGATAAGGTTTTAAAAGGCACAATTGTTCGGGAACTTTTTCCTTCAAGCTTGATTAACCTACAGCCAATACATAGGAAGATTGCCTACTCAGCTGTGGCGGAATTTTGTGCCTACCCACTCCAGACATCTCTGGCGTTTTGTGAGTAGGGGTCTCTGAGAATAAGCATGCCTGAACTACTCAGATTCTACTGTTAAATAAGTGCAAATTCACGTTTGGGCGTCATGTAGTGTAGTTCCTATTTCCATAATAGGCTCTGAGCATTGGAATAATATAACCTATAGGTTTGACATAGGACTAAGGTTGGTATGTCCCTATCGATTATATTAAACTTAATTACCTGTGCCAGCTAGCTCAGAGGCCACTAGAAACTTCTTGAAGACAAGAAGGGAATAGTTTCTGGCAACCACATAACATAAAACCCTGATCCCTCAGGATCGTTGCAACAATATACTACTTCTCATTCAGTCACTCATCTCAGAGAAGTACATAGAAGAAACAGTCGGGTGTGTTTACAATAAAATTTATTGCACAGTTGTTCTTCTAGTACTGGTTATATGTGCTGCGACAACTGTTGGACAGTAGCAGAGAAATATGGCCAGCAGTGCAGTTAAATAAAAATGCATGGTACAGTTCTACCATTGTGCAATAGTAATGAACACATACATGAAATGCAGAATGCATTAAGATAAAGCCTATACCCCTATAATGCCTAACTAGATGTACCTAAGTGTACCTAGCATGTGTGTAGGTCTTAGAGAGCCAAGAATCCCCCTAGGATTTAATCTAACCCCATTACCTTAGTGGGACTTCATCCTGGTGTTGAGCTGGACACCCCAGGATGGGTGGATGGACCTCTGCCAGCTGGAGCTGTGGCATGATGCAGGTTGCAGCGTCTCACGTCAGAGTGGCGGCATGGAAAGTCTCGGTCCTCTCTAGTTTGCTTGGGCAAAGGGAGGTATATTTATACCTGATAGATGCCTTGGAATGTTAGTATTGACGTACAGTCGGTCAGAGGAAGACGTCAGGAATGAACCCTTAGGAAATAGTGGTTCATGCATATTTAATGAGTTCTTGGAGAAATCAATAATCCTGTGCTAGGGAAAATCCCAAGAGCGAAGGGTCTTTGTCTAAGAACTCGTTGTGACATAGGTTAGTCACTGTTGGACATGGATATGACGTATTTAGGATGGACCGTCTTCTGCACCCAGAGCACACGTCAGATAAGGGACAGACTCTGCTAAGGAAGGAATACCATGAGTCCTGGTATATATGGCAGCAAAGACTGTACCCCAAGTGGTGTAGTCCTCTAACTGTGGTGTGATCCCCATGGGCAAGCAGAGTGTTAGCATTATATGCTTTCAAATGGTGTGGTATTTGGAAATACTGCTTCTAACTGGATAATTTTCTGAGCTACCTAGAAAGGAATCTGTTCACATTTTGTGGGTAGTTTACCCATTACTGTGTGTAATGTTTGTGGAGTGATTTTAGTAGCGGTGCTCTGTGTTGGAGCTGTGTTATTTGTAGCTACTGTGGGCTGGACACCAAGTGTCCTCATGACGAGTTGCGTCATGGCTCTGTAAGAGTTTTACCAACTCTTTGTGTTGTAAGAGCAGTGCATCTTGTGGCATTATGTCAATGTCAGGATGTGGTGTGTAGCCGGCTAATGTCGGCCTTGTAGCTCCTGGTCTACCTAGTGGACCGAACCTGGTTTTATTTATTTGTTGTAGGGCGCCATTAAACCAGAAATTGTGGTCCTGGTCAGTGTGCGGAATCTTAATCTCCTCGAACGGAGTGTAGACCGCTGGGACTTTTTCATGTATGTAAGAATGAATGAAAAGTCTGAGTTGTTGCATTTACTGCTGGGAATGTAACCCAAGAATAGAACACATCTGTTTGATAATCTTTGTGTGCCTCTATTAATATCACTGTACCCTCTTGGTCTGTTAAACCATGTCTGAGGGGTTTTTGTGTGAGTGTATGCCTGATTTTGGGTGCAAAATGTGTTGCATTTGCTTCCTCTTCGTCGTTTGAGACCTGTGTCCCAGTGACAGGAACAGCTGCCTCGACAGACATTGTGTTGTGAAAACAAAATGTCCTAAAAAAGGGTTTTAAGATAAGGTTTTAAAAGGCACAATTGTTCGGGAACTTTTTCCTTCAAGCTTGATTAACCTACAGCCAATACATAGGAAGATTGCCTACTCAGCTGTGGCGGAATTTTGTGCCTACCCACTCCAGACATCTCTGGCGTTTTGTGAGTAGGGGTCTCTGAGAATAAGCATGCCTGAACTACTCAGATTCTACTGTTAAATAAGTGCAAATTCACGTTTGGGCGTCATGTAGTGTAGTTCCTATTTCCATAATAGGCTCTGCGCATTGGAATAATATAACCTATAGGTTTGACATAGGACTAAGGTTGGTATGTCCCTATCGATTATATTAAACTTAATTACCTGTGCCAGCTAGCTCAGAGGCCACTAGAAACTTCTTGAAGACAAGAAGGGAATAGTTTCTGGCAACCACATAACATAAAACCCTGATCCCTCAGGATCGTGGCAACAATATACTACTTCTCATTCAGTCACTCATCTCAGAGAAGTACATAGAAGAAACAGTCGGGTGTGTTTACAATAAAATTTATTGCACAGTTGTTCTTCTAGTACTGGTTATATGTGCTGCGACAACTGTTGGACAGTAGCAGAGAAATATGGCCAGCAGTGCAGTTAAATAAAAATGCATGGTACAGTTCTACCATTGTGCAATAGTAATGAACACATACATGAAATGCAGAATGCATTAAGATAAAGCCTATACCCCTATGATGCCTAACTAGATGTACCTAAGTGTACCTAGCATGTGTGTAGGTCTTAGAGAGCCAAGAATCCCCCTAGGATTTAATCTAACCCCATTACCTTAGTGGGACTTCATCCTGGTGTTGAGCTGGACACCCCAGGATGGGTGGATGGACCTCTGC
This sequence comes from Calotriton arnoldi, assembly GCA_963921515.1. Taxonomy (NCBI): domain Eukaryota; kingdom Metazoa; phylum Chordata; class Amphibia; order Caudata; family Salamandridae; genus Calotriton; species Calotriton arnoldi. The sequence goes on from CAWUFW010000457.1 coordinate 1,163,644, forward strand.
CAGCTGGAGCTGTGGCATGATGCAGGTTGCAGCGTCTCACATCAGAGTGGCGGCATGGAAAGTCTCGGTCCTCTCTAGTTTGCTTGGGCAAAGGGAGGTATATTTATACCTGATAGATGCCTTGGAATGTTAGTATTGACGTACAGTCGGTCAGAGGAAGACGTCAGGAATGAACCCTTAGGAAATAGTGGTTCATGCATATTTAATGAGTTCTTGGAGAAATCAATAATCCTGTGCTAGGGAAAATCCCAAGAGCGAAAGGTCTTTGTCTAAGAACTCGTTGTGACATAGGTTAGTCACTGTTGGACATGGATATGACGTATTTAGGATGGACCGTCTTCTGCACCCAGAGCACACGTCAGATAAGGGACAGACTCTGTTGCTCGTTATTTGTAAAGGGAGGGCCAATGTAGGTGAAAGGTCCTGCCTGTCTCTGTGGCACGAAGGATTTGAGCCTCTGAAACAGCGCACCTATGTTAGGGCCTCAATCCAGCACATAACAGGGGTACCATAACTGTGAGGTCTGTATCAAGTACGAGTCCAGCTGATTGCCTGTTTGAAGTGGCCACAGCTGCAACCGCTCTCAGACAACTCGGAAGAACCCTAGCAACAGGATCAAGCACAGCAGAAAAATAAGCACAAGGGCTTTGTTTATCCCCAAATTTCTGTGTTAAGACAGAAATGCGCAACCAGCCATCTCATAAACATAAAGCACAAACGGTTTCCTATAGTTAGGTGTGCCAAGCACCGGAGCCAAACAAAGTGCAGTTTTTAATTGCTCAAAAGACTGCTGACATTCTGGTGTCCAAGGCAAAGGCTCATGCACTGCTATTGTTGTTAATGCAAGCAAGGGTTTGATTAGTAAAGAATAATTTGGGATCCACTGGTGACAGTAGGAAGTAATGCCTATAAAAGCGCATACATCTTTTTGAGTTTGCGGAATGGGCATTTTAATAATGGTACTGATGGGCTCAGGGGTCAACCTCCTACTCTCCTTCGACAGTAGGTGACCTAAATAGGTGACCTAAATAGGTGACCTCCTGTCGACAATATTGAAATATCGAAAGAGAGACCTTGTGTCCATGATGTGCCAAATGCAACAACAACTTCGCTGTACTGTCCTTGCAACCTTGTTCCGTATCAGAAGCAATTAACAGATCATCGACATACTGCACCAATACATTACCTGGGGAAAGCGATAGTGAATCCAACTGACTTTTTAATGCTTGACTATAAATACTAGGACTCTCCGTATAGGCTTGAGGAGCACGACAAAATCTAAAGCTTCTGCCGGCCAGTGTAAATCCAAACAAATACCTACTGTCCTGGTGTATAGGAATACTGAAGAATGCATTTTTCAAATCAATAACAGAAAAGAACTTACAGTAGATGGGATCATTGTTAAAAGCGTAGTAATGTCAGGAACCACCGGAAATTGTGGAACTACAATTTTATTAACCTCTCGCAAATCAATCACAAAGCGATGGACATCATCAATAGCATCAGAGGAACCCGAAGGTGTCCTCTTCAGGACTGGAAGAATAGTACTATTACAAATGTTTCAGATGTTTCTTCAACTACTCCCTTTCGTATCAAATCCTGAATAATCTGAAGAAGGGCCCGTTCCCCTGCCTGCGGTATTTTATATTGAAGAATGCGGGGCAGAATAGCATTATCTTTAACTTGTATAGAAACTGCAGGTATATGCAATAGACCCACGTCTGTATCACCTGTGGCCCATAGTGTAGGGGGGTACCAGAGCAGACTCATCTGGAAGGGGCGTATCCTGAGACAAACACTGTCTAGTACTCACATCTGGACCCATAGTAATATAAACACCATCAGGAGAACAATAAATAGTAGCATGCAACTTCTTCAACAAGTCCAAACCCATAAAATTTTCCCCACAGTTAGATGTCAACAAGAATGGAGACTCGACAATAAAAGGACCAACAGTAAGTGAAAGGGGGCGCGAAATCAGGCTAACGACCGGTACAGTGGAAAAACCCACTGAAACATTACTTTGGCCATACAGGGCCGCCCCAGGGACCATATGTCGAGGAACAGAACTTTTTGTCGCATCTGTATCCACCAAAAATTCCTTAGTCGAACCTTGCAGATCCGCTGTGACATAAGGACCACGCTGATCTACAGGTATCTGAACTGGTCCCTCACCCTGTCCCCGGCTGTCCTAGCTGTAAGACATACCTGTCACATCATCTATGTCATAATCATCATGATAATACTATCCATCTCTGGGGTCATCGAAATAATTATTGTCAGAACGGCCCACAGGAGCCGCAGCATTCTGATTTCTGTCAGTCCCACGACCTCTACTACCAGAACCGAGTCCTCTACGGGACGAAACCTTCTGTAAAAGCACAGGGCACTGGCTACACCAATGTCCTTCCTCCTTACAATACTCACAATGATTTTGTCCCAAAGGTGTCATAGTAGGCTGCCGAGTATGTGGGAGTTGTCGAGAAGGACCTCCCCGTCCCCTGTTATTTCCCCGGAATACCTGCTGCAACAACACTTTCGTCGTCAAATCCTTGTGTTTTTACCAGTTTTATCCTTTTCCTCCTGATCTCGATGCTCATAATATTGAGCCATATTCAAAATAACAGAGGGAGAAGATGTAGACCAGGTACTTTCAGACGCCTGCAAACGAGTCATTATTTCAGGAGGAATATTGGTAACAAACCTGTCAACAAACAAACAAACTCCTCCCTCCGTGGACATATCCTTCCCACTGTATTCCAAAAACGTATCCTCAAACCTAGTAAAGAAATCAGATACTCTTTCATCCTTCTTCTGTTGACAGGCCGTTAATCTGTCCCAACTGACTTTCTTAGGTGGAATAAGTGTATGCATATATGTAATAATACGACCAGGCAAAGTGAGTATCTCCGCACGTGGCTTATCTCCTGGCTTCCTTTCTTGATCCCATCCCTTAATCACATCCCACGTACCACCCAACTCAGCAACAAGATCTTGAGTATGCACCTGCCACCAAATATCAACCGGAACAAGAAGACCAAAAAACATTTCAATATCAGCAAGAGTCATCACAGTAGAAGAGGCCGCTTCTGTCAATTCCTTATAATAGGCTGTAGGGTTTTTCCTAGGATCGGGCAGAGTAGCCTTAAGGGCTAGACCCTCACTTCTTTTCCATTGAGTATAAACCCATTGCTCTTGAAAACGGGCAGCCACGGCCGGTCTGGTGGTCACACCGTGCTGATCGGTCAATGCAGGTATTTCTGGATGATAAATTGGGTGGACTTAACGCATAGGGAACTGAGTTATTTGAGTAGGGCTCTTATCATACAACTGTCCTCTGTAAGAAACTATGGTAGAAACATTACAAAACACCTGTCCCGGCTCTAAATCAGTAACATAAACACAGTCTCTAATATCAAATAATATTTGGGGGGCCTCCGACCCAATGTGTGTATGCCAAAGATCAATCAATGTAGCAGACATATGTTGAAGAGCATGCTGTTGTAAGAAAGGCTCAAAATCACGTATAACTTGCCAAATATCTTCCACACTATAAACTGCAACACGAGCCCACCGCATTGCCTGACTCACTATTGTCCTCTTCTCTTCCTCCCCTACTCCAGATCGCATCAACAGACCTGTTCGTTCCCTAAATCTTGCCAAATCCCTGTCTTCAAAACCACGTACAGGGGTATCAGCATCCACAAACATCGGGGGATGAAGAACCGCAGGAGGAGGGGTAATAGGAGTAGTAGGTAGAACTGTAGTCAATGATTGCACCGGAGGAGAAAGAACAGAGGACACAAAAGTAGGGGCAGTGGATGTAATAGAGGTCACAGTCGTCAAGGATGGCGAGGGCGGAGAAAGAATAGGGGGCGCAGTAACTGGAGCTCTGGGTATAACAGTCATAGATATGGGGGGAGCTTCAGCGGACAAGACAGACTGCTGTGTCTGCAAAAGCAATGGGGTATGTCCTCTGCGGGGCATAAGAAGGTGGAGGTTGAGTATCTAACAACTCCTCCACAAAGGTATCATCATCCTCTTTGGCCACATAGGACCTGTCAATATGCAACCGAAATCTCCTATCTTCACATTCTATTCCTGTCTCCTGTTTTTCTCTGTCATACGCCACAGCTTTCTGTGTAAGAGTCTGCATCCTCCCTTTTCGTTCATCTTTCTCCATTTTTAACCGCCTTTGCTTAGCCTCCTTCTGCCAAGTACGAAGAGAGTCAAACATCGAAGGTCTACTTCGTCTCTTAAACAACTGTTCCTGTAAAAATCCAATCTTCTGTTCATCAAAAGAGCCTGTCAAAGGCTACTGCAACTCGGCATTGTCCCTTGTATATTTGTGCCATAATGTACTAAACATAACAGGGCCAAGACCATGTTTCACATACATATCAAAATTAGGGCTGCCTTCAGGTGGCGCAGGCTGAGTTACTTCCAAAAGAGCATCTGCAGAACAATAACGACAACACAAACTCCAAAGTTTAGTTAGGCCAGTCATTGCAAAGGAGAAACAAAATCATTATTTTTACCTGGCAAAGTATTTGCAAACACTTTTTATCAAAACAGTCCTTAGACCATAACAAACTCAAACTCCAATGGTACCATTTCCACATAGAACCAAAACAAACTCACCTGATATCAAGAGTACAAACAAACCGGTTCTCCACTGCCGACTCCTCAGACTAAACGGTCAGGTCAAGGGTTTTGCCGTTCAGGACTCCAGTCGGGATGACCACTGGGCGAGGTACCATCCGGTGGGACAGAAGGAGCAGCTGCGAGTAACAGAAACTCTTCGTGCAGGGATCCCCGAGCCATCAGTCTGACCCGACGATGTCCTCGTCCTCCCCACCGTCTGCGGAAAGGGGATGGATCAATCACCCGAAGGAGTCCCTGTTCGGGCACCAACTGAAGGAAGTGACCCGCTTGGGGCCACCCAGGTCACCTTGGACCACCTCTCAGCCTTCCATACCAAACAAAGAGTCGGAAGAACGGTGGAGAATATACCAATAATTGCTTTATTCTAATACACTCAGAGTGGAGCCCCGTCTGCTCCGTCTCGAAGAGTGGTACAGAGGGAACTGAAATCAACAAGCATACAGATACATTATGTGCATTTCATAACCGGGCAAAGACACGCCCACAGTGGAATTGTCCAAGCAGTTGCAGCTGGACAGTGAAATACAAAAAAAGGTTTTGGTTCTTGTATCTCACACAACCTTACACAATCCAAGGTCGTTTCACCCTGCGCCCACCACCAGACAAGTGGGAGAGGGCCTTTATCTAGTGAGAAAGGTATGCGTTAATAAGAACAGGCTATTCATTGCTGAGACCAAACTTCAACATTTCAGAAACGAAACTTAACAGAGGCTTTTTCTCAGAAACGGCAAAGGATTAGTTTCAATCGTCATTTAAAATGGCGTCGGAACAGAAAATGGTGCTGCGAATGCTAACTTATATAGGGCACTGCATAAGCATTCACGGGTATATTCTAACAGTGGTGCTCCTGTGCCGAGGATGTAACCATTACGTCCAAGGCACACCAGTCAGAAATTCCTCTGCTGTAAACAGCAGAGTGATTTCCTTTTTTTTTTTCAGCCTCGGGAGCTGGGGAAGAGCTTCCCTAGCTGCCCGAAGCATTTCTTTTTCAGTGTAATGACAATCTGCGCGCATGGCACCCCCGTTCGTCATTACACTGAAGGGTGAAAGTGAACTGAGACGGGTGTCTTTTCAATTGGTACATTTTTAACAGCTATATGGTATCTGAGGTCCAAGAAAATTCTTGTCCAAGAAAGGACCTTAGGGATCTTTTAAATTCCTCACATCTCTGTCAAGAGGGCTGCAACTTGTATTTAGCATTTTTTAATCTATAGTGTTTTTATGTGTACATATGTGTATTTGGTTTTAGTCTATTTTATTCATATATGAATGTATATTGTTGTCGTTTATGGTTTTTTATGAACCGAAATAAAGGAAATGAATGAATGAAATGAGCTGATCACCTCATGAGGCTATCTCAGGGGAAATTCTCCCCTTTCCAATGGTACCCTTCCCTAGTGGACCCCTGCTTGGGGATCACCACAGGAGGGCGATACCCAAGCAGAAATCCACTCCATTAGGCACCAGGGAGGGGGCGTGGCCCCTTGGGCAAGGGCTTCTGCTTCCCCCATATTTTGTGGCCAGACCAGTCTCTTTGCCCACCCAGGGGGACAGAAAGCCCAGTAGGCCCCAGGAATTATTTTCTTTGCATTATGTAGGGGGGGGCTGCCCAAAATGGGCATGCCAATGGCCCTACCCCCACAAATGAATCAGAGACAGTCTTTCTGCCTGCCCTGAGGCGCAGATGAGGGTTATTACTTCTGATCTGCTCCCAGGGGGGGACAGAAATCCCATTAGACCTCAGAGAGGTGGGTGCTGCCCTCAATGGGCATGACCATGCTACCACCCAAAATAAATTTAAACAGAAGTGTTTTTGCCCCCCGGGGGAAAATTGGTGCACTAGCCCCCCATCTGCCTCCCCGGGGGGGGGCAGAAACCCACTTGGCCCCAGGGATTCTTTCTTTTGGAATATGTAGGGGTGTGGCTGCCTAAAATGGGCAGTTCAATGCCCCACCCTCCCAAACAAAAGAGGGACAGTCTTTCTGCCCGCCCTGGGGGGAAGATCAATTATTCATGGTTGGAAAAGTACAGCTACTCACCCACGAGGGTCTCAGGGTGCAAGGGGGGCAGCTCCGTTTAGTGCTGGGGTCATCTGAAGAGCCAGGTCTTGAGGTCCTTACTAAACTGGTGCAGTGTGGGGACTTGCCGGAGGGGGAGGTCATTCCAGGCCTTGGCTGCGAGGTAGGAGAAGGACTTTCCTTCTGTTCTGGTCTTGTAGATGCATGGGATGGTGGCTAGGGAGAGATCAGCTGATTGGAGGTGTCTCTTGTGTGCGTGGAAGGAGAGGTGACTGTTTAGGTATGCAGGTCCGAAGTTGTGGAGGGCCTTGTATGCATGAGTGAGGAGCTTGAAGGTTATTCTTCTTTTGATGGGAAGCCAGTGGAGATTGCGGAGGTGTTGGGTTTTGTGGTTGCTACGGGGGATGCCTGGGGTCAGTCTGACTGCGGCGTTCTGGACTGTCTGGAGTTTGCAGAGTAGTTTCTTGTTGATTCCGGCATAGAGGATGTTGCCGTAGTCCAGTCTGCTAGTACTGATGAGGGCGTGACCATTTTTCTGGATTCGGATGGGATCCATTTGAACGTTTTTTGGAGTATGCAGAGGGTGTTGAAGCAGGCTGAGGATACTGCATTGATCGTGAGCAATGAGTCAAGTATGATGCCGAGGTTTTGTGCGTGGTCTGTCGGGGTGGGGGGGTTTCCAAGGGCCAGGGCCACCAGGTGTCGTCCCACGCAGAGAGGTGGAGCTAAGGATGAGGACTTCTGTTTTCTCAGAGTTGAGTTTCAGGCAGCTCTTCTACATCCAGGTGGTGATGGCTTTCATCCCTTCTTGGAAGTTGTGTCTGGTGATGTTGGGTTCTTTGGTGAGGGAGAGGATGAGCTGATTGTCAGCGGCACAGGAGACAATGTTGAGCCTGTGGTTTCTAATGATGGTTGCAAGGGGGGCCATGTATATGTTGAAGCGGCTGGGGCTGAGGGAGGATCCCTGGGGCACTCCACATTTGGTCTCTGTTGGTTTCGAGAGGTAGGGCGGGAGTTTGTCTTGCTGCGTTCTGCCTGTGAGAAATGAGAATTTCCAGTCAAGGGCCTTTCTGTGGACCCCGGCGTCTAGTGTGTTGTGGGAGATGGTGTCGAAGGCAGCTGAGAGGTCCAGGAGGATGAGGGCTGCCTTTTGGCCCTGGTCGAGGAGCGAGCTGATGTCATCTGTGGTGGCAAGTAGGGCGGTCTTGTTGCTGTGGTTGCTGCGGAATCCAGAATGTCCAGAACGTTGTTGGCTTTGGTGAAGTTTGCTAGCTGGGTGTTGATGGCCTTTTCGATGACCTTGGCTGGGAATGAAAGCAGGGAGATGGGTCTGAAGTTCGTGAGGTCTGTCAGGTCTGCGGAGGGTTTCTTCAGGAGGGGGTTGACTTCGGCGTGTTTCCAGTCATCAGGGAATGTGGCGGTTTCGAGGGAGCAGTTAATCATCCGGCGTAGTTTGGGTGAGATGTCCCTGGCTGCTCTGTGGAAGATGTGGGGTGGGCAGGGGTCTGAGGGTGGTCTGGAGTGGATGCTCTTCATGGTCTTTAGGTTACTTTCTGTTATGAGCGGGGTCCAAGTGAGCAGGGTCTGTTGGGTGGTGTCGCTGGGGGTGGGACCTGGAGCGGTACGGAGGTCTTGTTTGTCAAAGTTGTTGTAGATCCTCTTAATCTTGAGGAGAAAAAAAGTGCTGAGTCTGTTGCAGAGGTCTTGAGAGGGTGGGACATCTGTTGTTTCGCTATTGGGTTTGGCAAATTCCTTGATGGAGAAGAGTTCTTTGGTGTTATGGGCATTGGTGAGGATTCTCTCTTGGAGGATTTTCTTCTTTGTGGATTTGATGAGCTGGTGGTGTATTTTGGTGGCTGCTCTATCGACGGTGTGTGTTTCTGGAGTTTTGTTGTTCCTCCATGTTTTTTTGAGTCGCCGGTAGGAGCGCTTGGATTCTTGGAGTGCAGGGGTGAACCAGCTTGCTTTCCTGATGTGTTGTCCTGTGGCTTTCTTGAGGGGGGCAGGGTGTATGCACAGTTCGTGATCCAGCAGTGGAGGATGTGTGCCGGGGTGATGGTGTCTGGTGTCGGTGGTGATGGGGTGCTGATGAGGGCGGTCTTTGGTGACTTTGTTCCAGCTTCTACGGGGAGGCGGTGGGTGTGCTTGTATACGGTGGGTTTTCTGAAGGAGAAGTGGATGCAGTGGTGGTCTGTCCAGAGGAGTTCCATGGTGTGGCTGTGGGTGATGCTGTTTCCTTCTGTGAAGGCGGGGTCGAATGTGTGGCCTGCTGTGTGCATGGGCGCAGTGACCAGTTGCTTCAGTCCTATGTTGGTGAGGTTCTCTAGTAAGGTGGTGGTGTTGGGGTCGTCATGGTTGTCTAGGTGGAAATTTAGGTCTCCAAGTAGGATGTAGTCAGTGGAGGCGAAGGAGTGGGGTGCGATGAGGTCGGCGATGGTGATGGTGAAAGGAGCGCGGAGGCTGGGTGGCCTGTAGATGAGGGTTCCACGGAGAGTAGTTTTAGGGTTGGTCTGGATCTGGAAGTGGGGATGTTCCATGAAGGTCGTACTTTTGTACGGGCCGGTGGTTGTCAAGCGGAGGGTGCTTTTGTGGACAATGGCGATGCCTCCTCCTGGGCGGGTGGGGCGGTATTTTCACAGGATCTTGTATCTGTCAGGAATGGCGGTGGCGATGTCTGGTGCAGAGTTGGCATTAGTCCAGGTTTCTGTGAGGAAGGCGACATCGGGCGTGTGGGTGTTGAGGAGGTCGCAGATTTCTATGGCATGCTTGTGTAGGGAGTGCACATTGAGGAGGATGTTGTTGAGTGGTTTGTGAGCGGTGGTGTCTGGTAGGCTGGGGGCTACTGTTGGGGCCCAGAGGTGGGTGAAGGTGCAGCGGTAGTGTCGACAGGAGATCAGGCCTTGGGTGTTGCTCGACATCGAAACCTGGCAGTTGTTGCTGTGTTCGGGTTTGAGAGTGCAGAGGGTGCTGGAGTCGTAGCAGAAGCGTGTCGGAGGACCAGGGCCCCTGGTGCTGGTCGCAGTTTGGTCACGGATGGGCGCAGATGGGCGTGCCTTTGGCACGGTCACCATTAAGCACGGGTCGGGGAAGGACGGTCAGCTGCGAGGCAGGAGCGGGATGGACACGCTGGAGGAGGGAGGGGCTGCGGGGGCAGAAGCGGCAGGGATTGAGAAACGAGAGAGAAGAGAGCAAAAAGAAAACAGGGAATAGAGAGCAAGAGAGAAGAGAGAGCAAAGAGAGAAAAGAGAGCAGAGAGAACAAAAAGAGAAAAGAGGGCACAGAAAAAAGCCAAGAGAGGCGGAACAGCAGAAGAGCAGACTGCTCTCCCACTGGACCACCAGTGATGAGGCATTGGCAGGAGCCTGCGGGTGAAGGAGGGCCTCGAACTGTCAGCAAAACGGAGAACTCAGGGGTCAGAGGGCAGCACTTTCTGGTGGAGCTGCACGGGGAGAGCAGTCACACTGACCAGTTTGACTGCAGATGGGATTATCACCCTCGATCTGCCCCCAGGGGGGCAGAAAGTCCACTAGACCCAGGTTTTGGGTGGGGTGGGGGCAAGCTCATGCCCCCACCCAAAATAAATTTAAACAGAAGTCTTTCTGCCCCCCTGATGGCCAGATGGGGGCATTAACCCAGTGATTCTTTTTTGGAATATGTATGGGTGGGGGCTGCCCAAGATGGTCATGCCAATGCTCCCACCCCCAAGCAAACAAGGGACAGTCTTTCAGTCCACCCTAAGGGGGCAGATGGGGGTTATTACCCCTGATTTGCCCCCATGGGGGCAGAAAGCCCTCTATACACCAGGTACTATTTTTCCGTTGTGTAGGGGTGGTGGTAGCCCAGAATAGGCATGCCAATACCCCCCCCTTGAAAAATGGGCACAGTCTTTCTGCCCCCCGGGGGTCAGGTGGTGGTTATTACACCCGATCTGTCCCCCGGGTGTGGGCAAAAAGCCCACTAGGCACCAGGGATATCTTTACAGTCATGTTAGGGAGCGGCCCAATAGTCAAGGGTCTCTCCTCTCTTTTTATGCACATATTTTGGCCATTTCTGCCACCCTTGGGAGCAGATCAGCAATATTTTCTAGGCTTGCGTGGGTATGTCGAGGGGCTGTGACTGGAAAGGGCCAAAAACATAGAGATTGAGTTGATAGCACAGAGAGCTCTAAGCACTATATATTTTGTATATGCGTTTTTAGGCTGTCTCTGCATTGGACACCCACACAAGTGAGGTATCATTTTTATCAGGAGACCAAGGGGAACACTGGGTGGTAGGAAATTTGTGCCGGCGTGGTGATCCCAGACAAAAATGTAAGGAAAATTTTAGTTTTTCAGCTAAATTTGAGGTTTGCAGGGGTTTCTGGGTAGGAAAACTTTGGGGGATCCACGCAAGCCACACCTCCCTGGGCTTCCCAGGGTGTCTATTTTTCAGAAATGTCTGGCTTCTCTAGATGGACGCTGAGCCTGGGACCAAAAAACTCAGGTGCCCCCCTTTCAAAACCAGGTCGTTTTGTGATAGATTTTGCTGTTTCCACAATATGTTTTGGGCCCTTCCCTGTTGCGGGTACTTGACCCACCAACACAAGTGAGGTACCATTTCTATCGGGAGACCTGGGGGAATGCTGGGAGGTAGGAAATTTGTGTCTGCCCGGTGATCCCACAACTTTCCGACACAGAAGTGTGAGGAAACATTGATTTTTTTAGCTACATGTGAGGGTTGCAGCGAATTCTGGGTAGGAAAACGTTGGGAGGTCCATGCAAGCCACACCTCCCTGGACTTCGCCCGGTGTCTATTTTTCAGAAATTATCTGGGTTTGGTAGGTTTTCCTAAATGCTTGCCGAGATCAGGTCCAAAAACACAGGTGACTCCCTCGAAAAACCAGGTCTTTTTGTGATCGATAATTTTGAAGCCTCCATAGTACGTTTTGGGCCAATTTCTGTCGTGGGTATTAGGCCTACCCACACAAGTGAGCTACCATACTTATCGGGAGACTTGGGGTAATGCTGGGTGGGTGGAAGTTTGTGACTCCCCACAGAACGTTCCATCACAGAAATGTGATGAAAATGTGTATTTTTTTTGCAAAGTTTGAGGTTTGCAAGGGATTCTGTTTAGCAGAACCTGGTGAAAGCCACACATTTCTCCTCATCCTGGATTCCCCTGGCTGTCTAGTTTTAAAAAACTTACAGGTCTGCTAGGGTTACTTAAAAGCTGGCAAAGCTAGGACCCAAAACCCACAGCTAGGCATATTGCAAAAAAAGGGACAGTTTTCTGTGGAAAAATATGATGTGTCCCCGTTGAGTTTTGGGCTGTTTACTGTTGCGGGCACTAGGCCTACCCACGCAAGTGAGGTACCATTTTTATCGAGAGGCTTGAGAGAATGCTGGGTGGGTGGAAGTTTGTGGCTCCCCACAGATTCTAGAACTTTATGTCACAGAAATGTGAGGAAAATAAGTTTTTTTTAACAAAGTTTGACGTTTGCAAGGGATTCTGGGTAACATACCTGGTGAGAGCCACACAAGTGACCCCCCATCCTGGATTTCCCTGGGGTCTAGTGTTCAAGAATGTACAGGTTTGCTAGGTTTCCCTGAGCTAGGGCCCAAAATCCATAGCTAGGCACATTGCAAAATACGTTTTTCAGTTTTCACTGGAAAAATGTGGTGTCCACATTGCATTTTGGGCCGTTTCCTGTTGTGGGCACTAATCCTACCCACATGTGTGAGGTAACATTTTTATTGGGAGACTTGGGGGAACGCTGGGTGGGTGAAAGTGTGTGGCTCCCCACAGATTCCAGAACTTTCCATCACAGAAATGTGAGGAAAATGTGTATTGTTTTTGCAAAGTTTGAGGTTTGTAAGGGATTCTGAGTAACAGAAGCTGGTGAAAGCCACACAAGTCACCCCATCAAGGATTCCCCTGTGTGTCTAGTTTTCGTAAATGTACAGGTTTACTAGGTTTTCCTAGGTGCCTGCTGAGCTGGGGCCCAAAATCCACAGCTAGGCATTGTCACGCACCAAGAACGACTCGGGACTCACGGCAACGGTGATTAGGGGGTGTTTTATTATTTAACAAGGTCTCTGGGCTGGTCCTTCTCTCGTTCGCAGGGCGATACTTTGGCTTCTCCACAGGGTCTTTTCAGGGTCTTCTGCTTGGGTTCTCCGTGGGGTCTCCTCCTCTGGAAAACGGAGAACAGAGATACAGTTAGTGAGGCTTTTGTAGCCCGTCTGGCTTCCTCCCACCCCTTTTGTGCACAGGTGAACTGTCGTGTTCCTTCACACGTCACAGGACCGGAAAAAGGGGGGGTTTTGTGTGAGGGGGTGCCCGCCCGTGAGGGATGGGAGTGGAACCACGAGGAATCACCTCTCTCCGGGTTCCTATGTGCCCGTTAAGTCCTATTGGCCTGTCTCTCAATAGCACCTTTATCTCTTGTTTGTACCTCACAAGATCGTGCCTGGGATATTCTCCACCTTCGTTCCCACCCTCAATATCCCTGAAATGCCACTCGCCAGAACACCCAGCTGCGCAACACCCCTCTGGTCCCTGCCGTCACTTGCCTGTTACCGTGACCCGGCAACGGGGTCAAGGCTGTCTCGTCCAGAGCACCTTCCCGAAGGGCGCCTTCCTTCTCCTCGCGCTGGGCCTCCTGACCTTGGTCTGCTATGGTTGGTCCCTCCTTGGCGATGGCGTCCTCTGCCCCTCCAGTCCTCTCGGTGCTGTCTCTTCTCCTTCGGTCCGCGCTCGATGCCGTTGCCTCCTCGTCCACCAGGGCTACCTCCGCCCTCCGCTGCACAGTAGTCGTGTCGGTCTGCCCCGCTGGGTCTGCTGTTCCTCCGTCCTCTCTGCTCGCTCCGCTCTCTCTCTCTCCGCTCTCTCCGCTCCCTCCGCTCTCTTCCTCTGCCTTTCCAACCCGCTTTTCTTCTTCCGGCTTGAGGCGTTCTCTTCCTGTTGGCAGGAATGCGCGGTCAGTGGTGCCCCCGGGGCTTTCGAGTACCGCCCCCGCCGCTTTGTCACACGGCATCCCCACAAGGCATGGCCGATCGGGCCACAAACCAGCGTCCGGTCTAGATAGGAAGTCCACGTTGGTCTGCAGGGCACCAGGCCGATGGAACACCTGGAAAGAGAAAGGCTGTAAGGCCAAAAACCAACGCAGGACCCGAACATTGGTGTCTTTGTTCCTGGCCAGCCACACCAAAGGGGCGTGATCGGTGACCAGAAGAAAGGAGCGGCCCAGCAGGTAGTACTGGAGGGATTGGACAGCCCACTTGATGGCCAGGCACTCTTTTTCCACCGTAGAATAACGGGATTCGCGGGGCAGTAGTTTTCGGCTCAGGTAGACAACGGGGTGCATGCTACCTGTGTTATCGGGTTGGGACAGGACAGCCCCTAGGCCCCGGTCAGAGGCGTCGGTTTGGAGAGTAAACTGTTTTGTGAAGTCAGGGCATTGCAGTACGGGTTCATGGCATAATGCTTCTTTCAGCATGGTTAGGCTTTGCTGTTGTTCGATTGTCCATTCTCTGATGGTGTTGGGATACGTTTTTGACAGCATGTCTGTTAGCGGGGCTGCGACCTCTGAAAAACGGGGTATGAATCTCAGGTAGTAACCCACCAGGCCCAGGAAGGCCCGTATCCCCTTCTTGGTGGTGGGTAAGGGTAGGTCCCTGATGGCGTCTACCTTGTCCACCTGTGGCCTGATGTGTCCCTCCCGTATGTGGTAGCCTAGGAACCGTATAGAGTCGGTCGCGAGCATGCACTTGGCAGGGTTCGCGGTGAGACCTGCTTGCCGCAGGCTGTCCAGTACTGCCCTCAAGTGTATGGTGTGTTGTTCCCAAGTGGGGCTGTAAACGACGATATCGTCTAAGTACGCGGCTGCGTACTTTTGGTGGGCCCTCAACACGATATCCATTAGGCGTTGGAACGTGGCTGGTGCTCCATGGAGACCGAAAGGCAAGACCCTAAACTGATATAGTCCGGAAGGGGTAGAAAACGCCGTTTTCTCCTTGGCCCCTGGTGCTAAGGCTATCTGCCAGTATCCTTTTGTTAGGTCCAGAGTGGTGAGGTATAAGGCGGTGCCTAGCTGTTCGATCATTTCGTCCACCCGGGTCATAGGATAGGAATCAAAGCGAGAGAGGGAGTTCAGTTGTCTAAAGTCCACACAGAACCTCACGGATCCGTCGGGCTTTGGTACGAGGACAATCGGAGAACACCAAGAACTGGTGGAGTTCTCTATGATGCCGTCGCGTAACATGTCCTCTACCTCCCGCTCTACCACTCTTCGCCGGGCTTCTGGGATGCGATAGGGACGCAACCGAACAGGCTTAGCCCCGTCGGTTCTGATATGGTGTTGGACCAGGGGTGTCCTACCTGGGTGTTTGGAGAAGACGTCCTTATATTCGTTGACCAGGGTGAGGAGGGACTCCTTTTGGTTCGACTCTAGTCGGGGCCCTAATGGGATCTCACAGGGCATAGGGCCTTGTTCTTGGGGTAGAAACGGGATGGCCAGGGGTTGGTGATTGGTTATTAGTAGGGCGGTGGATGGAACAGGCTCAGGGTCAGAGTCATCCTCCCATTTCTTCAGGAGGTTGATGTGATAGATCTGTCCTATCCTCCCGGTGTGTGGAACTGCTACTCTATAGGTGACGGGGGTTACCTGGTGCGTGATGGTATAGGGCCCCTTCCATCGGGCCAGGAGTTTGTTATTGGATGACGGTAGGAGAAGGAGGACCTTGTCCCCTACCTGGAAACTTCTGAGTTTGGCCTGACGGTCGTATGCCCCTTTTTGTCTGCCCTGTGCTGCCTCCAAGTTCTCCCTCACCTCTCCCCATAACATGGTGAGTCTGTCCCGGAGTTGGGTGGCATAGTCCAGAAGTCCCTGTTCTTCGTCTTCTTCCTCTTCCCACCTCTCTGCGGCCATGTCTAACAGGGTGCGGGGTTTGCGCCCAAACACTAGCTCAAAGGGGCTATACCCGGTCGAGGACTGAGAATGGGTACGGATAGCAAATAAGGTGAGGGGAAGCTGTCTATCCCAGTCCCTACCAGAAGCGGATATGGTCTTCTTTAGGATACTTTTAATGGTGTGGTTATATCGTTCCACAAGCCCGTCTGTTTGTGGATGGTAAACGGATGTCCGTATCTGCTGTATGCCTAGTAACTTACAGATTTGGGCCATAAGTTTGGACATGAACGGAGTCCCCTTGTCCGTCAGGAGTTCATTAGGGAAGCCCACCCGGCTGAAGAACCCCAGCATCGCTTGGGCCACATTATTGGTCGTCATACTGGAGAGCGGTATGGCCTCAGGGTATCTGGTTGCGTAGTCCACCAGTACCAGAATGTGCTGGTGTCCCCGTGCGGAGGTGACTAAGGGCCCCACGAGGTCCATACCGACTCTGGAGAAGGGTGTGTCTATAATTGGGAGGGGCTGTAGGGGTGCCCGGGGCACGTGCGTGGGATTGGTCCGTTGGCTTATTGGACAGGCAGCAGAGTGGCGTCTGATATCCGAGAACACCCCCGGCCAATAAAAACACCTTAGGAGGTACTCCTCGGTTTTTTCTCTCCCATAGTGTCCCCCTCCCGCTTGGTTGTGTGCAAGGTGGAGGACCTGTCGACGAAAGGAAGCGGGGACTAGCAGCTGTTTTATCGTCTCTGTGTCTTTCCTCACTCGCCTGTACAACAACCCCTTTGATCTACAAAAGCAGGGTCCTATCTGTTTGTCCTCCTCTGACACTATCCGGGCCCAGGTGTTCCCCAGGGTGGGATCTTCTGCTTGTGCTGCTCTGAAACTGCGTGGACGTTCCGTCACACCGTCTGCAACAGAGGAGGAGGCAGGAGGGATATTAGACAGCCCGTTGAGCACCACCTCCCGGTTGTGTTTTCTCTTAGTGCTGCGTGAATTCCTTTCCCTGTACCTACCCCCTGTTATGTCCTCAGAGCAGAAAGCCATGTCTTTCAGCCAGTGGCGCTCTTCTTCTTCCTTAATGGCCCTGGCTAGGTATGTCGGGAAGTCAGCGAAGTCTGTTCCTATAATACATTCCTCGACCAACCTGGGTATCGCGCCCACCCTCAGGCCCCTTTCTTCTCCTTTCTCTCCTAGGACAACCACAGCCACCGGGTAGGTCTTCTGGTCTCCATGGACACATGTAATAGCCACCCTTTCCCCCTTCCTCCACTGATGATCCCTGATACGTTCCTGGCTGAGCACCGAGTGGTGACACCCGGAGTCTATAAGGGCGGTGATGGGGGCACCAATCACAACCAGACCTAGGTGGTAGGCGTCCTTTTTGTCGCCTGCTACTAGCACTCTCCTTTTCACGTACCCTACCTCCATAGGCTCAACGGTGTTGTGTCTCTGGGGACAGAGGCGGGCTATATGCCCCCACTCGGCACAGCGGAAACATTGGGG
Organism: Calotriton arnoldi; assembly: GCA_963921515.1. NCBI lineage: Eukaryota > Metazoa > Chordata > Amphibia > Caudata > Salamandridae > Calotriton > Calotriton arnoldi. Next base: position 1,180,720 of record CAWUFW010000457.1, read on the forward strand.
ACCTGACCCCCCTTCCTTTGGTGTGGGGCGTGGGAGAAAACCGGGATCGATAAGGGGTCGGATCTGGGTAGGTGTGAATCCAGGTACAGGTGGTCTCCACCTTGGAACGCCAGCCAGGGTTGGTCCCGCCACGAAGGCTCTCACTTCCGGGGCTCGTTGATGGGCGCAAGCCAGCTCCATGGCGCCTGCAATCGTTACGTTGGGGTGCTGTTTTACCCAAGCACGAGTGGCGGCAGGGAGAGCGTCCAAGTATTGTTCCAAGAGGACCTTGTCCATCACCTGTTCCATGGTGGAGCAGTGGGGCTGCAGCCATCGGTTGCCCAGGTCCTGCACTCGATAGAACAGCGCCCTGGGGTTATCCTGGGGAAGCCACTTCTCTTTCCTGAACTTCATTCGATAGTGCTCGTGGTCGCAACCAAGCCGTTCTAGGATGGTTTTCTTGATGACATAGTACGGGGTTGTGCCCGCTGGATTGGCCGCCTGATACGCGGTCTGTAGTTCCCCAGACAAAAGGGGCGCGATGTACTGACCCCAACGCTCTGCCGGTCATTGGGCAGTGCCCGCGACGCGCTCAAAGTTCGTGAAGAAGAAGTCGGGGTCTTCGCCAGGTTGGTATTTCTGTAAAACCGAGCTAGGCACATTGGGGTGCACTTTACTGCTGGCAATGGTGTCAGTTAATCGCTGTATGGCGGAGTCTTGTACCGTTTGGTTCTGTGCGATAAGGCCCGCCTGGGCTTGGAGGGCCTCCTGTAGGTGTTCGCGGTCGGTTTTAGCCTCAGTGGCTTGTCCTTCTACCACCAGCTGAAGGTGGCATTGGCCCTCGGACAGCTGTTTCAACATGTCTTCGAGGCCAAGAGGTTGGGTCATGTTCTTGTTGCGTAACGGGACAGGGGGGGGATCCCACTTCTGACACCACTTGTCACGCACCAACAACGACTCGGGACTCACGGCAACGGTGATTAGGGGGTGTTTTATTATTTAACAAGGTCTCTGGGCTGGTCCTTCTCTCGTTCGCAGGGCGATACTTTGGCTTCTCCACAGGGTCTTTTCAGGGTCTTCTGCTTGGGTTCTCCGTGGGGTCTCCTCCTCGGGAAAACGGAGAACAGAGATACCGTTAGTGAGGCTTTTGTAGCCCGTCTGGCTTCCTCCCACCCCTTTTGTGCACAGGTGAACTGTCGTGTTCCTTCACACATCACAGGACCGGAAAAAGGGGGGGTTTTGTGTGAGGGGGTGCCCGCCCGTGAGGGAAGGGAGTGGAACCACGAGGAATCATCTCTCTCCGGGTTCCTATGTGCCCGTTAAGTCCTATCGGCCTGTCTCTCAATAGCACCTTTCTCTCTTGTTTGTACCTCACAAGATCGTGCCTGGGATATTCTCCACCTTTGTTCCCACCCTCAATATCCCTGAAATGCCACTCGCCAGAACACCCAGCTGTGCAACACCCTTCTGGTCCCTGCCGTCACTTGCCTGTTACCGTGACCCGGCAATGGGGTTACGGCTGTCTCGTCCAGAGCGCCTTCCCGAAGGGAGCCTTCCTTCTCCTCGCGCTGGGCCTCCCGACCTTGGTCTGCTACGGTTGGTCCCTCCTTGGCGATGGCATCCTCTGCCCCTCCAGTCCTCTCGGTGCTGTCTCTTCTCCTTCGGTCCGCGCTCGATGCCGTTGCCTCCTCGTCCACCAGGGCTACCTCCGCCCTCCGCTGCACGGTAGTCGTGTCGGTCTGCTCCGCTGGGTCTGCTGTTCCTCCGTCCTCTCTGCTCGCTCCGCTCTCTCCGCTCTCTCCACTCTCTCCGCTCTCTCTCTCTCCGCTCTCTCCGCTCCCTCCGCTCTCTTCCTCTGCCTTTCCAACCCGCTTTTCTTCTTCCAGCTTGAGGCGTTCTCTTCCTGTTGGCAGGAATGCACGGTCAGTGGTGCCCCCGGGGCTTTCGAGTACCGCCCCCGCCGTTGCCGCTCTGTCACAGGCATATTGCAATAAAAGGGTCAGTTTTCAGTGGAAACATTTGATGTGTCCACATTGCATTGTGGGCCATTTCCTGTCACAGGCACTAGACCTACTGTTATAACCCCCAATGTACCCCAATATAGGCCTAGGTAGCTGCACAACATTTTACCTACTTTTGTCCTACCTTGCCCTACATAACGGTTCTGGAGCTGACCTTTACCTAGTTCTGTGCTGAATAAATGTTGTGTGGTTTACTTTGAAAACTAGCCTCATTTATTATGCATGAGGATTCTTAGTATCATATCTTAATCCCCTGCCTAGGACATGCACAGCAGGATTACCATCTTCTGTATAATAACTCTGTACAAATATCACCGCTATTGTCATCCTTGAACGACAGTCCCACAGTACCATTACACATCTAGGGAGAACCCCTGAGGGTACTTTTCGGGTATAAAAGAACCACATCTTCACAGGGCAACCAGAGGAGAAGCTTCCACGCTGACACGAGACACTGAAGTCCCTGCACGCAGAAACTCCAGCACGCAGTGGTCTGACATCCCTTGTGGGATGCCCAAATCAAGACCAAGATGGGGTCCTTCATTCTCTCCCATCAGGTAATGAGGTTGGCGCTTTCCTAGGAGATTCTTGGTACACCTAGGTAGGGTTTGCATCTTAGGAGTATGCTTGAGTACTGCTATGTATAGATATGCCTGCATATATTTACTGTTTTAGCACCATGGTAGAATTCTACCTCTTATTTACTCTGTCGGTGCTTGTAATCCTATATATCTGTTTCTTTCTAATGCAAACATGGTTTGTACTAGAATGATGCTGGTTCAATAAACGCTTATTGAAAATGTCCCCATCATTTATTCTGTGTATCTCTCTGAGATTAAGTGATCACGATTGACTGAGCAAAAAGTACTGCACTGTTTCCACGATCCCTGAAGGATCAAGGGTTGTCATGTTCGATAGTTGCCAGAAGCTATTCGCTCCTTGGTAAGGTTAGGGGCTTATGGTGGCACTGTGAGCTAGTTTGTCTAAAGGCTAACATATCCTTTGGGGGTGTCTGGGATCAGTCTGGACACCAATCCCTTAGTTTATGTTATCTAAATGCGCATATCCTATATATTATTAGGAATTTCACGACACTACCCACACAAGTGAGGTACCATTTTTATTGGGAGACTTAGGGAAGCATGGAATAGTAGAGCAAGTGTTATTACCGTTTGTCTTTCTTTGCATTTCTGCCTTCCAAATGTAAGACTGTGTAAAAAGGAAGTCATTTTGAAAGGTACCCTCTAATTCATATGCTAATATTGGTACCCACAAATTCAGAGAGGCCCCAATAACCACTGCTTCTAAACTCCATATCTTGTTCCCATTTCAGAATTACATAGGTTTCCTTGATACCTACTTTTCACTTTTTATATTTCACCAAATGAATTGCTGTATACCCGGTACACAATGAAAAACCATTGCAAGATGCAGCTCAGTTATTGGTTCTGGGTACCTCAGGATCTTGGTGAACCTACAAGCCCTATATATCACTGCAACCAGAAGGGTGACGCGGATATAACGGCATATTGCCATCAAAAACCTACCATAGTAAGAAGAAGTTACAGGTGAAAATGTAGGCACAAATGGCTGTTTCAACTCAATTTCAATATTTCTGTATTTCAACTGTTACTTTCTATAGGAAAACCTTGAAGGATCTGCACAAATGACCCCTTGCTGAATTCAAAATGATGTCTACTTTTCAGAAATGTATAGCTTTTTAGGATCCATATGGACTTTACACCTATTTCTGCCTCTAACTGGAAGGAGGTTAAAAGCACAACAAATAGGAAAAATAGGCTATGTCCCAGTAAAATGCCAAAACTGTGTAGAAAATGTTGGTTTTCTGACAAAAGTATGGCTGTTCTGGAAAGCTGGGAAGATGGTGATGTTAGCACCACAAGCCCTTTGTTGATTTCAGGGAAAAAAACAGACGCTTTCTTCTGCAGCACTTCTTTCCCAATTTCCCCCAAAAACCCAACATTTAGCTGTATTTTGCCTACTTTTTTGGTCCTCTCCAGGGGAATCCACAAACCCTTGGTACCTTCAGAATCCTCAGGATGTTGGAAGAAAAGAAGGTAAATTTGGCGTGGATACCTTATGTGGACTAAATGTAATGGGGACCTTAGCACCAACTACCCCAATCTGCGGGGATTCGTAAAATTCCTACCATCCAGCATTCCCACACTTTTCGTGATGAATACTGTATTCCACTTGTATGGGTGGGTCTTTCTCCTGTGGCATGATCCAATAAAAACTTGAGTCGCATAAAGACAATATGAGGTCAATGATATCATCACATGGTTACTGTTTTGACACATTGCAATGATGTGCATTTTTTTACCCTACACATGGGAGACAGAGTTTCAATTGAGAGATGTTAGGGCACATAGGGTGGTGAGACTTTGACCATTGGCAGGAAGTTCCCAAGTTTTCTGTCATGTAATTATAGAACAAATAACCATTTTTGACCCATACTTAGACATTTGCAGGGCATTCTGGGTAAAAGACATGCTGGTAGAGTACCCTGGTCACCAAGGCAAGTGGGAGGAATTAAGATTTAACCCCTCCCCCCCGACAGCCCATAGGTCAGAACTAGACCCAAAAGAATGCAAATTTTCTTACCATCTCATGGGAGATAGGGATGCTCGATTACCCAATGGTCAAAAAGACTGTCAGGGCTTTACCCTTAGGATTTAGAACCAGAAATTCACCTTCTTGACATTACCTATGGAATCCAGAAAACGTGAATGTCTTGTCCTCTTCAATCCTGGAAAAATTAATTCTGGTGCTTGCACTAGAATGTTTTTTCTTTCCAAAATTAATTTGAGGATATGAGAGAAGAGCTTTTCTTGCATCTTGAATATTTTTTTTCAGTCACATAAGCAGTGTGTGCTGCATGGGCAGTGCACTGACATCACGTTTGATGGCTGGTTTCACTTTGATTGATGCTTGGGGGCATAATTCTGCCACCCGGGGGCCGATCAAGAAGGAAAAGACATTATTGGAAAGTGGACATGTCTGCTTTCCAGGACTGTCTCTCCCTACTGGATCCCTACTGGTTCCCTGGCTGTTTACCCCCAAGAAATCCTACTAGGTATCGGTACCAGAAAATAGGCCATACAGTAAAAGAAGGGATGACAGTGGCCCACCCAGTCATTGGCTCTTCCACAGCAGCTCAGAATCAAAAAGAAAAAAAGGAATCCTTCTGGTGCAAGGATTCCCAGCCCCGTGTGCTTGAATGCGTCCTCCAGTTCCACAGCTCACGATGGGCTGCATAACACCCAATATGTTAAAACTCTACCTGGTGCAGTTACTTCAAAATACAGTGCTTTAAAACCCAAGTTTTCATTTTACATTGAGGGTAAACACCCCTGTTTCAGATTTTAACACTAAACAGCAGTCAAACAATTTTGATATACATTTTAAGCTAACATTACATTTAGAAAATTGACTTTTTAGACGCAGGTTGAGAAATTGAATATTAAACAGAAGATGGAAGGTGCACTCGTTTCAAAGTAAAGTCAATCTGCGGCAATAGTATATTCAAAAAGTGTTCTTTTATTCAATCAAGCTTTTAAAAACTGGCGCACAGCCAACGCGTTTCGTTCCCATTTCTTTGCCAGGGGGAACTTCATCAGGGCTGTAACATTATAGACAAGATACAACATTAATATGGCATACCACAACGTAAATAAAATAAATATACATATATAACAACATAAATAATGTTTTAAATGACCCAACCTCTTGCGACAAAAATTTAAAACATTATTTATGTTGTTATATATGTATATTTATTTTATTTATGTTGTGGTATGCCATATTAATGTTGTATCTTGTCTATAATGTTACAGCCCTGATGAAGTTCCCCCTGGCAAAGAAATGGGAACAGACGCGTTGGCTATGCGCCAGTTTTTAAAAGCTTGATTGAATAAAAGAACACTTTTGAATATACTATTGCCGCAGATTGACTTTACTTTGAAACGAGTGCACCTTCCATCTTCTGTTTAAAATTGGCCCCTGCATCACACCTTTGGACGGCGGGTGTGGGAAGAGATCGCACCACCGTACGAATTACTAGTACTCATGGACTGAATGTGCTTGACCTTGGTCTGCCGTTTGTTTTTCCATTTACAGTTTGAGAAATTGAATATGCAGGTCCAAAGAATCAAACAAATTAAGGTTAATTCAGCGAAAAACCCGTATTTCTTTCAGATGGTGCATTAAATGGTAGGGAGGAGTGGCATGTCAGGTAAAGATCCGAGACATTGAAGTCTTGCTCAAACTGGTTCGGCACGAGCTTAATATGGACAAGTTCATTAAAGTGTATATGGCATCCCTGGACACCCCCTACTGGAATTGGTTGGTTTGTAACAGTCCCATGACATGTGGTGCCGGGAAGGTTGCATGCATTTGAATATGCTCATTAATTAAACTAAGTGGAATTTCATAGCAATGGCATAACATGATTGAAAGGCCCAACATAGGTTGGCTAATAGTTTCCTTGATAGGTGGACGCCCTTCCTTAAAAAGTTGTGCTGTATAGACTTAATGGGAAATTCCTTCGAGACGGCACATCCCGTTATGCTTTAAGTTACTGTGTGCTGGTACAACTGAGGATGCTGGCCAAGTTTGTTCTTGAGTCATTCCTCTGTCATCCGTGCCACCATTACAGATTGAGCTTTGTGACCAACAGCTGAAGGGTTCCGGTTGCATGTTGTGAAGCCTCTGCGGTCACACAAGGAATATAAAAGTGAAGATGTACATCCATTGTGAGCAGTCAGGTTCTGCTGAAAAACTAAATTGAACTCTCTGCATCTGTGCTACACCATCATTAATTTTAGGATGAAACCCAGCAGATGCATTTAGAGCTAAAGAAAAAACACATTTCCTGCATCATGTGGGTTGACCATAATTTGCTGAAAGAGATAATGTTACACAGCTCCTGGACCTTTTAATGTGAATAAAAACTATATGTATTTTTCAAAATTAGCAAACTGCCTTGACATTATATTTATTGTGTTTCATTCTAGTGTTATTTATATCCGAGTTTTATCACACATACTATTCAGCACAAAGTCATGAATGTTCACCTCTGCCTAAAAAGGTTATTGGTATTTAGTTAGATCACTGCACTATCTGGGATCTAGTTGTCTTGTCTCCTCCCATTACATCAGAATTAAAGACTGGCTTATGTAGGGTGCCATCGGCCTCTGCTTGGAGGTTTGCTCACTTTAACATTTTCGTGTAATAGCTAGCTTTTCTAAGTATTCTCTTAATATGACCGTTTATGCATTCACTTATGATATGCATAAGATTCTTAGGCTCACTAGTGACAAGCTTGTCTTCCAGGAATCACTAATGGTTTTTATAGTCCCAATCACCAGCTTGATAGATGCCAATTCGTTATGATTTAACATCACTTAAACAGAGGTTATTGTGTTTGGCACCTCGTTTTCTATGTGGGCCAGTTATTGGTGGCCTAGAGACCACAGTCTTTTGATTTCTGCAGGTAATTTCTATTCCCACCGTTTATATAAGATACTCATCCAGTAACATAAAGCCCCTTGTTTCTGTCCTTTTATAGCCCACAGAAAAAATCACACTCTCCTTCCCTCCTCCTTCTGAAAAACACAAGTGCAGTCAAACACACATAACATAGCAATCACACTTGTTCAGTCTTAACTTCTGCAACTCAATATATATTGGCCCCCTCTTTTTTTCTGCCAGAATGCTGAGCACCCGATTCTCAAAGGAACTTATTACTCATAAAGTTATGAGTGTGGAGTCTGGGGGTGGAATCTCTGTATGGCGCACCTGGTCCTCTCTGCAGGGTCGTCCCCAAATATTTTCCCTTCACCCTTCACTTTTCTGCTTTTGCTGGCCTTAGGACTTTGTACACTTTACCACTGCTAACCAGTGCTAAAGTGCGTGTGCACTCTCCTTAAAGCATGGTAACATTGGCTTATACCCAATTGGCATATTTAATTTTCTTGTAAGTCCCAAATAAAGTGGCACTACATGTTTCCAGGGCATGTAAATTAAATACTACTGGTGGGCCTGCAGCACTGATTGTGCCACCCACTTTAGTAGCCCTTTAAGCAAGACTAAGGCCTGCCATTGCAGTCTGTGTGTGCAGTTTAAAACTGCCATTTTGACCTGGCAAAATAAACCTTTTGCCAGGCCTAACCTTTCCTTTTTTATACATATAGGTTACCCCTAGGGTGGGCCCTAAACATCCCAGACAGCAGGGTGCAATGTATTTAAAAAGTAGGACATGTACTTTTAAGTTTTACATGTCCTGGTACTGGCAAACTCTTAAATTCATTTTTCACTACTGAAAGGCCTACCTTTCCCTTAGGATAACATTAGAGTTACCTTATTATCTTTTATAAGTGTAATTTCCAAATGGCAATAGGTCACCAGTTCATGTTTGGTGTTTCTGATATCAAAATTTAAAATCCTAACTTATAGTGAAGTCGGATTTTAAATTACAATTCTGAAAATGCCACTTTTAGAAAGTCGGCATTGCCTTGCCTTAACACTTAAGTGCCTGTAGCCTGTACCTGGGCCACATGACTGGGTGTAGCTGACAGTTGGGGCTTTGTGCATTCCTCTTAGACAGCCACACTCAGTAGGGAGCTTAGGTGTACCTGGATGGGCCATCACTGATAGGATTGGACGGACGAGCTGGGCACATCCCCAGTTACACTTGAATAGGCTGTGTCCTGCCTCCACACAAAAACTACTGCATATCCCCTGTAGTCAGTCTGCAGCCAGGACAAGGAAGGCAGGATGCCTGGGGACTACAAAGAGAAACCTCTAGAAACTTCTTCCTACTTCAAAGGCACAACTACGTATAAATACTGGACTTCAGACACCAACTCTTAAGCACACTTCTGGATCTCTGGATATTGTGCCAGCAAGAAGGACTGTTGTGCTGCTACAATGACTGCAACTCTGCTGGACTGCTGCTCTAACAGAGGAAGGAGAACTGGATCTGCAACTTCATCCTGAACCCAAGACCCTAGAGTGACTCCAAAGGCTACTCTGCTGTCCTCCTGATCTGAGCCTCAGGGACATAAAAGGGTTTCCCAACACCCTGCACCAGACCCTGGACCAAGCTGCAGAGATTTCCTGACCCCCAAGTGGTACCTCGTAGGTTCTGGACTCTTGGTTTGGCTCAAGGGCACTGGAATCAAGCTTTTGGGGTCTTTGTAACCACTTACAGGCCGATTCGCACCAAGACCCCCCCACCTGTATCACAAATCAAAACGAAGCTCTGTCAGCCCGACTCTTTGCACTGGAGCATCGACCCCAGCACGAACCTCCAGCAACGCCCGCTTGCCCGTGACAGCGCCCTGCTTTTTGTGCGTGCTTTGCCGACAACCTCCCGCGATGCTCTCCCTCTTCCTCACAGCCCTCTTCAACTCAAACAAGACTCTTGGCATGAACTTGAGAAGGTACAATTTCAGCGGACCTACCCTGGTGACTGTATCTGACCTGTGCTCCATCGTGGTCAGCCTGAAAGTGTGACTTTGACGCGATCCAGCACAACCAGATTTTCTGAGTTAGCTATTTGTACTTTTTGGTACTATATTCACTCAAATCTTTACAAATTCATATCTTTGGTTCTACTGATTGGATTTTTGTCATTTTGGTTATATTTTATTTAGTAAATTTTGCTCTATGTTTCTAAACTGGTGTGGGATTCTTTTGTGGTGAATTTTCACTGTGTTACTGCTTGAAGTGTTGCACAAATACTTTACACATTGCCTCTAAGTTAATCCTGACTACTCTGTGCCAAGCTACCAGAGGGATGAGCACAGGTTAATTTGGGGTTGGCTTGTGCCTCACTCTGAGAAGAATTGTGGTTGCTGCTTGAGAAGGGTTTCATCCTTTCAACCAGTAACGCAATTTAATTCTTACAGCAGCATATGGAGATTCTGCCCCGAGTGCGAGATTCCGCCACAAGTGCAGAAACTCTGCCCTGAGTGCAGACAATCGACACTCGTAACTTTAGGAGTCGCATCTCTTTTTACTAAGTATCTCTCCACTGGCTCCATCCATGGACATGGTTGTTTGGTGTCACTGAGCTATCGCTATTAAAGGTCCTGCCTTTTTTTAAACCGATAATCTTTGCAGGAAATTACAATTTTTTCATAGTATTCACTAAGATTCTTTCCCTATTTTTGCTTTCTGTAATCCTCTGTGCACTATGTCCCTGCTAACCAGTAATTAAGTGTCTGTGCTCCCCTTTTTAACATTGTTTTATTGGTATACTCCTACTTGGCATATTTAACTTACCCATATGTATCTAGTTTAAGGGACAATGTTTACCTAGGGCTTGTAAGTTAAATGCCACTAGTGGACTACAGCACTTATTGTGCCATCCACTACATAGTCAGTGTACAAATGGCTTCAGACCACAGTTGTAGCCTAACCGCTGCATGTTATAAAATGCAATCTGACCTGTCAAAATAAAACCTTTCAACACGTCAAAATCATCCTTTTAAATATGAATAAGTGCCCCATATGTTGTCCTTATGGCCCGTAAGGCAGGGTGCATGGTATTTAAAAGTAGGACATGTAAGAAATTTATGTCAAACATGTCCTAGAACCTAAAAGCCTTTTTTCATTGCAGAAAGGCTGGCTGTTCCATAGAGAAACACTAAGATGCACTATTATATTCAATAATGCCATATTTGGCTAGGAAACTCCTAGAAACAGTATTCCAAGACTCTTTGTAATATTTATTAGAAGCGCAATTCTATGGTAATGTCAGATTTCTAATAAATATTCAGGAAAAAGTAAAGATACTTCTAGAAAATTACATTTTTCCTGCCCAAAGTCTCTGGAGGCTGATTTGCATTACCTTTCAGCTGCAGCTCTCTGAAGGCCCAAGCATTCAATGAGGTGTGAAAACAATTCCCAGTGCAGAGACAAAGACTTGGGTCTAGTGAGGTGTTTTGTTCCTCTAGCAGAATAACCATTTGGGATGTGCTCATGAAATTAGGTTACATCAAAGGGGCCTCCCCTATCACAGTCAGATGTCAGATGACACCAGGACATACCCCTACTTTTGTGCCCCCAACGAAGCAGGCACCAGTCCCAGTGAGATAGGAGGTGCCCCCAGAACTGTTTTAGAGTGACTCCAGGGGAGGAGCTGCTCATTTCTCTGTGGTGAAGACACATGCACTGCACATGGGAAGAAAGGTTTCATTATCTTGTATTGAGGCAGAGAGAGGCACTATGGGGTTGTTAGCAGTAAGGCACAATGGAAGTGCTTCAAAAGTAGGTAGGGAACTTTTATTAAATTGGTTACCGAGGAGTTAGGAGTTACTGAGGAGTTATCAGTCAGCGTACACAAGGCCCCTAGGGGCGAACACTACCAACTACAGAACCAAAGCTCCAGCCATGGGAGAACTTGAAAATACATTGACAATCAGAAAAAGTGATAATTTTGTGGTCCCTAACTTAAGGTGGGGATCCAGGGAAGAAAGGCTGCCGTGTACTGAGTAATTTGGTGGTGGTCTCATCGTCCTGGGGCCACCACAAGCAGTGATATGGGCAAAAATGTGTTATGGGGCAAGTTCTGTGCAAGTAATGAATATCCGAAGAGCGGCTTTCCCGCAGTGCCGTTGAGAGTCGCATTTGCATTTTTGTCCTGTATAAGAGCGGCCTCACGCTGCATTCTCCTTTTGGATCGGTTGCCCAGTCCAATCCAGGCTCCCCAGTTGCAATTTTCCCTGGAGGGCAGCTTGGAGACCCAACCCCTCGGCTGCCCTCACTGCTCCCCATGCCAGCAGCATGATCTCGTGATGCCACGGGAGCCGGCCACCTTCATTTGTGTCTGCCTGCTCCAGCGGGCAGACGTGCATCTTGGGTGGCAACTTTCTGCTCCCCTCAGGCACAGGCATGGGGAGCGGGGAGAGAAGACTATGTTGGGGGGTGGCAGCACTCCCCCATCCAGTTTGGTTGATTTGGGGCCCAGGCATGGGGTCCTGGCCCCTTTCCACCTCCTGCAGGGGGAGCGCGATGGCGCTCACCCAATCCTCCCACATCTGGAAGCACTCGCGGGTCCGGGGATGGGGTGCCAGCCCCCTTTAGCATATATCCGCCCGGGGGATGGGGCCCCCAGGTGATGTGGGAAAACGGGGAGGGGGCCCCATGCACACAATCTTCCCCAACAAAGTCTCCACTGCTTCCTTGCACCAACCCCTGGGCCCTGGTCCATCCCGGGGGAAAAAGGTCGAAGCAGCAGCCGAGCCCCATGCGCTCTGAGGGAGGAAAGTAGGTAAAAGTTAACCAAACTTTAGAATGGCATAACTCGGGTCATGTTTGGCTGTTCTGGACAATACTGGGCTTATTGCACCCCTGGTGGTGAGCTCTATACACCAGGTGCAGTTGCAGCAACCCTCCTCACCTCCAAAGCAGTACTGTCCTCAAAAAGCTGGTTCTCCTGGCTCTCTGTGCCAGTTCTCCTTTGTGCTTTGTTGGTGAGTGCAGAAGAGTCCAGGGCTTTCCCCCAACTGGTCCTCAGGGGGTGTAACAGGGCCAGCCTCACTGATCCTGGCATCTACTGGGAAGAGTTCTGGCTCCTGAGTAGGTGTCAGGGGGTTCCTCCTTCAGTTCTCAATAGCAGTCCTAGGATCCAGCAGTGAAGTGGTTAGAACATTTGCAGGCAAGTAGAGTCTCTCCCTTGTGCAAGAGTTTTTCAAGGGGAGAGGAAGGTTCCGGAAGACAGGCACCACTGGCCAATCCGTGGGTGCCACATCACCTCTCTACCCATGTCCCAACCCTCCTGCACAGCATGTTGGGATAATCCAAAATAGCATCATCCAGGAGCCACTGGTCACATCAGCTCCTGGGGTCTCATCTCCACCCCTCACTGACATCACTGTCAGGGACTTGCACACAGGAATTTCAAAGAGAGCCCCCCTCTGATTAATCTCCAGTTGTCTAAGCACTCTCCTTTGGTCAGTGGGCTTGGACAGGCCCATACCTGGTGCGGAGCGACAACTGAATGATTGCGAGAGACCATTCCGCCCCACCACTTTCCTCCTCAGAAGCTGTGAGAAGTACTGCTAGTTGCTCCTTTTGTGTGGGGCAGCCTTTGTTCCAGCTGCTGGAGAAAATGTAATTAACTGGGCACAGCAGGGTGACACAAGGCCTGTGCTCTGAACCTGAGCTGAGCCAGGGGAAAAATGAAAACTCTAGATGACCCATAAGGTGTACAGATATCATTTTGGGAGTTACATATTCACTTTCTCGCACAGGTTGCACTGCAGTTCAAGACGTCAATGGTCTCTGTAGGCCAAGGGGGAGTGAAACTAAACTCTAAGGCAGTTCTCTCCCTATGTGCGTAACGAGGTGACACTATAGTTAAAATAGTAGAGCACACTGACTTTCCCTAATAGTGTGCACTACCCTCATTAGGCCTATCGCAGGTGAATACCTAATCCTGCAGAGTCTCCATTGAGGCAGGCTACCCGTGCACTGCTACTGAGCTGTGCACGACAGTAGTCTCCCACACTCATCCAGCACATGTGCATGCATGTGTTCACGTGTAACCAGCCGTGTTCCTTACCCTTGCTGCATCGCAGCGGCCTTATCTTAAAAGGCCAACACTAGCGATAAACATGTGCAGTCTGTTTGCAATGTCATTACCGTGGGTGAGACACCGGTAGCGAGACTAACCCACAGTAAAAATGTCCAAAAACTGGATGATCAGAAAAGCATAAAAATCTGGGTGTACCACAGGGGTAGCACCCACTGCAACAGTACCCACAACACAACAGTGAACACCAACAGTCCCTCAAATAATTGCATACTAACAGTTTTCAAGGTATGTTAGTGTACAGAATGTAAAAACTCAACCTCACAAAATAAAAAAACTGTGCCTGCTAAATTCCTCTCTAAATAGAGTGAATCACATTTTGCTTCATAACAATGTGTGCACCTCACTCAAAAGTAAATATGTGCACTAAAAAAAGACTGTGCATGCACAAAACTCCCCAAAAAATACAGCATGTCCCACACCACTACCTCTCTTTTGAGAAAAGCTTCAAAGAACTTTAAACAAGCAGTGGCATATAGTGACATGTGCTACATCTGAATTGAATGTGTGGCACTAGGAAGGAAATTTAGCAGCATTTGGACTGGATGTCAAACACAACAAGAGTAATGTTTGGAACCATGCATTGGAGGCTTGTGAACTCACAGCTGGTATTAATTTAATCAGTTCCATGGTTTGCAAATCTTTAATGAAATCAAAGGTCTGGGTTAGATAATTACATTAGTCATTGCAAAGGTATCTTTTGTCCTCTGCAAACTTGGTGATGTTCGATAGTCCAGTCATGCTACTTTATCTACAGCTTTTTCTAACTCTTTTCAAGTTTACATTTTTTCTGCTTGTGCACTAATATAAGTTAGCAATAGCTGTAAACAGGGAAGGTTATGGGTCAATAGAAGAGTTGAGCTGAATAATAGTACTATTATCTTAGCATTAAAAGATGGTCTTCCACACAAATCTATGCCTTGTTTTATATAGTCCTGAACAATATGGTTTTCAATTTAGTCACATCTTCAATAACATTGAATCGATTTATGCCAAACATTGCATGAATGTAGAACTGCACCCAAGAAGCATGTTTCATTTGTTTAGCGTAAATTCGGCCTGTAGTTTTTGAAATATTACAATTAAAGAAGTTATTGGTTGGGCTTGAAAGGGTTAGCACAATTGCATACTCGGTACCCACCAGGTACAGCCAGCATACGGCAAATTGGGGGCCGCAGGGAAGCCCAGGGCCCCCATGGCCTCAGCTGGCTGTTGGCATTGCTCCTGCCTGGTGGGAGCAGCTGTTTTTTGTTTTCTCCTGCTGAGCAAAAACTATGTGTGTTTCTCTTACCGGAGGAGCTCGAGCAGGTAAACAAAATTGTGCTCCCCCCGGCTGGATTTTTTTCAAAGCTCAAGCAGAGTAAGAGCAGATATGCCTTCCCTGCCCGTGCTCCTGCAGGCAAGTTCCTTACTCAGTGAAAACCTTAATATAAATATTTACCTTTTCACTCAAAAAAACAAAGTTTAAAGTAACTTTATACTTAGGTGAATATGTTAGTTACAACGTTAATGTTTTGAACTAAAAAAAACACAGAAATTCACTATAGTTAGAAAAGCTAACCATAACTTGTGCCCTGCCATGCGCTGCTTATGAACTTGCATATTACAACACGTATATTATGTTTTATGACATCATTTATGACATCACTGATGACATCTCAAGTCACATCATTGAAGACATTGCTGATGACATCATCCAATGAGTGTGTTCCTTTTTTTCTAGTTTACATAGTGCAGGTTACAACCATATTACTTTTCTTCCTAATTTGTACAGCCTGTGTCCAGCTAATAGGTGTAAATGTTTACAAAACACATGTGCATCTAATGCAAAATAGGTGTGCAGAGGTATTGTACATGTTATAAATCTTTGAATTGAAGAGTAACTGTGTGTAGATGACAGTTGATGACTTCTGTCAAGTATGTTCTACACAGGTTTTTCGGTTCAGCATAAAAAATTTCCAACAGAGCAAAGATTCTATGTAGTTGATAATACGTATTGTAACCAGCCTTGAGTTATTAGACAGAATTGTCTCAGCGTGACAATTTTTACATAACATAAAAGACTGTGTGCACCAGGTACTAATCTATGTACATGTGCTTCCTTTGCTTCAGAAGATGAACTCTCTGTTTTTAATAACCGGTGGTGTATTTCTCATGAGAGTTTCAATGTCTGCAAACAGTGTGGTACAGCATTAACTCTCTCCATAGAGTAAACACTGTTTACAGTAACCACTTAATTTCTCAATGTAGGTTCAGTGACTGTAAGCGGTTTGATACAGATAAAGGCTGTTCATAGAAGGGCATTCATTTTGGAACAGATGTTGAGTATTTTCAGGAGCTTGGCTTTCTCTGAACACTTGTATACATATTAAACACTGTGTGCAATGAGGGTTTCCCATATATCTGTGGCTGATAGTTAACGTAAACTAGGCTACCCATGAAGTGTATGGTATATAATGTCGCACATGACACATGCTTGCTACACCTAAGGGTGTTGTATCTGTGATGCCAATAATAATGCTTCATATTATTCGGAGCTATTTTGCGCTTACTCTCAGGGCTCTAATTCCATACTAGTTTATAGAGTAATATGTACAAAAGAAGCTTGTATGATATCATTTGAGATGTCATCAGTGATGTCATAAATGAAGTCATAGAACATGTCATGAGTGATGTAATATGTGAGGTCATAATCCGTGCATGGTGGGGGTGCAAGTTCTGCTAACTATACTGGTGAATTTTTGTATCTTTTTTAGTTCAAAACGTTAATGCTTTAACTGACATATCCTAACTATAACGTTACTTTAACTTTTGTTTCTATCAGTGAATTTAAAAAAAAAAAAATCTTTTTTGTATCGCACCTAACTATAATGTTACTTTGAGCTATATTTTATTACCATATGTAAAGCCAACCCCATGCCTTGCAGCAGACCCCCACAGGCTGCCAACCCCACCATGTGCATGGCCTTTAGCTGTGCACAGCAGGAGATTGGTGACAGGGCCGAGATTGGTGTCAGGGCCTGGCCCCACCCGGAGGCAGCCAACCCTCCCCAGCAGGCAGCCAAACCCAGACTGAGCATGGCCTTTTTTTTGTATGTGGTGTGGGGTTGGCTGCCAGGCCCTGCATCCGAAACCCTGCAGGCAGTCACCCGGAGGCAGATAATCCCACATCGCACATCACCCTTGGTCATGCATGACATGTGGTTAACAGCAGGTTCTGGCTTGCAGCCAAGCTGTGCTTCTAACTCCCCAAAGGTAGCCAACCCCATGCTGAGCACAGCCTTTGGGCATGCACAGCGGGGGGTTGGCCACAGGGCCAAGCCTGCCACCAGGCCTTGTGGCCAAACACCCAGCAGACTGCCAACCCCATGACCATGCACAGCTGTTGGCATGCACAGCTCAGGTTGGCCTTCAGGCCCCCGGGACCTCATTACTTGCAGCGAAAATTATATATTAAGGGGAGGGGGACATGCAGTCCCCTTCCTGATCCTTAATAGGCCTTGAGGAGCCCATCCCCTGGGCCTGTTCTAATCAAAAGCGGAGGAAGGACTGAATGTGACCCCCTCCCCAAGCCTTAAAAGGCTGCATGGACCCTTCCCCTGGGCCTGTTCCAATCAAAAGGGGAGGGGGGCTGCATGTGGCCTCCCTCCCCAAGCCTTAAAAGGCTGCATGCACCCTATTCCCCGGGGGCAAATCCAATTAACAAGGGCGGAGGGCGTTCAGCGGGTGCCCATCCCCTGGGTCTGTTCCAATCAAAAGGGGAGGGGGCCACATGTGGCCTCCCTTTCCAAGCCTTAAAAGGCTGTGTGGATGCTATTCCCCAGGGCCAAATCCAATCAAACAGGGAGTAGGGCATGCAGCCCCCCTCTCTAACCCTTCTTGGACCCTGGGGACCCCATCCCACAGGGCCAAAATCTAAGTGGAGGGGGTGTGCAGCCTTCTTCCTGAGCAGTATTAGGCCCCAGGGATCCCATCCCCCGGGGCCAAATATAATTAAAATGGGAAAGGGCGGCACGACCTCCCTCCCCAAGCCTGAGTAAGCCCTAGTGATCCCATTCCCCAGGCCCAAACCAATAAAAAACAATAAAAAAGAGTTAAGAGGCAAACCAATAAAAAGGAGGAAGGGGGCTGTGTGGCTCCCCTCCTCGAGTCTTCATAGGCTACAGGGACTCCATCCCCAGGGCAGTTTTTATTTAAATGGGAGTGGTGGCCAGATCTCACCGAGCTTTATCAGGCCCCTAGGACTCCATTCCCCCAGGGCCAAAGCTAATTAAAAAGGGGAGGGCCATGCAGCCCCCCTCCTCAACCCTTACTAGGCCCCAGGGACCCCATCCCCCAAGGCTGCGTTATTTTTTAAGGGAAGGGTGGCAGTCCAGCCACCCTTGACCAAGCCTTTTCAGGCTTGGGAGACCCATCCTCCAGGAATGTCTATTTTTTTTTAAGTTTTAAAAGTTAATATGTTTTTGTTTCACTGCCCACATCAGTGCAGACAGGGATACAGAACAGAAGTCTGCTCCCAGCCTGCAAAAGAATTTTTAAACCTCCCGCCGGCTGGTACCTGATTTTGTGTTTGCTCCCGATTTGAAAATGCTCCCGCCAGATGGAAGCAAACACGTTTGCTTGCCCGTTGTAATGCAGGCATGGGAACAACTGCATCATCAGGGTGGGCTCCCTGGGACACAGAAAGTGAGCCCGCCCCGGGCGATAGGGTCCCGAGACCATTAAATTAAAGGCTTATGTAGGGCCCTCTCCCTTTAAACTTAAGTCACGACCCTGGGAAATGGGGTCCCTAGGGCCTTTATAAGCTCTGGGAGGGGTGTTTCGGCTTAAAAATACTTTGGTCCCCTGGAGTTGGGGTCACGGAGGGGGGCTGCAAGCCCCCTTCCATTAAATAGACCCAGCTCCAGGGGATGGGGTCCCCAGGCCCTTAATGGACTGGTGAGGGGACCCTACTGACACCCCTCCCCATATATAAATGTATATATATATATAT
Organism: Calotriton arnoldi; assembly: GCA_963921515.1. NCBI lineage: Eukaryota > Metazoa > Chordata > Amphibia > Caudata > Salamandridae > Calotriton > Calotriton arnoldi. The sequence continues at coordinate 1,199,336 of CAWUFW010000457.1, forward strand.
ATTCACTGAAAAAACCATAGGTTTCAGACACGTTATAGTTACAAATTAGCATTTAAAAAACCTTTGAAATTCACTGAAAAAACCATAGGTTTCAGACACGTTATAGTTACAAATTAGCATTTAAAAAACCTTTGAAATTCACTGAAAAAACCATAGGTTTTAGGGACAGTTATAGTTACTTGGACATTGCACTCGTACAAAACCCGTGAAATTCCCCGTTATAGTTAGTTCAGCTAACTATAACTCGCGCCCCCGCAATGCACTGCTGATGACGTCACATATTACATCACTCATGACATGGTCAGTGACATCACTGATGACATCACTGATGACATCTCAAATTACATCACTGATGACATCATCCAGTGACTGTGTGTTTCTCTAAAGTTTAAATATTTTTAATATATATAGGAAAAGACGTATTGAAGAATGAGTGGGTGTGTAAGTGTCTGTATGGATGATTTAGTAGGTGCGTGACTGACTGTATAAGTGAGTGATTTAACGTATCGTACTGAATGCATGGGTTAGTGACTAAACTGGGTGAATGTCTGTATCCGTCTGTCTGTTGCTGTGTAAGTGGCTGCATGTGTTTGTGAATAGCTACATGAGTGTCTATTTGAGTTATTGAATGCTTGTGTGAGTATCTGTATGGGTGCCTGAGTGTTTGTGTGGGAGGGGTGTGTGCGACTCTGTGCATAGATGTGTGAGTGGGTGATTCACTGGGTGGATGGTTTCAAGAGTGCATCTGTGATAGACTGTATGGGTGGGTAAGTGTGTGTAAGAGTGTGTTAGTGAGTGAATGTATGTCCCAGTGGTACATGTGTGAGTAACTACATATGTGAAAGGCAGTATATATGTGTGTTGGAGTATATAAATAGCTATAAGCGAGAGTGAGTGATTGTGATAGTGGCTGTATGGATGAGTGTGTGCTTGTATCAGTGATTGTATAAGAGCGTAACAATGTGCTACTATTTGTATGAGTAAGTGAGCTGGTGTGTGTATAACTGTATAGGTGAGTAAATGGCAGTGTGTTTAATTATTTGCATGACTGACTAGGTGTGTGAGTACCTCTATGGATGAGTGGCGTTGTTTGAGTGTCTATATAGGAGTAAGAGTGCATATGATAGTCCTGTACTGAGTGACCGTAAGTATGAGTGACTGTACGGGTGAGTGAGTGGATGTGTGTGTGTAGACCTAAGAATCAGTGAGTGGGTATGTGGTTATTGGTGTTGGAGTGTCTATGGTTTTGCGAATGGCAGTCTGTAATTTAGAGTGGGTGTATCAAAGATTATATTAGGGTGTGAGGAGGTGCATCAGATTATCACGTGGATGATGTCATCAGTGATGTCATTTGAGATGTCATCAGTGATGTCATCAGTGATGTCACTGACCATGTCATGAGTGATGTAATATGTGACGTCATCAGCAGTGCATTGCGGGGCGCGAGTTATAGTTAGCTGAACTAACTATAACGGGGAATTTCACGGGTTTTGTACGAGTGCAATGTCCAAGTAACTATAACTGTCCCTAAAACCTATGGTTTTTTCAGTGAATTTCAAAGGTTTTTTAAATGCTAATTTGTAACTATAACGTGTCTGAAACCTATGGTTTTTTCAGTGAATTTCAAAGGTTTTTTAAATGCTAATTTGTAACTATAACGTGTCTGAAACCTATGGTTTTTTCAGTGAATTTCAAAGGTTTTTAAATGCTAATTTCTAACTATAACGTGCCTGAAACCTACGTTTTTTTAGTGAATTTCAAAGGTTTTATAAATGACAATTTTTAAATGTATTAATTGTTATATTAATTTTTTTCATACTGATTTAGTACATTTTTAGAAACAATTTTTTTTTACATATTTTATTTTTTAAATTACATTGTAATTACATTATACATTACATTACAAAAAATACTTTCTCTTAATGAATTACTTTAGTTTAAATACTTTGCAGATAGGCAATAGACTTTTAAGTACAGTAGTTACAGTTGTTGCAATGGGCAACACATTTTCAAACACAATGCAACATTCAGCTCAATGTGAATTTCTAGTTAAATGCAATTAGTTACTTTATGGATTACTTTTCTAACCACAGGACTGGATCCTAGATTCAGTCCTGGTACATCTCCTGTAAACAGTTGAGTAAAAGCGTTTTGGTTACAGTCGTGATTTTTAAGGAATATTATTGTATTTTAAAAGTTGACACTTAGAAACTTTTTCTCATAGAATCACCAATGTTATCCTATGGAAGGAAATTCACTTAGCAGGTAAAAACTGTTATCGTTACTTTTTCTTACTCAGTGTTGGATCCTGGATCCAGCACTGGTGCATCTCCTGTAAACAGTTGAAAGAATGCGTTTAAGTCTTACAGGCGATTTTTAAGGAATATTTGTAGTTTGTGAAAATCAACACTTTGAAACTTTTTGCTGAAAACCAGTCAATGTTAGCCTATGAAGGAAATTCAAGTTACCGGTAAGTACGGTTAAAATTTCTTTTGAGGATCAGTACTGGGCTGAAACATGCAGCACTGAGGTCTCTCCTGATAACAGGTGAATAAATCGGAATTCGTATTTCGGCTGATTTTAGAGGAATATTTTAAAGTTCCAAAACTCCACACTTAGAAGAATTTCCAAGTGAAACCAGTCAATGTTAGCCTACGGAAGGAAATTCAAGTTACTGGTAAGTACGGTTAAAATTACTTTTCAGGACCAGTACTGGGCTGAAAGATGCAGCACTGAGGTCTCTCCTGATAACAGGTGAGTAAATCAGAATTCGGATTTCGGCTGATTTTAGAGGAATATTTTAAAGTTCCAAAACTCCACACTTAGAAGAATTTCCAAGTGAAACCAGTCAATGTTAGCCTATGAAGGAAATTCAAGTTACCGGTAAGTACGGTTAAAATTACTTTTCAGGATCAGTACTGGGCTGAAAGATGCAGCACTGAGGTCTCTCCTGATAACAGGTGAGTAAATCGGAATTCGTATTTCGGCTGATTTTAGAGGAATATTTTAAAGTTCCAAAACTCCACACTTAGAAGAATTTCCAAGTGAAACCAGTCAATGTTAGCCTATGAAGGAAATTCAAGTTACCGGTAAGTACGGTTAAAATTACTTTTCAGGATCAGTACTGGGCTTAAAGATGCAGCACTGAGGTCTCTCCTGATAACAGGTGAGTAAATCGGAATTCGTATTTCGGCTGATTTTAGAGGAATATTTTAAAGTTCCAAAACTCCACACTTAGAAGAATTTCCAAGTGAAACCAGTCAATGTTAGCCTATGGAAGGAAATTCAAGTTACTGGTAAGTACGGTTAAAATTACTTTTCAGGACCAGTACTAGGCTGAAAGATACAGCACTGAGGTCTCTCCTTATAACAGGTGAGTAAATCGGAATTCCTATTTCGGCTGATTTTAGAGGAATATTTGCACAATGGTGAAGGGAGGGGCGGGGCCTGAGGTGACATCTTTGCAAACGCGCCCGTGGCGCGTTTTAAGTTGGGGGATTAAGTCCCCTTGAATCCTGAGGGTCCCTAGGGGCCAACTAGACCACCAGGAACCTCCAATATGCGCCAGGGGGCTGCGTTGCAGAGACGTGTAGAGAGGCCACACCCTTTTTACACCTCTCTGCAACGCAGCTCTGTGGCGCATTCTGGATGTACCTGTTGGGCTAGTTGGCCCCAGGGACCCTCAGGATTGAAGGAGTTTAATTCCCCATCTTAAAACGCGCCACGGGGCCTGTTTGCACACATGTCACCTGAAGCCCCGCCCCTCCCTTCACCACTGTGCAAACGCGCCCCGTGGCGCGTTTTAAGTTGGGGGATTAAGTCCCCTTGAATCCTGAGGGTCCCCGGAGTCCAACTAGCCCACCATATACCTCCAAAAGCGCCACAGAGCTGCGTTGCAGAGAGGTGTAAAAAGGGGTGTGGCCTCTCTACACGTCTCTGCAAGGCAGCTCCCTGGCGCATACTGGAGGTTCCTGGTGGGCTAGTTGGCCCCCAGGGACCCCCAGTATTCAAGGTGAATTTGTTCCCCTTCTGCAAACGCGCCAGGGGCGCGTTTGCAGAGTGGTGAAGTAAGGGGCGGGGCCTGCGGGCCCGATCGTTTTTTTTGTTTGTTTTTTGTCCCCTGAAGGAGGGCTGTGTAGCCCCCTTCCTTTTTTCTGTTTTTGGGCCCTGGGGACCCCATCCCCCAGGGCCTTACCCCTTTTTTAATTACCAAAAAAAAAAAACGGGAAGGGGGCCGCGTGGCCTTCCTTCCCTTGGCCTGTATTGGCCCCGGGGACCCCATCCCCGGGGCATGGCCTCTTTATTTATTATTTTGAGGGGGCAGCGTGGCCCCCTCCTCTGGCCATTTTAAGGCCCCGGGACCCCATCCCCGGGGCTGGCCTTTCTATTTTTTAATTTTTTTTTTTCTTTTTTAGGGAGGGGGCCGCGTGGCCTCCTCCCGAGCCACTACTTGCCCGGGGACCCCATCCCCGGGGCTGGCCCTCTCCGTTGGGGACTGTGGGGGTCCCCAATCCCCCACAGTCCCGCCGGCTCCCGCGTCCCTTGGGAGCCGGCATTGCTTTCCACATGGGGAGCAGCTGACATGCTGCTCCCCATGTGGAAAGCATGTGCTTGGATATTGGAAGAGAGAGCAGGTTTCCCTGCTCTCTTCCAATATCCAAAGCAGTTTGCTATGGCAGGACGGGAGCCGCGAGGCTCCCGTCCCTGCCATAGCAAACTACAGTGTCCCGAGGGTAGGCACCCCGGGACACTGCAGGAGCCGGCCCTGGGGGTGGTGGTCCCCAGGGCCATCAAGGGCTCCAGGAGGGGGCCGCGCGGCCCCCTCCAATTCAGTTCAAAGCCCCGGGAGGTGGTGGTCCCCGGGGCTCTGGAGTCCGTAACGGACCCCCATATTTAAATGTTTAGTGCCCCGGGGAGGTGGCGGTCCCGGGGCGTGTGGGGGCTGGAGCCCCCCACACAGGTTGTCATTAATTTTAAAAAGCCCCGGGAGGTGGTGGTCCCGGGGCTGCGGAAGGCTCAGAGCCCTCCCGCACCATTTTTAAAAAGCCCCGGGGTGGCGGTCCCCGGGGCTTGGGGGCCCTTTGAGGCCCCCACACATTAAATTATCCCCCACCATGCCCCCGGGACTTGGGCCACCCGGGGGCCAATTAACTATCGAGCGCGGGAGACCGCGCTTCAATTTTTTTTTTTTTCGGCAGGATTCGCGCACCCTGAGCGCATCCTGACGATTTTTAAAAAAAAAAAATTTTTTTTTTTGCCCAGGGGGTCCTTGTGGGACCCCTGTTGTAATTTGGCAGCATTTAAGTTAAGCATTAACTGAAGACAGCCTGTATTTAGAGGCTAAATTGTCCGCTTTGTGGAATCCATTTTGTATTTCTGGCAGCCATTTTGGCTGCCATGTGCTACCATGTGCTCGCCATGTGCTCTGTCCTACCTTCCTGTCAACTGCTCTTGAAATCTGCCTAGAGACAAGTTATATTTAGTTCCTCTTGCTTTGCACATGCTCAGTTGAGCTTGCAGCTGTTCCGAGTTTATAAATGTCAGGATGTGTCTACTAAAAGTAGAAACTGTTAGCTCCACCCACTTGTCGACTGTGCATTCTCTGTATGACCTTATATGTGCCTAAAACCAGCATTTGTGTTAGTACCGCCTTCATTTGAGCCCCTGTGTGGGTATAAAAGGACCAGGATCCTTCCATTCAGTGTGCTACTTCATGCATTACTGAAGGGTGATGTGCGAATGTTAGCTCCACCTCATGAGGTTTAATAAACTCTGTCTTTTCTATTTCCAGTTTCTGTGCCAACTTCTTCCTAAGTGTCTGAGGACTCTGTGCAGAGAAGGGAGAACCCTAAGCACTGGTAGGCTTTGCTGAGGCTCACTACAACAAATTGGCGCTTCCAACGTGGGACTCATCAGCGACTCGGATGCCCGAAGGACTGGTCGCAACGAAGGATTGGAATCTCGCTTTTGGACGCGATCGCTGCCTGAGGAGACCAGAGTCTTGGCACCCACGGCGTTTTTCCTTTCTTTCTGATCTGACCATCCCGGCGGCGCCGGTCCTTGACTGAGATCTCTTCTGTTGATTCGTCGTGCAGTGACCATTTGGTCGATTTGAGAACTTGGCAGTTGGAACCTGGACACCATTTGATTGGTAAAAGCCGTTTTGCGGCACTTGCTGTTGGTTTGATGCCTTTGATTGGTAAGGTAGTTTTAGTAACACTTACTGTGGCTTTGTTTGTATGATTGGCCAATTTTGGAATCTGTTTTGTAATTATATATGTATTGCAATACATATAGGCAGGTAATGAGGAGAATTTTCTCTATTTAAAATTGTTTGAACAGCGCAACGTACGAAAAGTACCTTAAGCGCTACTTTGATTATAATACTGCATATTTTGCACTATTTTTTGGCATGCCTGTTTTCAGCACACTTCGTAGGATGTGTTGCTTTTGTAGTGGTACCAATTTGAGACTTGATGAAGCACAACCAGCCCCCGGAGGGACGCCTAATAGGGATATGTATATTAAGTATGGTATTTCTTCTATAATGTACTGCACGTTATGGAACAAATATACTAGTAAAGATCCTGAGTTGCGTTGGCCTATGTATGGGTCATTTGATTTGCGAAAAATTCAGTATGTGGAACAATGTATGTTTAAACGAAAGACTAGGCAAGATATGTTTGATTGTGTGCGAATGTGGGAGAAAGAAGTGCGTGAGCGAATGAAGCGTGAGCAAGCCTTGATTGACAAAGAACAGCGAAAGACCATTTATGCGAAAGCATTAGAGTTAAAAAACAAGGAGATGAGAGAAATTAAAGAGAGGGAAGATAGGGAACGCCATTTACAGGTAACTGGCCAATATGCTGTTAGGCAGCCCCTTTATCCTATCCTTAATAAACCGCAAGATGATTTCCTGTTATTAGATCGTTCTCCACCTCCGTATATTTTTTCTTCTGCTCCTCATGAGTCAGATGAGGACTCTTTTTCAGACCAGGACAAAGCTCGAGAAACTCGTTCCATGTTATCTGCTGAGCGTGCATCTGACATCAGATCTACTGCGCGTAAAGCCGTTCGTAGTACTACCAGTGCTTCTGAACTTTTAGATAGTATAAAAGGATGGCAGGAAAGGGAGCAAATATATTTTACCGATACATTTGCTGCAGAGGTTATTGAACGATTTAGGAAGTATTCGGTAGAAGTGGAGCCCGATGATGTAGCAACTAACTGTAAACAATTACGTGACGGTCTTTTTGTCTTCTCCCAGGTGGCTGACACAATCAGACGCTTGGTTAAACTGCGTGTTGAAGCAGCCCGTTTGCGAGAGGAGAAAAGGCAGCAGAAGCAGCTGCACTAGCATCTCAGATCAGCATGGCACGAACTTCTACTCCTGAAACAGATAAGAATGCTGTAATTCATGTGAAACCCATGCGGGAAGCCGCGCCTTTATATGTTCCTCCTAAAGGAACGGGTACAGAGGATGATAAGACTTCTCTTAATGCGAAAGGGTACTTTATTTATAATTGGGTTTACACTCCTTGGAATAGAGCAGATGTTATGGCCCTTAAAAATGCATTGCCTGACCCGCGAAAGAATCCAGCAGCCTTTTATGAGGAAGTTGAGGGTGCAATCAGCTCTTGTACTATGACTCTGTCTGATATTGATTTGTTTTTGGATTAATATTACCACCTGATATGTGGAGAACTGTGCGCAAAATAGATGATAATGCGACATTTGGAGCATTGTGGAAAGATTTAGAGCGGTTAGATGAAGATAGAGAACCTGCACAGAAACCGTGTCAGTTAATTTTAAATCTTCCGGCAGCTATATTAGTTAAGTTAAAGACGATCATTCCCCTAAAAAGATAGATTGGACAGTGCTAGCGTCTTGCAAGCAAAAGGTAGATGAATCAGTTTCTGACTTCTTCACACGCTTTGAAGAAGCATTTCACGATTTTAGTGGCCAGTCATTGACAGATGACACAGGTAGGCATCTGTTTGTCGATAAATATGTCGCAAACCTTTTACCAGGAATAGCTAGTCGCTTAAAGGCCAGTGAGAGTTCATGGACTACATCTTCTCCGGTTTCTCTTTTAACTATGGCCCAGTATTATGAGCGGCAAGAATTAGAAGCCAAAGGTAATGAGGACAAAAAGTCTAAAGAGTTGAAAACAAAGGTTATGTTGGCTCAAGCTTATGGTCCGCCTTCTAGAGATAATGATAGAGGTGGACGTGGATCTTATGGTTCGTCCTTTCCTTCCTCTGCCCGTTCGAATTTGTCTGTTGATCAGTGTGCGTACTGCAAAAATTTGGACATTGGCTTTCTGATTGTCCAGTGCTGCGTGCTCAGCAGAATCTACGTGGTCGGGGACAAATGAGAAATCGTTCAGGATATCAAGGGCCTAGAGGAAGCGCGAATGATCGTGCTCGGTTTGATGCTAATACATGTGGGCAGAATGGGTTTAACACTTTTGATAGAAGGAACCAATATCAAATGTCTGACTATGTGCCCTCTGATTTTCAAGATTCTGCTTATGCATAGGATTGCCTAGGATGGGGTAAGGAATCAGTTGAAGTTCCAGTAGATCAGAGGGGTCCCTATGTTACAGCACATGTTTTGGGTTCTACTGATCAGTTTCTGGTTGATACAGGAGCTACTCGTAGCGCCTTGTCTAAACAATTGGTTCCAAGGGCTCCCCTGTCTGGCTTAACCATTACATCGATAGGTTTCGATGGAACAACTTCCCTTAGCCCATTGTCACAACCACTTGCATTTGATGTTGATAAGTTTACTGCTCCATGTCCGTTTTTGCTTTCTCCAAACACACCAGACAATATTGTGGGTCTTGATATGCTTAAATATTTTAGGGCTACGATATGGTGTTCTCCGGAAGGAGTACGGGTTATTTTGAATGACAACTACCCTATGATTGAGAGATCTTGTATTGTTAAAGAGGACATTGCACTAGCCTCACTCCCTAGTACTTTGTGGGCTACTTCGGACACTGATGTAGGGCAAATGGTTATTCCACCAGTACATATTAGTGTCAAGGAGGGCGCTTTATTGCCAAGACTGCCTCAGTATAACATTTCTCGAGAAGGAGAAGAAGCACTCACACGTATTGTACATGATTTAATTAAGGTGGGGGTTGTGGAAGAAGTTCCTTACAATATTTGCAATAGTCCGATTCTTCCCATTTTGAAAAAGATACTGACACTAGGATCTATAGATTTATCATCGATTTGAGAGAAGTTAACAAGATTGTAGTACCACAGTACCCTGTAGTCTCTGACATAACGACATTGCTTACCCTGGTCCCTCCAACAGCAACTACATTTTCTGTAATTGATCTGAAGAACGCTTTCTTCTCGATTCCTATTCATCCTGATAGCCGATATTTGTTCGGTTTCACTTTGAATAATAGATCATACAGATTTTGTAGAGTTCCTCAAGGCTATACTGAGAGTCCTAGTATTTACAGTCAAGCATTGAAGAGACAGCTTGATTCTTTTACCTTGCCTAAAGGAGTGGCTCTCATACAATATGTCGATGACATCTTGTTGGCAGCTGATACACCTGAGCAGTGTGAGAAATGCACTTTGTCTTTGCTTTCTTTTCTTGCTACACACCACCATAAAGTATCACGAAAGAAATTGCAATATTGTAGACCGAAGGTGACCTATTTAGGACACCTTCTGTCTAAGGAGGGCCGTGCACTGACACCAGATCGCATTCAAGCAATTTTAGACACCCCAGTACCTTCCACGCAGAAAGATGTCCGTGCATTCATTGGTCTGACTTCGTTTTGCAGGCAATGGATATTGGGTTTTTCACACATTGTTAAACCCTTGCTAGCACTTTTGACTAAAAACACACCGATCCCCCTTCCATGGACAGATGAATGTCAAAATGCTTTTTGTCAGTTGAGACAAGCTCTTTGCTCTGCACCAGTGTTAGGCACACCAGATTACACGAAGGCTTTTACACTCTATGTACATGAGAAAGAAGGATGTGCATTGTCAGTTTTAGTACAGACACACGGGGACAAACAGCGTCCTTGTGCATACCTTTCTGCAGTTCTTGACCCTGTTGCTCGTGCATTGCCTGGGTGTTTCCGTTCAGTTGCAGCGACGGCTGTGTCCATACGTCAGAGTGAAGGGATAGTTTTGTCACACAAACTGTTGGTACTAGTACCCCATGCAGTAGATGCCCTTTTGAATCAGACTAAGACTCAGCACTTAACTAGTGCTCGTTTGACAGGATACGAATTGACACTGCTAGCACCTCATATTACCTTGAAAAGATGTGCGATACTGAACCCAGCCACTTTGTTGCCATATCCTGCGACTCAGTCTCAGTCAAAGGAGCCTCACGATTGTATATTCCTTACTGAGGAACAGACAAAGGGTTGCATCGATTTGCAAGATACGCCCCTCCCAGATGTAGATGGGGAACTGTGGGTTGATGGGTCCTGTTTGAAGTTACCAGATGGCACGACTTCAGCTGCTTTTGCAATTACCACGCTTGAGACAGTAGTGGAAACAGCTCGCATACCTCAGAAGTCAGCTCAAGCAGCTGAACTAATAGCTTTGACACGAGCGTGTGAGCTTAGCACTGACTTGTGTGTGAACATTTACACGGATAGTCGCTATGCTTTTGGAGTGGTTCATGATTTTGGCCTACTCTGGAAGGAAAGAGGCTTTCTTACATCCCATGGGATGCAGATAATGCACGGAGAGTTAGTGCATAATCTCTTGACTGCACTTACATACCCAAAGAAAGTTGCTATTATGAAGTGTAGCGCACACAAGAAAGTGACTGACAAAATAGGACAAGGCAATGCCTTTGCAGACCGCGTAGCCCGTGAGACTGCGATGCAGCGAAGCACTACACCCATGTACGTAGTGAAATCACAAGCTGAGCGTTGGCATGATGCTAGAGAGGAAGTATTGGATATACAGAGATCTGCTTCTGTGGAAGAGCTTGAGCAATGGTCTAAAGAAGGAATATTAGATGATGAGGGTTGTTGGCGTAACAAAGACATGAATAAATGGAAATTGCCTGCGGCCTATTTACAACCTATGGTTCAAATGGCACATGGGCTGGCACATGTTGGAGCTCTAGCAATAACTAAATTGCTTACACAAGTTTGGGAGCATCCTGAAATTGCTAGCACAGCCAAAAGGGTAGTACAGTCCTGTTTGATCTGTTGGCAGTATAATCCTGGAAAAGGGACACGAACTCCTACAGGAGGGTTTGCTACACCAACTGCACCTTTTGAAGTTTTGCAGATGGATTACATCCAACTCGAACGCTGCAATAATCTGAAATATGTCCTAGTGGTGGTGTGTGCCTTTAGCAAATGGATAGAGGCATACCCTACGAAGGATAATACTGCTCTCACCACAGCAAAGGTGCTTCTAAAGGAGTTTTTCCCTAGATACGGTGTTTGTAAACTTTTGTGGAGTGACAATGGACCTCATTTTATTGGGCAAGTTGTTGAGCATGTCCTGAAAGGATTAGGGATCAAACAGAAATTCCATACAGTTTTCCACCCGCAATCAGCAGGATTGGTGGAAAGGTATAACGCTACTCTAAAAACAAAGTTGGCGAAAATACTGGCTTCCACGTCTCTAAAGTGGCCAGATGCCCTACCTTTGGCATTGTTGTCCATAAGATCGGTGCCACATTCACGATCAGGTCTTACCCCTATGAGGTGGTGTTTGGGAGACCAATGAACATTTGGGGAATTCCTAAGCCACGCCCCATACATGATGTTCCTTGTGTTCTGATGAATGATTATTTGGCACAGTTAACTGACAGTTTGATTTCTATTCATCAACAGGTTCGAGAAGCTCTTCCTGACAGATCTACAGGTGAGGCCCACGAACTCCGTCCTGGTGACCATGTAATGGTCAAGGTCTTTGACAGATCGAACAGCTTGGAGCCAAGGTGGCGAGGACCAGAGCAGGTGCTCCTTGCGACAAGGACAGCAGTTCGAGTGACAAACAGAAAGAATTGGATCCACAGCACACACTGCAAACGCGTGTCGCCTGCCTTGGTGGAACCTGCTGTGTTGACCGACCATCGAGAGATTCTGGAGACGGAGAAAGGCCAAGCTATCTCACCTGACGAATCTGCGGAAGTCTTCCCGGACCACACGATCACTGGAGTATCCAGATATCAATTAAGACCGAGGAAAGGATCTGCAGTTTTGAAAAAGACTGGTTGAGCTACCACCCTGGGTTAGTGAAACGGAGAGCCATTGTGGCAAGGGGAGGGGATCAGCCCTGTATTAGTGTAGTGACACCCGCTTTGGCCCATGGTGAAGAAATCAGCGGCTGCCCAGGGAGAAGAGCTCCAACGACTGTTTTCAACAAGTTTTCAGAAAGATCAATCATTACTGCTGCTAAAATGAAAAAACAAATCATTTGTGCTGTAGGGTTTGTTGTTGCTATGGTGGCTATGGCAGCAATTACGTGGTACATCGAGAAGGTGGCTCCTGTTCGACAGCTTTTTGTTGCCACTACAACAGTACCCGTGGAACACCACTACTTTACTCTTCCTTACCATGAGCAAAAGCATCGACAATCTTACCTGAACAATACTTTTATCCAGATGTTGCACCATACTCACAATGCTACGAATACTACCAACTGTTGGGTGTGTGGGATGATACCTGCACATCAAAAGAAAGGAGGAACACCTTTTATTCCTCTTCCATTTTCTCACAATGGTTCTTGTCAAGCTTGGTATGCGCTTTTGTTTGCATATGGAAAGCCTTCAGTAGGTGGGATTATTTTTCAACTTAATAAAGTGTGTTATCAAAATAAAGAAGGTTATCCACAAGCCAAAGGGACTAAATGGGAATGGGAAGAGTATCAACCGGACAATATTTCAACACCATATGTTTTCACAAATGTGAGAATAATAAAGAACATTGGACCTTTTGTGATTTCTGTGACAAAAGCTAAAGCAGACTTGTGTATTTGTAGTGTTGGAAGAATTCCAGTGGGGAGGAGCGAGTGTACTGTAATCCTGACCATTGAAGGTGCCAATAAGAGCACTTTCACAGCCTCGCATAACACGTATTTTGTGTGTGGAAATAACGGATATTATCAATTACCTGTTGGGTGGTCAGGAATCTGCTATGTATCTTTTCTGTTGCCCCCTGTGTTTCTGGCACTTGCATTGTATCACCGTGATTTTAAACTGTACAATGACATTTCCAAAAACAGAAATAAGAGGACAATAAGTATGGATGAAGTTGACCAAACCGACACTACCCTACAACAATATGTTGATTTCAACTTGGGCTTATTTTTCTTTGTGGGTGCTGCATTAAACAGCAGGAAAATCCGACGACTGACTCGTGTTGTGGAAGCTGTTACTAATCAGACAGCTATGGCACTTGGGAACATTACAGAGGAACTACAGATTGCAAGGATTGTAGCACTCCAGAATAGGATGGTGCTAGACGTGATTTTGGCTGATCGAGGTGGTGCATGTCGCATCATCGGTAGCAGCTGTTGTGTATTCATACCAGATCACTCACCTTCAGTATATGACGCAATATCAAAATTGCATAAGATTGCTGCAGAAATTCATCCAGAGACTGGAACTTGGACTTTTGCTGGATGGTTTTGGACTCTTGTTTCTGCTTGGGGCTGGAAGCTACTGACTATCCTGTGTGTAATAATTATAATATTTTTTACATGCTGTGTATGTATCCAATGTGGTCCAATGCTTTGCTCCATTTGCATTTCTGCTTGTATACCTGCCAGAGGGAACATTGCTGAAACAAAGGCCCAACAAATGTTGAATAAAGAGGTGGCCGAAATAATGTTAATAGATGTACGGGATGAATATCTAGATTACCCCAGATAAACGAATGTCTTCAGCCAATGCTGAAAGGGTCGTCTGTTGTAATTTGGCAGCATTTAAGTTAAGCATTAACTGAAGACAGCCTGTATTTAGAGGCTAAATTGTCCGCTTTGTGGAATCCATTTTGTATTTCTGGCAGCCATTTTGGCTGCCATGTGCTACCATGTGCTCGCCATGTGCTCTGTCCTACCTTCCTGTCAACTGCTCTTGAAATCTGCCTAGAGACAAGTTATATTTAGTTCCTCTTGCTTTGCACATGCTCAGTTGAGCTTGCAGCTGTTCCGAGTTTATAAATGTCAGGATGTGTCTACTAAAAGTAGAAACTGTTAGCTCCACCCACTTGTCGACTGTGCATTCTCTGTATGACCTTATATGTGCCTAAAACCAGCATTTGTGTTAGTACCGCCTTCATTTGAGCCCCTGTGTGGGTATAAAAGGACCAGGATCCTTCCATTCAGTGTGCTACTTCATGCATTACTGAAGGGTGATGTGCGAATGTTAGCTCCACCTCATGAGGTTTAATAAACTCTGTCTTTTCTATTTCCAGTTTCTGTGCCAACTTCTTCCTAAGTGTCTGAGGACTCTGTGCAGAGAAGGGAGAACCCCTAAGCACTGGTAGGCCTTGCTGAGGCTCACTACAACACCCCCTGAGCAAACCTAGGGGGTCAGGGTGTTTCTACCCTGCCCCCTTTGTGCGCTTTGCGCACTTGTTTCTGTCCCTCGGTTCTACCGAGGGACAAAATGGCTGCCAACATTTCCTGAATCGGAATGTTGACAGCCAATTAAAATGCAGCTCGTGATCGGGACGGTGCGCGCAGGGTGCGCTGAGGTTGCGCGAATCCTCCGTGCCCATAGATATCACTAACTTTTTACTTTTCATTTTCTCAGCAACTACTGAACGGATTTACACCATTTAACAAAAAGGGTTCTTTCTGAACCAAGAACTACCTCTTTGCCAAATTTGGTGTAATTCCGTTCAGCAGTTCGAGCTGTAGCCGTGTCTAAAGTTTCCTATGGAAAAATGCATGGGAAAACGCGTTTTGGGACCCCCTTTTTCTCGGCCCCCACTTGACGTATCACCCCGAGACTTTCAGGGTAGGAGCGGACCGGAGCGCCCCACGAAGTTTGAAAATTTCGCGAAGATACGTCAACCGGCAAGAGAGTTATTTCAAATAGAATGTCGCGGATTTCCTATGGATAATAGGTTGTAACTATAACTATCTACTGGCGACCGCCAGTAGATAATATATATATATATATAACTTTTTTTTAAATTCACATTGACCATCCATTCCAATGCGATAATCGAGCCACACTTTCCACCGCTTAAAACAAAAAGACAGTGTAGCACCAGGTCCAAGTGCTTAATGAATTTTTATTATATTTCAAAGTGCCTCCGCAATACCCCACATGGAAAGCATATGTGTTTCGGCTCACGCCTTCAACCGGGCTATCCCATCTACCCCACACTCAGTGTTTAAAAAGCAACAAAGGACTTGTTCGTCCACATCATGCACTTCCTGTTGGCAACATCTAGAATGTACATTAAATTCTGTCGTCGCGGGGTTTCGGCCATATTGAAATTCCACAAAGGGTAATTATAGAACAACAATGATCAACATGTTAAATACTAAATCTGTCAGAGAGGGAAAAGACATAAAACACTCAATTAATTTACTATAATACTGGAATAATTGATCATGCCATAAATATAAAGAGGAAACATTTAAAACCAAATTGGAGATTAAGGGTTGTTGAACATATATAAGGAATGTTCATGCAGATGTCCCATCAAATGAGAACATAATTACTTTGCTGATCATACATTTTACCAATAATGTTCATATGTTAATACCAACACCATATAATGGTGCAAAGCCTTGATCATGCAAATGTACTTGTCATAAATATAAAGTGCTAATGCTTCTTATCATCATCATATTGCACAAATCCCCGTAAAGTGCACTGACTCATTTCTAATCCATTTCATTAGTCAAACTGACTATGATTAGAGTACACAGTTTGTGACACTGTTGAACATACTACAACAGCGTAATTGATTATCAAGTGCAAATGCTTCAGTAAACAGCCCACTCTTGTTGTAAATATACACCAAAAGATATAAATAAAGAATCTCCAAGATTCAAGTAAGATCATCAATCCAGTCAAAAATACATAAATAAATATTTAAATCTAATATTCATGTATAAAATGAGAACATGTACATCCATCCCTATTTTCATCGTCACAGAATTTCGAAAAAATCATAAAAGGTTGCATCTCACTGTCCAAATACATAGTTAGCCCTTCCCCAAAACAGGATTGTAACTCTGCTGATGTGCCTAATGTACTGGGAGATCCCAATTTAATGTCATCCAAAGCTCTATAAAGTGCAAGTGCTGTAAAGTAATCAACATCCAAAATGGATATAAATGGGTCAGTCTCAATAAAACAACTATGTCCTCAATTTTTAATTGTTTAAAGCAAAGGGAGTGTATCATCTATATGGTCTCTTCTGTTGTTCAAGCCAGACCGGTGAGCAGGACCTCAACTAGAGAACTTATGGAACATAGTATAGGCTAAAACAAACTTACAGATGGACATGCAGTTCAGCATCAAGGTTATGGCCCCATGGTTTCTCGGTACCTAAAAGAATGATCATCCGTGATTAAAACTGACGCAATTCCAGTTCCCTATTGCTTCTACACGGATGAGCTTTAATAAGTTTCAAGCCATAATATTGAAAAGATGTCATATCTCCTTGATGCTGTTCCCAAAAATGCTTAGCCATGGGGTATGTGCAATCATGGTGTTTTATGGCCTTGATGTGCTGCAAAATCCTTAGTTTTAACCAGTTGATTGTGCTGCCCACATATCGCAGGCCACAACCACATTCCAATGCATACACAGCAAACTCTGTTTCACACGTAATCAATTCCTTGATCCTAATCGTCCTGCCCTCAAAGGTCTTATACTCAGTCCAATTCAGTCCAAATTTGCAGGCCTTACAGGTGGCACATTTTCTGAACCCAAAACCTCTGCTGGTCAGCCAATCGGGTTCTTGGTGATACATAGATCTGGTTAGCATATTCCCCAGAGATGGTGCCTTACGATATGTGATCGTAGGGTGCTGACCAACTACATCTCCCAAATGTTCGTCATGTTTCAAAATGTGCCAATTCCTGTTGATCAGGGAACTGATCGAGCTATGTTCCATATTGTATTGTATCCCATAAAAAAGCATATAGCTTGGTCCTGGTCACCATCCACCCCACATATCGGAGTGGATGAGGCCTGTGTGCTCAACAACTGCTCCCTGTTCTTGGTAAGGACCCTTTGTTTTGCTTCTCTGTGGAGCCGAGGGGATATCCCCTTTCCGCAAATCTCGTAATCATCATATTGGCTTCATTTTCAAATAATTCATCAGTGGAGCAGATTCTGCGGGCCCTGAGTAATTGACTATATGGAATACTCCATTTTAAAGAACACGGGTGTCCACTATTGCCACGTGAGATGGAGTTACAGGCAGTCTTTTTTTGGAAAACCTTAGCTTGGATCAAGTCACCCACTGCTTGAAATTTCACATCCAGGAAATCGATTTCTTGCATACTCCAATTCGCAGTCAGTTGTATATTGTATCAATTCGCATTCAGGATAGCAATATATTCACATAAAGATGTTTCATCTCCTTCCCATAAATATATATATATATGGTGGCAGCCATTTAGGGCTTTTTTTTGCCACAAACCTGTGGGCGTTCCAGGGAATCACAGCAAAAACCAAGTTTTTTTTCTTATTGTGCCCCCAGCGGTGTCCCTCTGGGTTCCTCCGATGGGGCCTAGTGGGGGCAGGGTATCTCTACCCTGCCCCCTTATATCATTTTTTTAAAGTTCAGGACTGGGGCGAAGTACCTGAGACCTGTAATGGCTGCCAGCAGCAGTTTTCTCATGTTGCTGGCAGCCAATCAGAGTGCCCCCTCCGTCAGTTGTCTGACTCCCATGGGAGCGAGATGGCCAAAGGGAAAAAAAAGCTCCCTGGGCCAATCAGAACGCTCTTTTTTGAAATTGTCTCTCATTTTGTGACTCAGTTGAACTGTGTCACAGGAAAAAGACATTAATAATAAAGAAAGGGGGCAGGGTAGAAACAGCCTGACCCCTTTGCCTCTTGGGGGGTCTCATAGGGACAAAAAAGCATTGCTTTTTAAACTTTTTGGCAAAAAAAAGAAGCACAGGCTCCTGCGCTTCTTCATTAATAGGCCCATGGGTCCCGGGGGCATTGTGGAAAGATAGGAGGGGGGCGCACGGGCCCCCTTCCTCAGGCTATTAAAGCCCAGGGGACTTCCACTTCCCCAGGGCAGTAACATTATTATATGCGGGGGAGCTTCTCAGCTCCCCCGCTGAACCCTGGGACCACCACCTCCCCAGGGCACAGAATTTTGTAATAAATAATGCGGGGGAGGCCGTACGGGCCAGGGTCAAAATCTAAATATTGAAGGGGGTCTGTTGCGGACCCCCGGCCCCTTGGTCCATGTCCCAGGGGCTAAAATCAATGGTGGATGCGGGCCGGGGGCCTCCCTCCAAGAGCCAATAATGGCCCTGGGGACCACCACCCCCCAGGGCTCCGCTATGTCCCAGGGTTGGCCCCCAAGGACGTCCTTGGGGGCCCACTACCCCTCCTGTTCTCTCCAGAGGTACGGGTGAGTGAGTTGCTGTATGGGTGAGTGAGTGGCTGTTTGATTCTGTGTTTGGTTAAGTGAGTGTCTGTATGAATGCTTGTATGGATGTGTGAATGGCTATGTAAGTGGTTGTATGGGTTTGTGAGTGAGTGTGTGAGTGGTTGTATGGGTGAGGTGAGTGGCTGTGTTGAGAGGCTGTGTGGGTGAGTGAATTGGTGTGTGAGTGGCTGTATAGGTGAATAAGGGTGTGTGTGAGTAGCTGTATGGGTGAGTGTGTGGATGTGTGAGTGGCTTTATGGGTGAGTGATTGGTTGCATAAGTAGCTGTGTCAGTGAGTGAATGGGTATGTGAGTCATTGAATGGTTGTGTGAGTGGGTGTATGAGTGGTTGTATGGGGGTGTGAGTGGGTATGTGAGTGGTACTGTGGATTACTTAAACAGTGATATCATCAGTGATGTCATTTGAGATGTCATCAGTGATGGCATCAGTGATGTCACTGACTATGTCATGAGTGACGTAATATGTGAGGTCATAAGCAGTGCATTGCGGGGGCATAAGTTACAGTTAGCTCAAGTAACTATAACTGCTGAATTTCTACGGTTTTGTATATTTCAAATGTCAGCATAACTATAATGTCCCTATAACCTTGTTTCAGTGAATTTCTAAGGTTTTTTAATTTTATTTCCTAAATATAACATCCCTGTAATCTTTGTTTTTTTCAGTGAATTTCTATGGTTCTTCAAAAACAGTGGGGGGTGGGCAGCAGGGACTGGGTGTACTCCACCCCATACCTTGCAACCTTATGCTATAATGGAAAAACAAGCAATAACTCCTTATAAAACATGGGAAAAAGCACAAAGAAAATGAAAACTTGGAGAAAGCAAGGAGAAGGCACAGAAAAAATGAGGGAAATAGGAAGGTAAAAGCACTGGAAATGGCAAAAAAGGAAGGAGAGGTCACACAAAATAAGGGGGAAAAGCAAGGAGAAAGTAGTAATAATAAGGGAAAGCTAAGGAATGGTCATTTAAAGATGGTGAAAACTGAAAACAAAGGCAGCGAGAAAGAGGGGATAGCAAGACATTGACACTAAAGTAATATGTGAAAAAGAAGCAACATAACTGTATGAAGAAGAGAAATGCAAGGAGAAACCACTGCAAAGATGGGGATAAAGCAATGAGAATGCAGTGAAAAAATGACCGAAACAGCAAGATGAAAGCAGTAAAAAAGATAGTAATGGAAGGAGTAGTTAGTGAAATTTGGTTGAAAAAGAAAGAGAAAGTACTGAGAAAGAACTGAGCATTTCAGTTTATAATTTTAATTATTTTATTTTATTTTTTCGGTTTTGCTATTCTCCCGCGGAATCGCAAACACAGACTGGTCCTCATCTATGGGAGCACAGATTCGACGATTTAAAAGTATATATATATTTTAATTATGTAGGAGTCTCTATTTCAAATGAAACCATAAAGCTGAACATACTTGGAAGCAGAAAAAAGGCACTGTATATTTATTTTTGAAAGAAATATGTGCTTTTACATTTTCAGCGGCACTGCGTACCTGCTGCAGAGATGCGCGGAGTCGCTCGACCTCAAAAAGAAATTCTCCCTTTCTATTTGTTATTATTTAACAACACCTATTTTTTAACAGGACTACTTCTAAAAAGTGTATTTTGCTAGCTAAATCCTGTGGGAGAAGCATTTCTACCAGTGTTCCTGGAGATCCAGAAGTTATTGGTGATGAGAAGGATGAAGCAACATCTAGTAGTGGAAAAGAGAGTGAGGTATGGATGGCAGTGCTTTATAATCCCCTCAGGGGAGAAGAAGGTTTGTGCTACATTTGTACAATGTAAATTGTGTGGCAAGCAATTTTCACGTGGCACTGCCAAGACGTACAGCCACGGCAACATCACGATGTGGAAACATAAAAGTAACTCATGAATGGACTTATCTGCAGATGGTGAGGGAGAGAGAGCAGATCTGGTGATGCCTCAGCTGCCTCAACTTCATCAGCAACTGAAACTCCTACTGAAATTAGTGTACCAGCTGCCTGCACAAAGTTGGGAGGAATGGTGACACACTGTGCCACCTGTCACAAACTAGTGGCAGTTAAAATTCAGAATATGTTTTATTTTTTTCATTGTTGTTAGGAAGCATTGGTGTTAGATTATTTTATTGCTATAATTTTGCTGGACACCATTTTGCATGAAGAAATCAAAATTGATGCATCCGGTTAATTTGTTTGCATTTTTTGCATTTTGGTTAGTTTTTCAAGAAACAAACAACCAAAAATAACAACAACAACCAAACACGTTTTAAAAAACATCAGAAGAAAAAGATTCTTGTTAGAACCACCATTTAATCATACTTAGAGCTGAGCATGTCTCTTTATTATTCTTGTGTATGCTCTTCTGTATTTCGTTAGGTGTATGACTGGAGTTAGTCTATTTGTTAGTGTGCACCTGCCTGTGTAATTGTATGCAAGAATGTTTGTGTGGGTGTATCTCTGTGTGCATCAGTGTGTGCCTGGATGTATCAGTGTATACATCAGTGTATGTCTGGTTGTGTTGGTGTATAAATCAGTGCATGTCTGGGTGTGTCACTCTATATATAAGTATGTGCCAGGGTTTGTTAGAATATGTATTAATGTGTCAGTGGCTGTCTCAGTGTATGTAGCAGAGTGTGACTGGGTGTGTCAGTATATGTATGAGTGTATCCCTGGGTATTTGAGTGTATGAATGAGTGAGTGCCTGAGTGTGTCAGTGAATGCATCATTGTGTGCCTGGGTGTGTCAGTGTATATAGGAGTGTTTCCCTGGTTGTCTGAGAGTATGTATTAGTGAGTGCCTGAGTGTGCCAGAGAATTCCATCAGCGTGCACCTGGTTGTTTCAGTGTATGTATGAGTGTGTCCTGGCTGATTAACTGTATGAATACGTATGTGTGGGTGTCTCAGTGTATGAATGAGTATGTGACTGGGTATATCAAGGTCTGCATAAGTGTCTTCGTGGGTGTCTCAGTGTATGCATCAATGTGTGCCAGGCTATGTTATTATCTGTATGAGTGTGTGCTTGAGTTTTACAGTGAATCCAGCAATGTCTGCCAATATGTCTTATTGAATGTTTTATATAGCTTAAAGAAGTAAGTAGTCACCTACATAACTGCAAAAAATGGTTCCATAGAAAAGAGAGAAAACAAAAATAGAAATTATTGTATCATGTTATAAACTTGTGCAGTAATGGTTAAGTTTCTGAATTTCTGAAAAGGACTTATATAATTAATTTAAACATTTCATTTTCCCTTTTATGTGTTCTCAGGTTTCATACATGTACACCATAAAAATGCACTTTATAAAGACTCATTATTGAACAGTGGGGCAAAACAATCACATACACTGTACAGAAAAAAACTGCACAGTACATCACTACAAATAAGTGACACAATATATGGCGCTCACTACAATTATTTGATCAATTGTTTTACCTACAGTTACTGAACTAATCTAGACAAACATATGTTAAACATCACTTTTTTATTATTATAACTGGGCCAATACTACTAATAGATATAAAGCACACTTGAATTTTGGAGGTCCTTTTGAAAACATTACCCCTGGTAGGCCAAATGATGTCTTAAATACTGACGATCCGTGTAGAAGAAATACCGTACAGCACTTTTTTAAAATCAGAAACCCTCCTTAGAACTTTGGTTGAGGAAACAAGAGGTAAGAATTCGCAAGTTTGAAACACAGTTGTTGCTTTTATTTAAGGTTGCTGTCATTGTATTCTGTCCATCCAGTTTCACTCTTTAAATAGACAGTTAAAGTTTTCAGATGTTATATTAAATCCTTCGTGAAAGGTGATAGCCATAGTAGTTTGAGTTCTTCCAGAAATTGGTGTTTGACCTGCTCTGAAGTTTGTAATTTCGGTTTCTAATTTAGACCCATCTGTTCAGGATCATTGTAGCTTTAATATAAGGTATTTTCCACTTCTTTGTATATATAATGTAGACATAACATCTGATCTTTAATTTGGGCAGGCCAAATTTTGATTAGCCATTTTGAACAATCTCTCAAAAGACACAGTTTTGGAATCTGGCAGTGTTAAGTAGAGAAATCACTCAGAATTTGTTTGAGTGGTAGATGTAAAATATCAATCTTCACACTCATAGCTCCATCTGTAACTGAGTCCAAATGAGTCATCAACACTGATTTCTTCTTCCATTAAACACCAAGGATGATCATTATAAACTGCAGTTCATCTTGTTGAATGTTCTGAGTAAATAGTACTGATCTACTAGATCTTGAACGCCTAAAGCACAATGTATTACAGTCTTATAACTATGTAAACATTGTATTAAAGCACATAGTACAGAACATAATCTCTTCGGTGGTTTCTGATCAATTGCATTTATAAGATGTGGTAAATAAAACAGCACATAGAGAACAACATCTGCATAACAGTTGACAGCAGAAGGGTTTGACAATTGGTAACCCACAATATCTCCCTCATTGTCCAGTTTTTTTTTCTTCACACCTTACTTGTTCCCCTTCTTTTCCTTGTTTTCAGCAACATCTGTAGATTCTTTAGTGAGCTTCCACTTTGGACAGATTTTCAGTTTTTCATAAACAGAATATTGTCTTAAATGAGGAGTGGATACTCTTCTTAACCAATTGTACTCTCTGACACAACTTGCATCTGCACTAACTTTCCTGTCATCAAAATAATCCAAAAACAAACCGGACAATGTTCCTACTCGAGACAAGGCAACATATGCTGTGCCTTCTTTAAACAAAGTACTATTGTGCCTTCTTTAAACAAAGTACTATAAAAGCTGCATCTACACTTAAACCTTGAGATTTATGGATAGTTACAGCATACTCTAAAGAGAGTGGGAATGGCTGTTGCAGGGCATATGAGTCCTTTACAAGCAAAAAAGTACAACACAACGGCTTCATACCATCAATCTGCTCAAATTGTATGTCTATGTATTCAATCTGATCCCTATTTGGAAAGTTAATGAAATTAATCACTTTACCCATAGCAATCCTTCCTCAACATTTAAATTACACCACAAAATTATTCTACAGTTTTTGCATACACATAAACACTTTTCTAATCCTACAGTCTTTGAAACAGATTTCTCAGATGAATCCAATTTCACTTGTAGTTTTGCACTTAGCAGTACTGTGACCCCCTAGTGTTTCATTTTGTCAATTGCTGTAATTTCCAAAATGTGTTCTTTCTCTGGTTTTAGTAATTCTTCATTAAAATTGGAGCACTCTTGAAGTGTAGGCATTAAACAGACTATGGATTTCCCATCTTAAATGAAATTGAACATTAGCTGTCCTGCTGTGTTTTTAGACGTCGACTTTCTAAGGTACGTTTTCCCTCCTTAGACAGAACTCCTACTCTAATGACCTTCAGATTATTCACATATTCCATGTCAGGTGCTTGACGTATAATCCTCAGTAGTTCCTTGTACTGGAAGATTAGCCAAATGTTCACATTGCCAATACTTCCCAAACAATGCCGCAATTCAGCATGGAGAAGAGTCTTGAAAACAAGCTGTCCTTTGATGGAGGTAAGTTGCAGTAGGTCACCGAAGAAAATCAAATGCTTTCCTCCAAACAGCACATCATACTCTGTTTTTAAAACCTGTTGCATTCTCAAGTGTACGAAGGCAAGAATTGAGTTTGAGACCATGCTCACCTCATTGATGATTAAAAGCTTCAGTTTCTTCAGTACTCTTGAGACTTCATGACAATTTTCACAAAATAACTTCTGGTATTCCAGTTTATTGCCATGTTCAACAGGTAGCATAAGCAGTCAATGTAAAGTAATTCCTTTAATGTTGTGTGCAGCTAATCCATTCGGTGCTGTTACTACACACAATAAATTTGAGTCTGTAGGTAAGCGGTGAGAACTTTAATTAAAAAGATTTTCCAGTGCCAGCTTGACCACTCATGTATAATAGTATAGGCTTAAATGATGAGCTTTGGCATTTTTTCTTTTTGAGAAGGAA
Source organism: Calotriton arnoldi (assembly GCA_963921515.1). NCBI lineage: Eukaryota > Metazoa > Chordata > Amphibia > Caudata > Salamandridae > Calotriton > Calotriton arnoldi. The sequence goes on from CAWUFW010000457.1 coordinate 1,223,912, forward strand.
TCTATGCTCAATTTTCTCTTTTACCTCCAAATAAATTTCTTGCTGTTTGTCATACAGTTGTTTAACTAAGTGTTCGAAAATTACATTTGTCTGTCTTGCTTGTTCCATTGCAGTTTCTACCTCATTCATGGCAATTGCAGCTTTCTTTTAAATAATTGGTTATCCAAGAGGATTTTGATTTAGTGGTCCTGAACTTTGACTGCTTTATGAACACTCCTTTGCTACCTCAGCAGCAATAGTTTTTTCTGTTCAATTTGATCATTTAACATTTGCAAATAGTTTGGGAAGACAGAACACTGATTGGTATATTACAGTGTTGAAAGAATCTACATAGCTGTCAAAGTCTCCAAGTATTTCCAATTCAGTACGCCAAGGCTTCAAGAGTTGTTGAAGTGCCAAATAGAAAAAATCTCTTCAGTCTAGAGTTTGGCACTAAGGGGCATATTTACAAGGAGATTGTGCCACCAGAACGCCACTTTTTCTGATTTTCCAGTGGCACAATGCCCTGGTCCATATTTTCAAAGCGGGGTTAAGCCACTTTGTGTGGCTTAACAGTGCTTTATAAATATGGTACCCTTTCAATGGGTGTTGCTGTGGGCATTTCACCACAACACCCATTGCTTTTGATGCTGCCCCAGATTTACAAGGATGTGTAAATCTGAGGCAGTGCAAAAAACTAACGTCATTCAAAACCAGGCTCTAGATTGGCGCAATGAGGAGAAATACTTTTGCCTGTGTTTGCTCTTTCTATGTGTGCTGCATTCTCACACTTAGAAAGAGCAAATTGCCTTTCTAGATTTTTTTATGTGGAGGAAGGTGTCCCTTCCTGCACATAAACAATAATTCCCTGAGAAACAGACACCTTTGCACCACAGTGCAAGGGTGCCTGAAATGCAGGGATGGTTCCCTGCACTGAGGGCACCCTTGCACCATGGCACAAGGGTGTCTGTGTTGCAGGAAATCATCCCTGCAATGCAGGCACCCTTCCACTATGGCGCAAGGGTGTCTGTGTTGGCGCTAGGCAGCTATTTTTACCACCAGCACAAGGGAAAACACAGGGGTGCACTGTATTCTTGTAAATACGGTGCATCCATGCGTATTTGAAAAGACACAGCGCTGCAAAATTGCTCACAGCACTGCGCTGCACCATTTCCGTGTAAATTAGCCCCCAAGTTTTCTGTGGTTAAATAGATTTCCTTTGCGTGTCTCACCAAACAACAGTCACATCCAAATTTGGCATATTTATCTTCTTCTATGTTTTCTGTTACATTGTTTTTTATCTGTAATGTTGAAGTACTTCATAAAGGCATATGTTTTCTAGATGTGGACTCCTTCATGGATAGTACGTGTCCAATATATTTGATTTCACAATGTTTGCACTTTCCGGGTCGAACTCTGCTAGATAGTGAATTATTGGAAAAGACTTTAACACTCTGTTTCACGTGCTTGCTAGACCTAGACTTACCCAAACAATTTTCCTTGACTTTGAGAACAAACTGGCCGAGCTCATCCGGTCACAGCATTCATAGGACCCCATATCTCTATGGGAAAGGCTTTTCAAGCTGATGCTGTACAACATTTATGTTAGAGTCTTTTCTCCAGAAATCTCCTACCACATCTCCTTCATCTCTGTCTTCTATGATTTTGTAATGTATGAAGTGACGTAACAAGCAACAGTGATGGCATTGTCTGCAACAAATTGTATATCTATTTGCGCATTCCACAATATGAGAATCACAGGGTTATAGTCATTAATATACTTGGAGGCCTCTGTCCTTCTCAGGTTGTATGTGTTTTTCTGTGATTTCAGTGACAGTGTATGTCTCACTGCAGACAAAAAGCTGTTCACTCTTCCTTGGGAAATGACAGGTCATGAGAATCCAAATCAAATTTTACTTTGCATCTGTATTTTCGATGGCAGTACTTCCCACATCTATGTGTTTGAAAATGTAAAATTTATTGTCTCAGGCCTTTTTCACTACTGTCTTTCTGGATGCTGCATGTCACATACTGTTTTATGAAAGAGAGTACAGACTCATCACTATCTGTTCCAAACTTTGGTGCATATTTTATCCATAACAGCATGTGAATATGAAGAGCGCCTCTTGCTTGGTACTCTTTACGCCAAAAGAAATTAGTTACTTCACCAATAGGAGGATTTGTTTTGTTGCAGATGAAAGACAGATTGGCTTGGAACCTAGGGTTAAATATCTACAAACATTAGCATGATCCAAAGAGCAAGGTTCTGCTGCTGTCTTCACATTGATTTCCTTAATGGTTGAGTTCACTTCTCTCTAAAATTAAACAAGTCATCACAAGCAGACTCAGGATAACTGAGTGTCAGAAACCAAGTAGGTGCTCCTAGGTTTCTCAACAAACATTTTGAAATCCTCTATGACGACGACACCAATACTCGTTGGTGTCACATTGGCATGCCATCAAATTAATTGAGTTGTATTCTAACTTTTCATCTTTTCCATTACCTTTGTCAACAAATTCCTTTCCAGAGAGATTTAGAAGATTAACTCCTGTCTTTAGTATGTGGTTTATAGCATATGAAAGTCCAGACAAGTCATTCTCAAACAGAAGATGGAAAATGTATGGAATGCACTGGCAAAATCTTGGATCCTCTGAATATTAATCTGGTCGACTGGTATCTGTATGGGGCAGTCATCATAGTGGCCACCTACTCCAGGGGGAAATAGTTCTGGCAAACAGCAAGCCTCTAAATCTTTCTCCCACACACTCATGGGAGCTCATCTTGCTAGTTTCATTTGAAAGATATCATTAGCATCACCGGTTACTTCTTTAGAATGCAGGGGATTGATGCTATAGTGTTCACAAATTTCTTCTGATCTGGATCGATCCACTTTTTCAATCTGTCCTCTTGATGTCAGTGTTTCATCCTTCATATATGTTATATCTTGAAAAACATCAAAATTTGTATAATAAATATTATTTTGTACCAGGTATAATTTTGCTTTTTTTACTTTGCTAACATCCACTAGCTTGCCAGATTGTTTTTCTCATAGTAGGGACACAATTTACAAGAATAATAAATGGTTCTTGAACATCTCTGTGTACACCAACAGTTTGAACATTTAGTTTAGATTCTAAAGGTAAGTAGACAACTCTTCCTTTAAGGCCTTTCTGAAGCTAAGTTGGTGGCAACGTCCCTGTATTTAGCTCCATACGAACAAAAGCCTAATATGGTGTATATATTGTATGAGAATTGATTCATAAACATTTAATTCTCAAATTTCTTCTGGAATTTTTATGTACTGCTCTGGCATGCATTTTGTTATCCTTTATCTTATCATAGCAGTATCTACATATAATTTGACATCTGGACAACTCAAAGCGTTGCTCTACAAATAAGTAAACAGCAGATTCTTTCCACTTATCTCTGTTCTCCTTTTCAGTTTCTGAGAATACAACTACATTACAAGTTTGGCTTTTGTAGTGAGTGTGTTGACAGCAAATACAAACACATTTTGGGGCATATTAGCAAGACCCACGTTAAAATTATCGCCGTTTTAGCGGCAGGAAACTGCCGCTAAAACGGCGATAATGGGATTGCTAATATGCGTTATAGAATTCCAATAGAAGCCCAGGTTAGATGTGCAGGACGTCTAACCTGGGCTTCTATTGGAATTCCATAACGCATATTAGCAAGCCCATTATCGCAGTTTTAGCGGCAGTTTCCTGCCGCTAAAACGGCGATAATTTTATCGCCGGTCTTGCTAATATGCCCCTTTGTTTTTTCTGAAGAAACTGTGTTAAACTTTGCAATCTCTTGTTTAAAGTTATCAGTATTAATGCCGGTGTCCTGTTCCTCTATACCTCCAGTAATCAACTCTTCATTTTCCCTAGACTCCTGTTCAAGACCAAAGAAATAAAACTGAACATCTTCACAAACTTTTTCTGCCTCTGCCACTGTACCATGTAACAGAGCTCTATTAATTTATCCTAAACATAAGGCAGGACTTGTCACATACTAAAGCCTTCTAACTAAATTTCACATTTTACTATGATGAACAGCTAACATTCCGTAGTGTTGAAAGGTCCCTCTGCACACTTTCTTCAATAGACATGCCAGTGAATGTCTCTGCAAATTAATATACTTCCTTCCTTTGCATGGATCTTTTCCTTTCAAAATTCCAATTTTCTGTTTCAGACTTTTGCATGTAAAGTTACGTATGATTCCTGACGAACACGGAAAATACTGCTACAGTTCCATTTGTATAAAGGGGCCTTTCTACGTCTTCCTTGTTCCTCTTCAGCTATCACTTTCTCTACATTCCTAGGAACCATCTCCTCTTTTGCAATGGGAGTACCATCTTTCACTTCATGATATTGACCAGTTGTTTCAACTGCATGCGCTAATGTGCTCTCTTGCAAGTATCTTTCTTCATTAAAGAAAGGCTCAGTACTGGATGTATCCTCCATTCACCTCTGACAAATTTACTAAAATGTGTTCTTTCCAGAAGTCTTTTGTTTTGGCTTCTTCTCTTCACAGACAACACTGTTTTATCCAGTGTTCTCATCCTGTTCAGAATCAAAATAAATAGCTTCCTCTTCAACGCAAATGCCTTCTCAGCTATAGCCTGAACATGTTGTTTTTGTTTGACTGCTTATCCTCTCCTTTTATACTGCCTCATAGTTCACATCAAATTCTGAATTACCCTACTACAAAACATTCAGACTCTTATTTCTTTAAATTGCTGCTGTCTACTTATTAGAATACCTCCTTTCTTATTAGATTTATTACTCTTGATGTCACTAACTTTTTCTTCTTTCTTAGTTGATTTGTAACCTTGCTTTTTTATTTGCATGGTTTTGCTCACTTTACTTTTTTCCACCTAGTATTTTCAGAAACGTTTTCATTTTCTGACCAGCAGCTCTTTTCTCTTTAACACATTCTCTGCTTTATGTCTCTTTTCTCTCTGCGTTGTAAGGAAACAGTATTCGTTCTTCTGTTTCTTTCTTTGTTCTGTCTTGTTGGCATTTTAAATCTCTGTTTTTAGGTACAAGTAGATATCTGGAAGGAAAAATAAATCAACATAGTTAGCTTCTCATTTTATAGTGTTAAACTACAGAATTTAAGTATTTTGGTACGTACATGAACAGTTATGTCACTATTTTATAACCACTGTAAGTCTATTACTTTTCAAGTTCATATCCGAGTGTGCTTGGGTGTGTCAACGTATGCCTCAGTGAGTGCCTGGGTGTGCCAGCATATGTGTCAGTGTGTGCCTGGGTGTATCCGTGTATGCATAAGTGTGTGCCTAGGTGTGTTAGTGTATGGATCAGTGTGATTTGATGTGTTGGTGTATATATCGGTATATGCCTAGGCGTGCTACTATATGCATCACAATGTAGCTGGGTGTGTCAGCGCATGCATCACTGCCTGCCTGGGTTTGTCAGAGTATGGATCAGTGTGTGCCTGGGTCTCTTACTGTATAGATTAGTGTGTGACTATGTGTGTATCACTGTGTGCCTCGGTGTGTAAGTGTATGCATTAGTGCACTGTGGCCATGTCACTATATGTTTCAGTGTTGTCCTGGGTGTATTAGTGTACACATAAATGCTTATCTGGGTATGCAAGCATATGAATTAGTGTGTGCCTTGATGTGTTACTGTATGCATAAGTGAGTATCTGGGTGTGTTAGTGTATATATAGTGTGTGCGTGAGTGTGTCAGTGTATGCATAAGTGTGTATCTGGGTGTGTTAGTCTATGCATGAGTGTGTGCCTTGGTGTGTCAGTGTATGCATCAGTGTCTGCCTAGATGATTCAGTGTATGCATCATTGTATGCCTGGGTATCTTCCTGAATGCATGATTCCATGCCTGGGTGTGTTAGTGTACACATGAGTGTGTGCTTGAGTGTGTTAGTGTATCTATCCGTGTTTTCCTGGGTGGGTTCTGTTTCAATTTGAGAGTGTCTGGGTGTGTCAGGAGTTACTTATTTATACTAGAAGAAGAGTTTAGGGTTTGACTAAGTGGTTTTAAATGCCAAGTGGGCCTGGCAGTAAAACTGCCCACACAGGCTCTGCAGTAGCAGGCCTGATACAAATTTAAAGCCCATCTTGTCTGGAAGGCTTCCTTGGTTGTGTCAGTACTTGAGTACATATCTGAAGGGGGTGTCCCATTTCCTCTCTAAATGTGTATGTAAGTAGCTGTATGGATTGGTTACTGGTTCTGTTAGTGACTCTTATGGTGTGTAACTGTATGTGCAAGTGGCTCTGTTACCACTGGATACATAAATGCTGTATGGGTTAGAGGGTGGGTGCAAAAATGACTCTGTCTTTGTGTGACTGGGTGTATGTGGGACTGGGTGTATAAGTGACTCTATCCTAAATAGGTATGTAGCTTGCAGACTGGGTGGCAGACTGTATGTTTAACTACACATATGGGTCTGGAAGTGCGCATATGACTAACTGTAACTTCAAAGTACATGTCTTGCCTTCTAAGTACATAGCACTCTGCCCTATCCTGGCCTATCTTGGGGTGCCTTATATATCTATTTGAATGTGTGTTTAAGGCTTGGCAAGGGGTTTTAAATGGAAGTAGGACTGGCAGAAAAACGGCACATGCAGGCTCTGCAGTAGCAGGCCTGAGACATGTTTAAAGGGCTACTTGTCTGAATAGGTGACTTGGTTGTGTCAGTGTGTGAGTACATATGTGAGTGAGTGTATAAGTCCCTCTATAGGTGTGTCATCGGATGTGAAAACAATTATGTGGCTATATGATTGACTCTCTTAGTAACTCTATGGGTCTGTAAATGTGCGTGTAAGTGCCGGTATGGATTGTTTGCTGTCTCAGTTAGTGAGTGTTGAGGTATGTAACTAGATGTACAACTGGTTCTGTTAGTGCTGGATACATAACCACTATGTAGGTGTATGGCTGAATGTGTTGATGCCTTTGTCGCTGTGTGACTGGATGTGGTAGTGGCTGTATGGTTTTTTAAATAGGTATCTCAGTGAGTGCATAGATACATGAGTGGATGTATAACTGGGTATATTGGTGTGTAAGTTTGTTTCTAACTCACTGAAACTCAAAACTACATGTTTTACTTTTAAACACATACCTTCCTGGCCTATTGGCTACATACAGTTTACCTTAGGGGTGAATTATGTAATGAAAGGAAAGCTTAAGACTTGCAAGGCATTATCAATGTCAATTCAAATTATCAGTGTAATTTATGGATACAAAATGAAAAATGATAAGTACCACTCAGTAGGGAGTGCTTACGGGCTGTTCTAGTGAGTGTACTGGTATGTAACTGTGTCTGCATTAGTGTTTGCTTTGGTGTCTTGCTACCTTTATTGATGTTTGGTGGTTGTTGCAGTACCTGTATCAGATTATACCTGGGTATGGCACTACCTGCATTAGTTTATGTGTGCCTGGTTGTGTCAGTGATTGCATCTGTGTGTGGATGGGTGTGTCAGTATGTGATCTTCTGTCTACCTGGATGTGTTAGTGTATGCGGAAGTGTGCATGAGTCTGTTAGTGGATGCATATACATGTGTCTATGTGTGTTAGTGAATGCATCAGAGTTAGCCTGGGTGTGTCAGTGTAAGCATCAGCGTGTGACTGGGTGTCTCAGTGTGTGTATAAGTGTATACCTGGGTGTGTCAGTGTACACATGATGGAATGCTTGGGTGTATTATTAATGCATTAGTGTTCGGATGGTTATGTCAGTGTCTCAATTGGTATATGCCTGGGTCTTGTTACTCTTTAGAAATGTTTAATACTGCTTTGGTGATCACTGTACTTTTCCTTACTTTGTTCACAAGCCCTCCATTTACATTTTCTTTTACTTTTTGTAAATATCCTATTCACTTTTATACACCTTATATACCCTCATGCTTTTTCTAACCAATGTTTTTAAAACTGCACCTTAATTCATCACATACATGTTAAACACGTTTGTTGGTTTCTTTTTTTGTTTCTCAGTTTCAGTTAGAATCTCTCCTCACTAAAAATGTGTAAAAGCCAAGCACAAGGATGGTATACCACTCTCATACAAGGGAACAATTAATGTCAACCTTTTTAACTTTGCTTTCAAGGTTACTCAGTCAGAAAACGAATCTCGACAACCCTTTCATATTTAACTTATGCTATACCACTTCTGAATGATCAGCATAGTTAACCCTTTCTATCACTGCCCTAAAGAAAACCCAATTTGGAAGAGGTTTTGGGTGAATTCACAGATCAGTTGCAGTGCCCAGTGCTGCCCTTTGTGTAACTTCAAGGAGGATTCATGAATCAGCACGGGAGACTGCTAAACCATTTACCATTATACTAATATAAGTTTCCACCTGCCTTTCACTTTATAAGATAGTACTAATTTAGAAAATAAATCATCCAGAATAAGGAATGTATCTAGACCACTCAACTTTTACAGTTTAAAGTACTATCTCTTCAGAACCCTTACCTGACACTGCTTTAGCTCAGTTTCCATAGCAACTGCCTTTGGAACCCTCTCTTGTGCCAGTTGATCAAAAGTTCACAACGCTTTCTGTCAGCAGCATACTAGCTTCAAATTCAATTGTAGCAGGAGTGGTTGACGTTTTATAAATATAAGCATATCCCAAATAGCATAACATTATTTTTTCTTTTCCAGAGCCAATCACATATCTAGTTACTTTTTCTCAAAATTTTAACTACCTGCATATTTACACCATCCAATCAAATGTATTTTCTTTAACATTAGGTCCTGTGCTCCATTTTAAATCCTTTCATTTTGAAAACTGTCTCATTCAGTGCTAGTCTTCTCCTGTGTGCTGCCTACTCCTCCTTGCCTTCAAAATGGCTAGAGTGTGGATTGTGGGTCATAGCTTTGTGTTTTGGGCTAGAGAGTGTGCTAGAAAGAGTGACATTGACTGGGACTTGGGTTTGCCTAATGTGGACATTACTTGGGTTGGCCAGAGAGTCTTAAAGTGGCATCAATTGCTGCCTTTGGTTGAAAGCCTTATGGGTTGCCAACATCCAGACCTCATGATTGTGTACTGTGGTGGCAATGACCAAGGCACACTGACTGGGGTGGGACTAGAAATCCTAATGAAAAATACCTTTGCTCAATTAATGGCACTTTTCCCTCACACTGCCTTGGTGTTCGCTAAAATTTGCCAAAGGCAGAAATGGACGTGGTCAAATGAATTCTGTCCAAAGATAGACAACGCCAGGAAACATGTAAAAAACTGTTTCTAAATTTCTCTGAAAGCATAACATGGGCTCCAAAGGGTGCTTTCTGGACTAAGAGCTACCTTTCTGCCAAATTTCATGTAATTCCTTAAAGTGGTTTGGGCTGTAGTCATGTCTAAAATCTCTATGAGAATGAACATGGGAAACACACTTTTTTTGACACCCCCCTTTTTCTCAGGCCCCTCTTGATGGATCACCCCGAAACTTTCCGTGCACAACTAGAATCAGCAGCACACTGTTTTCAGAAAATTTTGTGAAGGTTCATCAAACGGTGCCAAGTTATAGGCAAGTCAAAAACCCTTTTCCAATGGAAACTAGGTCCTAACTATAACTAACTACTGGCGACTACCAGTAAGTTTTATATATATATATATTCACTGAAAAAACCATAGGTTTCAGGGACGTTATAGTTACAAATTAGCATTTAAAAAACCTTTGAAATTCACTGAAAAAACCATAGGTTTTAGGGACAGTTATAGTTAGTTGGACATTGCACTCGTACAAAACCCATGAAATTCCCCCGTTATAGTTAGTCCAGCTAACTATAACTCGCGCCCCCGCAAAGCACTGCTGATGACGTCACATATTACATCACTCATGACATGGTCAGTGACATCACTGATGACATCTCAAATGACATCACTGATGACATCATCCAGTGACTGTGTGTTTCTATAAAGTTTAAATATGTTTAATATATATAGGGAAAGGCGTATTGAAGAATGAGTGGGTGTATAAGTGTCTGAATGGATGATTTAGTACGTGAGTGACTGACTCTACAAGTGAGTGATTAAACGTATCTTACTGAATGCATGGGTTAGTGACTAAACTGTGCGAATGTCTGTATCCGTCTGTTTGTTGGTGTGTAAGTGGATGCATGGATTTGCGACTAGCTACATGAGTGTCTATATGGGTTATTGATTGGTTCTCTGAGTATCTGTATGGCTGCCTGAGTGTTTGTGTGGGTGGGGTGTGTGTGGGTGGGGTGTGTGTGGGTGGGGTGTGATTCACTGGGTGCATGATTTCAAGAGTGCATCTGTGATGGACTGCTTGGGTGGGTGAGTGTGTGTATGGGTGTGTTAGTGAGTGAATGTATATCTCAGTGGTACATGTGCGAGTAACTACATATGTAAAAGGCAGTATATATGTGTGTTAGAGTATTTAAATGGCTATAAGTGAGAGTGTGTTATTGTGAGAGTGGCTGTATGGATGCGTGTGTGATTGTATCAGGTATTGTATCAGAGCGTAAGAATGTGCTAGTATTTGTATGAGTAAGTGAGCTGGTGTGTGTATAACTGTATAGGTGAGTAAATGGGTGTGTGATTAATTTTTTGCATGACTGACTAGGTGTGTGAGTACCTCTATGGATGAGTGGCGGTGTGTGAGTGTTTATATAGGTGTATGAGTGCATATGATAGTCCTGTACTGAGTGACTGTAAGTATGAGTGACTGTACAGGTGAGTGAGTGGATGTGTGTGTAGACCTAAGAATCAGTGAGTTGGTATGTAGTTTTTGGTGTTGGAGTGTCTATGGTTTTGCGAATGGCAGTCTGTAATTTAGAGTGGGTGTATCAAAAGTTATATTAGGGTGTGAGAAGATGCATGAAATTATCACATGGATGATGTCATCAGTGATGTCATTTGAGATGTCATCAGTGATGTCATCAGTGATGTCACTGACCATGTCATGAGTGATGTAATATGTGACGTCATCAGCAGTGCTTTGCGGGGGCGCGAGTTATAGTTAGCTGGACTAACTATAACGGGGGAATTTCACGGGTTTTGTACGAGTGCAATGTCCAACTAACTATAACTGTCCCTAAAACCTATGGTTTTTTCAGTGAATTTCAAAGGTTTTTTAAATGCTAATTTGTAACTATAACGTCCCTGAAACCTATGGTTTTTTCAGTGAATTTCAAAGGTTTTTTAAATGCTAATTTGTAACTATAACATGTCTGAAACCTACGGTTTTTTCAGTGAATTTCAAAGGTTTTTTAAATGCTAATTTGTAACTATAACGTCCCTGAAACCTATGGTTTTTTCAGTGAATTTCAAAGGTTTTTTAAATGCTAATTTGTAACTATAACATGTCTGAAACCTACGGTTTTTTCAGTGAATTTCAAAGGTTTTGTAAATCACAATTTTTAAATGTATTAATTGTTATATAAATTTTTTTAATACTGATTTACTACATTTTTAGAAACAATTTTTTTACATATTTTATTTTTTAAATTACATTGTAATTACATTATACATTACATTACAAAAAATACTTTCTCAGAATGAATTACTTTAGTTTAAATAGTTTGCACATAGGCAATAGACTTTTAAGTACAGTAGTTACAGTTGTTGCAATGGGCAACACATTTTCAAACACAATGCAACATTCAGCTCAATGTGAATTTCTAGTTAAATGCAATTAGTTACTTTATGGATTACTTTTCTAACCACAGGACTGGATCCTAGATTCAGTCCTGCCACATCTCCTGTAAACAGTTGAGTAAAAGCGTTTTGGTTACAGTCGTGATTTTTAAGGAATATTATTGTACTTTAAAAGTTGACACTTAGAAACTTTTTCTCATAGAATCACCAATGTTATCCTATGGAAGGAAATTCACCTAGAAGGTAAAAACTGTTATCGTTACTTTTTCTTACTCAGTGTTGGATCCTGGATCCATCACTGGTGCATCTCCTGTAAACAGTTGAAAGAATGCGTTTAAGTCATACAGGCGATTTTTAAGGAATATTTGTAGTTTGTGAAAATCGACACTTTGAAACTTTTCTGCTGAAAACCAGACAATGGATTCCTATGGAAGAAAATATAAGTTACTGGTAAGTACGGTTAAAATTACTTTTCAGGGTCAGTGCTGGGCTAAAAGATGCAGCACTGGGTTCTCTCCTGATAACAGGTGAGTAAATTGGAATTCGTACTTTGGTTGATTTTAGAGGAATATTATAAAGTTCAAAAACTGCACACTTAGAAGAATTTCCAATTGAAACCAGTCAATGTTAGCCTATGAAGGAAATTCAAGTTACTGGTAAGTACGGTTAAAATTACTTTTCAGGATTAGTACTGGGCTGAAAGATGCAGCACTGAGGTCTCTCCTGATAACAGGTGAGTAAATCGGAATTCGTATTTTGGCTGATTTTAGATGAATATTTTAAAGTTCCAAAACTCCACACTTAGAAGAATTTCCAAGTGAAACCAGTCAATGTTAGCCTATGGAAGGAAAATCAAGTTACTGGTAAGAACGGTTAAAATTACTTTTCAGGACCAGTACTGGACTGAAAGATGCAGCACTGAGGTCTCTCCTTATAACAGGTGAGTAAATCGGAATTCGTATTTCGGATGATTTTTGAAGAATATTTGCACAATGGTGAAGGGAGGGGCGGGGCCTGAGGTGACATCTGTGCAAACGCGCCCGTGGCGCGTTTTAAGTTGGGGATTAAGTCCCCTTGAATCCTGAGGGTACCTAGGGGCCAACTAGCCCACCAGGAACCTCCAATATGCGCCAGGGGCTGCGTTGCAGAGACGTGTAGAGAGGCCACACCCCTTTTACACCTCTCTGCAACGCAGCTCTGTGGCGCTTTCTGGATGTACCTGTTGGGCTAGTTGGCCCCAGGGACCCTCAGGATTGAAGGAGATTTAATCCCCCATCTTAAAACGCGCCACGGGGCCTGTTTGCACACATGTCACCTGAAGCCCCGCCCCTCCCTTCACCACTGTGCAAACACGCCCCGTGGCGCGTTTTAAGTTGGGGGATTAAGTCCCCTTGAATCCTGAGGGTCCCCAGAGTCCAACTAGCCCACCATATACCTCCAAAAGCGCCACAAAGCTGCGTTGCAGAGAGGTGTAAAAGGGGCGTGGCCCCTGTACACCTCTCTGCAACGCAGCCCCTGGCGCATACTGGAGGTTCCTGGTGGGCTAGTTGGCCCCCAGGGACCCCCAGTATTCAAGGGAATTCGTTCCTCCTCTGCAAACGCGCCAGGGGCGCGTTTGCAGAGTGGTGAAGGAAGGGGCGGGGCCTGCGGGCCCGATCGTTTAAAAAAAAAAAAAAAATTCCCCCCTGAAGGAGGGCTGTGTGGCCCCCCTTCTTTTTTCAAATTCTTATGCCTTGGGGACCCCATCCCCCAGGGCCTTACCACTTTTTTTAAATTAAATTTAAAAAAAAAAAAACGGGAAGGGGGCCGCGTGGCCCCCTTCCCTGGGCCTGTATTGGCCCCGGGGACCCCATCCCCGGGGCATGGCCTCGTTTTTTTTTTTTCAATGGAGGGGGCTGCGTGGCCCCCTCCTCAGGCCATTTAAGGCCCCGGGGACCCCATCCCCCGGGGCCGGCCTTTCCTTTTTTTTAAAAATAATTTATTTTAATTTTATGGGGAGGGGGGCCGCGTGGCTCCCCTCCCGGGCCACTACTTGCCCCGGGGACCCCATCCCCCGGGGCTGGCCCTCTCGTTGGGGACTGTGGGGGGGTCCCCAATCCCCCACAGTCCCGCCGGCTCCCCGCGTCCCTTGGGAGCCGGCATTGCTTTTCCACATGGGGAGCTGCTAAGATGCAGCTCCCCATGTGGAAAGCAATGTGCTTTGGATATTGGAAGAGAGAGCAGGTTTCCCTGCTCTCTCTTCCAATATCCAAAGCAGTTTGCTATGACAGGACGGGAGCCGCGAGGCTCCCGTCCTGCCATAGCAAACTACAGTGTCCCGGGGTAGGCACCCCGGGACACTGCAGGAGCCGGCCCTGGGGGTGGTGGTCCCCAGGGCCATCAAGGGCTCCAGGAGGGGGCCGCGCGGCCCCCTCCCATTCAGTTCAAAGCCCCGGGAGGTGGTGGTCCCCGGGGCTCTGGGGGTCCGTAACGGACCCCCATATTTAAATGTTTAGTGCTCCGGGGAGGTGGCGGTCCCCGGGGCATGTGGGGAGGCTCAGAGCCCTCCCGCACCATTTTTAAAAAAGCCCCGGGGGTGGCGGTCCCCGGGGCTTGGGGGCCCTTGAGGCCCCCACACATTAAATTATCCCCCCACCATGCCCCCAGGACTTGGGCCACCCGAGGCCAATTAACATCGAGCGCGGGAGACCGCGCTTCGATTTTCGGCAGGATTCGCGCACCCTGAGCGCATCCTGCCGATTTTTAAAAAATGTTTTTGTTTTTTTGCCCAGGGGGTCCTTGTGGGACCCCTGAGCAAACCTAGGGGTCAGGGTGTTTCTACCCTGCCCCCTTTGTGCGCTTTGCGCACTTGTTTCTGTCCCTCGGTTCTACCGAGGGATAAAATGGCTGCCAACATTTCCTGAATCGGAATGTTGACAGCCAGCTGACAGCCAATTAACATGCAGCTCGTGATCGGGACGGTGCGCGCAGGGTGCGCTGAGGGTACGCGGACCCTACTCGGCCATAGATATCACTATCTTTTTACTTTTCATTTTCTCAGCAACTACTGAACGGATTTACACCATTTAACAAAAAGGGTTCTTTCTGAACCAAGAACTACCTCTTTGCCAAATTTGGTGTAATTCCGTTCAGCAGTTCGGGCTGTAGCCGTGTCTAAAGTTTCCTATGGAAAAATGCATGGGGAAAACGCGTTTTGGGACCCTCCTTTTTTCTCGGCCCCCGCTTGACGAATCCCCCCAAGACTTTCAGGATAGGAGCGGACCGGAGCGGGCCACAAAGTTTGAAAATTTCGCGAAGATACGTCAACCGGCAAGAGAGTTATTTTAAATAGAATGTCGCGGATTTCCTATGGATAATAGGTTGTAACTATAACTATCTACTGGCGACCGCCAGTAGATAATATATATATATATATATATATATTTTTTCACACAAAAAACAAAGGTTACAACGACATTATAGTTAGGGTCAGATTTTACTCATACAAAACCAGAGAAATTCTGCCGTTATAGTTAGCTGAGTTAACTATAACTCACGTCCCCGCAATGCACTGCTTATGACCTCACATATTACATCACTCATGACATGGTCATTGACATCACTGATGACATCACTGATGACATCTCAAATGACATCAGTGATGACATCATCCACAGCATCTCTGACGACACCCACTCACACCCCTATAGAATCTTTTGTACACCAACTGCCACACCCACACAACCATTCACAAACCCATTCACAGAGCCATACCAGTACTTACACACGCATTCACTGATTCAAAGATCTAAACACACATCCACTTGCTCACCCATGCAGCCACTCATACACCCACTCCCTCACTAATACAGCCATTGACATATCCACTCATATTCCCATACAAATACTCACACACTGAGTGAGTCACCCATAGGCCAACTACCCCTCCTATTACCTGCAGTAAGTCCCATACAGCAGTATTGCTTAGATCTGATAGCAGGCCATGACCCCTTTTTCCACCACTCTGCAAACGCACCTCCTAACGCACTACTACTAGGGGGATGAAGTCCCCTTGACTATTGAGGGTCCTTGGGGGCCAACTAACCTTCCTGTTACCTCCAGCAAGTAGCACACAGTGGGTTTGCTGAGAGGTTTTCGGTGGCCATGCCCTCTTTTTCCTCCACTCTGCAAATGCACCTCCTGGTGCACTACTATTTGGGGGATGAAAAAAAAAAAGAAATGCCCGGGCCCTGGGGGATGGTGCCCTTGAGGCCAAAATTGGCCTGGGAAGGGGGGCCGCGTGCCCCCCTTATCTTTTTATAATATAAATGAATAAAGGCCGAGCGGCCTAAGGCCATATGGCCCCCCTGCATTTCACTGATTCAGCTCCGAGGCGGTGGCGGTCCCCAGGGCTGTATGGGGCCCTCAGGGAGCCGCCCAATCAACATTTTTTATGGCCCCCAGGACGTGGGCCGCCCGGGGGCGTAAATTAAATGTATTGTAGGAGCCCGTGCTTCCTTTTTAAAAAAAAAATTCACAGGATTCGCGCACCGAGCGCGACTCCTAGGGATTTAAAAAAATATATATACGTATTTAATATTTCTACATTTTTACAATTTTAAAGTCACACTGTGTACTTAGATTTTGAATAGCTATATTTTTTGAGATAGATATATAATGTTGCGTTTACATTCTTATTAATGAAAGTGGAATTAATAAGTAATACAATAGTAGTGTATCGACCAGTAAACATTTATTTTGATAAATATTAATCTAAAAGTTCTAAATCAGTTTCTAAACATTTTTACTTGCAATATATTAGAAAGAGGTTTATTAAGAAAACTAAAAAAATTACTTTTTTATAATTTGTCCAATACATTATGATTTAATATATTTTTGGGAATCACATACCCAGAGCGGTGGTATTGCATTGGAATCGTGGACCCCATGTGACCAAATAAAAAAAGAATTGGATTGGTGTAACACCTGTCAATCATAGGAAGTTCAAACTATGGCTGGTTCATCCAGTCAGCAGGCGGAGCAGGAATTAAGATTATTGGAAGAAGATGATGAAGAAGAACCACCAAGAAAGAATAAGGAAAGTATAGTGTGGCAGTTTTTTAGTATCCCGGAGAAAGAAAAAGAAGTAAACGCCCAGAAGGTGACATGCAGCATCTGCAAGAAGATACTTTCCCGGGGTAGCGAGAAGACGTACAGCTGTGGCACCTCCAGCATTTACAAGCACTCAAGAACTATCGATCCAATTCGCCTCGCACGGGCTGAGATGGAGAGAATGAAGGAGCAAGATACTGCTGGAGGAACAGCTCCTGGAACATCCTCTACAAGAGCTGTCATGAACATTCCTGTCCCCATCCCTGAATTTAGGAAAATTAACATATACTGCCCAAAATGCACAACATCTCTTGGAGTGGGTGAACAAGTAGTTTCAACCCTTATACAACCCTTATTCAAACAATTAATGCACATAAGTGCTAATTTTTCTTTATGGCATTTTTGTTGTAGCAGACATTTTTTTTTCCTGCGTTGTTGAAGGTTTTTTTTAGTTTGTTGAAAAAAAACACCCCAAAAATCTAGAAACTAGTTAGAAAATAAAAAATAAAACTTCAGAACCACCTATCCTGGTTAAAAGAAAGATAAATTATGTGTTAAATGTATGCCTGTATATATGCGTGAGTGAATGAATGAGTATAAGAGTAGTGCCTGTATGATTGGATGTGTGCATTGGTAGTGCCTGGATGAATGGATGAGTGGATGGGCAGGTAGTGCCTGAGTGAATGGATGAGTTCAAGAGTAGTGCCTGGGAGAATGGATGAGTGCATGCATAGTGCGTAAGTGGATGGATGAGTGCAAGCGTACTGCGTGGGTGATTGGGTGAGTGCATGGATAGTGCCTGGGTGATTGCGTGAATGAATGGATAGCGTGTGGCTGATTGGATGAGTGCATGGGTAGTGCCTGGGTGATTGTATGTGTGCATATATAGTGCCTGACTGATTGGGTGAGTGCATGGATAGTACCTGGGTGATTGTCTGAGTGCATGGGTAGTGCCTGACTGACTGAATGAGTGCAAAAGTAGTGCCTGGGTGATTGGTTCAGTGTATGGGTAGTGCCTCATTGAATGGATGACTGCAAGAGTAGTGCCTGGGTGATAGCATGAGTACATGGATAGTGCCTGGGTGATTCAGTGAGTGCATGGGTAGTGCCTGAGTGATTAGATAAGTGCATGGGTACTAGCTGGGTGATTGGATGAGTGCATGGGTAGTGTCTCAGTGAATAGATGAGTGCATGGGTAGTGGCAGAGTCATTGGATGACTACATGGGTAGTGCCTGAGTGAATGGATGAGCACATGTATAGTGTATCATTGAATGAATGAGTCAAAGGGTAGTGACTGGGTGAATGGATGAGTGCAAGGGTAGTGCCTGGGTGATTAGATGAGTGCATCGGTAATGGCAGGGTTATTGGATGAGTGTATGGGTAGTGTCTGAGTGGATAGACGAGTACATGAGTAGTACCTGAGTGAATTGATGAATGCAAGGATAGTGCCTGTGTGACTGCATAAGTGTATAGGTAGTGCCTGAGTGAATGTATGAGTGTGTGAGTAGTGCCTGAGTGAATGGATGAATCCTTCAGCAGTGCCTGACTGAATGGATTAGTGCATGAGTAGAGCCTGAGTGAATAGATGAGTACATGAGTAGGTCTGAGTGAATAGATTAGTACAAAGACACTGCCTAACTGAATGGATGAATTAATGAGTACTGCCTGAGTGAATGGATCAGTGCAAGGATAGTGCCTGGGTGATTGGATAATTAAATGTATACTGCCTGAGTGAATGGATGAGATTATAGGTAGTACCTGAGTGAATGTATGACTGCATGAGTAGTGTTTGAGAGAGTGAATGAGTGCAATGGTACTGCCTGGGTTATGTTTTGTAAATGTATATAGAAGAAGCTCCATGGATGACTTTGTGCTAACTATACAGGGCAGCTAGGAATTAACCTGCATCTTCAAGTGCTTCCATGATGTCTGCTTAGGTGAGACATCTCTGCTGCTGGGACTTGATATTGAAGTACCTCTGAGAATATTTGTAAAGGGGAATGTTAAACTGTATAGTTTTTTAATCATGACCTGCAGCACACATGTCACACTATATATACAAATACAAAGATACCTGCAACATGATACCAATCACACATTGATAATTGACAAAACACACCAGAGTTTCAAGCACACATATCTGTATCTGCGGCCTACTTCCAGTGCAACTTTGTGCAGATTTATATGTAATAGGATAGAGGTTAACATACTTAGAAACATGTTTTAAATCTCCAATTTCTGTACCAGTTTCATTAGAGACACACAGTTGGCAGTGTTAGGCCTAAATGAAAAAGAAAGGCTGGCTCCTACCATACCACTTTTATTAGTGTCAGCATCTCTCCAGAGATTTCAACAAGTCTATCAGTGCCTTTTGCAGGTGAGATGATACAGGTATCCTTCTGTCTATCCCGCTGCTCGGCGCTAGTCCAAACCTGCATTCTGGTTCCGGTGTGTGCTGCAGCCGTTGCACCGAGGCCTGTCTCCCTAATTCCAGTCTCTGACCATACCTTTGCCGCTCTTTCAACCGCCACCTCTGGCACGCAGCCTCTATTTAAGCCCAATGAACTCTTGAGCTGATTTAAGCAGTGCGAGATACCATTACCTTTAGGAGACATCTGCGTACAGTGACCAGAGGACATTGCAAGCGTCAGCAGCCAAGGACACGGATGAGGACTTTCTAAAGCTGAAGGAGCAAATTTGAAAAACAGACTTTGCAAGTCCAAGCTGCGACCACTGTGATAAATGAGCATCCTGGGTTCTGTAATCTGATGGGTCCTCTGAATTGAAGCATTCCTACCAGTGACGTGATACAATGAGTGTCCGGAAACAACCTCCAAGTGACTTCTTGAAGCAGATCATTGGAAGACCAGTGGTGGTAAAATTGAACTCGGGAGTTGATTATCGAGGAGTCCTTGCCTGCTTGGACAGCTACATGAACATTTCTCTGGAGCAGACAGAACAGTATGTGAATGGACAGCTAAAAAACTAGTACGGCGATGCCTTCATCAGAGGAAATAATGTTTTGTATATCAGCAGACAGAAGAGGAGAATGTTACAAAGGAAATGTTTAGGTATTTTTTGTATTTATTATTTTTTAATAAAGAAGAAAAAATGGTGGGTTCAGAAAGATCCTTCTTCGGTTTACTACTTTAACATAGAATATTGCTCTCCAGTGTTCCCATCAAGAAGTCGGAGATGCAGATTGTTGGGAAGGAATGTGTTATTTTTGCCTCAAATGCAAACTTGAAATAATTCAAAAAATGTATATACGTTTACTATTTTTGTCATGAAGAGCCCTTTGTTCACACATTTGTATCTTCTATGTTCCTTGTTGAATGAGACACAGGTAAAGTAGCTTAGACATAATATATTACCTCAGTTTTAGAGCACATGGTCTAGAAATGTGTGTAGATTAAGCAGCATGGATCACTTTCTGTTTATAATTGAAGACATCTGGATTTGAACATATTTGTTCAACTGGTTCCACAAGGCCTGCTTACTAAAGAGATGTGTAGTAGTGAGACATAAAGGTAAAATAGCTCTTTTAATATATGACAAGGAATATGATAGATAGTATAGTTTTTGAGTTTGAATCATCAGCTGCACCACACATATCAGAGTACATATCAAACTGTAGACATAGCTAAAATGTGAAAGAAATTATATATTGAAATTTGACAGAATATGTTTTCATGTTTCAAGTACAGTACATGTTTCAGTATCAATGGCCTTCTTGCAATATACCTTTGCAGAGTTATATAGAGTAGTATGAGGTTAATACATTGAGCGATATGTTTTAAACCTCACATTTATCTAACAGTTTAATTAGAAATGCATAGTGCTGAATGTGAGATCTATGACAATATCAGAGGCCGACTCCTGTCATGGCACTCTTTTGAGTGTCAGCATCATTCTACAGACCTCAATGAGTGTATCAGTGCCTTTTTAGGAGCAGGAGGACACATGTAAAGAAGCCTATAGGTAGTTGACTATCTCTGTTTCACACCTTATGCTTTCTAAATATCTGTACAAGAAGCTGCATGAATCACTTTCTCCTCATTACACAAAGCAGCTGGGAATGAAGGTGTGTGTTTAAGTGATTTTGTTATGGCTGCCTAGCTAACAGATCTGTGCTTCTGGGACTGAATTGTGAAGTGTCTCACAAACTTTGTGCAGGAGTAAGCCTGTATTGTTTTTAAGTTAGGCTTGTCAGCTGCACCACACGTATCTGACTACACATTGAAATGCAGACATACCTGAGACATGGTAGCAGTCAGACATTCATATTTGACAGAGCACGCTTTCATTTTAACGCACACACCTCACTATCTGTAGCCTACTCCCACTGTACCTATGCAGAAACTTACATGGAGTAAGATAGAGCTTAATACACCTCAGAACATGCTTTAAAACTCAATTTTCTGTAGCAGTTTCATTACAGCGGCAGAAGTCGCAATGCCAAGGCCAATCCAAAATAAAAGGCCAACTCCTGTTATGCCCCTCTTGTGAATGTCAGCATCTTTCTAGAGATCTCTATGACTGTGACAGTGCCTTTTTAGAGGAAAGATAATATGTTCAAGCAACCCTATATGTACAACACTACCCCTGTTTCACAATGTATGCTTTCTACATGTCTGTTCAGGAAGCTGCAGGAATCACTTTCTGCTCATTACAGAGGCAACCAGGTATGAAGGTGTGTGTTCAAGGCATTTTGTGCAGGAGTATGATAGACTGTATAGTTTTTAAGTTAGGTTCGTCAGCTGCACCATACGTATAAGTCAATTCGCTGAAGTGCAGACATACTTGAGGCATGGTACGCCTCAGACAGTGAAACTTGACAGAGTACGCTTTCAGTTTAAAGCATACATCTCACTATCTGTGGCCTACTACCACTGTATCTATGCAAAATGTATATGGACTAGGATAGATGTTCATACATCTGGGGACTTGCTTTAAAGCTCACTTTTCTGTACCAGCTGGGAAGGAAGCTGGGTATTGACGTGCTTCCATGAGGCCTCCATAGCAAAGAGATCTCTTCTTCTGGAACTGCTATTAAGAAAAAAGAAATATTTAAGCATATTATGTTAAAATAAAACATTAACATTACATTTTTAAAAACAAATCGCATTACATTATAATTAGACACCAGTATCAGTTTCCCTTTTTTGCTGTTCTAGGATTGCATATAACTTCACCATACACAGTGATTAGAACATGGCATCATTATTGAACAGTAGGGAAAAAACAATCAAATAGATTGTACAAAAAAACCGAAACAGCATAGTAAATTTTTATGAATATTTGTAACTATCCTTTATGCTAACTACATTTTCTTAATCACTTCTTTCATCTATATTAACTCTTCTACTTAACATTAATCGATTCTAAAAGATTTACTATTACTATTACACCTGGTATAGTATTGAAAACAAATATATATTCTGCTTGCTTTTTAAGCTCATTTTAAAAAAATGTTATGTTCATTACGCGAAATAAAAATCAGAAGACTAATTATAAATACTAATAGAATCCAATGGTTTCTTTTTTTATTGACATCACCCCCAATAGGCCGAATGAGGTTCTTAGAACTTTGGCTGGAGAAATATGAGAATTTGCTAATTGCGATGGCAATCTAGCTTTGAATTCCAGGTGGGCATCATTGCAATGTTTCCATCCAGTCTTACACCGTAAAAATACAGTATAGTGTCCAGATGCTGTAGTAGCACCTTCATGAAAAATAATAGCCACTGTTGTATAAGTTCTTGCTAAAATAGATATTTGACTTGCTTTAAAGTTTGTAATTGGTGTTTCCAATTTTGTTCCATGTGCTCTACAACATTGTAGCATTAAAATTAGATACTTTCCAAATCTTTGTATGTGCAATGTAGACATCATATCTGATCTACACTTTGAACAGGTCATAGTATGATTTGCTGTTTTAATCGATTTGTTAAAAGACACTTTTTCAGTCTAGTATCATTAAGTATAGGAATCGTTCTGCATGTATTTCAGTGTTAGAATTAAATAAAGAATCTTCACACTTATGATCCCATTTGTAACTTAGTCCAAAAAAGTTATCAATGTTTATTCCTTCAGCTTCTAATACTCCAAGCATGAGCATCATAAATTCTTGTGCATCTTGTTGTATGTTGAGAGTAAATGTCAGTGAATCAGTACGTATATCCAAAAGATGTTGCATGCCAGAAGCAGTGTGTATTTTACTTCTGTCAGTTACCAACTGTTGAAATAAGTGATGTAGGGCAGAACTGAATCTTTTTTCACAGTTTTCCATGATTTCATGAAGAAGACCTGGTAAATGAAACATTACATTCAGAACCACATTAGCATGACAGTTGATACTTGAACTGTTTACTAACTGGTATCCTACAATGTCACAATCAGTTTCCACTTTTTTTTTCTTTACGCCTTCAACTTTCTCTTCAATGCTTTTCTTATCTTGAACTTCAGTTGAATGTTTGATATATTTCTATTTTGGATATAGTATACGATTCTCATATATTGGGGATTCATCTAAATGAGGAGCATAAAGTCTTCTTAAACGATTGTACTCTCTTATACAATTTGCATCAGCACTAACCTTTTTCTCATCAAATTCTATCAAATACAAACCGGACAATTTTCTTACTCAAGACAATGCAACGTATGCCATTCCCTCTTTGAACACAGTACTTCCAATATTTACAAAAGCTCTGCCTATACTTATACTTCTAGATTTGTGAATAGTTACTGCATATGCTAGAGACAGAGCAAACTGTTGTCTTTGATCATAAAAAGTTCTTTACAAGCAAAAAACGTACAACACAACGCCCACTCTGTCTTACTTCATTAATCTGGTCAAATTTTACAATCAAAAATTCTATTCCATCTCTACTTTGAAAATTAACAAAATCAACAACTTTTCCCATTACTCCATTTACTAATCCTTCTTCTACATTCAAATTATGATGCAAAATTATTCAACATTTTTTGCATACTTGTAAACACTTTTCTAATCCTGCAGTTTTAGATACAGACTTTTCCAAAGAATCCAATTTAGCCTGTAGTTATTCAGTAAGTAGAATAGTTACTCCCTGGTGTTCCATTTTGTCAATTGCTTTAATTTACAGAATGTGTTGTTTTTCCAGTTTCAGTAGTTGTTTTTTAAAGGTAGAACACTCTTGCAGTGTAGGCATTAGACAAACTATGCTATGGATTTGTTTACTGAGATCATATTGTACATTAGTTCTGCTGCTGTTTTTTCAGATGTAAACAAATTCCTTATTAGCTGACTTTCTAAAGCTTGTTTTCCATGTTTGCCATGTTTTGTCAACATGACAATTCTTATGTCTTTAAGAATATTTCCATAATCTTCATCCCCTGCTTGTTGCATATTTTTAACAAGTTCTTTATATTCAAAGTTTAACCAAATATTTACATTTCCGATACTTCCCAAAGATTTCCTTGTCTAATTGTGGAGAAGTGTTTTAAAAACAGGTTGTCCTTTAACAGGAGTAAGTTGTAGTAGGTCTCCAAATACAATTAAATGCTTTCCTCCAAACAGCACACCGCATGTTTTAAAAATATGTTGCATTCTCAAGTGTACACTGGCAAGCATTAAGTTTGACACCATGCTCACATCATCAATGATTAAACGTTTCAGTTTCTTCAGTACTCTTGAGACTTCATAACAAGCTTCTCCGGATAGCTTTTGATCTTCCAGTTTATTATCATGTTCGACAGGTAGCATAAGTAATCGCTGTAAAGTAATACCTTTAATGTTGTGTGCCACTAATCCAGTTGGTGCTGTTACAATACAAGATAAATGTGATTCTGTAGTCCTGTGTAGATACCTTGTCAAAACTTTATTTAAGAAACCTTTTCCTGTTCCTGCTTGACCACTAATGTATAATAGAATAGGTTCAAATGATGAAAATTGACATTCTTTTTTTTCATGTAGCAAGCCATGTTCTACTTGCTGTTTCACTTGCAGATATATTTCTTTTTGTTCACTATTCAATTATTGTTCTAACTTTTCAAACTCAAAAGTATCCTGTTGTGCTTGCTGCATTGCAGTTTTTACCTCATTCATGGCTATTGCTGCTTCATTTTCAATAATTGGTTGTCCAAGTGGATCTTGAGTCAGTGGACCCGAACTTTGACTGCTTTGTGAACTTTCTCTAGCTATTTCAGCTGCAATAGTTCCTTCTTGTTCAATCTCATCATTTATCATTTTTAAGTAAGTCGAAAAGACCATACACTGAATAGTATCTTTTGCTGCATTAAAGGAATCTTCATAGCAGCCAAAATCTCCAAGTAATTCTTTTTCACTACGCCAAGGCTTGAACAGTTGCAGAAGTGCTAAATAGAAAAATTCTCTCGTATCTGGAGTTTCGCAACTGAGTTTTCTGTGGTTTAAAGGATTGCCTTTGGCACGTTTCACTAAACATCCATCACATCCAATTACTGTATACTTTTCTTCTTTTATATTTTCTGTAACATTCTTTTTAAACCTGTAATGTTGAAGTATTTCATACAGACATAGGTTTTCAAGATGGGGACTCCTTTTGGGATAGTATGTTTCCAACATATTCGTTTTGACAATATCAGTGCTTTCTGGCTCATACTGTGCTAAGTATTGGATTTCTGGAAAGCCTTTACATACTCTCTTTCATGTGGAGGCTAAGCCTAGACTGATCCAAATGATTCCTCTTGACTTTGAATACAAACTGGCTGAGCTCAAGCGATCTGAACATTCATAGGATCCTATCTCTCTATAGGACGTCATCTTCAAGCTAAAGCTGTACAATTTCTTGCTGAGTCTCTTTTCTGCGGAAATTTCTTCCCAGATTTCCATCATCTCTGACTTTTAAGATTGTGTAATATATGATGTAACATAATGAGCAACAGCAATTGAGTTGTTTGCAACAAACTGAATATCCATGTTTGCGTTCCACATTTTCAAAATGACTGGATTATAGTCGTTGGTATACTTTGAAGCTTCTGTTCTTCTTAAGTTGTATGTATTCTTCAGAGATTTTCAAGTTATTTTATGTCTTACTGCTGACAAAAAACTATTTACTCTTCCTTTAGAGAGTATAGGTCGTGGGAATCCAAAACAACATTTTGTATAAAATGTACCTTTACATTTGTATTTCCGTCTGCAGTATTTTCCACATCTATGACTTTGAAACTGTATAACTTGTTCTCTCAGGCTATTTTCTCCTCCTTCTCTTGGAACGGCAAATGTAACGTACTCTTCAATGAAAGACAAAACAGCTTTATCACTATCTGTTCCAAATTGTGGTGCATCCTTTATCCATAATAGCATGTGTAGATGAGGAGCACCTCTGGCTTGGTACTCTTTTCACCAAAAGAAATCAGTTACCTCTCCAAGGGGTGGATTGTTTTTATTGCAGATAACTGACATCATATCTTGAAGCCATTGTTTAAAATACCTGCAGACATTTGCATGATCCAAGGAACTGAGTTTTCCTGCTGTCTTCAGTTCAATGTTTTTTATATTTGAATTTGCTTCTCATAGGAATTCAAGTAAATCATCCCACGTATATTCAGCACAACTAAGTGCTAGAAACCAAGTAGGTTTACGTAGGTTTCTTAACCTGCATTTAAGTTTACCATGACAGCGATACCAATATTCATGGTGCCACATTGGCACGCCATCAAATTGATCAACTAAGATTCCAAATTTTCATCTTTTTGTTCAACTTTTTCCATGAACACTTTTGCAGAAAGATGTTGAAGATGAACTCCTGTTTTTAATATATGGTTCACCGCATATGAAAGTGCAGACAAATCACTCTCAAACAGAAGATGAAATATATATGGAATGCACAGCAGAAATCTTGGATCTTCAGAGTACAATCTTGTTGATCAGAATTCTGATGCTGTAATCCATACAGTTCTGTCATCAAATCGTCCACCTTCTCCAGTGGGGAATAGCTGTGGAAAACAGTGAGCTTCTAAACTTCTTCCCATATACTCATGGGAGCTCCTTTTGCTTCTTTCATTTGAAATAATTCAATAGTGTTTCCTATGATTTCTTTCAAATGGAGAGGATGTATGGTATAATGTTCATAAATCTCCTCAATCCTGGATTTGTCCACTTTTTCAATTTGGCCTGTTGACATTAGTGTTTCAGCGTGTAGGCATCTTACTTCTTCATTAACATTTACATTCGTATAATAAATATTTTTCTGTACCAGGTAAAATGTTGCATTCTGAAGTTTATTAATATCTACAAACTCTTTGTTGGTACACCATTTACTAGAATATCTACTTGGCTCATTTTCCTCTGTCTACTCAAAATGTTTTAAAATAAAGGTAAGTACACAACTCTTCCTTTGAGACCTTTTTGTAAATCTGTTGGTGGCAGCTTACCTGTCTTAGGCTCCATACAAACTATGTTCTGAAATGGATGTACAGATTGGATAAGAATAGACTCATATACATTTAAATCTGCCAGTTTCTTAGGAATAGGTAGGAACTCTAACTTGTTTTGAACTGCTCTAGCTGGCATTCAGTTTTCTTCCAATTTGTTGTAACATTACTTATATATAACTTGATCAGTGGACAACTCAAATCGCCCCTCTACAAACAAATAAAGAGCAAATTGCTGCCACTTATTATTGTTTTTTCACTTTTTAAATATAAATCAACATTCCTAGTTTGACTTTTATACTGAGTACGCTGACAACAAATACAAACATAGTTTGGTTTTTCAGACAAAACAGTGTTAAACTTTGTAATTTCTTCTGCAAACTCATCAATGCTAATCTCTTTCTCATGTTCTACTACACCTAAAGATATCAAGTCCTCACTTTCTCTACACTCCTCTTCAGAACCGAAAAAAATTAAACTGAACATCATCAGCAACTTTCTGTACATCTGCTACAGAACCATGCAAAAGAGATGTATTCAATTCACTTAAACATAATGCAGGAGTTTTTACATAATAAAGTCTCCTTACTAACTTCCTTATTTCAAAGTGGTGGACAGCTAACATTCTTAAATGATGAAAAGTGCTTTGGCACACTTTCTTTGAAAGACAAGCCAGAGAATGACCCTGTAATTTAGTATATTTTCTTATTTTGCATGGATCTAGTCCTTGCAACATCTTATTCTTCGTTTTAACATTTTTCTTTCCATATTCACGTAAAACACTTCGTAATTTATCAATAGACCCTGTTGAATACTGCAAATACTGCTACAATCCCACTTATATACAGGAGCTTGTCTACGCCTCCCTTGAACTTCTTCAGCTATTACTTCTTCTACATTCCTAGAAACCATTTTTTCCTTTGAAATGGGAGAACCATCTTTCACCTCATAACATCGACCACAAGTATCAACTGCATGTAATAATGTGTTCTCTTGAAACTAGCTTCCTTCATTAAAGACAGGGTCAGTACTGGAAGTGTGCTTCCATTCACCAGTAAAAGTTTTACAAAGGCTAGTTCTATTAACCAGTCTTTTTCTCTTGCTTTTCTCCTTCATAAACACCTTTGCTTTATCCACTGTTCTCAATCTCTTCAATATTAAGATAAATAATTTTTGTTTCAACTCAAAAGCTTTATATACTACACTTTCAATCTGTTGCTTTTTCTTATAAGCTGCTGATCCTCTTTTATATTGTTTTAAATTCTTTAATACATTTTGAATTACTCTACTTCTAAAGATTGTTCTTCGTATATCCTTATACTGTTTTCTGCCTTCTTGTCAGATGTGTTGTTTGTCTATAATTTGAAGTTCTTTCAACATGACTAATTCTGTTTTGTTTCTGGTTTGTCGATAAACTTTTGTATTTCTTTTGAACATTTTCCACAGTTTTTAATCTTTATAAAAGTGTTTATAAAACTGTTTAGTTCCCTTACCAGATTTTCTTTCCTCTATAGTATTGTGTGCGTCATCTAATTTCTTCTTTTCACTCTTCTTTAAGTAGTACTGTTTTCTTTGTGCTCCTACCTTTTCATGTTTTCTTGCCATCTTTAATAAGTTTTTTCCATTAAGTAAAGTACATTTCTATAAACAAAGAACAGTTTTAATAGTATGTTACATAAATTAATAATGTTAAAATAATTAAATAATATTATTCATAATAATCACTAACCAGTTATTTAAATTACATTGCCATTGTCTCCATTAGCAATAAGTATGTAGGATGTCTAACTATGCACATTAGGAAAGCTGTAAATGGTTCAAAGTCGGCAGAAACTTTTTATAAATCAACATACCCTTTCATTGTCTACATCGATGACTTTCTACTTATTATACAGGATAGACAGGTTTGAACCTGTGTAATGAAATGCATAAATCAGTCCTGTCTAGCTAACAGATCTCTGTTTGTGGTACTAAAATGTGAAATACCTCTATTAATATTTTGCCAGGAGTATGATACACTATATACTTTTTAAATGACAGGCCAGCTGCCGCCATGCTACTCTTCTGAGTGTGACATCTATCTAGAGACCTCAATAAGTGTGTCACAGCCTTTTTAGAAGCAAGATAATACATTCAAACACTTGTATACATACTAGACTACCCTTGTTTCACATTGCATACTTTCTAAATGTGTATTAGCAGAAGCTCAGTCAATCACTTTCTGCTCATAACACATGGCAGCCAGGTATGAAAGTGTGTCTTTAAGTGATTTTGTGTTCCCGGCCTAGCTAAGAGATCTCTGCTTCTGTAAATGAATGCTGACGAAGCTCTGACAAGATGTGTGCAGGGGTATAATAGGCTGTATAGTTTTTAAGTTAGTCTCATAAGCTGCACCACACATATCAAAGTACGCGTTGAAGTGCACACATACCTGAGACATGCTAGCAGTTAATCATTCAAATTTGTCACAGTATGCTTTCAGTTTAAAGTATACACTATACTATCTGTGGCCTACTTGCAGTGTACCTTTGAAAAGACTTATATGGACTAGGATAGAGGTTAATACATCTGCCAACATGTATTTAACCTCACTTTTCTCTACCACTTTCAACAGAGTCACAGCTCACAATGTCAGGCGTATGCCAAAATGAAAGAGCGACTCTTGTAATGCCACTCTTGTGAGCCTCACCATCTTTATAAACACCTCAGTAAGTGAGTCTCTGGCTTTTAGGAGTGAGATGACAGACGTAAAGAAGGCTATAGATTTAAGACCTCTGTTTCACACGACATGCTCTCTAAATGTCTGTAAAAGAATCAGGATGAATCACTTTCTGGTCATTAAACAGTATAGGCGGGTATGCAACTTAGTGTTCGAGTGCTTTTGTGATGCCTGCCTAGGTAACACTTCTATGGTTCTGGGACTGAATGCTAAAGTAGCTCTGACAAGATTTGTGCAGGAGTATGAAAGACTGCATACTTTTTAAATTAGGGTCATCAGCTGCACCAACATGTCAGACTACATGTTAAAGTGCAGACATACCTGAGACATGATAGCAGTCATCCATTCAAACTTAACAGAGTACGCTTTCAGTTTAAAGCACACACCTCACCATCTACGGCCTACTTGAAGTCTACATTTGCAGAGACTGATATGAACTAGGATAGAGGTTGAAACATCTGCCAACATCTTTTAAACCTCACTTTTCTCTACCACTTTCACCAGAGAGTCAGACCTCAGAATAGCAGACCTAAGCCAAAATTAAATGTCGACTCCTGTCATGGCACTCTTCTGAGTCTCAGCATCATTCTAAAGATCTTAAAGAGTGTGTGTGTGCGAGGCAAAACATCATATGTAAAGAAGCTTATAGGTGAAGGAGTACCTCAGTTTCACACTGCATGCTCTCTAAATGTCTGTACAAAAGTCTGCATGAATCACTTTCTACTCATTACAGAGAGCAGTCAGGTATGAACGTGTCTGTTCAACTGATTTTGTAATGCCTGCATAGCTAACAGATTTGTGCTGCTGGGACTGAATGCTGAAGTAGCTCTCACAAGATTTGTGCAGGGGTGTAAATCAGTGTATAGTTTTCTAGTTAGGCTGATCAGCTGCACCACACATATCACACTACATGTTGAAGTGCAGACATACCTAATACATGGCACAGGTCAGGCATTCAAATTTGAGAGACTATGCTTTCTGTTTAAAGCCCACACCTCACTATCTATGGCCTACTTGAAGTGTACCTTTGCAGAGACATTTATGAACTAGGATAGAGGTTAATACATTAGGCAACATGTTTTACACCTCACATTTCTCTTCCAGTTTCATTAGAGAGACAGAAGTTGCAATGCCAGGCCTAAGCCAAAATGAAAGGCCGACTCCTGTTGTGCCACTCTTGTCAATGTCAACATGTTTGTAGACAGCTCAAAGACTGTGTCACTACCTTCCTAGAGGCAAGATAACACATGCAAACAAGCCTATACATACTACACTACCCTTGTTTCACACAGTATGCTTTCAATTGTC
Source organism: Calotriton arnoldi (assembly GCA_963921515.1). Lineage (NCBI taxonomy): Eukaryota > Metazoa > Chordata > Amphibia > Caudata > Salamandridae > Calotriton > Calotriton arnoldi. Next base: position 1,255,020 of record CAWUFW010000457.1, read on the forward strand.
TGTACAAGAAGCTGCATGAATAATTCTCTACTCATTACACAGTGCACCTGGGTACGAAGGTGTGTCTTCAAGTGTTATAGTGATGCCTGCCTAGCTAAGACATCTGTGCTTCTGAGAGTAAATGCTTAAATAGCTGTAACAAGATTTGTGCAGGGGTATAATAGTCTGTATAGTTTTTAAGTTACACTGATCACCTGCACCACAAGTATCAGACTACACGTAGAGGTGCAGATATACCTGAGATATGGTAGCAGTTAGACATCCAAACTTCACACAGTATGCTTTCAATTTAAAGAACTCCCCTCATCATATGCAGCCTACTTGAAATATACCTTTGCAGAGACTTGTATGGACTGGGATGGAGGTTAATACTTCTACCAACATGTTTAAAACCTGACTTTTCTCTACCAATTTCTTTACAGACTCAGAGCTCAGAATCCCAGGCCTACACCAAAATGAAAGGTCGACCCCTGTCATGCCACTCTTTGGAGTCTCAGCATCTTTCTAAACACTTCAATAACTATGTGTGTGCCTTTTAGGGGTAAGATAACACATATAAAAAAGCCTATAGATATTAGACTACCTCTGATTTACACCTTACACTCTCTAAATGTTTATAAAAGAAGATGCATGGATCACTTTTTCCTCCTTGTACACGGTAGGCCAGTATGTAACTGAGTGTTTGAGTACTTCTGTGACACCTGCCTAGCTAACAGATCTATGGTTCTGGGAATAAATGCTGAAGCACCTCTAGCAAAATTTCTGCAGGAGTATGAAACACTGCATAATTTTTAACTTAGGGTCAACAGCTGCACCACACATGTCAGACTACAAGTAGAAGTACAGACATACCTGGGACATGATAGCAGTCAGACATTTAAACTTGACAGATAACGCTTTAAGTTTAAAGCACACACCACACTATCTATGGCCCACTTGAAGTGTACATTTGCAGAGAATTAGATGTACTAGGATAGAGGTTAATACATCTGCCAACATCTTCGAAACCTCACTTTTCTATATCATTTTCATTAGAGAGTCAGAGCTCACAATGCCAGGCCTGCGGCAAAATGATAGGCCAACTCCTGTCATACCACCCTTGTGAGTCTCAGCATCTTCCTAAACACCTCAATGAGTGTCTCAGTGCCTTTTTGGGATATTACAGCACATGTAAACGAGCACATAAGGACTAGAATACTTCGGTTTCACACCACATGCTCTCTAAATATTTATAAAAGAATCTGCATGGATTACTTTCTGCTCATTATACACAGCAGGCGGGTATGCAACTGTGTGTTTGACTCCTTCTGTGATGCCTGCCTAGCTAACATATCTGTGCTTCTATGACTGAAGGCTAAACTATCTCTGACAAGATTTGTGCAGGATTATGAAATACTGCATAGTTTATAACTTAGGGTCATCAGCTGCATCCCACATGTTACACTACAAGTAGAAGTAAACACATACCCGAGACATGATAACAGTCAGACATTCAAACTTGAGAGAGCATGCTTTCAGTTTAAAGCACACACCTTACTATCTGCGGCCAACTTGAAGTGTACATTTGCAGAGACTGATATGAACTAGGATAGAGGTTAATACATCTGCCAACATCTTTTAAAACTCACTTTTCTCTACCACTTTCACTAGAGAGTCAGACCTCAGAATGGTAGATCTAAGCCAAAATTAAACATCGACTCCTGTCATGGCACTCTTCTGAGTCTCAGCATCTATCTAAAGATCTTAATGAGTGTGTGTGTTCCTTTTAGAGGTGAGACGACATATGTAAAGAAGCTTATAGGTGAAACAGTGCCCCAGTTTTAAAATGTCTGTACAAAACCCTGCATGAATCACTTTCTACTCATTATTGAGGACAGCCAGGTATGAATGTATGTGTACAACTGATTTTGTGATCCCTGCCTAGCCAAGACATCTGTGTCAGTGCCTTTGTAGAGAAGATAATACATTCAAGCAAGCCTATACATACTAGAGTATCCCAGTTTGACACTGCATGCTTTCTAAATATATGTAGAAGAACCTGCATAAATCACCTTCTATGCATTACACAAGGCACTTGGGTACAAAGGTGTCTGTTCAAGTAATTTCATTATGGCTCCCTATCTTATAGAATGAAAAAGCCTCTCTCCCCATAGGACTCATATTATTTTCTCCATGTTTCTAGACACACCACTGATTGTCTCAATGCCTTTTAGAGGTGAGATAACACATACAAAGTTTGGTATAAACACAATACCAGCTCTATTTCACACCTTATCCTGTACAAATATGTGTGTAGAAGAAATTGCAGTGATCTGTTTTTACTTACTATACAGAGCAACCAGAGAAGAAACTGTATGTTAAATTGGTTTCAGAAGTCCTGTCTCCCTAACTCATCTTTGCTGGTGAAATGGAATCCTAAAGTAGCTCTGACAATATTTGTTTAGGAATATGATAGACTGATTATTTTTTAACTTATGGTCAATACCTGCATCACATGTGTCAAATAACAAGGAAAACTACAAACAAACCTATGACATGGTACCAGTCAAGCATTCAAATTTCACAGAATACGCTTTTAGTTTCAAGCACAGGTATCAGTTTGTACAACCTATTTGCAATCTTCATTTCTGTAGAATTATATAGAGTACAATTGAGGTTCCTACATTTGGTAACATATTTTAAACCTCACATTTCTCTAATGCTTCTCAACTTTTATAAATACTGCATCTCAAAGTTAAAAATGTAATTACAATCACAGAAGCAGTTCTACACCATCCATCGCACACCTTACACATTTGTAACTTACCTCTGAAAACCTCTTGTAGAATATGAAAAAATCAGAAACTCTTAAATAATTTTCTTTCCCACACAATAAATGTGATGCACCACTCTCAATAAGGAAAAACCAGTAATGGCAAATTTTCCCTCTCATTTTCCACAGAAATGAATGTCACTAAGTAATCAAAATACTCCCTTCATTTTTTCAAAATCTAAAACCACTTGCTATTGGATACTCATATTAACCCTTTATCACTCCCTTCTAAAAGAGCCCAATCTGGTTCTGTAATTTAGTGGACTTGCGACTCCACCGCAGTTTACTTTAAACCGTTACCCCATGGTGGTTCATCTTAGTTTCCATAGTAACAGTTTCTGCAACATTCAACTGTACCAATAGGTCAGAAGTGTACCATATTTTTAAATGCAGCACACTAGCTTCCAAATCCAAATAACAGGTGTGGTTGTCTTTTGCAAAATATTAGCTTATCCAGTCTACTGTACCTTTCAAACCTTTCTCCATAACCATCCAGAAAGATACTTGTTTTCCAAAGAAAGGTGAAACCTATTTTTAAGTACACAGGGGCTTATTTACAAGCCCCTTGCGCCACTTTTGCGTCATTTTTCCCATGTTAAAAGTGACGCAAAAGTGGCGCATGGGGCTTGTAAATCTGCCCCACAATGTTTATGAACAGCGAATCACTTATCTGCTTTTTATCGAGCAACATTTTGTCTCTATACCAACTGACTTAGTCAGCTCCAGACATCTTTTGATTCCTTGCACACATCCATTCAAAGTGCTTACAGTATGGATTGTAGGCCACAGCTATATTTTCGGGGGCAAAAAGTATGCTGGAGACAGAGGTATTGACAAAGACCTGGGTTTGCATAATGTGAATATTAAATGGTTTGCGCAGAGAGGCTTAAAGTGGCACCAATTGCTGCCTTTGGTTAAAACCTTTTTGCATTTCCAACCCCCTGACCTCATGATTGTGCACTGTGGTGGCAATGACATAGGCACACTGACTGGGGTAGGATTGGAAATCCTAATGAAGGATACCTTTGCACAACTGATGTTGCTTTTCCCTAACACTGTCTTGGTGTAATCTAATATATGCCAAAGACAGAAATGGAAGTGGTCAAATCTGTTCTGTCCACAGATTGACAAAGCCAGGAAGCATGTTAATAAAACTGTTTCTGTTTACCTCTAGAGACCATAACATGGGCTCTATCTATAACAACAATCTACGTTTTGACATGGATGACATCTACAGAAATGATGAAGTTCACTTTATAGATAAAGGGAACAGGGTGTTTCTCAACAACCTCAAGCTGTGCATCCGCACTTACATGTAGCTGCAACAAACTTATAATGAAAACAAAAGCTCTTCTTAGAGCCATCCTGTAACCCAACAGTGAAAAGTATATATTTTTTAACAAATATACTCTTCATAAATATTTGCCGGATTCACGATTCGTGAAACAAAAGCACGAATTCAATGAACAGCAACACATTTTACTTTTTTAAGTATATTTTTTAATTCATATATTTTAAAATGCTTTCTAACTCTGTCAATTTGAATATTATTATGTACTTCACTCTCAGTAGCTCTATAATAAACTTCACAACTGTAAGAGTAGCTCTGTAATTATATAATATTTATTTATTTATTTAAGGCAGATCTGTGACTCCATCGTGACTTTACACTGTGGGGCCGCGCTGAGCGCCGCAATGGGGTCACGGTTCCTAACACGTGAGAAAAAATATATATATTATTTAATGCCCCTGCCTTCTCTGGGTCGATTTTGGCCCCATGGACCTCATCCCCCAGGGCCTGTCCTTTTCTCATATATTTCTTTTAAAAAACAATTTTTTTAAACTTGAGCCATGTGGCCCCGTTCCAAGGGCCTATTACGGCCCCAGGGACCCCATCCTTTGGGGCCAGACCTTCACCATTTTTTTAATAGAGAGGGGGACCAGCACGGCCCCCAACCCCGGGCTGATATTGCCCCTGGGACCCCATCCTCTGGGGCATGGCCTCTTGTTCAGGACCACAGAGAGACCCTCAAGGCCCCCATGGTCTATGCTGGCTCCCCGCCTCCTGCGGGAGCTGGCATTGCTTTTGGACAGAGGGAGCTGCAAACTTGCAGCTACCTCTGCCCAAAAGCAATTATGCTCCACTTCATGGAAGCAAGAGCATTTTACATGCTCTCGATTCCATGAAGCAGACAAGATTGTGCTATGGCTTGGTGGGAGAGGCAATAGCAAACTGCAATGTCCTGAGGGTGTGCACCCCAAGACATTGCTGGAGCCAGCCCTGGGGGTTGGCAGTCCCCAAGGCCATGGAGGGCTCCTGTGGGAGGGCCATGGAGGGCTCCTGTAGGGGGGCTGTGCGATCCCCCCTCCCATCTTCTGTTTAGCCCTGGGGAGGTGGTGGTCCCTGGGGCCGGGGGTCCGTTACTTCATTTGTACCCCGAGGAGGTGGCAGTCCCCGGGGCTGCATGGGGTGGTTGGAGCTCCCCCACGCATTTCAATTTACATATAGCCCTGGGGAGGTGGCAGTCCCCGGGGCTGCGGGGGCTGTGTGGCCCTCCCTCACTCCAGTATATTAGCCCCGGGGAGGTAGCTTTCCCCGGGGCAGCACGAGCCCATGCAGGCCCATGCATTATTATTTCTAATTGCCACCGGGACCTGGCACACCTGGGGACCTAATTAAACAAAGCACGGCAACCCATGCTTAGTTTTTTTTAAAAATACTTTCGCAGAGAGTCGCGGATCCGCTGCGACTCCCGACAATTTTATTTTTGTCTTTTTAAATATGCTTTTCGGGACCTCCCCAAGACTCCCAGGGTTCTACCCTGCCCCCTTTTATATTTTTTTTAATGTTTTTTCTTGTTTGAACTGTTGCCAGCCAATGAGATCTCAGGCCTAAGAGCGGAAGGGTTCACGGATCCACTGCGGCCATAGTTGTATATCAGAGATATCTTTAAATTTCTCAAGAACTACTGCACGAATTTGCACCAATTAACAAAAAGAGACCTTTCTGAACCAATAGCTACCTTTCTGCCAAATTTGGTGTAATGCCGTTCAGCAGTTCGGGCTGTAGCCCCGTCAAACATTTCCTAGGTAAATTAACATGGAGAAAAAGCTTTTTGGGGCCCCCTCCTTTTTCTTGGCCCCTGCTTTACAGATTACTCTGAAATTTTCAAGACAGCTGCTGACGTGACTGACCCATTAGTTTTGAAACTTTCGCGAACATTTGTCAAACGGCGCCAAAGTTATTGGCAAATCAAAAAATTATTTTTCTATGGAAGCTAAGTTCTAACTACAACTACCTACTGGCAACCGCAGGAAATCGTGTCTGAGCCTTTGAAACAGCGCGAAGGATGTGAATAATGTAAGATCAGACTCCTTCCCTGAGGCCCACTGGAGGGCTTTAAATGAACAAAAGTAATTGCCACAATGCGGCCCCCACTGGCGGGTTTGAATTAATAGCACTACAAATCCCACAATGCGTAGGTCGAAATACTCACCTGTGAGGCTTATAAAGGGGCAGTTTGAAGTGCCGCCGAGGACTGGCAGTGTTTGTACCCCAGGAAGAAGGAGCAAGCAGCTCCGAAACGCTTTGGGTTAAGTATTTCAGGACAGAGGTGCTGAACTTTCAAATAAAGTTTCCTGGTGAAACCATCCTTTGCGGAGTGCGTTCTTAAGCACAGGACGTTGTTTTGGGAGATATATATATATATATATATATATATATATATATATATATATATATATATATATATATATATATATATATTCCACAGCAGGATCCCAGCACCATCCAAAGAAAGGCGCAACACCAGGAAACAGACTCCAAAGGCAAAGTTAGAAAGTTAAATGATGATTTATTAGAGCATCAAATGTCCAAATGACGCGTTTCGGCCGCCAGACATGCAGCCTTGATCACATCAAATATATATATATATACGGGAGCTGCTTTCCACCGAAACTTGTGAACTACCCAGAGTATTTTGCTACTTTTTTTGCATAATTTATGCGTTACTCTATGCCTGAAAGGGTATTCTTTTGACTTATAATGGGTGCTCCCTTGTGTCTGGACAAAGCTATACCTCTCTGAGGAGCTCTAATGAGAGCAAAACAAGTGTCAGGGGTTGCTTTTATTCATTTCAAGTTGGCTTGGATGGTATTTTACCAATCCAAAGCTGCAATACTGTGCCTGGAGTGGTAAAAGACTTTGGCCATTTTACAGCTCAGCATGGATAGCACTGTGCTAATCCTATTCTTAAAGACTTTGCTGTGGAAATGGTAAAAGACTTTGTCCCTTTCTATCTCAGCGTGGATAGCACTGTGCTAATCCTACGCTTAAAGACTTTGATAGAGAAGCAGACATTTGAAGTGAGCAAATTTAGAGTGTCGCTGGTGTTGAGAGTACTCTATACTGGAGCTGCTTTCCACCCAAACTTGAGAACTACCCAGAGTTCTTTGCTTCTTGTTTTGCATAATTTATGTGTCACTCTATGCCTGAAAGTGTATACTTTTGACTTATACTGGGTGCTCTTGTGTCTGGAGCAAGCTATACCTCTCCGAAGAGCTCAATGAGAGCTAAACACGTATCAGGGGTTGCTTTTATTCATTTCAGGTTGACTTGGATGGTATCGTACCAATCCAAAGTTGTAATACTGTGCCTGGAGTGGTAAAAGGCTTTGGCCATTTTACAGCTCGGCATGGTTAGCACTGTGCTAATCCTATGCTTAAAGACTTTGCTGTGGAACTGGTAAAAGACTTTGTCCCTTTTTATCTCGGCGTGCATGGCATTGTGCTAATCCTATGCTTAAAGACTTTGATAGAAAAGCAGACATTTGAGGTGAGCAAATTTAGAGTGTCTTTGGTGTTGAGAGTGCTCTATACCGGAGCTGCTTTCCACCCAAACTCGAGATCTACCCAGAGTTCTTTGCATATATATATATATATATATATATATATATATATATATATATATATATATATATATATTAATATATATATATATCCTACCTGCGGTTGCCAGTAGGTGGTACATATATGCATTTCATTTTTTAAGAGCAATTTGTGATAGAATTTGCAGGTCTGGCCCGGGTTCACAGATCCTTGCTACTTCTTGGTTGTGTGGATCTTCCTGGGGGATTCTGAATCCTCAAACCCTTAAAAATGTTTAAAAAAAATGTGGTCCTCTTCAGGGGCACAAGTCTAAGGAGGGTGTACAGGCATAGCCAAGGCCCCGCAGTCAAATCCTGCTGCACACAAACGAATGCTGTGAGCAGCACGGAGCAGCCTGCAGAGGGAGCTACCTTTATTGAAGATTGATGTAGTATCTTCTTACTTAGTGTTAGATCTATTGTGAGGTCATGAACATTGCCTTTGGGATGCAAGTTATGGTGTGCTTGGCAAGTGTGTGAGCTATAGTTTGCAGCGCTAACAAAAACTGCGGAATTTCAGTGTGTTTTCTCAACCATAACTACACTTTAACTGTTGTTTACTAAGTGGTTTTTATATTTTTATTTTCAAATTGTTTAGGGTGTTATGACATAACCCTACATTACCTTTAACTCTGTTTCAACAGTGAACACGAGTAAACTACATGGGCATCACTAATCATATATCACAAGTGGAATTAACATCAGCAGAGTAAGACCTACACCCACAAAAAGCACACAAAATGCATATGAGAAGTTGGCCTGGTATATGCTGTCCAATAGTTATAGTGGGCACCTTGCACCAGTCCAAACGACCTTTATTGATGATAGGTTTAAAGACAACCTTTATTGAAAGCTATCCTAGTGGTAGCTATGGAGAGCAGCCTTCAGGCTAAGTCTTGAAGGAGTGTTAAGCTGTTTGTTTTATCAGTTATAATCTCATGAATGACCAAATGAAAGGAGAACCACACCAGGTATATATATAAAATATATGTTTTATTACTAAACACTACCCAATTGTCTCTTTATGAGGCTAGAGGTCAAAGTACACAAGTTACAAGTCAAATAGCACATTAAATTAGCACAATATACGATTAGCCCTAGGGGCGTACCAAACCATATATTAAGAAAGTGGTATAAGAACCACGACTTAAGTAGACACAAGGCCTAGAGCCTGTAGAATCGCTGGGACCCCAAGGAACCACCCACGGTAGTGACACAGGGGACCCACGGGGGCTGTGTGCAGTGTGTGAACACAGCCGCGAGCTCCGTTAAAGTCTATGGGAAAGTCGCGGTTAGAGTTTTAGAGTTTAAGGACACTTAGAAATGGACTAGGACCAAACCCTCTTGGACTTAGACAGTTCTAGGGTCAACACCCACGGGAGCACCGGAGTACTCGAGTTATCTCACCCAGGGAAGCCGGGTGCATAGGTGTCGGGTCGCGTCGTCGATTTCAATGGCAGCCTGCAAGGAAGTGCTGCTGCCGGGAAGATGCGAAGTGTCCGAAGGGATCCAAGCCTAGATCGGAGGTGAGAAGAACCTGAAAGCAGAGGGGACAGAGTCTGGGTCACTTGCCAGTGACCAGGGGCACGATAGTCGAATGCCCACCGATGTCGGGTGCTTCAGGTGAAAGAGGTGAAGCTTGACTCTTCAGCCACGAGGACCAGGAGGCGTCGACAATGACCAGGAGCTGGATTCGAGCTGTGCCACAAAGGATGTCGAGTGCTGCAGTGTTGGTGGCCAGATTGAACACAACAAGCCTTCGCAACAGCAACCCATGCAGAAAGGAGAAAGATGCTTCTGTGCAGACCAGCAAGGTCTGAGGGACTCACCACTCGGTGGGGAGTCAGGGCACGTCTGGAGCAACCAGGGAAGCTCAAAGAAAATCAGAGTTGCCTTCACAGGGACCCACCAGTCGACGGACCAGGGATCGCAAAGGAGCCTCAAGCGGAAATGCAAGAAGCGGGCCCACGGAACACTCGTGGAGTGTAGGCTCACAATCTTTGGTGCAAATGGTGCTCGGGCCTGGGCTACAAGTAACCCAAAGCAGGACTTCAAGAGACATTGAGATGTCGATGCACTAGCAAATGTGCACGGTGTCCAGGGGTTCCGGTTCCACGTCACTCGTGAGGGCTGCGGGTCTCAGCTTTGCTGGGGACTCGGGTCGGCCTCTGAGAAGTCTGGAAATCCTCTTCCTGGGCTGCAGTTACTTCGGAGTCCGGCGGGAGCTTCGGAGATGCAGACCGGCAAATGCTTCGTTGGTGCCTGCCAAGCAGGGGAGTCACTCCTTGACCCCAAGGGAGATTTCTTCAGTCCTCTAGTCTTTAGTAGAGCGTCGAAGTTCCAGGATTCAGTTGCAGAGTTTTGTCCAGGGATATCTAAAGTCCTGTTGCCAGGGGTTCCTTACTTATACCTAAGGAAGGGGTTGGACTAATGCTGTGGACCCACCTATGGGAGGGTTTGGAAAGAGGGGTGGCTACACCCATTTCCTTTGTCCAGTTTCGCCCAAGAGCAGGGGCTGGCAGCCCCTGCAACCGGTTTGAACTGGGGTATGCACGAGGACACCAAATGTGCCCCCAGTGCAGGACTTCAAAGCACTCTTGGAGTGCACCCACCCAGCCCCAATCCACTAAGGCCTATCTGGGAGGTGGTAACACCTCCCTGTGACAGGAAATTATTGTCCAGGCCTCCCCTGCTGGAGTTTCGGTCAGCAGCAGGAGGCCAGACTCGTGTCTGTGGCTGCAGCATCTATTTTGTGATGCCAGGGCTCTGTTTAGTTGGTACCGGGTATACCGGTGCTGTCATGTCTCTCCCTCTAGAAGGGTGGGATCATACTCCCACACCAGTTACTGGTGTGGGGGTATGATTCCAAGGTGTTTGACACCAATCACGACATATTTCCGTGCAGCCATCCCAAAGTTAGCATTTACCGCGAGGATATAATGCACTTAAGAGTATATGGTCAGGCTACACCACAGACAACCCCGGAGAGGAGATTCCGAAGGCTGCAGAGGGGCTCTGCTCATGCATGGGCACCCTCTCACATAAAACCAAGCACCCTGCCTTCAGGATTGATAAGGCCTGCCATAGGGGTGACTGATAGGTTTCTATGTGCAGTGATAGGTGAGATATAGTGAACCTATATCTCTGTAAGGGGTGCATGCACCACCTTACTCAGGCTGCAGTAGCAGTCCTGTGGTGTCATTTTGGAGGGCCTTCCAGGGGTGGCACAATACATGCTTCAGCCCCTGGTAGGCCTCTGGGGTACCCATGCCCTGGGTACATAGTATACCATATACTAGGGACCTATAAGGGCACTCCAGAATCCAATCTGTGGTGTTCCTAAAGTACATGGAATCAATTTATAAGAGAAAGCAGATAGGCTGGGGACCTGAATAGCAGGTTCCCAGCCAAACTAAGTCAAAAACCATCAAAACACCAGAAAAAAAAGTGGGGGCAACCATGTAGTCAGATTCCACCTTCCTACAATGCACATCCAGAAACATCAAACAGTGGACATGCATGCACAACCTCATTATGTTGTGGTGGTCTTGATAGTCCCATGTGCCAGGAAAATGGATGATATGGATCCTAGCCACAGGGCGTTCTGACAAGTTAGATCTTCATTGCGTTGTGCAGCTTGAGCAAGTCCCCTTCTAGTATCTGTAGGGCCAAGATGTGCTGAGCTGTGCAGTTCTAAATCTTCTGGCTCATGGAGATTTTTTTGAGAGGCCATTATAACTGGTGTTGCAGAAATCAAGCATCGAATTCATCACTGAAGGAATCATGGCAATTTTGTAAGGAAGATGAGACCAAGAGAATACCTTATGTAACTGGCAAAAGTAGAAGAAAATCCTTTTTGTCTCACTGAATTGAGATTTGAAGGAAAGATTGCTGTGAAACATTAGCCCGAGTTCTGGATTCGCTTGGCCTGTGGAGAGCTTAAGGTGTCAGATAGGTGAACACACCGGCTGATGAGCGGGATCTCTTTTTTGTGCCCCTTAAGACTGAGCCAGTTTAGTTGGTAATTGGTCCCAGTTCTGTCTTCCAATGTGAAATAGATCTGGGTCTCATCTGTGTAATTGTGTTAGCTGATGTGATGGACATCAATGATACTGATCTGGGGCACAATGATGCTGTCAAACAAGAGCAGTTAAAGGGTCAAGCCTAAATGGAATACACTATTTACCATGGTAATGTCTGAAAGAAAGGATTCCAATTTTACTTCCTAGGTGCAGTTGGCAAAAAAAGAGGAAACAAAGCTTGCACAGTGCTTGAACCACCACGAATAAATCAGGTATTCAATCATCATGCTACATACGGAGTCAAATTCTACTCAGAGGTCAAACGTGTGTGCTTGCCAGACCTTGGGGACTTATTTACACTTTTGATGATGGGATGCTCCATCACAAACATGGCGGTGTTCTGTCCACCAGATTTCAAGTGCATTATAGCCTATGGCACTTAAAATACGGCGGTAGCAATATCCATCACATTTTGACGGAGTATCGCGTCGTCCGACCTCTAATAAGCCCACTGGGCTTGAGCAGAGAGAATTTGTACTCTCATGTTAATGAGTGTGGTTTCCATGCTAATGGGTGGTTCATAGTCTTTTTGAAAGTCCTCCAGCATTTTGTGTGCTTTCACGCACACAAAGCGCTTTCTGTGTGCATGCTACTTTTTCAAAAACCTTTACAATGAAGAGTAAACCGAAGATGAGAAAATAGTAGTGGTTTTCAACACACTGTATAAGCGGCTTAGTAGCTTGTTTTACTCTTTGTCATCTGCAAAATATTCACACTAGAAAAGAAAAGGGAGTCTGCCAAGTTTATGTTTTTCACCTGTATCTGCAAATGTTTTACTATGGTTTGTTGGTGCAATTTTTTCCATTTGTAAGTGTCAATGTTGGTGAAACAAATACCTTAGCCTTCTTCGTTGTTCTTTTCCTAATTAACACCAATGGATTAAAGAAATAGTCATTTTGAGAACGGCGCATATATTCTGAGAGATTTACGGTCCCACCTGCCTGGTAGCTGTCTCTGCCTTCCTATCTCTAACTAGTCTAAGATAATTTACGTAGGTTAAATGGGCCGCAGTCGGAAACACAACATTATCCACTGTTCTATTTCATAATGTATTGTGAATAAATGATTTTACAAAATTGCTGCTGGTTCATACGTAAGGTGCGGGGATACCCGTGTGATTACGTCCTTCATTGAAAAGATACGGTTAATTACTTAATTCCTCATTTGATAAGTTTAAAATGGTATAAAATATTTTTTCATTTTTTATCCTGGTCTAAATGTAATCGAACACCCAGCTCTGTGTTGAAAAGCAAACCAGATTCACTACATGTGTCAATTATAGACAGTGCTATGTAAAGCAAACCTTTGTAAAGACAATGGAGGAAGCGAGCAAGGGGGCAGCCTAATACATCGGGGAGAATATTTGCCTTGCGAGATGCTTTGTCTTTATTATGAGTCTGGAATCTGCTGTCAGAGAATTCACCATTCTGATCAAAACTCTCCCTTGGGAACCTTCTAATCAGAAACACATTTTCAGGGCAGTATGATGGAGAAACCTAATTTCCCGAGCGCTGGTTCAGAAATCCCTCTATTTATTCTAGTGTAACAAAGTATTTTAAAACACTGGTCACGTGAAGCCACATAAGGCATTGGGATGTATTCCTCGCAGATGTGCTTTGTGAGAGGCATGCTGCACAGATGTTAAATCCCTAGAGATTATCATCACAGTTTAGAAGCCTTCAGGACATATGAACTGGTGATAGACAGCAATTAACTCACTGACACTGTCTCTTCTCTGTTTTAGCATTTACATATATCCAACTAATAAGGGCGAGGTAAGTCTCGCTGCTGTTGGTATCTGATGAAATCATCTAGCAGTAACTTCATGCATGACTGGATGAACTGAAAGTGCCAGGGATTCTGTCATTTGTAGATGCTATTTAGCACTACTTTTCATTATATATTGTGTGGTCTATTCACAAACTGCATTTTGTAGTACATTGGGTAGTACAACAATAGTAAATGCTATCCACATACCTACTACCTTTCTGTGGGGATCCATCTGAATGTCTTTCGAAGCAGGCGAAGCGTGTGGGAGCAGGATGAGGATACTGCGTTGCCTTGGTGGTTCATTGTGAGCGTGGAGTCCAGTATGATGCAGAGGTTGCGTGCATGGTCCGTAGGGATGGGAGGGGTTCCAAGAGCGGCAGGCCCCCAGGAGTCGTCCCAGGCTGTGGGGGTGGATACCAGGATGAGTACTTCGGTCTTGTCCGAGTTTAGCTTGAGGCAGCTGTCTTTCATCCAGGTAGCAACAGCCTTCACTCCATTGCGAAAGTTGATTCTGGCAGCTGTGGGTTCGTTGGTGAGGGAGATGATCAGCTTGGTGTTGTCTGCATAGGAGACAATGCTGAGTCTGTGGCTTCTGACGATGGCTGCGAGGGGGACCATGTAGACGTTGAAGATGGTTTGGCTCAGGGAGGAGCCCTGGGCACTCCGCAGCTGATTTCTGTAGGTTCTGAGAAGAACGGGGGTAGCCTGACTCTCTGTGTTCAGCCGGTCAGAAAGGAGTGAATCCAGTCCAGTGCCTTGTTGCGGATGTGGGTGTTGTGGAGTCTCGTGATTAGGGTGCAGTGGGAGACGGTTTCGAAGGCAGCCGAGAGGACTAGTAGGTAGGAGGGAGCGGATGTCATCAGTGGCAGTGAGGAGTGTTGTCTTGGTGCTGTGGTTGCTTCGGAAGCCGGATTGGGAGGTGTCCAGGACGTGGTTCTCTTTGATGAACTCAGAGAGTTGGGCATTGATGGCCTTCTCAATGACTTTGCCTGGGAAGGAAAGGAGGGAGATGGGTCTGAAGTTCTTGAGGTCTGTCGGGTCGGCGGACGGTTTCTTCAGCAGGGGGTTGATCTCGGAGTGTTTCCAGTCATCGGGGAAGACGGCGGTTTCGATGGAGCAGTTGATGGTGCAGCAAAGCTGGGGGGCGATGGAGGCGGCTGCTCTGTGGAAGATGTAGCACAGGCAGGGATCCGAAGGGGCTCCTGAGTGGATGCTGTTCATAGTCTTGAGTGTGTCATCTGTGGTGAGCGGAGCCTTGTAGAGCATGATCTGTTGGGGTGCGGCGTGGTTGCGTGCAGTGGTGGTGGGCGCAGTGGCAGGGTCTTGGGTGTCACACTGTATGTTAACTTCTTGAGGAGAAGAATTAATTTATACAAACTCTTCTACCCATATAGTTAACAAATCACAATTTAACAACAATAGTGTAGGAAAATGGGGCACTGGTTGAGGGGGTGAAAGCCTACTTCAGCAGCAACCACAATTCTTGTCAGGGTGAAACACAAGCAAACCCCAAATTAATCTGTGCTCAACACTATGGCTGCTTGGAACAAAAGCAGTCAGGCTTAATTTAGAGGGAATGTGTAAAGTAGTTATGCAGCACTTCAAACAGCAATAAAGCAAAAACACCACAAGAAAATCCCACATTAATTTAGAGAAATAGAGTACAATCTAGTAAATTATTTGAGACCACAACAACAAAATTCCAATTAGTAAAACTGAAGATATGCAATTTTGAAGATTTAAGTGAAATCAGTGCAAAATAGCAAAGCGCATCAACTGTGGTTCTCTGGTTGTGCTGGAACGGAACAAAGTCACAAGTTCAGGTTGACCACAATAGAACACAGGCCAGCTACAGGGACCTTGTTAGGCCCACTGAACTAAGTACCTTAAATCGTGGTTGCAGTCTATGCTGTGTCGCTTTGCAAGGTGTCAGTTCCGAGGAGCATCGAGGTCCGTGATGCTGGGGCCTGCGTCGGGTTGTGTCATGCTGCGCTGGTTACTATGAAGCTGTGCAGTGAGGCTGAGTGAGGCTTTGCATCGAGTAGAGTTGTTGCTGATGGGCTGGCAGCTGGTCGGTGAGGCTGGGCGAGGCTTTGCTTTGCTTGGCATAATTTCTGCTTAGGTTGGTAGCTCTGTGGCGAGGCTGTGAGAGGCTATGCATCGCTCGGCGTCTGTTCCAAAGAAACCTGTAGCTGTGTGGCGGGGCTATGCGGGGTTTTGCATTGCTTTGTGCCAGTTTTGGTTAGGACTACAGCTGGGCTGGCAAAGCACCTTCAGGCCTACTTCCAAGGGTCCAGGACAGGAGGGGCACCACTTCGTGGGGGAGGGGGTTGGGCTCACAGCAGGCAGAGTCCAGGTGCAGAGTTCAAGAGAGTTGGAGCCTTTTCTGTCCCTGATGCTCTGATCAGGATGCCAGCCAACTAGTCTTTGGATTCACTCTGGTAGTCCTGGGTTGATGATGCCCACCCAGTCCTTCTCACTCAAGCAGCAGAGCATCAGGCAGCAGGGCAGCAGAGTAACAGAGTAGCAGAGTAGCAGTCCTTCTTGCAGCATAGCAGCACACCAGTGTTTCTGAGTCATCCACAGGTCCAGAGTTGTACTGAAGAGTTTGGTCTGAGGGTCCACTTTTTATACCTGGTGCCAGCTTTGAAGTATGAGAAGGTTCTGGAGATTTCCACCCTTCAGAGGTGTTTGGAATTTCCTGCCTCCCATCCCTAGCCCCAGTTTGTTGGGAGCACAAATAGGATCTGCCTGTCTATGTATACATTTTCGAATCACAAGGCAAAACTTTCTTTTTCACTAGTAAGATAGAACGGACAGCAAATTCCTCTAAGGAACTCTTTTCCACAGTAAAAAGCTCACTTCTGCTATTCCACCCCTGCCTACAGAGTGCAGTGGAGTTTTCTGTAACTCAGTGGCCAATGCCTTCCGCCTTAAGGTTGAGTATGTTTTTAACACCTTTTCATAACTTTCCAGTGTACCTGGGTCAGAAAATGTTCTTCAGTGGCAACCAACCTGAGCACAGAACTTAGCTTCTTTGTCCCACCCACCACCAATGAAGTCATCAAGTTGCTGAAGGCTGCCAGATCAGGATCACCAGATGATCCTTGCCCCCTCCAGCTGCCAGATTAGCAGCTGATGTTATCGGGACCAGGTTGGCTGACATCTTTCAGTTCCTCTGTTTCAGGTTCTTTCCATCTACCTGGAAGAAAGCTGTAGTACTACCTCTCATCAAAAAACCTTCTCTCAACCCTGACGATCCAAATAGTTATCGGCCCATTTCCTGTCTCCCACTGACGGCAAAAGGTTTTGAAAAGGTGTTGAACACACAATTGGGAGATTATTTTCATTCCAATAATCTCTTGGACATCACTCAATTTGGGTACCATGCAGGCCACAGCACAGAGACCGCATTGATCAAGGCTACGGAGGAGATCAGGCAATCTCGTGACAAGGGTGGCTGGGCTGCACTGATCCTACTTGACCTATCAGCAGCCTTTGATACTGTGAATCATGGGCTGCTGATGGAGCGGTTGAGCGGAATCAGTGTGACTGGAAGGGCCTGGGAGTTACTGAAATCATTTCTATCTGGATGGGTGCAATCGGTTAGGTTAGGCGGGTTCTCTTCTCCACCTTTCTCCCGTCCTTGTTGGGTCCCTCAAGGATCATCTATCAGTCCTCTCTTATTTAACATCCATGTCACTCGTCTCGCTGAACTTATAAGATCTTTTGGCTTTGCATTGACATCAAATGCAGATGACACACAAGTTATTGTGTCACTAGAAATAGAGGACAGGCGAGTGGCAACGAGGTCCTGTGACTGCATGAAAGCGGTGGTACACTGGATCGAAGAACTGTTTCCAATTTAACTCAGCAAAAATGGAAATGCTGGTGTTCGGGGCCCAGCCATCATTTTGGACCTCTGAGTGATGGCCCTCCCTAGCTTGGCCCACTTCCATCACCCATCAGATAGGTTAAGAATCTAGGAGTCTTCAACAAAAAACTTCTATATTGACCAAGTTAATGCCGTAACCTCTGCAGCTTTTTTCATTTTAAAATGATAAATAAAATTCTCTGTTGTCTACCTGGCCATCTACCAGAACACAGTTGTCATCTCTCTTGTCACCTCAGAGATCGATTATTGCAATGGGCTGTGTCTTAATGCCCATCATCAGGTCCTTAATAAAATGCAAACACTACAGAATGCAGCCACTCGATCACTGTGCAAAATCCCCAAATATCAATCAGCATCTCCATTCATTGCCAAACTTCACTGGCTTCCGGTAAGACAGAGGGTCACATTTAAAGCCCTGTGCATAGTGTTTAAGGCCCTTCGTGGGATAGAGCCTAATTTCTTGAAAAAGTGCTTTATTTGGTATTTACCAATTCAGTCTCTGCGCTCTGCATTGGCCAAAATTGTGACAGTTCCAGGATTTAGATACGCTAACTGGGGAGAGAGAAGCTTTGTGCTCGGCGCCTCAAAGGCTTGGAATGCCCTCCCTTTACATATCAAAGCCCTACCCGATCTATTGGCTTTCAGGAAGGCACTAAAAACTTGGCTTTTTGCAACACATTAACTGTTCCCTGATTTCATCCGTTTTCTTTTCTCTCAGCTAGCACCATAAGGCCCCTTGGGGCAAACAAGCGCTTTACAAAATTACTTAACATAATATAACAATAGACTAGTGTTAAACCCTTTGTGAGTGGATTAGGACAGACTTTTTGTGATGTGCAAGTGTGGGAGGTGACAGTTCCTCCCCTCTCTCAAGCCAGAAATGGCCCATCCTGCCAATATCTATTCCCCTTTTGTCTCACTGTCTGGGAGCAATACACAAACACCAACTGACAGCTACAGCTAGTCATGTCATACAGAATACAGGTTGCAGGCACCAAGTGGATGTTGGGACAAGAAAATGCCAACTTTCTAAAAGTGGCATTTTTAGAATTGTGACTTAAAATCAGACTTTACCTTTAAAGAGGGTTTTAAATATTTTGTTTTTACCCAAACTCCACATTATATCTGCTCCCAATTGAAAAATGTAATAGGGTAACCCAACGTTATCCTATGGGAGAGGTAGGCCTTGCAGTAGTAAAAAAAACATCGAAGAGCTTTTTACTACCAGGACATGCAAAAGTCAAAAGTTCATGTCCAACTTTTAAATACACTGCACCCAGTGCTATGGGCTGTTTAGGGCCTACCCTAGGAGTGAGTTATATGTATTAGGAAGGAAGGCTTGGGCCTGGCAAACATGCTTATTTTTGCCAGGTCAAAATGGCAGTTCAAAACTGCACACACGGGCTGCAATGGCAGGTCTGATGCATGTTTAAAAGGCTACTTAAGTGGGTTGCACCATCTGTGCTGCAGGCCTACAAGTAGCGTTTAATTTACTGACCCTGGGGTACATGCAGTACCCCTTTACTAGGGAATTACAAGTCAAATAAATGTGCCATTTGGATGTAAGCCAATTTCACCATTTTTAGAGGAGAGAGCACAAGCAGAGTCAACAGAGCAGAGAAGAGTCCCAAAAGCCGACAAAAATGTTTTCAGAAAGCAAAGGTTTGGGGATGACCCTGCAGAGAGGGACAAGTCCAACAAATAGTTTTTGTCATAGGTAGGTAAAGAGGGACCCTCAATAGAATCATATTTAAAAGCCACATCACATATAAAATCAGGCCTTAAACATAGAAAGTCTTCTATAAGCATACAGATTTCACAAAAAAATCTGCAATTGCTGTAAAGTATTATACGCAAAAAAACAGCACAAAAGCTGCTTATATACTAAAACATATGTTCTCAAATAATTTTGAGTGCCCACTCTTCTCCTGATAACAACCGTACCCCACTTGTGTGGTTGGGACTATTACCTGAGACAAGAACACACCAAGTGACCATGTCAAGGCAACATTGATAGAACATTGCCTTCACATGACCACAATTTTCATGTGTTTCTGTTGCCGGCGAAAGGCCTACACACACAGGTAGGGAACCGTTTCTATCTGGAAAAGTGTAGAGTTGTGGGTTGTGGGAATTTTGTGGATCCTCACATAATTTCAACCTTTCCTCATGGAAATGAAATTAAAATGCATAATCATTTTATTTAAAAAGTGTTATTTGCGGGGCATTCTGGGTAGGAAAAAGTACTGGGATCCACACAAATCACAGGATATGGGTCTGCTCTGGGTGACTAGTTTATAGAAATGGCTGGGTTTAATATGTTTCCCTGAGTGCTGGACAACTATGGGCCTATTTATTCCAGTAAGACCCTAAATGAGATTAGCATTGACTACATTTGGATTCATTATCAAAACCTTCCTGTTCCACATTGAAAGGCTATAAATGTCTGCCAGAAAGATTGTAATTAGATGAAGTGTAAGCCATATACATTTTATAACACTCAATATTCAAACAGGTACATCACAAATTTAAATATTCCACTAGTGGTCTAATCATTAATATCATAAACGTCATTGTTGAGTGTTGCTTTACTCTACTGACTATAGGTTAAAAATTATGAAGAAAGGTAGGCGCTCACTACATAGTGTGGCATGCTTCATCATCCGATCCCACCTTGAACTGGTTACATTCCTTTTGTGTTATCTGGTATTTGAGTAGCACACAAGTGCTACAAGCCTAAATAGTTTACAGGATGACCTGTAAGAGTGGTTTGAAAGGTATGTTTTTTTTAGTATGACCTATGTGAGTAGTGAAGAGTGTAGTGATCTGTGTAACACTTTCTTTAACCATCTGCATTCGACCAGCAACGAACCCCTATTTAAAGAAGCTTTCTTAGTCCTGACTAATACTGTGTGATTTTGAGGTGAAGTTTTACTAATGCCACCCCATGGCAGCCTGCCAAAGCTCAGGAGTATTGTTGTCTTTTTTTCCACATTTAACACACTCACTGTACTAAAATAAGTTCCTTACATTATCAGGTGTTAATTGGGGTCTCTCTGAGGATGTCCTGTTCAATCATTCATCAGACATTGTGAGCATACAACACATTTACCATGGTTGGACAGTAGATAAAGGTGGCAAGCAGGCCATAGCTAGGACCAATGTGTACACATCTACTGGAGTCAGTGAAGACACAGTTGCTCGAATCCAATTTAAGAAGAAAAACTATAATGGATCATGGTAATTCTTTGGGTGAGTACTAATAGATACAATTTCCTACATGGGTGGGGCAATTTGGAGGAGCACTAAGTGCATTAGTATTAACTCTCCTATCTCTTTTCTTGCAGAGTAAAAGCTCTATGCTTGACTCGTCTTCTCTGTTGCAGGAACATGGTCTGCAAAGTTTAGTTCCTGCAACCTTACAATGTCATCCTCAATAACTGAAGCAGAGACTACTGATTGTATAACAGTAATGCTATCAATAACAACCAACTCAAAGTCAAGTAAGGACATCAGTCTTCCAGTGGTAGATTAACAATATAAAACATATGAACTGTGCCTTGTCAACAGGATCAGGTCACTATACTACTTCTTGAACCTTGTGCAACTATTATGATTCACATTTCATGGTCGAAGTAACTGGTCAGTTTTATCAAATCTGCCCATTGTTTGGTTATAATGAGGTATGCAGTTGGGACTGTGCACTTTCGCAAAATGACCACAAACCATGACTGAAGAAGTGCTTTCATCATGACTTGTAGTGAGCACATTTACATTGCTTGTATGCACATTTCAGAGCTCGCATTTTGTTGCAATGCAACAAACAGTGATGACCTACTTAGAGTGAAAACCAACTTAGAAATAACGGATCCCGCTAACTATCAACCTATTGCGAGGCTTCCGTTTCCGGCAAAATTTTTGGAGAAGATTGTAAATATAGAACTCTCCAAATATATTTTAGAAAATAATATCCTAGATCACAGTCAGTTTGGCTCTAGGTCATGCCACAGCACTGAGACAGCCCTGATAAAGACCACAGAGGAAACCGAACCGCTTTGGATGGGGGAGGATCGGCGGCCCTTATCCTACTAGATCTGTCCGCGGCATTTGATACCGTGGACCATACCTTGCTGCTAAAACGTTTAAAATGCATAGGTCTGGGAGGAAATGCCCTCATGCTTTTAACATCTTTCTTAACAGATAGAACTCAGACAGTGCAATTAGGCGATTTTAAATCAGCACCTTTTATTTTGCCATGTGGGGTACCGCAGGGCTCTTCTTTGAGCCCTACACTTTTTAATATTTATGTGTCCGAATTAGCACCTCTAATTAGAAGCTTTGACTTAATCCCGACCTCGTATGCCGACGACACCCAATTGGTGATCTCAACTATTGACAGGGATGTTAACTACTCTACCAAACTCCATGACTGTTTAAGTATCCTTGAGTAAGTGGATGAGTAGGCACTGCCTGAAGTTAAATTCGAGTAAGACTGAGGTGGTGCTGTTTGGCAAGCTTTCTCCTCTTTGGTCACCAGCCTGGTGGCCCAGTTTTTGGGCCCCCTCCCTACTCCGGTGGCGAAAGCAAAAATTTGGGGGTCATAATAGACGAGAAGCTTCGTTTTAAATCTCAGATTTCAAAGGTGGTGTCCTCGGCGTTTCATAATCAAAATGATGCGCAAAATCCTTCCCTACATTCCTAGAAAGGCTAGGAAAATTGTCTTAACCACTTTGGTTTTATCTAAGTTGGACTATTGTAACGCTTTGTATATCAATTTGCAGTCCAACCAGCTCAGAAGGCTACAATCAGTTCAGAATGCCGCTGCCAGATTGGTTCTGGATGTCCCTAAGCACCAGTCCATCAGGGCCGGGATTCAAGATCTGCATTGGCTTCCAGTTGGCCAGCGTGTAAAATTCAAGGCACTTTGCATCGCACACAAGGCACTTCATGGTGACGGCCCACAATTTCTTCATCACGTTTTTAATTGGTACTCTCCCAGTAGGTCATTACGATCAGCTAACGCCTTTTTAATGCTTACCCCCAGAGTTAAAACTATGAACTGGGGGGGTAGGAGCTTCAGACATAGTACCATTAGAATATGGAACGCGCTTCCGCTTTCTCTTAGGAAGATTACATCCCTGCTGGAATTCAGGAAACACCTCAAGACCTGGCTTTTTAAAAACGAATCTCCTGCTTCAGTATGTGGTCCGCAACGCGCCTAGACACCTATGGGTAGTAGTGCGCTATACAAATTGTTATAACATAACATAACATAACCTTTTAGGAGATATTTAGAAACAAGCTCTTGAGGGAATCCTTAGCAGTTACTTTGACTTCTACAGCAAGCAACATGCCAACATTATACAGCTTACTGAATAGTGGGATTCCTGTATCAAAAATGTTCACTTAGAGTATATAACCTTTATTAAAGAATGATAGAGTAAGATCCTATACGATCTATTTAATAATTCCAAGTCTCAAAGGCCAACCTGCAGGACTTATTATGGATTTCTATTCACTCTTATAAATACAACATGTACTGCTTGATTCCCTAAAAAGCTCTCTTGCTTAATATTACTGCCTGAACATCATCAGTCGTTTGTACAGAATTAAGTACACATATTCCGTCATATTCTTCTTTGGGGTATAAATCACTAAACATTTTGAATATAAATTTTTCCAAGACAGGTCAAATTTTGATCAGTCAGTCATAGAGTGAGTGATCCTCTGGTATTGCCACAGAGTTATTGAAACGCAGCATACACTGCAGATTCAAAACACAATCTCTGATCTTGATAGATAGGAAGTTGATTAATGGCAAAACCATATGACCAGTAAGTTTGTACTGTTGTGTTGTACAATATTTCCCTGAGCAGCGTAGGAACTCTAAATTTATATATAACCCCAAATCAAAAGGGAGTCCACATGTGTGACCTAAAATGATGTAGCAACACAGTGCCTCCATGATTTCCCAAAAACTGGATGGAACTTAAATTATTTTGTTTAAAATGTCCTCAAAATTTAAATGAGTCAATAAACAAAGCTTTTGCTGTCTTGACTTTATAGCCAGGATTATTATTGAGCTACCAAGTGGGCACTCTTCCTTTGCTCTGATTTCTACTCACCTGCACTCTGGATTGGTTTAAACTGCCACTCTCTAGATAGTGCTTGACAAAGGACATAGCAACTGCCTTGTTATGTTGCATGACCATGCTCTTCTGAATCATTAGAAGAGGAGCCATCATCAGAGGTAACTTCACCAACTGAAAATTCATTACATTTGAATAGATTTCAGCCAGAAAATAAGCAATAATATATTTATATGAAAATATGAATATTCTTTTTACAAACACCGCAGTGATAGGCATTCACTGTAAGTCAATGATGGCATGTGTCTTGCATACTTTAAGTTAACATATAAAATCATGACATTTACTTGTCAGCAACAGTTTATCTGAAATTATTAAGATCCAATACAATCAGTTTATAGAGTGGGGCTGTCACTCGTAGGTCATCCTGGTCCTGTCAGGGTCTTAACCAGATGTAAGCAATAAAACAAATTGCTTAAGCCACATTTTAACTTTTCATATAAATAAACTAAGGTTGGGTATGCTCATGATGTGAACTGCGAACAAATTCAAATATTTGCTTTAAAAAATAAGAGAAAACTCTTCCTCCCAGGCTGCACAATGTTATCTGAGGGACGACTGAGGATATTTTGCCAAATATCATAAACTTTGACTTATTGCCAATGTTTTTACACAATCCAGGTTCATCCACTTGGTAGCAGCCTTCATGCAGGGCCAAAAGTTGGAAGTAGGAAATAATTCCCAGAAACAGATATGATCATTTGGATGTCGTCTGCATAGCGATAATATTAGATAGTATTGAACGAGAAGGAATAAAGTTAAGTGGCTAATGGGAATATGTAAATGTTAAACAGGGCCCGGCATAAAGAGTATTCCTGAGTTATACCACACTGAAAAGAGTACGTGGTGGCCTGTAACGGGAGGGTCGAGTCAGTATCTGTCAGAAATGAGTGAAGCCATTTTTATAGCTCATTGGCAAATGCCAAACTCAGCCAGGCATGAAATAAGTATAGAATATGGAACGGCAGATCCACCTAATTCAAGAACGGTTCTGAGGCTGTCCATCAATGCCATCAATGTAATTTTTGTGTTGTGAGACAGACAGAAGCCTAACTGAGTTTAGTCTTGCAAGATGTTATCTTCTAGGTATTTAGGAGCTGATTACGAGTTTGCCAGTTCGACCGTCCAAATGCCGTGTCCGTGTCTATGACACCACTGTATCAACGATCTACCACCCGCTGCATTATGAGTTGTGCTGTCTGAAACGCCGACCGGTCTTACAGCAGGGACTGTGGCAGTCTGCAATGTCGGAGTTGCTTACACCAATGCCGTCAGGTCGGGGGTCTACCTGCTGAGCGTAATACGAATACACAGTCGTACCCGCGGTCTCCCAGCACTGGTTAACAAACGGCGGTCACCCAAAGACGGTTGGCCGCCACATTATGAGTAAAAAAACACCACAACAGTGACCGTTGGATGGATTTAAAAACTACACGCCTGATGTGCTTTGGCAAGTGGACATGCCTGCAAAACACACTATAAAACACACATTCCATCTCTGACCAGCATCCTTTGCTTCATAACCACAGCACAGCAAGATAGACAGCCCTTTTCTCAGTTACCCATTTTCAACTTCCCAATTATCACTCTCCACCACCTGTATTTGTTTTTGCATCTTTTTACCTTTATCACTTGTTTGTTTTTCATTCATATACTCACTCACATTTTATTTTTGCACCATGCTTGGCAAACAAAACACACTTCACTGAGCAAGAGTTGACAGTCAATGTGGATAAAATCATTAGAATAGAGCCACACATTTTTGGTTCACAAGTCCAGCATACTTCTCTCAGTAGGAAAAATGAAATATGGGACAGGACAGTCAACAGAGTAAATGCTGTTGGTACCACCCTGTGCACACAGGATGACATTAGAAAGAGGTGGAACGACCTCAGGTTGAGGGTGCATACCCGGTACAACAACCACCACCTGGAGGCTCAGAGGACTGGCGGTGGCCCTCCCAGTGCACCATTACAATTCTGTCCCTGGGAGGATAAGGTCTTGGCCATCCTGCATTCTGAGGGCTTGACAGGAATAGCTGGGGGAGTGGACTCTGGTAAGGTACAGTTCAATAACTGCCACAATATCACAATGTCCTGTTTGGTCTCAACTCTGCTTTTGCTATTGTGTTCTCTATCTACTTTCTTAACATGCAATACTCAAAGTATCTGAGATGTTGGCTACCCTTTGGAAATGTGAATTACTGCATTTAAGAGCACATATATCTAACTCCATGACATGCAACATGTTGCAATGCTGTCTGTAAGTGGATTACCATCGAAATATCAATCCAGGACCCAAGATATGTGTGAATATTTATAAGTATGGTCCATCCCAAATGCATGTTGCCAAAAGGTATGGTACAATAACCGTTTGTCAAATGTTGGTAAGATGAGATTGAAGTGACTACAACTACCACAAGGCCCTGTCACTGCAACTCTAGCCAAGATGTCCCTTCTCACTTGCCTGCCATGTTACAACTGATGGTTACTCATCATATAGTTTACTATTTGTCAAGTGTTGGTAAAGGGAGATTAAAGTGACTATAACTACTATGAGGCCCTGTTACTCCATCTCTAACCAAGATGCTAGACTGCTTTTGCCCTTCTCACTTGCTGCCATGTTACAACTGATGCTCAGTTTTCATGCAGCTTATCATTTCTCAAGTGTTGTTAAAGTGAGATTGAAGTGACTACAACTACCATGAGGCCCTCTTACTCCAACTCTAACCAAGATGCTAGACTGCTTTTGCCCTTCTCACTTGTCTGCCATGTTACAACTGATGTTCACTTTTCCTGCAGCTTACCATTTCTCAAGTGCTGGTAAAGTGAGATTGAAGTGACTACAACTACCATGAGGCCCTCTCACTGCAACTCTAACCAATATGCTAGACTGCTCGTGCCCCTTCTCACTTGTCTGCCATGTTACAACTGATATTCACCTTTTATGCAGCTTACGATTTCTCAAGTGTTGTTAAAGTGAGACTCAAGAGACTAGAACTACCATGAGGCCCTCCCACTGCAACTCTAACCAAGATGCTAGACTGTTTTCTCCCCTTATAACTTGTCTCCTATGTCACTACTGATCTTCACTCATCATGGACTGTGCAATGTACAGACAATGTGCCACTCAGATATACGTCTAAATACTTTGCTTGATGGTGTCCTGGTCTCATCAACTGAAACTATTGATGGCATGAGTGACACCATAACAATGGTGGACCCCTAATATATGTGAGTCATGAAGGAAACTCAGCTGATTAACAGTGCCAGGTGACCCCTTGACTCTGCACTTCGCACATGATTCGCACATGATGAACAATGCTAAATATACAGCTAAGCTGGGTGTTTGCCTGTATTAGACACAACAAGACTTTGGAATGGACAAATACACATGTTTTTTACATGTGTTTGTAGCAGAGTTTTGGAGATGTCATGTCTATCCCAAAGTCAAAATGTCACATAACTGCACAGCTAATGAGCTGATGAAATTGACTACATCTATTGAATGTCTACAAATGTCTAGTAACCAACTTCAACTCTACGCAACTAGATGACAATACTAATCTCTATCTATTTTGTTCCATTATAGGTCCCCAATTACTGTGACACAAACAACGTGGATTTAAATACCTCACTTTCACCATTAACAATGTTCTCTATTTCTCAACAGGTCGATCTGCCACTGCACCTGCACAGAGGTTGGAAACCAAACAGAGTTCCTCTGCACCCCAGGACAAAGCCCTCAGTGATGACAACGCTCCTGAAGAGGTGGACATGGATGATGATCCTGGCCCATCTGGTCAGCCTGGGCAGACAGCAACAGTGGGGCTCATTGTGCCCACAAAAACACCTCCCACCACAGCTGCAACAACACAGCAAACCACTGCACCTCCAATCTGTGCACTTAGCACAGTCAGTCCCATCCTGTGCCCAGTCCTGGATTCTGAGGTAGCTATCACCACCCCAGTCACGGAGGACCCAGTGGGAGGGTGCAGTCTGTGCCAAGGGCACAGGCTCGTGGAGGTAAGCATAGTGGGAAGATACCTGTGGGCCTGCAGAGTGAGCCCACTGGGGAGACCAACACCCAGGCTGCCATCACCCAAGTCTTAGGAGTCTACCAGGACTCCCAAAGTGTAATGGGCCAAGTATTGACTGAAATCTGGGAAATCAAGGAGTTGCAGAAGGACACATTCCAGGGGGTTGCCGGCATACACACCGAGGTGGCC
Source organism: Calotriton arnoldi (assembly GCA_963921515.1). NCBI lineage: Eukaryota > Metazoa > Chordata > Amphibia > Caudata > Salamandridae > Calotriton > Calotriton arnoldi. Next base: position 1,282,881 of record CAWUFW010000457.1, read on the forward strand.
GGCATCCATACTGAGGTGGCCGGCAAGAACACCAACATGGCCTCCCTGGTTGGGGTGCTGTGGGACATCTACACCACCCTCTGCAGGGCTTTTTTCTACCTGTATCTACCCCTTCCTATGGTCAAAGAACATCCAGGCCATCAACATCTGCCACAATCACAGGAAGGGAGGCCCTGTCAGAGGAGCCCATGCCTGCATGCGCCCATGTCTCAGCAGCTCTGGATCCCCTGCTGGCAAAAAGGAGTATGTTGGATTTGGACTCCAGAGAATATTTTGGACTCTACTATAATGCTTTCATCTACCATGACTGAAGACTTCACTTTTTGTTTGCACTGTGTAACTTTAAATTAATTTCTTGATCTAATCCTTTTTCACTTCATTAAACATGCATGTCACCAAATCATTGTCTCCTGTTGTAATTCTCACATATAACAATGTGAATGTACTACCATGTTAAATGTGCAATGTCAAAACTAGTGACTTCTGGAAGCATGGATATGTTGTATGTAAACAATGTTCAACTCAGGATCACTCACTACCATGTCACGAACACACATACATACAAGTGTCTGGTCTGAGAACATCTTTATTCCATTGTTCAAATCACAGACTGACATGATGTCAGTTACATAGGAAAGAAGACATGACTCCGTTATTCTGTGCCAGTGATAACATAATCACTTGCAGACTTTCACAGCATGGAAGGAGGGGATAAATCTGACGAAATCCTACACAATAGGCAACAATAAATTAGGTCTATGTCATCACCTGGAGCCATATTGCCTACCTCACAAATGGAATTCTACATAAAATAAACAAAAAAACAGACACATGTCAGTACAACAGTTTCTAACCACAGGGTCATTTCAATCGAGTTTTGCTTGCATCTGGAGGAATGTCACAAACAAATGTCAGTGATGGGCCACAAGCACTTTGGCCTACAATGAGGAGACACATCAACAGCTACATTCCAGTTCATGCGCAAAGAGTAATTAGCCAATGTGATGGCAGGATAGCATGAATTGGGCACAACATTGTGTTAGAGCACATGATGGCACACAAATTGCATTAGGATCAACACACCACAAGGACCAAGTCCAATGGAAGCCAGGCAAATTCCATCCTATCGATGTGCAAGCTGTATTGGTACTGGCTTTGTACACCCAAACTTTGGGACAGATATTCCCAGGACTAATCCATGCTCACTTCGTACGTCTTAACAGCATCATATACCTGCCAATGTCACAACTCTGAAATGTCCAAATGGAGATGACACAGTGAAGGTACCTAAAACAGAACAACACAGAGAGATTTTAAAAAAACATACATATGACACACATCATCACATTGTCAACTTCTAAAGATCACAGTCCATGACAACATTTACAGCTGCACAAAGCGACACTTACAAAACAAACACCTTTCCCTAGATATTTCCAGGTGCATATATTCCTAGCATGTAGCATTAACATCCTCCTTACAACATCACTGCAAGAGTTGGAAGTATAGTCAAAGTCATTACATCTCAGACCATACTTACACTCAGGAGAAGTAGTTTCAGATGAGTTCTTGATGCAAGTCAGCACCTTCCTCTTCACCACTATCATCATTTTCATTTGGCATTTCAGGGTCCCCACCTAGTGGGTCTTCATGGCCTGCTTCCTCTGCAATATAAGGTATGTTCTGTTGCAGGGCAATGTCGTGGAGTATGTAGCAGTAAGTAGAGAAAAGCTCCCCCAGTCTTGACAAGACAAAAATTTGGCTTTAAGGAGCCCAAAAGCCCGCTTCACTGGCTGCCGTGTTCTTCCATGGGACTCATTCAAGCGGACTTCCCCTGGCATTGTAGGATTCCTCAGCGGTGCCAACAACCATGGCTGGTGGGGATATGCTGAGTCTCCTAGATGGAAGACATTCAGAAGTGCAACAATGAGTTACACACTTTCAGATTAAACTTACTGACAATACCCACACAAAGTTAGGACAGATCAAAGTGACCTACAAGCCAGGCCCTCTCCGTTAATAGTTGTGACATCAACTGGGGTGTGGTGCTGTTCCGCAGTACGAAGGAATCATGGACAGATCCTGGAAACTAGTACACAGACATTTGAGATGTACTAATCCGGTAAGCAGACAACTTGCACATTGATAGAATGGAAGTGCTTCCTGTTGTGGTACACTTGCTCCCTGGCTTGAGGTGGTACCAAGGCAATATTGGTGCCATCAATGGATCCAATTACATGTGGGATATGACCAGATCCATAGAAATCCACCTTCACAGTGGCTAAATCCTGACGTCTGTGGAAATGGATGTAGCTGCCCACGTGTCTCAAAGATGCTGCTAGCACGACTAAACATAGGTTGTGACATCCACCAGAAATAGCGACAGTGAATTGAAATGAGCCTGTGGCCCAAAACTGCAAAACAGACATTAGTTTGACAAGGTGCTGGAAATGATGTAGTATTATTGATATGAGTTAGAAGGTCAGGCTCCAACTGATGACATAAATCCAAGATTGCAGATTCAAATGGAACTTTTGGATGACATGTCGCTCTTCCATGGTGTGTAGGTCTAGAAATGGGCAGTACACAGGAGCCTGGTTTCTCCTCCCTCTCCCAGGGTACCTATGTGAGGAGTAACACAAAAATGTATTTTGGTCATGGTGTGCAGAGTAACATATGTGAAGAGTAAGGCAAAAATCAAGGGTCTGAACATTAATGCTTCATGAAGCATTACACAAATAACATCACCATTGTGAAATCTTGAACATCCACCGGTCATCCCCAAGGTGGTCTTCACAGATCTGTAATAGAACTATGCACATCATCAATTCTAAAATTGAAAATTGCCACTATACTGAGGGTAGCATAACATTTCTTGTGAACTACCACCAACTGCGGTGTACAGAGCGCCCACACATTTTGGGGGATATGTATGAGGGAGTGAGGTGTTAGCCGTCATGGCTTAACCCCTCACTGTGCCACTTCAGAAATGCAAGGCTGCACCCTATTTACAAGGATATGGTGCAGCCTTGCGTTTCCCCCTGCAATGGCACTACACTTAGCAGTGTAGAGCCAACGCAGGCACCCTTGCACCATAGTGCAAAGGTCTCTGCGTGCAGGAGAAGATTGTTTATGTGTAGGAAGGTGTCCCTTCCTGCACATAAACAATCCTGAAATGCCATTTTGTCACTTCTATGTGGGCTGCTTAATGCAGCACACATGGAAGTTACAAAATGTTAAGCAGCACACATGGAAGTTACAAAATGTCTTTTTTAAAGGATTGTTTATGTGCAGGAAGGGACACCTTCCTACACAGAAACAATCCAAGGCATTTTGCTTTTTCCATGTGTGCTGCACAAGGCAGCACACATGGAAAAAGCAAAAACGAGGGGAAATAAAACATTTCTCCTTGTTTCGCCAACTTAAGACCAGGTTTTCCCTGGTCTTAATTTTAGCGCTGCATACTATTTACGCTGCCCTTGTAAATAGGGGGCAGCATCAAAATCAATGGGTGTTGCGGTGGAACGTCCACAGCAACACCTACTGCCCACCCCTTTCACGCTAAGCATAGCGTGAAAGGGGGCCTTATTTACAAGGTAGCGTTAAGCCACATTAAGTGGCTTAACGCTGCCTTGTAAATAAGGCAAAGCCCCTATCGCCCTGGAAATGTCGCAAAAAGTGATGTTTCGGTGGCGATAGGGGCTTGTACATATGCCCCTTTGCCTATGTGCACAGTAATGCACTACACAGATGAAGTTTTGTACTGTGAATGACAAAGAAACAGGGCATTTCAAATGTAAATGTATTTACCCTCATTTGTAGTGGTGGTGAGGCACTTAACTGTCACCAATACAGTTTTCCCAACCGCTAACATGGCGGATAACTGACTTCGCTAATAGGACATGTTGAACGTACGCTACCGGCAATAGTTCACCGCGCGGTGGGCCTAACATTGGGGATAGTGACGGTCGCAGCCCAATGGCTGTGTGTGCGATGCTGAGGACCATGTTCGTGGCGTACATGTATGTGGGGGTTGGAAAAAATCGAACTTGCCTCCTGACACTGCTGCTATCAACACCTCCTCCATTTTAGCTGCTATTTGCCACCTCTGGGAGCCTTTATGGCACGCAATACAGGGGAGAGGGCCCATCCTTTCACTCTAGAGGAGCTGAATGCCCTGGTGGATGAGATTATTCCCCTGTATTCACAGCTCTATGGCTAACCAGAGGAACAAGTATGTTTCTTAAGTACATATTTAACTCCATTTTAGTGCTTCCTTTCTATCCCCTTAGGCTACAATGTGCCTCTGAGTGTCAGAGTGTAAGCATTATGTTTCTTGCATACATGTGTGGGGTACACATGTAATGGATTATGGGGCCCTGGACTTTGTGGAGAGAAGGCCACCATTGGAATGTGTGATAAGGGTGATGTCTACTTGTGTTACGTGCATATCTCTATGCAGGGCTCAAGTTCATAGTAGCTACACTTGGTTCTCAATTCACATCATGGTATATGTGCCTTGTTATGTATAGGCTTCACACCATGAGCCATGTCTGTGTACTGTTTTAAGCATTTGTGGATGATGTTAGCCAAGTGTACCGTCCCACTGATCACCCAGCCCACATCAGATTTTGTAAAACAGCTGTCTGAGAGGTAGTTATACCTACCAGACCCCTTAAGAGTGCCACACAACCGTATGTTCACATATGAAATTGGCAAAAGTTTCATTTTTCTGTATTGAATTGGTAGAAATGTGAGGTTCATGTGGGATAAGTAGCCTCAGCCTGCAGAGAGCAAGGCCTGACATTGATATGTGGGCAGTCTGGGACCGGCAGGAGAACTGATGCACAGAGTAATGTCCCTGTAGACCTGTGATCCATGGACGTTCCCAGAAAGAGTTATCTGTCCCACTAGTAGCCCTGATAGCTGTTACATGTATAATATGAGGCATGGTGACTGAGGTGGTCCCCTGAGCTGATACTTCTTTCCATTGACCCACAGTGTCAATGTGTGTCTGTCACTAATGACTGTCCCTTCACTCGCACAGGTCTGTTGACACTTTTCTAATAGTGTTGCTTCCACTGTACAGGCCTATTGCCCATCTGAAGACATGAACAGTGTGGATAGTGGGTTACTTTTTTCAATAAATGTAGAATTGTGAATACAATATTCCCTATCACACAACACAGACAATGGTATGTTGATTGTCACCCCTGTTACAGTGCCTCACATGGCAAAAGGTGTGTCCTGTGATGTCAGAACAAGCAACACAAACTTATTATGACTTACTAGGATATTCAACACATGTCCACACAGCCCCCTGAGAGGTACCTCTCAGTGTCACACATACCTGCCTTTACCTTGTGTCTGGATGGTCATGCACATGTATTTTACCCTTCAGAAGGTACAAATGGTGTGTTGTGTGTCATGGTACCTCGCATCACATTCCATGTAGGATAGGCCTGCCCTACATGATGTTAGTGGGTTGCCTCAGTCAGTGTAGGTCATGAGCAGGGTTGAGGTTAGTCATCAGATGACCACAAAAGTGAGTATCTATGCATTCATTGTCCATAGCATGTGACAAGAACACATGTAATATGATGACTGTTGGTGAAGGCTTGTGCTAGATGTCAACATAATTGTATCAAGCTGACAGTTATCCTCAAACTGACAGTTCCAATCTGTTTCTACATCTATTGCATCCATACAGGTCAATGCCCATCAGAAAAAGGCCATTTGGAGAGCCATCGCCTGGAAGGTGTGGACCCTGGGGGCCTTCAACCGGCGTAGTACCAACTGCAGAAAGAGGTGAGAGGACCTGTAGCGTTGGACCCAGAAGATCACGGAGGTCCAGCTGGGGATGTCATCCCAACGTGGAAGGGGCGCGTGCCGGACCCTGACCCCCCAGCATACTGGTGGTGGCCAGCCCAGACCTTGATGGGCAGTTGAGGGCCCAATAGGGTGAGTCCTGGCCAGAGTCATACATGTCATATTACCAACTTTGAGTGTTACTGACGGGCATTTCACCAACCATATTGGTGGTGGCCCATATGCCACACGCAAGATGAATCATTGTTAGTTTAAGTGTAGTAGTAGGTGCATGCTGCCTTACTGTGCCTATTGTCTTTCTGACCTGGAAGACAGCAGAGTCAATCAATCAATCAATCAATCAATCAAACATTTGTAGAGCGCACTAATCACCCTTGAGGGTCTCAAGGCGCTGAAGGGGGGGGGCGCAGCTATTGCTCGAACAGCCAGGTTTTGAGAAGTCTCCTGAAAGTCAGCAGGTCCTGGGTCTGTCGCAGCTGTGTGGGTAGGGTGTTCCATGTCTTGGCGGCGAGGTAGGAGAAGGATCTGCCGCAGGTGGAGGTCCTGTGGATGCGTGGGATGGTGGTGAGGGCGAGGTCGGCGGAGCGAAGCTGGCGGTTCGGGATGTAGAAGGTGAGACGTTTGTTGAGGTATGCTGGTCTGGCGTTGTGGAGTGCTTTGTGAGCGTGTGTGAGGAGCTTGAAGGTGATCCTCTTGGTGACTGGGAGCCAATGCAGGTCTTTCAGGTGGGCGGTGATGTGGGTGTGGCGGGGTATGTCGAGGATGAGGCATGCGGAGGCGTTCTGTATGCGTTGGAGTCTTTTCTGGAGCTTGGCCATGGTTCCCGCGTAGAGGGCGTTGCCGTAGTCTAGTCTGCTGCTGACGAGGGCCTGGCTGACCGTCCTTCTGGTTCCGGTGGGGATCCATCTGTAGATCTTGCGGAGCATGCGGAGGGTGTTGAATAACCCTGGGCGAAGTGCTACGCTACGCTCGCGTAGTTTGCGAAGTTTGCGCTACTTCGCACAACGCGAATTGCACGTAGCACAGTGCAAACACGCGTAGCGTAGCGTAGTGCCGCGGTCATTTTTTGCTTGCTCGCGGTCCTCAACGTCAAGTTGGCGACCGTGAGCAAGCAAAATGACATCCCGGCGAGACTTTTTCCTCGTTCGCGATCAGCAACATCAAGTTGCCGATCGCGAGCGTGGAAAATAAACCTCCCGGCGAGATTCTCAACGCGGGAGGTCAGGTTTCTCATTGCGAGTGGTCGCGTATGCTCGCGACCGCTCGCGATGAGAAACTACCAGTCCGCGTTGAGAAAGCTGCCGCTCGAGTAAAAATCTACTCGAGCGGCAGTAAAAGACAGCTCGCACTGTGCAAGTTGCCGTTTTCAATGATTGCACAGTGCGGACAAGCATCCGGCACTGTGCAATCATTGCGAACACGCACTACGCAGTTCGCGTAGTGCTACGCGAAGCTCGCGTAGTGCGATCTGCACTTTGCGTAGCTTCGCGAAGCACTACTTCGCGAACTACGCCCAGCCTTAGTGTTGAAGCAGGAGGAGGAGACGGCGTTGACTTGCTGGGTCATTGAGAGCGATGAGTCCAGGATGAACCCCAGGTTGCGTGCGTGGTTGGTGGGTGTGGGTGCAGCTCCCAGGGCAGTTGGCCACCAAGAGTCGTCCCAGGCGGAGGGGGTGGAGCTGAGGATGAGGACCTCTGTCTTGTCTGAGTTAAGTTTCAGGCGGCTGTTCTGCATCCAGTAGGCGACGGCCTTCATTTCTTCGTGGAGGTTGGTTTTGACGGTGGCGGGGTTCTTGGGGAGTGAGAGGATCAGCTGAGTGTCGTCGGCGTAGGAGACGATGTTGAACGATGTTGAGGTTGTGCGAGGGGGCGATGTTGGCGAGCTGTGCCATGTAGACGTTGAGCAGGGTAGGGCTGAGGGATGATCCTTGGGGCACTCCGCAGATGATCTTGGGGCTTCGGAACGGAAAGGGGGGAGGCGAACCCTCTGGGTTCTGTCGGTGAGGAAGGAGGTGGTCCAGTCCAGGGCTTTGTCACGTATTCCTGCATCGTGTAGGCGTGTGCGTAGGGTGTGGTGGCAGATGGTGTCGAAGGTGGCCGAGAGGTCCAGGAGGATGAGGGCTGCGGTTTCGCCGTTGTCTAGTAGGGTCCTGATGTCATCTGTGGCAGCGATGAGGGCGGTTTCGGTGCTGCGGAATCCAGATTGGGACGGGTCCAGGATGTTGTTCTCCTTGAGGAAGTGGGTCAGTTGTCTGTTGAAGATCTTTTCGATGACTTTTTCCAGGAATGGAAGCAGGGAGATGGGCCGGAAGTTCTTGAGGTCCTTTGGGTCCGCTGTGGGTTTTTTGAGTAGGGTGATGATCTCGGCGTGCTTCCAGCTTTCCGGGAAGGTGGCGGTCTCGAAGGAGCTATTGATGATCTTCCGGAGTTGGGGTGCGATGATGCGGTATGCTTTGTTGAAGATGTGGTGAGGGCAGGGGTCGGATGGTGAGCCGGAGTGGATGGTGTTCATGGTCTTGATGGTGTCCTCATTGTTGACGTGGGTCCAGGAGAGCAGGCGGTTGGTGAGGCTGGGTGGTGGTGAGACTGCGGTGTCGGCGGCTGTGGGGAGGGTCTGGGCATTGAAGCTGTTGTGGATGTCTGCAATCTTGCGGTAAAAGAAGGCGGCTAAGGAGTCGCATAGGTCTTGCGACAGCGGGATGTCATTGGAGCCGGAGCTGGGGTTGGAGAGTTCCTTCACGATGTTGAAGAGCTCTTTGCTGTTGTGTGCGGTGTTGTCGATGCGTTCCTTGAAGGAGTTCCTTTTGGTGGTTCGGATGAGTTGGTGGTGCTTGCGGCTGGCGTTCTTTAGGGCTGCGTGGTTGTCCGGAGTCTGTTCGTGGCGCCACTTTTTCTCGAGTCTTCGGCAAGTCCGCTTGGACTCCTGGAGGTCGGTGGTGAACCAACTGGCCTTTCTGTCGGTGCATCTGTTTGAGGGTTTCTTGATCGGGGCGAGTGTGTTGGCGCAGTCGTCGATCCACTGCCTGAGGTTGCGGGTGGCTGTGTCGGTGCCGATGGTGTCTGTTGGTGGGTCTCGGGCGAGGGTGGTTATGAGCTGGTCTTCGGTGACCTTGTTCCAGCTGCGGTAGGGTATCCCTTGCGTGTGGTGGTGCGAGGTGGGTTTCTTGAAGGTGAAGTGGACGCAGCGATGGTCGGTCCAGTGGAGTTCGGTGGTGTGGCTGAAGGAGACGTGGTTGCTGGCGGAGAGGATGGGGTCGAGCGTGTGTCTGGCGGTGTGGGTGGGGGTCGTGATGAGCTGTTTGAGACCGAGGTTGGCGAGGTTGTCGAGCAGAGCGATGGAGTTGCTGTTGTCGGCGATCTCAAGGTGGAAATTCAGGTCACCGAGGAGGATGTAGTCTGTGGAAGCAAGAGCGTGCGTGCTGACGATGTCGGAGATGGCGTCGATGAACTGTGGCCGGGGTCCGGGGGGTCTGTAAATGAGTGTTCCTCTGTCGGTGGTGTTGGGGTCTGTGTGGATCTGGAAGTGCAGGTGTTCGGTGGTGCTGGAGGTGTCTGCTGTGCAGGTCGAGAGTCTGAGGGTGTTTCTGTAGACGATGGCGATTCCTCCTCCTGGTTTGTTGGTGAGGTCCCTTCTGGTGATCTTGTAGCCATCTGGGATAGCTATGGCGATGTCGGGTGCCGAGGAGGGGTTCATCCATGTCTCTGTTAGGAAGGCGACATCCGGGGAGGCTGAGTCGAGTAGGTCCCAGAGTTCGATGGCGTGCTGGTGGACGGAGCGGGTGTTGAGTAGTATGCATCTCAGGTGGTTGCGTTCTGCTCTGACGGGTGGGGTAGGGCGTGCTGGTGTTCGGCGGCTGGTGAAGCTGCAGCTACGGCAGGTGAAGGGTCCGTGGGTGTGTCTCGGGCTGGCTTGGAAGCAGTTCGAGGATTGTCCGGTGTTGAATTCACAGAGGGTGTTGGCGTCGTAGCGGCGTCGGGCGATGAGGCGGTCGTGGGGGCCAGTGGGTCTGGCACTGGGCGCGGTCCAGGCGCGGACAGGCGCAGACGGGCTTGCCTTAGGTGCGCCAGCTGCACGCCCGCTGTGCACGTCCGCTGCACGACTGCGCAGCGGTCGCCATATGTAGGGGAGGAGGGCGGGAGCAGAGGCAGGGAGGCGGGAGCGGCTGGGTTGGGGGCGGGGCCTCAGGGGCAGCAGCGGCGGGAACAGGGGAGATGCAGACCAACAACTAAGGGCACAGTAGCAGACAAAGTAAAACGGAATAACAGTGAGTACAGCGGAAATCAGAACAACAACTAAGGGCACAATAAGCAGACAACAATGAAACGAACGAAATAACGGTAGCAAGCGGAAATCTGGGGGGGGGGGACCAGAAGAGCCTACAGTGAGCCTGCGGCACAGGGACGGGCTGCTGGCTCGAACCCTGCATGGGTGGAGGGCTGTGATGATGTCGCGGTCGTCAATCAGGCAGAGTCCTGGTCACATCTAATTCTCTCCTTTTGATCAGATACCTGGCAAGGGAGTATTCATCCCATGTTCTCAGTAAATCTGGATGACAATTGTATCACACATGCAACTGGTCTTGCTTGTGTGAGGAGTGATGTACACTCACTACTGTCTCTCAGGTGACGGTGGCCCTATTGCATGTGACATGACATAGAGTTCACATTCCATGCAGTGACTGTACAGCATTCCCATTGGTAAGTACTGGTTATACATTGACATGATAGCACACACATCATTGGTGCCATCAGCATTAGTACCTACATTGTGGCCAGTGTGCATTTGCCAGTTGATGATTCATCTGCAACTGTGCTTCACTACACTCATTCACTGACTAGTGACATGCATGAGGTAGTGAGATGTAGAACTGTGGGGATCATATGTGAGTGTCTATACTGATCTGAGTATGGAATACCAAAGAGTGGTGTGATGTGCCTGCCCAATGGGACTCTAGTGAGCCCACATCTTCATGCCATAGATGTTCAGGGTTACCCAAAACCTTCAAAGGTGTATTGGCCTGTGGATATACAATCTATGACTGGTGTCATCATCTGTACCAAGCAGGATTGGGTATGTTCATATGGCTATAAGGAGTGTTGTGCTGTGTGAATTCAGAGTATCTATCTCTCAAATGTTTAGATCTCAATGTTTTCAGGGAAGTTTACCTGCTAAACTACATGTGTACAGCTTTCATTTGACTTTTCAGGTAGTGGACATATGATGTAATTTTGAGTGCAAAGGGTTATCAGTTTGCAATGAGCATTTGCATGTGACATGATGTCTGCCACAACAGTAATTGATGGTACATTGGTGTTCAACCTGACCTTCATGACATCATGATGTGTTATGAGCAATAGTTAGACTTGTTTGATTCTGGGCCTTCTGCAAGCATTGTGTAAATCTTACGCTTGGATCCATCTGATTTGGTTACATCTCTTTACAATGGTATATAACAAGTGCCAAAGTATGCATGGTGATCAACTATCCTAGTATGGATATAAGGATGGAGTGCAGAGAATTCCATCAATGCATTTGGGCCTGCCTGAGGTTATGACATGAGTGGACCCTACTATTTGCAGGTTATGAAGCATGCATGCATGTGCTCATGCTAAATTTGAAGCCTATGGAGTGAACCATTAAGGCGGTGCAATATGTGGACTTCTTCAATATTTTCTGTGGATTTGTGATGGTCAGGTGTGGAAATGTAGTTGAAATAAAACCATGTTACATGTGATTTCCAAAACATTCAGGGCAAGCGGAGGAGAAGGGGCTAACGTCAGTGGGCACACAGCTGGTCACAGCGGTTCCGTTCATGAGACTTCAGACACGGAGGGACCCAATGACCAGAAGGGTGTGAGGTGTGCCCCAGAGGATATCATCATTATATGAGTCATCCTACGATGAACACTCCTGAGTGGTGGCGGACCCAACAGGATTAGATCCACCTTCATCCTTGTCCCCTACCCCCAGTTCCATCGCTGTTGTCCCCCTACAAATTGGCCATTCCTGCTTCCCTAAGAGGGGAGCAGGGTCCTACGCTCCAGGCACCTCAACCTCTGCTAGCCCCACTGCCCTGAGTGAGGAGGCTATTGACCTCCTGAGGAGCATTTCTGTGGTCCAGACTGCAGTCCTGAATGCCATCCAGGGGCAAAGCACGCAACTGACCCAGATGATTGCCTACCTGGAAGGCATTCACACTGCCATGTCTGCCCTACAGAGATCTTTTCAGGCTCTGGCCTCCACCCTCACGGCAGCCCTCCACCCATCCCAACCTTACACCCCCCTTCTGCCCCTCCCCATTCAAATTCCCTATTCCTATCCCAAGCACATGCACACCTAAGCATGCAAACACTTCATCAGACACAAACACCACATACAAACTCAAGACATCAGAAAAACTCATGCATACTTGCACATAGCAGACACTCACCTCCCTCCCCACCCCCACCCCCACCTCCAGCATACCCCACTGCACCAAAGCAACACATACAGAGCCCTCCACAGACACACCCATACCCGCAGACACCACACTCACACCACCAGACTCCTCCACAAACACCCAGCATTCACACAGACAATACAGCTACAGCCATAGACCCCTCCACAATACCCAGCATTCATACAGACACTACAGCAACAGCCATAGACCCCTCCACAGCACCTAGTATACATGCAGACACAACAGCAACAGCCACATACCCCTCCACAACACCCAGCACATCCACATCACTCGCACCAAAAAAACAAACGCTCACAGTCACTGACACAACAGACATCAACACAACACACAGTGCAGACAGCAGACCTAGCTCACACTTCCACTTCCTCTTCCTCCCAATCCAAACTCCATCCCGAACACCTATCTATTTTCCTCTTGATGATGTCATGTTTGCCCTTGCTCTTACCCCTCTGAAACCTAACCCCCCTCCCAAAGTCCCCCCAAAAAACCACACTCATACCCATCCCTTCCACTTGCCACTCGTTCCCTAAAAAAAGTATTGCCACCCCCCTGAACCCAGCCCCAAAAAGAAAAAGAAACACACAAAAAAACCTCCCCTCCCTAAACCTCTGCCCCCCCTTACCAAGTACCATCTTTGAGGTGCCTGCTATGCCCAATGGATGCCCCTTTGTGAGGAGGTACCCTGGCAGTGTCAGTAAGGGCAAATTTTGTGGCACAGCGTTGTACTGTGGCATGGCTGAGAAAATGAACTGACCATTGGCCTTTGTTTTTCCGAATGTTTTATATCCAAGCAAGAAAATGTTTCCTAGTTATGAAGACTTGTCTGACTATTTGATGTTACTGTATAGTTAGTGATGTGTGAGAACAATTGTGTTTGCTTCATCCCTGATCCAGTTGAAGAAGTTAGTATGTTGTGACCTTGGAGCCAGTGCTGGAGCTACACAGGACAAGGGGAAATGTTGGATGGATGTCTATGTGGGATGAAATCCAAATGGGACAGACATTGCTTTGGGTGACATGTTATATGGTATTTCAGCCTGTCCTGGCCACTGTCAACGTCATTTAGGTTGCACTTCTCTCTATGATGTAGGTTAGATATGGGTTTGATGTGTTGAGTTTAGATATTTGTTTATCCACACATGGAGGGTGTCAACTTGTCATACCTTTGTTGAGTTCTGCATGGACATGTGTCCATTTTGCAGTATGTGGCCACATGCGGCTAATGCTGTATTTGCTTTCATAAGTTGCACTTACCCATTGCCTACACATGCATGGTACTTGGTTATGCTATTGGTTGTCCCTGATATACTTCAGTTCCAAGGTCCAGTGCACATTGAGTTTGTCAGACATGTGCAAAAATGTACTGGGCCCCAGTGCCTCATCCTCTCAGGGTTCCCCTGATAGAGGCATAGCTATCCTGCAGAGAGTGTTTCCATTGTGCCCTTAGAATGGGTCTCACACTGATTCTATGAAATCCCATTGAGTGACATTGCCTTTTCATGTGGGTGATGGGTGAGAGTCATATACAGAGTTGTAGCAGAGAAGGTGTGTTTCACTTTAATGACACATCCATACAGATGTTTCTTTGACATCAAAACAGGACCTGGGATGTGTGCAATGTGAGTGTGTCACATTCACTATAGCATCTGGGTTAGAGTTATAGTGAGAGGGACTCATGGTAGTTGTAGTCATTTCAATCTCACTTTAGCAACACTTGACAAATGGTAAGCTGCATTACTAGTGAGGATCAGTAGTAACATGGGAGACAAGTGAGAATGGGCAAATGGCGTGTAGCATCTTGATTAGAGTTGCAGTGAGAGGGCCTCATGGCAGGTGTAGTCACTACAACCTCACTTTAGTAACACTTCACAAATGGTAAGGTGCATGTCTAGTGAAGATCAGTAGTAACATGGCAGACAAGTGAGAGGGAGCAAAAGGATTCCAGCATCTTGGTTAGACTTGGAGTGACAGGGCTTCATGGTAGTTGTAGGCACTTCACTGTCACTTTAGCAACACTTGACAAATGGTAAGCTGCATGACTAGTGAAGATCAGTAGTAACATGGCAGACAAGTGAAAAAGGGCAAAAGAAGTGTGTGACAGACATTAATTGGTGTGATATTGATGAGGAGGTGCTGTTGTGGACCACAAAATAATGCACACATCACTATCACTGAATATAATTTGCAAACACATGGCCATTTGTGTACAGTGTGCCTGTGCAGTACCAGTGTTTTGGCCTAAGAGGGCATCCTAAAGATGTATTTTTGATTATTCTTATGAAACAATCCCAGACAGAGTCCTTGTATATGTGTAAACTACTCAGGGACCCCTACTCACTTGCCTGGTCCATGGCTGGGCATTGTTTTGCTGAGGAGTTAATGGAAACTGGTAGCTGTATGACTACTGCAGATTTTGTCCAAGACGGAGTGGGTTTTGAACGTGGTCGACCAGATAGAGCAGTGGCAGGATGTATCAGATGGGCTCCATGTTGGTAGAACACAGGTAGAGGTGAGTACAGGTGAGTTTCGGACTTATATCCCTCCCTTTCCGCTGTCTCAGATGTGATGGTTGGAACACCGCTGACATGCCGTCTGTAAAGTGACTCGAAATTAGGCTGGCAGTTTCCCTGATGGTCCAAGCCTCCCACAGCCTCATTGGTCTATCGTGGTTGGAATTGACTGGCGGCATCAGCGGTCCACAGGTGGTCTTTGCAAAGGCAATCCCCCCCAACTTGTAATACGTCTGTCAGACCGCTGAGCTCATCATGGTCGGAATCCCACAGTGGTGCTGTCAGTGTATCCCACTTATGTATTTCAAAATATCTTTTTAACAAATTAAATATCTGTGTTTATGATTGAGAATTACATTTAATCATTCTAATGTGTGTGTGTGCCAGACTCCTAGACATCACAGCCCTTGTCCCACAATTACAAGATTTAGAACAAGCACAGGTTTCATACAATGATTTTTAATGTTGACCAATAATAACTTTCCTTTAATAGGTAAATATGCTCTCATTTTTGGTTTGCATAAGCACCCAGGCAAAAATAGATTTCAAGAGTGCTTGTTATGTGTGGTTGTGTATGTAAATGTATTATTTACAGTTGATTAACAATTAATAAGTTAAGTCAGATTTTATAAGGAATGACTATAAGAACTTTTTAGATACAATTGATTCTTATTCGTCATTTAGATACATCTCTATTTACGTTGCTGTAAAAACCTTAGTGAAGGTAGTGTGATTAGACTAATTTCTTTTATTCATTGATGGCCTTTGCATTGAAATTGGTTGTTGATTAATTTTCAAGCTATATCGTATAGCGAGAATGTGATTGGTGTGGGAGCAGAACCTAAATATTCAAAACGCACCCCAAAATGTAGATCACCCCAAAACTTTCCTCAGACGGTTCTGCTCCAGCACCCTTGATCTTGTGATAAGAGTCACCAATCTCTTCAACATCAGGCCCAACAAAATTAGCAGCATAATAAGTAACTGAGACAATTTAACAACTGAATGCTAAATCAGGGAAAAGTTATAGGGTTTTATTACAAAAATTCCAAATCAAGAATTACAAAGAAATGCAAAATATATGCCATGAAAGCTCAGATACAGAATGCATAGTCAGAAATCAGAATTATTTAAGTGTCAATAGGCAGCAGAATAATAAGTGGAAGACACAGCATCCTTAGAGGAAAAAGGAAAGGCTCCTAATAATTGGACAGAATCCCTAGAGGAACAGGAAAAGCCTTATGCTCACCCCCCCCCAAGATAATTGTGTTTTAATTAAAAAGTTATGAATAGGTAGAAAGCAAGTCTGCAAATTCAGCATGGCATGACTAGTGATAACACATATTAAGTTAGATTGTCACAAACAGTCATATAATACTAGGTTCTATATGCTGTGTTTTTATTGCAGTCAAAAGAATCTCAATTGAATGTGGTACATATATAATCACAGTATGGCCCATAAAAATCCATTCACTTTTTTCATTGGCAATGCAAACAGCTGCAACTGATTTCAAACAACCTAAAAGACTTATAACATTTCTCTCATGAAAAAAACCATTACATTTTAATCAGGCATCCCATGTGCTGGGGCATGACACGAACTCTCTTTTAGTTTCTTAAATTAAACAGAGCATTCATAATCACATGGTAGTAGATCTTGGACATCACTACATGTCAACCTTACTAAAGGTTGTGCAATCAAGAAAAAGTTTGAAATCCACTGACAACAGTACCAATTCTAAAAAAGATCTGAACCTCCCTCTGGGTGGTTGGTTACTTTCAGAACTGCAGAAACGTGCTATGTTGAGACTTTCCTTACACCTTTTTGAATATGATGTCCAAGATAAATGAATTTCTTCTTACAATATGCATTTTAGTTTGGGAAACCATTTGCCCATTTTCAGCTAGATGATTTAACAAAGCAAATGTATCAAGTTTACAGTCCTGTTTTGTCTTAGATGTGACCAGTAGGTCATCAATATACTGAACTAAAACTGAATTGCATGGCAACTTCAAATTCTCTAGATCTTTCTTCAAGATCTGCCTAAAAATCGAAGAACTCTCTGAATACTGTCTTGGGATTCTACATCACACGTAACATCATTCTGAAAAAATTGAAATGCAAAAGGGTATTGTGATTCCTCATGCAAAGGAATTGGGAAGAACGATTGGCATAAGTTGATGACTTTATAACATTCTGCTTCCTTTGGAATCTGAAACATAATCACTGCTGGATTCAGTACCACTGGACAACATGGAACACCAATCTTGTTAATTTTGTGGAGCTCTTTTATCATTGTCCACTTGCCATTCAGCTTTATGATTCCCATCACGGAGAGTTACAAAGACTACCAAGTACCACCATGAAAATTTGCTGCTCAATCATTGTTAGAAATGGGGGTCTCTAGTTGGCAGAGGTAGGCACCTTTGTCCAAATAAGGACCCTTGCTTCTAGTCAGGGTAAGGGTGATACACTCCTAGAATAACCCCTGCTCACCCTCTTTGTAGCTTGGCAGGAGCAGACAGGCTTATCTCAGAGGCAGTGTGTAAAGCATTTGTGAACACATACAGTAACGCAGTGAAAACACTACAAATGGACACCACACCAGTTTAGAAAAATAAGTAATCTTTATCTAAACCAAAACAAGACCAAACAACAAAAATCCACAATACAGTATTAAAAATAAGGCGTTCAAATGGTAGAAATAGTTCAGTTCAATGCAAGTTGTAAATGCGACACTTTTCTCAAAAGTACCTTAGTTGCCTCACGCAAAACAAACAAAATGGCCACAGGGAAGGTGATGCGTTGGTTCCTTACACGCAGGGAAGGTGATGCGTCGGTCCTTGCTTCGGGGGAGGTGATGCGTCGGTTCCTTACTGCAGCGCAGGGGAGGTGATGCCTCGGTTCCTTACCGGAGAGGAGGTGATGCGTCGTTTTCTTACTGCGTGGGGAGTTGATGCGTCTGTTTCTTACTGCGTCCGCCAACGATGCAACAGTCTTGGCGCCTCGATGCGATGCATCTATCCGGTATGATGCGTGGCTTCGTGCAGCTGCACAGCAGGCTTGAGTCGGGATCTGTGTGGGGTGATCTTGGACTTCGGAGATGGTTGCCCCCGATGCGTTGTGCGACGATTTCTCGAGCCGCGGCAGGCGCTGCGACGGTTTCTTCAGCGATTCGTCGGAAACAGGTGCGGATGCGACACGCTTCTTCGATGTTGCGTCGATCTTCCAGCTCCCAGTGACAAACAGTCTCTAGAGGTCCTAAACAGCAGCAGGCACCTCTTTGCAGGTTGGAATTCCCAGCAAGGAAATTCAGGGGAGCTGGTGGTGAAGTCGTTGTGGCCCTGAGACTTCAGAACAGGAGGCAAGCTCAGTTTCAAGCCCTTGGAGATCTTTTCTTCAAGCAGGTGACAAAGCAAACAACAAAGTCCTTTTTCTCCTTTCCTTGGCAGCAAGCAGCCATTGCAGGCCAACCCCAGACAGCAAACAGCACAGGCGCAGTATTCCTCTTCAGCTTATACGGCTCTTCTCCTTGGCAAAGGTTCCTCTTGATTTCCCAGAAGTGATCTAAAAGTCTGGGGTCTGGGCCCCTCTTTTTATACACCAAAATCCTTTGTTCTCTGAAGGCAGAGAGTGTCTGTACCCAGCCAAAACCAGTTCTGTGGGGCACTTTGCAAGTGCACAACAACCTCCATTGTCAGTGTGAGCCCTGGTTTCAGACACACCACAGGGGGGCGGAGCCGTCATTGTGGAAGGCAGGCACAACCCTATTCAGGTGAAGGTGCTACTCCTCCCACCACTCCAAATGCAGACCAGGCCTATTCAGCCCAGCCCTGACTCATCAGACTTCTGGAGCCGCTGCCCTTCTTCAGCCACACATGCAATACACAAACCTAGCAGAGGCACACTGGATGGTTAGGCAAGAAAATACCTACTTTCTAAAAGTGGTATTTTCAAACACAGAATGTAAAAATCACCCTCACTAAAATATGCATCTTAACATTCTGAGTTCAGGCATACTAAACTTTATTTTCTATCTTGTTCCCAGGGTTTGGGAATTCCACAGAACTAACTTTAGAACGGGAAGCCTCTGCAATTAAACGGGATGGCCATTGACTTCTCTTTCAATGTATGGGCCACTTTGGTCTCCCTTTAAGACTGCTCCAAGTAAGCAATCCTCCTCCCCGTCAGGCATTGTCATTGTGAACTACTCCCTGCCAACTCATCATTCAGACTCAATGAACTCTGCTGGTACTCTGCACCAAAATGCATTTTGCTTCTCATGTTTTGCTGCATCACTCAAGCTAATGGCTTTAAAATGATTTCTGACCCTGCACACTATGTTCAGAAGTATGCATATTTGGAACCATCACATTTCTCTGCATCTGTGAAAGTTGTTCCAAATTACCCTGAATCCTATTGATTTTAACAACACTCCCTCTTCCAGTGCCCAATCTTCCCACAAAAGTGACAAGATGTATTCTTTTTCATAATTTCAACATGCATACCATCACCTCTCCTACCACCTTGCATCTGATTAATTTCATTCATACTAGATTGAACACAATTCATATTTGAACCCTTTTGATTCAGAGATCCTTTTTGTAACTTTTTCATTTGGGCAAACATCAACTTCTCCTTAATCCTTTTCTGTTTCATATCAAGATATTAACTACTATATTTCGCCAAATTCAAAATCTCATCAATACTTCTTGTCTGCCAACACATTTCATTCTGCTGAATGTGATTATGAATATCTGGTCTAAGCCGTATCATGAAAGCAGACATGAATCCACTGCGACCAGATATCCATTGTTGGCACTTTGTGCTTTTTGTTGCTATTTTCTTTTTTTTTTTAATATATATGTTTTATTGCATATTATAAGAGAGTGTACAGACAATTGAAATTCATTGTCATAAAACAAAAGAAAATTATGCATTTCTTTATTTCCCCCTTTTACCCCCTCCTAATAAACCCTTCCCATCCACCCCCCAACATAAACCCCACCCACCCCAGGGGAGTTGGCCTTGCTCTGTTCTTCTTGGTTTTGAGACTAAATTGATTTCCTCTTTATAGATTACCCATTTTTCTCTATCCATCTAGTCAGAGGTGCCCAGATTTTAAGGCCTTTCATTCGTGAGCGTATTCCCCTCCTTGCATAGATAGCTTTTTCCAGATTGTAATTTGCTAAAAGACAAGAAAGCCATTGCTGGAACCCGGTGGGATTAGAGTCTAGTCATGCCGATGCAATACATAAATGGAGAATCGCCATACCGTTAAATACTAATTCTTCTCCAACTCTTCCCTGCATGTTCTGGACTACCCCAAGCCCTGTCAAGGACGGAGAGAGGAAGCAATCTACTCCTAGGGCCTCCTTAAAGAAGTTGGTGATCTCTTGCTTTAGTTTGCTAAGGGCATCACAAGAGGCAAAGATGTGAATCAAGTCTGCCTGATATAATGCACACTGGGGGCAAAGGGTTCCTCTCCCCGTCCCCCATTTGGCAATTTTTTTCGGAGTATAATATAATGAGAAACATGTTTTGTAGTATTGTGCCTGTAGCCGGGCCGGGATTAAGATACTGTGTGCCAGTTTGATTGAGTGAAAGAATAGGTGTTCCGAGACCCCAATCTCCATTTTCCACCTTAATACCAGATCATCCATATCATCTTTCATTAGCGAGTTAAAGAGATTATAAACTACTTGTATAGATAGATCTCTGTTGTCTCTCAATTTATCAATTATGTTGTTGTTAGCAAATCCTATTGGTCCGCCACCTTTCTTATTTAGAAAGTCCCATATTTGGAGATATTTGTAAAAATCCCTTCGATCTAACTAGAACCATTCTTTAAGATTTTCAAAAGAGACCAGACCAATTGGAGAGAAAAAAGCTCCAAGCTTAGTCAGCCCAGCTTCGCCCCACCTTTTGAGTATTGGACCTTTAAAATTTTCAGGCAGATTAGGGTTATTGCAAAGTGGTGTATAGTAATTGAGTCGACCCACTCCTATCAATCTTTGAACTGACTTCCAAATTCTAAACCCCCCCCTTGTAGTGTTTTAAGCCGAACTTTCTTGTAGTGGTTGTCATTTAGAAATCGCCAGATCCATCCCCATGCTTCCGCCCCCATTATAAGTTCCAGGGGGTCGGTACTTCTTCGATTTCTCTATCTTTTGTCATCTCTTGTATAATAACTAAGTTGTATAATAGTGTAGTGGCCCAGTAGTAGAGTCTTATATTTGGTAGGGCCAGTCCCCCCCTTTCCCTAGGTAGAGAGAGAAATTCATATGTCCTTCTTGGCTTAGCGTATGCCAAATGAATCGAGAAAGCAGATCTTCAATTTTCTTAAGACAATAAGCTGTAAATTCCAGCGGGATTGCCCGCAGAAGATATAGGAACTTGGGGAAAAATAGCATTTTAATAATGTTGCATCTGCCAATAATAGACAGATGGAGATTATGCAGTCTTGTCAAATCCTGTTTAACTTCAACTATTAGGGGATCAATATTATCTTTAACAATGTTGTCTGTGTTTGCTGATATAACGATCACTAAGTAAGTTGCATTTTTAACTACTCTAATATCATTAATCGTTGAGTTCTCATTGCCCACTATTTGCGTTTTTCTGCGATTAAGGGTATACCCCGAGATTGTCCCATATCTCGCTGCTATTTTCACTGAATTCCTAAAAATTTAATATCTCTGGTTCTACTAATTGGGCTTTTGTCATTTTGGTCTTATGTATTACAAAATTACTCTATTTTTCTAAACCTGTTGTGGGAATCTTTTGTGGTGTGTTTTAACTGTATTACTGTTAGAAGTGTTGTGGAAATATTTTACTCATTGCCTGAAAGTTAAGCCTGATTTCCCTGTGCCAAGCTACCAGGTGGTTGAGCATAGGTTAATTTGGGGTTTGCTTGTGCCTTACCCTGGCAAGGATTGTGGTGGCTGCTTGACCAAGGCTTACACTCCAGTCAACCAACCACCCCATTTCATACAACGTATAAAACATAAGACAGTTGGCAAGATGATGGGCATCAGAAAAGGGTAAGGTGGTGGGAGTACAACATAAGGACTGTACATTACTCAAATAGGAAACCTAAGGAGTTGACCATGGAGTATGTAGGTAGAAAAAATTCCCAAAATAGTGTCATTAAATAAAATAGCTAAAATCAAAGGTTTCCAAGAAGGGTCCCAAAAATATTCCAGTAGCCCAAATCTAAAAGCAATCGAGATTTTAAAAGATCATGCCCAAAATCAATGGTAAAACACAACAACGACTCCAACATAGTAAAGAAAAGAAAAACCCTAGAGGAACATATATATTCTATGAGTTATGCAGTGTTTTTTCAAGTATGTGAATGCAACATTTTTTCACATTCTGTGTATGTGTTTTTCTCTTTTTTGCCGTCTTTGACACTGTAACTCATGCTTTTACATTTTATTTGGCTTTTTAAAATATATTTCCTGAGAACGAATTTGGATGGTTAAGCTTGTTTTGGTTAAGCTTGTTTGTTGGTTTGCAATTTTTTTGTGTGGTAACTGGTATTTGGTATTCCTTTAGTTTTCCATGGTTCTGTGATTCATCGAATATATTGATTTTGTGGTATTACATTGCAGTACGTATGAGCAGTGAGTCCCTAATTTCAGTTCTGCGTGAGTGTTATTTTGAGCTTCTTTGGCTTTTTTGTAAAACCTCAATAGTTATGGATATTTCTTATTAGAAAATGTGCTTCATCCAGACTGACCTACGCTTTTGTTGGTATGTCGGTGGATTTTCTTTACCCTTCCAGAGTTCTTCCTTTATTTCCTCCCTGAAACATCCATTTTTGAGTAGGTATTCCCCATTTTTAGGTACAGGTCTACATTTTCTCCCTGGTAGGGTTTTTTTGTCTGTGTAATATTGTACTGACATGGTGTATTATTACAACATCGGTAGACCCGCTTTTGATGCACATGCGTTTTGAATGGTGATTTGTGACGGTACAAATGTGTCATTTACATTTGTTACATATGTATATGGCACATTTCCAGTTTGTAAAAGTCGGCTTCCTGAAACGGGACCCATGTTTTGCATGAAATTAGCCTTTGATAACTCTCTCCAGACAAATTATTTGGAAGTGAGTTGAATCAATGTAGCTTTTATGTTATTTAAACATGTTTGGTATGCACCCCATTGACATACCTGTGGATACTAGAGACTTTATTACAGTATGTTAATCATATTCAATAACTGTACAATTGGAGGTCGCGAGGTGATAGAAACAATTTCACCCAAGTAATTTGGCAGACAGCAGTTCAGCAGTCTTTGCACTGAAAACAGTGAAAGCCTCAGAAAACACAACGCCAAAAGAGTCACAGGAGTGGTTTTAAAAAGGTAAAACGAAATTAAAACTGATATAATGTTCTACGTGGCGCTGCTAAGAGTACATTATGTTGTAGTCAAGATACAAACAGTACAATGCCATATCTGGGAGTAAAATTCAACAGCCTCAGCCATCAACCAACCTTGCATAAGTTATTTGCGCCCATACTCAAACAAGGTGTAGCACAGTGCACTGTTTTGTTGTTAGCATATACAATAACTAGCTGCCACTATTACAGTATGTTTTGGTCTTAACTGTAGGCAGAAAACCTAAACAGCCTTCATGCTAATTGATTTGATCATTTGTTAGAATTTTGTATTTGAAGTTTGACATGTTCCCTATTGGAGGAATGCTGAGATGGTTCCATCGGGGTATGGTTGCTTGCGCCATTGGAAAGCAGGGTGCAGCGTGTCCTTGCAGTAAGGTGACTCACACCTTATGTTCCAGCAGATCAAAAGTGGCAGTAAATGATAGTTCTGGCAGAGGTGGACATCAAATCACAGGATAAGTAATTAACTGCAGTCATTCGGATAGGATACAAGAGTCTGGGAGATGGGCCAAAAAAGAGCGAAAAATCAAGCATACTTAAATAAAATGCTGCCCATTGTATGGGATCTGAATAGAGGTTGTCCAAGGTTAGTGCATCTTTTTAAATTCATAGGAAGTAAGGAGACGTCAGAGTGCTGCCACTAACAGTAGGATTACAGAGATGAATGTAAATCGTTTCCTGAATTAAAGGTAAATGTAACGATCTGGTTAAACCATTCACCTTATCTCCTAATAAGCAAACCCTGTTACACTTAATGTTATCCGAGCATAGATGCTGATTAAAAGAAATCAAGTTATATACCATCCACATACATACTTCATATCACATTTGCACAGGCTGTACATTACATCCTTTACAGGTATGCTCCTTGTCATGTTCGTATTGTTTTATTTATTCGTGTATTATGGAGATGTGTTCTAATGTCTAGAGGTGACGACCTTGGGACACGGAAGGCCACGTTCGAAATCCGGCTAAATATTCTGTGATTCGGGACAAATCACCTGGTATCCTCGTTCCTCAAAAGATTTTTTAAAAGTGTAACGTAATCTGGTTCTACTCTAAAGTTCTCGAACACCCTTGGGCCAGGTTCACGTAACAAAAACTAGAAACAAAAGAATAGTTGGAAGGAACCATCACACCTATTTGTATCATAGTGGCACACGAACATACATATTGGTAGGTGGGTGGGTTCAAACACCTCACAGTGAGAAATAGGTGTATTTACATTGAGAATGGGCATGGTTGCTTCCCATGATCAGAGAGCACTTGAGAAACCCAAAGTTCACCAAGCATGCCCACGAGAACGCTGATGGAAATGCTTCTTTCTCAGCTATCGGCACTTTCCATCTTTAATCAGTTAAACACAACATTATTGGAAGAGAGCAGGCTCTCTCCCCCTGACCTATGTTCAATGTACCTATAGAGTGAGACATGACAACCATGAGACAGTCCAGAGGATGCAAGAGGGCTAGTAGTCATGTAAAGGTCATGAAATGGGTGTCTTCCTGATCCTTCTTGGACAACCACCTTCCCATTTCACTGCCTATCTGTAAACATGTTATCTAAGTGAAGTTATCCTATACCTGTTTTAAACAGAAAATGGAAGGTGCACTCTCTTTGAGTAAAGTCAATCTGCAGCAATAATATATTCAAAAAATCTTCTTTTGTTCAGTACATCTTTTTATTATAAAAAACTGGCACTCAGCCAACGCGTTTCGTTCCCATTTCTTTGCCAGGGGGAACTTCGTCAGGGCTCTTATGTCACAAGAGTTACAAGCAAATTGGGTGTAAGCTAAATCTCCAGATCCAATATCATCAATAACCTTTCGTATGGCAATGTCTTTGATAAATTTTATGCGGCAGGAAAAAGGACCTCCCCCATAGATAAATGTAAACGATTTCTCACTATTCCGAAAATAAACGGAGGTGTGAGCTTATTATCCACAATCGAACTTAATAATAATTTGTTCTTTATCCACATCAAAAATATATCTGCGGAAAGGCGTGGGAACTGACCGCAGCTCTTCCTAGCGACCCTCCACTGACTTTAGAAACAGATGCACAACGGTGAACGTCATTTTCTCAGAAGGTCTTCCTGTTAAAACTTTAAAATGTGCAAATAAGGAGATGCTGGTAACGGTATTCCGCTGCGGCTGGGTGTGGTTATCCTATACCTGGCTGCATTGAATGAACTACTACACTAAAAACCCTTGTCTAAGATTGTAATGGTGAGTATTCCAGACTTTAATACTAGCTCCATTCCACAAGGTTGAAAACAACCAAAAAGCATTTAGCAGATGCCCTTAAGATGTCTGTTTGATACCCTGTTAGTAATAGTACACATCATACACCCATGCTCAATGCATACACTTACAATGAGTAACTCGGAGAGATACGAGGAAGGCATATAATAGTTTAGCATTTTTGGGTGTGTTTAATCTCTAAGCAGAATCTTGTGGTTGGCAGTTTGAGGGGTCATCAGTCACTACATCAGGACTGGTTGGCATGAAAATCTGGACTAACCAGCAATTGGAATAGCAGAGCCGTTGTGAAAAACCAACCAACAAAGCATCTACCAGTATAGGTACGAAGCCTGAATTGCCACACAGACTGATTTTCTCCTAACCTTGTTTTTTTCTGAACTTCGATGTCTATCGACCTTCACCCTTCCCATGCCACATCCTCTATGCCCCTTACTCTCTTTCTCCTCTTTACAAAGTGCAGACAAAAAAGCTCTCCAATGATTATAAGGTTCTGCTCTCCTTCACCCTCCTCCTCTCTCCTAGACTGCACCTCACCAGGTGCTCTGTTGCTATAAAGACCTGAAAAACCCTCACTGCCAAATTGTTGCTTAAACTACAACTTTGGTGTAGATCTACAAGTTTTGCTTTCCCACCCACAGGTGACACAGTTAAACTTGGTTCAATGCACCAGCGATGAACGTGAAAGGCAGATTATTATGACCCCACAGAACACTACTCAATGTTTCAATGAAATAGAGTTATTGCTTTTGGGTTACTAACAATCCCTGTAAAGAGGTCAAGGGCACTGTGGTAACAGAAACAAACCTATTTTGTTATTCAGTATATCACACACACACTGCACTAAGAAGAATTAATACTTTTAAGTAAAATTATTTATTACTACAGGAACAGCCTGTTTCTCAGTACGTCTAAAACAACTACACAGAACATTATAAAAACAGCAAAATGGCACGTTATAAATAACAAGATTAAAATGAACATGTCAAACATGGTTAAAATGCAATCTAGAACCTAACACATACTTTTGTGCTCTACACTAGGAACGCATGGAAAATAGAGCAACTTGCAGTCTAGAGTTTCTTATGGAGAAGCAGTGCACTGCATACCTTGTTGACAGCAAACGCTGTCTTTATTAGCTGAGGTGTGAAGACACTGTTCCCTGCGAAGAGCAAACACACTGCGATAGTGGTCTTCCTACAGGACACAGCTTTCTCAGCTTCAGGCAAGGTGTAGCAACTACAAAGTGTGCTGACAGTAGGTGAGAGCATCTCTGGCAGATTCTGTTGTGATAATTTGGGTGAAGGACCTCTCCTGACAAGTGGTCAAGTGGCAGTCCTTATATACTAAATCTTACTGGAAATTGGAATTCCGGACATAAGTTTAAGAATGACACAGATTATGTGCATCAAGGCGTGCGTCCCAGATGTTTCCTTATGAACATATAAGGTAAAAGGACGTCAATTCAGAGTACACTATATCGGCCATATGTCTGTATTTGTTCTTATTTGACATGGTGAAAAATAGACACATGCCCCAGAAAAATGCTGCATCAGGTGTTATATCTATGAGGGGGCGTGACTTGACGCTGATGTAGGGAGCAGGGGACCTCGGAGCTCCTCCGTGGCCTCACTCTGTTGCCAGTGATCCTGATATTCTGGGGGGACCCCTGGTCGCCCACTCCACATCGGAACCCCTGCAGCCCCTGGGGGAGATCCGTTGCCGGACCAGGGGGCTGTAACTGCGAGCGCAAAGCGATCGCTTGCTCTGCCCGGTCTCCGGGTGTGGGGCTCCAAGATGGCGGCCGCGACCTAGCGGAGAGGTCCCTGTGGGCTCCAGCGACCCGAGTCCTGCGGACCGCAGCTGCGAGACGGCGAGGGGCTCTGCATCTGCCTCCGGGACAGAGATATATGGGAGCTCGGGCAGGGGAGCAGCGCACAGAAGAGGCAAAGTGCCAAGATCTGAGACTGAGTCCCGATCCCAAGATGGCGGCTCCGGGAGCTGGCGGAAAGACCCGATGGGCGAGCGGGCGGTAAGCGACCGCGACGCTGTGCTGGTGACCACTGACCTTGAGGCGGTGAGCTGGTGTTTATAGGGTGCTCCCGGGAACTGCTGTGAGGTCGCAGGCGGCGAAGCAGGTTGGCGGCTGGCGGAGGAGTGCTGCGGTCGGACCCTGCTGGGTGCCTGGAGGCCCGTGAGCGGCCCTGTGCACGAGGGTGTGGAGCTCCTGCGGGACGGTGCTCGAGAGGGAGGCAGCACCTGGAATCTCCCTGGACCACTGGCGGGCTATCGAGAGCCCTGACGCCCCCCTCTCTGTTCTGATTGACGTCACGAGCTGCCTGAGGGATACAGGCAGCGGAGGCAGGGGCTGACTGTGAGTGGCCCGGCCTGAGGGATTCATCGACGGACTGGGGGACATCGGTGAGTGCGCGCTGGGCTCACTGGGGCACTTTCTCCCTGCTGTGCCGCCCAGGAAGACCGAAACACTGTGCAGGCGTGCACTCTCTGTCTCTTCCTGACTGCTGGAGTGGTAGTGAGGCCCGGGCGAGGAGCTGATGTCCTCAGTACTATCTGCCCCTGCGGCTGGGCGCTGCTGCACTGGGCACACACTCTTGTCTGGGGCCCATCCCTGCTCATTGGGCGAGGCCGCCCCGGCGAGTAGACTGTACTGGTGCACGGGAGATCCCGCTCCTGGTGGGGTACTACGCAGCTTTTCGTGGCCCGCTGCGATGGGGCGAGTATCCGGAAAAAGGGTTTTGCGGCCCTCCAGGTGGAAGGAGCAGGGCAACAGACTGATGATGAGGATGATGCGGCGGAGCGCCTAAGTACAGATGTCCCGGGAGGCCCTACACTGGCCGACATAATGCAGGCCATCACCTTGTCTAGAGAGGCCCTTGAGACGAAAATTGACGCCATTGGAGTGGACCTCACCCTGCTCAAAGATGACCACAGGAAGCTAAAGGAGCGAGTGAAAGCGACCGAGAAAACACTGGAGGGGGTCCCGGATGTAGTGGCCACCTTGCAGCGCTCCTTGAAACAGGTGGAGGACAAAGTCCGGGTCTTGGAGATGAGGGCAGAGGACAGTGAAGGACGCTCTCGCAGGAATAACCTCCGTATAGTGGGAGTTCCGGAGCGGGCTGAGGGGGATGACGCTGTTCGATATTTGGAACGGTGGCTCAGGTCAGAAGTTGCCCCGGAGGGACTGTCTCCGTTCTTTGCCCTTGAGAGAGCTCATAGGGTCCCAGCTAGACCTCACAAGCCGGGCGCACCCCCGCGGCCGATGGTGGCGAGACTATTGCACTACCGTGATAGGGACCACCTCTTGCAGCAAGCCACAGTTACAAATCGAGAACTCCAAAGTTATGATCTTTCCGGACTATACCAGGGAGGTTCAGAGGCAGCGTGCCTCCTTCATTGCTCTCAAGCGGAAGTTGCGCCAACTTCACATATCATACGCCATGCTCTTCCCGGCGCGTCTGCGCGTGGTGGACAACACCGACACGCTCTTCTTCACCACCCCGCAGGTTGCGTGGCAATGGCTAGAGATGCGCCAGACGAGGTCCAGGCGGAGTTCGGTAGCGAGCAACGTGGAGAGGAGATCACCTGAACGCACGAGCCGGCCGAGGGCACACTCGTTGCCGGATCGCCGCCTTGAGCGGGATAGAGCGGTACAGGCGGTTGCAGAGATCAGTCAGGGTGCGGTCAGCCCGCATTCTGCTTCCACTAGCTGAGTGATGGGTGGCTCTGAGACCTCTCTACCTGGAAGTACGACTGGGGACTCCGATACTGAGTTGCCGGTGATCACTCCGGGCACGGTGGACCTATTTGGCTGAACTGCTCGTCGACGGCTGGGTGAGACAGACTTGCAACCCTATCCAGGATTGCTCGAGAGGGAGGGGGGCCACTACTTACTCAGTTCTGATGGGGATCCCCATACTGGTGAAGAACGGGGGAGGGCCGGGGGGGCTTCGGGTCCCAAAGGGTCAGCGCACGCTTCACTACCTCTTTGTGCACAGTTGATGGTTATGCCAGTTTGGATGGGAACTAGTTTAAGGGAACCTGTCCTGGGGAATGGGAGTTGGGGGTTATGGGGAGTTGGGGTGGAGGGAGCCTGTTGGGGCCAAGCATGCCGCTGGGGGAGATATGGAGGTCAGAATATGTACAACCGCACCATGGGAACCGCCGTAGGTACTAGGTGTTTGTCCTGGAACATTAGGGGGATGCATAACATGACACGCCGCCACAAGATCCATACCTATCTTAGAAGGAGAGGGGTGCAGATTGCGCTGCTGCAGGAGATGCATCTAACTAAACAGGAGGGATTAGCCTTGCAGCGCAGGTGGCGAGGGCAGGTGTTTTGCACAACATACTTGGCTTTTGCGCGGGGCGCGCTGATTTGGATAAGGGCCGGGGTCCCGTTCCAGAGTACGGGGCAACTGGTCGACCCTGAGGGTAGATATGTTGTAGTGACGGGGCGCTTAGATGGCAGAGACATTGTCCTAGGGAGTATATATGCCCCTAACACTGACCAAGTCTCATTTTTTGCACATCTCTCAGGGAAACTAGCACCTCTGTTGGTGGGGTCTGTGCTCCTGGGGGGCGACTTTAACTGCATCACTGACGTTTCTTTGGACCACTCACATCCTCCCCTTGTAGATGCCCCAGTACACAGACTAGCTGCGGCGAGACGGGCTTGGCAACAACAATGGGGACTGACTGATACATGGAGGGCACATCACCCGACTGACAGGGATTACTCTTACTTTTCGTCTCTACATGACCTGCATGTTCGGTTGGACTCGGTCCTTTGCTCTCCCGACGTACATGGGGGGATGGTGCATAGTGAATACTTAGCTAGAACGTCATCTGATCATAACCCACTGCTGGTGATATTACATTGGCTACGAGATTGACCTGCCATTCCCACGTGGCGTCTCCGACCTGATACATTGGAAGATCCGGTGTTCCGGGATGCTATGGGCTCGGCTATTGAAGAATATTTCAGGGTTAATACCAACACGGCATCTTCATTGCTGGTTGAATGGGATGCTTTTAAGTCGGTGATTAGGGGGCGCTGTATAGGGGAAGTGGTGGGAGTTCGCAAGGTGCTGCTGCAGGATGTGCTAAAGGCGAAACAGCAGCTCCGTGTGTCGGAGCAGGAACGCCCGGAGCGCCCAGACAAGCATGATGAGCTACTTGCGGCCCGGGAGGGGCTAGCGGTTCAACTTGAGAGATTGTGCTGTTTTGATTATAAGGCCTATATGGATAGGGCGTACGCGGAGCGTGACAAGTCTGGTGCGTTGCTAGCATGGCTAGCCAATCCAGCGCGCAGAGGGACGGCGATCCTAGAACTGAGAGGCCAGGGAGATGAGGTGTTCTACACCCAACGGGGTATCAATGACCAATTCTTGCAGTATTATACAGAGCTGTATCGGAGCAAGCTGGATCCCCGGACTCCCTGGTGACGAGGGGTTTTTGTCGGGAGCTGACCTCCCTAAAATTGAACCCGAGGAGGCTGAAGCCCTTGGCAGGGACATTGAGGCGGGTGAAGTGCGTAGCGCTATAAAACACATGGCCAGGAACAAAACGCCGGGTACGGATGGGCCGCCAGTGGAATTTTATGCGGCCTATGCTGATGTCCTGGTTCCCTGTCTGGTGGCACTGTATAATGGAGCACGTCATGAGGGCGTTCTCCCGGTCTCCACGCGCGAAGCCATCATAGTTCCTCTTCTCAAGCCGGGCAAGCCCGCTTGGGATCGCTCATCGTACAGACCCCTCGCGATGCTTAACCTGGACTATAAGATCCTAAGTCGGGTACTGGCTGGTCGTTTAATGCCCCATTTGTGCCATCCCGGAATACCGCAATGAATGTTCGCAGACTCATGCGTATCTTGGGGTCCGACACATATGGTAAGGAGGAGGCCTGCATTTTTGCGGTCGATATTGAAAAGGCCTTTGATAGCCTGGAGTGGCCCTACCTTTTTAATGTGCTGCGGGAATATGGCCTGGGAGAGCAGTTCATACGGTGGACAGCGCTGCTGTACAGTGCTTCTACTGCCAGAGTTAGGAAGGGGGGCTTAATCTCTGCTGCCTGTGAGGTTGCTCGGGGACGCGACAGGGGTGCCCGTTGTCCCCTCTTCTGTTTGCTCTGGCGATGGAGCCCATGGCTGCTCATGCCAGGACGGGGAGATTCTATTCTGGGCTGTTGGTGGAGGGGCAGGTGCAGCATATAGCGCTGTATGCGGACGATTTGATCATGTTCCTGCCGGACTCTGGGGATGCGCTTCGGGGAGCGAAGAACTTGTTGGAGACCTTGGGGAGGACAGCGGGGCTCCGTGTGAACTGGGCCAAGTTGTGTCTATTCCCTACTGGGACGGGCAGGCTGGATCAACGGGGTACGGGTGGCGTTCCATGGGAGTCCCGTTGCCTGCCCTACCTAGGGACCCGGATTTATCACGATTATAATTACCTGCTGGAGGGCAATGTGGGGCGAGCGTTGCGCAGCGCCAAAACTTATTTTGACTTCTGGGGGACCCTTCCGTTATCCGTTGCGGGCAGGGTTGCCTTAGGGAAGATGGTTACACTGCTGAGGTTCCTTTATTATTTTGGGACACTCCCCGTTTGGATCCTGGGTAAGTTCTTTGCGCAGCTTAACACCTTAATTACAGGGTTCTTGTGGGGGTCTGGGAGATGGAGGGTTGCCCTGACCACTATGCAACGGCCTAGGGCGGAGGGGGGCCTTGCGTTGCCGGACCTTGAGGCCTATTATCATGCCGCGCAGCTCCAATGGTTTACGAAATGGACAGCGGGACGCATCAGGCATCAGGAAGACCTGGGTGGGTCGGACCCGAGTTGGCGGCTCTTGTCCTGTGTTCTATTGAGGGTGCCACTGAGGGGTGGGTCATTGCCGCCAGATTTGCGCGTGGTACAGCGGTGTTGGGCGCGCATGGCTAGGAGGGTGGGAGTCGGGATCCCCTATGCGCCCGAGATCCCGCTGAGGATGTGCGAGGTGCTGCCCCATGGAGGGGACTGGAGCAGGCTGCAGTCCTGGGAGGAGGCAGGAGTCCTCGTGGTAGGTGACCTCTATGAGGATGGCGGCCTGCTCCCTTTCAATAATCTCATGGAGCGCCATGATCTTCCACGAGGGGACTTCCTATTTCATGCGGCCCTGACCGTGGCTATCAGAAAGCACTGGCGGAAAGGACTGGTCGAACCGGACACGTCCCTCGCCTGTCAATATGTGGTGCAGGCAGCGGGAACTTTTAAGGCGGTAACCTGTCTTTATCTGTGGATTACCCAGGACTTGCGCCAACTCCTGACAGCGCTGCGACTCAAATGGGAGGCGGACCTGGGGGAACCCATCGAGGAAAAACCTTGGGGGGGAAATTGTTGAGCGGGCATGGAAGTGCTCTCGGAACGCGCACTTTCAGCTCATCCACTTCTATGTCTTACATAGGGCATACTTAACGCCCGGCAAAATTAACGACTACTTTGGGGGGGCGTCCGCTTGTCCCCGTTGTACCCTGGAAGGTGCAAGGTTTCTACATATGTTCTGGGACTGCCCGCAATTTGGGGACTACTGGCGAGGGGTAATGGCTACCTTGACGACTGTGAAAGAGAGGGAGATAGCCATGACACCCAGGGTTTGCTTGTTACACGGGTTCCCGCACACTGCTAAGACCAAAATCACTAGCAAGTTCATTGACCTGGGGTTAGTCCTGGCAAAAAGAGAGCTTACTACCCAATGGAAGGCAAGACAGGGACCCTCACTTGTGCGCTGGCAAAGGGAGCTTGTGAAATGGGCGGAGAGTGAAGGGAACTACAGGCTATGCATGGCTAAGTGTAATGGTAGCGAGAAATCAATGGAAATGGCTCGGGCGTAGGTGGCGCTTGTGGAACTAGCTAAGCACCCGCCTGACGATGAAGAGGGTGCACTTGGTGGGGTGGAGGGCGCACAGGCCAATGGAAGCGGCTGACACTTGATGACAGAGAGAGGCATGATGAGACAGATGAGGGACTTGTTAGGACTCTCCCCCGGTGTTCCCAGGCTGCCCTAGATGAAGGTCTGCGAGGCAAGGATTCTGGTGGGTGGTGCAGGGGATTGGGGAGACTCCCTGAGTATTTTAGTGACTAGCGGCATGCTTGGGGGGGCGGGAGGGGGGGGGGGCCTTGCTGGGGTGCTTAAGGGTCAGGGGGGTGGGCTGGGTATTGGGAGGTTCTATTTGAATTTGTATTTTGGACTGTAACATGCATGGAGATGAACAGAGCTATAAGAGGGCTTGTTATGGGGGGATGGTGGGGAACCAGTAGTATGCTCTTGAGGGTCCCTGGCGAGACCTTTCGCTTATAGCTTTCTGGGAGGGACGTAGGAATGCTAATGGTTCTAGTTATAATGCATATTGCCTTCCCAACCACTCCACTGTGATGATCATGGAAATGTCTGTATGGTTTTTTCAGAAAATTAATAAAAATCTGTTTAAAAAAAAAAAAATCAGGTGTTATATCTATGTCATTAGTAGAATTACTTGATGCTTTCACAGTTCTCATAAAGATAAAGACATTTGTGTCAAATAGCAGACATGAAAATTAGTCTGCATAAATCAGGAAAGATGACGACTTTCATTGTCTAAGATGGAGAAGATGGTGACCACCATTACCTAAGATGGAGTCAGGACCTACATAAAATAGAGTCAGACCATAGGGGCTTTACATCAAGATCAATCTAT
This sequence comes from Calotriton arnoldi, assembly GCA_963921515.1. Taxonomy (NCBI): domain Eukaryota; kingdom Metazoa; phylum Chordata; class Amphibia; order Caudata; family Salamandridae; genus Calotriton; species Calotriton arnoldi. The sequence goes on from CAWUFW010000457.1 coordinate 1,317,079, forward strand.
TCTTTGCTGCTCCCTTCTTGGTAAGAGAAACCACTAAGCTTACACCCTTTGTTGTCCTGGTGGTCAGAAATTATGCCATGGACAACTGCCAGAGCAAATATCCCTGTGTGCTTACTCCCTCAGTAGGCACACTGGGTAGATGAATTACCTAATCACCTACTCAAGAAATGAACTACACCTGTACTTGCCATCCATTGTTGGAAATGACAGAGCAACCACCAGTGAGGTCAATTACACATTGTCAAAGTAATACTTGAGATCTTATACCTAGCCCCACTCTTTATTTTGAAATTCTACATCCACCTTTACAGGAGAAGCATTTAACCCACCTAGTTCACTGAGGAATATATTACCTTCTGGTTGCCACGATAACCATATTTCCTGCATCCCTATAAATACAAGATATTACATGACCCCAGGAAACTTGGCAGGAAAATGATGTGCCACCAGCATCACATAATGCATTACCAAGAGATAATTAAGACTGTTTAGAAAATACCCAAACAAGAAATGTTCAAGTTAATTCCCAAAGAAAGAGATCACATAGAGCAACAAACATCAAAAAAATTAAATGCGTGTATAGAGTGGTACAGTTGTCTTCAGACTCAAAGATATACAGAAGAAGGCATGGTCTTAGGGGCTAGCTGTGTAAGAGTTGAAGGCCTTTGACCTCTGATATGACTTGAAGGTTATCATCAGGACTCACTGGACTGTAAGCACTACAAAACTGAAATAAAGCACACAAAACATTGATAGAAGGACTAGGCTGAAGAACCAGCAATAAATGGAAGAGATATTGACTTAAAAAGAGCCGGAAGTCCCCCCATATTGAACTTTATTAATGAAAAAAAATCTTTAATCAAATTCAAACATTTTAAACTGAATCCGTAGGAATCAGCCTTTAGTGAGATATTTCAATTACTAACGCACCCAATAATTTCTAAATGTTTTCAGAATTGACGCCACAGTGAACCGATGTGTTTCCCATTTTGTAATGTGCCCTTGGTTTTAGGGTGGCCTACTGGGCAGCCCCTGTGTTCATTTCAAATATGAAATGTAGCAAAGGAATAGCAGAGGTATACAACCCAATATGGACTACTAATGTCAAAATTGACACAAAAATGTAATGCTAGACTATACAAATACAATGTTCCCCTTACTCAACTTTTTTATCTCCTTCTTGCACATTTACTGACCACCACATGCAAACCATACCCAAATGCTCTCTCATTTTCTTATTTGTACATCAATATTGCCTAGCCAAATATATACATCTTGGATAAAATTCAAAACCTGGTTCAACAAGCCTGAGCTCTACCACACCTTTTTGCTCATTAGCAAACCTGAATCGGTCAACTCCCACCTGTGTATCACTGGACAAACTCTCTTTGATAGACAAATTCTCAATGCAATTATAATCTTAAAATATCTGATCTGAGTATCCAGAAACAACTACTTCATGTCAAGTGATTATGAGATCATCAACTTCAACCTAAACTTACCTATTGCATCCAGTCCCCTGTGATCTACTGACCAAGTACATGGAAAAACCTCATCCCAGATTGTGCTCATCAACCTATTTGACTTATGGTTCTCATTACTTTTATCAAAGTAGCTCTCCTACAAGCCTTAGGAACACGGAAACACCATCAGATGGTGCAAGCAAGCCAGTCATGTATTTTCCAAGAAATATTCCAAAAACGCATAATGAGAACCAACCTTGAAAGATAGTGCAGTAAATCACATGACGATGAGGAATGAGCTCCAGGGACAGTATAGAGTCTTCAAAGCAATCATGAGGAAAGGAAAAGATCTCACAATCTACAGCTGATTTCAAACACATCATGCTAAACCAAAGAATTCTTCAAATCCATTACTTAATCTCCTAACCCAGCCTGTAACTCAAACTGTGAGCCTCCAGAGCTTTGCACATCATTGAGGGCTTACTTACTCATAAAAGCCTTTAAACTGGAATCCAAATCTACAGCAATGAGCAAAGTCCCTAGCCACTCAAGATCAATAATGTCCCCATAACTATACAGTGTAAACTCTGCTATAAATTCAAAGTAATTTCCTTGAAAGAAACCACTAAGCTAATCATGGCTATTGCCATTTCCTGATCACCAACCAACCAATGCCAGCTAAATACATTTACAAACACATTATCGGCATCACCTGTGTACATTTCAACCCAGAAAATAATGAACTCCCCACACCTCTTTATAGGGTAGTAGTAATAATAATAATAATCATAATGATAATAAAAATAATAATAATAATAATAATAATAGTAAAGCACAAGGACTGTCTCTTGACCAATCAGAGCCAGTACACTAGAGACTAATATCAGAGACGTGTTCTTGAGGATCAAATATCTGATCTCCTTATCAATACAAACTTGTTTCAGAAAAACAGAGAGGTTTCAGTCCAGAAAGGGCAGTAAATTGGACCTAATTGCAATGTGAGATGATCTGAAACACAACTTAGAGTTTAACAATTTTGCCAAGTTCTTCTTCTTCACCTGTCAGGAGCTTTTGACACTGTCACACATTAACTCTTAATACAAAAACTAAGTGACACAGGAATTCAGTTCACTGTACATAAATTGATTGAGACTTAAGAGGCAGAAGGAGCCCAAACCATCAAGTTTCCTCCTTTCTACTCTTTGCAATTCAGCTATCAAGGAGGTGCCCAAGGCTTGATCAATTAACACTCTCCTCCCTCCTTTTTAATGTATGCCTGTTCCAACTCTCTGAGCTTGTCAATTCAGTTCAATAAATCTTTATTCGGTTTGATAAAAATTCCATAAAGGAATAAGACACAAAAGGGGATACAAAGCACTTATAAAAACCTCATCACTCTGCATTAAAAATTTCATCATATTCAATGAATTTATATGATCATTCAGTGCAATCTTATGTGCAAACATTCACAGAAGATAGGAATTACATCCAAAACATGATTTATAATACTTGGTCTTATGAGATAGTCTATCTAATGTATGGGCCATCATAACCTGATAAAATAGGGAGGATCACATATTAAAAAGATTTTTAAAGAAGCATTCTACAAAATATTGTATGTGCAAACAAATACAGAGAGTAATAAACCCATAACTTAGTTTAGACTTTCTCACAGCATAGTCTTTCTAAATGAGTAACTGACTTCTGTCTCTTAATCGCAGACTTAATGTCTGACAAAATTACATAACATATATGAACATCATCCAGGTTGCATAAGAATCTAAAAGGATCTTGATAATAAATCAGTTTCTTCGATAAAACCAATACGCTCAAATCACGTATTCTAATGTCCTTATAAAACTTACAAAGCCGCATAAAATGTATTGTGGATTGACTGGTTTTCCCATTGCATGGTCATTTGGGTAGTTCCCTGTTGCATAAATCCTGAACAGTACCTATTTATAGTAGATTTCGCTCTTGTGATTCTCTTTCGGCCTCCTTTCTTCCCATGAAAATTGTTCTTAACTCTTTTTTACTATATTGCAGGACAGTAGTAGAGGCCTTAATACTGATATTATCACCTATTTCCTGCAATAACTTATTCACATGTGCCAACCATGGGACAGTGTTCAAGTTTTAGGCAATCTCTAATTATGTCCTTGGTAAACTTGGTACCCGTCTTGCTCCAAGTGCTATGCAAATTAACCACTGAGCTTGGAAGAATAGAGTCTACTAGGTGGGTAACATCTAATTCTTTGTTTGTGATAAAAGTTGCTGTGGAACATGAGACTGCCAGAAGTCTACATAAAAAGAAATTCTCCTGAGTCTGCAAAATAGTACTGTTAGTCATACTCCAAACAGTTGCCCCATATGTGGCGGCTGATAGACATTTACTCTTATATATTTCAGAATTTCTCTAATGGGATTGGTGCCTAACTTTTGGGCAAATCTGAGCTCTGCTTCAAATGGTCTTTTTTGTAGTCTTCATGTGCGGGCCCCAATGACCTCCCTGCGAGAATAATATGCCCAGTTAGCTAAAGGTTTTACACTTGTGCTAATTTGTGCCCCGCCACATAATGTGTTTTCCCCAAATTCTATCCCTTCCACAGACTCTTGCATAAGTTATTGTTAAATTAATTTTCAATATTTTTGCTCCATAGAAGCCACAAAATTATCAATCAGATTTCGCAAGCCGTTAGCCGTCCTAGACAGCAACATTGCATCATCTGCATAGAGTAGAATGGGGGTAGAACGAGTACCAACTCTTGGTGTGTCAGCCTTTACCCTTTGCAGGAGACTGTCCACCCCATTTATGTACAATGAAAATAAAAACGGGGCAAGAATGCAGGCCTGCCTAATTCCTCTTGTCATTCTAAATCTCGATGTATGTTACCCGTTTTCCCCATTATGTACATGAGCTGTAAGGGACTCATACATCTGGGATAAGTAAGAGTCCATGTGAGCCAGGGCTTCCAATCTAACCAGGGTCTGCCACAGTTTCATGTGATTAACTAAATCAAAAGCACTGCTCAAGTCGGCAAATTTAAATGAATGCACTGCTCCACTGTGCCAATGTCTTTTCCATACCCATACTGTGAGTTGGACAGCCATTGTTTTTCTAGGACCCAGGTTTATAGCCTCTCTAAAATTATTCTGCCCATTAATTTGGTGGATGAATCTAATAAGGATATTGAGCAATAGCATTTAGCATCCCCTCTGTCCCCCATTTTAATTATTGGGACTATTATACTATAACTCCACATTGGCGGAAAATACCCTTGGTATGCTGCATTGCAAAACGTGAGTTAAAATTGGCATCCATAATGTGGTTTGAGATTTAAAAGTATCTATGGAGACCCCATCTGGGCCCAGTGCTTTCCCACCTGCACATTTTTCAATAGCTTTAAGGTAACTTCTTTTCTGGTTACTGCTTTTAAGGGTACATGTACCAGTAGCTGTGAATCATCCAGATGCTATATTTATGTTTTTCGGGTTAAACATCCCTCCAAAGTGTGCGATCGAGCCTGCAGGTGCAACAAGTGCCTCTACCCTAGGAGAAAGATTATCCGTGAGAAACGGGAAGTTAACAATTTTCCAGACAAGGAGGAATCACCAGTTTCATCCGCATGTTCCAGACTAGCCTATGTCTGTTCTTGAAGTTCTTTTTTCCTTAAGACCACTGCTTGCTTATAAATTAATCTTGCCTTTTTAACCTCCTCTCTATTTCTAGGGGTTATCTGTAAAGCTTTTATTAGATTCTGGTTTGCCCTCAAGCAGTGGTATTCAAACCAGCCACAAATCGTTTTATTTTTACTTGGGTCCTTATTTGGGGCCCTGAATTTATTGGCAATTGTCGATGTTATAGTGCAAAAAGCTGCCAGCAGCCTATCAGGGGTCAAGTTCCACTCAGTACAAATAATAAAAGCTTCAAAACATTCCTTATTACTGGCCACTTCAAGCTAACACCATTACTGCCTACAGTTTTAATATGTGGAGCTAGTTTACGCTGCTCCCTTTGGTTAGTAATAATATTGAGAGAGTTTTAATGGAGAGTGGTCAGAAAAGTTAGAGGGTTCTATCACAAGTGATTTAAACAAGAGATTTTTACGTGGTCAATGATCAAACAGTGACCATTGCCTTGAAAGGTAGGCAACAGGGTTCTGTTATCCTCCTTACCCCGCTCCATCAGTTCTAGGTTTAACTTGAACATAACTTGATTTATGGACTCACCATATCTATCATGGGGAAAATGTGGCTCTCCTCTCCCAAAGCAATCCGTGTAACCACAAACCACACTAGATATATATTGGCATTTGCTCATATTAAAATTCCCTACCCAGATATAAACACAGTCTGTTTCATTATTCCTTACACATTTTTCCAGCTTATTTTCAAGTCCCCTTACTGCCATGCTTGTTGTATTATTGAAAACATTGTTATATAAATTGATCAGAATGATCTCGTATTTCTGATTAATTTAGAAAAATATGAACTGGAAATAAGGAGAATTGGTATATGATTTCTTTATGATAACAGGAGCTAGGGTTGATATAAACATTGCCAAACCTCTCTTCACCTGCCCGCTATTCGAGGGGATGGCAGGGGTAATTATGGAGACATAGCCTTCAGTGTTGAACCTTTCCACTTGCCAGGTTTCCTGTAAACATATCAATTGTGCAGTGTTTATGTTTTTCACCCAGTCCAAATTCTCTAGTTTTGTTTTTACTCCTCCTACGTTCCAGGATTTAATAACCAAGTTATTCTCAACATTGACCACTTTTACATTCTCACCCCTTTCATATTGTTGATACTTCTCGATCACCACATCACTATATACCTTTTCTTTCCCTATAGGCTCCTGCAGTCAGTCTTGTTCGTTTAGGTTGGATAGGGGAGCAAATCTGTATGCCGTGACCAGGGGGTTAGTATGGCAATAACTATGTGTCCGGTGTGTTATTGGATAGTCCAGATGATTTTGATCAGCAAGAATGCTTGACACCGGATTCATAACCCTAGGGCTATTATTTGGCCTGTAAAATTACCGTAAAGAGAGCACCTTGATTTTTCTCATTCAGGATGACATCCTGTCAAGGCGCTGCAGCAACAACTCAACAGTTTGAGGGTTTTTAAATTGATTATCACCCAATCCCCTCGAGTATCTTTAGGGTGAATGCCCAACCATGGGGTCCTCCTTACAAACAGGACTACCTGTGCTAGATCCCGTGTCCAACTAGAATTACTTTTGAGCCAAAAAATATATTTATTTCTCAGGGCCTGTAGCCTTCTCTGCTATGAGGTGATAGCATGGGGACATCCTTGAGAATAATTAAATAGGGTATGCATTCTGGAGGTAATTGAGGATAAGTGTATGGAAGCTACCAACATAGTTACGTGGTTCACTACCAACAAAATCTTCTGTTGTTTGTACCTCCCAGGGACGCGAGGCTCGCCCACTAGATTGCCCACTAGATTGACTTCAGCAATCTGGTTATGAGGAGCTTGGGATGCTTCGAGTGATTGGGATGAATTTGTTGGCACGTTCGTTACTTGGGGCAGCTGCAACTGCAGCACAGTCAGCTGAGGGGACTCTCTGGCAATAGGGTTACGATCTCCTCGTATGATCGGCAACACGTTTTTTAAGGCTGCAATTTGAGTCTACAGAATCAAGAAGGGTGAGCAGGGGGAGAAAGTTTAGACTTTATTAGATGCTTGAATCGTCAAAGCAACTATCCATAAAACAATCAAGGGATTGTGAGTTAGGGAATAAAGAGTCTATACTCCCGGCAGAAGGTGGTGGAGAGGTAGAAGAGTCTCTACACAGTGGTTGTGTCACTGGCAGAGGATTATTCTTAAATAGTTTAGGTGCTTTCAGTACATTCCCTGTTAGCTTAGTGTGAGTCCTCCCCTTAACTTTTTTATTGAGCACAGAACAGGGGCTAAGGCAAGGACTGTCAATATCGCCTGCTGTGGAAAATACTCTGTTGAGGGCCTCTAAGGGAGTGTTAGGGGTAGTGGTGGAATTGGGGGCAGGATCAGGACGAAAGTCAAGGTTAGTTTCCAGATGATCAAACAGCATCAAGGGCATGTCTGGGGAGGCAAAGCCTGAATTCAGTGACAACCTTATCCCAGAGAGTGCAATTTCTGTACTAACCACCCCAATGGCTCTTTCCAACCTGCGATCAATAGAAGTGTACTTTGAGAGCAAAAGTTGAGACGGGGTTCCCACCTGCTAGTTTATTGTTAACCATCATAAAGCTGGTAGGCGATAGCACCAGCAGGCTAAAGGCAAGTGAAAAATAGAAATCGAGCTACACTAATGTTCCCAAAAATGTACGGATCCCAAAATAGTCCCAGACAGTACTTTTGCTCCACGGGTTAAGAGGGGTGGCCCAACCCAGCCTCTTCGGTCTTCAAAGGGCTAAGACGGGCCCTCTTGGTCTGGGCTTCACCCAGGCACACTCCTGGGTGCATCCTGCACTGCGGGAAGCTACCAGCACTTTAGTAGAGCGTTGACTCTGTCCGGCCTCTCCAATGCGCAGGGGAAGCTGGTGGATGAAGTCCCACCCCTGGTGAGGGCCACCAACAAGAATGCGTGCAGGGAAACCACCTTCAATTCCTTTAAGCTTACCTGCTAAAACTACACATATGACTCCTAGATAATTCTAAAATTGAAAGACAACTTGAGATCTGGCCATTTCAGTCCTGAGAAAATGCATACAACCAGTAGACATTCGGATGCTACAGTAACAAAACCACTTAAAGTTCAACTCCTCAAAAACAGAGATGCTTACATATGGAACACATGATTTTAATTGAGCACAACATATAAGATCCACTAATCTTTAAATAAAAGCTGTGATCCTTTCTCTCAAGCTATATATTATTAGATTATGCTACAACATGTCAACCACAATGCAACTAGAGTACTATTGTACTCCTCCTGCATGACATAAAAGTCTGTCTTTCCTAGGCAAACCTCATCCATCATTTGTTTCAATAATGCATAAGAAATTGAGTAGACACATACTCATCAAACTTGTATGCATATTATTCCTTGTAAGGGGTACAAGGCACTATGTAAGCAACAGTACAGGTTCAATACAAATTGTTAGGCAAATATCACCACCTGAAAACAGCAACAAAAATAACTATCTCCCTCACCCTTCTCTGTATCCAGAACCCCCACTCAACCCCTGCTCCTCCATCCCAGGCCTAGAAAAGTGTAACAGTTTGCAACAAATGTTCATGCTGGTGTGACTCATCTTCTTCACCTATGTGCCTCAACAAGGTGTCAGCTTTCCCATCATGATAGCCAGGATGATATGGGATATCATGGTGAAATTGCAAAAGGAAGAGGGACCAATGTGCATGACAAATATTGCTATGCTTCATATATGTTAAATATATGATCAGTCCACATTATGACCTTATTGCTGACCACATCTAAATAGGGACACCAATATGTGAAGACTTCATTGATTACTAAAAATCCACTGTCATATTTCCTGTAGCTTTGTTCTGTACCGGTTAGGGTGCCTCAGGAATATTATGCAGGGTGCAAAGCATGGCTTTCTGGATTACTTTGGGATTATACAGCCCTTAGAGCAAAGGGGGAAGCATCAGTTTCAACAAGAAAGGGAAGCTGGATGTCAAAGAAAGGCAGAAGAAGCAAACCTTTTCTTTATGATGGAAAACACTGAGGGGCCGATTCCGATCTCGGTCGGAGGCGCACCCAATACCATTCGGTCGGGAAAAAAGCCATGCGAAAGCCTGTTTCCCGACCGAACCGTACGCGGGTCCGGCCGAGCGAGTACGATGCGAGTCGCCGACCGACTCGTCCGGGCGACCCGACCGCTCCGACCGACTCGTACCCGGATCGTACCGCTCCGACCGACTCGCTCGGACCCGATTCGCACCGCGCAATGGAGACGTTTTCCGGCCGGGTAAGTACGATGCGCACCTCGACCGCTCCGACCGACTCGCGCCGTCCGACTCGAACTCGCTGTCGGAGCCGTACTTTGGGGGTCCGTGTCGGACCCCCTGTACGCGTACCCGTGCGAGGCGCACACAGGGGGACCCATGGTTCCCCCTACCTGTGCGTGTACGCCGCGAGCGCTCGCGGCGTACTCGCTGTAGGGGCGCCCTTGTCCGCCTCGCACCCATTGAGGCAATGGGAGCCCGCGTACGCGTTGTACGACCGGCTCCCATTGAGTTCAATGGGAGTCCGACCGACTCGTGTCCGATAACATACGGACGCATCGTACTCGTTCGGTCGGACTGCACGGGTCCGATTCGGTCGGAAATCTCTCCGGGTCCGGCTCGGTCGGAGAAATTTCCGGCCCGAATCGGAATCGACCCCTGTGTCTTGTTCTTCAACCCACTGAACTAAGATTCCTTTTTAGTCTGACATTAGCCAAGACTGTTTGATTTTGCTAAATGTGTATGTGTACTACACTTAGAGGAGCTTTCAGCCAGTTTTCTTCATTCATTGGTCTGTTATTGTGTGAATCACATTTTATTCACGCACTACAGCATACAGCAAAAGAGCCATGGGTCAGCCCACTTCATCCATTGGCTAAGCTCATTGTGGCTAATGGTATTCTGACCTTTCACAAGGGGCACATCCTCATACAAAGTATCTCCCTATATGTCAGTGACTAACATCACAATGTGTTGGATTTGAGATCAAGATTTTTTTTTATATTGACGAGGACCCCGCAGCTACCCTAACAATAACATTTTGCAAACACTATGACAAAAAACAAGCATTCAAGTCTACATCAGACCTATTGGCTTTGCAATGCTCATTCAGTTTCATTGGCAATGATTTGAATAATGGTGGAAACATTCTCAATAAAATGTCAAACATGTTGAAAAACACAAATGTCTGAATGTCTTGAGCACTGTTAGGACAGGTCCACTCTATCATAGCCTGTATCCTTGAGTTGTTCCATTCAAATATCATGTTGTAATATTTGGAAAACTAACAATATATTTGGAAATCTAAACAAATGAAATGATCTCTAATACTTCAAAAAGGCATTTGTACAACCAAACATAAAATGAGTGCCTTAGTAAATGTTTTACACTTCATTCGCATGTTTGTGATGCTGTTACACTTTTCTCAGAATGGATTAGGGTACCATCCAAGTTCACTCGCATGAAAGTATCCTACAAGCCTCAAAAAATATTGTTCGCACAGCTGGAAAGCAATGTGGTCATTGCACAAACCAAAAGTCATGCAAAGGTATTATTAATGCCCACACCATGTATTGAATTCTGATTTCAACTAATGTCCATCTCTGATCCTAACATTATTGCAGTCTCTTCTCAAATCAAGTTTGGAGAAAGCCTTAGCTGAATTTATTTGGTCCTATAATGCTAAGATGAGAGTGAAGGTATGGTGGTTTTTAATTGTGATTTGTGATGAAGTTTAATTTGCATGAATCAATACACCACTAATACTCCCTCACTCACCCTGGGTATAAAAAAGATGGGATCTCCCGCTGGTGAAGTGGAATGTCCAATGAATTCCTTCTCCAATTTTTCCTTTAAATAGTGTTTGAGTACTTCATCCTCCTTCAGCATCAAGGGATGAGTCCTCCCATCTGGTATTGGTGTTCCTGGGACAAGTTGAAATATACAATTATAATCCTGATGGGGAGGAAGCATATCTACCCCTCTTTTACTGAAGACATTAGAATTTCGGCATATCCTGAGAGAACTAGATACAAATTTTAATTAATTTCTTCCACAGCCAATGAGGTTAATTTTTGCAACACAAAGCATTTCCACTCCTGTGTTTACGAGCGTATAGGTGTTGAATAAAACTTCTTTAAACAATGGGGCACAAAAAATGAAATGGAGAAATTTTACCAAGTGTTTCACAATACAGTGTGGAAAGCAGCAGAGAGTTGTTAACATTGAAGTTTTCACATGCCCGCAAGCAGTACTGATATGAAGAGGTCTTGTTTCCTCTTGCCATAGATATGAAAGGAGTGCTATCAATTTCCTTTATGTCTTCTGGCTCCACTTTAACTTTAACTTTAATAGTAATGGCATATTTTAATTGGAAGGCAGAAGCCATAAGAAAACCAGTGCGCCTTGAATCCAGCAAAGAATGGAGGGTAGTTGAACCACTAGGAGTGGCAATGAGCACCTGCAAAATGAAACATGAAATTTGCAAGTCAGACTGCCTGTATTAGAAATGAGTGCCCTATATATGTCTTCTATGGATGAGCAGACCTATTTCTTAACAAGAGAGGGTACTGTTGCACAAAATGTCCTGAATTATCACAATAGAGGCACAGATTCTCTTTCCATCAGTGTTCCTTTTCCCCAGTACTCAAAGTCTTCTTTAGACCTCCCACTTGCATTGGTACATCAGTTGAAGGCTTCTCTTTGAAATCTTTGGGAATTTAAGTATACCTAGAGTGATGTGTCTTTTCTTCTTCTTTCTTCTCTGCTGGTGTGCCTCAATCTGTGGAGCTAAATCGATATGGACTGTGGTCATTGTGGGTCGATTAACCACCAAAGAGAGAAGATCCTTTAATTTCTACTACAGGTCTTGATAAAAGGCAGCAGCCCCTGGCTCATCAGTTCACATGGCTTCAGCCATTAACCATTGGAATTGATTAATACATGGAACGAGGTTTGGATTTCTTTGTCGTAAAGTAAGAATCCCAAGATGGGGCTGTCAGTAATGTTTGTAGTTTTTCAAATACTATCTTACAGTGTGCTAAAAAATAATCATAATGAAAAAGTTAGGAGCTCTTATTACCAATCAAAGGAGTTGCCAAGGCCATTGCTTCCTCTTTGAGGTAAGATAAAATGAAGGTTATAATCAATCAATTACTGCTTTATTCGACAAAATAAGTCATAAAAGCATATAACTGATGAAAAATGACTCATAAAAAGCAACCTCTATAGAGCATGATAAAAAAATATTAAATAAAGTAAAAGCTATACATTACAAAATATATACAGATAAAAGAGTTTGTTAGGAAATTGATTAGACAGCTAAATCCTCTATTTACATACAAAACCAGAACAAATAAAATGAATAGTAGCAATTTCCTTTGAGATCCAGAAGGTATATATACAGGTATAAGACTGATCACCACATATATATTCACAATAAATACACACGGCCAACTGTTGTAATAACTGCTTAAACAGTTCAAAAGATGTCAGTGGGGTCAGGCAGCACTTACTATTGCCTTTGTGCGAATGATCCACATTTTACCCAGAAACTTGGCAACAGCACATATAAATGCCTGATTCAGATCCGATTTGAGTATCCTGAGCACAGTATGGCTACTACGAGTCCCCATCAGCCTGCATTTGGCTTCAATCCATGAATGGCGAATGCTGTCATATCCAAAGCAAGCAAAGAAAACGTGACCAACAGATTCAGGGGCGGCATTACATATTGGACAAACATCATCTTTGTCAGGGGTCCATCTAGCAATGAAAGCCATTAGAGGCAGTGTACCTGTCTTAACTTGAAAATATAACTTCCTGTCTAAGAGTACAGTAATTAAATCCCAGTATGGGTCTAGATGGATTATGGATTTTAAAAAAACATAAAAGCCTCCAATCAGCAAGTGACCAAAACTCGATCTAACTGTATTTTTGTCTACCCACTGCTAATAATGGGCCTTCAAAAACCTTGATGTTAGAGACGGATTTAGAAATGGATTAAGCCAATAATCCCCAAGACCGAAGGCTACAAGCAATTTGTGAGCCTGTCTCAGCCATGGGATTTTCACAGAATTTATCTGCAGTCATCACGTTCCTCAATGCATCACCATAATGTCCTAGCTCGGGCTGAAGCCACAGCCTCCTCCAGAATAACAAAGTCCACAATTTGGCTCTATCTGCCAATGGCTGTTGTCCCATGTCCCAACATCAAAGGTTTAAGGGGAGTACTTTGCGGAAAATTAACCAAATTCCTCAAAAAGCGATTTTCTGATCTACTCAGAAAGAAAAGATCTGAAAAACCCCATAGCTCTGAGCTGTAATAAGAGGCACCAATGGCTTTGGCATTCTAGATTTGCAAAATAGGAGCAATGGGTTTCATTAGGGATCTATTATACTCTCTGACTATAGCTCCTATTATTTAACTGTGCTTTAGAGACAGTAGATCCAGCTGGGGTTTCCATGAAAGGTTTGAGGAGATAGTCACTCCCAAATAACAAAATCTCTACACTATCGAGTGGTTCGCCCCCTAACTCAAGTTTCTCTTTGAAAGATCTAAGTTTATTGAAGAACATTGTCCTTTTCTTCGCGCAATTGATTTCCAAACCTTGAAGGGACCAAAGTTCCGAAAAACAATCTAATGCATGCTGCAAACCACTCAGGGTTTTGAAAATCAATAAGGTGTCATCCACGAAGAGAAGGATCAGTGTCTTTATACTTGCCTGAGATGGAGCATCAAGGGAGGACAGGTAAGAGACAACATCATTGAGAAAACAGGGTAGGTGCCAGCACACACCCCTGGTGAACACCCTTTGTGATAGGGAATCAGTCTGTCACCTGTCCTTGAGAACCCCAATGGACCTGCACAAAGTTTCCCTCGTGGAGATGAATCAGGAGTAGCAGAAGTTTGTCAGGAACACCCAGGCTATTCAAGACTTGCCATAGCCAATCAATTGGGACCAGATCGAAGGCAGACATAAGGTGGACGAAGGCACCATATAGTGTTCCTCCGCTGACCGTCTCAGTTTTCCAATAAAGTAAAAGGAAACTGAAGATTTGATCAATTGTAGACACCTTCTTCCGGAAACCTGCCTGAAAGGAGGAAATGATGGCCTTTTCCTTGATCCATACCTCGATTTTGCTTAAAAATCAATCGGGCAAAAATCTTCTGTATACAGCCGATCAAACTAATTGGCCTGTAATTTGCAGGGATGGATCTATCCCTTTTTTTATACTGGGCTGTTCTCTGCTCCCTTCCATGAATCGGGGATCGGGGCGCCACGCCACTTGTGATTGCATTTGCCAACAAGAGGATGTATTATGCCCATGTATCTATTTCATACAAAAAAACTCAGTTGGTATACCGTCTAAACCAGGGGCTCTACCTCTGGTTATAGCACTAAGGCCTGACATAACATCACTCATGGTAAAGAACGGGTCATTTATATCAATAAAATCTTCACTTGTCTCTGTCCCCCTGTGTAAACTCAGTTCATTCGATAAAACAGTACCAGAATAAAGACTAGAAAAGTGCTTAATCCATGATTGCAGAGCTACAATAATAAGCATGGGATCCACGGGTACATCCCTCCCTCGTTTACAAGGGTCCAAACCTTAGAGGAGTCCTTATGAGAGCAGGCCAATTTAAGGTCCTGCCATCTAGCTTCATCCCAAGCCTTCTTAGCCTTAAACTGAGCCCTTTTGTATCTCTTCCTTGCCAGGTTAATTTCTCCCACATCCTTAGGCCTTAGTGCCCGTCCAAGGCCTCTACGAAAACGTCTGCATTCTATGTTAAACCACTTGTGCTCTTTGAGGGATTTCTTTCCATTGTTAGTGCAAGGAACCAAAAAATATGACAATATTTTCTTAAAAAAAACATTATTCTGAGCAATCGTGGTCATAAAACTACCTAACAACGAAGAGGCCAAAAGACTTAATTCTGTCACAGAGTCCTGTAGAATGAAGGTTATGTTTTGAGTACCATTACAAAAATACTGAGGTTTCAACACAATATTTGGCACTGGGACAGAAATTACTGAAACATAGATGTAATTCTATAGACTTTTCAGGCACAGCTAGCAGGGATAAGGAGGTCCCAAATGGCTAATGAAGGTGCTACTGCTCTATGACATTCCACAGAACTGCAACTTGTAACAGGAATGGAGCCAGTTGCTAAGACTGAAATCTCAGAGGGTTAGGGAGGAGACATAGTTTAATTAATATGGTTAGCAGAAACTTCCTCTCCTCGCTAGAGGTCTCAAGGCCTGCCTGAATTTTAGTAATGGCTTGAGCATTTTCATGGAGTGGATTCTCAACTGAATCCATGTCTGAATCAATGGGCTGGCAAACTGTTAAGCTTAAGTCCAATACATATGATAAACTGAGATTCTCAGCTGTCTCCAAGTATCCCCATGGCTATAGAGAACTCAAGGGGAAGAGAATACACAGTAGTGTTTGCCACATTGCTGTCAGGCATCATGAATATCGAGCCCACAATATTGGTTGGTCAGAATATTTAAGACAAACTATCGAATGAAAAGTAAATCTAGATTTTCTATGCCTAACTCCACATATATGTTCCTACTTATTGCATATATCTTCAAGTTACATAGATGTGAAATTAGGAATAGTAAACCTATTCTTATTTATATACACTCACATTTTGATATTTTGTCACTCAATATTCTGTACTTGATATTCTTGTATCTCATTGTTGGTGTTGATATTCAGTAGTACATCCCATTTGGCTTCATTAACATGAATAGCTTGTTCGGACTGGCGTCTGATAGTGGCTTCATACACTGTAACTGAGTCATTTATGGCAGGTGAAGTCTCAATATGAAGTCCGTGGACTCGAATGATTTGCACACTTCCTGACCACAGGCCTACGTGGGGCACCTGCAAATTATTCTGCCAAAAACAAAAACTAAAAACGATTTCCCCTGTTGAGGCATCCGCACAACCCATGCCCTAGGGATGCACTCAGACATTGACCCCTTCACTCAAACCTCAAATGGCTCTGCTAACCTAAAAAAGGACCTAACTCCCCGTTCCAGCTTGACCTCAGTTTATTCATTGTTACTCTTGCCTAGTACTACCCTTCCATCTACCTCATGTTTCTAGTTTCCTCTCCTCCGCTTGCTTGTATTTTCTCTAGTTGTTAGTAAAGCACACTTCACACCTTATTATGTACATCTGCACTATAGAAAATCATAAATAAATATACCCTTCCCTGTAGATTGAATCATGGATCCTACATCCACTTGTGTTTAGTACATCAGTTTGTTGATGGACATTCTCCTGGACAAACAGTTCAGGAACCATTTTTACAGCCATTCCTTTTCAGCAATTTTGATATTTTCTAGCATGGTTCCTTTAAAATTATCAGAAGCTTGAACTCACAATTTACAATGCACAAATAGAAGTAAACAGCATTTGTATCACGTAAGGTACCAGTAGTAATAACTAGAAGAACTGCAGCAGTGTGGACCTGAGATTCTAAAAACGTTCTAAGCACCATCCCCCACCATTCCATTCTACCTGATCCAATCCTTTACCCACCACACCTTACATACCATACATGCCCAATTCATTGTGCTTAAAGATGTTGTGCCTGCAATTATTCCAGACAAAATCACATATGAATGCAAGAATCACCCTAAGATAGCAATGGAGCTTGCTATCATACAGAACTCATTGTTCTCAAACAAAAAGACGATCAGCAACCACTATTTTCAAACGATT
Source organism: Calotriton arnoldi (assembly GCA_963921515.1). Lineage (NCBI taxonomy): Eukaryota > Metazoa > Chordata > Amphibia > Caudata > Salamandridae > Calotriton > Calotriton arnoldi. The sequence goes on from CAWUFW010000457.1 coordinate 1,333,986, forward strand.
TCAATAATGCATCAAAATTGAGATAGACTGTTGTGATACTAATTAGACCCCAACACATGTTTCAAAATCACATTTGATATATCGCAATTAGATCCAAGGAGACATTTTTGTAAGTTCTGAAATTCTTTATTCTTTACAAAAAATAGGTCCTCCAAAAGTAGCAAACGCATTTCGTCCCGTCTTAGGACTTCGTCAGGGCTACAAAACACAGATAATATATACATATTTAAAACCGTGCTATTTACAACGCTCCTTAAAAGACACCAACACATTTACAGATGTCAATATAGAGTACTAATCATGTGCAAAACATCAGACAGTTAAAAATACAATCTTTTCAAAACTGCTAGGGCAGTTGAACTATCTCAATTACTTGTATGACCTCTATTAGATTCATGCCATGCTTATTTACTAAACAAAAGAAATATATTATTTAAGGTGATTACTAAAGATTCATGTCAATTTGACAGATTCATGTGAGATCTCTTTTTTTCTTCCATTCAGATAGAGGATACAATGTTGTATTAGTTTATACAGGAGTAAAGCAAGGAGGAAAGCGCAAATGTGTACACATAAGACATCATATTCGACAAAATTGATTCAAACTTGAATGTCATTCCTCATTCACCTACTAATACAGATGAAGAAGTAAAAAAGGGAGAAGCAGGGGAATGTGCATAAAGTGTCATATTATACAGAATAATGTGAGCTATGATATCACTCATCACTTTATTATTTTGAAAGAGGGACAATGATGAGTGGAACATATTTACAGAACGTTATCATAGTTATGGGGAGATTAAGGGGCCATGGTTAAAGGATTTGTTGCCTTGTTCTTGTATATTAATTTCCTTATTTCTGATGTATAGTATCTTCTCTATGGTTCAGGTCACAAGATATTGATCTGTAACAGAGGGGGCATTTTTTATCAATGTATTCAGCATGCTTCAAAGATACCTATAAGGGGCTAGCTATATGTTTATAGACATACCTTAGTAATATAAATATTGATTACCAATCCATGGTTGCAGTCTGATTCATCAAGAATGGATTCAGGCCCATGTCGGCCACCGCACCTAGTTGGTCATAACCAATTATTTGATATATTTTATTTTTTGTTCTTAATTTTTAATTACACAACATATATGATTGAGTAATACATATAAATTCATAATTGATTATATCTAACTTTTTGTTTACTCAACTGTCCACTTCAAAATGTATGTCCCTGTGAGGGCACAACAGTCATATTTGGACACTATCAACATAGAATATAGGTTGGTCTCAAGATGGAACCTAACCAAGCACATAAGTAATTTTTCATTTAATTTGGTCCCATAGTTATCAACCAACATTATCATACAGTCATTGTTCACAACAGTATGTCATCACTGTATATCCTATGACTAGAGGGTTGGCAGCTAGACACTCATTGTTAGGTTGATATGCAATGTAATACAGATATTACGTATTTTGGCCACCATATTTACATGTCATCAATATCATGTTTTTAAATTGATTTTTAGTTTTGAGTGGATCCATATAGTTTTTAATTCATGGTCAGAGTTATATTAAGTACTAGCTATATAACTTGACAGCAAAAGCGAGTAACATCATTTCCGCACAATATAATCACTCATGCAGGCCACTGACATTTGCATTTTTCTGGCCACCATATTTAAATGATACCAAAGGGGATGATGGACGGGTATGCCCAGACGTGGGTCCCTTGCTCACTTTGCCACTGGATTCAAGCAAGCCTGGCTGATGACGGCTGGAATGCCAGAAACCGGTCCTAGGATGCTTGTTTCCGGTCCAGGGAAGACATGGCTTGGCAGTTCGGGCTGGACTGTTCCCATGAGGCACAGGGTCAGACTGATTTGCATATGGCCATGTCTGAACTGGGGTGGTGGAGTGAGCTAAAGAATGATGATGGATTAAACCCAGATCAGTTGACTGGGGGTGAGTGTTTGATTGGCTCAAACGTTCCGTCCATCATCCCCTTTTGTATCGCTTTGTTCGCCCTAAGTTGGCGGGGGTATGCCCAGACGTGGGTCCCTTGCTCACTTTGCCACTGGATTCAAGCAAGCCTGGCTGATGACGGCTGGAATGCTAGAAACCGGTCCTAGGATGCTTGTTTCCGGTCCAGGGAAGACATGGCTTGCCAGTTCGGGCTGGACTGTTCCCATGAGGCACAGGGTCAGACTGATTTGCATATGGCCATGTCTGAACTGGGGTGGTGGAGTGAGCTAAAGAATGATGATGGATTAAACCCAGATCAGTTGACTGGGGGTGAGTGTTTAATTGGCTCAAACGTTCCGTCCATCATCCCCTTTTGTATCGCTTTGTTCGCCCTAAGTTGGCGGGGGTATGCCCAGACGTCGGTCCCTTGCTCACTTTGCCACTGGATTCAAGCAAGCCTGGCTGATGACGGCTGGAATGCCAGAAACCGGTCCTAGGATGCTTGTTTCCGGTCCAGGGAAGACATGGCTTGGCAGTTCGGGCTGGACTGTTCCCATGAGGCACAGGGTCAGACTGATTTGCATATGGCCATGTCTGAACTGGGGTGGTGGAGTGAGCTAAAGAATGATGATGGATTAAACCCAGATCAGTTGACTGGGGGTGAGTGTTTGATTGGCTCAAACGTTCCGTCCATCATCCCCTTTTGTATCACCATATTTAAATAGCATGTTCAGTGATTTTGTGCATATTAGACGAGTAAAAAACGTCCGATATAACTTAGTCCTGCGTCTACGTTTTATGGCTGCCATTTTATTATGTCTCAAATGATATGTCACTTAACCTGAATGAAACCTAGATTGCTACTTCAAGTGTTTCCAAGAGGCAGTATGATCCCAATATCAGTTGTGTTATTGTACTAATTTAAGTCTCAATTCAAATAATACATGTTCTAACTATATAACCAAACAGCAGAAGCAAGGAACATTATTCTCCGCACAATATAGCAAAACATGCATACCACTAATATTTATGTTTCATGGCTGCCGTATTTAAATAGCTCCAATGACTCTATGTGTATCGGACGAGCATTTAAAAACGTCCAAAATGTCTCAGTCTCGCATCTGCATTTCATGGCCACCATTTTATAATGTCTCAGATGGTGTATTTGCAAGATCCTAGTAAGAAATAGTCAGTTATTTTAAATTTCTCAGACGCGCAATATAATGCCAATATCAGTTGTCATTGATATACTAGTTTGAATCTCAATTCAAATCCAATAATGTTTACCATATGGTAACCTCCATTGTAGGTACACTTTAAGGTCTCATAATGATGCTAACTAACATTTGAAATCAATTCTATTCGCTTACCTAGTACTTAGTTAGTTCGTGGACATAGTCAGTCTTCGCGTGCAGTCCTCGCGTTCATAATCAAACGGGAACCATTTTCACGCGTGCCTTTTGTACACACTTGGATTATATGCGGATGCGCAATATGCACAGAAGAACTTTCCGTCTTGGCGGCCATTTTGTAGTGGACTATGTACGTATAAAAGATATCAACTATTTATCTGCAGTGATTAGGCACATTCCTTAATCATTTGTTATAATGTAATTAAATCTTCTGTCTTTTACCGTTATATTGCAAAGTGGGAAAATATATTATAGTTTATCCTTCTATCCTTTGCAAGACGGATATCCGTTTGGACATAACCTCAGATCCCCTCATTGGTCAAACAAGTGTGTTGGTCAGTTATCAACAGCGGCAGCCATTTTTTGATAGGCTTTACATACGTAATAGTCATTATCCAATTGCTTAAAATCAGTAAATATATAAACTGTACTTATTTTATATGATTCCACAATCACTATTATATGAATTTCTTGCGTATAACATAGTCATAAACATGACCCTCAATCCCCCTATTGATTATACACATACCCTGGTGACTGTTGACTGTTAACAGGTATGTAAAGCTTCACTCAAATCAATTATTTAAAATATTCATACAAGGCAACTTTTATTGATGTGTAGAGGTGCTTTTATAGATGTATTGGGACACAGTAATATGTGATTCATTAGGTAACAAGAAAGGAGTAGTTTAATTACATTCATACCGAACAACGGATATCAAATAATTGATCAGAGGTTACCTATCATAGCAATGACATCATCAAGTATCCCAAATCCTTAAAATTTATTAATGAGAAATCCTATTTCACATATTTGGATTTGGGAATAACATTACTCCTATTTTATAATTATAGAAAATAATGAAGCTCCGAGTTGCTGTTGAGGCCCTGATGAACAGACTTCAATCAGCATATCCATCTTGCTTCTGCTTGGCGTAAAGAAAGTTCCCTACTGCCACCTCTTTTGCAATTTTCAACCTGTTCAATTGCATGAAACCAGATGTCACTTCTATCTGGATGGTCCTGTCGGATGTGTGTTGCAATAGAGTACCTTTCATCACAATGCTTGATAGCCCTTACATGCTCTTGTATTCTTATTTTTAGGCATCGTATACTGCTCCCTATGTATATTTGCTGCAAGCACATCCGACTACATATACCGTATGTGTGGTATTGCAGTTAATAAAAGGCATAACCCGATAGTTGACATCGGTCTTATATTTGAATTCTGTGACTTTGTTTTTACCTAACTGACAGACAGAACAGTTTCCGCATATATGAAAGCCATTAGGTTTTTCAGGCAGCCAGTTGGTTACTCGATGATCCTGATATTTGATTTTCACATAACTTGGGCATAGTTTCTGTTTGATAGTATTGCCTCTACGGTATACCACTTTGGGTTTATGTGATATTACACCTGCCGGTATTGTATCTGATTTCAAAATGCGCCAGTTCTTGCGCAGTATATTAAAAATATGACCGATATACAGGTTGTATTGCGTTATGAATAGTACATCTTCCTTCGTTTTGGAGTTATTTTTCTTCCTATTTTGCCAGAGTTGCTCCCGCCCACCAGAGTTTGTTTTCTATCTAAGCATTTGGCTCTTATTTCAGCTTTCTCAAGGCAGTGGTTGTTATATCCAGGTTCCTTGAAGTTCTCTTTGAAGTCATTAAGGTTGCGGTAAAAGCATTCATCCTCACTACAGTTTCTATCTGCCCTTACCATCTCCCCAAATGGTATGGCATTTATTGTTAATTGAGGATGCGCACTTGATGCATATAGGACACTGTTACTAGTTGTTTGTTTTTTCAAGATGTCACTATGAATTGCTCCCTGTTTGACGTATAGTTTGAGATCCAAAAACTCCACCTCTTTTTTTATCATACTTCATGGTAAGTTTGACATTAAATCTGTTGGTGTTAAGATAGGCATAATATGCCTCTAGAACTTCCACACTCCAATGCCAGATCATTAAGATGTCGTCAATGTAACGACCATAAAAGATGATCTTGTCTATCCAGTTCTTTGATCCACGGCCACAGGCATGCTCCACCTCATACAAACCTATGAATAGGTTTGCATAAGATGGAGCAAACCTTGAGCCCATGGTTGTTCCTTGTTTTTGTAAGTACCATGTCCCGTTGTGTAAGAAAGCATTTTTTGTTAAGATTGTCTCTGCCATCTTGAGCAGCATTAACGTATGTTCAAGGTGGCTAGCACTTTGCTTATATAGAAAAAACTTAAGAGCTTCCAGTCCATATTCCATGTGTATACATGTATACAGACTTTCCACATCCATTGTGACGAACAATAGTTCGTCACTGTCCCAGTGGAAGTCCTCTAGCTTGCACAGTACGTCTCGACTGTCTTTCAAGTAAGATGGGAGATTCCTAATATGAGGCTGTAGGAATCCGTCTAGGTATTCCGCTATGTGTTCTGTTGGCCCTCCATCTAATAGAGGTCATACAAGTAAAAGAGATAGTTCAACTGCCCTAGCAGTTTGGAAAAGATTGTATTTTTAACTGTCTGATGTTTTGCACATGTTTAGTACTCTATATTGATATCTGTAAATTTGTTTGTGTCTTTTATGGAGTGTTGTAAATAGCACAGTTTTAAATATGTATATATTATCTGTGTTTTGTAGCCCTGAAGAAGTCCCAAGATGGGACGAAAAGCGTTGGCTACTTTTGGAGGACCTATTTTTTGTAAAGAATAAAGAATTTCAGAACTTACACAAACGTCTCCATGGATCTAATTGCGATTTATCAAATGTGATTTTGAAACACGGGTTGGTGTCTAATCACAACAGTCTATCTCAATTTTGATGCATTATTGAAATCGTTTGAAAATAGTGGATGTTGATCATCTTCTTGTATGTGTATGTGTGGATTTTTCCACTAACAGGGGATTAGGAGACTTTCTCCCCTGATCTTAGCACCAATTAGACACCATCCTTACAAGTGCGGTATTCTATGTCTAAGGTCTCCTTTGTAAATCGAGAACTCATTGTTCTCATTTCAAACCTTCCCTTCCATCCTTGGTTATGAATGGATCCTTTCTATTGAAGTGTGGCTGTCATTGCAATCCCCTTTCTCCTTACTGTCTATGTATTAATCATCCCATCTAGCATTATAAATGATGAATCCTTCTGCGACGTTAATGAATCGACAATTCACAACTTCAATATCTGTTTTTATTTTTGTTACAGTAATACAACAAAATAAATAATCATTCAACTTTGGAAGCTTCAGGCACGCACCAGAACATCTGTGAGACTACTCATCCAGCGAAGCACATCATGAACGTAATTGTAGAGCACACTGTGCACAGCCTTGCTCATTAGCCTTGGGGATGGTAGTAGGGTGTGGTATATGGCTCTGCCTTGTGCTCCTGTTCTCAGACCCTTCACCAAAGATACCAGCTGCCAAAGGAATTTAAATATACACAAACCAGCCTTGCACCCATTCTTGTGCTCACATAATCCACTGTGCGCAGTCTTGGCCATGCAGTGTGGGGCCTTGCCTTCAGCCAAGCTCTACATTCAACCACTGTACCGACTGACCCAAAAGTGCACTGACCTGGGCCAGGAACAGAGGTACCTTATGCTTACTATTTATATTTCTTTTACTATCCTTCATGACACCACTATAGCCAAAGAATGTATTTAAAAAAATCAAAATTTTGTTTCAAAATGAAGATTTCAAAATCTTAATTTAATTTTGTGATTGGTATTTTCAAATTGAACTTTTACAACCTTTAGTAGACTGCTTTTGTTCTACTTATGCTCAAATAATAACCATAATGCTCCCATTCACCCTAAAGAATATTTTTACCAGTGTTGAAATAGTGGTCAATAATTGCTATTAAAAGATGGTTGAAATCAGCCCTTTTCAGTTTGTCCTCCATGGGTTAGCACAAAACTGAACTGAACTTGCTAATTGCATGACAAATTTTGTCAAGATTTGGCAAAGTAGTGAATCAAAATTTTTTAACCAACCTTTAACTTTCCTCCAATTATTGATCTGTACAAATTCGAAATAATAAGTGAGAATTTTCAAATGAAACTGCATCTTAAGAATCAAGATTTTATTGAAACAATTCACAATTTCAACAATTGCAATTTTGACACAAAAATGAATACGTTGTAATCAAATTTTGTCATATTTCTAGCTTCAAATTAAATTTTTCTTCTTCTCTGGGTAATAAACTGGCCCACATTATAGTTAAATAATGGCTACTGCCAGTCAAGATTTAGACATTCTAAACAGCTTGAGTTTGACGCTCCTTTACTCGACCATCCACCGAACTGTATTCAAAGACATTGTGGATCCTCAAAATGCTCCCATGGTAGATTTTAGTTGCAGGGGGCACCACTGCAATATCCTTGGCCACAATAGCCCACGTGAAGTGGCAATCTGGTCAGGAGACAAATGGACCTTGCGATTCACTTTCTATCTAAAATGGAAGCTACTGTAGCCTAGATGAGGCTGGGTTGGGTGAAGAGCTGTGTAGGCTGACACTGACTGACTGAATAGTTAACAGAAGAACTGCCAAAATAAAGTCAGCGGAGGACCAGAGGACCCAACATTTCCATTACTGGCAGGTGAGGAGCATGCCCTGAGGCACCCCAAGAGAATATGTGTTCAGAGTGGAAGCCAGGGAGAGTGGGATTTGGTGTTCCATGACTGTGAATCCCTCTCATGTGATTGCGCCTTATGGACACCCAAGGGAAGGTTGCAGTAGGCTTTTCCTTTCCCAGAAAGGTATGCCTCACAAGCACTTTACATCCCCTAGGAAGCTGCAGCACCCCCTGTGTACCACACTTGGGCTGACATTTCTTTACAGCAGAATGGATCGCTTCCCATGTGCCCCACCATGTTCACACCTGGGGAGAGTGTCATCTCACAGGAATGGACTGAAATCTAGGTGCAATGAATAACTGGGCAAATTACTGGGAAACATTTCTACTTCTTGGCATGGTCGAACCAAGCCCCTCCTTTTGGTTTGGCGAAAGATCTAATTTCAGCTCACCTAATCTTAATGGGATGTATAGGGGATAACTAATGCAACGCCTACTTCAAGGAGAGATCTGAGACACCCTTAAAGCTGTACGACGCTGGCCACCAATCAATGAAAACCACTTTTGCAAGTGCCCTCTGACCAGAAGTCTGTGTATTATTACATGCCCTGCTGAAAAGTGTTCTTGGCTGTACTATAGGAACTTTGGTGAGAAAGGTTGTCCTTCCAACTGTGATCTCCGAAGGCCCAAATCTAACAAAGAATAGGAATGTGCACTATCAATCAGTTTTTAAAAATAATAGTAATAACGCTTGTGAGACTTGGGAGGGACTAGCACACCAAGAGCTTATGTCACCGCTTTGCAGCACCAGCAAAATGTACAAGGAAAAAAAGTATGGAGGGATCAATCACTCATTTATTTTCATCCCAGGCACCATCAATTACCCGGACGTTAACATTATTTTGTAAATATAAATATTAATAATTTTACTAGCTACACATATCATTCAGCGGGACTCTGGTACATAAAATGAATACACATGAATTAAACATCAAATGAAATATACATAAGACATAAACAAATATACAATAATCAAACATAAATCATGATCACAACAACAATACATATACACAATTCAATACACCATAAAAAAACCCTAATTATTACATATATAAATGTACACTCCTCAGTCCGAGTGATACACTCCGAGGTAATCCTCTACGCACAAGAGGTATCACACCTCTCTCTCATTCACTTATGTGCGCCTATAATCAAAAGCCAAAATAAAAAATAAATAATGGGACTCCTCATATATCTGTCGACGCGGTCGCGTTTCAGCCCACAATTTCTTTCGGCTTCCTCAGGACAAGGGTACATAAATCTACAATAGTAATCAAAGTTTTAGATTACATAAAGATACATATATTTTACCGATCTAGTTCTATCCCTTATTTGCCCATACAGTGCTCAGTAAAGGTATTCTAACGACTAACACGTGACAATGTTCTCTCCCATAGGTGATATAATGGGGAGGAATTAATGTGTAAATTCCCAAGAATTCCTCTAATAACACCCTTTCTCAGTGTTTATTTAATACATATCACTATGCCTGTGCTCACCCCAAAACACCAATTAAACACCTGCTCTCAAGAAAATACCTGGAGTCTATTCCAAGCTATCAGGATCGAAACAAATCCTTATCGTCGGGCGAACAAACTTCCCGCAAATCGTGGTTCCAGACTTCATATGGAAACCTATCCAAGTAACAAGGAGGCCAATCTGGGTTAAATAGGCATACTACTACTTCAACACATTCTTCTATCCTAATACAGGCAAACATACCAAAAGTTAAAAATTACCTTCAATATTTTGCTGCTTTAAAAACAGAAGTAACCCTCCGGTCACTGGCCATTCCTTCACCTCACTCCCTAGATCAAAACATGTGCCAAAATTATACTCGCGTCATACACAATGACGATACTCCTACTCACAAAGTTTCTAAAGCACCAGTTCCCAACTATATTTACTTACCACAGGCATCCCCCGTCAAAAAGTACGGTCCTCACTGTTCGCGCCACACCAGTACGGAACATACGCTCTACCGGCTGTGAATGATTTTGTACGCGCGTAATCACGTCATACGCCGCCGGCCGGCAACATAGAAAAAAGACTGTCGGGAAACTTATGTAAAGTTTCCAAATGATCTAAATACCTCTCTCCAGAAAAAAGACTACTCTATAATTCAGTCATTGTTCCCCAACATTTCCATCCGCATAAAATTCTATTGTACACCAAATGGTATAACTACGAGTGTGAAAGCCCCCTCGATCATATAATTAGGGGCTACCATCATATAATCCAAAATACTAATTGCATCGGTGCCCTTCCTATATTATCTGTATTTAATGCAGGATATTCACTCTTACAAAAAACCGGGGTTCTACTGCACTGTATGTTCAAAACATGGGCTTACAATCTAACCAACAGTCTATATACACAATGTCTCTCAATTATACACCCTACCTTTATCCAAAAAACGTCATTTCCTTGTTAAACAACTCCATCATAGTAAATCTCTGGGCATACATAATTGTTATATACAGTGCGCAACCTCATACGTATTTGTTCCACATTATCAGATAAATAAATGTGACACACATCACTGTTGAAATACATTTTCTTTTAAATCAATGCCCATAGTTCATCACGGTCATTGAGACCCTCTGTGGCTGTATGGTATCTTTCTATGAGACGTGCTTCTGTACGGTTCAGCCTCATTTCTAATTCTCCTCTGTTACATGCCTTTATTACCACCAGTACAGACCATACAAGATCATCCTCAGTGTGCCCACACTAAATATAGTGCTGCACCAATGGTGCTCCTTGAATTCTGCATCTTATGCGTGATTTATGTTGCAGGACTCGCATTTTAACTGCTTGAGTTGTTTGTCCAATATATGGCTTCCCACAGGGACAAGTAATTACATACACCACATTTTTGGTGTTACAGTTCGAAAAAGTCTGCATCGTATGCCTTTTGTTATTAATCAAGACAAATTTTGAGTCATTCGTGCATCTGCACGCGACACAGTTATTACAACGGTAGTGCCCTACCAATGCAGGTAAGCCTAATAAGCCTCTTGTATCTTTTTTAATAACAGGTTCCCTTATTGCTCTAACCAAGTGTTGTCTCAGATTTTTACCTTTTCTAAAAGAAAAGAGCGGTTTAGGCATATTCAGATGTTCAATCAGTCTCCAATTTCTCGCAATAATCTGTTTAACTTTATTGGCTTTAGGGTTAAACGTGAGGACGCATGTCATTTGTTCTACTTCCTCTTTTATTTTAGGAGTTAACAAACTTTGCCTTGGTGTATACCATGCCCTTTTAAGGGCTGATCTAACCAATTTCTTCGGGTACCCCCTCGCACAGAGTTTATTTTGTAGGCTTTCCGCATTTTCAAAATAATTCTCCTTGTTAGAACAATTGCGACGTATCCTTAAAAATTGCCCATAAGGCAGGTTTTCCTTAAGACTTCTAGGGTGCCCAGATGTAAATTGTAAAAGCGTGTTCCTATCTGTGGGTTTATTATATAGACTCACTTCCAACTTACCCTCTTTGTCAAAAATCCATACGTCCAGGAAATTAATCCGGACATTACTTACAGACATAGTAAACTTCAAATCTAGAGTACGTGAATTCAACCACAAGTGGAACCTTTCTAGCTCTTCTTTGTTTCCATTCCATATAAGAAATATATCGTCAATGAAGCGCACCCATTTATTCGTGTTGTTTCGAAATGGTGCCGCTTCACCGAAGATGTATTGTCTTTCAAAGTTATCCATCACCAGGTTCGCTATCTCTGGGGCAAAGCAACAACCCATTGCCACGCCCTTTATTTGTAAACAACTCATTTTTAAAAGAAAAAAAGTTATTTTTCAAATACATTTTTGCCAACTCTAATATAAACTCAGTGTGCACCTGGTGTGGTCTTACTCTTTGCTCCAGGACCAATTCCATAACCAATAAAGCCTCATCTTGAGGAATGTTAGTATATAAACTCTCGATGTCGAAGGAGACCAACAATTGTCGGTCTCCATCGAACACCGAGTGTTCAACTTTAAAAATAAGGTCCATGGTATCTCTCACGTATGCCTGTATAGCACTCACAAATGGTTTCAAAAAGGTATCTATATACTTCGCCAGAGGTTCAAGTATCGAACCACAGGCAGCAATAATGGGACGCCCTGGTGGATTTTGGGCATCTTTATGTACTTTAGGCAGTACATATATCGTTGGCACTTTTTGCATTGTAAAATTTAAATAATCATATTCTTTTTGCATAAATAGCCACAATCCCTTGCTTCAGTAGTCAAATACAAAATTTTAGCTTTAAGGAGTGAAATAGGGCTGTCAAAAATTCTTCGATAGTGTATGGGATTATTAAGTTGTTTTCAAATCTCTTTATCATATTCATCACTATCCCATAAGACAATTCCCCCTCCCTTGTCGGCAGGTTTTATTACCGTTAAGGGATTACTTGCTAAACTTTTAAGGGCTGTTTGTTCTTGCTTGGTAAAATTAGACTTAAATGATAGATGTTTCTCATTAAGTTTGTCTATTTCCCGTAGAATTTGATTTTCAAACAATATGATCTCATCTGGCAAAGTCGCACTATCTGGACAGAAAGACGATTTTTTCTTGAGACCACTCACATTTAACTCTTGTGTCTCACTCTGATTCGAAAAAAAGGCTTTTAACCTAATCTTTCGTAGAAATTGTAGTACTTCAGTTTTTGTGTCGACTGGATCTTGTACCACCAATGGAACTAAAGATAAACCCTTTTGTAAAACTTTTATTTCCCATGGGGTAAGTAGATGCTTTGACAAATTATATATAGGCATTAGTTCATCACTAAGTTGGTTGGTGGTGTCAATATAGGAAACTACCGTCTGTACACTTTCTGCCGTGTTCGGAAGAAGTTCTGCTCTTGTGGCGGTTGGTGGATCGGAGTCCTCCATCCCCCTCTGAATCCTCTGCCCCTGCGACCCCCTCTGTCTAAAAAAGGTGGAGGGGCACTTGGATATTGATAGAATGATTGGTATGGTTGGTAGTATGACCCCGCTCCTTGATCTGAGTCAGATGATGAATCTGAAAATGTCAAGAACCTTGTTCGCGATCTACCCTTATATTGTAAGTTAAGGGAACTTGGATTATTATTCTTAAAGAAATCTTCCTTTAAGTACGGGTACACCTGATCTTGTTTAAAATGTTTGATGTCCCTACTCAGTTTAGATGTTTTCAAACTAACCGTATGGGTTTTGAAATCAGTAAGCAGTAGTGAAGTTGATGGCCTGTGAATCATATAAGAAATTAACATATATGGCCAGGACTGTTGCGGGCACGTTCCTAAGATTATTAGCCTGGATGTCAAAGCACCAAAGACTGCAAAATGCCTACCTAGCTCTGCCAGTTAAGACGGTACCCCAGTCTTGAGACAGAGAGACTACAGTTGGAAGGTAGATGACCTTTCCCTCTACAAACATCACACTTCATGAAAATTCTGCTTTTGGTCCAGCCCTGCACGAGGAGCATTGTAAATCGATGCAGGAAGGTGAATTTAAAGTCCTTTCTGGCTTGTTCTTTCTTGAGCAAATCAAGTCCTTCGAACAACGGAAAGTTGGAATTGGTTTGAAGGAGATAGACAAGCTTCAATACTTTCAACAATGACACTGGACTATGACACTGGGCCTTACATCCTAAGATTAGACGTGTGTTGTAAGAGAATTAGTTGCTCTTAAAAAATTTGCTACAGCACACTTTGGTCCAAAGGCCTAATGGCAGGCCTGTATAAGACTCTGCAGGAGGAGCAGGCTAGCTCGCGCTGGAAACACACGGACAGATGGAAGGAGGTCTTCTACAAAAAATGGAAATGTATATGAAGAGATACTCCTAGTTATCAGACATATTGCTTCCAGGGAAACAGACTATACATTTCTCTGACAATGGTATACGACTCCAGAGAGGCTAAATTATATCTTTCTGGAAACAAGCCCAAATTGTTGGAGGTGTTGGTCACACACAGGTAGAGGTGTTGCAAGTAGGGTGGTGCTGCCCTTAGCGCTGGGTTGGGGAATCAAAAGCAGCCCTGGCAAAGATGTTCAAGCCAGCCCCACTCCCTTTCACTCCACTCGTTCTTCCTATGCATCTATCTCTCTCCCTCTCTCTTCTCTTTCCCTTTTCCCTTTCTGGTCGATCACTCTCAAGTCATCCCTCTCTCCCCTCTTTCTCTTTCTATTGATAGCACGGACTGGGTTCAAAATCAAATAATATGGTTTACTGGTTCTAATACTATGACTTACAAGGTTACGCCCTGTCACCACGTTAGTCTATTCTTTTCAAGGTGATGGATCTTGGTCAACATATTATGATTCAAAGGGTTATTTTGGCATCACGAGCAAAACTTCAAGTACAATTCCCAGTTCAGTCAATGATGAGAGTTTTGGATACGTTTCAAAAACTTTATTCTCATTAAGAGATTAATAATTTTCTTTTATTCTTTTTTTATTCATATTAGTCAATAAATATTTAGAATTACAGAAATCTCATAAAACGATTTTGGGTAGAATAAATCAGGAAGAAAATGCACCAAGCGCATTCCATAAAGGAATATATCCTATTCTAAAGTTTGAATCTGGATTCCAGAGTTAGAAGAACCCATGAAGAGTTTGAGTTCAGTTCATGAAACTCTGCCAAGTCTCAGTCAATCAAGTAGATGATCATACAATTGCATTAGCAATCTGCAAAAATGTAAGCCTCAAAATGAAGTAACAGAAGCAGCAGTAGCCACAACAACTAGCCTAGGACAAAAGAGTGGGCTGGGGTAGGATCCAGAGAAGGATTAAAAGGAACTTTGGAAAAGCATTGAAAAAAGCAATGAGGAAAAAAGGCATTGAGACTTACTACGAGCAAGCACTAGTATAAAAAGACATGAACACATGTTGCAGACATTGTATCTGGTATCTTATACTCTGGACCAAACAAAGCAGCTCTTGTCTGTGAGCAGGTTCCGTTATTCCTTTCCCGTGAAAATACATGTAGATTGTAAAGCCTAATCACAAGCTAGCTACAGACATTCTTACGTAGTTAAGTTTTAGAAACATATGCCTCAGTTCCCATAGGTATCGGTCGTAGTTTAGCCTTCTAAATTAATTTGTTTCACTGCGTACACAATGAACTATGTTAACCCCTTGGCCGCGGCGCAGGGGGAGTGGGGGGTGAGCGAGGCGCTGCCATGCTCATGACGGAACCACGCCATCATGAGTCACGGGCGGCGTGTGCTCATGACGGCGTGGTTCCATCACGGCCCCGCCCGCTCATTAATTCGCCCGCACAGGCGGGGAATTAATGCCGCGTGGACGGAGCGGCAGCCGCATGACGGAACCACGCCGTCATGAGCACACGGCACCCGTGGCTCATGACGGCGTGGTTCCGTCATTAGCAGGCAAGGGTTTAAAGAAAGAAACATTATCTTTGCAACAATATTGTTTAGTACTTCATTCCATTAATACAAACAAGAAATATTGTTTTGAATGTGCAACTATTCTTTTTAGGCATTATGTGAAAAAGGGTGAAAATCAAAAATTGGACCGCAAAAACAATATGTTGCTTAGTAAAATAATACATTTGATTAGAATTAGAACATTCTGCAGATATGACGGACATTTCTAAACATGCCACATTAAGGCCAGACTTCTAAATTATTTCTGCACAGTTCAGCAAATCTAAATTCACTTCTAGTTAAAGGAAAGTTGCTTCTTAATACTTCTATGGCCTATACACATAGCTAGTTCTGCCTATTGCAGTTTGCACATTTTAAATGTGTATCATTGTAGTTTTGAATTTTACATAAATCACTGTACTTTTTAACTGTTAACCTAAATAATTTTCATTTTAATTAGTCAATCCTATGACTATCTTGAAGCGTCCTCTACCTGCTGCAATATTAATCTCAGGAAGCTGGCAAAAGTGACTGGTCAACACCAGCGACCCTAGGCTTTCAAAACCGATTTCCAATGGCCAAAGGCTCCAGCCCACCAGAGAAATATACAATGGAATATAAGGTCTTTCTGGTCATAGCTACATTAAGATAAACAGGTTTTGGATAGAGAACCTCAGTCATGTCAAAAAGATTTTGCGGTACCCAGTGAAGGACAGTCCACAACTGATTCTGCTGGGACGCACGTACTGATGAAAAGTTAAAGCAAATATATGTGGCTAACATCCCTCTCCGTGGACATCTGAAACGGCAGTTGAATCTCTGGTGACTTTACTTCAGAAACGATCTGAATCCCTGAGTATCATTCAGTGGTTTTACAGACTCTGGAAAGCTGACTTTTGCCTGAAACCAAGAAGACATTGTTTTTTCAAAACATTTAATTATTTTGTTCAATACCTGTAAGCTCCAGGTTGTGACTGTCAGTGTTGCAAAATCTAGTGTTACAGTCTGTTGTCAATGTACACTTCGGAGTTGGCCAAATATCTAACGGTTGATGTAAAGGTTAATTCCGGAGTGCTGTGAAATCTACTCTTGTCCAATACATAGAAAATGCATGTATTTTCCAATGGAATTGAGGGTAGGGTGAAGGTGAGGATGGGAAGGGGACTAGTTATGGTGATAGTTTTCTCTTATTCCTCAAAGTGAATGTTGGGTTTGACTTTGTTTAATGTTAAATTCCTAATAAAAGACGAGGAGAAAAATAAAAATAATAAGCTCCATGCTGACCCCCCGAAAAATCTTTTTCTACAGTGCTAAATTAGGATTTTGGCCACAAAACTTGACCTTAAGATGTGGAAAATAATATTAAGACTTTCACCATCTAATAATGTCCCTGAAAAATTCAAATTAAAATTTGATGGAAATAGCAATTTCAAAATCACATTTCAAATCATCTTCAATGGCAGACACTTTTTACCTTTTTTGGTCCCTGTATTTCTCGTTTTTCTTTGCAAACACTGCTGCACACATTCTCATGAAAACACAAATGGATCAAATGTTGGACGCCAAACTGGGGCGAGCAAAAGAACGATGGATTAAACCCAGATCTCTTGACTGGGGGAGAGTGTATGAAAAGTTTCAGCACTCATTCCATCGTCTTGTTGTGTTTTCTAACTTTCTAAAGGTGGCATTTCCAGAATTGGGACTTAAAATTCGACTTTACCATTACAGAGGATGTTAAATTACAATTCATTTGAGAACAAACATGATACTTCTACCTACTTATTAAGTGTAATAAGCTAACCCAATGGAATCCAATAGGAGAGATGTGGCTCAAAGTGGGGAAAAACAAATGTAGGAGTTTTTCCCTGCTAATTTTGATGTTGATGTACGCAATGATACATGTGTGCATAAAACTGAAATCGAATCACTTGTCGAAATCACCCAAGATGACCTCTCCATCAACCCCAAGTCAGAAATACATAATCAGACAGGCCCTGCAACCTAGGCCTGAGGCAACTGATTGCCCGAGTGGGACGGGTATGCCCAGACATGGGTCCTGTGCTCTCCATGCCACTGCAGTCAAGCTATCCTGGCTGATGAGGGGTGAAACCCCGAAACCGGTCCTAGGATGCTTGTTTCCAGTCCAGGGAGAACCTGGCCTGGCAGTTCGGGCTGGACTGCTTCCATTGGGCACAGGGTCAAGACTGATTTGCATATGGCTGGGTTCAAACTGGAATGGCATGGTAAGCAAAATAACGATGGATTTAGGCCCAGATCTTTGTACTGTGGTGAATGTATGACATTGTTCTGCATTCTGTCCATCAATTGTTCTTTTTTTTTCCTGAGGCAACTGATTGATACATCATAGGTGGGGTGGTGCGTAACCAGCAGAACAAACGCGCAAACAGGTAAAAACCCATGTTAGTCCCACAGATAGGCAGTAACGCCACAATGTTCCGGGTAGATTGGCCCCAATAAAATGCACATGGCTGGAGGGGCACGCATTCCCAAAACATCATAAAGTTAGATGCCACATGAAGTTAGGAACACTCAACCAATCAGGACACAACACACACAGTACATGTAGTGATCATGCACTCCCCATGATGGACATCTGTACACGTTACCCACTGGCCCTCATCATGTCCACGCAAGGTCTAGACCAACCGCATTTGTCATCAGGTGGGAGTAATTTATGGCTCCATGACTAGGCCAATATTCCTCTCCCTAAACAGGATCTGCGAACTGTTTTATGATGCTCCAAGAAATGTATATAAAGGCACTCAAAACGACTGTAATTTGAGTCAGTCTTCAGACCTGTTTCTGTATGCTGTACTCCCAGCTGCGGTGTTTAATTAAACCAACTGTTCCTATTTTGCCAAATACCTCTTGTCTTTGTTTTTTCAAGGTAAATTCAAATCCGAGCAACATCACTATCAGGACATGTAAAACTTAAACCCACATGTCCCACTTGCATGCACCCTGCCCTAAGGGCTTTTCTGGCCTACTTTAGGGGTGACTTATATGCAGGGCCATTGAAATTATGTGGCAGAGGTGAACCAAATTACACAGCAGGGTTGAGTAAATTATGTTGCAAGAAAAGGAAAATTATGTGGCACAACACAAAACATTTTTTGATAGTATTACTTCATTATTTTATCATTTTTACACATGCTTATACTGTCTGGCAAAGATTTCACCTCATTAGTACAAGTTTAACAACCAAATACAGAAATAGAAATTGAAACTGATCAGTTAACATTTGCAAAGGATGTTCCACTCAGCGTGAATACATTGCAACATATTTTGTAACTTTGAATACCTTTGAGCTAGAAACATTTTTTTTGTTAAAATCTGCAAACTATGGAACAGATTATGTGGCAAATACAGCAAATTCATAGTTTTGTGAAAAAAACTGCGTCCACAAAATTGCATAATTCCAGTGGCCTTGCTTATATGTAATAAAAGGGAAGGTTTAGGCCTGGCAAAAGATGTATTTTTATTAATACACACAAAAGATCAAAGGGATAGGCCCCAAAGGGAGAGCGTACTACTCCCTATCTGAATGTGAACTCACTGAAAGTACGTTCTCAAATCGAATTATGGAAAAGGGAAACCAAGGAGAAGAGTTCCCCAAGTGTGATGTAACAGCAATGTGAGGGCCAAGAGATTATGTGCCCTATTCGTGAAGGGGAAGAGACCTTTCTTAGGACAAGAACCCTCACTCACCTGGGTGAGGGTTCGAATCATGGAAAAGGGAAACCAAGGAGAAGAGGTCTCCAAGTGTGATGTAATAACATTGTGAGGGCCAAGAGATTATGTGCCCCATTTGTGAAGGGGAAGAGACCTTTCTTAGGACAAGAACCCTTACTCACGCAAGGGTGACATGCTTCATCATAGGGTTTCCCCCTCACACCAGGGCCGCAAGGTCCCTGGTGTGAGCTACAACTCTTCTGGGCTAGAAGAGGAGCAGAGGTGTTTTGCAGTGAGGGGACCGAATGTATGATTAGTGAGGGGCAGAGTGCAGATAGAAATTTAAAACTGTCTCTAGGAGACCAAATGTCTTTATTGTGCGGTACCCTAGGACAGGATTAAAACGCGAAGAGTACTAGGGGTTGTCAGCAAATATACCCCTAAATTAGGTCAACATGTGTCTGCCCTTAAAAGACCCCAGCCGGGGTTCACGGGTGTGAGAAGTTGGCCTGGCATATGCTGTCCACTAATTATAGTGGGCACCGTGCACCAGTCCAAATCGACTCTTATGGTAGGTAGGTTAAAGACAACCTTATTGAAAGCTATCCTAGTGGTAGCTATGGAGAGCAGCCTTCAGGCTAAGTCTTGAAGGAATGTAAAGCAGCTTGTTTTACCAGTCTATAATCTCTTGAGTGACCAAATGAAAGAGCACCACACCAGGGATATATTCAAAATATATGTATTTATTACTAAACACACCCCTCTAGTCTCTTTATGAGGCTAGAGTTCGAAGTACATAGGTTATAAGATCTTAAATTACAGTAATAGCACAAATACACGTTTGGGCCCTAGGGGCGTACCAAACCATATACCAATAAAGTGGTATGCGAACCACGACTGAACTAGACACTAGGCCTAGGGCCTCTAGAAGTGCTTGGACCACAAGGAACCACCCAAGGTAGTGACACAGGGGACCCACGGGAGACGCGTGCAGTGTAAATACACAACCGCGATACGCCGTTAACTTCTATGGAGAAAGTCGGGATCGGGAAAATAGAGGAAAGGGACACTTAAAAGAGGACTAGGACAAAACCCCTTGAGATCTAGGACTTTGAAGAGTCTCTACCCACGGGAGCACCGGAGTACTCGTGTTACCTCACCCAGGGAAGCCGGGTGCATAGGTGCCTTTCGGGGTCGGGTTTCGTCGTCGGTTCTTATGGCGATCTGCTGCAAAGTGCTGCTGGCGACCAGGAGAAAAGTGTCCGGGTGGATCGGAGTTCTGAAGAACCTGAAAGCAGAGGGGACAGAGTCTGGGTCACTAGCCAGTGACCAGGGAGGCGATGGACAGATGCCCACCGATGTCGAGTGCTTCAGGTTCGATGACGGTCGTCTTGACTCTTCAGCCACGAGGTCCGGGAGGCGTTGTTGGCGACCAGGAGCAGGATTCGGGCTGGTACACGATGTTTGTCGAGTGCTGCGGTGTCGGCGACCGGATTGGACCCAACAAGCCTTGGCAACGGCAAGTCTCGATGTAGCTGAAGATCGTCGATGGTGCAGACCAGCAAGGTCTGGGGAACTTACCCAGCGAGGGTAAGTCAGGGCAGACCTGGAGCAACCAGGGGAGCCCTTTGGTTTCTTTAGAAAGTCTTCTGGGGACCCACGAGCCGGCTGGAAAGGGATCGCAAAGACACCTCGGGCGGAATCACTCAACAGGGGCCCACGGTCACTCAGGACGGTGTAGGCCTCTGATCTTCGGAGGAATTCTTGCTGGAGGTTGGGACCACACGTGGTCCAAAGCACAGGTTCGTAGAACGTTGTGAAGGGGTTGCACTCGATAATAGTGCACGGTACCCAGGGGTCGCAGTTCCTCGTCACTCGTGGGGTCCACTTGCCTCAGCTTCGCTGGGGACTCACGATAGCCTTGGAGAAGTCAGGAAATCTACTTCTTGGGCTGCAGGGACTTCGGACTCTGGCGGGAGCGGCGTAGTTTGCGACCGTCGTTATCGTTTTTGGTGCCTGCCAAGCAGGGGAGTCACTCCTTGACCCCAAGGGAGATTCTTCAGTCCTCTAATCGTGATGTAGAGCGTCGAAGGTCCAGGATTCAGTTTCAAAGTTTAGTCCAGGGATATCTAGAGTCCTAAGGACTGGGTTCCTACCTTTATTCTAAAAATAGGGGTTGGACTAACTCTATGACCCCACCTATGGGAGGGTCAAGGGAGGGGGTGGCTACACCCACTTCCCTTTGTCCAGTTTCGTGCCAGAGCAGGGGCAGGTAGCCCCTGAGCTGGTTTGAACTGGCATATGCACAGAGGAGCCTTTTGCTCCCCCAGTGCAGGACTTCAAAGCACTCTAAGAGTGCACCCACCCAGCCCCAATACACATTATCCTGTCTGGGGAGGTGGTCACACCTCCCTGCAACAGGAAACCTATTGTCCAGGCCTCCCCTGCCGGAGTTTCGTCCAGCAGCAGGAGGCCAGACTTGTGTCTGTGGCAGCAGCATCCATTTTGTGATGCCAGGGCTTCAGAAAGAAGTTACCGGGTAAGCCAGAGTTAACATGTCTTTCCCTCTAGAAGGGTGGAATGCTACCCCCGCCGCCAGGATTGGCGGGGGGTAGTATTCCAAGATGTTTGACACCAAACACGACATGTTTAGGTGCAGCCATTCCAAAGTTAGCATTTTACCGCGAGGATATAATGCGCTTAAGAGTATATGGTCAGGCTGCACTACAAACAGCATCAGAGATGGTCTCCGAACGCTGCAGAGGGGCCCTGCTCATGCAGGGGCACCCTCTCACATAGAAACCATGCACTCTGCCTTTAGGATTGATAAGGCCTGCCTTAGGAGTGACTTATAGGTTTATATGTGTGTATGTATTTAGTGATATAGGTAACCTATATCACAGTAAGGGGTGCATGCACCACCTTACCCAGGCTGCAGTAGCAGACCTGTGGTGTCAGTTTGGATGGCCGTCCAGGGGTGGCACAATATGTGCTGCAGCCCCGGGTAGGCCTCTGAGGTACCTATGCCCTTGGTACATAGTATACCATATACTAGGGACTTATAAGGGCACTCCAGATTCCAATCAGAGATGTGCCTAAGGCACATGGAAACCATTTTACAGAGAAAGCAGATAGACTGGGGCCCTGAATAGCAGGATCCCAGTCCAACTAAGTCATAAACCAGCAAAACACCATAAAAAAAGTGGGGGCAACCATATAGTCAGATTCCACCTTCCTACAACGGGCATTCTTCAGGACCAAAAAAAAGTAAGTCACTCTGCAATCAAATTGTTGAAGTAATATTAAAATATTATATAAATGTGTATACTGGCCACGACGTGCCAGTAGCCTGTATATGTGAGTGATGACCCAAAGGTAGTAGATACAATGGGGTACATTGTCTCATCTGAAAAACAAAAGCACAAAGAACAGGAGCTGGTGACTTGGCCATCAACATTACACAAACAAATCTTACACAAATCAGCATAGAAAGGTCTAAAATTAGGAATGTAAATCAGGGGTACCTGATCAATGGTATTCAATTATCTCTCTTCAGCCTTATAGGTACTCCCACTTAGAACAAGGCTAAGAGGAAGACACAGAGAACATGGCAGTAGAGGGGGTTATGGAAAAGCACTCATCAGGAAAACACAAGAGATATATCTTGTCAACATGTGTCAGGGTAGTCTAATAGATGACAATAGCAATCATAAAATTACAATTTAAAAAGGAAATGTATGAGGGCTCAGTATCACTCATCATTCCATGAGGCCTCTATTCAACCAAATAAAGCCAATATTGTTAGCTTAAAGCATGTGAGCCCAAGGATGGCGTGCAGGGTACTGAAAACTGTGTAAATAGATAAAGAAAGAAAAAAAAATACGTCCAAAATAATTCCTTTATGGCACTCTATCAATGGCCAAGCGGTTTACATTTCATTTCATTTTTGATTCCCCGCGTGTTCATTTAATCAGCTGCTTCTGCTGAATAGCGTGATTGTATCAATACACACGAGTGCGGATCTGGGAACTACCTTTCCCATGATCACCTTGGGTGCGCCACACAGAGAACGTCATCTTTCAATTGCTTCATCCCGGTGCCATTTCTTTCTCTCGCCGGGACCCCTCTGAATTAGAATCACACGGACTGCTCCACGGGTAAGCTCTAGAGCACTTGCGTTCTCCCTGCGGCGCTCCGACTAAATAACCACGTGCTTCTATATTAAAAATCCTTCTGTGCACAACAGCAGTACCGCTAAGAAAAACTTCAGTCTCGCTATTCCAACAGCGATATCTAAAAGATAAGATCCATTACTTCAGCTCATATCCTTCTGCTAGCGCTTCGTATCTGCCTACTTGATGGTACTGTTAACAGTATTGGAAGTGAAATGTCAAAATTGGCAGAGAAATAAAACAGTGAATTATCCAATCTGCTGAAGGTATTTCTGCAACAGTGAATGGTAACTTCTCCAACTTCACTATGAGTACCATAGTGTATGTCATGTCCTTTCTTGCCATGATGGTTTGCTGTTTTGTTATATTGTAAGGTTAAAGAAGACTAGTGGCATTAAGGTGTCGCCATGATACGCATGAAGAGTACAGCTCAGTAACATTATTGATCTAAGCTGTGACTGTCCATGCTGTAAAGAGGACATGTCATGCTGTATGATGTCTATGGCAGATGACATGATGTTACCCAGAGAGTATGACCTAGTGGACAATGTAGTCATACCATTACCAACCTCGGCTAGAGCCTTTTCTAAATTTGCCCTGTCAATTTTGCACAGTCTCTCAGCAGCCTCCTGCTGGGAAACCTTCCACACTTCATTATATATGGCATAAAAGAAGCGCTTTTGAGGTGGCTTTCGAGGACCTAATAAAAAGTCCTGTAGTCCCATGTCATCAGAAAGAAGGGACAAGTGTTGTTTCACCTGTGACAATGTTGCGGTTTTTAGCCAATCAAGGCACAACTTCCCAACACTGTAAGTTGTTACCACCCCAGAGTGTTATGTCTGCACGTAACGTAGGTCAGGTCTGCTGATCTTAAACCCTTTGGTGTCACCCAGGACACATGCATGACAACCAGTAGAGTATAACAGCCATATTAACCATCCCCCAATTGGTCCTTGAAGAATTGTATGAACAGTTGCTAAGCCTGGTGTCTAATCTTTCCTCCGTGTAATTTGTGAACCATTGCCAGTTTGTAAAACGTGCAAATGCGGGAATGTTAGGTGTATTTCAATCTTTTATCTTAGCTAGGCCAAGACACGACGTCCGCTGAACCCTTCTGTTCAGGAAAATAATTTGATGTGTTATCTGGCATGCTCTCAATTTTTCCTCATTCCCTTGACCCTGGCAATCTTTAGTTCCCCAAATGGATTTTAAATCCACAGTGTCTCTCCAAAAGTCAAACCCTTGTGTGGGCAACTGGAAAAGAAAAGATTCAGAATAGCTCAGCTTTGTATCAGTGAGCATATTTTTCTTTGCTGGTGATGGTATCAGCCTATAATAATAAGACACTGGGTCAGAAGTATTGTGACCAGAGAAATATGCAAACTTCTGTGCAAACGTTTGTGAGCTACCCTGTAGTGGTGTAGAGCAGAGTTCCCATTGTATGTAATTAAATACTGCATGTAGAGTACTTGCTTTATGCAAGAAGTGGTGACCATAATGTTGAAAACAGAACATTTCATCATAATTAATCGTACCATCATACATTTCCTCACAGTTAAAAACAGTGGAGAACTCCAGATCTTCTAGCATTTCATGCACTGTATCACGGTCCCAATCATCGGACACAGTACTAGGGGTGATAATGTAATTTAAAGAGATGCAAATATATATGGTAATTGCAAATGTTCAGGAGGACTGAATACATCATACGATACCCTATCCCAAACAATTCCATCAGGAACCGCAACAGTAGATATGTTCACCAGTGAAAGGACTCTTTGCAATTTGTGTGACAAAGAATGGGGTGTTAAAACCAAGTTCACCAATTGTACAGCAAAGCATTCTGGGAGATACTGTTCATTCAGAAGCAGGAAAAAGACTATCACAAAACCAATCCATCAGGTTCCAGCGAACTATCGTGACCTCTGTTGCGCTGTCCAGCATGGTCAAAGCCCACTCCCAGCTCAGAAGTAGTGTCCACAATAGCCGTGGAATGCTTGACTTTAAGTCCTGCTACCGTCTTCTCTTTTAATTGAGGTTTTGACTGTTTAGGTTTGTCTTCCTTTTTTATTATGTAGTCAGAAGAGCATTGTGAGTCCTTCTTCGGTTTCACGTACTCCTCTGATCTGCGCTCTGACCGTCCACCTCTCTCTGATCGTTTCTCGGATGTATCCTGGAAGGATGAGATGAACGTGTATCAGTATCCTGATACCTGTCAGGCGTCTTAATATTATCATTGTTATGCAAATTATAGTGCTTTTTGATGGCCTCCTGTTTTAGAGATCCACCCCATGACTTTTCTTTATGTTTCTTATTATCCCACTTCTTCTTAGAAGAGTCAGTGCTTGCTTTGAGTTATCCTTTTCAGAATTACTTTTAATTTGTGGTTTCATAGGTCTGGCTCCCAAATTATCTCTTCCTATGGACGCATAGGATTCTTAAATAATTTTAGGAAACTCTCGCTCTTGTTCTTTCAAAGTTAAGTTAGTGAGTTGTTGGCTTACCACCAATGCTGCTGCTTCTCCTTTAATGTTACTCAACATAATGGCGGATACAGCGTCAAAATTGCCCATCAGTTTCATCCCCAAATACAGGGCAGGGGCTACTCCGTACTCATTTTAAATCTGTTTAAGCACCTCTGGAAAAACAGCTAATGAGGGTGTATTATGAGTCCTGGTATATACTACAGCGAAGACAGTGCCCCAAGTGGTGCAGTCATCCGCAGGGGAAGCTATGCCCATTGGCAAGCATATTGTAAGGATTCTGTGTTATTTCTGGGTTCCGGTATGGGTAAACACTGCTTCAAGCGGACTTGTTTTTTGTGCAATCCAGAACAGAATTTCCTCCTGTCTGGTGGGAATGTTACCCATAATAGCATTGATAGTCTGTGGACTAATGTCTGGTGTAGCCAATTGCTGTTGTGCGGCTTGAGAAGCCCTCACAGGATTTACTGTCATTGATAGCATGACAAACTGTGTAAGACTTCTATATATTCTACCTAGACTGGTATATAGTCTTCGTAACTGTGCTACTGTCATATTAGCTACATTTGGATTTGGTGTATAACCGGCTAAGACTGGCCATGTTGCTCCGTCATTGCTAAGGGGACCTAATCTAACTTCTTCAGTAGTGTGTGGTAGGGCGCATTCAAACCAATTTTGATGTTCTTGGTAAGTTAATGGTATTTCTAAAGCTTCGTAAGCTGTACAGTTATTTGGAACATCAGTTGTAGTGTAAGTGTGAAACAATCATGAGTGGTCATTCACTGCTGGGAGTGTAACCCATGAATAGAATACCTCTGTCCTAAATGCTTTGTGTGCCTTAATCACGAAGGTAACATCCTCATCCACAAGTGCGAGACCATGATAGAGCAGCTTCTGAGTAACTGCATGTCTGCAGTACTCAAGTATGTTTAATTCTGCTGGTTGAGCCATAAGAATGTGTGGTAAATTCAGAGAGGGTACTCCTATGGTGAGATCATTTGTAAGGTTCAAACCTGAACAATCTACAGCCAAAACATAGGGTTAACCTACTTAGCTGAGGATGATTTTTCCCTAACACCAAGGACATCTCCTGTTAAGAGGTGAGTAGGGGTATACCTAAGAAAACTACTCATGCGATCCATTAAATAAGAACCCAACCTAGAACGTTGGTAGCGCCATG
This sequence comes from Calotriton arnoldi, assembly GCA_963921515.1. NCBI lineage: Eukaryota > Metazoa > Chordata > Amphibia > Caudata > Salamandridae > Calotriton > Calotriton arnoldi. Next base: position 1,360,907 of record CAWUFW010000457.1, read on the forward strand.
TTGTACGGCTTGTACCTCTCTGATATAACTATGCTTTTGTTGGTACATAAACATCAGGATTGTTCCAGACTGATTCTGTGCACCCCTCAGTATATGTTGGCCTATATCCCTGCTAGCCCGCAGTGCACCATCTGGACCCCTAAACCTTACAGGGTAACAAATGTGTGTGTGCAACCTTAGAACATGACAACCCCAATCCCCCAAGGAAACCGTGGTAACGGATCTAGAACGTTTTCGTTTGGACTCACATGCATACCTGAAGATGTACACAAGAAATATTCAGCAGCGTGTTTCAATATTTTTTTAAGCATTGTGATTCTTGTATAAAATATGTGCACTGCGATAATAAATAGAATTAAACAGATTAGCATGATTAGCATTACAAGAATAGTGAAAAGATTAACATTTCCACTATTGTGATAAAACAGTGAATATATGTGGGCATATAAGTACTGTGTATAGTGTACTCCTACCTAGCGCTCCCTAACCTAGTCTTGCTTAGGGTGGGTGATCTGCCAAATGCCTACCTGGTTGGTCTAACTCCCCATTCCCTGCGGGTAAGTGTCATCAGACTGTCCGTTTTGATGTAGAGCTGGACATCCCTCATGTTGGTAAGCAGGAATCAGCTGAGAGGGAATTCCGGCATGTAGTGACCTTGCAATGTCAGCTGAGTGCTTCTCTCCCCAAACAAGGAAGTGGTTCTGTATATATAATAACCAGCACCCATGCAGCCATGTAGCAACCCCTGTCAGACCGCAATTGTTTATTCTAGTTAGATAGCATCCTCGCCTACCAACATTAACAATGATTACATTTGCGCAGTGAACTTTATCCCTTGTACTAAATGTTTATGGTGTCATGATAATGTGCCTATGAAGTAGAAATGTAAGCAATGCCAAATCAGAGAATGGTATCCTGCATTATCACACATGCAAATGTATGTCAAAGATCATCATTTGTAAAAGAGAAGGCAACTTAAGAAATGTGCCCGTGTAAATGGCGGTGTTGCTTCCCAGGCCTATCCTGACCACGTGACAATAGAATCCTAGCACTGGGCTGGAATAAATTCACCCTGTTTATGCTCATAAACCAAACTCGCATATTCAGATAGTTTGGGGTGCGGGAGTGCCTATCTCCTTTCATCCTCCATCCGCTTATGGGCTAAGTACCCAGCACCATTAATACCAGGAGTCTCTCTTCTTATCAGTCCATTTATTGAGTCAAAGTGTCCTCTCGTACAACTATAAAACAACACAATATACACCCAACACTGGCCCTTACATCATCCCAGGACCCTTCCTACATCTTTCCCCATATTGTCTGCAGTCTTTCTGTCCGGATCAAGCCTAAGCGCTACCAGTCTGCTCGCTAACAGGAAAAGTGTGAGTCTTTCTGTAATGTTCACATTTATATCTGAGGCTGTGTTCATAATGCCATCCACTGACTGCAGAAACATGTGTTTGTGCACCATGTGTTGCTTATTGCCCCTGTGATCACTGCGTTAACCTACACATCACCCTGGCAAGATCTCCTGGTTGTGTTGCTTGGTTGCTTAGACTGATAGTAAACTACTTTATCATTTAAGATCCCTGCACCTACGGTTACTGTCTCGCTTCTTTCAAGTCTGTTATATTTTCTTTCATCTCACCATGTAATTCACTCATTGAACTTGTGTCTTTTTGTGTCTCGTGGCACGTCAACCCTACAAATGTTGGTTTACCTTTGTGAGGGGCTTGAATTAGCCCTTTATGTTTTATTATTGGCTTCTGCATCAGTGATAGCTATTCCCACCACTCCACCGTTTCCTCCGTGATGTCTGTGCCCCAGACTGACACAGTAAGAGTGCAGTGCCTTGTGAAATCCATAATTTCTACAAACTTCTACTCTTTCACAGGTGCCACGTCTCACCTGCCACCTTGCTGGTCAACTAGGGTTTTGATTAGGTGTATGTGTTACGGGCAGGATTGTCTTGTGCAGGAAGTGACACCTCATTTATGCGCTGCATCTCATTTATAACAGCATTTAAAAACAAATCTTTTTTTACATAAGATAGCGTTTGCTTAAAACCAGTATAGAAATTGTAAAAAATTTGACAATCAATAAATGTCATTTTCGCACAATGGTACATTCAGAAATGTGGCATATATCTCCACGGTAAATTTTACACAAGCGAATTTTATATTCAAGATCAGGATTCATCTTGGGACTTGTATTTCACTTTTTAATGTTGGGCAAAACAATTCCAGAATACAATTGCTGTTGGCTACAAATCCTCGACTTGCATAAAACGTCACATTTAGCATGAACAGGGAAGCTACGGATCTGAAACTTATTAAACCATTGATTTCTTTCAAAAGGCCTTTGGGTTTCTTTTTCATTTCACGAAAATCGAGGTGTTTCATAAAAGGGAAAGACTAGTCAGCTACCTTCTGCATTAGGAGATGTGCATACTGTTTGCTGGTCCACTATACCCTCTGCTTTGCAATGCAATAGTTAATTAAACAGGTGGCGTGAGGGTCACATCCTCAGTATGAGGGCTCAGTGACAGATTATCAAAAAACTTTCCATAAATGAGAAGAAGTTTTAGGATGATGTCAAGTAAACGTGAATATCTACTGGCATCCAATTCTATTAGCCATAGGCACTGGTAAAGACAGTAAGTCTGGATTATGAATGAGAAGGCAAGTGAACTGTATTGGCTTTGAAACTGCTTATTTTGTTTTCTTTCTAGATATTCGATGTCTGTATTGTTAAGAAGTTTCCTGAAATTTTGCAAAAAAACTAACTCCTAGGGGCTTTGTCTTATTTACAAGGCAGCGTTAAGCCACTTAACATGGCTTAACGCTGCCTTGTAAATAAGCCCCCTTTCACGTTATGCTTAGCGTGAAAGGGGTGGGCAGTTGATTTTGACCCTGCCCCCTATTTACAAGGGCAACGTAAAAAGGAGGCAGTGCCAAAATTTAGACCAGGGACAGCCTGGTCTTAACGTGGCGAAACGAGGAGAAATGGTTTATTTCTCCTTGTTTTTGCTTTTGCCTTGTGCAGCACACATGGAAAAAGCAAAATGCCTTGGATTGTCTATGTGTAGGAAGGTGGCACTTCCTGCACATAAATAATCCTTTAAAAAAATGACATGTTGTAACTTCCATGTGTGCTGCATTAAGCAGCACACATAGAAGTTACAAAACTGCATTTAAAGATTGTTTATGTGCAGGAAGGGGGACCTTCCAGCTCATAAACAATCTTCCCCTGCACGCAGACACCTTTGCACTATGGTGCAAGGGTGCCTGCGTTGGGGCTACACTGCTAAGTGTAGCGCCAGCACAGGGGGAAACGCAAGGCTGCACCATTAAACCAAGAAGGCTAAAGCCTCACTCTGCCAGTTCTTTGTAAATATCCCCCTTAGTATGTTTTTGTGGTCTACAAACTAGAATATTCAATATGTTAATCGCACTCCATCTATAAAATAACAACGCTTCATTCAGACAACGTATAAGGAGCTTCAAAAGCATGGTTTGCTAAATGATTTTTCTCTACTCTCGAAATGCATTTCTTGTTTACATAAACTGAAACAAGTACCATCCAAGTGTCCTCATGCAAACTAATTAAGAGCTGCGGCTAGTAGGCGGCGTGAGCTTCATCATTGTCTGATAATGATCTTAGTTTCCTTTCTTCAGGGCACGGCACTTATCACTTCACTTTGAAGCACCGTGAACAGAATCATGAAAGAGATTAACAGCCTGAATACAATATGATGCTTTCTGGTATTATATTTAAAGACAGCAGTGATGTTGTTGCCGGAGAACTAGTTCAGGATTCACCAATGACTGGGCAACTAGAAGGCAAATACTATGAACACAATTAAGGTTAATTTTGAACTGTGGTATTTTGGGTGTTAACATAGTCCATGCTTTGCAAATATTGTTTGTTGAAGTTTGATTTTATCATTAGAGGTGCATCCCCATCTAACAGTATGGCACTAGAAATAAGCTCTGAAATAAATAGTTTTTGATTGTGTTGGACTTGGCCCTTATTTCCCCAAAATTTTTCGCTTTTTTCCCCCTAGCCTATGTATTGTACCATGGGTTTAAAATGTAAAAGAGCACTACTATGGAATGGTGTCACTGTCGCCATTCCTGCCTGCCCTTGTGCCGCCTGACTGAATTGAGTGGCGGTCTAGTTGTTGTTTCCCAGCACTCCCAGCTTTTGGAGGGAAACCTGGCAGCCAGGGTGCTCTACACCTCCCCCTAAACCAGTTAAGACCGGTTCCCAGGGAACCTTCCAGAAGTTGCCAGCCTTTCTGGTAGGTGGGGTGAGGGGCATATATAAGGGGGGCTGTGCTGCCATGTGGGCAGAGTCAGTCAAGAGCAGTCCAGACAGTGAAGGGGAAGTGACCGAGGGGGAACTCTGCCAGGAGGTACCGCCACATTGGGCCTGTGTGCTGGCCCCTGTGCCCATCTGCCCCCCCTGCTGTCCCCAGGGCCAATAAAGAGACATCGCCGGTGTGGAGGCTGCTGTGCTGGCAGGATTGCCACCTTACTGGAGGATGACCGCTCTGAGGAGCTGCTGCTTCAGGACTGGTGAGCCGCCCTGCTAGCCACTGATCTCGCCCTGCACTACTTGCCTCCTGGCCTCTAGCGCCTTGTGAGCGCCATATTGGGACTGCCTGTACTCAAGGAGGTGAGGAGCGTGGACAAACCCCCCCCCCCCCTCTGTGGGCCCTGGACCTGTGAGGTCCCTAGCGCCTGGGGAGCGCTTTTCTGTAAATGACTGGGGCCGCCTGCACCCTAGCGCCTGGGGAGCGCTATACCTAATGTGCCAGAAGAAGGGAGATGGTGCCTGCAGCGCTGGTCTGCCACGTGTCCCGAGGAAATCCCGGAGTGGGGGATCCCCCCTGAGCCTTGCCTGCAAGCGGGTGCCCACCCCGCGTGTGTGCCGCCACGTGGTGCTAATCAAACCAGCGGGAGCCCACCCCGTAGCTTTTGTGCTCATTTAACGGGAGCCTACCCCGTATTGTCCGGCACGAGGGAAATTGCCCAGGATCCCCGACGCCGCCGGGAGAGCGGCCTCACTAGAAGTTGGTGGGAGCCTACCCCACGTGTCACCGAGCGCGTGCGGGTGCCCACCCCGCATCTGCCTCTATGTGAAAGCAGGAGCCCACCCCGCGTGCTACCGCCTAAAGAAAACTCACCGCCGCAGCCCGGGCCGAAGACTAGCCGAGGGCCGCCGCTCTGCCTGCGGTGACCCGGAAGCCCGGCAGGAGTGCGCCCGGTTGGTGCGTGGGCTCTCCCTTTCTGAACAGTGGGCAGTGGCGACGGTTGGGGGCATTGTAGTTATTGACTGGTGTGGTGTTGAGGTTGTGTATAAGGGGGCTAATGCTTGCACCCTCATGAAGAAGATGCCCCATGCTGATATGTTCATGCTCCATACCAATGTGGTTTGTGCCTTCTCTAATGTATTCTGAGCTGATGCCTGAGGTGCCCCTATGCTCATGTGTTTCTAGGCCTGAGTTCCATTGGCTAATGCAGTTATGTAATGATGTTCTCCTGCCCCAGGTTCATGCATTTAGGCCCAATAGAAGGTGACGCACGCTGATGAAGTGCGCCAGGTGTTCCAGCACCTGGGGAGTTTCATGCCTACTGTTCCTAATGCCATACAGGGGTGTGTGCAGGTTACGCACGATGTTCTTTTCCGCAGAGGATGCCTAATGCAAATGCCAATCGCATGTGATCTATGCTTACTGCGAAGACACCCAGTTTCCTATTGTGCCAGTAGGTACCGATTGCTACCCATTACTTACTAGTGGACTTACATATATGTTCTGTGCTTTAAATGATTCTGGCAGCGGCCCGAATGGCGCTGCACTGTACATAATCCCACTGTTTACATCTACCGGGTGCCGGTTGGCGCCGTGTTTTCACTGTGGTTACGTTCTGCTTTGCTGTGGCATAATACATATGCTATTTTTCTTACTTAAACTGGTGTGGTCTCCTTTTTGTAGTGTGCCTGGTGTGTCGCCTGTGTGTGCTGCGCGGATGCTTTACACAATGCTTCCTGGTTTAGCCTTCCCGCTCCGCACCACGCTACCCCGTTTCTAACAGATTGGTAATTGGCCCTTTTTGCAGGGTTACCCCAAAGCTTTTGCCTTCTTCCTCCTCTGTTTTTGACTTCGTTTTGGCTGGATTTAACACTCTGGACATAATCAACAGGGGTATACCCAAATTACCCTCCTATACCTGGGTATGGGACGTACATTTATACAGGAAAAAATGGTATGAAGGAAAAAATACAAAGCATTATATGAGTAGAGCACATTTAATTACCCTCTCCACAATTTTTGTTATTCTTAATGAATGTATCACAATATTTTTACAACACACATATTCAATGACACCTAATCAATGAAGCAGAAAAGAAGTAAAAAAATGACACATATCACAACATACATCAACAAAAACACAGTAATACATTACACAGTAACCCTAGAATATTATTCTCACTAGTGTCCGCCCAAAACTGCTGGACGAACCACTCAGAGGTAGTCAAGGCGAGACACCTCAGGCTTGTAGACAAATTTTCTAGCTCTAGTGTATCACCACACAATTCAAAAGATCACTATAGTTCCAATGACTCCTCCTTAGAAATGTCGACGTGACCACGTTTCAGCCTTTTCTTCTTAGGCCTCCTCAGGACAAGGGTAATACATTACTAAACAAAAATAAACACAACAAAACGACATTACTCCAACCTTCTAATTAATGTGGAGCAAGCTGGCTGATAGTGGTGACTGCCCTTACCACCAAAAAAGTGCTACCAAAGTCAAACAAGCACCCGAGCTACCACACAAACGGTTAGGCCCGCTAAAAGGTGACAACAAAGACTAAAGAATAATCAAATACTAATAGACCCAAAAGGTGGTCTAGGTATCAAAAACCTGTTACCACACCCAATAAAAGGTGATTAAGGCCGAGCACCAAAGCATGCTGGAAAAACCAATCGGTTACTTACATCATTACAGAGACAGGACTAAATAGGTTTATGGCACCAAAACTGCGTCTCTGCGCTCGAGGTACAATTACCTTTAAGGGACAATGTAAGAAAACCATGTGTAAAAGAGCTCATACCTTCGCCGCACAAAGCTCAATCCTAATAGCTATAAAGCAGGCAAGTGCTTACCTCCCTCTCCGTGTGGTACACAACCATCCACGTTTTTTATTGATATGCTCCGTCTATCCCAATTGGAGCCAGTCTCACTACAGGGAAATAATATAACACACTAAATCAATCCAAGAAATTGAATCCCTCGGTCCCAACACCCTCATCCCCATGGCGAGGGAATCTCATAACTTACTGTTCTCTTCTTCTTCTCTCTCTCGCTATGGATGATTCTCCTCACTTCGCCAAAACTTCTATTTCCTACATTCACCGCGGTCGCCTAAGTGCATCCACATCAGCAAAGCCGCGCGGGGTAATATAATTTAACACTCTGTGCACTTTTTCTCTGCTGACCAGTGCTAAAGTGTGTGTGCTCTGTGTCTAAAATGTAATGGCATTTGGTTTCTCCATGATTGGCATATTTAATTTACTGATAAGTCCCTAGTACAGCGCATTACATATGCCCAGGGCCTGTAAATCAAATGCTACTAGTGGGCCTACGACACTGATTGTGCCACCCACAGGAGTAGCCCTTCAAACCTGTCTCAGGCCAGCCACTGCAGAGCCTGTGTGTGCATTAAAACTGCCATTTCGACCTGGCAAGTTCACCGACATTTTTATTACATATGTCACCTCTAAGGTCAGCCCTAGGTAGCCCCATGGGCAGGGAGCAGCATATTTAAAAGGCAGGACATGTGCTTTTGAGTTTTACAATGTTCTGGTAGTGAAAAACTGCTAAATTCGTTTTCCACTACAACAAGGCCTATCTCTCAGATAGGTTAGCATTAGAGCTGCCTTGTAACCCTTTACAAGTGTAACTTCCAATTGTGAAAAGATAGGAAGAGTACGTTTGGTGTCTCTGGATTCACAATTTAAAAACACATGTTTTAGTGAAGTTGGGTTTTAAATTGCAGGTCTGAAAATGCCACTTTTAGAAAGTGCAAAAGAAACAATTGATGGACGGAATGCTGGACAATGCAAACATTCACCCCCAGTCACAAAGATCTGGGTTAAATCCATCATTCTTTTGCTCACCACACCACCCCAGTTTGGACCCAGCCATATGCAAATCAGTCTTGACCCTGTTCCTTGTGGGAACAGTCCAGCCCGAACTGCCAAGCCAGGTCCTCCCTGGACCGGAAACAAGCATCCTGGGACCGGTTTCAGGGCATCACACTTCTTCAGCCAGGCTAGCTTGAATCCAGTGGTGTAGTGAGCACGGGACCCACGTCTGGGCATACCCTTCCCACTTAGGGCGACAAATGCAAAAGAAACAATTGATGGACGGAATGCTGGACAATGCAAACATTCACCCCCAGTCACAAAGATCTGGGTTAAATCCATCATTCTTTTGCTCACCACACCACCCCAGTTTGGACCCAGCCATATGCAAATCAGTCTTGACCCTGTTCCTTGTGGGAACAGTCCAGCCCGAACTGCCAAGCCAGGTCCTCCCTGGACCGGAAACAAGCATCCTGGGACCGGTTTCAGGGCATCACCCTTCTTCAGCCAGGCTAGCTTGAATCCAGTGGTGTAGTGAGCACGGGACCCACGTCTGGGCATACCCTTCCCACTTAGGGCGACAAATGCAAAAGAAACAATTGATGGACGGAATGCTGGACAATGCAAACATTCACCCCCAGTCACAAAGATCTGGGTTAAATCCATCATTCTTTTGCTCACCACACCACCCCAGTTTGGACCCAGCCATATGCAAATCAGTCTTGACCCTGTTCCTTGTGGGAACAGTCCAGCCCGAACTGCCAAGCCAGGTCCTCACTGGACCAGAAACAAGCATCCTGGGACCGGTTTCAGGGCATCACCCTTCTTCAGCCAGGCTAGCTTGAATCCAGTGGTGTAGTGAGCACGGGACCCACGTCTGGGCATACCCTTCCCACTTAGGGCGACAAATGCAAAAGAAACAATTGATGGACGGAATGCTGGACAATGCAAACATTCACCCCCAGTCACAAAGATCTGGGTTAAATCCATCATTCTTTTGCTCACCACACCACCCCAGTTTGGACCCAGCCATATGCAATCAGTCTTGACCCTGTTCCTTGTGGGAACAGTCCAGCCCGAACTGCCAAGCCAGGTCCTCCCTGGACCGGAAACAAGCATCCTGGGACCGGTTTCAGGGCATCACCCTTCTTCAGCCAGGCTAGCTTGAATCCAGTGGTGTAGTGAGCACGGGACCCACGTCTGGGCATACCCTTCCCACTTAGGGCGACAAATGCAAAAGAAACAATTGATGGACGGAATGCTGGACAATGCAAACATTCACCCCCAGTCACAAAGATCTGGGTTAAATCCATCATTCTTTTGCTCACCACACCACCCCAGTTTGGACCCAGCCATATGCAAATCAGTCTTGACCCTGTTCCTTGTGGGAACAGTCCAGCCCGAACTGCCAAGCCAGGTCCTCCCTGGACCGGAAACAAGCATCCTGGGACCGGTTTCAGGGCATCACCCTTCTTCAGCCAGGCTAGCTTGAATCCAGTGGTGTAGTGAGCACGGGACCCACGTCTGGGCATACCCTTCCCACTTAGGGCGACAAATGCAAAAGAAACAATTGATGGACGGAATGCTGGACAATGCAAACATTCACCCCCAGTCACAAAGATCTGGGTTAAATCCATCATTCTTTTGCTCACCACACCACCCCAGTTTGGACCCAGCCATATGCAAATCAGTCTTGACCCTGTTCCTTGTGGGAACAGTCCAGCCCGAACTGCCAAGCCAGGTCCTCCCTGGACCGGAAACAAGCATCCTGGGACCGGTTTCAGGGCATCACCCTTCTTCAGCCAGGCTAGCTTGAATCCAGTGGTGTAGTGAGCACGGGACCCACGTCTGGGCATACCCTTCCCACTTAGGGCGACAAATGCAAAAGAAACAATTGATGGACGGAATGCTGGACAATGCAAACATTCACCCCCAGTCACAAAGATCTGGGTTAAATCCATCATTCTTTTGCTCACCACACCACCCCAGTTTGGACCCAGCCATATGCAAATCAGTCTTGACCCTGTTCCTTGTGGGAACAGTCCAGCCCGAACTGCCAAGCCCATGAGGCACAGGGTCAGACTGATTTGCATATGGCCATGTCTGAACTGGGGTGGTGGAGTGAGCTAAAGAATGATGATGGATCAAACCCAGATCAGTTGACTGGGGGTGAGTGTTTGATTGGCTCAAACGTTCCGTCCATCATCCCCTTTTGTATCACTTTTAGAAAGTTGGCATTTTCTTACTTTAACCAGTCTGTGTCCCTGTCTGTCTCTGGAATACACGTCTGGGTTGGGTGACAGCTAGGCTTTGTGCATTCCCTTTAGACAATCACACGCAAAGGGAGCTGAGGCGTGGCCTGGATATCCGTTGGCCCATCACCAGGCTGATGGGTCTTCCAGAGTTAGAGTGAGAGGGAGGAGCTGACACTTGCACCTGGTACGGCTGAGCCTGTCCCCACACAAAGAGATGCATACTCCCCTGTATTGTGTCTGGAGCAAGGGCAGGAAACGGCAGGCTCTAGTGTACTACAGAGACTTTTCTTTGAAGTCTCCCTACTTCAAAGGCTAAAATGGGTATGAGTACTGGTCCTCTGACACCATATACTTAGAACACTGCCGGAACTGAAGACATTCTACCAGGAAGAAGAGCTGTTGTGCTGCCTGGAGGGACTGCCACTTTGCTTGCTTTGCTGTGTTGGCTTGCTGCCTGCTGCCTCTTGCCTGGGAGTGAGAAGACTGGACTTGACTCTCTACATCCTGCATCTCTGAAGGTTCTCCAAGGGATTGTTGGGCTTGCCTTCGGTTTCTGAAGTCTCACGGATATCAAAGACTTAACCTGCACATTGCTACCAGCACCTGGGCTCCTCTGCTGTGAGTCCTGCTCTGCCAAGTGGTGCCAAATCCAGTCCTGGCCCTTGGAAGGGAGTGAGTGCTGCTGCAACCCAAGAAACCAATGCATTGACACTGAAGCATCGATCGGACCTAGCCCACTTCTCTGTGATATAGGCACATCACCCCTGCCTGCACCGAAGCTGTGAACACCACTTACTGACTGCGCAACGCAATGGCCTCGACTTACAATGTAGCCCCGACTTTGCCGATGCAGCGCCTCCAAATCACTGCTGCTGCATGAGTCTCGGACACTGCATCGCCGATGTCTACGATGCACAGTCCCCGACTCCAACACATTCCAGGCCCTGCGGGCTTTGCGCCAGTGCTTCATCTACAGCCCAGCAGTTCGACATTGACATCGACATTGACACCTCTGGCCAATGCATAGCACTTTTGACATCGACGCATCAACGACTTTGCCCGAACTCACAAACAACTCATCACCTTCGACAGCGACGCATCCCTGCTTTGTTCGACGCATTGCCCCCGAGCTTCAACGCATCCAAGGTACTGTCAGCGGGTCTGCTTAACTACTGTATGTGACACATGCTCCATTGCAGTTGGACAGAGCTTTTGGATTTGCCCCGGTAAAGCACGACCAGATAGCCCCAGTTGGAGCTAGTGATTTCTAAGCATTGCATTTTGATTTAATCTTGCAAAATTCATAACTTGACTTGTGTATGTTGGATTTATATCGTTTTGGTTTTGTTTTACTTAGATAAATATTGGCTATTTTCCTAAATTGGTGTGGAGTACATTTGTAGTGTTTTTACTGTGTTACTGTGTGCACAAATACTTTGCACATTACCTCTTTAGTTTAGCCTAACTGCTCTGTGTCTAGCTACCAGAGGGTGAGCACAGGTGCCCTTGTAGTGTGTACTACGCTTACCCTGACTATGATTGTGGTCTCTGCTTGGACAAGGTGCATACCTCTGCCAACCAGAAACACAATTGCTAACAAGTTTATTCACCAAACATGTGCATAATCCAAGTGATCACTCAAATCCCCTTCAGAGTTGGGCATCTAGGGTCTCATTCACAAAGCCTTTAAGAGCATGTAAAAGAATATTGCATGAGTACTACTTCCCATAACCATACTAGCTTTTTGTGAATCAGCACATAGCTTTTAGGCAGTGTAAATAATCTGAGTAATAAACTTGCCATGGCATACTGTCACTTTCCAAGTTGTAAAAAGCTTTCTTTTTCACTTCTCCCGGACTCTTTTTACCTTTTCCCATCCTGTCCCTTTCATGTAGACTTTTTGTCATGTACTATGAGAGGGTATTTACTAGGAGTAGACAGGTTGGGAAGACAGTCACATCGATCTCATAGTCTCACTCAGTTGACAGCAAGGCAGATCTGATAACTGAAGATACAAGAACAGTTAATCAAGCTAGAGGGTCCTTCCAGATTTTAACAGCAGACTTCCATAATGGTACATCAGTGTTGCAGGCTGCGGTCTCCGACAGCATATGGAATGATAATGTTAATAAAATGCCTTTCAGTATAGATGATGGCTTTCTTCCACATGAATGTGGGAATTCAGCAAGTGTTCTGTGTTGTAATGGAAATAGCATTAGCGATCACTACCCTCAGTCCAGAATGAAGTTCCATGAAATGTCATCATCATCAAAATACTTTATTCTTTTTTCAACCACAAAAGTACAAACAATTACACAAAATACATAAAACATAACATAAATAATTTATGGATAAAAACGCAATAAAAGTCCATCTCTGGTTTCCAGAATCATGACTAATGAATAATAAGAGTTGGTCATAAAAGCTATGAATAAAAAGGAGACAGATAATGAAAATTGCTTTAGACCTAATACACTATGTCCAGAAAAGATATTTTAATACTGCACAAGCCACCACCTGAGAAGATTCTGTACATATAATTAGCAGAGCGGCCCCAACCCAGTTGCTTACATAATGGGATACCCCAGGCATTCCTGTGTCCTATGGACTCAGGGCAAAAGAAGAGAAAGTGTACTAGAGTTTCCTCAGACTGACAGCATGTCAGACATGCTTTGTTTGTACAGATTTGTGGACTCCAGTGGGCAAGTAAAGTAGCTAATGGCAATGTACCATAACGGAGTTTAAAAAATAACTGCCTGGATGCTGATGGAATAATAAAATCTAAAAAGGGTTCAACAGAGGAGTGGGGTTTAAAATCCAAAAACTTGCCTGCAAGAGACCCCTCACAAACGTTCCTCATTTCAGTGTCCTGCATGTAAACCCAGAATGCGTCTTGCAAGGTGGCCTAAGGCAGATATTTCAAACAAGCATTGGCATAGCCAATAGGTCTCGCTTTTGGGACCTTATAAGTATTTAGTTTTGCAGCACAATATCCTTGGTGCAACAACATCAGCTGTTGCATGGCTAAACCTTGTACCTTATAAGTGTTTAGCCATGCAACAGTTGATGTTGTTGCACCAAGGATATTGTGCTGAAGTTATCCAGCACAATATCCTTGGTGCAACAACATCAGCTGTTGCATGGCTAAACACTTATAAGGTCCCAAAGGCGAGACCTATTGGCTATGCCAATGCTTGTTAAAAATGTTATCTTTTAAACAGGTTTTGCTCATTTTCCACCTACTTTCCACTCCTTTGGCTGCAAATCCTATTTAAATATTTTAGTATCTTCACACCACTCGAAGTGTGACAATAGTCGTGAGAAAAAAGTGTAGCTTACGCTGTAAATTGTGGGATACATTTATTCCATAAATGTGGACATTAGCAAACTGATACATCCTTGTCCACTTATGTTTTTTTTTTTTTAAATGAGCATTTTCATGCTCGTGCGAACGCAGTGGAAGGAACAAGGAATGAAGAGTAAAGGGGGTGAAGGTGAGTGAAGGAAGGAATGGGCGTGGCTACGAAGGATGTGGTGAGGTGGTAAAGGAGGAGACGAGGAATGAGGGAGGCGAAGTATCACGGTGAGGATGGGGCGGGTAGTAAAAGGAGGGCATGAGGGGCGTGGAAGTGAGATGGGGACCCACTGAGGGCTGTGGAGGCAAGATAGGACTCAAAGATAGGACTCAAAGAATTTTGGTGTCGGAGACAAATGAGTACAGGAGGGCAGCGAAAGGGGGTGTGGGAGGGAAGATATGGAAGAGGGTTAGAATACATTTTCAGGGTGAGGGATAAACGGGTAGTGCGGAGCGGTTTCGGGGAAGTTAAGGGTTGTGAAGTGGGCAAGGAAAGAATCTATGGCTGTGGGGGTGAGAGAGACCTTAGGGGGTTGTAGGGAAGCCAAGATGGGTCAAGAGAGGAAAGGCAGGGCCGAGGTAGGAATTTGTGGGGGAAGTAATGACTGAGTTAACATGAGTGGGCAGGAGGAGTGAGGGTGAGGGAAGGCGTATGGGGGCATTAATTGAAGATGTAAAGGGAAATCAAACCGAGAAAAGAGGTGGAAGTGAGAGAATACGGATGTGAAACTGCTGGAGAAGGTTTGCGAGAAAGGAGGAGAGAGAATGCAGGCAAAGGAGGGAGTGCGACAAGAGGAAACCGGACAGGTGTAGGCTGTAAAAAAGGGGGAGCATGATGGGGCGTAAAGGGTGTTGGTGTAAAGAGCAGGGCACACAGGCGGAGAAGGCTAGAGAGTGAGAAAGAAATAAAGTGGGATAAACACAGAGGAGGTGGTAACAGAATGGGTGGTGGAGGGAGAGCCACAGAGAGCTAAAGGAGAGAGGGGGCTATAGAGGAGGGTACAGAGATATAGAAAAGAGCTGAGAAGCTGAGTGAGGAGGCAAAAGAGTGTGGGTGGGGGGACTCAAGGATAGACGCAAATAAAGGCAAAGATTGAGGAGGGAACGGTACAAAATGTGGAAGAGTGAGAGGGGAAGGTACAACGGGAGATGAAGGAAGTGAGGACGGTAAGGGGTCGGGAGGAGTGAGTTAAGAGTCAATGGAGACATTATTGAAAGAGGGAGGAATGGTAAAAATCGAGGAGAGGAGCAAAGAGACAGAGATAACAAGAGACAGAGATAACAAAAGACAGGTGCATGTAAAGAAATCAGGAGGGAGCTAAATTGGTGAAGGGGACAGATGGGAGGGAGAGAAAAGGGGAAGAATGAAAATAAAATGGGACAGAAAATATTCGGCGGAATCCACCCCTGAATGCGAGTGTCCAAAAGAGGAGGGGGCATAAGTGGCATAGTAATAAAGAAAGGACTGCACAAAAAGCGAGGCTGCTGGTTTGCGGTGTTGGCACGGTTGAAGAAACGCACCGACTGGTTATAGTATGGATTTTAACAGAATAAATGTAGTACTTTTGCAATATGAGAGATTCCTCATTTTTGGGTGGGATAACGGATTCTTGTACGACTGTTACCTGGTGCTACTGATCTCTAAACAGGAAGCGGTGTGAATACAGAGAAACGGGTGTGTGTTGTGTGTGTGTGTCTGTGCACATCTGTGCGCGCGCGCGTGTGTGTTTTTTGTTTCAGGATGGGCCTTTCTTTTGAAAAGTCATAATTTGCATATATAATTATAAATTACCACTCCGGCATCCCACGCTTGGGTGGAACAATTCAGTACGTACAACTAATAATAAAGATCCCCTGGAGGAGAACCTCTAAACACACGGACTTGAGTGCCACCTTAAGGTTGCATTTTGGGGAGAAACAGTCTGTTGTGCTAGAATCTATGACTATAAACTAGTGTTAGAGGCAAGCAAGTTATTTTGCTACATACATACATTTGCATGATTTTAGCCTTTTGTTGCAGGCACAACAGCCAGTGCTGAAGCCCTCATACATCCAGCCAGCACGGAAGGCTGCACATTCAGCAGACATTGAAATGTTATCCTGTCTTGAGTGCAGTTTCTGCCCAGTAGAAAACACAGTGCCTCACTCGACATCCAAATCCGTTCCATACTGGTATTGACCAGCAGTTAATGGCCGAAAAGGCCACCGAGCATTATTAAATAATCCAGGTTTCAACTGGAGTTAAAGGATAAAGCACATGTTAATTCAAACGAGCAAATGCTCCTCAACACCCAAGTTTCAGAAATGACCTTGCTTGTCTACAATTGTCGGAAAAAGGTCTCAATTTCCAAGAGCGGTGGCCAACCGGGGCCTTGAATTCGGAGCTCTTTGGGCCTTGGCTGGGTGTTTCTTGGCAATCCCTCGCTAGAGGATCTAAATATAGAACATTGGTAGCCATCGGGCAGACAGCAGAACCTTAACAGGGCTTGCCCATCCCTAAAAGTCGACAAGAATTGTGCTCAAACAAAGGAAGTTCATAGGTTTCTATGGTGCAATTATAAAAAATAAAATAAAAATAAACAATGAATGCCAAACTGACAGCTATGGGAAACAACGAAGAAACAGAATGTTAGAGCAAAGTGGTTTTGTGGTTCCATCTCTTTTATCTGTTAGAAAACACTCAGCTCCGTTCACCGGGTCCTCCAGCCACTCAAAGACTGATCCAGATCTAACCACAAAGTGACACAAATGTGCAAAAATGTAAAATTGCAGAAGATAATACTGAAAAATGTGCATCGCTGGTACGAGTAGAAGATGGGCAGAAAAGACAAAAGAACAAACACAGACACAGAGCTCAAGTCAAGCACATTAAGAGGGCGCAGTATACATGTGGAGGTGCAAAGATCACACCGGATGCAAAAGTACAGGCAGGGAGCACTTGGAGGGAGGTGTGGGGGAGCTGAGCCACCGACTGGTTTGGGGGGATAAGAGCACAGATAGGGGTGGGAAACAAGAGGCGGAGGTACATGAGACGAGAGCACACTAGGGAGCAAAACACGGGCAGTGTTTTATGTATAGGGGACAGCGAAGGGAAGATTGGGAGAGTGTGACATACAGGGGAGAGTACAGACATAAGTACGGACTAACGAGGCAAGCACGGAGTAGTCATGTAGGGGAGAAGAGCACAGGAAGAAGTAGAGCAGTGACAATCACACGCAGGCAGAAGTACAGAGGTGCTGAGCACAATCAGAAGTACAAGGAGCTGCACAAAAGCAAAGGTGCGGGGGGACAGCATAGGCAGGAGATCAAGGACAGAGATATAGAGTAACAATGCACAGACAGGGTGTGGTGCACGAGAGGACTGAAAGCAACAGGGGGGCAGAGTACAGGCAGAAGCAGTCAGCACAGGTAGGTAAACAAGCACTGAAACACAAGTGCGCCCCGCGCCGGGGCCGCGAAAGTGAAACAGTACTCCGGTTTAAGAAGTGGGAGGGGTGGGGGGAGTGCGATTCCCTTGCGGGAGCGAGCGGTGCCAGGAGCGATAATTGCTACCATATGGCGCCGCTCGCTCCCGCAAGTGAATCGCCAAACGTGCACGCGTTGCCATTGAAGGCAATGGAACGCGTGCACGTTTTTGGCTGAAAAGCCGAAGCGATTCCAAAAGGTCTTTTTGCCTAAGCAGCGCATGCGTGCTGCGTAGGCGAGACCTAAAAAGGGGGAGAAGAACTAAAACCGCCTAAACCAAGTTTAAATACAAGATTTTTTACTTTAGACAACCACTTGATTTTACAAAAATTATCCAAAGAAACTACATCTTGAAAAGTTCTATAATAATCCTCGAGGGCCAAGGAATATTCAACCTGTGCCTGTGCCAATATAATAAGGGCCTTAACTGAGCTTTATGGGTCAACGGTGCAATGCCCATATCTTGCCGTAACTTACCATAAGGGAATTAAAGGAGTGTTCTTCGGTTAAAGCTCGTAAAAAGTAGTTTTCAGCCACTCCCATAGGGGCCAACACTGCATTGTCCCATACTTAACATCCCAGATAGGGCACTGCCCACGGCCTTGGCCCTATATACCTTTAGAGCAGGAGAAATACGCTTGAGATCAGAGGACATATACACTCTCAGAATTGCAGGACAGTGTTGCGCTAAACACAAACTGATCTTCTGGACTTGAGACCGCCAGGACATAGCACTAGTTAGGCTTATCCCCAAGTAGTTAAATTCCAGAATCTTGTCCAAAGGACTACCCCCCAACATTATAGAGCCCCTGAAGGATTTGTGTGGACTAACTGCCATAAATTTTGTTTTTATGTGATTTATCACTAATCCACATTTCCGGCAGAAAGCTTCAAAGCTGTATACTAGGTGTTGGAGGCCACTAGGTGTTTTTGACATCAAAAGGGTGTTGAAAGAAAATAGAAGAAGTGGTATTCTATCGCCAGCCAACCTATGGGCATCATTTGGACCATCCGCCAAGTAGGTGACTACATCATTCAAGTATAATGAAAATAAAGTGGGGGCGATTACACACCCCCTGATGAACCCTTGTTTGGATATCTATCTTGTCAGTAAATTCCTTCCCGACCCCATCTAACTTGTGCATATGTGTCCTGATGTAAGCAAATCAGAACATCCAAAAGGTCAGGAGGGACCCCACTATTCTCAAGAACTGCCCACTACTTCTCTTGGGGGACAATATCGAACGCAGATTTAAGGTCGACGAAGACTAGATAAAGATGTGCTTTTTGGAGCACCACAGTCTTCCAGTAAATGGTTAAAAACCTAAAGACCTGGTCAATAGTGCTAATCCTCCATCTGAATCCCACCTGAAGAGGAGAGAGGACCTGGTGGACCTCAATCGAAGCATCCAATTTCCACAAGACTTGTCTGGCAAAGACTTTTTGGGCCACTTCTGTCAGGCTAATCGGTCAAAAGTTTGTGAGCGAGTCCCGAGGGCCCTTTTTGTAAATCAGGACAATTTCGACCATCTTCCAACTGTGGGGAATACTAGCTCCTTCAATATCTGCCAGATAAAGGTCGTCAGGTAGACCTTCAGGCTCGGCAGCCTTACCAGGAGCAATTGCTTTAAGTGCACTAGCAGATTCACACATATCAACTGTAAGTGTCCAAGAGGGATTACGAGTCATCAGGAAAGGACAGCAGTTTCCCTCATCAGCCTGTATCTTGGGTCGACTATAGAGGTATGAAAAGTGAGTATGCCAGGCATCAGGAGTCACAGAGACTGCCAATAACCTAGGTGGACAGTGGTTACCATTGGCTACCAGTTTCCAAAATTTCCTAACATCATTATGTTTGGAGGCTTCATAGATACTTTCCCACGTTTTGGTGTCCCACTCCCTATGCGCTCTGGTCAAGGCCAACTTGTATTCTTTCCTTTTAAGTCAGACCAGAGTAATATCGCCTTTATCGATGACCCTGTGGAGATCATTCTTATCCTCATGGCAGGCCCTGTTATACCAGGACCGGGAAGAAGCAGAGGAATGTCTAGTGGCAACACAATTGCACCTGAAGCACTCCCCAAGAATTGCAAACAAGTCATCATTGATTTTAGTGATACTCGTACTCCAAAGCTGATCCCTGATTGTAGCAAGGTTTGACTTTTCTATCTCGGAAACTGTGACATTGAGGACCTGGTTAATCAAGTCTCTGTGACATGAATTGTCAACTACCTTATTCCACTTGACCCTTCACCTATCGTCAGAGAGGACCCGGTTGAAGCTTAATAATACTGCTATGTTAGCCAGATTGTTGAACAGATCTTTTAGCGTACAATGCACACCATTATGATCACTGTTAGATCTGCTCAATATTTTTAAATCAACCAAGTGCCCCCAAAGATATAGGGTAATTAAAAAATAGCCAATGCTGCTCGTACGCCCCAACTGATTGAAGGTATGGGCAACATTTGGGTCAGATATTGAATGACCAATACAGGCCCTCAGCCCATGAGATAAAGTGAAGGACAACAGTTGATAAGCAGCACTTGTCCAACGCTTTACAGGTTCAGTGTTAAGAATTGGAATCCCCATTCCTCATCCTCCTCAGAGGCCAGAAAAGAGAGGGACTGGGAGCTAAGGGGAAAAAGGGTAGGTCCAGTACTCGTGCTCCCAAGGAAAATGTTTCAATCACTAGAGAGTAACTGTTACTAAAAAAAGTGCTTGCTAGCCCGAACGGCCAGTATGAACTATAGGTGAGGGGGCACCTATCTTCCTGTGTGATTAGAGGTTGGAATCAGGGGGGAATTCCTCATATTTGGAGTGTTGCCCTCACACACCCGTTAAGGTGTCATGCTTCATCATTGGGCGTTTTGCTCCTCGTGGGGGTGGCGCTGCAGTCCCCCACGGGCCCCGCGAGAGGGCTCTTTGGTGGAGTTTTTTTATAGAGGAACAGCGCAGTAGTGAGTGCGGGTGTGTGGGGTTGGTGCAAGTGAATTAAAAATAGAGTAACAGTACCCTGAGTAGTATTTATTCTTGGGTCCGTATGATATTTGTTAAAAAAGAAAAAAGAAACTGATGCGCTCTGCTTTTAGTGAGTAGGGTTCTTTCTTTTTTTGGCAATAAATAGTGAACAGTGAAAATAATATATCAGGTCTTAGTCAGATCGACATGTTTCACACCTATTGGTCCCTAATGGATCCCTGGCGTTTCATCAGGACCAGGAGAGTTTTGTGAAAGTTGAAAAAATGTGTGGCACAGGGGTACGAGAAAGAAACCTACAAAACACCCTGTGATGTTAACCTGATTCAGGTCGGTGGTCTAGGCGTCTCTGCACCCAGTCGATAACGACCACCTTTACGTGTACATCCAACCTAAAAGAATAAAAAAATGGGTAGGAAACAAAGTTTCAATACATTTGTGCAAATAGGGCAAAGAGGGGCGAACAAATGTCTCAGGTTAAGTGGTAAACATTCAACCCACATAGACACTCCATGCACGATCGTAGCACACGCAATGAGTCACAATATTGCAATAAGCACACGAAGGTGTGCAACTGTGACTATCTCGCGTACCCCTTCAAGTCTGGGAGTGAGTGGATACAAGCATACAGTTAGTGGTATAAAACACACATAGTCCCTACCCCGAAGTTTGTCCGGGGGTGCCTCGACGGCAGAAGAAGCGGCTCAAGAGGTTACCTAGAGTAGAGGGAGGGGAGGGAGTGACCTAATGGTTGTTGGTCAGGTTTTCTGCCAGAAAAAAGCCCCTGGGAACGGAGCTGTGAGAGAACAAAAACGCGTTGGTATCACGCTTCTCTGTTATGTAAAGGGAAAACAATGTACTCACATTGACCTCTTGGTGAACAAGCATCCAAACCTGCCCTCAGCCACTGAATTGCGGGAGAGCTGACAGCTGTAGGATACCCGTATAAATATGGGAGGAAAATGAGGGAAAAGAAAGCTGGGGCGGTCCGCCTCCCCGCTGAATGCGGAAGTGTGGGTGGTGTCAGAAACTAGAACGTTCATAATGGATCGTCGTGGTTAGATAGCGGGGCCATCTTGAGGGGTCTGGGGCGTGCTGTAGTGCAGGTCAATGTAAAACAATTTTGTAAAAATTCAGTAAAAATGATTGGGACATGGTGGGAAGGCAGGATAATGATCTCTGCTTATTACGTGTAATCGTGCTAATCGCGGAGTAGTGGCAGGTCATCTGTCGGTTGTTAGCATGATTAAAAGGTGTTGGTGGGAGGAATGGAAAGGTGTCAGCCATGGTTAAGAGATGTTGGTAGCACACATCTGGAGTTAGGACAGGCGTCAGCTAATGTTAAACAGACTTGCCTTGTGAGCGCCTAGGGGCATTCCAACTTGTCAATGGCATTGGGAAGAGGATGACGAAGAAAAGTGTTGGCTTAATCGAATTACTATATCATAAATGTTGGGGAGTCATTGAGGTGGAAGTTCCACCGGGGCTGGGGATGGTCTACAGATGTGATCTTGTCGTACTGGCAGAAGGAATTGAGAGGTTGTAGGAGGGAATTAATTAATTAATTCAGCCCAGGGTATGTCATCATTCAATCCCTAGGGTATTTCATCTCAATCAGAACACCCAGCGTTGTTCCTGATTAAACACCGTCCTAGCTGGCCAGCTAGGGTTGGAGTCAATAATAGTCCAGCGCATACTGTCTGGTGTATGTTGTGCCTCAAGGAAGTGCGAGCACATCTTGGTATTTGTTTTCTTGCAGCGTATCGTGCTGCAGTGCTCGCAGATCCGTGTTTTGACAGGTCTAGTTGTCATAGCCACATAACGGAGTTGGCAAGGGCATGTAATTAAATAGATACAATTTCTAGTATTGCAGTTAGTGTGCCGTTTTTGTTGCCATGGTCTTGGAAGGCCCAGGTCTATGCTCTTCATTGTGGTAGTGAGGGGGCATATTGAGCAGGAACCACAAGTGAAACGACCCTTGACTGGTGGAAGGGTCCATAAGGTAGGTTATCTTGTCTGTTTGGCACGGGGGCATGTATGTTCAAGAATGTCCTTCAGATTCTGTGTGCGTTTATAAGCAAACAGGGGAGCTGGTCCTGGAGTAAAGTTGTCTGTATTCAGGTTTTCCCAATGTTTTTTAGTAACTTTCTGTATTTTGTTAGATGTAGTGGTGAAGGTTGTCACGCATGTTAGTGTGTCAGTCGGGACTTTTTCTCTACTCTCCAGTAGACTGTCCCGATGATTGTTCTTAGCCCTCTTGTAGGCCTGATGTATCACTCTGTGTGGGTAGTGACGGTCCAATAAGTTGGATCTGAGGGAGGATGTCTGTCTTTCATATTCGCTAAAAGTATTACAATTCCTGCGTAATCTAAGTAATTGACCTACTGGTAGGTTGTCCCTAAGGGATTTGGGGTGGTGACTCTCATAGAGTAGGAGACTGTTTCTATCAGTAGGTTTTTTGTAGTTCGTGGTAAGCAATTGACCCTCTCGGGCGAGCTGGACAGGTCTAGAATTGGTATAGAACTGGCTACATTGGTGTTGGTAAATTTCAGATATGGGTCCAATGTGTTGACCCAATTGCAGAAAGCCCTACATGTTTCTGAGTCGCCACTCCCGAACAGCAGGATGTCATCAATATAACGACGCCACAGTAGTATGTTGTTGCGAAATGGGTTGGTCTCATGCTCAATATAGTTGCTTTCGAAAGCAGCCATATAGAGACATGCTAAACTGGGGGCAAAGGTGCTTCCCATGCATGTCCCCTGTATCTGGTGGCAGAGTTGACCTTGAAATTCAAAGAAATTTTCTTTGAGGGCAAAGGAGGCACACTCAACAATAAATGTAATGGGGGTCTTAAATGGCCATGGGTCCTCCAGGTAAAGTATGTTCTCCAGGACTCCTAAAGTAGTGTCCTGGTGGATGCTGATATATAAAGCTTCGACGTCCAGTGTCACCAGCAGGTCAATCCTATCAGGTGCTAGGAAAGTCTGTATCAGGTAAAGAACATCCATTGTGTCTTTAAGGTATGTTGGAGTCTTCATTACAATCAATCTCAGGAAAAAGTCACAAATTTTGCTGAGTGGTTCCAGGAGTGAATCGAGGCCCGAGACAATTAGGCGTCCCGGTGGAGGGTTCAGCCCCTTGTGAATTTTGGGGAGTGTGTAGAAGTATGGCGTGCTGGGTTGTTCATTATGAAGGAAGCTCACCCCTTGTTTAGTAACCCACCCCTCCGTCTCTGCTTCCGTGATGAGTCCATTGTCCATCACTGACTGTGAGACGTGCAGTGGGATCCGTTTCGATCGGGAGGTAGTAACGTATGTCTGCCAGTTGCCGTTGGCATTCATTATCAAAGGTTGTCACATCCTGTAGAACAATGGCGCCTCTGGTTTTACCACAATAGATGTATCATCCATGATTCCCCTGAGCAGGTGCTTCTATCTTTTGGACATGTTGTTGAAAGGTGGCGGTCCACTCGTAAGTGCTATCTCTTTAAGGACAGCCTGCTCAAAGGTGAGTACTTCATTGGGGGTGGCAGTAGCAGGAGGTGTGAATCTTGACTTGTTGCGTAAGCCTGTACCCTCATCCGAGGTGTAGGGTTTGTCTTGAAAGTCGGCCCGTAGTCTGATTTTACAAAAAAATGTATGTAATTCCTGGGGAAGACGGAATGTGTCTTCTCGTGGGGTGGGGACGAATCCAAGTCCCTTTTCCAACATGGTGGTTTCATCTGGATCAAGTTGTCGTGACAAGAGGTTGACTACAAGTGTTTGGGTACCGTTGTCTTACTCCTCAATAGCATCTGGGCTTCTGGTTCCTGCCAATGCACGTTCTTAGTGGTTCCTCTTCTTCTTCCTCTTCCTCTGCCCCTCCCTCTGTTGAAAAAAGGGGGCTTCAGGAATTGTTGGTACATCTGGAATTGTTAGGGGTGGCCAGGTTGTACATTCCACATGGGGGGGGGGGGTTGTGGAGGTCCCATCCATTGTCCAGGAAACATGTTGGTCTGGTATGGATGTGTTGGAAAATTGGTGAAGAGGGGGGGGAGGGTGGTTAGTGAAATTACCCCTCTGCCTGTTGGAATTGTTCCTGCTTTCATAGCAGGAATCACTACTCACCGAACCTAATTTCCTGAAGAAGCTGGTTGAGCCTTCATCAGATGATGTATTGTTAGTGGAGAACTGATAATCTTCTTTCGTGTATGGGTACACATTCTCTCGGTCAAAGCGTTTGACATCTTTTTGTAGCTTATTGATTTTCTGTTGAGTGAGATATTCTTATTGCTCATTCATTTTGTCATTACTTTCTGCCAGGCGAGATTTTAAAGGTGTGATTGTTATGCCTGTCTTCAATGCATTTTCTGCTATGGTAATCTGAATGAGTAGGGCATCGGAAAGACGTTTGGCCTTATTGATAATGAGGACGAGCTAATTGTGCGTGCACTTCCATGAGATTTTAGACGATTCCCTGCGAAAGGTGATATCTCCAAGGAAGATCCTTGGTGTTAGGGTGACGAGCAGGCCTTTAGGGGCTATGTTAGCCCTGAGGTATTCTGTCATGATCAACCCGTGTAGGGCCGTCTTGATCTGTTGTTTCCTTAAGGCTGCTAAGGCTTTCCAGTCCTCTGTCTTACTGCCGGATGCTAAGTTACCCTCTACTGTAAGTAACAATGGTGCTCTCAGGATTTCTGCTATGGTGTCATTATCAAAGCTGAGGCCAAAGTTGTCTGTCATAATGGAGCAATGTGTAGTTAGATGAGATGGTAGGTGATTTGATGGTAGGGCAAGAAGGAGGGTAAGGGAGGGGAGAAGGACTAGGGGATGGGTCGAGTCGTCCTCAGACTTAGCTCAGGGTACCTACATGAGGCAGCAGAAAGGGGTCTCGTGTGGTGTGTCCTAGTTAGAAAAAGTGACACACTAAGGGAGACTACGCAGAAAATAGATACAATGTCCCACGGCTAGCTGCCATACTAAATATCTGATGCACAAAGAGAGGGACAGGGAGCTAAGGGGAAAAAAGGGTAGGTCCAGTACTCGCACTCCCAAGGAAAACGTTTCGATCACTATAGAGTAACTGTTCCTAAAAAAAGTGCTTGCTAGCCTGAACGACCAGTATGAAGTATAGGTGAGGGGGCACCTATCTTCCTGTGTGATTAGAGGTTGGAATCAGGGAATCAGGGGGGGAGTGCCCACTTCCCAGGTTTGTAAGTGGTGTAAAAGTGACTAACAATTATAATTGAGTCATGCGAGTGATAGAGAGATCGATGTAGGCTCAAATCACACAAGCCCTGGGACTCTGCCCCTCCTACCACCCTATTATAAACATTATATAGGTAGTAAGTGAGTGTGTTCTCCCTAGTGATAGATACTCCCAAAATATCATGGGAAATAGAGTGACGGCCCCTCCCTATACTACAAGCCGCTAAGTGATAGGTTATATAGCCCGACCTATGAACTGGCTCCAGGGAACAAGTTTCCTGGAAGCAGCACAGGTCAAAGTTTGGACTTAATCCCTGCTATGTTCCAGGACACAATGTTGATAAGAGGGATGGTTCTATGAGCAGCCTTCTCTGTAATAGAGATGTGGTGAGAAACAGTACTTAAACATACTATATCACAAACAGTTGAGGAGTCCCTTTCAGAACTGTCAAAAATAACAGCCCCAGGATGCAGTCAGTCTATCATAGAGGTACCCAGAGCATCTTGCTGGTTAGGCAAAGTTATATTGTTCTGCACTGTTGAACCACAGGGGAGTGGGGGATTAAGTTTAAACCTGATCAATGTGCTGTGTGGGGCCTGCCTATGTAATTTAGTGTTAACAAGACCTTCTACCAAAAAATTTGGATTTCACCTCCAATCTAATGTAGTCAAAACAACTCAAGGGTTCCGAAGGGTCATAATAAATGCCTGGTCTACAGGATGTTCGAACGGACAACCGAATAACAACCAAAAACAGTCGTTATATGATGTATACATTTATTTTTAAGAGACTCGTCATCTTCAAGGGCTTCCTTAGCTAGCATGGGGACCTTTTTAGTGTATATTGAAGCCAAGTTACCACCCCGATAGACCATCTCAGACCTAGAGCTATCACCAGCTTGACCTTTTTTCATGTCATGGCCAGGTGGACTCTTTTAATTTATGTTCTTGCCCAGGAGGACTCTATGCATGAACTACTGTTTGGAGCCAGACATGCATGCCCAGTAGAAAGAAAATCTTTTGAAGAAATACAAGATGCTGGGTGCTTCATGCCACTTTGATTTTTCTTACAGTTCTTCTGCTCAATTAGCACTACATAAGAGGAAGAAAGAACATCCTGAGTAGATCTAAGAGGAGGGGGTTTGACAAGAAGTATTATTTCCCCCAATTCAGCTGAGAACAGAACTGCCTTAGATCAAAGATCAGATATCTCAGCCTTTAGACCAAAGAAGTCATATGAGACAAACCTGGATCACAGCCAAGATTTGTATCAGTTGCAAGTAAACCCCCGCCACAAATCGGTAGACAAGAAGGTAATGAAGCTTCTGCAGGCTTTGGTGTGAGGCAAGCTGCCTCCATGGGGTTGGAATCAGTGGGTAGTGATGCAAGGGGAAGGAATCTATTAGAACATAGTACAGAAGGTGATAATGGTACAGTTACATCATTGACAGTAGGAGCATTAAACAAAGTATTGCTTTGTTCGCTCCGTAGGTCACCCACAGTTGAACTCTTTGGAACAGGAACAGAGTTCGGGCAATCCTGTATTACAGAGACTAGTTTCGATTTACGTTTCTTTAAAAAGATGGATGGAACTTTTTTGGGTCCAATGCAAGGATTTGGGTTGGTGGGGCCATTTCCTCCAGGAAGACTTTCCACTTCTTCGATTGAAGCATCTATGTCCTTTAGTGTTGTATTATCCAATGAACCACCAGGTGCGGCAATTGAAACATTCTTGTGATTTTCGCTTTCCCATTGGCATAACACCAGAATAATATAGTACCTTAATTGCCCACACCAGGAGAAAGCTTCAGCAGAATCAGGAGCGGTCCAATTGTTTAAAATCTCATAACTAACATCCCAACCTCGCCACAGACCCAGAGACCAACAGGACTGCGACACAAGCCAACAAACTGAAATGTGTCCGTGTGAATATTAAAATGAGAGGCTTATCCTTACCTCAAAAAAGAGTTTTAAAACCAAAGGGTAGGTCTGTGTCCGGCCCCCTCCTGATGCTGACAGGCTCAAGATGGGCCCCCCTTGGCCCGGGCTTTTCCTGGGTGCGGCAGCGCCGTGGGGATCTTTGTGACACTTTGTAGCATGTCATGTGTCAGCAGGAGGTGGCTAGAGGTAAGCTCCTCCGCATGGCGCAAAGGACTATGGTGTATGAAATCCTCCCAGAATCCACGGAATTTCACCCCAGTACTCTGCATCCTGTGCCGCAGGGATCTTCGCAGCACTTTGTAGCGCGTTGTGCAGCGGCAGGAGGTTGCTAGAGGTAAGTCCCTCCTCAAGGGGCAAAGGACAATGGTGTATGAAGTTCTCCCAGGATCCACAGAATTTCACCCCCACCACTCTGCATCCTGAAATGTCAGATTAACATATATTAAGAGAAGGAAAATGCCTCTTGTGCATGATCATCCCCAAGTTCTTCTGGACCTTTGCAGGTGGATTTTTGACTCTGTGCACTGGGACTCTGCTCTGACCCCTACAACATTTTGGTTATACCCCTAATTGATATATTTAATTAACTGATAAGTCCATAGTATATGGTGCAAAGTGTACCCAGGGCCTGTATAAATGAAATGTCACTAGTGGATTGCAGCCCATATTGTGGCAACACTAAAGTGACAATGCAAAACATGACTGCAGGCCTGCCAAGAGTAACTTGGCGGAGCAACTTTAAACTGCAAATTTTCTTGTCAAAGTAATCCATTTTGACTTGCCTAAACCCATCTTTTAAATATTAATATGTCATCCTTTAGTAGGCCTTAAATGCACATAAAGCAGGGTACATGATATTTAAAAGTTGGACATGTAAAGTTTTAATGTTTAATATGTCTTTTCTGTGAAAATGCCCTAAAAGATATTTTCAATGTAGCAGGGTTAGCTGTTCTATAAAGAAGAATTAGAATGAATTATTAACTTTAATAGAGTTAAATCGGCCTAGGAACCAGATAAAAAGTAAATTCTTCGACTTTTTAAAAGTCACCAATCTAATTAATTGGTAACGTTGGATTCATAACAAATATTTTACAAAAGTTACTTTTAAAAAGCCACATTTTACCTGCTTAAAGGCTTTAGATTCCCATTTGCATGAGCTTCCAGTTGCCATCTAGGAGCTGAATAGTTCCTTGATGAAGTGTGAAAGTACACCCAGAGACTAAGGGCTTGGGTACGGAAATGTCCTGTTCTTCTGACAGAATGACCATCTGGGCAGGGCCCGTGAACCTAATTATCTTCAAAGGGGCCTGCCCTGTCACAGGAATCTGTAGCTCACTATTGAGCCTGCCCCTTCTATTGTCCTCCTAACCTGGCACCAATCCCAATGAGAGAGAAAATGACCTTAGAACCATATTTGAGTAAGGACAAGGGATGGTTAGCCGATTACCCTGCCCACATCTCTAGGATGGGCTTTAGAGCTCTGCACGGGGAGAAAGAATCTGCCATGTTGGATTTAGGAAACAAGGGATTGTTTGCAGTAGTGCACAACAGATCGGATACAAATGCGGATAGGGTTACCCGTGGGAACTTTTTCTAAATTGGTTAGGGAGGTCTAGGAGCCCCCGCATCGACCAGCGGAAGACAGAAGGACTGTACTTGCTATTGAGACCTGTGAGGAGAACCCTAACTGCTGAATCTGCTCCCAATTATGTATATTCAATGGAAAAAAACAAAGGTTAGAGGGACGTTATAGTTAGGTGAATATCTCAGTGACAAAATTAATGTTTTGAACTAAAAAAAAAAAGACAGAAATTCACCTGCAAAGCTGCCCTTCCTAGTTCCGGTAACCAACCCTCTGCCTGGTATTCAAGGGCTTTTTGTACATCTGGTGCGCAGCGACAGTGGGATAGTTTCTGTGTGGGAGAATAGGACGGAAACATCCGATTTGTGTTCTGTCTGACTCAAGGTATTTCAGGCACCTGTTTTGTCTGTTGGCCTTCTTAACAATGTTGGATTCAGGGCAAGCAGGAGGCAGCAGAATGGCTGTTGAAAGCAAGAGAGCCTCTTCAGTGCACACAGACATTTCCCGACTAGGGCCTCTCAAGTCAACACGCTGAACATTAAGTTAAGCTCTACAAACGTATTCACTCCCTGCCGGCCTATGATGGATCAAAGCAAAATATTTCCTATTTTCAGGGCACCAATGTAATTTTAATAAGTTCACTGAGCTAAACATAGTACTGCCCTTAACATAGGGTCCTGGACAGGTAGCTGTGTTATGCTGGGAATCTTTCTCTCCTGAGGGTTTGTGCCTTAGTTATAGACAGTGGAGCACCCTACCTGGAAGGTCTATGTATGCAATGTATCTCATATCAAGTTTTAAGTTATGCAAGCCTCACAAGCACAACATTTAGACGCTACATTCTTCTAAGCACCAAGAGAAGATTTAGTTGGCTACATGTGTCAAATGTATACAGAACTAAAACACTTGTTATGGCCATCTACAACACATTTTACATGATAAGGAAACATTGTAAAGAAATGGACCGGAAAAAGCATTCTGCCCTACTTTTAAAAGTGCACTTGAACAGACAGCATTTTTTCCACTGTTATGAAGCACCTAGCAGCTCAACATTTTGTATTGTATTTCATGGGAGTGGGGGGGGGACGGATGCCATAAAGTGAAACAGATGTTTCTACTGTCATGAGATAGTAAATTAGTAGGGGTGTGGGATGGACAACAGACATAATTTAGGCATCCTGAAATGGAAATATTTTTCCCAATCTACTCTGGGACAGACCCCAGTTTCTTTTACCTTTTGATTTCTGGGTCTACCTATTTGTAGCTCATGCTGTTCTTGGTTATACATCAGGCTCATGTAGTGCTGATCTGAGCTAGACTGCTCGCTCTCTGTTGGCCATGGGTGTTCTATGGGCAGCCCTTCTTGGGTTTCACTCTTTTCCAGCGCCGGACTAGAAACAGCAACCAGCCCTGGCTGATTGCTGCTCAAACGGACTTGGGAGTGGGGTGTTGGAGGGGTATGGGGGTACTAGTAAAAAGCAATGCTCCCGCTTTTGTTACAGGGGGCTGATATTGCAGTAGTGCTGCAAAACCAGCCCCCAGTGACAAAACTGGCCCCCACGGCCAGAAAACCGCCTGACCCCTCTGGCCCACCGGGGATATTCCTGATGCCCGCTACAGCCAGTCCGGCCCTGCTCTTTTCTCTTTCTTACCTTCGCACTTTGCTGACAGCAGCAGCCTGAGATTGCCACTAAGAAGGTGGGAGACAGGTTAAGTCTAATGCATTGCACTTAAGCTAGCACTGGCAGGGCTTTAAGTGGGATGAAAGGATGAAAAAAGTGGGCATGGACTATAATAGGGGTGTGGCTTAAACTGAAATCCCCCACAGAGTGCCACCATACCCACACGTTTGCATGGAATTGCACTGCCTTTAAACACAACTCAGCCGTGGCTGTTATAAACACCTGGATGGGCCTTAGTTCAAAGAATGTATTACACAAGAGCAATACACTACATGAAAAAAAATCAGAAACACAACATCCTGGAAAAAGCTAACACTCTTCGGGGCTACAAAACTAAGTAAAGCATGTGAAATTTAGACATGAACGAACGGGACCCGCTTCAATGTTCGTTTTTATTACTGACAGGTCTGATACCCAGAGGCACCCGGCCCACTTAAAGCCCTGAGCATTGGCTTTGGAGCCCACCACTGGAGAGAGCTTCAAACCACGATGATGCCAGAGGCCTCCAGTGCTCACAGAGATCCTGACCTGCTTAGGCCAAACCAGTGCTGGACTGGGAACCCAAAGCAGCCCTGGCAATTTTCTCGGACCAGCCCCTGGGAAGCACTGCCAGGTCCTAGGAGGCTGGAAACGCTTGCTCCCTGCTTTTGTTACTGTGGGCCGATATTACAGCACTGCTGCAAAACTGGCCTCTAGTAGCAAAACTGGCCCCCATCCTTCCAGCCTCCCCGGGAAACGCCTGATGCCCGGTAGAGCCAATCCAGCCCTGGATCACACTCACATGGCTCTGACCCACGTGTGTAACTACAATGTGTTGGACACACTCATAAATCTCACCAGTTTCAGCCAATGCCATAGGTAGGCAGCCAATTAGGATATCACGGACTCACACTGGCTGGGCTATCAGGCTTATGTGGCTGCAAACTTTCTGCTGATTAGCTGTCTGTGCCAGCAGGGCCAAAAGAAAAAGGCTAAAGCACCAAAAAGCATGTTTTAAAAATAATACATGCGTTTCTGATTTGTGTGAGAAATCTAGAATGTTGCGGCAATGCAGAGAAACACCCAGATGTGTTACTCTAACCCTAAATGAGTGACACTTGGCAGATATTAACTTATTAGTTATAGTTACTTTAGGACACAAGTTTATATAAACACATATACTCAAATCTGCAAATCCTCGCTACTAGAGGCCCCTCTCAAGTCAAATGCTAAATCTTCAACATTCTTTCCTACAGCTGCAGTTTTTCAAGGCGTTACTGAAGTTCACTCTTGAGTTAGATGCATATATCACAAAGTTACTGGAGTAAATGCATGCAATGTATTCTTGAGAGCACATGAGTAATCGCAATAACCAACAATAACCACTAGATTAACCACTAACCTTGGGTTCCAGAGTAGAGTGCTAATTTTCCTAAAGCACTACAATGCCTCTTCAGGGTTAGTAAGCACTATATAAATGCAATTCAATTACAAAAGCATTGAAACCCTTTCAAAAAGCTGCATTGCCCTTAGTTACATAGGGGATTTACTATCTATTCACACAACGCAGGGTAGCAAGCAAAGTTGCTTCAGTGCACTGCATTGCATGAAAAGGGAGACAGCAGAAATTGGCCATAACTATTAAGATATAACATATTTCTGCTGTCTCCTTGCACTGGAGCACTGAGTGCAGCCTAGCACCAATACAGGTGCAACGGTGCCTGCGTTACAGACAGGATTGTTTTTGTGCAGGCAGGGACACCATGCTGCACAAAACCAATCCTTAAAGGCATTTTCCTCTTTCTATGCATGGCGCAGAATGCAGCACGCATAGAAAGAGGACGTAACAAGGAGAAATGAAGATACTTCTCTTTGGTACATCTGCTTGAGGGATGCACAGGTTTTTGATGCATTCCCAGGTTTACAAGGCTTTGTAAATCTGGGAATGCATCAAAATACATTGGTGGACGCATGGGAACCCCTATGCTTCGCCCATGCAACGCCTTCCTACAGCAAGGTAATGCAAGGCTGTGTTATGCGCTGCCTTGTGTTACTTTGTGTTTACTAAACCAGGCAAAGCTACACAAGGTGGCTTTGCATGACTTGGTGAATACAAACAGCGTTTTGCATTGGAGTTGTGCTATAAAAGTGATGCAACCCCGATGCAAAACTTTGGTAAATTCCCAATAGTTATCCCTCACAAGTCAAATGCAAAAGCATTTGTAGTCTTTCTTGAAGGTGCAGTTCCGCAAGTCATTATTTGGTGTGCCTCACAAGTCAAATGTAAATGTATTGAAATTCTCACTTGTAGCTGCGGTTCCACTAGTCATTAATAGGTGTCCCTATCGAAATATATATGCAAAAATATTGAGAGAGCTGCAGTTCCACTAAGAGCTACTAAGTGCCCCTCTCAAGTTGAATGCAAAAGAATTAACATTTTTTCATGAAACTGCTGTTCTACTAATCGCTACTAGGTGATCCTCAGTCAAATGCAATGCATTTATATTTTTTCATGAAGGTGCAGTTCCACTAGTCATCACTAAGTGTCCCTCTAAAGTCAAATACAAAAGCATTGAAATTGTTTCTTGAAGCTGTAGTTCCACAAGTTGTTCTAGGTGTCATCATCTAGCCAAATGCAAAAGCCTTGAAGTTCTTACATGAAGCCATGGTTCCACTAGTCGTTACTAGGTGTACTAATCAAGTCAGATGCAAAAGCATTGAAATTCTAAACTGCGGTTCCACTAGTTGTTACTTGGTGTTCCTCACAAATCAACTGCAAAAGCAGTGAAATATCTTCATGAAGCCGCAGTTCCAATTGTTGTTAATAGAGGTCCAGCTCTAGTCAGGAGCAACTGCTTCAAATGACCTGTACCAAGCAGAGGGGGTTTTACTTTAGTATATACATTTGCCCACACAACTTTTTCCATTTTAATCATTTGTGCTTGTTTTCTCTCGGATTATTTGCAAAAGCTGTTTCATAGTATTGCTTCAAAATTACTGATTTCATTACATTTCTTGATTTTTTAAAAGTTTGTGATCACACCCTACTATTTATAGGAACTTTAATTGACTGGTAAGTACAAGTACAATTAGATGGTTTATTTTGGCTGTTTATGTTCCAGTGGGTGTAAGCTTTGTCTTTGATTTGAGAGTGGTGATTTCTGCAAACTGACAGTGCTTGTACAACACTCTGATAGAGGAGATGCAGTTCTGCAAGTAGTTACTAGAAGCATTATCAAGTCAGATAAAAGTGGTTGAAATGTGGGGGAGTGTGGTTTCAAACTAAAAATATGTATATACACTATAGTTACTCTCATGACAAGCTAATTTTCAGTAGGATAAATAAATATACCAAAGCTAGTTTATAGTGAGGAATTAACATTGTAAATTACAATAAATGCCTTGAGAGTTATGAAAATGGTAGATATAATGCTATACATAGGGTCTATCAGTCACTGGGAAGTGCAAGTTATTAACAATATCTATTTTTGGGGAACAATGTTTTATGTGTATGTGTACACCTGCAAGGGCTGAAATGTAGTCACTCAAAGTGAAGGCATCCAATGACTGAAGTGAGCTGGTCTGTTGATCTATACCTTCTGCTGGGGTGTGAGAGAATATCATTTGAATGACATGTCAACAGACAAATGGTGAAAGAGCATTGATTGGGAGCCCCTATATATGTATGCATTTTTTGTATGATTTTTTGGGAAAACATGAGGCTGGCAATACAGATAAAGCTTTCTTTAGGCCAGACCTAAAACTGTCCCTTTCTCTCTCTCTCATTCTCCACAACAAACAGCACTGACGTGGATGAAAGACAGTAGGGCCCAGTGCAAGAGAGAACTTTGGCTGCAAGTTGGCATGCTCCAACCCCAATGCCACAAAGAAAACAAGGGGAGAAAGAGGAGACCTCCTCTACAGGAGATTTGATGGCTTCCTAGACAGAACAGGATAATCTAAAAACTGTCTCCAGGAGGACAACACAAAGAGGTTCTGAACACCACAAGTTGCCAGATCGAACAGTGAGGAAAATGGTCATACTGTCCAGGAATACCCTTTGGTGTCTAGAGATCATGCTCTCCCTACTTCCCAGCCTGAACGTACCTCTTCTGTTCTTCATCTCATAGTCAGTGAACAAACAAATCTCCACCAACATTCAAGGGCCCATATTGTGCCCCTTATATCTTGGGATATACATATGCTTAAAAATGTAATGTCCTTTTTGCAGACTGTCTTTACAAAATTGGGGACCTCTACTTTGAATTGAATTTTACCCAGATTCATAGTATAGTCAGACACTTTTCTATGTCTTAGTATTGGGTATTTAAAAATGTGAATTACCTTATCTGGGCTCAAACAGTGGACCACAAAATGATTTGAAAATCATGCCAGACAGAATTGGCTTCCATTTGTTTGACCATGGTTGATTATTCTCACTATCCTTCTGTATCATTTCCACCATGGACTCCACACAAAGCAGACAATAGAGGGCTCAGCAGACATTCCTGTGCTCTGTCACAATTTATAAAGAATTGCATCAATAAACAGTGATTATTACAGAGGTTTCTGGAAATTTGTAACTAAGGGACAGATGTAGGAAGCCAAATTGCGATCGCAAACGATGAAATTCGCAGAATTTCAGCGTTCGGGATCGCAATTTGGCTTTGTGCAATGTAGGTAGGCAATTACCCACTCGCAACATAAGGAATCGCAAAGATTGCGATTCCTTATTTTGCGCAAACATTTAGAGAATCGCAATTTGCGATTCCCTAAATGCTATGCTAGTAGGCATCGCAAATTGCGATATTGCCTTAAGGAATCGCAAATTACCACCAACTTCAAGTTGGTGGTATTTTGAGATTTCCTTTCAAAAAGCACTTTTTTGCTTTTTTCAAAGTGCCATGTGGCACACATGCAGATTTCAGGGGTGCAACAGGGTGTCCTTTTGGAACCCTTGCACCCTTGAAATTGCGCACGCAATTTGCAAGTACCTCTTGGTCACTCGCAAAGTGCGTGCGCAGATCCCATTCATTCCTATGGGCGTCTTGGCCCATAGGAATGAATGGGAAGGTATTCCTTGATTGCGAATCTCAATTTGCGATTCGCAATTAAGGAATATTAAGGAATCGCAAATATTTTTGCGATTCCTACATACATTCCATTTTGCGAGTCCTTAATAGCGATTCGGTAAAAATCGCTATTAATGACTCGCAAAATTGACTTTACCTACATCTGGCCCTAAGTTCACAAATTGAAGATTTATCATGCTCATTGATATCAACATGGAACCTGATTCCAATATTTTTTCATCAATGGCAATCACCGGTTATAAGCCTTGTGTATCTAAGAGCAATTTTTAGAGCCATCATTAAATAATACACATGTTCATGCAGAATCTGTCCCTGAACAAATCCACACTGATCTTCCCCCACCAATGAAGACATGCAGATCAATGGTTTAGGGTATTAGAGAAGGATTTTCAATCTGTATTTATCAGCAACATCAAAAATACAAAGTACATAGCCTTTGTTTACCTTTTCCTACTGAATATTTTTAAATTGTTAGCATTACACAGATCTAGAATATTTGTTACCTTTTACAGCTTGAACTATCTCCAGTGGAATACTGGCTAACTTATCCATCATAACCTTGAGTAGTTTATTGCAAAGATGTCAGGCACCACTGGTTTTGCAAATGCTCAGCCTGTGGATTGCTTCACTTATCCCTACTGGGGTCATCTCTCCCAAAAGGTACAGTGTTTATCCTTGAGTTCTTTTTTCCCCACTGGATAGAATTGTTCACTCATCACTTACTTGGTCACTATTGGCATATAGATTTGTATAATACTCCATGATTAATATATTTAGGATATTCACAGTTTTTTCACTTTCTCCAATTTTGTCTGTGCTCTTGAAATAATTATTTATGGCAATATCTTCCTTTGCAATATCTTCTTTCTACATTGTCTCTTACCTCCCCATTTGCCAATATAAACAAATCTTTTATATGTTTTTCTACAATCTTATTTTTGTTGCATTTTTGTGTCTGCCCTTTCCTTTTTCAGTCACTTTAATCCTAATTGAGGATATGCCATTTAGTTGCGGAGACATTAGAGGATATATGCAGGAAACTATGGCACACATTGAAAATGTTGTCATGACAGCAATTATGTCCTGCCAATATCGCTTCAATTTGAGGGATTGCCACAGAAGGAATGGCAGTGTGCAGGGTTCTCCACAGACACTGCAACAGTTGCCTGTAAGGGAAGTCTTTCACACCACCTCTGCGCCAGTGTCTTTCCGGTGAGGGGGATCTTATTAAGAAATGTATAAACATCAGAAAGCATTCTCTTATCATCTTGTTTAGTGAAAACCCATTTCTCATATGGCAGGATTGGTCTGTTGGTTTAAGATTTTATGGAACAGACATGACCCAATGCCTGACTTGGAGGTATCGCCACCGTTCTTTCTCTGGGACCCCAACCCCTCAAAGGACATAATGCCAGTAATGTCAAAAAAGTCAACTACCCTTTTGCAACCAGAGTTTTGCTGTGACAAATAATTGTTCCCTGTTTAAGCTGGAGTAAACTCAGGGTTGCTAATTAGAGGGGATAGAGGAGGGGGTTAGATGGTATGGCCTCTAGACATAGCCACCCTGTCCCCTGCCACCATGATGGCATCAACTACAGGGGAGGAATACACCCCCAGGGCATTTGCTTCTTGTACAACTAGGGGACTTTCCATATGTGGATGCCAGCAATGTAGTGGTCAATGAAGCACCAGTGATTCTCAGTGGCTGAACTGTTGTTCTACTCCAAAATGTATCAGAGCAGTGCAACTAAGCTGAAGTTGATAATGGTATGCCTAGGCCCCCTTCACTCAATGTGGGAATACCTATGTTTCTTCCCCCCATATAAGAGATTCAAGAAGGCAGTGGAGCTTCAACAGGGTCTGGAGAAGGGGTGGCAGGGGAGAATTTGCATTGGATTTTGGTGAGAAGGGTCATCTTAGCTGTGGCTATTCTACCCACCCAGTACAGTCCCCTAAGCTACTACGACTGCAAGCCCATCTCTACTGTCTTAATTAGTAGATAGTGTACATGGTTTGGAGTCCAGGTGTTGCCCAAATTTACATTTACCTGGAAAAAACAAAGACAAGAGGCAATTGGCAAAACAGGACAGTTGATTTAATTAAACACTTCAGCCAGGAACACAGTTATAGAACCAGGTCTGAGGACTGTCTCAAAGTACAATTGATTTGAGCACCATTATATACATTTCCTGGAGCATCATAAAACAATTCATAGATCCTTTTTGATAAGAGGAATGTAGGCCTAGTCATTGAGTCATAAATTACTCCCACCTGATAACAAATGCAGGTGGGCCTCGACCTTGTGTGGATACAATGAGGGCCAGTGAGTAACGTGTACAGATGTCCGGCATGGGAGCACGTGATTACTGCATGTGCTGTGTGTGCTGTGTCCTTATTGGCTGAGTTTTCCTAACTTCATGTGGCATCTAACTTTATGGTGTTCTGGGAACACACGCCCATCCAGCCAAGTGCGCTTTTTTGGGGCCAATCTCCCAGGGCCATTGTATTGTCACTGCCTAACTGTGGTATTAACCTGGGTTTTTCCTCTTCGTGCGTTTGTTCTGCTTGTTACATGCTACCCCACCTGTGATCTGTCAATCAGTTGCCTCAGGCCTCAGTCGCAGGGTCTGTCTGTCCATATATTTCTGACTCAGGGTTGATGGAGAGGTCACTTCAGGTGATTTTGACAACAGTGTTTCGATTTTGTTTATATGCACACATGTATCATTGCATACATCAACCTCAATATTAACACAGGCTAGAGGGAAAAGTTTTTTCAAGTAGCCATGGGTGTCCGGTGGTGTCGTTAGATTGAGGACCTGAGATTTTGAAGTATTGATCTTGAAGCTGAAAGCTCTGCAGGAGTGGTTGAGTTCAGTCATGAGAGTAGGAATGGAATTGCATGGGTTTGACAGGGACATCACGAGGGCATCCATGTATAATGCTAATTTGTGTTCCTAATGTACAATAGCTATTCATGAGATGAAAGGATTAGCTCTAGCCCTCTTGGCCATGGTCTTCCTATATAGGGTGAATAGAAGTAGGGAGAGCGGATACCCCTGCCTGGTGCCCCTGCCCACTCGGAAGGGCTCCGACATGATCCCATTCGCCACACACAGGCTCTGGGATGGGATTAACCGTTCCATGTCCATTTCTGAAACCTAGGGCCAAGGCCGAATCTATCAAGGGTTGACCGCTAGAAAGGCCAATGAATGTGATCAAACTCTTTCTCTTCATCAAGGGAGAGGAGAAGCATTGGCTGTTTGGAACAGTAAACCTTATCAATAAGATGTAATATTCATTTTGTGTTGTCATTATAAGCCCTCTCCAGTATACACCTGGACTGGTCCGGTCCCAGCAGTCCCTGCATGTATGGCTTAAGGCATTTGGCTAAGATGTCAGTAAACAATTTAGCATCAAAGTTTAAAAGGGAGATGGGTCTGTATTTTGTGTCCTGTAAGGGATCCTTCTTAGGTTTGGTAACTACTGTGATGATAGCCTCACTCATGGTATCTGTAAGTGTCCATGTGTCTCCAAAGGAGTTATAGAGGCATTGTAGCAGTGGGGCCAGGCAATGGGTAGAGGGTCTTATAGAAGGCCGGTGTGAATCCATCTGCACCAGGCACTATATTGGGTTAAAGTTTGGCTATGTCCAAGATCAACTCCTCTATTTCTGTTTCAGTCTCAAGTGAGGCCCGATGTTATCTTGGGGTGAAAGCATTGTGACGTGTTCTGCAAACACGTATGAATCTATGGCAGACTTATCAATGTCATCTGCTGAGTACAAATTACCATAGAAGTGATTGCATGTCTTAGCAATACCTTCATCTGGTTCTATCTTTTACCCTTGTGAGTTGATAATCCCCGCCACCCTGTCTTTGTGTTGTTAGCCTCTCAGGTTGCTAGTCAGTAGGTGCCCGCCTTCATGGCCATTTTTATAGGACCATTGTTATATATGGAGGAGGCCATATTCCACTTTATCCGTGTCTACAGCCTTGAGCTGCTTTCGGACTATAGTGAGCTGCTGCCTCATCTGATTATGATTTGCCTCTACATCTTGAACTCTCTTCTCTAGTTCTCACCTCTTCTCCCTCCACTCCCTACTGTGTCATGCAGCTATGGCTATAAACTCTCATCCAACCACTGCTTCAAATGTGGGTTTTTGGTGAGTTGTTATGTTGTAAGTATCTCCTCCCCTGCTGATTGATTTTAAGAAGTTTGTAATTAAATCTCCAGCAATGGCCTGTGCTGGGCGATAGAGGTATTTCAATTGTAATAATTAGGGGTGAGTGGTTAGAGAGGGCAGAGACCCCTGTGTCTGCCACTTTGGAATCCGACTGGATACAAGGGGAGCCTATGAAGTAATGTAGTCTAGGGTACATCTGTTGAGTGGCAGAAAAAAAGGAGTAATCCCTCTGTGACTGGAACTTTATGGATACAGTGCTGGTCATGCATGGTCAGGACCCAGGGGTACCGCTGAGGCACCGATCGCCATGCTATTCATTGATGCAGACCAGCCCTGTGATGCGGCCAGGCCCATTCATAGAAGGGCAGATTTGTCATCTAGGAGAGACAGAGAAGCTGATGAGGAAGCGACTGCAGTGGCTGGCGAAGGAGACGTATGGCGGGACTGAGAGAAGGAGAACAGAGGAAACAGAGCAGAGAACCCTAGCGGGAACAACCCAGCGGAGGAGGAGATTATGCAATTTCGGGAACAGCACAACCTCAGCCCACTGATTGTGACAAGGTATCTGGTAGAGGAGGAAACAGCGTGTGCTCTAACTCCAGCAAAGGCGTTAAGGACCAGGCCGCTGTGCCTCTATCCCAGCCGCTATGTGGTGGGCACTGACACACGGGTGTCTTGTGGGGCTACGATATGGTGATGGGGTGCATGCATGTAGTAAGGTTGTGGAAGGACGACAGATTGTTTATTGGTTTGATGCCACATGGTGAATTGCCACAGGTGTTGGGCACTTTGTGTTATAGGGCTGTTCACAAGGGTGTAGTTGACGGATTGTCCCGCTTATTGAAACCTGACCACTAAGGCCTGTCTTTGTTTCCCCAAGGAATATCATGAACCAGAGAAGGTCCTAGGAACCATGGGGAGAGACTAGAGGAGAAGGACAAAAAGACTAGCAAACCCAGAAAACCATACAGTTGTGTTATTGCCTCCAGAAAAGACTGTTTCCATTAAAATTACCTCTTATTCTAATGCTGCTTCTGACTCATATCAGGCACCCTATTACAGTGGTGCCAAAAGTGGGATACAGTCAATCGCCCCCATTAGGTATGGAAATGGCTCATCTAGTGACCATGGAAGACATCGTCAAGCAGCTAGCAGAGTGACAACGTCATCTGCAGTTGGTGGTTGAACAACAGACAGAGGACGCCCATAGTAAAAGAACAATCCTTAAGACAGCTATAGCAACCCATTCCAAGGTTATTGCAGACAATCAACGGGTCCAAGATACAGCTATATTATTATTATTATTATTATTATTATTATTATTATTATTATGGTTTTTGTAGAGCGCAACACTCATCCCCTAGGGGACATCACAGTGCTAAAATGTTCACTATCTTATTACCGAGGCCCTAAAATAGCACAGAATAAGTAACATTAAGCCCTAAACAGCCAGGTATTTAATTTCTTCCTAAAACGAAGGTAGTCTTCAGTAAGATGAATATCTAGTAGTTGCATATTCTACTGAACCGCTGCCAGATGCCAGATACGAGAATGAGCCGCCTTTTTTGTTCGCTTTGTTCTAGCCAGCTCATGATTGCGCGATCTCATGTCCCATGTTGGAGTGTAAAATCCTACTCTGGCTTGTAGAATTACTGAGCCCTACTTATGCAGTGCTTTGCGCACATGGCAAAGAAGTTTGAATTTCGCTCTGTGACACATGGGAAGCCATTGCAAGGTGGCCAAGCAGGCAGAGGTAGAGCTATCTTTGTCTTTATTACAGATCAATTTTGCTGCTGAATTTTGTATCACTTGGATTCATGAAAACAAGTAGCGCACCATTCCCACATACAGAGCATTTCCATAATCCAGTCTACTTGTTATGAGAGCGTGGACTATGATTTTTCTCCACTTGACCGGCGGCCACTTGATTAGCCTCCTTAATATTTTAAGAGTGCCAAAACAGTTCCCACAAGTAGCATTGACTTGCTCTTGTATGGATAATTAATTATCTATAAGGACTCCAAGATTATTTGCTACGTTCTTGGGTTCAGAAGCAAAACCCAGTAGGTTCCGCTACCCTGAGGAGTCCCAGATCACATTAGCCCCACCGAAAATTTGATCTCCGACTTGTCTCTGTTCAATTTGAGGCAATGGTTTGTCATCCAATGTGCGTTCTCTGAGAGGCAGTTTTAGTTTGTCAGTTTGTCTCTGGTTTCAGTGCGTCTTTCTCCTATTGCTATCACCAACTGTGTATCATCTGCACAGGAGCAGATATTGAATCCTCATCTTTTAATATTCTTTGCAAGAGAGAAAACATAGACATTGAAAAAGTATAGGGCTCAGAGATGAGCGCTGTGGGACTACACAGTTGGCTAACTGGGGACATGATTTAAAGGAGCTAAGCTGCACTGTTTGTGTTCTATTGTTCAAAAAGGAACTAAACCACTGTAAAGTTTTAGAGTGGAGTCCAACTTTTTGATCAGTAAGCTGCGTGACGCTGTATCAAAAGGAGTGGAAAGATCTAGTAATATCACTCTGGTCTATTAGTGTTCTATTGCTGTCCAACATGGCAAGAATGGTGGCCTCTGTGCTATTTTAACTCAAAAACTGGTTTGAGAAGAGTCTAGCAAATCATTGTTCTCCAGATAAGTGATAATCTGACCATTGACCAGTTACTCTAGGATTTTGGATGTATAAGGAAGCTGGGAAATTTTTGATAGTTAGAGAGAGTTGAGACATCAACACTGGATTTTTTTTACCAGAGGAATTACTAGTGCTTGTTTCCAAGAGTCCGGACATATTGCTTCGGATAAAGAATGATTAAATATCTGAGTCATGCAAGGACTCAGTATAGAAACCAGCCGGGAATGTATGAAATGAGGGCACAGGTCTAAGGGAGACCTGGATTTCACCTCTCTCATCAATTTTGAATTGAAATTAACTGATACTATTGCTAATACAAAGGTGCTAATACAAGGGTGCACCCAAATGTAACAAGTTCGGTATTACAAAAGTATCAGCAGGAAAAGGACCCTGATTTTTTAGTTTTTACCAACTTTGTAAGGGTTGCCACCACAGCTGCATGGTCGGCTGAGCGGTGGGGACAGTATGCAGCCCCCTCCTGTCATGATAGCTACAAACGGCATATCAAGCTGCCAACCCTGCAGACACCACTCCTTAACCTGACATTATGTGGATAATACTGGCCTAGGTTTTGACAGCGAATAGTTCAGCAATTGGAGTCTTCATTACAACCCCGACCTCTGTATTATATGGTTCAGGATTTAGGGAACAGGTGGCTGAAGCCTGTTACTTCCTCGATGGAGGAAGTGCTTGGGAAAGTATACCTGGAACAGTTCCTCAACGCTTTACCCAGACCCACTCGGCCATAGATATGCCAACATCTGAACGTCACTGACCTTGTAGTGATAGAACTGGCCTGCGCCTACCATAGAGCCCTTGAATTTTGGAACTATCAACATAGCCATGTCAGCTTTCTTGCTTGAGCCAGAGGAGAAATATTGCCTGGTGAACCACTTTCATTTTCAGTCAGTGCCAGTCCTTTTTGAAGACATGCGTCTCCTGGAGGAGGCATATGTAACTGTCTGAGTCATAAAGGATAGTTATGAGGGCAAGGTGCTTCACGGGGGCTTTAAGACCCCGTACATTTAATTTAATTTTTTAAGCATTGATAGTTGTTGGTGCCAATCTGATAAATCTTCACCAAACTTTCCCAAAAAAAGAAGCAAATTCACCACAGCTCCTTCCTGGAAAGTTTTGGGGTGATCCGCCAAGCAGAGGCCGAAAAAAAGGGGGGCAAATTTCCCCATGCATTTTCCCTAGACTTTTTAAGTAGTGCTACCGCAAAAACTGCTGAAAGGAATTACACAAAGTTTAGCAGGAACCTAGATCTCGGTTCACAGATTGTGCTTTTTGGAGTTTGGTGTGAATCTGTTCAGTAGTT
The DNA here is from genome assembly GCA_963921515.1 of Calotriton arnoldi. Lineage (NCBI taxonomy): Eukaryota > Metazoa > Chordata > Amphibia > Caudata > Salamandridae > Calotriton > Calotriton arnoldi. The sequence goes on from CAWUFW010000457.1 coordinate 1,404,734, forward strand.
TTTGAGGAATTAAGATTAAAATATATTTGTATATCAGGACATTTGGGTTTGAGGGACTCCTGCGAGAGTCTTGTGGGAGCACCAATTTAAAAACAGAATGTTCTGATTGACCCAGGGAGCTTTTTTTCCCTTGGGCCATCTCTCTTCCGCAGGAGTCAGACTCCCACAGGAGCTAACACTCTGATTGGCTGACAGCAAAATGATAAAAATGTTGCTGACAGCCATTACAGAAATCGAGGCCTTTGTCCTCTGTCCTGAATTAAATAAAAAACAAGATATAAGAGGGCAGGGAAGGGAAGGGACATCCAGCCCCACTAGGCCCCACAGGGGATCAAGAGGGACCCACCCCCGGGGCAAAATTAAAACAAATTGACAATTTTTGCTGCAGTCCTTCAAGACTCCCATGGGATCACAACAAAAAAAAACAATAAGGCAGCTGGCATTTTTTAATATATCTATATGGGGAGGGTGAGTCAGTATAGGGGTGTGCGGGCCCGCTCTCCAACCCCATGGTAGCCCCAGGAGCCCCATCCTCCGGGGCTGATTTTGTTCAAAAGGGCAGGGGTGCTGCGGGCCCCTCTACCTGACCCTACTCAGGCCCATGGTCCCTGAGGCTTGAATATAACCCCCCTCTCTGAACCTTAAAAAGACCCTGGGGACCCCATCCTCCAGGTCTGTAACCTAAATAGAAAGAGAGGGGGGCCCTGAGGCCCCCCTCCATGTGCCTTTAATGGCCCTAGGGACCCTATTTCCAGGGGCCCGCTCACTTACTTGTCCCTGATAGTCCATCCCCGGGACACAGTAGTTTCCCTGTCCGCACTACAGCGGGCTGGGAAACATGTGTTTTCTCCCGTCTGACGGAGCATTTTTAACTCTCCTGCCAAACAGGAGCAATCACTAAGTCTGCTCTCAGCTGGCGGGAGATTTTAAAATGCTGAAGCCGGCTGGTAGCAGACTTGTGGTCTGTTTCCCTGCCCGCACTTATGCAGGCGGGAAAACAGAACCCATATTACTTTTACCCAGAGAGAGCTGCAGAAATTGCTGCTCCCTCCATGTGGGAGCAATATGGGCTCCCGCACCATGGGGGAGCCAGCTGGGGCAGAGGGGGCCCTGAGGCTAATCCCAAAGGCCCCCAGTGTGGTGTTTGGTGGGTGCCTTGGTGGCCCACCCACCTATTATTACTGGAGGGCCCGGGGATGGGGTCCCCTGGGCCATGATAGGCTCAGGAGGGGGGTCACATGCCCCCTCCCCTTTTATGTAAGGGAAGGCCCCTGGGTGTTTGAAGGCTTGGGGAGGTTGGACACGCAGCCCTCCTTGCCTTTTTAATAAAATATGGTCCCAAGGGATGGGGTCCAGGGCCTGATAAAGCTTGAGGAGGGGCCACACGCCCCCTCTTCATTTAAAAAACAGACACCCCAGGGAGATGGAGTCCTTGGAGCCTGAGAAGGCTTGGAGGGGGTGGTCACATGTCCCCTCCCCTTTTTTATTGCATTTGGCCCCTGGGCTGTGGGGGTTACTGGGGGCTATTAGGGCTATATTTGGTCCTGGATAATGCAGTCCCCAGGGCCAGTTAGGGTCCGGGGAGGGAGGGTGCATGCCCTCTTCCCTTAGATTTTGGCCCTGGGGGATTGGGTCCCCAGGGCCCAAGAAAGCTTGTGGAGGGGGAGGGGGAGGGGGAGTTGCATGCCCCCTCCCCTGTTTAATTGCATTTGCCCTGGGGATGGGGTCCCTGGGGCCTTTTTAGGCTTCTTTTTCGGGCTTGGGGAGGGTCAAGAATGCCCCCCCTTTTTATTGGAACTGGCCCTGGAGGGTGGGGTCCCTGGGGCCAATTAAGGCTCGAGAGGGGAGCTGCACGCCCCCATCCCTTCATGTATATATTTTGGCCTCAGGGGATGGGGTGCCAGGGGCCCAGAGGCCAACCCTATGCTGTGCACTCCAAAGGCAGTGCGCAGCATGGGGTTGGCAGCCTCCTGGGGGTATGGACACAGGGCCTGGTGGCAGGTCAACCCCTGTCCCAACCCCCTGCTGTGCTCAGCAAAAGGCTGTGTGCAGCATGGGGTTGGCAGCCTGTTGGGGGTTTGCCCATAGGGCCTGGTGGCGGCCGTGTACGGGGGGTTGGCTTTAAGTATGGTAAAATAGTACTTTATGTTTAAAAAAAACATACAAACTCACTGAATAAAACCAAAGGTTAAAGTAACATTATAGTTAGGTGTGATAAAAGATCAGTTTTTTTCTGAAAAAAAACCTTTAGAAAGTCAATGAAAAAAATAAAGGTTAAAGTGATGTTATAGGGCCTGATTTAGATCTTGGGGGGACTACTGTCGTCAGTCCCCAGCGGCTTTTCCAAGTACTCCATCAAGCAGATGGAATCCTACCTGCCGTATTTAGATGTATGCGGTCTGAGTCTCCGTCCATGTCGACAGAGTGTTTACCGCCTTGTATGCGGCTCACAGCTGCCAACACAGCAGACTCCTCTGCTGGCGAATAGAACTCCATTGGGTGGCAGGGTTGCACTGGGCCTATTTAGTTTTCATAGTTGTGCTTGTGGTGTCCTAGCAGTGGTTTTCCAACAGAGGGATTCCATTGCGGGACGTGGTCAACAATGTACCATTACTGTAGCCATGGATGGATGCTAGCATTACACACCTGATGTCTTTTGCTTAATTGTTTGCACCTGTATGCCACCCTATAAAACACACTCCATTTCAAACCATGAACCTTTGCCATTCCAGCAAAGTGTAACATTATCCTGGAGAAGTTACTTGAGCATTTTACATTTTCTTTTCTTTGACTTGTGGGTTTACAAAGTCATGTTATTTAATTACATTATAATGGCAGGAGTGAGAAATCCCTGTTATACAGAGGGAATATTGTCAGTCATAGTACATTCAATTATTAGAGTCGAGCCATAATTCTTTGGAGCCCAAGTACTAAAATTCAACCATATCTCAGAAAGTAAATGTGGGGCAGAATAGTTGACAGAGTGAATGCTGTCACAAACAACCTGCGCACACAGGAAGAAATTAGGAAGAGGTGGAATGACCTGCAGGGAGAATGCGTTCCCTGGCCTCCAACCATCACCTGGAGGCCCAGAGAACTGGTGGTGGCTCTCCCAGGCCCCCCTTACAACTTTTTCCCTGGAAGGAGAAGGTCTTAAAGATCCTACATCCTGAAGGCTTGGCAGGAATCCCTGGTAGAGTGGAGACTGGTAAGTTATACTTTGGAATGTGCCACTAAACTAAAATCATTCATTTCAATTTATCTGTTGCTAATATGTTTTGCACCTTTGTTAACCTTATAAACCTAGCTATGTCAGTATAATTTCTTTTGCCTTGTTTGTTTATTTGAATGTATTTAGTTGTAATTAAGATTACAGGTTTCAATCTCCAGTACAGTTCACATGATAAATGGTGCTTTTAGTCTAAATGTCAGTTTTTATTTCTTACTACATATCATCACCAGGTATGTTTAACGTACAGTTTTGCAAGTGTTGTGCATGTTTCATTGAAATGACTACAACTACCATGATGCCTTCTTTTTGTTAAGTGAAGATAATAATGCAATATAATTTTGCTCATTCTCTCTTTTCTGTCAAATGTTCACATTTTATGTTGTTTATTAATCTCTGTTTAATGCTATGCTTTTAAATGTGTTTGTGTTTAATGTTGTATGTTGTCCTATCCTTGATTTCTCAATGAAATGATGGCATTTGTTTAACAAATCAAAGTTTACTGACTTACAAATGTGATGGTATGCAATTTTGTACGCAGAATATAAGTTGTCTTACTTTTAAACACATTTACTCAGCAATGTTCATTTGATGAGTAATGCAAAATATTCTTCTAAGGGGTCGATTACGATGACATTCGGAAAGGCTCCGAATTGGATTTGGGTCTTCCGAATCCGATTCGGAACCCATCATTCCGACCGATTCGGAAAGGTTTCCGAACAACCGATTACGATGTTCGTAAAGGGTTAGGACTTTCCGACTCGGTTCCGGATGGCATTTGGAGGAACCGAGTAATTCGGAGCCGACTCGTACAGGTCTACGGACTGCGTTTCCGACCGAGCGATTACCATGTCTGATTCGGACAGCCTTTCCGAATCGGTTGTTCCGATTCAGATCGGCAGTCAGAATCTGACTTTGAGTGCCCGTAGCAGGCCCCCGTTCACCCGGGGCCTTCCGAATCAGTCCCGTGGGGTACCCAAGGGACGCCCCCTTTCCAAACATGCACAGTGTGGCAGGCACCAAGGGGTGCCCACCACAGGGTGCACGATTTTCCCCAACCACCCCTTTCTTCAATGGGAGCCTGTGTATTCGGTTGGAACACAGGCTCCTGTTGAAGTCAATGGGAGTCTGACCGAATCGTACCTGGAACCATCGTAATCGGTCGGTCGGTCTCCCCGGATCCGATTCGGTCGGAAACCATTCCGAGACCGATTCGGTTTGAATGCTTTCAGACCGACTTCGTAATCGACCCCTAAGTTGTGTTACTGTCAGAATGTCTGCCTGCTAGGTCTTGTAATGGTTTCTGTCACATTTCTCCTCTACTGTGCTGTGTTGAATCTTTGTTATATTTTATGTATACTTTCTATTTTTTTCATTTCAGGACATCTTTTAACCTGCTTTTTGAAGTTGTTTAGTGTGTAATTTAGTTTGTGTAATGTATCATAATACCACTTAACGGTACATTCATGATAGTAATACGTTTTTTCCTTTTGTTCTTCTTAATTTTTAGCTTCAAAGTCATTTTACATGTAATCCAGACTTTTACAAATTGTTTTTGTTTCTTTTACATTAATTTCTTTCTAACGTGTAACAACATCGGGGACAAATACATATGCCCTAGCCACAGAAAGGGAGGCCCTGCCACAAGAGGCAACACCTTCCCCCACCTCAGGCCTTTCAACGGTGGTTCCACCAGCCCCCTGCAGGAGCACATGATCATCTGGACCACCAGGAGAGGATGACAAGACACCCACCACCATCACCAAGAGATGCAGAACCCAATTATTTAAAAAAAAAAAAGCTCGTGAAGACAGCTAGACCCGATCCTGAAGCAACGCGACCCCCCTGCATGCCAAGACCAACCTCTCCTCTCCCTAGGTGCTGTGCCTCTCCGGTGCCAACCACAAGATGGCCGCCCGGGGCTCTGAATCCCGACCTGACAACAAAAAGCTTCACCGGTGAGTGGCAAATTCTCCCCATGGATGTGACCTCAACGCTGATCACTGCCTGACCTTGAAAATCAGGTGTAATGCGACTCCTCCCTGCACGTCGAGACCGACCTCCTCACACCCCAGGTGCTGCACCTCACAACTGCCTGACAGCAAGATGACCGCCCGGGGCTCCGAACCCACCCTGACAACGAAAGTTTCACCGGTGAGTCGCAAACTCCTACTATAGTTGTGACCACTACGCTCTCGACCTCTGCCGCACCTTGAGAATCACCCCAAATTGTAGAGTGCAGAGAGCCCGAACACACCTGAGTCTACTACTAAATTGCGCCTGACCTTAAGATGGTCGCCCGGGGCCAAAACTCCGCCAAATCCACTCAGGTGAGTCACTAACTCTCAGAATAGTTTCCTCTCCTCCTGAATCCTGCCTTGCCTTGACCCTCCAGCCACATCATCAATGTGATGTAAGCCCGCGCACCCTCGAGGCTACCATCCCCCCTCCCTACTGTGCCTGACCCTAAGATGGCCGCCCGAGGCACATAGCCTACACCATCTAACTCCCCACACAAGCATTTTTCTAACTTTCTGCACACAGGGGTGACCCCAGCAATCCCCACCGCCCGCGTATCAATCCGCCAGCACCCCCGAGTCTGCTCTCAATAACTAGCCCAAGAATAACAGCACGAATCTCTGTATCACTCTCATACTACCCTCTAAGGATGGCTCTGGAAACTCTTTCCCACCTTCCCTAAAGGGAGCTTGCCCCCATCCTACCTAAACACAATGCCTTCCGCCACGTCAGCCCACACCATCCCCTCTTCTGCGAACCACTTAAAACCGCACAGCCCGAACTCCTTCTCGATCAGTTTCCCGCCCATTCTCTCACCCAAAGCGAGAAAAAAACTTTAAGCAAAAACTGATCAGACCACATCCTGAATCACTATTCACAGACATCTACCACTGCTCCTCCAAAGGACAGGTAAAAATGGATCTAATTTTCCACACTGAAAGACCCGAAATATGGAACTCCATCCTCAGATCGCAGCTTAATATTTCCAAAACAACTAACACTTCACATAGCTGCAAACATACACTATCAGCCCCAAACCGCACTAGACGTACTGGTAATACCACTGTGACCATCTACTCCAATGGCACAGTCCTGATACAAGCCAACAACGACAATCTAGAGTTCTTTGACGCCCTCTTCCCATCTCTCCGGACTGCCCCCTCTCACGCACTCCTCCCCTTCCCGCCCCTACTCCTCCCCAGGAAGAACCGGACCCGCCATCAGAACTCACCCACCTTTCCGGTGCTCCGTAGTAACCACACCCGCCCTTCGCCACGCGACATCACCCTCACCACCCACAGAGAGAACAAGACCCCTACACTTCCCCCCTCCGGCTTTCACCCCCACCCGCCACCTGCCCTCCATCCACCTCAATCCACCTCGAACAACTTTAACACACAATCTCTAACTCCCAACCACCTCCCCAAACCCACATGCAATAAAACACTGACACCCCAACACGACCCCCACCACCCTGCACTCACGGACAACACAACCACAAAAAGGCAACCCAACAACACAAGACTCTCCACCCCCAGGTCTAACACACCCGCCCAGGACCAGCCCCGGTACCCCACCGACATAGAGGCTGGGCAGCAACTCACCCTGCTGGAAACCCAGATAGCAACTATAATCCAGGGTTTTAGCGAAATCCTAGCCAACCTCGCCGCGCCCCATCAGCCTCTGCGTACTCGCTCCTTCCCCACCCATACACAACAAAGGCCTTCCAAGGCCCCCCACCAGAGATGGATCTCTACCCCCCTCTCCAATCAGACACAGAGACCCAAAAGAACTAGAGATGCAATGTCTGAGAGTGAAGCGGCAAACCTCGCCTCCTCGTACGACAATCCTATTACTGTCACCCTCCAATCCAAAATCCAGGTGATCACCGGACTAGGAAGAGACCAGGCCCCTCTGAAATCCCCCAGACCCCCGGCCACCCACACTATCCTCCCCACAGCCCCCCGAACGAAGAAACCCAAAACAGAGACGACCCCCACCAACTGCATGCTCATAAACTGCAGATCAGCCACCAAGCATGCCACAGAGCTAGCAGAATCCATCCTCACTCACGACATAGACATAGCATTCATCACCGAAACCTGGCTAAATGACTCCTCCCTACCACTCCTGGACACTCTCGCCCCACCCCCCCAGGCTTTGCAATCACCAACAAAGATAGAAAAGACCAAAGAGGAGGAGGCATAGCAATCATCCACAGAGACAATATTTCCGTGACGGAAACAGACTCCTTCAACTACAACACCTTTGAATGCCTAACCGTCAACATCAACACTAGCAAGAACAAAACACTAATCTGCCACCTTATCTACCACCCCCCAGGCAACTCCACCACATTCACTGAACACCTGTCTGACCTGATTGCCCACTGCTCTCTCCGAGATGCGAATAACTTAATTCTGGGCGACCTCAACCTACACTGGAATGAAGAAAACAACCTGCTAATCCAGATCCTGAATGAGCTGCTACACAACAACAACCTCTCCCAACACTGCACAGAGGAACCTCACAACAAAGGAGCAATCCTAGATGCCATTATCGCCAAACGCGACACAGTCACGATAAACCATATCCTGCCCATGGATTGGTCAGATCATCACCTAATCCTCTTCCACCTCACTCAACCGATCACTCTCCAACCCCCCACCCAAGACCATCCCAAATGGACCAGAAACCTCACTCAGATCAACATGACTGACCTGGAGGAAAGGGTTAACTCCCTCCTCACTATTCCCACGGATGATCTATCCACTACAGAACTCACTGCCCATTACAGCACAACCTTGACATCCATTCTAGACCAAGTAGCCCCCCTGAAACTAAAAAAAAACAGGAACATCCCATCTAGATCCTGGTTCAACACGGACATTAACAATGAAAGGAGACAACTTAGAGCTACAGAAAGACTATGGAGGAGCAACCCCTCCACAAGCCTACTCGAACAACTCAAAGCAGCTCGAAGGAAGTACAAAAAACACATCAAAAGCAAAAAATCCACCTTTTTCTGCTCCGCTCTGGACAACGCAAAAAACAGACCCAACGAACTGTTTAAAATCATCAAGTAACAAACCTCCAAGCCCCCCGAATCCTCTATGCAGGCCTCCAAGGAATTGTGCGAAAACTTTGCCAACTTCTTCGAAGAAAAAATTACCAAGATTGAGCTCTCACTAGACATCAACATCAACCCCGCCTGCAAAAGCCTGCCTCCAGTGACAATAGAAAGCACGTGCTTGCACCCCACGAAAACATGGAAGTCCTTCAACCCCATCCCGGAAGCGGAGATCCTCAAGCTAATCTCCACCTCCAAACCTGCCTCTCACGTCCTTGACCCTATACCCACCCAATTGACCAAAAAACTAAAACTCTCCATAGCCCCGTTCTGGTGCAGGATCATTAACAGCTCCCTGAAAACCGGCATCATACCTGAATGCCTCAAAGTCAGCCAAGTCACGCCACTGCTAAAAAAAACAGGCCTTGACTGCAAGGACCTGAACAACTTCAGACCTGTCTCCAATCTCCCCCTCCTATCCAAAATCCTTGAAAAATGCGTCCTCTCACAACTGACTCAGCACATGGACAACATCAACCTTCTTGATCCCCACCAATCGGGGTTCAGAAAAGGCTATAGCACCGAGACCGCGATCCTCAACATCACAGACGATATCCACAAATCCCTTGATACCAATCAATGCTGCCTACTCATTCTCCTGGACCTATCGACAGCCTTTGACACGGTTGATCACCAACTACTCATCATGGCCCTACAAGAAAGGGTAGGTGCTGATGAGGTGGTCCTACGCTGATTCTCCTCCTTCTTACACAACCGTTCGCAAAGGATAAAAATCAAAAACTTTACCTCCGACCTACACCCCGACAGCAGGGGCGTACCCCAAGGTTCAGTGCTCTCACCACAACTGTTCAACATATACATGGAACCCCTCACCACCATACTTAAAAATGCCAACATCCCCTTCCACCTATATGCAGATGACACCCAGATCTATCTAGAAACCTCCTCCTTAGATGACATCCTCAGACTCAATGACACTCTAAAAGAAATCCAACAGTGGCTGTCTCTAAATCACTTAAAACTCAATCAAGACAAAACTGAGATCCTCCTTATGTCCAACAAAGAAGAGAACCCTCAAATTGCAGAATGGCTTAAAGCTATGGATGCTCTCAACGGTAATCTCACTTTGGCAAACTCCGTAAAATCACTTGGAATCACCCTAGACCCAAAACTCGACATGGCCAATCACATTAAAAACTCGAAGGTGTGGAAGCACACTGCTGACCTCCCAGCACAGTTCGCCCCGTAGCATTCTGGTAAATGCAGTTTGTAGTGCATGCTTACTTAGTATTTTGCTGGAGTGTTCCACCAAAGTTGGTGCAGATTAGTGCTGTCATCTCTAGACACATGTGTCTCTGGATTTTATCCGCATCAGTAGAGATCAAAAACGATTTTCTTCTGGGGTTGCTGAGCAGGCTGCCACAATTCTTACAGGTCTCAGTACCTCTCACAGGCGCACAGGTGCATCTCCACTAGCTCCTCAGCTCAATGGCTCAAGGGAGCCTTTTTAAACAGGAAGGGGTGGGAGCACACTGCTGACCTCCCAGCACAGTTCGCCCCTTAGCATTCTGGTAAATGCAGTTTGCAGTGCATGCTTACTTAGTATTTTGCTGGAGTGTTCCACCAAAGTTGGTGCAGATTAGTGCTGTCATCTCAAGACACATGTGTTTCTGGATTTTATCCGTCATCAGTAGAGATCAAAAACGATTTTCTTCTGGGGTTGCTGAGCAGGCTGCCACAATTCTTACAGGTCTCAGTACCTCTCACAGGTGCACAGGTGCATCTCCACTAGCTCGTCAGCTCAATGGCTCAAGGGAGCCTTTTTAAACAGAAAGTGGTGGGAGCACACTGCTGACCTCCCAGCACAGTTCGCCCCTTAGCATTCTGGTAAATGCAGTTTGTAGTGCATGCTTACTTAGTATTTTGCTGGAGTGTTCCACCAAAGTTGGTGCAGATTAGTGCTGTCATCTCTAGACACATGTGTTTCTGGATTTTATCCGTCATCAGTAGAGATCAAAAACGATTTTCTTCTGGGGTTGCTGAGCAGGCTGCCACAATTCTTACAGGTCTCAGTACCTCTCACGGGCGCACAGGTGCATCTCCACTAGCTCCTCAGCTCAATGGCTCAAGGGAGCCTTTTTAAACAGGAAGGGGTGGGAGCACACTGCTGACCTCCCAGCACAGTTCGCCCCTTAGCATTATGGTAAATGCAGTTTGTAGTGCATGTTTACTTAGTATTTTGCTGGAGTGTTCCACCAAAGTTGTTGCAGATTAGTGCTGTCATCTCTACACACAAGTGTTTCTGGATTTTATACGTCATCAGTAGAGATCATAAACGATTTTCTTCTGGGGTTGCTGAGCAGGCTGCCACAATTCTTACAGGTCTCAGTAATGCTCACAGGCGCACAGGTGCATCTCCACTAGCTCGTCAGCTCAATGGCGCAAGGGAGCCTTTTTAAACAGGAAGGGGTGGGAGCACACTGCTGACCTCCCAGCACAGTTCGCCCCTTAGCATTCTGGTAAATGCAGTTTGTAGTGCATGCTTACTTAGTATTTTGCTGGAGTGTTCCACCAAAGTTGGTGCAGATTAGTGCTGTCATCTCTAGACACGTGTGTTTCTGGATTTTATCCGTCATCAGTAGAGATAACAAATGATTTTCTTCTGGGGTTGCTGAGCAGGCTGCCACAATTCTTACAGGTCTCAGTACCTCTCACAGGCGCACAGGTGCATCTCCACTATCTCGTCAGCTGAATGGATCAAGGGAGCCTTTTTAAACAGGAAGGGGTGGGAGCACACTGCTGACCTCCCAGCACAGTTCGCCCCTTAGCATTCTGGTAAATGCAGTTTGTAGTGCATGCTTACTTAGTATTTTGCTGGAGTGTTCCACCAAAGTTGGTGCAGATTAGTGCTGTCATCTCTAGACACATGTGTTTCTGCATTTTATCCGTCATCAGTAGAGATCAAAAACGATTTTCTTCTGGGGTTGCTGAGCAGGCTGCCACAATTCTTACAGGTCTCAGTACCTCTCACAGGCGCACAGCTGTATCTCCACTAGCTCGTCAGCTCAATGGCTCAAGGGAGCCTTTTTAAACAGGAAGGGGTGGGAGCACACTGCTGACCTCCCAGCACAGTTCGCCCCTTAGCATTCTGGTAAATGCAGTTTGTAGTGCATGCTTACTTAGTATTTTGCTGAAGTGTTCCACCAAAGTTGGTGCAGATTAGTGCTGTCATCTCTAGACACATGTGTTTCTGGATTTTATCCGTCATCAGTAGAGATCAAAAACGATTTTCTTCTGGGGTTGCTGAGCAGGCTGCCACAATTCTTACAGGTCTCAGTCCCTCTCACAGGCGCACAGGTGCATCTCCACTAGCTCGTCAGATCAATGGCTCACGGGAGCCTTTTTAAACAGGAAGGGGTGGGAGCACACTGCTGACCTCCCAGCACAGTTCGCCCCTTAGCATTCTGGTAAATGCAGTTTGTAGCGCATGCTTACTTAGTATTTTGCTGGAATGTTCCACCAAAGTTGGTGCAGATTAGTGCTGTCATCTCTAGACACATGTGTTTCTGGATTTTATCCGTCATCAGTAGAGATCAAAAACGATTTTCTTCTGGGGTTGCTGAGCAGACTGCCACAATTCTTACAGGTCTCAGTACCTCTCACAGGCGCACAGGTGCATCTCCACTAGCTCGTAAGCTCAATGGCTCAAGGGAGCCTTTTTAAACAGGAAGGGGTGGGAGCACACTGCTGACCTCCCAGCACAGTTCACCCCTTAGCATTCTGGTAAATGGAGTTTTTAGTGCATGCTTACTTAGTATTTTGCTGGAGTGTTCCACCAAAGTTGGTGCAGATTAGTGCTGTCATCTCTAGACACATGTGTTTCTGGAATTTATCCATCATCAGTAGAGATCAAAAACGATTTTCTTCTGAGGTTGCTGAGCAGGTTGCCACAATTCTTACAGGTCTCAGTACCTCTCACAGGGGCACAGTAAAATCTCAAGTAAGCATGTATTACGAACTGCATTTACCATAATGCTAAGAGGCGAACTGTGCTGGGAGGTGAAGCAGTGTGCTCCCACCCCTTCCTGTTTTGAAAAGGCTCCCTTGAGCCATTGAGCTGACGAGCTTGTGGAGATGCACCTGTGTGCCTGTGAGAGGTACTGAGACCTGTAAGGATTGTGGCAGCCTGCTCAGCAACCCCATATAAAATTTGTTTTTATCTCTACTGATGACGGATGAAATCCAGAAACACGTGTCTAGAGATGTACTGCACTAACCTGCACCAACTTTGGTGGAACACTCAAGTAAAATCTCAAGTAAGCATGTATTACGAACTGCATTTACCATAATGCTAAGGGGCGAACTGTGCTGGGAGGTGAAGCAGTGTGCTCCCACCCCTTCCTGTTTTGAAAAGGCTCCCTTGAGCCATTGAGCTGACGAGCTTGTGGAGATGCACCTGTGCGCCTGTGAGAGGTACCGAGACCTGTAAGGATTGTGGCAGCCTGCTCAGCAACCCCATATAAAATTCGTTTTTATCTCTACTGATGACGGATGAAATCCAGAAACACGTGTCTAGAGATGTACAGCACTAACCTGTACCAACTTCGGTGGAACACTCCAGTAAAATCTCAAGAAAGCATGTATTACGAACTGCTTTTACCATAATGCTAAGGGGCGAACTGTGCTGGGAGATGAAGCAGTGTGCTCCCACCCCTTCCTGTTTTTAAAAGGCTCCCTTGAGCCATTGAGCTGACGAGCTTCTGGAGATGCACCTGTGCGCCTGTGAGAGGTACTGAGACCTGTAAGGACTGTGGCAGCCTGCTCAGCAACCCCATATAAAATTCGTTTTTATCTCTACTGATGACGGATGAAATCCAGAAACACGTGTCTAGAGATGTACTGCACTAACCTGCACCAACTTTGGTGGAACACTCAAGTAAAATCTCAAGTAAGCATGTATTACGAACTGCATTTACCATAATGCTAAGGGGCGAACTGTGCTGGGAGGTGAAGCAGTGTGCTCCCACACCTTCCTGTTTTGAAAAGGCTCCGTTGAGCCATTGAGCTGACGAGCTTGTGGAGATGCACCTGTGCGCCTGTGAGAGGTACTGAGACCTGTAAGGATTGGGGCAGCCTGCTCAGCAACCCCATATAAAATTCATTTTAATCTCTACTGATGACGGATGAAATCCAGAAACACGTGTCTAGAGATGTACAGCACTAACCTGCACCAAATTTGGTGGAACACTCCAGTAAAATCTCAAGTAAGCATGTATTACGAACTGCATTTACCATAATGCTAAGGGGCGAACTGTGCTGGGAGCTGAAGCAGTGTGCTCCCACCCCTTCCTGTTTTGAAAAGGCTCCCTTGAGCCATTGAGCTGACGAGCTTGTGGAGGTGCACCTGTGTGCCTGTGAGAGGTACTGAGACCTGTAAGGATTGTGGCAGCCTACTCAGCAACCCCATATAAAATTCGTTTTTATCTCTACTGATGACGGATGAAATCCAGAAACACGTGTCTAGAGATGTACAGCACTAACCTGCACCAAATATGGTGGAACACTCCAGTAAAATCTCAAGTAAGCATGTATTACGAACTGCATTTACCATAATGCTAAGGGGCGAACTGTGCTGGGAGATGAAGCAGTGTGCTCCCACCCCTTCCTGTTTTGAAAAGGCTCCCTTGAGTCATTGAGCTGACGAGCTTGTGGAGATGCACCTGTGAGCCTGTGAGAGGTACTGAGACCTGTAAGGATTGTGGCAGCCTGCTCAGCAACCCCATATAAAATTCGTTTGTATCTCTACTGATGACGGATGAAATCCAGAAACACGTGTCTAGAGATGTACAGCACTAACCTGCACCAACTTCGGTGGAACACTCCAGTAAAATCTCAAGAAAGCATGTATTACGAACTGCATTTACCATAATGCTAAGGGGCTGAACTGTGCTGGGAGATGAAGCAGTGTGCTCCCACCCCTTCCTGTTTTTAAAAGGCTCCCTTGAGCCATTGAGCTGACGAGCTTCTGGAGATGCACCTGTGCGCCTGTGAGAGGTACTGAGACCTGTAAGGACTGTGGCAGCCTGCTCAGCAACCCCATATAAAATTCGTTTTTATCTCTACTGATGACGGATGAAATCCAGAAACACGTGTCTAGAGATGTACTGCACTAACCTGCACCAACTTTGGTGGAACACTCAAGTAAAATCTCAAGTAAGCATGTATTACGAACTGCATTTACCATAATGCTAAGGGGCGAACTGTGCTGGGAGGTGAAGCAGTGTGCTCCCACACCTTCCTGTTTTGAAAAGGCTCTGTTGAGCCATTGAGCTGACGAGCTTGTGGAGATGCACCTGTGCGCCTGTGAGAGGTACTGAGACCTGTAAGGATTGGGGCAGCCTGCTCAGCAACCCCATATAAAATTCATTTTAATCTCTACTGATGACGGATGAAATCCAGAAACACGTGTCTAGAGATGTACAGCACTAACCTGCACCAAATTTGGTGGAACACTCCAGTAAAATCTCAAGTAAGCATGTATTACGAACTGCATTTACCATAATGCTAGGGGGTGAACTGTGCTGGGAGCTGAAGCAGTGTGCTCCCACCCCTTCCTGTTTTGAAAAGGCTCCCTTGAGCCATTGAGCTGACGAGCTTGTGGAGGTGCACCTGTGCGCCTGTGAGAGGTACTGAGACCTGTAAGGATTGTGGCAGCCTACTCAGCAACCCCATATAAAATTCATTTTTATCTCTACTGATGACGGATGAAATCCAGAAACACGTGTCTAGAGATGTACAGCACTAACCTGCACCAAATATGGTGGAACACTCCAGTAAAATCTCAAGTAAGCATGTATTACGAACTGCATTTACCATAATGCTAAGGGGCGAACTGTGCTGGGAGATGAAGCAGTGTGCTCCCACCCCTTCCTGTTTTGAAAAGGCTCCCTTGAGTCATTGAGCTGACGAGCTTGTGGAGATGCACCTGTGAGCCTGTGAGAGGTACTGAGACCTGTAAGGATTGGGGTAGCCTGCTCAGCAACCCAATATAAAATTTGTTTTTATCTCTACTGATGACGGATGAAATCCAGAAACACGTGTCTAGAGATGTACAGCACTTACCTGCACCAAATTTGGTGGAACACTCCAGTAAAATCTCAAGTAAGCATGTATTACGAACTGCATTTACCATAATGCTAAGGGGCGAACTGTGCTGGGAGCTGAAGCAGTGTGCTCCCACCCCTTCCTGTTTTGAAAAGGCTCCCTTGAGCCATTGAGCTGACGAGCTTGTGGAGGTGCACCTGTGCGCCTGTGAGAGGTACTGAGACCTGTAAGGATTGTGGCAGCCTGCTCAGCAACCCCATATAAAATTCGTTTTTATTTCTACTGATGACGGATGAAATCCAGAAACACGTGTCTAGAGATGTACAGCACTAACCTGCACCAACTTTGGTGGAACACTCCAGTAAAATCTCAAGTAAGCATGTATTACGAACTGCATTTACCATAATGCGAAGGGACGAACTGTGCTGGGAGGTGAAGCAGTGAGCTCCCACCCCTTCCTGTTTTGAAAAGGATCCCTTGAGCCATTGAGCTGACGAGCTTGTGGAGATGCACCTGTGCGCCTGTGAGAGGTACTGAGACCTGTAAGGATTGTGGCAGCCTGCTCAGCAACCGCATATAAAATTTGTTTTTATCTCTACTGATGACGGATGAAATCCAGAAACACGTGTCTAGAGATGTACAGCACTAACCTGCACCAACTTTGGTGAACACTCCATTAAAATCTCAAGTAAGCATGTATTGCGAACTGCATTTACCATAATGCTAAGGGGCGATCTGTGCTGGGAGGTGAAGCAGTGTGCTCCTACCCCTTCCTGTTTTGAAAAGGCTCCCTTGAGCCATTGAGCTGACGAGCTTGTGGAGATGCACCTGTGCACCTGTGAGAGGTACTGGGACCTGTAAAGATTGTGGCAGCCTGCTCAGCAACCCCATATAAAATTCGTTTTTATCTCTACTGATGATGAATGAAATCCAGAAACACATGTCTAGAGATGTACAGCACTAACCTGCACCAACTTTGGTGGAACACTCCAGTAAAATCTCAAGTAAGCATGTATTACAAACTGCATTTACCATAATGCTAAGGGGCGAACTGTGCTGGGAGGTGAAGCAGTGTGCTCCCAACCCTTCCTGTTTGGAAAAGGCTCCCTTGAGCCATTGAGCTGACGAGCTTGTGGAGATGCACCTGTGCGCCTGTGAGAGGTACTGAGACCTGTAAGGATTGTGGCAGCCTGCTCAGCAACCCAATATAAAATTCGTTTTTATCTCTACTGATGATGGATGAAATCCAGAAACACGTGTCTAGAGATGTACAGCACTTACCTGCACCAACATTTGGTGGAACACTCCAGTAAAATCTCAAGTAAGCATGTATTACGAACTGCATTTACCATAATGCTAAGGGGCGAACTGTGCTGGGAGGTGAAGCAGTGTGCTTCCACCCCTTCCTGTTTTGAAAAGGCTCCCTTGAGCCATTGAGCTGTCGAGCTTGTGGAGATTCACCTGTGCGCCTGTGAGAGGTACTGAGACCTGTAAGGATTGTGGCAGCCTGCTCAGCAACCCCATATAAAATTCGTTTTTATCTCTACTGATGACGGATGAAATCCAGAAACACGTGTCTAGAGATGTACTGCACTAACCTGCACCAACTTTGGTGGAACACTCCAGTAAAATCTCAAGTAAGCATGTATTACGGACTGCATTTACCATAATGCTAAGGGGCGAACTGTGCTGGGAGCTGAAGCAGTGTGCTCCCACCCCTTCCTGTTTTGAAAAGGCTCCCTTGAGCCATTGAGCTGACGAGCTTGTGGAGGTGCACCTGTGTGCCTGTGAGAGGTACTGAGACCTGTAAGGATTGTGGCAGCCTACTCAGCAACCCCATATAAAATTCGTTTTTATCTCTACTGATGACGGATGAAATCCAGAAACACGTGTCTAGAGATGTACAGCACTTACCTGCACCAAATTTGGTGGAACACTCCAGTAAAATCTCAAGTAAGAATGTATTACGAACTGCATTTACCATAATGCTAAGGGTCGAACTGTGCTGGGAGGTGAAGCAGTGTGCTCCCACCCCTTCCTGTTTTGAAAAGGCTCCCTTGAGCCATTGAGCTGTCGAGCTTGTGGAGATGCACCTGTGCGCCTGTGAGAGGTACTGAGACCTGTAAGGATTGTGACAGCCTGCTCAGCAACCCCATATAAAATTCGTTTTTATCTCTACTGATGACGGATGAAATCCAGAAACACGTGTCTAGAGATGTACAGCACTAACCTGCACCAAATTTGGTGGAACACTATAGTAAAATCTCAAGTAAGCATGTATTACGAACTGCATTTACCATAATGCTAAGGGGCGAACTGTGCTGGGAGCTGAAGCAGTGTGCTCCCACCCCTTCCTGTTTTGAAAAGGCTCCCTTGAGCCATTGAGCTGACGAGCTTGTGGAGGTGCACCTGTGCGCCTGTGAGAGGTACTGAGACCTGTAAGGATTGTGGCAGCCTGCTCAGCAACCCCATATAAAATTCGTTTTTATCTCTACTGATGACGAATGAAATCCAGAAACACGTGTCTAGAGATGTACAGGACTAACTTGCACCAACTTTGGTGGAACACTCCAGTAAAATCTCAAGTAAGCATGTATTACAAACTGCATTTACCATAATGCGAAGGGGCGAACTGTGCTGGGAGGTTAAGCTGTGAGCTCCCACCACTTCCTGTTTTGAAAAGGATCCCTTGAGCCATTGAGCTGACGAGCTTGTGGAGATGCACCTGTGCGCCTGTGAGAGGTACTGAGACCTGTAAGGATTGTGGCAGCCTGCTCAGCAACCGCATATAAAATTGTTTTTATCTCTACTGATGACGGATGAAATCCAGAAACACGTGTCTAGAGATGTACAGCACTAACCTGCACCAACTTTGGTGGAACACTCCATTAATATCTCAAGTAAGCATGTATTGCGAACTGCATTTACCATAATGCTAAGGGGCGATCTGTGCTGGGAGGTGAAGCAGTGTGCTCCTACCCCTTCCTGTTTTGAAAAGGCTCCCTTGAGCCATTGAGCTGACGAGCTTGTGGAGATGCACCTGTGCACCTGTGAGAGGTACTGAGACCTGTAAGGATTGTGGCAGCCTGCTCAGCAACCCCATATAAAATTCGTTTTTATCTCTACTGATGATGAATGAAATCCAGAAACACGTGTCTAGAGATGAACAGCACTAACCTGCACCAACTTTGGTGGAACACTCCAGTAAAATCTCAAGTAAGCATGTATTACAAACTGCATTTACCATAATGCTAAGGGGCGAACTGTGCTGGGAGGTGAA
This sequence comes from Calotriton arnoldi, assembly GCA_963921515.1. Taxonomy (NCBI): domain Eukaryota; kingdom Metazoa; phylum Chordata; class Amphibia; order Caudata; family Salamandridae; genus Calotriton; species Calotriton arnoldi. Next base: position 1,423,457 of record CAWUFW010000457.1, read on the forward strand.
GCAGTGTGCTCCCACACCTTCCTGTTTTGAAAAGGCTCCGTTGAGCCATTGAGCTGACGAGCTTGTGGAGATGCACCTGTGCGCCTGTGAGAGGTACTGAGACCTGTAAGGATTGGGGCAGCCTGCTCAGCAACCCCATATAAAATTCATTTTAATCTCTACTGATGACGGATGAAATCCAGAAACACGTGTCTAGAGATGTACAGCACTAACCTGCACCAAATTTGGTGGAACACTCCAGTAAAATCTCAAGTAAGCATGTATTACGAACTGCATTTACCATAATGCTAAGGGGCGAACTGTGCTGGGAGCTGAAGCAGTGTGCTCCCACCCCTTCCTGTTTTGAAAAGGCTCCCTTGAGCCATTGAGCTGACGAGCTTGTGGAGGTGCACCTGTGTGCCTGTGAGAGGTACTGAGACCTGTAAGGATTGTGGCAGCCTACTCAGCAACCCCATATAAAATTCGTTTTTATCTCTACTGATGACGGATGAAATCCAGAAACACGTGTCTAGAGATGTACAGCACTAACCTGCACCAAATATGGTGGAACACTCCAGTAAAATCTCAAGTAAGCATGTATTACGAACTGCATTTACCATAATGCTAAGGGGCGAACTGTGCTGGGAGCTGAAGCAGTGTGCTCCCACCCCTTCCTGTTTTGAAAAGGCTCCCTTGAGCCATTGAGCTGACGAGCTTGTGGAGGTGCACCTGTGCGCCTGTGAGAGGTACTGAGACCTGTAAGGATTGTGGCAGCCTGCTCAGCAACCCCATATAAAATTCGTTTTTATCTCTACTGATGACGAATGAAATCCAGAAACACGTGTCTAGAGATGTACAGGACTAACTTGCACCAACTTTGGTGGAACACTCCAGTAAAATCTCAAGTAAGCATGTATTACAAACTGCATTTACCATAATGCGAAGGGGCGAACTGTGCTGGGAGGTTAAGCTGTGAGCTCCCACCACTTCCTGTTTTGAAAAGGATCCCTTGAGCCATTGAGCTGACGAGCTTGTGGAGATGCACCTGTGCGCCTGTGAGAGGTACTGAGACCTGTAAGGATTGTGGCAGCCTGCTCAGCAACCGCATATAAATTTTTTTTTATCTCTACTGATGACGGATGAAATCCAGAAACACGTGTCTAGAGATGTACAGCACTAACCTGCACCAACTTTGGTGAACACTCCATTAATATCTCAAGTAAGCATGTATTGCGAACTGCATTTACCATAATGCTAAGGGGCGATCTGTGCTGGGAGGTGAAGCAGTGTGCTCATACCCCTTCCTGTTTTGAAAAGGCTCCCTTGAGCCATTGAGCTGACGAGCTTGTGGAGATGCACCTGTGCACCTGTGAGAGGTACTGAGACCTGTAAGGATTGTGGCAGCCTGCTCAGCAACCCCATATAAAATTCGTTTTTATCTCTACTGATGATGAATGAAATCCAGAAACACGTGTCTAGAGATGAACAGCACTAACCTGCACCAACTTTGGTGGAACACTCTAGTAAAATCTCAAGTAAGCATGTATTACGAACTGCATTTACCATAATGCTAAGGGGCGAACTGTGCTGGGAGGTGAAGCAGTGTGCTCCCACACCTTCCTGTTTTGAAAAGGCTCCGTTGAGCCATTGAGCTGACGAGCTTGTGGAGATGCACCTGTGCGCCTGTGAGAGGTACTGAGACCTGTAAGGATTGGGGCAGCCTGCTCAGCAACCCCATATAAAATTCATTTTAATCTCTACTGATGACGGATGAAATCCAGAAACACGTGTCTAGAGATGTACAGCACTAACCTGCACCAAATTTGGTGGAACACTCCAGTAAAATCTCAAGTAAGCATGTATTACGAACTGCATTTACCATAATGCTAAGGGGCGAACTGTGCTGGGAGCTGAAGCAGTGTGCTCCCACCCCTTCCTGTTTTGAAAAGGCTCCCTTGAGCCATTGAGCTGACGAGCTTGTGGAGGTGCACCTGTGTGCCTGTGAGAGGTACTGAGACCTGTAAGGATTGTGGCAGCCTACTCAGCAACCCCATATAAAATTCGTTTTTATCTCTACTGATGACGGATGAAATCCAGAAACACGTGTCTAGAGATGTACAGCACTAACCTGCACCAAATATGGTGGAACACTCCAGTAAAATCTCAAGTAAGCATGTATTACGAACTGCATTTACCATAATGCTAAGGGGCGAACTGTGCTGGGAGATGAAGCAGTGTGCTCCCACCCCTTCCTGTTTTGAAAAGGCTCCCTTGAGTCATTGAGCTGACGAGCTTGTGGAGATGCACCTGTGAGCCTGTGAGAGGTACTGAGACCTGTAAGGATTGTGGCAGCCTGCTCAGCAACCCCATATAAAATTCGTTTTTATCTCTACTGATGACGGATGAAATCCAGAAACACGTGTCTAGAGATGTACAGCACTAACCTGCACCAACTTCGGTGGAACACTCCAGTAAAATCTCAAGAAAGCATGTATTACGAACTGCTTTTACCATAATGCTAAGGGGCGAACTGTGCTGGGAGATGAAGCAGTGTGCTCCCACCCCTTCCTGTTTTTAAAAGGCTCCCTTGAGCCATTGAGCTGACGAGCTTCTGGAGATGCACCTGTGCGCCTGTGAGAGGTACTGAGACCTGTAAGGACTGTGGCAGCCTGCTCAGCAACCCCATATAAAATTCGTTTTTATCTCTACTGATGACGGATGAAATCCAGAAACACGTGTCTAGAGATGTACTGCACTAACCTGCACCAACTTTGGTGGAACACTCAAGTAAAATCTCAAGTAAGCATGTATTACGAACTGCATTTACCATAATGCTAAGGGGCGAACTGTGCTGGGAGGTGAAGCAGTGTGCTCCCACACCTTCCTGTTTTGAAAAGGCTCCGTTGAGCCATTGAGCTGACGAGCTTGTGGAGATGCACCTGTGCGCCTGTGAGAGGTACTGAGACCTGTAAGGATTGGGGCAGCCTGCTCAGCAACCCCATATAAAATTCATTTTAATCTCTACTGATGACGGATGAAATCCAGAAACACGTGTCTAGAGATGTACAGCACTAACCTGCACCAAATTTGGTGGAACACTCCAGTAAAATCTCAAGTAAGCATGTATTACGAACTGCATTTACCATAATGCTAGGGGGTGAACTGTGCTGGGAGCTGAAGCAGTGTGCTCCCACCCCTTCCTGTTTTGAAAAGGCTCCCTTGAGCCATTGAGCTGACGAGCTTGTGGAGGTGCACCTGTGCGCCTGTGAGAGGTACTGAGACCTGTAAGGATTGTGGCAGCCTACTCAGCAACCCCATATAAAATTCATTTTTATCTCTACTGATGACGGATGAAATCCAGAAACACGTGTCTAGAGATGTACAGCACTAACCTGCACCAAATATGGTGGAACACTCCAGTAAAATCTCAAGTAAGCATGTATTACGAACTGCATTTACCATAATGCTAAGGGGCGAACTGTGCTGGGAGATGAAGCAGTGTGCTCCCACCCCTTCCTGTTTTGAAAAGGCTCCCTTGAGTCATTGAGCTGACGAGCTTGTGGAGATGCACCTGTGAGCCTGTGAGAGGTACTGAGACCTGTAAGGATTGGGGTAGCCTGCTCAGCAACCCAATATAAAATTTGTTTTTATCTCTACTGATGACGGATGAAATCCAGAAACACGTGTCTAGAGATGTACAGCACTTACCTGCACCAAATTTGGTGGAACACTCCAGTAAAATCTCAAATAAGCATGTATTACGAACTGCATTTACCATAATGCTAAGGGGCGAACTGTGCTGGGAGCTGAAGCAGTGTGCTCCCACCCCTTCCTGTTTTGAAAAGGCTCCCTTGAGCCATTGAGCTGACGAGCTTGTGGAGGTGCACCTGTGCGCCTGTGAGAGGTACTGAGACCTGTAAGGATTGTGGCAGCCTGCTCAGCAACCCCATATAAAATTCGTTTTTATCTCTACTGATGACGGATGAAATCCAGAAACACGTGTCTAGAGATGTACAGCACTAACCTGCACCAACTTTGGTGGAACACTCCAGTAAAATCTCAAGTAAGCATGTATTATGAACTGCATTTACCATAATGCGAAGGGACGAACTGTGCTGGGAGGTGAAGCAGTGAGCTCCCACCCCTTCCTGTTTTGAAAAGGATCCCTTGAGCCATTGAGCTGACGAGCTTGTGGAGATGCACCTGTGCGCCTGTGAGAGGTACTGAGACCTGTAAGGATTGTGGCAGCCTGCTCAGCAACCGCATATAAAATTTGTTTTTATCTCTACTGATGACGGATGAAATCCAGAAACACGTGTCTAGAGATGTACAGCACTAACCTGCACCAACTTTGGTGAACACTCCATTAAAATCTCAAGTAAGCATGTATTGCGAACTGCATTTACCATAATGCTAAGGGGCGATCTGTGCTGGGAGGTGAAGCAGTGTGCTCATACCCCTTCCTGTTTTGAAAAGGCTCCCTTGAGCCATTGAGCTGACGAGCTTGTGGAGATGCACCTGTGCACCTGTGAGAGGTACTGGGACCTGTAAGGATTGTGGCAGCCTGCTCAGCAACCCCATATAAAATTCGTTTTTATCTCTACTGATGATGAATGAAATCCAGAAACACATGTCTAGAGATGTACAGCACTAACCTGCACCAACTTTGGTGGAACACTCCAGTAAAATCTCAAGTTAGCATGTATTACAAACTGCATTTACCATAATGCTAAGGGGCAAACTGTGCTGGGAGGTGAAGCAGTGTGCTCCCAACCCTTCCTGTTTGGAAAAGGCTCCCTTGAGCCATTGAGCTGACGAGCTTGTGGAGATGCACCTGTGCGCCTGTGAGAGGTACTGAGACCTGTAAGGATTGTGGCAGCCTGCTCAGCAACCCAATATAAAATTCGTTTTTATCTCTACTGATGATGGATGAAATCCAGAAACACGTGTCTAGAGATGTACAGCACTTACCTGCACCACATTTGGTGGAACACTCCAGTAAAATCTCAAGTAAGCATGTATTACGAACTGCATTTACCATAATGCTAAGGGGCGAACTGTGCTGGGAGGTGAAGCAGTGTGCTTCCACCCCTTCCTGTTTTGAAAAGGCTCCCTTGAGCCATTGAGCTGTCGAGCTTGTGGAGATTCACCTGTGCGCCTGTGAGAGGTACTGAGACCTGTAAGGATTGTGGCAGCCTGCTCAGCAACCCCATATAAAATTCGTTTTTATCTCTACTGATGACGGATGAAATCCAGAAACACGTGTCTAGAGATGTACTGCACTAACCTGCACCAACTTTGGTGGAACACTCAAGTAAAATCTCAAGTAAGCATGTATTACGAACTGCATTTACCATAATGCTAAGGGGCGAACTGTGCTGGGAGGTGAAGCAGTGTGCTCCCACACCTTCCTGTTTTGAAAAGGCTCCGTTGAGCCATTGAGCTGACGAGCTTGTGGAGATGCACCTGTGCGCCTGTGAGAGGTACTGAGACCTGTAAGGATTGGGGCAGCCTGCTCAGCAACCCAATATAAAATTCATTTTAATCTCTACTGATGACGGATGAAATCCAGAAACACGTGTCTAGAGATGTACAGCACTAACCTGCACCAAATTTGGTGGAACACTCCAGTAAAATCTCAAGTAAGCATGTATTACGAACTGCATTTACCATAATGCTAAGGGGCAAACTGTGCTGGGAGCTGAAGCAGTGTGCTCCCACCCCTTCCTGTTTTGAAAAGGCTCCCTTGAGCCATTGAGCTGACGAGCTTGTGGAGGTGCACCTGTGTGCCTGTGAGAGGTACTGAGACCTGTAAGGATTGTGGCAGCCTACTCAGCAACCCCATATAAAATTCGTTTTTATCTCTACTGATGACGGATGAAATCCAGAAACACGTGTCTAGAGATGTACAGCACTTACCTGCACCAAATTTGGTGGAACACTCCAGTAAAATCTCAAGTAAGCATGTATTACGAACTGCATTTACCATAATGCTAAGGGTCGAACTGTGCTGGGAGGTGAAGCAGTGTGCTCCCACCCCTTCCTGTTTTGAAAAGGCTCCCTTGAGCCATTGAGCTGTCGAGCTTGTGGAGATGCACCTGTGCGCCTGTGAGAGGTACTGAGACCTGTAAGGATTGTGGCAGCCTGCTCAGCAACCCCATATAAAATTCGTTTTTATCTCTACTGATGACGGATGAAATCCAGAAACACGTGTCTAGAGATGTACAGCACTAACCTGCACCAAATTTGGTGGAACACTATAGTAAAATCTCAAGTAAGCATGTATTACGAACTGCATTTACCATAATGCTAAGGGGCGAACTGTGCTGGGAGCTGAAGCAGTGTGCTCCCACCCCTTCCTGTTTTGAAAAGGCTCCCTTGAGCCATTGAGCTGACGAGCTTGTGGAGGTGCACCTGTGCGCCTGTGAGAGGTACTGAGACCTGTAAGGATTGTGGCAGCCTGCTCAGCAACCCCATATAAAATTCGTTTTTATCTCTACTGATGACGAATGAAATCCAGAAACACGTGTCTAGAGATGTACAGGACTAACTTGCACCAACTTTGGTGGAACACTCCAGTAAAATCTCAAGTAAGCATGTATTACAAACTGCATTTACCATAATGCGAAGGGGCGAACTGTGCTGGGAGGTTAAGCTGTGAGCTCCCACCACTTCCTGTTTTGAAAAGGATCCCTTGAGCCATTGAGCTGACGAGCTTGTGGAGATGCACCTGTGCGCCTGTGAGAGGTACTGAGACCTGTAAGGATTGTGGCAGCCTGCTCAGCAACCGCATATAAAATTCTTTTTATCTCTACTGATGACGGATGAAATCCAGAAACACGTGTCTAGAGATGTACAGCACTAACCTGCACCAACTTTGGTGAACACTCCATTAATATCTCAAGTAAGCATGTATTGCGAACTGCATTTACCATAATGCTAAGGGGCGATCTGTGCTGGGAGGTGAAGCAGTGTGCTCATACCCCTTCCTGTTTTAAAAAGGCTCCCTTGAGCCATCGAGCTGACGAGCTTGTGGAGATGCACCTGTGCGCCTGTGAGAGGTACTGAGACCTGTAAGGATTGTGGCAGCCTGCTCAGCAACCCCATATATAATTCGTTTTTATCTCTACTGATGATGAATGAAATCCAGAAACACGTGTCTAGAGATGAACAGCACTAACCTGCACCAACTTTGGTGGAACACTCCAGTAAAATCTCAAGTAAGCATGTATTACAAACTGCATTTACCATAATGCTAAGGGGCGAACTGTGCTGGGAGGTGAAGCAGTGTGCTCCCACCCCTTCCTGTTTTGAAAAGGCTCCCTTGAGCCATTGAGCTGAGGAGCTTGTGGAGATGCACCTGCGCGCCTGTGAGAGGTACTGAGACCTGTAAGGATTGTGGCAGCCTGCTCAGCAACCCAATATAAAATTCGTTTTTATCTCTACTGATGACGGATGAAATCCAGAAACACGTGTCTAGAGATGTACAGCACTTACCTGCACCAAATTTGGTGGAACACTCCAGTAAAATCTCAAGTAAGCATGTATTACGAACTGCATTTACCATAATGCTAAGGGGCGAACTGTGCTGGGAGGTGAAGCAGTGTGCTCCCACCCCTTCCTGTTTTGAAAAGGCTCCCTTGAGCCATTGAGCTGTCGAGCTTGTGGAGATTCACCTGTGCGCCTGTGAGAGGTACTGAGACCTGTAAGGATTGTGGTAGCCTGCTCAGCAACCCCATATAAATTTTGTTTTTATCTCTACTGATGACGGATGAAATCCAGAAACACGTGTCTAGAGATGTACAGCACTAACATGCACCAACTTTGGTGGAACACTCCAGTAAAATCTCAAGTAAGCATGTATTACGAACTGCATTTACCATAATGCTAAGCGGCGAACTGTGCTGGGAGGTGAAGCAGTGTGCTCCCACCCCTTCCTGTTTTGAAAAGGAACCCTTGAGCCATTGAGCTGATGAGCTTGTGCAGATGCACCTGTGCGCCTGTGAGAGGTACTGAGACCTGCAAGGATTGTGGCAGCCTGCTCAGCAACCCCATATAAAATTCGTTTTTATCTCTACTGATGACGGATGAAATCCAGAAACACGTGTCTAGAGATGTACAGCACTAACCTGCACCAACTTTGGTGGAACACTCCAGTAAAATCTCAATTAAGCATGTATTAGGAACTGCATTCACCATAATGCTAAGGGGCGATCTGTGCTGGGAGGTGAAGCAGTGTGCTCCCACCCCTTCCTGTTTTGAAAAGGCTCCCTTGAGCCATTGAGCTGATGAGCTTGTGCAGATGCACCTGTGCGCCTGTGAGAGGTACTGAGACCTGCAAGGATTGTGGCAGCCTGCTCAGCAACCCCATATAAAATTCGTTTTTATCTCTACTGATGACGGATGAAATCCAGAAACACGTGTCTAGAGATGTACAGCACTAACCTGCACCAACTTTGGTGGAACACTCCAGTAAAATCTCAATTAAGCATGTATTACGAACTGCATTTACCATAATGCTAAGGGGCGATCTGTGCTGGGAGGTGAAGCAGTGTGCTCCCACCCCTTCCTGTTTTGAAAAGGCTCCCTTGAGCCATTGAGCTGACGAGCTTGTGGAGATGCACCTGTGCACCTGTGAGAGGTACTGAGACCTGTAAGGATTGTGGCAGCCTGCTCAGCAACCCCATATAAAATTAGTTTTTATCTCTACTGATGACAGATGAAATCCAGAAACACGTGTCTAGAGATGTACTGCACTAACTTGCACCAACTTTGGTGGGACACTCAAGTAAAATCTCAAGTAAGCATGTATTACGAACTGCATTTACCATAATGCTAAGGGGCGAACTGTGCTGGGAGGTGAAGCAGTGTGCTCCCACCCCTTCCTGTTTTGAAAAGGCTCCCTTGAGCTATTGAGCTGACGAGCTTGTGGAGATGCACCTGTGCGCCTGTGAGAGGTACTGAGACCTGTAAGGATTGGGGCAGCCTGCTCAGCAACCCCATATAAAATTCGTTTTTATCTCTACTGATGACGGATGAAATCCAGAAACACGTGTCTAGAGATGTACAGCACTTACCTGCACCAACTTTGGTGGAACACTCCATTAAAATCTCAAGTAAGCATGTCTTACGAACTGCATTTACCATAATGCTAAGGGGCGATCTGTGCTGGGAGGTGAAGCAGTGTACTCCCACCCCTTCCTGTTTTGAAAAGGCTCCCATGAGCCATTGAGCTGACTAGCTTGTGGAGATGCACCTGTGCGCCTGTGAGAGGTACTGAGACCTGTAAGGATTGTGGCAGCCTGCTCAGCAACCCCATATAAAATTCGTTTTTATCTCTACTGATGACGAATAAAATCCAGAAACACATGTCTAGAGATGTACAGCACTAACCTGCACCAACTTTGGTGGAACACTCCAGTAAAATCTCAAGTAAACATGTATTACAAACTGCATTTACCATAATGCTAAGGGGCGAACTGTGCTGGGAGGTGAAGCAGTGTGCTCCCACCCCTTCCTGTTTTGAAAAGGCTCCCTTGAGCCATTGAGCTGACGAGCTTGTAGAGATGCACCTGTGCGCCTGTGAGAGGTACTGAGACCTGTAAGGATTGTGGCAGCCTGCTCAGCAACCACATATAAAATTTATTTTTATCTCTACTGATGACAGATGAAATCCAGAAACTCGTGTCTAGAGATGTACTGCACTAACCTGCACCAACTTTGGTGGAACACTCAAGTAAAATCTCAAGTAAGCATGTATTACGAACTGCATTTACCATAATGCTAAGGGGCGAACTGTGCTGGGAGGTGAAGCAGTGTGCTCCCACCCCTTCCTGTTTTGAAAAGGCTCCCTTGAGGCATTGAGCTGACGAGCTTGTGGAGATGCACCTGTGTGCCTGTGAGAGGTACTGAGACCTGTAAGGATTGGGGCAGCCTGCTCAGCAACCTCATATAAAATTCGTTTTTATCTCTACTGATGACGGATATTATCCAGAAACACGTGTCTAGAGATGTACAGCACTTACCTGCACCAAATTTGGTGGAACACTCCAGTAAAATCTCAAGTAAGCATGTATTACGAACTGCATTTACCATAATGCTAAGGGGCGAACTGTGCTGGGAGGTGAAGCAGTGTGCTCCCACCCCTTCCTGTTTTGAAAAGGCTCCCTTGAGCCATTGAGCTGTCGAGCTTGTGGAGATGCACCTGTGCGCCTGTGAGAGGTACTGAGACCTGTAAGGATTGTGGCAGCCTGCTCAGCAACCCCATATAAAATTCGTTTTTATCTCTACTGATGACGGATGAAATCCAGAAACACGTGTCTAGAGATGTACAGCACTAACCTGCACCAAATTTGGTGGAACACTATAGTAAAATCTCAAGTAAGCATGTATTACGAACTGCATTTACCATAATGCTAAGGGGCGAACTGTGCTGGGAGCTGAAGCAGTGTGCTCCCACCCCTTCCTGTTTTGAAAAGGCTCCCTTGAGCCATTGAGCTGACGAGCTTGTGGAGGTGCACCTGTGCGCCTGTGAGAGGTACTGAGACCTGTAAGGATTGTGGCAGCCTGCTCAGCAACCCCATATAAAATTCGTTTTTATCTCTACTGATGACGAATGAAATCCAGAAACACGTGTCTAGAGATGTACAGGACTAACTTGCACCAACTTTGGTGGAACACTCCAGTAAAATCTCAAGTAAGCATGTATTACAAACTGCATTTACCATAATGCGAAGGGGCGAACTGTGCTGGGAGGTTAAGCTGTGAGCTCCCACCACTTCCTGTTTTGAAAAGGATCCCTTGAGCCATTGAGCTGACGAGCTTGTGGAGATGCACCTGTGCGCCTGTGAGAGGTACTGAGACCTGTAAGGATTGTGGCAGCCTGCTCAGCAACCGCATATAAAATTTGTTTTTATCTCTACTGATGACGGATGAAATCCAGAAACACGTGTCTAGAGATGTACAGCACTAACCTGCACCAACTTTGGTGAACACTCCATTAATATCTCAAGTAAGCATGTATTGCGAACTGCATTTACCATAATGCTAAGGGGCGATCTGTGCTGGGAGGTGAAGCAGTGTGCTCATACCCCTTCCTGTTTTGAAAAGGCTCCCTTGAGCCATTGAGCTGACGAGCTTGTGGAGATGCACCTGTGCACCTGTGAGAGGTACTGAGACCTGTAAGGATTGTGGCAGCCTGCTCAGCAACCCCATATAAAATTCGTTTTTATCTCTACTGATGATGAATGAAATCCAGAAACATGTGTCTAGAGATGAACAGCACTAACCTGCACCAACTTTGGTGGAACACTCCAGTAAAATCTCAAGTAAGCATGTATTACAAACTGCATTTACCATAATACTAAGGGGCGAACTGTGCTGGGAGGTGAAGCAGTGTGCTCCCACCCCTTCCCGTTTTGAAAAGGCTCCCTTGAGCCATTGAGCTGACGAGCTTGTGGAGATGCACCTGTGCGCCTGTGAGAGGTACTGAGACCTGTAAGGATTGTGGCAGCCTGCTCAGCAACCCAATATAAAATTCGTTTTTATCTCTACTGATGACGGATGAAATCCAGAAACACGTGTATAGAGATGTACAGCACTTACCTGCACCAAATTTGGTGGAACACTCCAGTAAAATCTCAAGTAAGCATGTATTACGAACTGCATTTACCATAATGCTAAGGGGCGAACTGTGCTGGGAGGTGAAGCAGTGTGCTCCCACCCCTTCCTGTTTTGAAAAGGCTCCCTTGAGCCATTGAGCTGTCGAGCTTGTGGAGATTCACCTGTGCGCCTGTGAGAGGTACTGAGACCTGTAAGGATTGTGGTAGCCTGCTCAGCAACCCCATATAATTTTTTTTTTATCTCTACTGATGACGGATGAAATCCAGAAACACGTGTCTAGAGATGTACAGCACTAACATGCACCAACTTTGGTGGAACACTCCAGTAAAATCTCAAGTAAGCATGTATTACGAACTGCATTTACCATAATGCTAAGCGGCGAACTGTGCTGGGAGGTGAAGCAGTGTGCTCCCACCCCTTCCTGTTTTGAAAAGGAACCCTTGAGCCATTGAGCTGATGAGCTTGTGCAGATGCACCTGTGCGCCTGTGAGAGGTACTGAGACCTGCAAGGATTGTGGCAGCCTGCTCAGCAACCCCATATAAAATTCGTTTTTATCTCTACTGATGACGGATGAAATCCAGAAACACGTGTCTAGAGATGTACAGCACTAACCTGCACCAACTTTGGTGGAACACTCCAGTAAAATCTCAATTAAGCATGTATTACGAACTGCATTTACCATAATGCTAAGGGGCGATCTGTGCTGGGAGGTGAAGCAGTGTGCTCCCACCCCTTCCTGTTTTGAAAAGGATCCCTTGAGCCATTGAGCTGATGAGCTTGTGCAGATGCACCTGTGCGCCTGTGAGAGGTACTGAGACCTGCAAGGATTGTGGCAGCCTGCTCAGCAACCCCATATAAAATTCGTTTTTATCTCTACTGATGACGGATGAAATCCAGAAACACGTGTCTAGAGATGTACAGCACTAACCTGCACCAACTTTGGTGGAACACTCCAGTAAAATCTCAATTAAGCATGTATTAGGAACTGCATTCACCATAATGCTAAGGGGCGATCTGTGCTGGGAGGTGAAGCAGTGTGCTCCCACCCCTTCCTGTTTTGAAAAGGCTCCCTTGAGCCATTGAGCTGATGAGCTTGTGCAGATGCACCTGTGCGCCTGTGAGAGGTACTGAGACCTGCAAGGATTGTGGCAGCCTGCTCAGCAACCCCATATAAAATTCGTTTTTATCTCTACTGATGACGGATGAAATCCAGAAACACGTGTCTAGAGATGTACAGCACTAACCTGCACCAACTTTGGTGGAACACTCCAGTAAAATCTCAATTAAGCATGTATTACGAACTGCATTTACCATAATGCTAAGGGGCGATCTGTGCTGGGAGGTGAAGCAGTGTGCTCCCACCCCTTCCTGTTTTGAAAAGGCTCCCTTGAGCCATTGAGCTGACGAGCTTGTGGAGATGCACCTGTGCACCTGTGAGAGGTACTGAGACCTGTAAGGATTGTGGCAGCCTGCTCAGCAACCCCATATAAAATTCGTTTTTATCTCTACTGATGACAGATGAAATCCAGAAACACGTGTCTAGAGATGTACAGCACTAACCTGCACCAACTTTGGTGGGACACTCCAGTAAAATCTCAAGTAAGCATGTATTACGAACTGCATTTACCATAATGCTAAGGGGCGAACTGTGCTGGGAGGTGAAGCAGTGTGCTCCCACCCCTTCCTGTTTTGAAAAGGCTCCCTTGAGCTATTGAGCTGACGAGCTTGTGGAGATGCACCTGTGCGCCTGTGAGAGGTACTGAGACCTGTAAGGATTGGGGCAGCCTGCTCAGCAACCCCATATAAAATTCGTTTTTATCTCTACTGATGACGGATGAAATCCAGAAACACGTGTCTAGAGATGTACAGCACTTACCTGCACCAACTTTGGTGGAACACTCCATTAAAATCTCAAGTAAGCATGTCTTACGAACTGCATTTACCATAATGCTAAGGGGCGATCTGTGCTGGGAGGTGAAGCAGTGTACTCCCACCCCTTCCTGTTTTGAAAAGGCTCCCATGAGCCATTGAGCTGACTAGCTTGTGGAGATGCACCTGTGCGCCTGTGAGAGGTACTGAGACCTGTAAGGATTGTGGCAGCCTGCTCAGCAACCCCATATAAAATTCGTTTTTATCTCTACTGATGACGAATAAAATCCAGAAACACATGTCTAGAGATGTACAGCACTAACCTGCACCAACTTTGGTGGAACACTCCAGTAAAATCTCAAGTAAACATGTATTACAAACTGCATTTACCATAATGCTAAGGGGCGAACTGTGCTGGGAGGTGAAGCAGTGTGCTCCCACCCCTTCCTGTTTTGAAAAGGCTCCCTTGAGCCATTGAGCTGACGAGCTTGTAGAGATGCACCTGTGCGCCTGTGAGAGGTACTGAGACCTGTAAGGATTGTGGCAGCCTGCTCAGCAACCACATATAAAATTTATTTTTATCTCTACTGATGACAGATGAAATCCAGAAACTCGTGTCTAGAGATGTACTGCACTAACCTGCACCAACTTTGGTGGAACACTCAAGTAAAATCTCAAGTAAGCATGTATTACGAACTGCATTTACCATAATGCTAAGGGGCGAACTGTGCTGGGAGGTGAAGCAGTGTGCTCCCACCCCTTCCTGTTTTGAAAAGGCTCCCTTGAGGCATTGAGCTGACGAGCTTGTGGAGATGCACCTGTGTGCCTGTGAGAGGTACTGAGACCTGTAAGGATTGGGGCAGCCTGCTCAGCAACCTCATATAAAATTCGTTTTTATCTCTACTGATGACGGATGTTATCCAGAAACACGTGTCTAGAGATGTACAGCACTTACCTGCACCAAATTTGGTGGAACACTCCAGTAAAATCTCAAGTAAGCATGTATTACGAACTGCATTTACCATAATGCTAAGGGGCGAACTGTGCTGGGAGGTGAAGCAGTGTGCTCCCACCCCTTCCTGTTTTGAAAAGGCTCCCTTGAGCCATTGAGCTGTCGAGCTTGTGGAGATGCACCTGTGCGCCTGTGAGAGGTACTGAGACCTGTAAGGATTGTGGCACCCTGCTCAGCAACCCCATATAAGTTTTTTTTTATCTCTACTGATGACGGATGAAATCCAGAAACACGTGTCTAGAGATGTACAGCACTAACATGCACCAACTTTGGTGGAACACTCCAGTAAAATCTCAATTAAGCATGTATTACGAACTGCATTTACCATAATGCTAAGGGGCGATCTGTGCTGGGAGGTGAAGCAGTGTGCTCCCACCCCTTCCTGTTTTGAAAAGGCTCCCTTGAGCCTTTGAGCTGACGAGCTTGTGGAGATGCACCTGTGCGCCTGTGAGAGGTACTGAGACCTGTAAGGATTGTGGCAGCCTGCTCAGCAACCCCATATAAAATTCGTTTTTATCTCTACTGATGACGAATGAAATCCAGAAACACGTGTCTAGAGATGTACAGCACTAACCTGGACCAACATTGGTGGAACACTCCAGTAAAATCTCAAGTAAGCATGTATTACAAACTGCATTTACCATAATGCTAAGGGGCGAACTTTGCTGGGAGGTGAAGCAGTGTGCTCCCACCGCTTTCTGTTTTGAAAAGGCTCCCTTGAGCCATTGAGCTGAAGAGCTTGTGGAGATGCACCTGTGCGCCTGTGAGAGGTACTGAGACCTGTAAGGATTGTGGCAGCCTGCTCAGCAACCCCATATAAAATTTGTTTTTATCTCTACTGATGACGAATGAAATCCAGAAACACGTGTCTAGAGATGTACAGCACTAACCTGCACCAACATTGGTGGAACACTCCAGTAAAATCTCAAGTAAGCATGTATTACAAACTGCATTTACCATAATGCTAAGGGGCGAACTTTGCTGGGAGGTGAAGCAGTGTGCTCCCACCCCTTCCTGTTTTGAAAAGGCTCCCTTGAGCCATTGAGATGACGAGCCTGTGGAGATGCACCTGTGCGCCTGTGAGAGGTACTGAGACCTGTAAGGATTGTGGCAGCCTGCTCAGCAACCCCATATAATATTCGTTTTTATCTCTACTGATGATGGATGAAATCCAGAAACACGTGTCTAGAGATGTACAGCACTAACCTGGACCAAATTTGGTGGAACACTCCAGTAAAATCTCAAGTAAGCATGTATTACGAACTGCATTTACCATAATGCTAAGGGGCGAACTGTGCTGGGAGGTGAAGCAGTGTGCTCCCTCCCCTTCCTGTTTTGAAAAGGCTCCCTTGAGCCATTGAGCTGACGAGCTTGTTGAGATGCACCTGTGCGCCTGTGCTAGGTACTGAGACCTGTAAGGATTGTGGCAGCCTGCTCAGCAACCCCATATAAAATTCGTTTTTATCTCTACTGATGACGGATGAAATCCAGAAACACGTGTCTAGAGATGTACAGCACTAACATGCACCAACTTTGGTGGAACACTCCAGTAAAATCTCAAGTAAGCATGTATTACGAACTGCATTTACCATAATGCTAAGGGGCGAACTGTGCTGGGATGTGAAGCAGTGTACTCCCACCCCTTCCTGTTTTGAAAAGGCTCCCTTGAGCCATTGAGCTGACGAGCTTGTGGAAATGCACCTGTGCACCTGTGAGAGGTACTGAGACCTGTAAGGATTGTGACAGCCTGCTCAGCAACCCCATATAAAATTCGTTTTTATCTCTACTGATGACGGATGAAATCCAGAAACACGTGTCTAGAGATGTACAGCACTAACATGCACCAACTTTGGTGGAACACTCCAGTAAAATCTCAAGTAAGCATGTATTACGAACTCCATTTACCATAATGCTAAGGGGCGAACTGTGCTGGGAGGTGAAGCAGTGTGCGCCCACCCCTTCCTGTTTTGAAAAGGCTCCCTTGAGCCATTGAGCTGACGAGCTTGTGGAGATGCACCTGTGCGCCTGTGAGAGGTACTGAGACCTGTAAGGATTGTGGCAGCCTGCTCAGCAACCCCATATAAAATTCGTTTTTATCTCTACTGATGACGGATGAAATCCAGAAACACGTGTCTAGAGATGTACAGCACTGACCTGCACCAAATTTGGTGGAACACTCCAGTAAAATCTCAAGTAAGCATGTATTACGAACTGCATTTACCATAATGCTAAGGGGCGAACTGTGCTGGGAGGTGAAGCAGTGTGCTCCCACCCCTTCCTGTTTTGAAAAGGCCGCCCTTGAGCCATTGAGCTGACGAGCTTGTGGAGATGCACCTGTGCGCCTGTGCTAGGTACTGAGACCTGTAAGGATTGTGGCAGCCTGCTCAGCAACCCCATATAAAATTCGTTTTTATCTCTACTGTTGATGAATGAAATCCAGAAACACGTGTCTAGAGATGTACAGCACTAACCTGCACCAACTTTGGTGGAACACTCCAGTAAAATCTCAAGTAAGCATGTATTACAAACTGCATTTACCATAATGCTAAGGGGAGAACTGTGCTGGGAGGTGAAGCAGTGTGCTCCCACCACTTCCTGTTTTGAAAAGGCTCCCTAGAGCCATTGAGCTGATGAGCTTGTGGAGATGCACCTCTGTGCCTGTGAGAGGTACTGAGACCTGTAAGGATTGTGGTAGCCTGCTCAGCAACCCCATATAAAATTCGTTTTTATCTCTACTGATGACGGATGAAATCCAGAAACATGTGTCCTAGAGATGTGCAGCACTAACCTGCACCAACTTTGGTGGGACACTCAAGTAAAATCTCAAGTAAGCATGTATTACAAACTGCATTTACCATAATGCTAAGGGGCGAACTGTGCTGGGAGGTGAAGCAGCGTGCTCCCACCCCTTCCTGTTTTGAAAAGGCTCCCTTGAGCCATTGAGCTGACGAGCTTGTGGAGATGCACCTGTGCGCCTGTGAGAGGTACTGAGACCTGTATAGGATTGGGGCAGCCTGCTCAGCAACCCCATATAAAATTCGTTTTTATCTCTACTGATGACGGATGAAATCCAGAAACACGTGTCTAGAGATGTATAGCACTTACCTGCACCAAATTTGGTGGAACACTCCAGTAAAATCTCAAGTAAGCATGTATTACGAACTGCATTTACCATAATGCTAAGGGGCGAACTGTGCTGGGAGGTGAAGCAGTGTGATCCCACCCCTTCCTGTTTTGAAAAGGCTCCCTTGAGCCATTGAGCTGACGAGCTTGTGGAGATGCACCTGTGCGCCTGTGAGAGGTACTGAGACCTGTAAGGATTGTGGCAGCCTGCTCAGCAACCCCATATAAAATTCGTTTTTATCTCTACTGATGACGGATGAAATCCAGAAACACGTGTATAGAGTTGTACAGCACTAACATGCACCAACTTTGGTGGAACACTCCAGTAAAATCTCAAGTAAGCATGTATTACGAACTGCATTTACCATAATGCTAAGGGGCGAACTGTGCTGGGAGGTGAAGCAGTGTGCTCCCACCCCTTCCTTTTTTGAAAAGGCTCCCTTGAGCCATTGAGCTGACGAGCTTGTGGAAATGCACCTGTGCACCTGTGAGAGGTACTGAGACCTGTAAGGATTGTGACAGCCTGCTCAGCAAACCCATATAAAATTCGTTTTTATCTCTACTGATGACGGATGAAATCCAGAAACACGTGTCTAGAGATGTACAGCACTAACCTGCACCAACTTTGGTGGAACACTCCAGTAAAATCTCAAGTAAGCATGTATTACAAACTCCATTTACCATAATGCTAAGGGGTGAACTGTGCTGGGAGGTGAAGCAGTGTGCGCCCACCCCTTCCTGTTTTGAAAAGGCTCCCTTGAACCATTGAGCTGATGAGCTTGTGGAGATGCACCTGTGCACCTGTGAGAGGTACTGAGACCTGTAAGGATTGTGGCAGCCTGCTCAGCATCCCCATATAAAATTCGTTTTTATCTCTACTGATGATGGATGAAATCCAGAAACATGTGTCCTAGAGATGTACAGCACTAACCTGCACCAACTTTGGTGGAACACTCCAGTAAAATCTCAAGTAAGCATGTATTACGAACTGCATTTACCATAATGCTAAGGGGCGAACTATGCTGGGAGGTGAAGCAGTGTGCTCCCACCCCTTCCTGTTTTGAAAAGGCTCCCTTGAGCCATTGAGCTGACGAGCTTGTGGAGATGCACCTGTGCGCCTGTGAGAGGTACTGAGACCTGTAAGGATTGTGGCAACCTGCTCAGCAACCCCATATAAAATTCGTTTTTATCTCTACTGATGACGGATGAAATCCAGAAACACGTGTCTAGAGATGTACAGCACTAACCTGCACCAAATTTGGTGGAAAACTCCAGTAAAATCTCAAGTAAGCATGTATTACGAACTGCATTTACCATAATGCTAAGGGGCGAAATGTGCTGGGAGGTGAAGCAGTGTGCTCCCACCCCTTCCTGTTTTGAAAAGGCTCCCTTGAGCCATTGAGCTGACGAGCTTGTGGAGATGCACCTGTGTGCCTGTGCTAGGTACTGAGACCTGTAAGGATTGTGGCAGCCTGCTCAGCAACCCCATATAAAATTCGTTTTTATCTCTACTGATGACGGATGAAATCCAGAAACACGTGTCTAGAGTTGTACAGCACTAACATGCACCAACTTTGGTGGAACACTCCAGTAAAATCTCAAGTAAGCATGTATTACGAACTGCATTTACCATAATGCTAAGGGGCGAACTGTGCTGGGAGGTGAAGCAGTGTGCTCCCACCCCTTCCTGTTTTGAAAAGGCTCCCTTGAGCCATTGAGCTGACGAGCTTGTGGAAATGCACCTGTGCACCTGTGAGAGGTACTGAGACCTGTAAGGATTGTGACAGCCTGCTCAGCAACCCCATATAAAATTCGTTTTTATCTCTACTGATGACGGATGAAATCCAGAAACACGTGTCTAGAGATGTACAGCACTAACCTGCACCAACTTTGGTGGAACACTCCAGTAAAATCTCAAGTAAGCATGTATTACAAACTCCATTTACCATAATGCTAAGGGGCGAACTGTGCTGGGAGGTGAAGCAGTGTGCGCCCACCCCTTCCTGTTTTGAAAAGGCTCCCTTGAACCATTGAGCTGACGAGCTTGTGGAGATGCACCTGTGCACCTGTGAGAGGTACTGAGACCTGTAAGGATTGTGGCAGCCTGCTCAGCATCCCCATATAAAATTCGTTTTTATCTCTACTGATGACGGATGAAATGCAGAAACATGTGTCCTAGAGATGTACAGCACTAACCTGCACCAACTTTGGTTGAACACTCCAGCAAAATCTCAAGTAAGCATGTATTACGAACTGCATTTACCATAATGCTAAGGGGCGAACTGTGCTGGGAGGTGAAGCAGTGTGCTCCCACCCCATCCTGTTTTGAAAAGGCTCCCTTGAGCCATTGAGCTGACGAGCTTGTGGAGATGCACCTGTGCGCCTGTGAGAGGTACTGAGACCTGTAAGGATTGTGGCTGCCTGCTCAGCATCCCCATATAAAATTCGTTTTTATCTCTACTGATGGCGGATGAAATCCAGAAACACGTGTCTAGAGATGTACAGCACTAACCTACACCAACTTTGGTTGAACACTTCAGTAAAATCTCAAGTAAGCATGTATTACGAACTGCATTTACCATAATGCTAAGGGGCGAACTGTGCTAGGAGGTGAAGCTGTGTACTCCCACCCCTTCCTGTTTTGAAAAGGCTCCCTTGAGCCATTGAGCTGATGAGCTTGTGGCGATGCACCTCTGTGCCTGTGAGAGGTACTGAGACCTGTAAGGATTGTGGCAGCCTGCTCAGCAACCCCATATAAAATTCGTTTTTATCTCTACTGATGACGGATGAAATCCTGAAACCAGTGTCTAGAGATGTACAGCACTAACCTGCACCAACTTTGGTGGAACACTCCAGTAAAATCTCAAGTAAGCATGTATTACGAACTGCATTTACCATAATGCTAAAGGGCGAACTGTGCTGGTAGGTAAAGCAGTGTGCTCCCACCCCTTCCTGTTATGATTAGGCTCCCTTGAGCCATTGAGCTGACGAGCTTGTGGAGATGCACCTGTGCGCCTGTGAGAGGTACTGAGACCTGTAAGGATTGTGGCAGCCTGCTCAGCAACCCCATATAAAATTCGTTTTTATCTCTACTGATGACGGATGAAATCCAGAAACACGTGTCTAGAGATGTACAGCACTAACCTGCACCAACTTTGGTGGAACACTCCAGTAAAATCTCAAGTAAGCATGTATTACAAACTCCATTTACCATAATGCTAAGGGGCGAACTGTGCTGGGAGGTGAAGCAGTGTGCGCTCACCCCTTCCTGTTTTGAAAAGGCTCCCTTGATCCATTGAGCTGACGAGCTTGTGGAGATGCACCTGTGCACCTGTGAGAGGTACTGAGACCTGTAAGGATTGTGGCAGCCTGCTCAGCATCCCCATATAAAATTCGTTTTTATCTCTACTGATGACGGATGAAATCCAGAAACATGTGTCCTAAAGATGTACAGCACTAACCTGCACCAACTTTGGTTGAACACTCGAGCAAAATCTCAAGTAAGCGTGTATTACGAACTGCATTTACCATAATGCTAAGGGGCGACCTGTGCTGGGAGGTGAAGCAGTGTGCTCCCACCCCATCCTGTTTTGAAAAGGCTCCCTTGAGCCATTAAGCTGACGAGCTTGTGGAGATGCACCTGTGCGCCTGTGAGAGGTACTGAGACCTGTAAGGATTGGGGCAGCCTGCTCAGCAACCCCATATAAAATTCGTTTTTATCTCTACTGATGACGGATGAAATCCAGAAACACGTGTCTAGAGATGTATAGCACTTACCTGCACCAAATTTGGTGGAACACTCCAGTAAAATCTCAAGTAAGCATGTATTACGAACTGCATTTACCATAATGCTAAGGGGCGAACTGTGCTGGGAGGTGAAGCAGTGTGCTCCCACCCCTTCCTGTTTTGAAAAGGCTCCCTTGAGCCATTGAGCTGACAAGCTTGTGGAGATGCACCTGTGCGCCTGTGAGAGGTACTGAGACCTGTAAGGATTGTGGCAGCCTGCTCAGCAACCCCATATAAAATTCGTTTTTATCTCTACTGATGACGGATGAAATCCAGAAACACGTGTCTAGAGATGTACAGCACTAACCTGCACCAAATTTGGTGGAAAACTCCAGTAAAATCTCAAGTAAGCATGTATTACGAACTGCATTTACCATAATGCTAAGGGGCGAACTGTGCTGGGAGGTGAAGCAGTGTGCTCCCACCCCTTCCTGTTTTGAAAAGGCTCCCTTGAGCCATTGAGCTGACGAGCTTGTGGAGATGCACCTGTGTGCCTGTGCTAGGTACTGAGACCTGTAAGGATTGTGGCAGCCTGCTCAGCAACCACATATAAAATTCGTTTTTATCTCTACTGATGACGGATGAAATCCAGAAACACGTGTCTAGAGTTGTACAGCACTAACATGCACCAACTTTGGTGGAACACTCCAGTAAAATCTCAAGTAAGCATGTATTACGAACTGCATTTACCATAATGCTAAGGGACGAACTGTGCTGGGAGGTGAAGCAGTGTGCTCCCACCCCTTCCTGTTTTGAAAAGGCTCCCTTGAGCCATTGAGCTGACGAGCTTGTGGAAATGCACCTGTGCACCTGTGAGAGGTACTGAGACCTGTAAGGATTGTGACAGCCTGCTCAGCAACCCCATATAAAATTCGTTTTTATCTCTACTGATAACGGATGAAATCCAGAAACACGTGTCTAGAGATGTACAGCACTAACCTGCACCAACTTTGGTGGAACACTCCAGTAAAATCTCAAGTAAGCATGTATTACAAACTCCATTTACCATAATGCTAAGGGGCGAACTGTGCTGGGAGGTGAAGCAGTGTGCGCCCACCCCTTCCTGTTTTGAAAAGGCTCCCTTGAACCATTGAGCTGACGAGCTTGTGGAGATGCACCTGTGCACCTGTGAGAGGTACTGAGACCTGTAAGGATTGTGGCAGCCTGCTCAGCATCCCCATATAAAATTCGTTTTTATCTCTACTGATGACGGATGAAATCCAGAAACATGTGTCCTAGAGATGTACAGCACTAACCTGCACCAACTTTGGTTGAACACTCCAGCAAAATCTCAAGTAAGCATGTATTACGAACTGCATTTACCATAATGCTAAGGGGCGAACTGTGCTGGGAGGTGAAGCAGTGTGCTCCCACCCCATCCTGTTTTGAAAAGGCTCCCTTGAGCCATTGAGCTGACGAGCTTGTGGAGATGCACCTGTGCGCCTGTGAGAGGTACTGAGACCTGTAAGGATTGTGGCAGCCTGCTCAGCATCCCCATATAAAATTCGTTTTTATCTCTACTGATGACGGATGAAATCCAGAAACACGTGTCTAGAGATGTACAGCACTAACCTACACCAACTTTGGTTGAACACTTCAGTAAAATCTCAAGTAAGCATGTATTACGAACTGCATTTACCATAATGCTAAGGGGCGAACTGTGCTGGTAGGTAAAGCAGTGTGCTCCCACCCCTTCCTGTTATGAAAAGGCTCCCTTGAGCCATTGAGCTGACGAGCTTGTGGAGATGCACCTGTGCGCCTGTGAGAGGTACTGAGACCTGTAAGGATTGTGGCAGCCTCCTCAGCAACCCCATATAAAATTCGTTTTTATCTCTACTGATGACGGATGAAATCCAGAAACACGTGTCTAGAGATGTACAGCACTAATTTGCACCAACTTTGGTGGAACACTCCAGTAAAATCTCAAGTAAGCATGTATTACAAACTGCATTTACCATAATGCTAAGGGGCGAACTCTGCTGGGAGGTGAAGCAGTGTGCTCCCACCGCTTTCTGTTTTGAAAAGGCTCCCTTGAGCCATTGAGCTGACGAGCTTGTGGAGATGCACCTGTGCGCCTGTGAGAGGTACTAAGACCTGTAAGGATTGTGGCAGCCTGCTCAGCAACCCCATATAAAATTCGTTTTTTTCTCTACTGATGACAGATGAAATGCAGAAACACGTGTCTAGAGATGTACTGCACTAACCTGCACCAACTTTGGTGGGACACTCAAGTAAAATCTCAAGTAAGCATGTATTACAAACTGCATTTACCATAATGCTAAGGGGCGAACTGTGCTGGGAGGTGAAGCAGCGTGCTCCCACCCCTTCCTGTTTTGAAAAGGCTCCCTTGAGCCATTGAGGTGACGAGCTTGTGGAGATGCACCTGTGCGTCTGTGAGAGGTACTGAGACCTGTAAGGATTGGGGCAGCCTGCTCAGCAACCCCATATAAAATTCGTTTTTATCTCTACTGATGACGGATGAAATTCAGAAACACGTGTCTAGAGATGTATAGCACTTACCTGCACCAAATTTGGTGGAACACTCCAGTAAAATCTCAAGTAAGCATGTATTACGAACTGTATTTACCATAATGCTAAGGGGCGAACTGTGCTGGGAGGTGAAGCAGTGTGCTCCCACCCCTTCCTGTTTTGAAATGGCTCCCTTGAGCCATTGAGCTGACGAGCTTGTGGAGATGCACCTGTGCGCCTGTGCTAGGTACTGAGACCTGTAAGGATTGTGGCAGCCTGCTCAGCAACCCCATATAAAATACGTTTTTATCTCTACTGATGACGGATGAAATCCAGAAACACGTGTCTAGAGATGTACAGCACTAACCTGCACCAAATTTGGTGGAACACTCCAGTAAAATCTCATGTAAGCATGTATTACGAACTGCATTTACCATAATGCTAAGGGGCGAACTGTGCTGGGAGGTGAAGCAGTGTGCTCCCACCCCTTCCTGTTTTGAAAAGGCTCCCTTGAGCCATTGAGCTGACGAGCTTGTGGAGATGCACCTGTGTGCCTGTGCTAGGTACTTAGACCTGTAAGGATTGTGGCAGCCTGCTCAGCAACCCCATATAAAATTTGTTTTTATCTCTACTGATGACGGATGAAATCCAGAAACACGTGTCTAGAGATGTACAGCACTAACATGCACCAACTTTGGTGGAACACTCCAGTAAAATCTCAAGTAAGCATGTATTACGAACTGCATTTACCATAATGCTAAGGGGCGAACTGTGCTGGGAGGTGAAGCAGTGTGCTCCCACCCCTTCCTGTTTTGAAAAGGCTCCCTTGAGCCATTGAGCTGACGAGCTTGTGGAGATGCACCTGTGCACCTGTGAGAGGTACTGAGACCTGTAAGGATTGTGACAGCCTGCTCAGCAACCCCATATAAAATTCGTTTTTATCTCTACTGATGACGGATGAAATCCAGAAACACGTGTCTAGAGATGTACAGCACTAACCTGCACCAACTTTGGTGGAACACTCCAGTATAATCTCAAGTAAACATGTATTACGAACTCCATTTACCATAATGCTAAGGGGAGAACTGTGCTGGGAGGTGAAGCAGTGTGCGCCCACCCCTTCCTGTTTTGAAAAGGCTCCCTTGAGCCATTGAGCTGACGAGCTTGTGGAGATGCACCTGTGTGCCTGTGAGAGGTACTGAGACCTGTAAGGATTGTGACAGCCTGCTCAGCAACCCCATATAAAATTCGTTTTTATCTCTACTGATGACGAATGAAATCCAGAAACACGTGTCTAGAGATGTACAGCACTAACCTGCACCAACTTTGGTGGAACACTCCAGTAAAATCTCAAGTAAGCATGTATTACAAACTGCATTTACCATAATGCTAAGTGGAGAACTGTGCTGGGATGTGAAGCAGTGTGCTCCCACCCCTTCCTATTTTGAAAAGGCTCCCTAGAGCCATTGAGCTGATGAGCTTGTGGAGATGCACCTCTGTGCCTGTGAGAGGTACTGAGACCTGTAAGGATTGTGGCAGCCTGCTCAGCATCCCCATATAAAATTCGTTTTTATCTCTACTGATGACGGATGAAATCCAGAAACATGTGTCCTAGAGATGTACAGCACTAACCTGCACCAACTTTGGTTGAACACTCCAGCAAAATCTCAAGTAAGCATGTATTACGAACTGCATTTACCATAATGCTAAGGGGCGAACTGTGCTGGGAGGTGAAGCAGTGTGCTCCCACCCCATCCTGTTTTGAAAAGGCTCCCTTGAGCCATTGAGCTGACGAGCTTGTGGAGATGCACCTGTGCGCCTGTGAGAGGTACTGAGACCTGTAAGGATTGTGGCAGCCTGCTCAGCATCCCCATATAAAATTCGTTTTTATCTCTACTGATGACGGATGAAATCCAGAAACACGTGTCTAGAGATGTACAGCACTAATTTGCACCAACTTTGGTGGAACACTCCAGTAAAATCTCAAGTAAGCATGTATTACAAACTGCATTTACCATAATGCTAAGGGGCGAACTGTGCTGGTAGGTAAAGCAGTGTGCTCCCACCCCTTCCTGTTATGAAAAGGCTCCCTTGAGCCATTGAGCTGACGAGCTTGTGGAGATGCACCTGTGCGCCTGTGAGAGGTACTGAGACCTGTAAGGATTGTGGCAGCCTCCTCAGCAACCCCATATAAAATTCGTTTTTATCTCTACTGATGACGGATGAAATCCAGAAACACGTGTCTAGAGATGTACAGCACTAATTTGCACCAACTTTGGTG